>CANTUV010000039.1:56888125-58153750 GCA_947685225.1 Garcia nutans
ACTCATAGGTGCAATTATTTTTTTTTTCATTAATGTGAAAAAACACATGCATCTATGTATATAATATATATATATATATATAATGAATTAGTTAAATAATGGGTTATGAAAGCGGAATTGCTTTTGATAAAATAAAAGGGATATGGGTTTAGCCCCAAAACAACATAAAAATACGATGAATTACAGAAGACTACGCGAGTATTCCAATGGCATCATCAAGGACTTTTTCTATTACCTGATCAGGGTTCTCATAACTTGCTTTCTGAAGCTGAATTGTTAGTGGATAATTACGCCACGTAGATGTATAACCACGCCTGATAAATACTCCCTTATTGTGCCTGTGTATATATACATATATATAACTATAATAGCTAATTATGTATATCCACGTAGATCCTCCTGAAAAAGCTATCCACGTATATAATATATGTATTATTATGTATATATTATATACTTAATGTTTACATGCATTGGAATAATATTAAATTATTAATAATACATATTTAAATTTCACTATAAAATGTAATATAATATTTTTATCATTTTATAATATAACTCTAATTTCAACTGCTAAATTATTATATTAAACGCTCTATAATTTGTTTGTGAGTCGTAAACTGTTAACTGCGCTAGTTACAAACTTATTGATGTCAACGAATCAAAATAGATGTTATCAAAATTAAGTTTTATAATTTTTAAATTAAAAATAACATTTTATTCAAAAAATTGTCAATAAAAATATAAAATAATTATTACTCAACAATAATTATAACTAGTTCAAAATTAATTTATTAAGTTATTGATTGGAAAGCTTTTAAGAACACCATAATCAAATGATTAAGTATTGATTGGAAAGTTTTTAAGAACACCATAATAAATTTGGCTCATGCGTCTTTATCCCAAAACACCAAATATAGGACAAAACTTCTATTTTTGTACAAATTAATTAGGTGCCCTTTGGCAATAATTAATTGCTTGTATAATACAAAAGTGCGAGGATTAATAATGAGATTAACTTTAGAATTTTCCCGTGATAATATGAACTTCAATTTCATGGTAAATTAAATATATTCCAAAAACTTTGAGATGTTTAAGGGTTAATTTGGCTAATTAATTGACGTACATTTACTTAAGATTGAAAAACCTGTCAAATTGATGTGAGACCTTTGCCTGAAATTAATAGGCTGGATTAATTGGATATAAAAATAATTAAGGAGCGCAGATCTTTACTTGTTTGCTTTAAACATGTCACTGCAAGAAGTTAGATTAGTCAAACATTTTTCACAAAATTTTTTAGTTCGATATATATTTGAATTCTTTAATTTCGATTTCAGTGCCATATATACCAAATATTTGATATTGTAGCTTGTTTTCTTCTTGCGCTTTCAGACCATGGAAAATTATATTAATATAACATATATATGGTCTCCTGGGGCAGGAGTATAGTCTTTGTTGCTGCCTTGCGCCCCGCCCCAATAGAATTTTTCCCATCCATATTTTTATTTTTGATAAATTATATATATATATATATTAGAAAAATATATAGAAGATTCGAACCTAAAATTCAAGTGGAAATAACGCACGGTCTTGACCATAAGACTACGCCTCGATGGTTTCCATTTATATTTTTATGAGAAAGTTTACAGAAAATTATCGCTCCATTCGAACTAAATTAACATAAAAAACAGTAATTGATGGCTCTATTGTCAATCCTATTTGAGTTATTGCATTCCCTAATTGACTCACAATCCTATTTGAGTTATTGCATTCCCTAATTGACTCACAAATTGCATTTCACAACTTATAATCTTCCTAATGAGATGTTGATAAATCTGGAATAACAAGCCCATAATATGATCGATAAATCTTGGTCCTCGATTCTCAAACTTTGTACCACTATTAACACATCTGTGATCTGTCTACGTCTCCCCATTCATGAGTTCAATCTTTTTTTTTATCCAGCTGAAAGCTTCTCATATTCCAACAACTTTAGAGCCAATGAAGGACCTTGGATTCTACCATGACAAATAGTCTGGATCACTCCATCCCTAATTACTGCACTAAATCCAATTATTTTTATCGTATCAAACACAAGAGCACCATATATATTACACTTTGAAGAAGCAGATATGAAAGCAAAACGAAAAGAAGCACATTAGAAACCCAAAAGCACAAATTAATTTTATTCACTTCAAACCACAGATTGCCAACATCAGCAAACAGTTCCCCAACTAATAATCAGATACATTCATGCTCACAGTAGTAAAATTGTATATATATATACTTTCTTGTACAGTTTTTTCGGCACTTGAATACAACAGATATTTTCTACTTTTTTGTTTCTGCTCATGATATCAGAGCAGGGAATTTAATCAATTTCAGATCCATTTAATCAAATTTCAGATCCAGAATCTGTTTTCTGGATTTTTCTTCATTTTTCGATCCTTCTTTGAAGATTATACTACAATGGCAGATGATTCAGCTATTAGATCTACAAGAGAACAAGATGAAGATGTTTACAAAATAATGAATGCAGATCATTCAACCACAAATTTGATCAATATTACTCTTACCGAGAGGAACTATCTCTCATGGAGCAGGGCAATGATCCTTGCTTTGACTGGCAGAGACAAGCTTGGATTTGTCAATGGTGAAATTAAAGAACCAGAATCAGATTTACAATTGTATAAGAAATGGAAAAAGGTAGATAACATTGTAACCTCTTGGATAATCAACTCCATTTCAGGTGAGATTGTTGAAGCTTTTCTCTATTATCCTGATGCAAGAAGTTTATGGGAGGAGCTTTCTACTAGATATGGAGAATGTAATGGTCCAATGATTTACAAAATTAGAAAAGAAATTAATAATCTGACTCAAATGAATGCTTCTGTTACATCATATTACACTAAAATGAAGAAGTTATGGGATGAGATCAAGTGTCTTAAGCCCATCCCTAAGTGTACTTGTGGCAGTGTGAACAGATGCACTTGTGGAGTATCTACACTCCTGTTAGGAATGGAAAATGAGATCAATCTAATGCAGTTTTTGATGGGATTAAATGAGAGTTATGACAATGTGAAAAATCAGATACTACTCATGGATCCATTTCCTAGCATTGCAAAGGCATATTCTATGGTTTTATCTGTGGAAAAGCAGAGAGAAGTACAGGTTATTTCTGTGGATACTCAAGAGACACCGGTGGCTCTTTACACTCAGAAATATGGACAGAATCAGGCTGGTTATGGTAGAGGCACTAACAGAAACAAGAATGACAGAGTTTGCACCAATTGCAAGGGTACTGGACACACCAGAGAAACATGTTTTAAGCTGGTTGGATATCCGGATTGGTATGTGGAACTCAGGAAGAAAAGGACTCAAGTTAATGCTGCAGGAATGATGAATCAAGGAGAAACACCTTTGACAGGCAAAAATCAGTATGATCAGATGATTGGAGATGATGAACTTGACAGTCCAGGAGCCAACACTGCAATTTTTGCAGGTAATGTGTCTAAACTATATTATCCTAGTATGTTGAATTGTGATAAAGGCAATTGGATCATAGATTCAGGAGCTACTCACCATATAACACATGACCTAAAATACCTAGACTATATCACCAAACTACCTAAATCCAGACCTGTTGACCTGCCTGATGGAACACAACAAGTGATAACACATGTTGGGCCAGTTACATTGCACCATACTGTAATTTTGAAGAAAGTTCTCTATGTTCCTAATTTCAAATATAATCTGTTGTCTGCTTCTAAGCTAGCTAAAGACAACAATATTTCGGCTAAAACCTTACCTAATGAATGCTTGCTGCAGGATATACAGACTAATGAGGTGCTTGCTAATGTGAAGGAGCGTGGGAACTTATATGTACTAAATAAGAGAGCATTTGTTAAGCCTTATATTGTAAAGTGCAATGCTATATGTAAAGACCATAACATTCATTTAAAAATGTTGTGGCATGCTAGACTAGGACACATTTCTGAGAAAAGACAGCAGTATGCTTTTGACTGTAAAAGTGATTGTGAATCGATTGTATGCACAGTTTGCCCATTGTCTAAGCAGCAAAGATTACCCTTTCCTATTAGTAAAAGTAAAAGTGTGAATGTCTTTGAATTAGTGCATATGGACTTATGGGGTCCTTATGCAGTGACTTCTGTCACAGGTGCTGTGTATATGCTTACTATTGTTGAGGATTACAGTAGATATGTGTGGGTGTACATGATATCCAGTAAAACACAAGTATATACTGCTATAAAAACCTTTCTAAGCCAAGTTGAAACTCAATTTCAAACCAAAATCCTAACCATTAGAACTGACAATGGCACAGAATTTGTAAACTCTACTTTGACTACCCTATTGAATGAAAAAGGGATTGTACATCAACTTTCTTGCCCATATTCACCTCAACAGAATGGGAGGGTAGAAAGAAAACATAAAGAATTACTAAATATAGCAAGATCATTGATGCTAACAATACTTGGGTTTTAGTTGATTTACCTCCAGGCAAAAGAGCTATTGGTTGTAAATGGGTGTACAGGATTAAATATAAGTCTGATGGCACTGTTGATAGATACAAGGCCAGACTGGTGGCCAAAGGATTTAATCAACAACCAGGGATCGAATACACTGATAATTTTTCTCCTGTTGCCAAATTAGTTACTATAAGAGTTTTACTTTCAGTGGTGGCAGCAAAGGCATGGCCTTTACATCAGTTGGACATTAACAATGCTTATCTTCATGGTAGCATTGATGAAGAAATATACATGACTCAACCACCAGGATATCAATCCAATGATTCTACAAAGGTTTGCAAACTGCTTCGATCTTTGTATGGATTAAAGCAAGCAGGAAGACAATGGAACAAAGAATTTACCTCTACCCTACTTGACTATGGATTCAAACAGTCCCCAAATGACCATTGTCTCTTCATCCTAAATTCTAAGTCAACCCTATTCCTTATTCTGTATGTGGATGATATTCTGGTGACCGGACCAGATATCAATACTATTCTACAACTAAAAGCCTTTCTTCATAGAAAATACACCATTAAAGATTTGGGTTTGGCTCGTTTCTTTTTAGGACTGGAGATTACCAGAACTAATACTGGTCTTTACCTGTCACAGCAAAAGTTTATCAAAGATCTTATTAAAGAGGTAAAATTTGATACTTCAAGAACGGCTACAACTCCACACATTCAAGGATTGAAACTCTTACCTGTCATGGGTGAAGACTTACTAGACCCAGAGCAATATCGTCGTCTAATTGGCAGATTACTGTACTTAAGCTTCACTCATCCTGATGTCACTTATACTGTCCAACAGCTCTCTCAATTTATGCAAAAACCTTGTCAAGGTCATTTCAGAGCAGCTGTTCATCTTCTCAAATACCTAAAGACGACTTCTACTCTCTGTATGTTCTTCCCTCGCCATAACAATTTCAAAGTCAGGGCCTTTTGTGATGCGGATTGGGCCGGCTGTCCTCAGACTAGGAGATCTATTTCCGGTTACTGCGTTTTTTTTGGAACGACACTTATTTCCTGGAAAACAAAAAAACAAGCCATAGTCAGTAGATCTTCTGCTGAAGCAGAGTACAGAAGCATGGCAAACGCAACTTGTGAGCTCATATGGCTTAAACAGTTGATGATAGATTTTGGCTTACCTGTCTCGTTACCGTTTCCTCTCCACTGCGACAACCAAGCCGCTATTTACATCGCAGCAAATCCAGTTTTCCATGAACGAACGAAGCATGTTGATCTCGATTGTCACTTAGTTCGACATCATCTTCAATCGGGTCTCATCTCCACGCCTTATGTCCGATCTTTTGAGCAATTAGCCGATCTGTTTACAAAGTCGCTTCCTTTCCATGATTTTTCCAGTTTGATTGGCAAGCTCGGTTTGAAAACCTTACCACTCTCGAGCTTGAGAGGGGGGGTGAAGAAGCAGATATGAAAGCAAAACGAAAAGAAGCAAATTAGAAACCCAAAAGCACAAATTAATTTTATTCACTTCAAACCACAGATTGCCAACATCAGCAAACAGTTCCCCAACTAATAATCAGATACATTCATGCTCACAGTAGTAAAATTGTATATATATATATACTTTCTTGTACAGTTTTTTCGGCACTTAAATACAACAGATATTTTCTACTTTTTTGTTTCTGCTCACACTTCAACCAGTCCAAATTATACGCCCAAAAATATGTTTAATGACAAGCTTAATTAGTAGTTCAAATTTGCCTAAATCGAGTCATGAGACTAATAATCCCAGTAGTACAAAGAGGTCTTTATAAAAATGCCAAAAAAAAATTCAAATTTACCATTTTTTTAAATATTTTTAAATTTATAAGAATTTGTAACTGTTTTTTATAAAAATATCAAATTTATATTATTTTTTATGAATTTTTAAATTTATATAATTTATTATAAATTTATTATAAAATAATTAAAATATTCTAGATAAAAATAAAAAAAAATTATAAAAAATGATGAATGATATAATTTTCCTATTGTTGGCAATAGGCAGGGTGGGAGGATATTTCCCATCTCTATCCCCGCCAAGTCGGAGAACTCCTGTGGAAATCTCCATCTCACAAATAGAGACAGATTTATTCCATCCTCATTCATGTTAGGATCTCTACCAGAAAATTTATATATTTTTTAAAAAATTAAATTTAATAGTATAAAAAATTAACAATCCATAATAATTGTATAATATAATAAAATAATAATTTAATTATTATATATAATAAAATTAAAAAATATATATAATAAGATAAAATATATTAAATTAAATTTATTTTACATGTATAAATAATTAAATTATAATATAAACAATATATATTATATATTATAAATAACTATTTAATATCTATATTTATATATTGTAATTATATATATATATATATTATTATCGGGTTCTCACGGTGGAGGAGGGCGGAGATTCTACAAGGCAAGGAGTATATTTCCGTCTCCGCCTAATAGAGAGAAAATTTCCTCCATCTTGGCTCCCATAAAAAAGATGACGAAGAATTTCTATCTCGTTCAAAGTAAATTCCTGCAAAAAATGGAGATTCTGCACCCTATTACCATTATCAACTTTAGAATTTTCCTAGTAAAAATGGTTTTTTTATACTATTTAATAAAAGCAAAATTTCTAAGAAATACTTAAACTTTACCTTAATTTTTAGTTTTATTATATTTTTTTGATAAATTAATATATAAACTTATTTTTTTATTTTTATTTTATCTTTTTACAGATTGAACTTATTTTTATTGAGTATTTTTGTTGACATATCAATATATTTTTATTTATTTTAAAAAATAAATTAATGAACATTGTAAAAAAGCAATGTCTGTTCATTTATTTTTTAAAATGAAAAAAAAAATAAAAAATTCGCAAAATGAATGAGCGTTAAAAAAGTAATAATAGTTAAAAAATATAATGGGTGTTAAAAGAAAATGATATGTGTTAAAAAAAAGTAAAAATGGTTTAAAAAAAATAATCAACCTCAATAAAATAGAATAAAATTTATATTGTTGAAAATCTCAATATAATTTTTCATTTTCATGTTGTTAAATTTTACATAAGAGATGTATTTGAATGAAAATTTTCTTTTTGAGCCGGATAGTTGGGGGACTACAATTGAAGGATAGTTGAAATATAAAAGACTGATTGATTTAGAACATTTGTAACCTTGAGAGAAAAGGTTAATTGTGGATTGGTTGTAGCCAATAACACAAAGAAAGTCCAAGCAATCATTGATAGTCAAGGAATAGACCAAGCATGGATCCATGGCGCGGTCTAATATGTCCAGGACCATAATGGAATGGTGTTGCCTCTCAAAATTTCCTAGCCCCATTAGATTGGTAGTGTTGTCTCTAGTTCTTGCTGCATTAGCATTAATATATAAGCTATTATAACAAGCTTAAAAATAGCAGAAAGACTTTTTAGTGATGTATAAAAAAAAAAATCTTACCAGATGTCATGATCTCTGATTTAATTGCAGCAGGACTCCAATCAGGTAGATGGTTTTGAGAAGGCCCGCAAACCCTAAACACACAAGGGCAAGACATAAAGGTGCCTGATTCAACGTTGGCTTAATATATTTCTAACCACTGTAATTTGGCGATTTTATCATTTTGCTCCTCATAATTTTTGAGTAATCATTTTATTCGTTTAATTTATTGATCTTAATAGCAAATAGATAATTTAATATAACCACATATTTATTAGTGCGGACATTACAAGCGAAATAATTAATAACACGTCACTCATCTAAAATAATAACAAATTTAAAAACTTAGAAATTATATTTTTAATAATAAAAAAATATTAAAATTAAAAATATGAAACCCATCTCCTTCCATCGTCGTCTTCTTCAATGCTCAGCAACATCTAAAGCCAAATTCCCCTGAAAAAATCTACTTGAAAGATTGAATCGATTTGAAAACAAAGAAAAAGAATAAGATCAGAGGATAAAAAGAAAAAAACCAATCACCCCCGTCGACTCTCTAACCCGCATCATCCATCATCGTCTTCTCTAATTAAGACAAAGAGAATATGAAATTACCTAAAGGAGAGGCGAAGAGGCCCGAACGACAGTAGAGGAAACAAAAGTTTTGCTGGTGATGAGTTATTAAAGCAAACCTTCTAAGGGACTTGAGCTTGAGAGAGAAGCCAACAAAACCCAATATCTGCATTCTTTCAAGGTTTGCTTTAATTCTTTCTTCTCTTGACTGCTCATAAGGTGGCATTGTTGAGGTTTGATCGCTGATGATTTCTGGGTCAGGATTTGTGTTGTTCGGTTCTTCTAAATATTGTATTTTTCTAGTTATCAAAGTATCCATCTTTGAACCTTCCTTTTACCATTTCTTTTTTCATATTCATTATTTCAAATCAATGATCATAAACTTATTTGAAATTATAAATTGCTTTTAAAGTTTGAATCTTTACAATTTCTTAATAATGTATAATTTCAAACATCTCTAGTCATTTTCACGGAGGCCATTGTGGTAGCTCATTTGGTGGGTTTCTATACCCATAAAAAAAAAAAGAACGGTTCTTGTGCGTGTTTGGCTAACTTGTTAAATGGTGCTATCTGGACTCCTTATAGTTTAATCATTTGATCCATTTGTTCTGGTAAAATTCAAGATTTTGCTTGTTTGTTCACTTTTTTTTTTTTCAATTTTCTTTTTGTAATCTTTAACCTTTTAATTAAAGCAACTCACTATTGAATTTGCATGTTGTAAATGGTCTGGGAATAATTATTGGCATTGCATAGACCATACTCCATACGCCATGCTTGCTACTATGAGTCCACAAACTCAAGAAGCCATTTGAGACCCAGCTAGAAGATACAGTTCGAAATAATGTGCAGCTCCAGTATTCTGTTTAGATTCATACTCCTAATCTTTTAGTTTTTGATGGAGTACTTTGTTTCAGAGTTATTTTTGGAAGAAATACGTTTAGGCCATCTCCAACCATCGCACTAAAATAAAGCAGCTTCAACTTTAAAATAAGGCAAACAGTATATTATTATCTCCAACCATTTACACTATTTTTATCTTTAAAAAGTATATTCTCTCTAAAAATAGAATATTCTTTATATCATTTTTATTTATTTATAAAATAATAAATAATCATAAATTTTAATCATTTATATAAATAATAATTATTTATGTAGCATAAATAAAATAAAATAATTAAAAATAAAAAAATAAAAATTAATATCAACTAGAATTTTTTTATTCATACATAATAAATACTACATTTAATAAAAAGAGGAATACAAGTACAAGTACAAATATTTATATTACATTTCTGAATTACCATAATCATCCCATATATGTTCGATTAATGCATTTCGAAGTGCATAATGAGCATCTTTATCCTTAATTTTTCTATGTCGCGATAAAAATGCTTCAAATCGGTCATTTTCATTGGTTACAAGCTCAACATCTGGAGTCGGCACTTCCATACAGTCCGAAATATTTGCATGAACATCACGTTCATTTTCAATTATCATGTTATGCATAATAATGCATGCACTCATTATATCATGCAAAATATTCTTCTGCCAAAATCTTACAGGTCCGGCTATAATTGCAAATCGTGATTGCAAAACTCCAAATGCACGTTCTACATCTTTCCTACATGATTCTTGTTTCATTGCAAATAATTTTCTTTTAGGAAAACGTGGCTCATGAATACTTTGTACAAGTGTGGACCACTTTGGATATATGCCATCAGCTAAATAATAACCCATGTTATATTCTTTTCCTCGAATAACATAGTGAGCTGGAGGAACAATACCTTTAGCAAGATTGGCAAAAAGATGAGATGCTTCCAACACATTAATATCGTTGTTAGAACCTGGCATACCAAAATATGCATGCCATATCCAAAGGTCATAATCAACTACGGCTTCGAGAATAATAGTTGGAGATCCACTCCGACCAGCATATTGTCCTGCCCAAGCAGCAGGACAATTTTTCTACTTCCAATGCATACAATCTAGGCTACCCAACATCCCCGGAAAACCACGAGATTTTCCAATATGAAGCAATCTCGTCACGTCATTTGCATTAGGTGACCTTAAATATTCTTCCGCGAATACTTCTACAACCGCACGACAAAATCTCTTCATACTTTCTATTGCTGTAGATTCTCCAATTTTAATGTATTCATCTGTTGCATCTGCCGACATTCCATACGCTAACATCCGAAATACAGCTGTTACTTTTTGCAAACCCGATAATCCGACTTTACCAGTTGCATCTCTTCGTTGTACAAAGTAGTTATCGTGTTCCACTACGGCATTAAAAATACGTTGGAAGAGACCTCTGCCCATTCGAAACCTTCGACGGAACATAACATCATTATATAGAGAATTATCAGCAAAATAATCGTTAAAGAGATTACGATCAGCATTTTCACGATCACGATTGATCACTACGTGGCCAGCAACCGATCCTCCATGATGCACATCACTGTTTAGTTGGTCTTTATAATAATGGGCAATGGCTACATTATTATTAGTGTGAGCCAATATAAGTGTCATTCGCTCTGCATCCCATCTTTCATTATTCAGTATTTGTGATTCTTCATCATTTTCTGATTCTGAATTTGAAGATGAAGTATAATATTGATAATGAGATGAAGATCCGAAGTTGAAATTCATTTTTAAAAAGAGTAAAACAGAGTCAGTTTGTATTCAAGATAATTATCATCAATATATTTATATTGAAATTTTTATCTTATTTTGCAACGTGTCAAAAGATAAGATATGTAAAAAATTTAATCTCGACCGTCGGATTCAATTTATCTTCGTATGAACCATTGGATATCTGTCATAGAATCTGATCTTATCTTCACTATTTTCCATGCCAGAAGATAAGATATCTAGCAAATATAATCTCAACCGTCGGATCAATTTATCTTCGTATGAACCGTTGGATATCTGTCATAGAATCTAATCTTATCTTCACTATTTTCCATGCCAGAAGATAAGATATCTAGCAAATCTAATCTCAACCGTCGGATCAATTTATCTTCGTATGAACCGTTGGATATCTGTCATAGAATCTAATCTTATCTTCACTATTTTCCACGCCAGAAGATAAGATATCTAGATAATCTAATCTCAACCGTCGGATCAATTTATCTTCGTATGAACCGTTGGATATCTGTCATAGAATCTGATCTTATCTTCACTTTTTTATATAAATACCCCACTACATCCTCACTTTTATTATCGTACTTGTAAACATTTATCACTATCCATCAATCTTCTAAATTTTAATTTGTTTGTAACTGCCAAATCATTAATAATGTTGGCTAAACATCGCACTTTATCATACACAAATGATGAAGATAAACACTTATGTAGTGTTTACCTTGACATTTCTCAAAATCCAATTATAGGAATCAATCAATCGAGAGACCAATTTTGGTCCAGAATTGAAGAGGAATATAATAAGGCACAAACGGAGTTTTGCATCACGCAACCCAGATTGAAAAGATCTCTACAATGTCGCATGCAAGTGATATTGAAAGAGGTTGGTAAGTTTAGAGGATGTATGGAACAAGTTGAAAATCTCAATCTCAGTGGTGCTTCACAACAAGATATTGTGAGTATTCTACATTTATTTTCTAATTATTTTTTAAAGAAGTGATTCTAATATTAATATTTTTATAGGTTAACCGTGCAAGAATATTATATTCACAAGATATTGGCAATAGATTTAAGTTTGAGCATGTCCGGCTAATTCTAAAAGACATTGAAAAATTTATTAGTGTTAATAATGTTGCATCAACATTTTCAAGCCCTAATCGTAATTTTGCATCATCTGAATCAGACTCTCCTGCTTCGGAGTCTCCTAACACTCCAGGTCTATCTTCATTCTCCCTTGATATAAATGAGGACAATGTTAGTGGAAGTTCATCACAACGTCCTACAGGGGTAAAAAAATCAAAATTGAAAAGAAAAAATGATGATCAATTTTCCGCCCTTATCAAAACCATGAATTCAAATGCTGATCGACTTTTTGAAGCTTTAAAAAAAGGGAACCAAGATAGGGGAGAGTATCAAGAAATCGAAAAACGGAAGTTGGCTTTAGCTGAACGTAAAGAGGAACGTAAAATTATGTTCACAGATCTGAATTCTATAACTGATCCAAATTTACGTGAATATATTCGTACTGAACAAGAAAGGATTTTACAAAAAAGATCTCAACAAGGTCAAGGAACTCAAGGTCAAGAACATGGATTTGGAGTTGAAGAATCTGGAGGTGAAGGATCTAGAGGTGAAGGATCTGGAGGTGGATATGGTCAATATTATAATTTATTAACTGGGTCACAAGATGATTTACCAGAATATTAGAGTTGTTGATATGTATTTTTAATTTTACTTAAATTTATTTTATGTTTATGTTTATTTTTATTTTTCGTTCATTTTATGTTGTATTTTTAATTTTTTTTAAAATTTAATTAAGTGTGTGTTGTATTTTTAAGTTGTTTAAAATTTAATTAAGTGTGTGTTGTATTTTTAAGTTGTTTAAATTTTAATTAAGTGTGTGTTGTATTTTGAAGTTGTTTAAATTTTAATTAAGTATGTGTTGTATTGTTTAATTTATAATTTATATTTTTATAATTTTAATATTATCAAAAAATTATTAAAAATTATTTTAAAATTTTATATTTTTTTATTACTTAAAATAAAAAATTAAATAAATTAATGAAATAAATAAATAATAATTAATATTTATAAATAAATAATAATTAATAAATACATAACAAATTATATTTATTATATTAATTAAAAAAATTTATAATTTTTAATTAATAATAATTAAAAAAATTATTCAACTATTATATTTTCATTTCTTCCTTCCTCTGCGTCTCTTTCTTTCTTCATTTCCTTTTCTTTTCTTTGTTCTCTGTGTCTCTTCCTTTCCTTTTCCATCTTCATTTTTCCTGCTTTTCATTCTTCGTTTAAAATAGCGCAGCTACAGTGCTGCGCTATGTTTGACGCAGCACTGTAGCATCCATTCAATTTAACGCAATAAATGGCGAACGATTGGAGTGGATTTTGAAGGAAGATTGCTCTATAATAGCGTTTTAAAGCTGCTGTTGGAGATGGCCTTAAGAAGAAGAGTAGGAGATGAAAAATTATGGATCTGATTTTGTGTTTCTTTTTTTGAAGGTGATCTGATTTTGTGTTTAGATGATGGGAAATGAAAAAAAAAGATTTCAGGCGACAGTTGGGGCGTACATAAACGTGCAGTGCCACCTCAGCACAAAAGGGGCATATGAATAATTGTAAAATTGGGTTCAAGGTTTAAGTGGCTGTTTAAAGAGTAAAAGAGTTAAAATGATAAAAATATCTAAATATACGAGGCTATAAATGCGAAATAAGTTCAATAAATAAAAAGATAATTAAAATAAAAAAATAAATTTATATATTAATTTATCAAAAAAAATTATAATAAACTAAAAATTGAGATAAAGTTTTCAGTATTTTTTGATATTTTTACCTTTAATAAAAAAAATGCGAAATGATATTTTCTTAGCCCATTTAATTAACAAAAGATCTGTACACGAAATCTCTCTCAATATATGGAGTTCGAGGAGGAGCTGCGGCTTTAGCTCTGTCGGCGTCAGAGCAGGAACAAGACTTGCTTAATCGGAGTAATAAGAAGGTCAAACTTGTTAATGGTGGTGCAGGTCTGGGTGAGTCCGTTGATCAAGATCTGGTTGGTTCAGTTGATGGCAATAGGAGAAAGCTTTCTTTCCGGGACACTTTGATGTCCGATGCTTTTGTTGCTGTGTCAAAGTTTGATGATATCGATACTGGTTACTCTGATGATGATTCTGGTGCTGAGGAAGAGGAGGACGATCCAGATTGTCCAACAATTGTGTTGTCGAAAGACGAAAAGCAACGTTTGCGTGAGCCTTGGAAATTAACCTTAATTGTCAAGGTTCTTGGACGTTCAGTTGGTTATAATTATTTGCTGCGACGAATGAAGAACATGTGGAATCTTACTTGTTCTTTTGACCTTATTGATCTTGACAATGGTTACTATATGGTGCGTTTTCCACATAAGACTGCATTTGATCATGTACTTTATGGTGGTCCTTGGATGGTTGCTGGACATTATTTATCTGTAAGGAAATGGCAAGCCAACTTTGATCCTAGCTCAGCCGTGATTGATAAGGCTATTGTTTGGGTTCGGGTCCCATTGCTGCCTATAGAATACTACGACAAGATTTTCCTTCAGAGATTGGCAGTTAAGATTGGTAAGCCGGTGAGAATTGATGAAAATACTATGGAATCCATGCGTGGTAAATATGCGCGTATGGCAGTTGAGGTAGATCTTTCAAAACCTCTCTTGTCTAAATTTCGTTTCAGACGTAAAGTTCGAAGACTTGAGTATGAAGGTTTACAGATGATTTGTTTCACATGTGGTTGTTTTGGCCATAGAAAAGAGAGATGTCCTAGTACCCATTCTTCAACTCATGGAGAGGGTGATGATGCTAATAACAGTACTGGTACTAAGCCTTTGGAAACGGTGGAGGAGCTGGTTCCGGCAGAGGTTCTTGAACCTTTTGGTCCGTGGATGGTGGCAAAGAAACCGGGTAGAAAACAAACTCGCAATTTGGGTTCGGGTACGGTTGGTGAGAAGTCAGTGATGGATAAGGAAACTACGTCTTCGCTACAAATTCTGCGAGGCTCAAATAGTAAGTCAACTGGAAATATGTTTGCTGCCTTTGAAAATGACCAGGTGGATGTGGTTGCAATTAATGATAATTTGCTTCCTACTCCAATTCCTTCATCCCTGCCTAAGTCTTCTCCGTGGGTCCCGGTTAATAATAGAGGTAAATCTAAAACAAAGGGGAAACAATTAAAATCGCAGGACTCTCTTCAATCCAAAGTTTTAGTTTCTAATGATAAAGCCCATAAGGGGCCCAGTTCCGTCTTACAGCCTATTGATGCTCCTTTAATGTCCAATAAAGACTCCATTAATGTTTTGGATCCTCCACTAGCTATGGTTCGTGTTTCTACTGATAATGTCCCAGGCATCAAGTTGCCTTTGCCTGATCAGTCTACCATTATTTTGGAAAAAGGTTCTTCAAAAATCGCAGCAGCTAGGGGCAATCATACCATTGTTTCGGGTGCTGCTATTTCTGAGAAAATTTATTCTTCTGTTGTGTCCGATGAAGTTGTGATTTTAGACCCTGGTGAAGGCATCCCAGCTGCTTCTTCTCATTTGGATGGCTTTAGTGCCGGTAATGTGGATTTTCCTCTGCTGCCTGTTCAGTCCAATCGTGACTGTGATTTTATGGATGGTGATGCAGTTGCATCTGACCAAGACCACTAAGGTGGTTAGTTTTCTCCTTTCCTTTCTATTTTTAATGTTATTAGTTTGGAATGTGATGGGTATTGCCGGCAAGAGGAGACAGAGAGCTCTTAAAGATTATTGCCGCCAATATAAGCCTTCTATTTTAGTTGTTGTTGAGCCAAGAGTGTCCGGTCATAATGCCGATCTAATTTCTGCGAATTTGGGTTTTGAAAGATGGACTAGAGTTGAAGCTGTTGGCTTTAGTGGGGGCATATGGGTTTTTTGGAATTTTGGTTTAATATCGATTTTAAGAACCAATTCTCAATTTATCCATTGCTTGGTTACTGATCCCTTGGGTTCTTCTTGGGAATTCTTTGCAATTTATGCTAGTCCTAATGAATAATGTAGACAACGTCTCATGAGGAATTTGTCCTTTTTATTTGCCATGTTCATCATCCTGTTTTGCTAGCTGGTGACTTTAATATGGTTATGCATCTGGATGAGACCACTAGTTCTTGCACTGGCACTGGGGTGCGCTGTGATAAATTTAGAGAATGGGTTAATTCTCTTGGGTTGGTTGATCTTGGTTTTTCGGGGTCGAGATTTACTTGGATGAGGTGTTCTTCGTCTGATAATTATAAAGCTGCCCGTCTGGATCGAGCCTTAGCTTCTCTCTCTTGGTGGTGTATGTTTCCTCAAGCTAAAGTTTCTCATCTAGAACGGGTGTTTTCTGATCATGCCCCTTTATTTATTCAGCTGTCTTGCTCTAATCCTATGACTGCTGGTTCTTTTTTCCGCTTCCAGTTGGCCTGGTGTAGGCATGATGATTTTCGCAGGCTCCTTTCACAGCATTGGAAGGTGGATTATTCTATTGAGCAGAATTTGTTAGTGTTGCAGCAGCAGCTGGGTATTTGGAAAAATTCAGTCTTTGGTAATATCTATCAGCAGAAGTGTAGGTTGCTTTCCCGTATCAAAGGTATTCAGGAGCATTCTTGTTACTCGTCTTCCCCTGGTTTATGGAAGCTGGAATGTAAGTTACGGAGACAATTAGAGGATATCATGAATTAAGAGGAGCTTTTGTGGTTTCAAAAGTCAAGAGAGGAGTGGATTACTGATGGTGAACGAAATACATCTTACTATCATGCTGTGGTAGTGCGTAAGGGCTTTAGAAACCGGATTTTGGCGCTAAAGAATGTTACTGGTGAATGGATTTCTGATCCGCATGCCTTGCTCTGTATGGCTCGTGATTATTACAAATTGTTGTATACTCAAGAGAATGTTTTGCCTCGGCCTTGTATTACTAAGTCTGGTTTTCCTAGATTATCTGCAGCGGATCAATTTTCTCTTAATGTTCCCTTTTCTGCTGGTGAGGTTTGGCAGGCTGTTTTTGGGATGGGTTCTAGTAAGGCCCCGGGTCCAGACGGATTCAATGCAGGTTTCTATCACCAAACTTGGGATATTGTGGGACCCAAAGTTTGTCAAATGGCTTTGAGATTCCTTAATGATGGAGTGCTTGAAGACAATATTTGTAGAACCTGGGTTACTCTTTTGCCTAAGATCGAGCTCCCGGAGTCTATTAACCAATTCAGGCCCATTAGTCTCTGTAATGTCAGTTTCAAAATTCTTACCAAGGTGCTCACCAACAGATTGAGGCGTGTTTTTCCCAAGATCATTGCTCCAGTACAAACTAGTTTCATTCCTGGAAGGTATTCACATGATAATACTGTTGTCTTACAGGAGGTTATTCATTCTATGCACCAGAGGGAAAGGCGGAAAGACTGGATGGTTATCAAGATTGATCTGGAAAAGGCCTTTGATCGGCTTTCCTGGGATTTTATTGATGAATCTCTTTCTCTTGCTGGGTTTTCTAATCATTGGAGACTGCTTGTTCGGAAATGTTTGAGTGCATGTACTATGCAAGTCAAATGGAATGGTGTTTTATCTGACGAGTTTATTCCCACTAGAGGTGTGAGGCAGGGGGATCCTATTTCACCTTACTTATTTGTCCTTGGGATGGAGCGGCTTGGTCATATTTTTCAGGACTCTGTTGATTCTGG
The DNA here is from genome assembly GCA_947685225.1 of Garcia nutans. Taxonomy (NCBI): domain Eukaryota; kingdom Viridiplantae; phylum Streptophyta; class Magnoliopsida; order Malpighiales; family Euphorbiaceae; genus Garcia; species Garcia nutans. The sequence goes on from CANTUV010000039.1 coordinate 56,906,036, forward strand.
TTTATGGGTGCCTTTTCGTACTGCTCGTAATGGCCCACTTTTGTCTCATATGTTCTTTGCTGATGATTTGCTGTTATTTGCTGAGGCTTCGGTGCAGCAGGTTAATGCTGTTAAAGAATGTTTGTCCAAATTCTGTGACAGCTCGGGTGAGCGAGTGAATTTAGGCAAGTCTTCTATTTTCTTCTCTGCAAATACAGGGGCTGTTATTCGGAAGCAAATAACTGATTTATTTCAAATTGCAGAAGTGAATTCTTTGGGCACTTATCTTGGAGTGCCTATGGTGACAGGTCGTATTACTCGTGATTTATATGATCCTCTCTTAGAGAAAATTGATAAGCACCTGGCGGGTTGGAAAATGAGTTTGCTTTCTTTTGCAGGCCGGGTGATTTTGGCTAATGTCACTACCCAAACTGGGAAGCCGTGACCGGCGTAAGGTTATACCTAAGTACAACCTTACAAGCCTAATTTAAATTTATTATGATCGTGCAAAGTTCAATAAATTTACTCCAAAATTAAGTTCAACAATTAAAACTAAAACCAGATACAAGAAACAGTCTACTCCATTATTACAAGAAAAAGGGTTCGGACTCGGTCCGCCCAAAAATATCCAGAATTCTCTATGGAGTAAATCAATATCCACAATCAAACTATAAGAAATAACCGGAAATCTCTAAGCAGAAGGACCAATAACACAAACGGAAAACCTGATCGACTTCGCCAAGAAGAGAAAGAAGATAGACAAAGGCAATCACTGTAAACCTGCAAGACAATCTATATGGGTGTGAGCGTTATATATAGACGCTCAGTAAGTTCATGAGAGGCAGAGAAACTTTTCTATAACAATAAACAATATATATATATAACAAGAACTTCAATCACAATCAATTCATACAAGATGGTGTGTCGGGGTCTACCAATATCATAATACCTCCTCCTTCAATCAATATCAATGTACAATCGGGCTTATAGCCCCAATGAGCAATCAGGCTTATAGCCTCAATGAACAATCAATAGCAATAGTCAATGAACAATCTCAATCAATAACCTTCGTCCCCATATGACACACCATCACACAACACAAAGAATTTCAAGTTCATTTAATACAATTAATAAATCAAGCACATACGTTTCTCTGTCTTTTATTCACATGCAAAGCTTGGGTAGAAAGAATAGTCTAGCAAATTAGAAAAGAATAATTATATATTGAGAAGGGCTGTAATATATATATAGTATTTGGTTAGCAAGTAGCACATCACAAGTAATTACATACACCCATTTAACTTACCTGGTATCCAAAGAAAGCTTAGCCCAATCCTCACAACCTACTGACCTCGAGCTTCAGCCGGATTATTGCCTAAGGAAAGATAATTACACAGTCCAACAATCAATCCCGCTATCTCATCTATCATGAGGGATGCAATGCATGCTATGAATGCAGAAATACCAATACTTAACCAACAATTAACCAAGATAAATCCAAAATTAAAAACTAATCCGACTCAACTCAAAATCATGGTTCAACCCAATGGTTAAACCGATTGCACCTCAAAAATACAAAATCAATTAATTACCTAAAATTTATTAGAATCAGAACCTCAACTCAATTTCTATAACTCATTTATCAAATAATATCACATCAGTCCCTATGCAAAAATCATAAATCATACCAACACCCAAAACTGATAAAAATTCTTAAGTAGTCTCTATAACTCAAAAATTTCCAGAAAATAATTCCATCATTCAAAAATTCTGGAAACATTCCAGTAGCTTCTCCAACATCAAAATAACGTGTGTACAAAATTTCAGATTAATCCAAATTTATTTGATCTCCCAAAAATATTTTACAACCTTCTGATTCTGTTTGAACCACTAAAAATCAGTACAGCAAAAATCATCTTAAATCCTTCACATTTCGTTACCATCAAATTATCCAAATAATTTTCTCATATAATAGACATCAGGATGGACAACCTATAAAAATTTCATAATTTTACAAGACATCTAAGACCTTCAAATTAATTTCCAAATCAGACATCATCAGAAAATCCTTAACCAACAGCAGTGCCAATACTTAATTTATTTTAGAACCTAAACATTAGAACCAGACTCCAAATTATTTTTCTCAGATTCACAACATCCTAATAAACAACATATCAAAATTTCATAATTTTTAGAAACTTCTAAGTCCCTCAATTTAATTTTTAAATCGGATTCATACAACCAGTTACCATACTGGCAGCAGTAGAAAGATCAAATTATTTCACCAATATAACAAACAGAAACATAGCCCAACATATTTTTCTTGTAAACTAGACTTCCAGAACTTCAACATATATGAAAATCAAATCTAAAACATTTTTACACATATTGGTATGAATTTCGAAAGTTACAGATGATGCAATCGCATCTACAGTACAGTTCTTCAGACAACAGTAGCAAACTTTAATTTTCCAGAAATATATGATGCTCCAAAATCCCAAAAATTATTTTTCTCATAAACTAGACTCAATTTTGAGCCACATATCCAAATTTCAGATTTTTTCTCACGCTCCAATATTTAATTAAAAATCGAGCAACTTACAGAACTAAAATCAAACTTCAGCAGAAAATTAAATCATCCAAAAACTCAAAGAAATTAATTAATCCGAAAACCTTAACACCCAAATCAATTTAATCAAACCCTAAGTCAATACCTTCATCAAATTTCAGAACCCAACACTAGCCCAAATCAATTAATTCAACATCAAAATCCATCAAAACAATAAAAATCCCAAAACTTAACCTAATTTGTCAAAACTCAATTAATTAAATAATAATTCGAATTTAACCAAATTAATTAAGAAAAATACCAACCCAATATGATATGAACATGAACTAATCAAATGGAAGTCGAAATAATGCAAAAGGAATCAAGAAAAACCTCAAAACACCAAAAAAACTCGAAACTGTGGCTGCTGGAACACTGGCCAAACGACATCGGCGAGCCAGCCCGCAGCACGCCGAACGACAGACCGCAGCACGCCGAACGACAACGCTCTTGGCTCGCGCTTCTCCGCCGAACGACGCTGGCACACACCGAACGACACTGGCTATGGCGCGCGCACAGTGATGAAACGACAGGCCCTCTGAATTTGCTCCCAAAACCAATTTTCTCCCTCTTTTTCCAAAACACCCGAAAATAGAAGACTAAAAACATACCCCCATCTGATTTTTAGGCCTATTTATAGGAAAACAACTCTTCAAAATTATATTTTTACCCCAAACTAATTTATTTTAATTCAAAAATACCCCAAAATTATTTATTTTCATAAAAATTACCCAAAACCATAAAATTCACAAAATCAACTCAAATTTATTTTTAATTTCAAACTTTAACCCAAAATAATTTATAAATATGTTTTACGCATAATAATTCCTGAAAATACCGAAAACGACAAAAAATCCAAAAATGACGAAAATACCCTCGGCACCAAAAAATACAATATTATACTCAAAACGACCGTCTCGTCGTCCCGAGTATCAAAAAGACATTCAAACCATCAAATTATGTTCAAACGACATATGAGGGTACAAAATGACTATTTTGCCCCTAGACTCCAATTCTCCAAAAATCAAGGGTTTTACAGCTAAGTCAGTTCTAACTGCTTTACCTAACCATATAATGCAAGTCTCTTTTCTTCCCAAATCTGTGTGTCATGCTTTTGACAAGAAAGTGAGAACGTTTATATGGGGGAGTTCCTCTCAACAGCATAAAATTCATCTGGTTAATTGGGATACGGTTACTAAACCATTAAAATTTGGTGGTTTGGGTATCCGTTCTTGTGTTGATATGAACAGAGCTTTCTTCACCAAGTTAGGATGGAGGATGCTTAATGAGACTGATTGTTTGTGGAGAAAGATTTTAATTAATAAATATGTGACAGGTCCTCCTATAATGGATAATTGGAAACGGAAGGCTTCAATGTCTATGGTTTGGAGAGGTATTTTGGATGCTATTCCTATCTTGAAGAAAGGCCTTAAGCATGTGGTTTGTGACGGTCTTTCAATAAAATTTTGGACTGATTGGTGGATTGGTGAATCTCCTTTAATTCAGCTTATTATTTCGCCAGTGCCAGAAGAATTTCTAAGTCATCTTGTAGTGGACTATTGGGGTGAACATGGTTGGAACCTTAGTTTTCTTCGGGTTTTTTTGCCTGACAATATTCTTCTCCTTTTGTTCTCCATCCGTCTTACAATGCCACATCTGGGCTGTGATTCTGTTGCTTGGGCTGGTACCTCTAGTGGGCAATTCAGTGTTGCTTCGGCTTACCAGCTGCAACTTGGTAGCGGCGAAAATATTTCTGCAGGTGTTTGGTCTTTGTTATGGAAAATTCAAGTGCCGCAGCGTATTAGATGCTTCTTGTGGACATTCCAATGGCACAAATTAATGACCAATGTGGAGCGGCAACGGCGGGGATTTGTTAATGACAATTCCTGTGTAGTTTATGGTGAAGAAGAATCTATGGAGCATCTCTTTCGAGATTGTTCTTCTATTGCTGTTTTTTGGAAAGACCTTTTAAATGGGGACTCTTGGCATCTACTGCAGTCTCATTCAGCGAAGGATTGGTTAGTCTTATCTAACAAATTTTCTTTTCCTTCTTTGATTGATTATGATCCAGCTGCGATTTTTTCCATTTGCTTGTGGTATATTTGGAAATGGCGTAATGAGAGGGTGTTTCAAGCTGCTTCCCGATCTTGTGCAGCTTTTAAACATCAAGTTTTATATTGGATTAAGGCCAACCATGTTGCCTGGTTGTGTAAATCTCAAAATGTGTGCAAAAGAAATGTTATTTCTCTTATTTCTTGGTCGCCTCCCCCTGATTTATGGGTCAAGGTGAATGTGGACGGAGCCTCTAAGGGTAATCTTGGTCTTAGTGGTGCTGGTATTGTAATAAGGGATTGCCTGGGTAGATGGTTGTTTGGTAGAACTGTGTTTCTTGGTGTTTGCTCTTCGATGGTTGCTGAGTTGAATGCATTGATTTTTGGGTTATAGCTAGCTTGGCAACAAGGCCACAGGAAAGTTATTTTAGAGATGGACTCCATGGAAAGTCTTAGATTGGTGTCGGATTGTAATTCTTCCAGTCCAAGATTTGCTAACCTTGTGGGTCAGTTTCATTTGTTGAAGAACATGCAGTGGGAGGTGAAGCTGCAGCATATCTTTCGGGAAGGTAATAAAGTTGCAGACTGCCTCGCTAATCTTGCCGTTGCTGCAGTCCAACTTGATGTTTTTCTTTCTGTTCCTCCCCTGCCTGTTCGTGTGGAGCTTGAGAATGATAGACAGCAGATTGCTTGGCCTCGGGTTTTGAGATTATAATCGGGTATCACCCTCCTTTGTATCAAAAAAAAAATAATAAAAGATTTAAGGGATTTTTTTAAAAATATCCACAAACTAAAATTATTTTTTAAAATACTTTTTTCTTTTAAAGAAATACTCACTCTTCAATTTTTTTTATATATTTATATATATATAAGCTAAAAAAATAATCAGTGTTTTGATACACGTCATCGACCATTTAAAAAAAATCATATTTCACCTTTTTTCATTTTTAATTAATTTTAATAATTTATATAAAATTTAAAATTTAATAATTAATAAATTATATTTGTGATTTTAATCTTTTATTAAATTATTACACATTAATAATATAATTTTATATTAATTAAATAAAATATATTTATGACTTAATTTTTTATAAATTAATTATTTAATTTTTTATAAATTAATTATAAATTAATATAAATTTATAATATTAATTGGTTTATATATTTTTTAGAAATTTAAACAGTTACAATAAATATATGACTATTAATCTTCATAATAGATTAATTATAAAATAAATAAATTTTATAATAAGAATTAATTTATATATTTTAAAATTTTTAAAAAATAAATAATAAAATAAATGACTTTTTACATTCTTAATAAATTAATTATATATTAATAATTTATTTAAATAATCTATTTAAGTAATAATTAATTTATAATAATAATTAATTTGCACCTTTTTAAAAAAATTAAAAATTTAAATAATAAAAGATATAATTTTTACCTTTCATAACAAATTAATCATGAGGTAATAATTTATGCAATAATAATAATAATAATAATATAAATCAATGATTATAAATTTTTTTATTTATATTTTTTTATTTGAAAAATTTTATTTAAATTTAAATTTTTTTATTTTTATAAAATTTATGATTTTTATATTGTAAAAATATATATAGATTTTATTCTTAATTAGTAAAAATATAATTATAAAATAAAAAGACTATATCTATTTATTCATATTATTTTAATAAAATTATTATAAAAATTGAGATAAATATTTTATATTTTTTACTATAATATTTTTTAATCTAAATATAATTTTTTATATTTATTTGTTATTAATTATATTTATTTTGTGTTTTGATATTTTTGTTACCACTTGCAAAAGAGGCTAGTTTATATTTTAATTTTTAATTTTAACTGTACATATGTTTTTTAGAAAATTGACATATGATAGGCAGCAGTAACCGTCTCAAAGTCTAAACTCGTAGTTTCTATTTCTAATTACTTGGCGTGCAAATTGCGATTTCGGGCTCCCGCCCTCTTTTTTCTCTCTGCGCTGCAATTTCACAGAAGACGAAGAAAGAAAGGAGAAGACCCAGAAAATAGAACTCCGATTTTTGTATAGAAAGAAAAAAAGAAAAAAACAGAAGAACTATGTTTCGCTTCTGTTCTAGACCCAGACGCTACCATCGCCTCTCCCTTCCTCTTCCTCGTTCCTTCTCTTCTAATTCTTCTAATAACCCAACCGAACCTCCAAACAATCTCATAAATCCCAATCATGTCCCTGCCCAACCTCCAATTGTCCACCATAACCCTCTTTTAACAGCTACTACCAGCACTCCGTCTTCTCTTTCTCGTTACTCTTTACTTGGTATATCCGCTGCGGTTTTATCCACTGTGATCGCTTCGGTTGCTCTCCTCTCCCCAAACGACCGACATTCTGCGGAATCTAACCCTAGCCATAACCCTAATCCCCTCCATGATGCTATTGAACGCACGATTTCTAAATCGAATGAGTCATTTAGGAGATTTTTTCATCATTTTAAGCAAACAGGTGTTGCTGCGTCGGTTCTATGGCAATCATTAAGGTCTGTGCTTTCTTCTGCGAACCACGAAGTTAGAGTGGGATTCGAGCTGCGGGTGGCGGCCTTGCTGGCCGACATTGCAGCTGCAAATGGGACACGCAGAGCGGCGTTGGTTGGGGCGGGCGGTGGGAAGGTGGTGGATTGGTTGCTTGAGACTGTCGCTCTCGGTGGGGATGGGTTTGGCACTCAGGCTGAGGCTGCGAGGGCCCTTGCATACTTGATTGCAGATCCAAATGTGTCTGCAGATGTGCTTGGCAGGCCCCATGCTGTGCCCTATTTATTGCGCTTTATATTTTCTTGTCAGCCAAAGAAGAAGGTCAGTATTTGGTAATCTGTCTGTAGTATCAGTTGCATGTTTCGATGATTAAATGAATCTTAATGTTATCTATTTCCGATTGCATTGAACCAATTGAAATTTGTAATTGTTGCCAACTTGTGATTAGTCTTCTACAATCTTCAATTTTTAGCACAAGATCATGTTCTTCACATTTCAATCCGTTGCCACATGTAAAATGAGGCTTGCCAACCTGGGTGGTTGACGGAGAAGAATCTAGAAATGTAGCTTTTTGCAATTGATAGTCATTTGATTGGAATATCTAAGGTGTACCATTTACTGATATATGTACCCAAAAACATGTATTGTGACGCTTTACGATTTGGTTTGAGAACTATGCATAGAATTGGATCAAGCATGCATCTCTACAAAAGAATTAATTATTGCATTAGTTTTAGAGATTAGTTGTTGCAGTATTTTCAATTTTATCATTTTAGGTCATTCAGTCTTTCACTCCTGATCTTATTCGTCATTCCAAGTTGTATTTTTGCCATTGATATATTGCATTTTTGTGGGAGCAGCATTCAAGACGTAGTTCGTTCGATGTTTGTGATTCTTTGAAAGGTAGGAGCATGCTTGTAGCTGCTATTATGGATATTGTCACATCCAACTGTGATAGTCTAGAAAAAGTCCCTTTCAAGCCATCCTTGCCAGGAAATGCTGAAACAAGGGATATCTTAGCTGCCATTGAAGTCATTGAGGAAGGTGGCTTGCATATGGATGGGCCACATGAAAATGAAGATGATGACAATGGTGGAAGGGGAATGAAGGGTATTGGAATTAAAATTCTTGAAGGCACAACAGTTTTAGGGCTTGCAAGGAATGGTGAGCTGAAAAGGTTGGAGAATTCTAATTCTAGTCGCATGAAATCATCTAGTCAAACTCCAAAAATCCTCAGCTTGCTACAAAAGCAAGATGGTTCAGTGGTACAGAACTTGTCTTCTGCAGTTGTTCCTGGACTCTGGGATGATCTACATTGTCAACATGTTGCTGTGCCTTTTGCAGCTTGGGCATTGGCCAACTGGGCAATGGCGTCTGAGATCAATAGATCTCATATTCAGGAACTAGATCAAGATGGGAAAGCTGTGATGACTGCCCTAGTTGCACCTGAAAGATCTGTGAAATGGCATGGAAGCTTAGTAGCTCGGTTGCTGTTAGAGGACCGTAATCTGCCCTTAAATGATTCTGTTTCTGATTGGAGTTCCAGCCTTCTTGCAACTGTCTCTCAGGCTAGTAACAATGATGATATTCCTTTGGTTCAGGTGGCTTTATCTGGATTTTTGCTTTCTATTGAGAGAAGTCCAGGGGCACAAAAGATTGTTATGGAAAAGGGTCTTGAGCTGATGAGAGACACAGTGAAGCGGACTGCAAAATCCAAGCAAGTGCAAGAACCATTAGCAAGGGCATTGGAGTTACTTTCTAATGGGGATATGCTTTTATCTCTTGAAGAAAGCCAAAAGTGGGCTGGCATTCTACTTTCTTGGGTATTTGGAAAAGTTTCCTCGGACACTATACGATCTTCAGCCACAAGAATCCTTTCTTGCATTCTTGAAGATCATGGGCCATCTTCTGTACCAATTTCTCAAGGATGGTTAACCATTCTGCTAAATGAAGTTCTGGCTTCCAGCAAGGCCTCATCTAGCAAGGGAGTTATTCAGCCTAAAAGTGACAAAGTGAAGGTTCGTGAATATTTTTCTCATTTCATTTAGCACTAAAGAGATGCTGCAAGCAAAGCAACAGTTCACCTGCTTTTACTTTGAGAGTTTTTTTTATAGCTTATACTACTAGATTATGCTTCTATTATCCCAATAACTATTCCTGTAACAAAAAGGTTAATTAACTTTTGCAGACTCAAATAGATCAGTCCAACATTCTTTTTGCGACACAGACTGTTAATCAGTTGGCAGGTGCTGTTGTAAATCTAGCCGTGAATAAGCTGGGAGTGGCCACTGATTCTGTTGACACATTCCCGTTGATTGATCTTCTTTCGCTGGAACCTTTTGTTGGACTATTTCAGAACTTCAAGAAAGATGCTGTGTCTAAATTTAATGTGGCAGATACTGCTTTGGCAACGCTTAAGGGGATCAAAGCACTGACTGAACTTTGTTCTGAAGATTCTTTATGTCAAAACGAAATAGTTGAACATGGGGTCTTGTGCTTACTGAGGCGCTTTTTGTTATGTGATGATTATGAGAGACTATCTGCAATGGAAGCTTATGATGCATCTAGAGTCCTTGAGGCACAGGAGCATGCTCCAAATGTTTCTGGTGAGACGTCTAATTCAGCTACTAATAATCCGTCTAGTGTGCGGGTTCCACCAACAGCTCACATTAGAAGGCATGCATGTAGACTGTTAACTGTCCTTTCACACCTTCCTAAAGTCCAGAAGGTCATTCTAGCAGATAAAACTTGGTGTAAGTGGCTTGAGGATTGTGCTAATGGTAAGATCCCAGGTTGCAGTGATTGCAAGATACAAAGTTATGCTAGGGCAACACTCTTAAATGTATTTTGCTGTCAACTTGCTAGAAGAGACTCTATAAACAATAATATTCCTGAAAGTAGAGGTACAGACAGAAATAGCGGTTGTCGTCAGTATAATGACATGATATTTTTGATTAATCCTGAGTTGTCTCACTGGAAGTTGTGTGAAAATATGGATAGTAAGGCAACCAAAAGAAATGGATCTTCTTTGGTTGAGGCTGATTCTTCCAATAGTGACAGTTCATCCATAACCAGAACCACAAACTCTTGTGAATATCCTACTTCTGCCTATAAATCCCATAACAGCTCCAAATTAGAGGCTCCTCAGTTAGATATTGTCTTTGTCCATGGCTTACGTGGTGGGCCTTATAAGACTTGGCGCTTATCTGAGGACAAAACTTCAACTAAATCTGGCTTGGTAGAGAGGATTGATGAGGAGGCTGGGAAACTAGGAACATTTTGGCCTGCTGAATGGCTTTCAGCTGACTTGTCTCAAGTGCGCATGTTTACCCTCAAATATAAGGTCTGCTAGCAATTTGTTTCTGTGACTGGGTCAGATTTGGTGTCCTTCATTCTTGGAATCTTTACTGATTATGTGTTTTCTGATGTGGTCTTTTTGGTTTAGCCCCTCCTGTTGGTGTCTAACTGCTTATTGAATTTTTTATGCAGACAAATCTTACTCAATGGTCTGGAGCTACCCTCCCTCTTCAGGTACTTTATCTTTGTCAATCTTGTGGCGTCAATGCTCAATTTGATTTGTTTGATTGCACCGTCTCTTCATGCTAAGATTTGGTTATTAAAGATGCAGAATTATATGTTCAACAGAATTGTAAAATGATTGAGACTGGCCTACTGGGATTTGTAAAAAGATGCAGCACAAATCTTGGGTTTTGAGAAACTTTTTAGCTTATGACACCCATCATACTATTTATACCTCACTTCTAGTAAGCTTAATTACCAAATTTACTTGTGATTAGGAGTATTAATATACTTATCAGGATTAATGATTGTATTACTAAATTATTTTTCAATTAATTCATAATCCAATCTGAGTATATATGATAGTCTGTTCTTCCAAAGAAGGATACATAAACCACTCCACCCCCCAACCTCCCCAAGAGGGAGAAATAGTTGGCTTTTTCATTGACGTTTTGATTGTAAATATCAGTTTCTTTCTGCTGTTATGGAATGTGCAGGAAGTCAGCTCCATGCTATTAGAGAAGCTTGTTGATGCAGGCATTGGGGATAGGCCTGTTGTTTTTGTGACCCATAGGTAAGAAATTATTCGTTTTTCTTGGTTATCTAAATAAATGGTATGCATCTCGTTACTCTTTTATGGTATTTTAAATGAAACTTTTACCAGCAAGCTTTTATGAGAGTCCTCAAATATTTTATGTACCAGCGAACCTAATGTCGGCTGGCTCTGAAGTATCATGGGTGTAGCTTTCGTATTTTTAACATAAGAGTTCCATAGTAAAACCCTTATTATGATGTAAATCTTTTTCTTTATTATGGAGCTATGGCAATCTTCAGATCAAAAGTTCCATTCATTTTATGGATAATAGACGGCAAGGACTTGGAATTGTGGCTCCACGTGGTCCTATTTGTTGTTTCATATGTCTACTTGTTTTAGTTGATTGCACCAAATGTTCTAATGCATTAGTGCATTACAATGAAAGAACCAAGCTCTGGTTGCTAGTTTCTGTAATCACCAGATGCTATATAATACTTTGCTAGAAAACACGATTTTTGAGTTCATTTCTGTTGGTTTCATTCCAATATTTCTGTGGCTAATTTAGTTAGTCTTTTAGGTGGATTGTATGGTAGTATCCTGCTTTTAGAGTAATGCTTTGCTGCTATATGCAGTTTGGGAGGGCTAGTTGTCAAGCAGATGCTGTTTAAAGCCAAAGCAGAAAATATCAAAAACCTTGTGAACAACACTGTTGGAATTGTGAGCTTCACTTGACGATTTGATATAAACTTAAATTTCAATGCTTCAATTATTTTTACTCAATTGTTGGTTTAGCTTACCATCTTATCTTTGGATTTTCCCTTGATTTCAGGTGTTTTACAGCTGTCCACACTTTGGCAGTAAACTAGCAGACATGCCTTGGCGAATGGGCCTTGTGTTTCGCCCTGCTCCCACTGTGAGCCTACATTTGGTTTTTAAATCAAGTTGAAATAGTTATTATGAATTGATTCATGCTGATAGTTGATGGTATTTGCTCATTCAGATAGGGGAGCTAAGAAGCGGATCTCCGAGACTAGTTGAGCTCAATGACTTCATCCGCCACCTTCACAAGAAAAAACTGATGGAAGTCCTCAGTTTCTGTGAGGTGATATATTTAGGCTTGAATTTTAATGCCCATGCCCTTCTTCCACCTCCCTTTTCTCTCTCTGGCTGTATGTGTATGCATTTTTATCATTTGAGCCTGAAGGCTAGCTGTTGTTGCTTGGCAGACCAAAGTTACTCCGATTGTTGAAGGGTATGGAGGATGGGCCTTCAGGGTGGAAATTGTACCAATTGAATCAGCATACCCTGGATTTGGTGATCTTGTTGTAAGTGTGTTTGTTCTAACAAGGTTCTATATGTGAATAATGCATTTTGGGATGAGTTAACTGAACAATCAATCCTTTTCATATTCTTGGGAATTGGGCCTGGTTTATTCAAATCATTTGCACATGGCTTATTTATTCAATATCTTCAAGCTATTTGATTTATTCTATATTTTCTCTCAAGAGGAACAGAGATGCAGGCAAATTTTGAACATATATGTTAGATTTTCATTCGAACTTTGATTTATCTTTTTTTTTTCAATATTTGGAAACAGGTGTTAGAGTCGACAGATCATATAAATTCTTGCAAGCCAATCAACCGCAAAGATCCATCCTATACAGAGACATTAGAATTTTTAAGCAGGCTAAAAGGCCGTTATTCAAAAGGAGATGCTTCTCTATGATTCTATGTGCTTTAAAATCGTTTTGGACTAAGCTTAAGCTGTGATGATTAAATGGAGTGGTGTAGCCCAAACAAACCGGAGTTTCTAGAGGGCAATCCATATGCAACTTAAGAGTAGCCTCCTGATCACATTACTGACCTAATGAGATGAAACTTGCAGATAATTACTCTTTTTCAATCATGGAATTCTTGCACCTAGGAAAAAACATTTTTGTACATTCTTTTTGCTGTATTTTCTCAGATCAAAGCTGTAGATCAACTTTGTACATCATTTGTTATGTATTCTTGCACCTGTAACTGTAGGCCAGCCTACACTCTACAGTAGGTCTAATAGGGCATTTGTATATTTTTTTATGAGGAATAAAAGGAATAAATTGAATTTTATAGAACAGTTGATAATTGTTGATTTGTTTTTGAAACTTCGCTGGAATGTGTCAAAAACAAAATAGAAATGGGTTTTCGGCACTCATATCATAGCCTTCGATGGGACGAAAGTTACTAAAACTTTGATGCCAAAAGCAGAGCTTCTAATGTTTTTAGTGTTCAATTGTGAAGAAGCTCAAAAATAGCTGAATAGCAAAACCCAGGCATGTGGCTTTGAAAGGAGTATCGGTTTTGCTGCTGATCGCACGAAACGACCTCGTTTCTCTTTATAAAACAAATCCAGCGGCTCTGTTGTAAAACCATGACTGCTGCTCGCTCGAAATGGCTGCCCTGCGACTTTCAATTCCATCCGATGGACTTTAGAAGCCTAAGATTTAGTACTTTAAAAAAATAGAAGAAAATTTAAAAATAATTTTAAATTTATTATATTTATAAAATATTTATTAAAATATTAAAATTTATAAAATATTTATAGATTTTTATTAGTTACAATAAATTTATAAAAAATTTATAAATTTAACATAATTTATAATAAATTTATTATTTATAATAAAATAACTAAAATATTTTTAATAAAAAATTAAAAATTTTAAAAAATGCATTAGAATGCGCGTTATTTTTCCTAAAATTTAAAATGATTGAAGCCCATTAAAAACAATAACAAATTCCTTGTTATCGGCGCCTACTTCTAGCATATGTTTGGATGGAGTTAAATTAGAATTTATTTTAATAAAGAAAATAATTACTTTAGATTATTTTTTATTATTTGATAATTTAAATAAAAAATAAAATAATTTTAATTTCTTTCTTATTTTTAATTAAAAAATTAAAATAATTATTTTACTTATTTAAAAACCTAATGACTCTCATTTACCCTCTTTCCTTTTTCATTTTAAGAAAAAATATTTTAAAAAATTTGAGAAAAAAAATTAAAGAATTAAATTTACTTCATTTTATTACCTCTTACCTCACTACTTCTCGACTAAACAGGAAAAAAAATTACATTTATTTTATCCTCCTCCACCTCCATTTGCTCTTATCCAAACATAGCCATAGTTGCTGATAAAAAAATAAATAAATAAACGTCTACTTCTAATTCTACCAGTGCCAGAAAGAAGAACGAAGGCGTTAATGGTTTAAGCGAGCGAGACTGAGACCCACTACTTAGCAATGTGTTCAGTCTCCTTAAAAACATATATTGCACCCTTAATGGAGACTAAGACTAACCTATTATTCTCATCGTCTCGTTTAAAGCTCTTTCTCCCAACAGAAAACAAGCTGACATTAACGAGATTTAGAATTGCAGCAAGGCCCTCAATCACGTGTTGCTCTAATTCCAATTCCTCATTTTCAACCTCTACAACAGCAACAACACCAAACATGGGTCCTCCAGTGATTAAAAAGAGGAAGAGATACAGAAAGCCTTACCCAGGAGAGAAAAAGGGTATCACTGAAGAAATGAGATTTGTTGCCATGAGGCTTCGTAATCTCAAAAGCAAATACACCCGCAAGCCCACTAACGGCGACGATGACGACGACTCCCAGTATCCAGAAAACGACAAGGTATCAGACGAAGAAGGGGTTGAGAGTTGGGTTCCCAGTATGGAAGGGTTTGTTAAGTACTTGGTTGATAGCAAGCTCGTTTTCGACACTGTCGAGCGCATTGTGGATAAGTCCGATGATGTTTCTTGTGAGTAAATGTGTGTACTTTCAGCCAAAATTTCGCCATTTTATAAGTTCCCTTGGCTTGCTCACTAATGTTTTGGTTCCTGTGAATTTTGATTTTGGTGAAATCTAGTAAATGATTCTGTTATTCCCTGCTTCCTTAGTATTATGGTGAAGAAAGAGCATCAATAGAATTAGCTTAGTAGTTTTGTTTGATAATGGCGGTGAACTTTTTTCTAATTGTCTTAATTGTTCACTAGACCTGCATAACCAATCTCAGCAGCACATTTTCTTGCTGAATCCTGTGAGAATTTAATGTCCCTTTTTCATTGCAGATACCTATTTTAGAAGAACTGGTTTGGAAAGATCAGAAAGTCTTGCAAAGGACCTTGAGTGGTTTAGCCAAAAGGATATTACTATTCCAGAACCTAGTGCTCCTGGAGTTTCATACACTAAGTACTTGGAGGAACTTGCAGAGAAGAGCGTTCCCTTGTTTCTCTGTCATTTTTATAACATATACTTCTCACATATAGCAGGCGGTCAAGTGATAGCAAGACAGGTGTGTTGGCGTGTGTACTTTTGGGTGTCCACCTGATATGATCTTTGCTCTTGATTAGACCAAATATATAATGTCTTATATGAAAATCAAGTGAATCCTTGAGGCTTTATTTTTTTTTTTTTGTCTTCACAAACCTTCCATAAAAAAAAATATATTATCTACACTGTCTCAAAATCTTGGATAGAGTAGCATATATATCAGCCTGCCAAAAAATGATAATTGCGATTTTAGTATGGACATCCTTCAAGATAAGTGAGCTGGTGACATAAAAGTAGTTTCAGTTACACCTTGGAAAAGCTTTAGCTGTTTGAATAAGAAAAAGATTAAAAAAAAATGAATTTAGGTATTTTGCACCTTACCTTTTCCATGGACAAACTATGTGCTCATCGAGTGTGTATGTATATGAATTGAAGAGGAGATATGGAAACCACATTGAAATAGGAAAAGAAGTATGATGAAAACATGAATCTTGCATGCTATAGCCATCCATCATCGGATAATGGAATAAAATGGTTTAATATATGCAGCTACCCCATAATAATTTGGGCAAAGAATGGAGTATGAAGAACTCTGCATGTTCTATTACTTCTTTATATATTTATTGTTCTCTCTATTCTACAACAATTTAGGGAAGTCTTTGCATATTTGTTTGGTCGGTGCGCAAGTGTTCCACTTCCTCACCTTGTTGCTTTGAATGTTTGGCTGGTGATGTTTCCTATTGAGACTTTAAATATTGCGTTTCTTCTCCCTTCTATAGAAAGCCGTTGCCATCCTTGAAATTTTTCAAACTTCATTTTTAGGTCTCTGAGAAGATCCTGGAAGGGAGAGAATTAGAATTCAACAGATGGGAGGGAGATGTTCAAGAATTGTTGAAGGGTGCGCGTGAGAATGTCAATATGCTTGGAGAGGTTGATTGCTTGAGACTATATTTGATTTGGTTTGCATGAGCTTTTTATTGGTAGACTTATCTGCTGGATTATTTTTAAAATATATATATATATATATATATATATAAATGCAGCATTGGTCTCGAGATGTGAAAAACAAATGTTTAAAAGAAGCAACAAAGTCATTCAGGTATTTGGGGCAGATAGTTGGGTTGATCATTTTATGAAGCATGCTGTTCACATTCAACAATTTTGGCAAGTTTGCTCTTGGTGAGGCTGAATTTTTTTTTTTCTTCATTCTTTGTTATTGATTGAGATGTATGTGCATATTGCTCCGTGCCGTTATTTTGTTCAACTTTGATTATCGATCTTGTAGTATGACTGCTTACTGGTCCATTCACTAGGTTTATTATGTTCAGAGAAAGAGATTCTCAATCTCTTTACTTTCTCTTTTTTGTTTTTTCTTTTGGGTTTAATTCAACAAACTTTTACGATTTAAAAGCCATTGCACGGCTGGCATGGGTTCAAAATGACTTTGATTATGATATACTGATATTGAATTTCTAATGGTTATGCTGGAACTGTATTCATGTTAATTTATAGATCCCTGGCAGCAAAGCTGTTCTGCTGCTCATCAATTTTCACCTAATGCCTCATTGTCTTTGCTTTGCTGCTTCATAATATGGATCATCAATTATTGGTTTCTCCTTTTGTTTACCAGGTTGTTCCTATTGTGGCCAACTTAACTCCTGTCTGTAGGTAGTCAACTTTGTAATCGAACAGGATTGCAGGTCATGGAGTAAAAGCAACATTTTTGTTTCTAGACATGGAAAAAGGAACAGTTTTATGCTTGCTTGTTGTAACACTACTACAGTTTCTTGGAGTCTACAGTATAATGTCAGTGTTGGGAGCATCATTTTTTCTTTTTTTTTCCCTGATGCATGTATAATGTGTTAAACTGTGTGTATATCTGTTCCAGAAACTAGCATATGCTCAGGGTGTTCAGGGGGGTATTGAGGAATGAGGATCCGGCTTCTGAATGAGACATTTTTAACCGGACAACGTTTGAAATGTTCAAATGATTTGGCCAATTAGTCTAGTTTGACTTTCACCATTTAGGTCTATCTTTATATGTTTCAGCATCTTTTCTTTTACTTAATTCTATTTATCTTGTTAAGATTCTTTTAAACAAAATCAAGTTTCATTATTATTTGTAATTAAGAGGCTAAGTCCATGGAATCCAACTGTCCAACCAATAAAAGGGAATGAGAATAGTACTGCTTGGCAAGTCGGTTGGCCTTGGCCACAATAGTCAATTCCCATTCCAGATTATCATTCAAAACCTTCAATTTCTTTCTATCTTATTAATATTTTTTGTGAACGCCATGAAAATTAAAATGCTTATCAATTTCATTTTCGAACGTTTATTTGCAAAGGAAAATTTATTCATTAGTGCTGGCTAACGTTGTCTCTTTCTCTAAAGACATTAATTATTGATTGAAAAATTTTGAAATTTCTGATGCTTCCATTTTCTTTCACAAATGTCACCAAAAAAGAAAAAAATGTATGGAAAACGCGTCAATATGAATATCATAATATAAAAACGAAAATAATAAAAAGCTGGCCAAAGTGATTATCAACTTCCAATGTCTTTTTCATAATAAAAAAGCATTATATCTCTGTTCAAAAAAAATAAAGTTCTATATCATTGATTTGACAATTTTCTTAGGAAAACTTCATAAAACAAAGAGAAAAGATCATATATTGCTTCTTTCTTTAAGGATGGTTGAAGAAGTTTGTTTATTAAACAAGGTATGTTATTAGCTAATTATATATATTTTTAAATTTCATTTCATTTTCTAGTTTCTACAATTACTCTTTCCCAATTATTTTGTTTTTTTGATAATTAAAACATAATAATATGACTCAGTTTTCATTAGTAAAGAGTCTTTCATAAAATACAAGTTTTTATTTGATCCGATAATTTCAAGTGAGGTTTATAAGTCTCATGACCATTTCAATCGCCTTAATTATCTCCAAATGATCCAACAGAATAAAACCCATATCTCTTTCTACTTTCTTGTTTTTTTTTTGCTCTCAGTCTACTTTCATGGAGTATTATTATAGATGGAATCTACAGTATGATCCTCTCTTTTTATTATTTTTACAGTTCTTTTTCTTTTTTATTTTTAGAATTCTCAACTCATAATTTTCATTCTTGATTTCCCATTTACATATTTTCATTATTACTGTATAATTATTATCCAATTTCAGGATTCATTGGTGATAAAGGTTCCTAAGAAATCTCCATTACTGTCAAGATTGGTGGTGTTAACCTTTGCTATGATTTGCGGAGTTTATATTTGCTCAATATGTATAAAGCAAATAGGCCCCAACACAGCAGCAACATTTCTTAATTACATAGTATTCGATCAACAATGTAATACTTCGAATATAGAACCATCCGAATTTCCTTATGTGCATTATCCGAAACCTGAAACATTTAGCAGGTAAAACTAACTACAGAAATTTATAATTCTGATACAAATTAAATCTTGATTTGTTATTTTCTTTCTATTTTTTTCAATGAAAATGATGATTGTGATATGCATATATCTGTAGGGAGGAATGTGCTTGCAATCCTGTAAGATATTTTGCCATTTTGTCCATGCAGAGATCTGGCAGTGGATGGTTTGAAACATTATTAAATAGTCACATCAATGTTAGCTCCAATGGAGAAATATTTGGGGCCAAAGATAGAAGAGCAAATATTTCTGCAATTGTCAAGACATTGGATAAAGTATATAATCTTGATTGGCTCACTAGTGCTTCAAAGAATGAATGCAATGCTGCTGTTGGTTTTAAATGGATGCTTAATCAGGTAAAACATTAATTATAAATCGAATAATTACCTATATGCATTTCTTTTTTAAGTATTGGTACAGGGAGAGGGAATTAATCCCGCTAGGCTATATTTCAATTTGCTAACTATGTGAATATTAAAAAAATGATATTGTGAACATTTTTTTTGTTTTTTACAGGGAGTGATGGCAAATAATGAAGGGATAGTGGAGTATTTCAATAAGAAAGGTGTTCATGCAATATTTCTTTTTAGAAGAAATTTGCTTCGCAGAATGATATCAGTGTTTGCAAATTCATATGATAAAAGTAATAAACCACTTAATGGAACCCATAAATCTCATGTCCACTCATCTGCTGAGGTGCACTGCACTCGCTTTTTATTTATTTTTTCCCTGAATAAATTCATATTCATAAGCATTATTAGCTTCATTAATGTTGATAAAATGAAGGGTTTTTGCAGGCTAATGTACTTGCAAAATATAAGCCAACAATAAATACCACAACGTTGATAGCAGACTTGAAACATGTAGATGATAGAGCTGCCAGAGCTATTAAATATTTCAAAAGCACTCGCCATATTGTTGTTTATTATGAAGATGTTGTTGGTAACCGCACTGTAAGGCTTTTATGCTCTTTGTAAAGTTAATTTTTGGATATTATAATTTATAAACAAATATTTTGAATTTTTTTTTGTGCAGAAACTCAAAGAAGTTCAAGAATTTCTGAAATTGCCATATAGAGAGCTTACAAGCCGTCAAGTTAAGATACATAGTAGAGCATTATCAGATCAAATTCAAAATTGGGATGAAATCTTGAATGTGCTAAATGGAACTTCATATCAGAGTTTTCTTCATTCTGATTATCAAATGTAGTTTTCAGCAATAACATTATAAATTATTCATTTAAATAAAAATTTATTCATTTTTTTTCTTCCTATCAAATTTTGCCATTTAGAAGCTTTCAACTGTTATGGTTACAACAATTCATATATTTTTGCATTTTTTTTCCCTTCACAAGGTTCTTTTTCCTTTATTCTTCCATAGTTAGTGCTTAGATGAGCTTTGTGTAGTCATCTAAGCATTACCTTGTTATTAATATTCACGATAGTAAGTTAAATTTGTTATCCTTCACTAGCCTTTTGGCAAAATATGAATTTATAATTTGTCATGATTAGGAAAATGAAAATTATGTAACTTCCTTATTTGTATAATTAACATCAATATAGTATCAAATTTATATTGTATTTATCAATATCTTTGCAAAAATATATTATTTCTTTAAATGGTTGATGTAGTGGCAATTACATAATATTGTATTGGTCAGTATAGTAAGCGGACAAAATAGATAAAATAAATAATTGTCATCAAAAATCATGAAGAAAATAAAATCAAATCTTAAATTACTTGTAAAAGAATATATAAATTCAATTTATTTGAAAGTTAATAATTGAAAATTTATTAGTTTGATTTTATATTTTTTTTTACTAAAACAAACAAAATCAATTGGAATAAAAACATATTTTTCAATTCAGTTCAAAAAATATATACATATTTTTCAATCAATTTCTTATTTACTAATGAGTATAAAAGAAAAAAGACTTTGTGCCAAGTGGCATTTATTGTGGAACATATGGCCTGTCTACTAAATGATCATATAATCTAAAGGGGCGATTGACCTAAATATTGGATCGCCCAACATTGTATAGACTGGGCATGAGTGATAAGAACTGTGATGCACTGCTTGCTTTCACAGTCAAATAACAGATCAGGAATTACAAATTGAAAAATGGAGATCAGTTCCACAACCAATTTTCTTTTTCTTTCCTATTTTTCCTCCCCTCTAGCAATTCCTAAATGATGATTTTACAATTATGTTACAAATTCAGGCAGGCAGATCAGTTGATCACTGATCCATCACCTGCTCCCAATGTCTGGATTTGCTGTTTGTTGAATAACAAAGTGGTCAACTATTTTAACAGTATTTAATGGATCTAGCTGAGAAGTAGAAGCCCGCCATTTGCTAGGAAACTGGCGATGGTGACTCAACTGCTGTGGCTGCTTCGGTTCTGTATCCCAATGAGAATCCAGCTTCCAGTCCTTCGGAATCTGTACAACACAGAATCAGTGATATGCAGACCATTAAATACTATGACTAGTGGGGTTTGAATACACATCATGCAGTTTCAGAGTACCGATTGTGAACTTTCGTTTTAATCAATGTAAAATTCCCAGCCATGAGATGCCTCCTTACTGTGCTGTATGCTACACATGAAGCATACTGAAATACATGGATAGATATGTGCGTACTTGTACACATGCATGGCCAAAAAGAGCACACAGGAATGCACAGACAGATGCACACACAGAGGAAGAGCAGCTACTATAACTACATTATCAGTCTCACATAAAATGCTCTTCCTGAACTTGTGATCCACTGGAAAACAATACAATACCAATCAATATCCAACAATAAAAGTAAGAATTCCATTTTCCCTCCAATCTTGGTCAACCATAAGGAGTGACACAAACCACTCTGTCTAGACTTTGACATCAACCACTACTCAAGATATGTTACTACCAGAGTAAATCAAGAAAATTGAGCAGCAAACAGTGTAGAAATCAGCAGGAAATACATAGAATAACTCATTAGTAAGCATTGGTCTTTATTTTACATTCAATTAAAAGATAAAAGACCTATAATATACCTTGTCAACTGCAAGGGTAAAAACTTCAAGATCACCATTCTTATTTATGTGGAACCGAGTGAAGGCCTTGTAATTAGCAATCCGGAGGGAGGAGAACGCTTCATCAAAGTGTATGTGGAACCAGTTAATGCAGATGTACAAGTAACTCCCGAAAATCAAAGAAACAACAGGCGTTGAAAAGACCCAGAAGTAGAGAAAGACAGAAGCATAGTATATGATAGCACCCCCTCTTGATAGCGACTTGATCCCATTCTTGCAAATATTACTCCGAGTGACAGCCATGACCTGACAACTTCTGCCATGAACACCATACACTAAAAAGTTCTATTGTATTTTTTTTAAAGAATCGTAACCTTGTTACCTCAGGAACATCAAATGCGGACATAAGATATTTAATGCATGCTGGATAAAGGCCAAACGTCCATTTTTCTATTCGAGACCGAAGGCCAGTAGGATCCGGAAAGTGCTCGCTTTCCACTGATCGGTACCACTGATATAGTGTGTGATAGCCTGAAAAGGTTATTGACTAGCATATCATACTCATGATAATGGCATTACCCAAACAACTTCCAGCACTGTACTTGCGATTTAAGTAATAAAAACCAATGGTCTCTGAATTTTCAAGTGAGGAAATAACATACGTAGTAATAAAATTATCACATAATCAAAGCTAAGTCAATCACGAAATATAGTAAATAACGACTGAAAGTTTCTCATATATGAATTCAATCAAATATCTTGATCAGCAGAACTTAATTATCCATTGAGTGAAGACGATTAACAATACAAGCAACATAAACTAGAAATGCATGAATTCTCTCCAGATTACCACAAGAAACGGAATTAACTTGCCTGAAGTTGCAAGGAGGTTATGCCTGATGCATGTCTCAACACCCAGTTCTAAAAGCAACATAAGAATTAGAGCTGCTGCTAGGTGCGAAGAAACATGAAGAATTCCGATAATTGCCTGTTTCTTGCGAGACACTTTGGGTGGGACAAATGCAATTGCCACAATTAGCAATACCAAAACACCAGCCAATGATACACAGGAGTGTTCCAGCACATACATAAAAGCATTCCACACGGTGCCAAAGAAACTCCACAAGAGGTCAGAGAATGTATCCTCTTGCAAAATGTGGCCAAGCTTACACTAGAAATGAAGAGGGGAACTCGGTCAGCCATTAACAACATAACAGTTGGACCTTCTTATGTAAGACTATACAGCCCTTTAATTAACTATAACAAAATAACAAAGCAGCAATAACATCTGATTTAAGCTCTTAGAGAGGGCAATCTAATTTTCGCCCACAAGGAAGAGAAATGAAATACATCTTAATTTTTAGCCCACTAGGGCCAAACACTTAATACTTGCATGGATAAAGTAGGGATAGAAAAATGCAAGAAATCCCAGTTCAGTCATTGAAGACCAAACAAACTGAACATTAAGTAATTAGCATGGATCTGAATAATAGAACAGAAAGGACACTCACCTGGGGGAACATAGAAAAGCTCAGCACAAAGTATATAATGCCACCAATAAAATCAAACTGCCAGTTCTTCTTCCGGAACTTCAAAATATTTCCTAATGCAATCTGCAAAACATGATCAAGAAGTATTACACTGAGAAATTGAAAGATATAAATAAGGCTTAATGATCTCATAAATCCTATCCGCTTTTTCAGTTGCATCCTATCCTTTCAACTTCATCAAAGTGATATAGGGTATGTGCTCATGCTAATGTAACATTAAAATTGAAAACAAATATTGGCATAACTTGCTACCTACAACAAAAACGAACCATTAAAAACAATAAAATGGTCGCAGTTTATCAAAATATTGATACTGTTAAGCAGCTTCAAGAGGAGGAAGAATTCTGCACACAGTCATCATTTGGTGGTTTTCAAGGCTCAAGGGGTTCACTTCTTCTAAATCAACAAGTTACATATTTTACCTTTAATCTGAGTGTTACCTTAACATGAGTGCATAACTCGTATTCATAGGTCAAATTTGAAGCCAATTCACAAATTAAATGATAATTTCATAACATTGAAAATATAGGATCCAAATGAAAAAGTGTGCAAAGAAAGGATTGAAAAAATTGCACAAAGTTCAGGATTTATAGGATCATTAACCCTATAGATAAATTATAAAGAAAAATTAGAACAAAATCCAAAGTTTACCCTGCTTGAGTCTTCTAAAGAAGGATAAGCTGCCTTAGTCTCATAGTTAGTTCCATACAATTCATTGAAATCACTGAAGACGTGGGTAGGATGTAAAAATGCACCACCACAACCATTTACAAGTAAATGTTGCACATGAACAGGCCCCTCTGATGGAACATATGAATGCCGCATATAATGATGCAAGTCCCCAGCTATTCGAAGCTTGCACCTGCCTTTCAAATAATCACATATCAGGTGCGAGACATTCTTTCCAGAGACATTATTCCAGTACCAATCGAGTAGCCAATTTGGTTCGTGAGTCATAATGATCACAGAGTCATTTTCTCCAAGCTGGAAGATAATGAGAGAAAGACAGCAATCAGAAGAGAAAGGAAAAAGATAGGTCACTACAGATATAGCCTAGATGCCCCTAACATTTAACACAATAAGCAATGGCTGTTTCGAATTCTAGTTCAAGAAGACCCAATAAATCATGCTAAATAATATGCCAAAATAAAAGAACCCTACAATCATCTACAGGAGCTGGATAGTTATTTGGTGGAATAAAATTTGTTTACTCGTAGCATTTTGGGTAATGATGTCTTAATTACTGAGAGATATTTGCCAAAAGAAAATCATGCTAAAAAAACAGTTACATGTCTCAATTAATGTTCTACAAGAACTAAGAGTATATCCCGGAAAAGTCGACAAACACTGATAAACTGAAAAGGCCTATTGTCATAAATAAAGATTTCAGCAAAGAAAAAAAAATTATATAATTCAGAAATTTGACCTTAGACATTGTTTAATCAATTGATCAGCAGCCTTCATTATGCAGATAATTACAAGCACTGGTCCAAGCATATTGACATAAAAACATGGAACTTGAATGCATAGCAAGCTTAGGGATCAATAAAGTGTATAAAACTATGACAACAATAACAATACAGCAAGAATCCTATCTGCTTGTGCAATATTAGCTGCAGAACACATCAATCTGGTGAAAAGGATAAAGAAGGAAGTACCTTCTCCTTTATTAGTTCTGAAAAGAATTTGAACTGGTACACATCAATATCATTATGGAGTGCTAGATCAAGACCAAAAACCCACCATCGTTTAGGGAGTTGCAAGGCAAAATAGCTCTTCTTCTGAGGCATGAACCACCCACCCAACCAGCTCTTGTGACATATGTACCTCATGAAAGTATGGAGTCCATCAAACCAATCTGTAAGTTAGACACAAAATCATATTAAGCTAACCAATCTGTAAGTTGGACCAAAAATCATATTAAGCTAACCAATCTGTAAGTTGGACCAAAAATCATATTAAGCTAACCAGTCATGAGAACCTTTTAATTATAAGAGTCCATAATCCACCAAGGCAAAGCATAACACTGATTTATTTTATCAGAAACTGAGTAAATTATAGAAAAAAATATAACTGAAACAATTTTTCAAACCAAGAGCTTCTGTATTCATGAAATAATAATTCAAGGAAGGTTCATGATAAAAATGAAAGCCAACCATGGTTTCCAGGAATGACAAAACACTGAGGTCCATCATATTGCTTGAGTTCAGACACCCCAACTGGTAGTTCAGGCTTGTTTACAGCTATATGTTCTTGTTTATACCACAGTGGAGGTTGTAAAGCATATTCAAATGGGCAAAACAAGCGCTTCTCATATGTGAATGCTGATGGATTAGGATATCTACAACAAACCATAAAAATGTTGATTAAAACAAGTATAAAAGTACCAGGCACAGAGCAGATAAAAAATTCAATTACAAACACACCACACACATGCATGTTGACAAATGTCTGGGCACAAATCCAATGAGCTCATCCTGATGAAAGAGGTTAATATGGATTCACTCTAAGGGGTGGCAGTATATATCCCAATGCCAACTGACAAAAAAGCTGATTAACATTGCAACAGAACCAATGCAGGCAGATGCCTATGCAAAGTGAAAGTCAATCAAGTAGGAAAGTGGTAGTTGGAAAACAAAGCTAAGTATTATGGTGAAGCCCCCAGCCACAGCATTACTTTCCAATAGGCAGTGAGGAAGGTTGCGATGCTAAAACTGAAGTCTGAACAAAATTTACTCGTGTTACAAAATTGGAAAACAAAGCTAAGTATTATGGTGAAGCCCCCAGCCACAGCATTACTTTCCAATAGGCAGTGAGGAAGGTTGCGATGCTAAAACTGAAGTCTGAACAAAATTTACTCGTCTTACAATATTGGAACTTCAAATTCAAGGAAGGTAGCTTTTAAAGTTGGCTTCCACTACTAATTCAATTACCAAGAGCGTCTTTGAATGCTCAATTATTAGAATTCAACTTAAATCACACTAAATCTTCATTTGGGCTTGCAATAAAATAGTAAGACTAGAACCCAAAAACAACTTTTTTTGGTACAGCAAGGTCCAATTAGGATACAGTCTCACTAACCTCACTCCCGTAGAGAAGACTCTAGCATCACTAAGCCAAAACTCATCGGTGAACTCGATAATAAGTTTCTTAAAATGGTAAACCATATTAAAAACTTGAAATTAACATTTTAGACTCCCAAGGCAACCATCCAACCTGAAGATATTCATCGGAAGTTTGGCCTATCAAATATTCAAATTTCAGCAAATCTACAATTGACAATAAAAGATTTCCGGCTTTTAGGACCTTTGATTAAAAAATGCAAGTACACAATCAAGCAATGGGAAGTAATATTTTGAAAATTAAGTCAATAATGATCTGAACATATCATAATATACGTAACATAAGACACATATACAAGAAATATGATTAAACTTACGCAAGATCCCCTCCTATAAGAAGTAAGTTTCCACGCGGTAGAGAAAGCATAGAATCACCTCTAGTAAGCTGAAGGGAAGGCTGAGCAAGTAGCCGTGCTATAGTATAAGATGAGTTGCCACCATCACCGGTATCAGCCATGAAGTCAAACCATATATCTTCTTTCTCACTAAAATGATTATACAAAAGGTCTCCTTGTTGTACTCCATCTCCAACTTTGGACATTGCTGCCTGGTGATGAAAAAAAGGAAAGACAGAAGACATCACTAAATCAACAATGACATTAGAAGAATCGAGTAAACAAGTAAAACGATAAATAATTTGATTGAACCAGAAGGGAAAAAAAAAGGGAGAATACATTTACATGCAGTTCCTATCAACATGAAGTTAATAGTAGATAAGTAATATCTAACACAAGCCCATAAGGAAATTCAGTTAAGTAAACAAAACAATTAAATTAAAATAAAAGTTACATCAGATATCAAATTAGAAATGAAAGTAAATCGAAAGAAAATCAACGTGAAGGTTAATGTCAAAGTTAAAATTACAAATAGACATTCCACATGGTAATTAACAGAGAAGATCATCCTTCTTTTAAATGATAAAGCATTTGCATTTAACCATGATTGCCTTGAGGAACCACAAAACTAGGCAATGGCCCTTTATTTTTCTTTGTGTGTCTCAAAAAACTTTTTAATCCTAGAAAAATATCATTTCCTTCTGCACTAAGAATCACTGGCAACTGAATTAGAGCTCAGGCACCAAGTAAGATAACATTGTCTATAGAAACTTCATTCATTAAATATTTCATATATCTTGTGAAATTACCCAAAAGAGTGATATGCAACTTATTTCAGAAAGTATAAATAAAAAAAAATCAAAACATGTTAACAAATACAAAACCCAATATGGAACTGTACCTGCATCATCCGCATGTCAAAGCGACCAACAAACACAGTTACTGATACCAAGAGGTCAAAGACTGTCTTAAACAAATCAGCAGACGTTCTGTCAACATGTAGCCACTAGCCAGGTAAGGACAAGCATTATGGAATCTATAATAACTCCTAGTTATCCCAAAATAAAATATGCAAAAATAAAGGAGCAATGATGAAAATATACCCTGAATACCAAGGAACCATATCCAAAAACTCAGGCTTCATTTGCTTTTTCTTCAATTTCTCATACTCTTGAACCGACAATGGGTGAGAAAGAGCCCACCTGTTGATTGCCATAAGTCAATTGGAAGAGAAGCTAAACATAAGAACCATCGCCAAAACATAGGTATGTGCAACCCAAGCAGGTAATGCAATAGTAACTCCAAAAATATGGAAGGCATATTAAAAATACAGCCGTTCAAATGAACAAATGCTATTGGAGGAGATTAATGTAGCAGAATGATCAAATAATCCTTAATTTTTTTTGTTTCCCCTGTTCTTTTCAAATAATTAGGAAATCATGCAGGAAATATCTATTGAACAAGACAAATCATATATTTCCGATGTACCCTCAACCAGTAAAAACCGAATACAAGGTTTTGTATACTGAATGAACATATTTAATCAAATGGTCAAATTTATATAAACCAAGCAATAATTAAGTATCAAGGTTCTTAAATGATTGTTCACAAGTGCAAATACTATATACAAAAATGAAAATGAAAATCAGCCAATCCAAGATCATGCCTAATATGCGAGAATCAAATTGCACCAAAGGGATAGATCAGAAACACATATCCAACTATTATGTGAACCCAAAAAGTGAAATCGAGCAAAATATTTTTAAATCTCCTTTAGTGAAAAAATACAATAACTAGCATTCTCCAAAAGCAAGTCGTAAAAATAACCACTCACCCAGTCGACCTTTCCACAACATAATTGGCAATGTAAAGCCCAATAAAAGTAGCCCATAATGAGTAAATAGGAGAGATTTCATCAGATGAACCCACACATCCACTTCCGTTGCAACCCAACTGCAGATCATACAGAAGACATATAAAGATAAGGACCGGCAATATGCTCAAAATGCTATCAGGATGAGATCAGATGAAACAAAAAGTTATTTGGAAAATAGGCTTACCTCGCCATAAATAACCCACTTGGACAAAAGTGGATAATCACTTGCAGACCCAACTGGAGCAAACCAAGATGAACAGACCTGATCTTTTAATTCATTCATACGAAGGAGGTTCGCAAGCCATGTGTTCCTCTCTTCTTTCTTCCAAAAGGAAAACCAACTAGAATTTCTTCTTCCGAGTTGTTTATTTCTCAATATTGCCCGGTTACCACAGTGGCTATAAAATACACAGCAGGCTATGCTGAGAACCTAATAAAAGGTAAGGGCATAAGAACAATAATCAGACCAACAGACCATTAAATACAGTAAATTATTTTGCAAGGCAGGAGTACAATGTGTTTTAAGGACTTACTGCACAATTTTGGAGGATGGTCAAGATCTCTGGCCTTTTTCCAGCAACACGAGAAACAAGACCAACATACCATAAGCCAAGAAAAATAATGTGGAAGACAAGAAGAAATAAAATTGAAGATACATATATTGTCAAAAACAAGGACAAATTCATCCTCAAATCTACACCCATAGACTGAAAACTGGGAAGATGATACAGAGCTGCAACTAAAATCCAAGCAATGTACCTGCAAAAGTCAATGTTCAAAACTTATAAAGTACTCAGTTGACTCTTTTAAGAGGTATATGCATAATAAAAAGTGCATAAACAAACAATAGAAGAAGGATGCAGAGGAGAAATCTTACCACCGGCTGAAATTTGAATAACTGGGTTTGATAGTCTTCTCTAAAAATGGTGAAGAAAAGAAATAGAAGAAACCAAGCAGACAGGCATACATGGACCACCATTTAATATTATTGTCCAGCTTTTCTATGAGAGTGTGCATGTTATCTGATGAAATAAAAAACAGGCAACCAACCACCACGGCAATAATGGCATGACGTGAATGTTCATGTGGGTAAGGATATGTATGTGTCAAAATCGTCCTCACCCTCTCCATTCGGAGACTATCTAATAACCTGTCAGAACCCATCGAGTAACCTTGCACCAGTTCAGTCTTACAAAATTAGATGTATATCAAACTTTTCGTAAATAAAACAGAATTCGCAAGCACCAAAACCACCACAAGGACCAGCTCCAGGATCCTGATCAAACAGTTTAAAATAATACAAGTGTTAAGAACAGCTCAAAATTTATAATAGTTAGTGAAATGCACAGAACTTGATGAAGCAAAACAATTGAAAATCCATTAAACCTCTGTTTGGATACCAAGAAACACAAGAAACAAAGACAGCTTTTAAAAAAAAGGTAAAAATAACGGTTGTATTTGGTAAATGAACCAGAATTCCTAATTTCCTTAGCATTTCTAAGCATCCAAACAGAACATTTAGGGTTTACCTTAAAAACAAAACGTAACGCAACTTCAAGAAAAAGCAATAAAAAATAACTATCCAATAAGAATTGTTCAAATAAAGCAGATTCGAAATGAATTTGAATAAGGAACTGTTAAAAGAGATAGAGATGAAGAGAGACATGGAAATGGGGAAATACCTGACAGAGGAGGCGCGAAAAGAGAAAATGGGCAGAGAGAGAATGAGAAAGAAACAGTGCATGTGGGAAGCAAATTAAATTAAAAACAAAGAAGAGATATCTTAAACCGACTTGGCGTCTCAGAATGTCTGACTCCTACATAACCATGGCATATTCTCTTCACTTGCAGAGGTTTTTTTTTTCTTCTTTTTCTTTTTCTCTTTTTAAATTTTATTAAAACTTATTTATTTATTTATTACTCTCTATTATGGTGAAATTATCGCTTCTGCCAAAAAAAAATTCATTAAAATTGTCATTTTATTAAATTAATAAAAAATTAATTAGCTTTTTAAATATATTTTTATTGTTAATAATAATTTGATGATTGGTCTGTGCTTTCGTGGCTTGTGTTTGACGTGGAAAACGTGCTTGCTTAAACCTTGTTCTTATCTGTGCCGCAACGTTCCATCGCAATAAGCAAACCTACGGCAAAACCCACCCTTGAGCTTTTATCCCTAAGAAGGTTTATGTAAATTAAACAGTAATTAATGTTTTAATTTTGGATTTTTAGTTAAATATATTTTATTTTAATTAAAATTAATTTTTATTATTTAAGTAATTAAAATATATAAATATATATATTCCCGCCCTTTTACTTAAGTATTATTTTAGTGAAAAAAATTTAACTTCAAAGGAAAATTTTTATAAATTTAAAATAATATTAATTATAAAATTTTAAATTTATACTTGTTTATTATATGTCTCTAATATTAATAAGAATAATGATAAATAGATCAAATTGATCCGTATTAAAAATATTTTATTTATTAATTATATTATAAAAATGGTTATTCTACCATTATATTTATTATTATCTTTAACAATAAATGTAAGATTAAAATAGTCATTTTTCTAATATAATTAATATATAAATATTTTTAATCTGAATAAATTTGATCCATATAGTATTTTTATATTAATAATCAATGCTTAATTAATACTTTAAAAAATAATTGAGTAAATTATTATAAATTTTTAATAAAATTTATAGTTATTAATTATTATCTTAATATATGTATTTTTTATGCGATATTTAAAGTGAAATAGATAAAATATAAAATAAATTTAATAAATTTTAATAAAATAAAATATATTTTAATAAAAATTTAACTATTTATTACTATTTCATATATGTTATTGGAATATGTATATATGTATATTTTTTGAAATTTCAGAATATATTATAAGTCTTTTTTATGTTATTTTATCAAACTTTATTTAATAAAAGATAATAATATGTTCAATTCAAGTCAGAAACATCATAATCTAATAACATTAAGGATTTTTTTTTTATCTGCGTGAATAGAATATTAAAAATTAATGAAAAATCATTGATGACAATTTAAAAATAAAAAATTAACCCCACAAATCTTTAGAAGCTGGTATGAAGGGAATTAATTGAGGGAGGTGCCTCGGTTTCGACTTCAAACATGAGTGTCGAACTACATTTATTTCTCATGTTAATTAGGCCAAGAACTATCAATAAATAATTGCTTGACCCTCAAGTCGAAATTTTCATTAGAATTAAATTGATTAAACAAGGTCAAACTTTATCGGAATAAAATTTATAGAAAATATCAAAAATAAAAAATATATATAGAGTTTATTTCTTTTATGTATATTATTTATTATTAATTTATAATAACTCTTTAAAAATGTAAATAAACAATATTAATATATAATATGATAAATATATGTGTAGAAGAGAAAAATTATTCAATTTTTATGTTATTTATTATTATTATTTGACAATATATGTAAATTCATGTATTTGTTTTTTTTTACGAAGATTAAATAACTTTTAATAGTAAACAATTATTTAAAAATAAAAACTGAATTTTCGTTTGATTTGCAAAGAGACTAAGATTTGCAAAGCATGTTAACATTTTAATGAAAATTACAATTTTATAAAAAAAAATTTGAATAAAGAGAAACATATATCTCAAAAAATAAAATTTGAAAATTTTTAGATGCACAAAAGTAAATTCAAGTATTTTATATTATTTATCTTTTTTTTTTTTATAAAAGGACCAATCTTCATCAATATCACCTCTTATGAAAAGTAATTCCATTTCAGTAAGGTCTTCATGCTAGAAAAGAAGATTTTATCCTTTTGTGGCATTTGTTTTATATTTTATTGTTCATGCAGCATTGAAGAATGTAGATGGTCTCTGTAGCTATTTTGGTTGATTTTGGTTCGAATTCTAGAATCGGAATCAACAGTATGAAATTGAAATCCCATTCCATTTGAAACGGTTTAGATTACAATGAAATCAGAAATGAAAAATCAAATATTATAAAAAAAGTCATAATAAATAATTAAAATATATCATTATTTAATTTATTTAAACTATCCTAAATATAATAATTGTTTAGTTATATAAAAAATTAAATTTATTTTTAAAAAAATTCAGAAAAATTATTATTTGAAAAAATAAAAAATCAAATTTATTACATTTTATTTTAAAAATTCAAAAAAAAATAATTTTGGTCATAAAATTAAATTTATTTTATTTAAAAAATTCAGAGATTTACAATTAGAAAAAATGATGAGAAAGGATTGAATTTGTTATATTTTATTTTAAAAATCTAATTTACTTTTCTTAAGAAAAAAAGAAAAAAAATAAATTTATTTTATTTAAAAATTTAGAATATTTATAATTAAAAAATCAAATTAATTATATTTATTTTATTTTAAAAGTTAAAAAAGGATTTTCAAAAAAAAGATTTTCATTCCATTATATTCTATTTTTTTAATTTTTAATTCTAATTAATAATCATTACTGATTAATAATGGAGTTAAATAGAATAGCGCATTCTCTTTCATGGGTAATGGATTTCTATTCCCATGTCCAATTTATCCTATAAAAAAATAATGATAAAAATAATTTTTTTTTACTCTGATTTTCATTTGAACTAGCGGTAAATTGAGGAGAGGTGCTGGAAGGGAATTGGATCGCATCCTCTCATCCCACCCTTTATATATATATATATATATATATATATATATATATATATATTTATTTAAAAGCTCGACCCTC
Source organism: Garcia nutans (assembly GCA_947685225.1). Lineage (NCBI taxonomy): Eukaryota > Viridiplantae > Streptophyta > Magnoliopsida > Malpighiales > Euphorbiaceae > Garcia > Garcia nutans. Next base: position 56,939,674 of record CANTUV010000039.1, read on the forward strand.
AGAAATTATTTTTGGAGAATCGAACCCTATCTCCATAAAAAGTAACATCAAGTGGTCACTGAGCTAACTCCAGTGGTTTTATATATATATAATTTTATAGTAATTTATAAAAATTATATATATACATAATTTTATGAGTAAATATTTTTTGTTGTCTCTCAAATTTAAGTATTATTTCAGCGCCGTTCTTCAATATGATTTATATCAATAATATCACCTTACTTTTTAAATTTATTTCAATAAAATTTTTAGAATAAATTTTCGTTAACTTCGTTAATTGAAGTTGACGTGGCGGCTAATGTCTATTTAGTATCATTTATAATAAAAAAAATCAATCAAAAAATAATTAAGTTGCATAAAATTTAAATCTTATACCTTTTGAATAAAGGCCGAACAATTAAATCAATTAAACTACATTAATATATTATTTATAATATTATATTATTTATATTTTAATTATAATATTCTAAAAAATATAAAATAAAAAGTAATTTTATTTAATAATTAAATAAAATTTAATAATTAAATTATCAAATTTATGTATAAATTATTAAAAGAATTCAAAATTTCAAAATTATCTAATTTTAAAATTATTTGTAATTATTTTTTATTTACAGATAATCTACTTTTTTATTTTTTTCACATTTGTCTAATCTAAATTCTTCTCGAACAATTTAAAATTTTCATTTTTATTTATATAATTATTATAATCTAAAATTTAATTTTTAATATTTTAAGTAAATTATTCAATTAAGTTTAGAAATTAAAATTTAATTATTTAATTATTATTTTCATTTTACATTATAATTATTCAAATATAAATAATTTAAAATTAGATAATTTTGAATATTTGAATCCTTTTAATAATTTATTTATAAATTTGTTAATTTAATTGATAAATTTTATTTAATTGTTAAACGAAATTACTTTATATTTTATAATTTTCAGAATATTATAATTAAAATATAAATGAAATAATCTTGTAAATAATATGTTAATGTAGCTTAAATTTTTTTGGTTGATTTTTTATTATAAATGATACTAAATGAACGACGCATTAATATTTTTCAAATTTAAAGAACGACGTTATAATATTTCTCAAACTTAAAAAATGATGAATAAAAATTATTATTGTTTGTTTAATAAAATTAAGTAGTTTGCGATGTAGCACATGTTGATATGGGGCCATTAAGCCGCACATGTTGATGTGGGGCCATTAAGCCGACATATCAACTTTCGTCAATAATATTGATGAAAATTTGCTCTAAGCATTTTACTAAAATAAATTTAGAAAGTTTGATGATATTATTAATACAAATAATATTAGAGGGATGTCGCTAAAATAACACCTGAACTCAAGGGATTACAGATGATATTTACTCATTATTATATATATTGACTTTTTTTACCATATATATTTTTTAACTAGTGAATTTTTAGAGTCTTTGATTTTTTTATCATATAATTTTTTAATTATTGGGTATTTAAAATTTTTTATTTTTTTTACCATACATTTTTAAATTATTGGACATTTAGAGTTTTTAACTTTTTTTACCATATATATATATATATTTTAATTAGTGAGTATTTAGAGTTTTATGATTAGGTATTTATATATATATAGTATTTTTAATATATATAGTATTATTATAAAATTTCAATAATATTTTATGTATATTATTTTATAAAAATTATATATATATATGCCTTTTTCACAATATATGTTTTTTTAATTAGTGGATACGTAGAGTTTTGTGATTAGATATATATATATATAGTATTTTTATAAAATTTTATAGTATTTTATAAATAATATTTTATAACAATTATATATATATAGTGTTATATATATATATTAGTTTTTTTCATCATATATATATATATTTTTAATTAATTGGTATTTAGAATTTTCTATTAGTTATATATATATATATAATATTGTGTATATATATTAATTTTTTTCACCATATATGTTTTTTTTTATTCTAATTAATGGGTATTTAAAGTTTTATGATTAGATATTTACGTTAATACTAAAATTTTATAATTTAATTATAAATTAGATAAAATTAATATTCTCATTTGAAATATCATTTAATAAAATAATGTAAATAAATTAATAGATCAAATAATTTAAATAAAAATATATGTAAAAATTTAATAAATTTTTAGAATTTAATAAATAATATAAAATTTTGATAGAGATTTTTTAAAAGAAATTTATAACAAAAATCTAAATTTTACTATAATATTTAATTCACTTATAATTTAATTTAAATTTTTTTCTTAAAAAATTTATCTCCCCTTGGTCATGTTTTTGACTCCCTCAATGACCTCAATTAAAAAACGCCTCCTTACTTTTCAGAGGTTTTCACCACCTTCTTGGACTTTTATCACACAATATTGGCACATATCAATGTGGTTTGCTAACTATGTTGATTCGAGCTTGGGTTGGTCCCTTTAAAATCTGGCCAGCTTTTCTCATTATAATCATCTCACATATACGAAAAGTAAGTGTTTGGATCACGGTATCTGTCCTTTCAGCATATGGATGCCTTGCTTTGTTTGGTTCGAGCTTTAAATCTTTCTTTTGTGGGTTTTATATATGGGCTTTTATATATGGGAGGCTCTTGGCCCCTCTTTGGGTTGCTATTTTATCTATCAATCAATAGTTTTCTCTTACTAAAAAAAAAAAGAGAGATATTGTAACTACTGGATTCACCAAATTAAACTAATTAATAACTTTAATATATATATAAATAAAATGCTGAAATATTTCTCAGGGGTGTCTCAATTTGCAAAACTTTACATTATAGGTTAACAAAATTTTAATAATGGTTAAATTATTTACACTAGAAAAAGATAATTGGAATATTTAATTTCAAAACATTATCTTAATAATAATTAACCAAAAAAATTATGTTAATTATGTGAAAAAAATAATTATTTATCACTAAAAATTATAAAATGTTAGATTTTAAATTCTTATTACTTTGTTTTTCTAAAAAATCAATACAAGGTTTTGAAATTTTTTTAAAAAATAAAACTAAAATTTTAATATAAAAACTTCAAATCATGAATTTAACAATCTAATGTTTAAAAGCATAGCAGAATAGAAAAAATAGAGAAAAAAATTGTCTATTTAATAATATATTAAAATAAGAAAAAGTGACACCCTCTATCATATTTTTATAAATTTTTATTTTTTATAATATATATTTTAATTATTTTATTATAAACTCATTATAAATATATTATAAATTGTGTAAAATTTATAAACTCATTATAATCTAATTATAAATTCATTATAAACTCATTATAAAATTTATAAACTCATTATAAATTAATAAAAATTTTATTAATATTTTAGTAAATATTTTATAAATTTTAATATTTTAATAAATATTTTATAAATATAATAAATTTAAAATTATTTTTAATTTTTATTATATTTTTATCAAAAAGCCCTTTGAAATAAAATGGAACAATGCAAACTGCTCAGAATGGTAAAGGCGTAGAGTGGACTCCAGCAATTCCCCAACAATAGGGGGCTACGACATATAGTTTCAGCCGAGCACATTACCTCTAATAACTTCAGTGGCTTACTAGACCTGGGCCACATGCCACTTAGTGGGTTTCTTTTTATTTTTTGTTGCCCGAAAAAAAATATGAATAATTCACATCAAATCCATTATATATTTGAAGTAGATATTAATAATAAAAATACCTAATTAATATGATTTCTAAATTTGATTTTTATTTAATAAAAAAATTAATTATTTTCATTTTTTATGTATTAATATTATATTATATTAAATAAATATTTTTTTTTATTTTTTAAAACATAAAAAAGACAACATATGCTAAAACTAATTAAAATGGCTAAATTTCATTGAATCTTCCTTTAACTAAAAAATACCCTAAAAATAAAAATAATTTTCAAAAATATCAAATTTTCTTTTTTTAATTTCAAAAATATTTTTGTAACTTTTAATTTGAAAAATACTATTTTTCATAATTATATCTTAGTATATATTTAGTATATTAAAAATATATTTTATTTTTAAAGATATATATTGAGTATATATTTAATATATTAAAGATATATTAAAAATGATATTTAAAAAAAATAAATTTGTGTTATATAGTATAATTTTCTCTTAAATAAAGGATAAAATCATCCCAACTTTGTGACAAAATATATATGCTTAAAGCAAAAATAACTAATTAAACTATTGAGAAATTAGACTATTTATAAATATGAGAAATTTTCACTCCGAATATAAGTTCAATAATTCTTATACATATATGTATATATATGTATATAGGATGCTAAAAATATCTCTCTTTTATTCAAAAAAAAAATCTCTCTCTCCACTAAAGCAAAATCATGAAAAGGCCTTTACTCGGAGAAGAGAAATCTTTTGGTTCTTTCAAAAATTCCATAGATACCTTTGACTTATTGACAAGTAGGATTCTTCTTTCTTTTCCTTCTTCAACGGCTAGGATTTGATGGTTCGATAGATCAGTCCCTTTTCTGTTCCAAATTATTCCCCATCGCACATTGTGATATGATCACAGTGGATGACTCCCAATCTCTAGGGTCCAAATGGCTTGAATGGTGAAATGAACTTCCCCAATTCGAGGAACCAACCAGCCACCAATTCTTTTACTTTTCAACTCCATTGTAAAGTCAAATTATCCTCCTCTATAGATGAAGATTAGGACACGGAATGTATAACATAAAACAGTGGCACACCATATCATTGCACATTAGACTTATTTAATTTCTTTAATTTAATTCCTAAAATTTATTGTAATAAGACCTAACTCAAATAGTTAAATTAAGGTTGAAAATTATTTTTTATTTAAATTAATTAGTTTGTTACATATCGAGATATATTTTAGCTGCAAAATATATCTTTTTTGATAAATAAATTTAGGATATATTCATCATCTTTTATTATATAATAAAAAAAAATTAATTAAGCTTATTTAAGTTGGTTGATTTCTTATTTAAATTAAAGTATACTCATTATATGTTAAGTTGATATACATATTTTTATTACATAAAAATAAAAAATATTTATTTCTATTGAAAATATAAATATATATATTATTTTTATTATATCTTTAATATATGATACATATTTATTAAATATTTTTAATAGGTAATACTAAATATGAATACAATAAATAAAAACTATTCTAATTTAACTATTGATTTTGAATTTAAGTTATGGACATACTGTTATGTTAAAATTTAATAGAAAAAATTTTATTATTCTTATAGTCATATTCTATTCGATTTCAAAAGAATAAATTATAAAAAAAATGAATATAATAAAAATTTAATCTATTAATTAAAATAAGAAAATACTGCTATCAATTTCAAATGAATGAATTAATAATTATTATGATGATATCTATATGTAGTAAATAATATTTGATGTGAAAAAAAAGCTTAAGAAAATATTAGTATACTACCACTAATTAATTAATATGCATAATTATACTAATGTAGAATGTAATGGACTCTTAAAATATTTTTGTGGGGTTTGAAAGACTATGAACCTTTCTTTTCTTGGTAAAAGCTTTGAAAAATTAGTGCGCAGTGGCAAGATCACTAAGCAACTTCAAGATATCTTCAATTATTGCTCATCAAATCTTTCATTTAATTAATATAACATTCACTTAATTAATGATCATGATTTAGCAATAGCTCGTTGCTTCTTTTAGCATAAATCAGGGGAATTATCCAAATCACTAACTGTCTGACTCCAAATTTATAGTAAGATCTTCCTATATGTGCCATTTTTCCAGATTCAGGTACATTTGTTCTCTTGCAATTGATAACTTAACACTTATTAATCTTTTATAATTAATTAAAATTATGCTTCTTTACAAAACTTAGTATTCACATGTCATCTTCAATGGAGGCTGATATATATAAGGAGGCTGATATATATAATCTTTTTATATTGCTTTCATTCGTATATTATATTTTTTTTCAGTAAATAATTAATTTTAATTTAAAAAACATGTGGGATTAATTAAAGTTTGAACTCCTAATTAGCATAGCTTATAAATACCATTTTAATTACCATATTATATTTAGATGTTATAAAATAGTATAAACAATTCGTATTTATGGCAATATACACAGTACTAGGAGCCCCACAAATCCTGCCTTTCATTCTTATCATAATTACTGAGCAAGATCTTTCTAGCAAGATTTTCTGCACTAGTTAGACAGTGAAGCAAACAATTAAATTTAATGGTAACCCCAATAAATAAATAAATACAGTATTCTATTTTATTACTTGCGGCGATATACTTGAATTGCAGCCATCAAATGTGAGCTATATATATATATATAACAAGTCAAAGTGAGCATGCATGATACTTTGAAAATTTTTATTACTCTAGAAAATATATATTATAAACAGCTTGAAACTATATAGGATCCAAATTCTATATATAGAGAGATCCATACTGTTTTGCAACTCTACCGGATATTGAATTCATTTTCAGGCCTAATAAACCAAAAAAAACAATTGCCGAACTCACGTAAGTTAAATAGTAAATACACATGTAATTTGAGCTAATTAAGTATCGTTTTCAAACTGGAAATATATTTCTAGTAAATAAAAGATTCATGTACTAGCTAGCTATTCTATGTATATTGCACGCCAAGTGTGAAACAGTATTGAGTCCAGAAACTTTTGAGCTTCCATTAAAGGACCGCCAATAAGCATCTAAGTCAAATTAGCAATTGGTTTCTTACCAGAAATCAAAGGCTTATCACACCTAATTAACAAGTGGATCAATGCAAGTTCTTATAATGGGTCACCATGTGTATAAGTTCTATTTTTATTCAAGCAATCTCATAAATCAGTAAGATATATATATTTATTTATGCTAATTAATATTCTATAGCTGCATGGGACATGCAAAAATAATAGAGGAGGAATATACTAAAACTAGACGTTTCGAAAAACAGAATCTTAGGAAACATCATCATGAAAAGCTTTGAATTTATCACAAATTAATTTTCTTATTTCCATTTTATATAATTATTATTAATTACTGTAAATAATTTAATTTGCACCATTACTAATTCTAACTCTCTGGAGTCTATAAAAACCCCAAAAGGCAATAGCTTGCAGGCACCAAAACCTCATAACACTTTCTTTCTTATCTGTAGTTCCTTCGAGACTTCTCTAGTTTTTAGATAGCTTTTATATGGCTAAAGTTAATTTCATTTTTGCTAGTGCTTTGATCATTGCATTAATGTCATCATATGGAATCACTTCCACAGAGGAAAGATTGTTGAAAACCTTAGAGAATAGTATTGAAATAACCGGCAATTTCAACCTCCCTCGCAACATTTTAGTGGAAAGGGACGGAGATAGTGACGATTTTCGACCCACAAATCCAGGTCACAGTCCCGGAGCTGGTCATTCAAACGGCCCCAGCAGCAGCAACAAGGCACGTTAAGTCATCAGTTGGCAGAGGGACTATAGTTAGTCTCGGTTGACATGTAAGCTAGCTGCTTAAAAAAATATTCAATCATGATTCGATCTCTAATTAATAATTAAATAAATTGGGTATATGTATAAAATATTTATGTATTTTATTGTCTCAGAAATTATACGTACCTGTCCTGTGAAATATAATGGTATATATAAGTTTAGGTAGGCTCTGTTCAAAAAATAATTATTGTTAGGTTTGTTATGGTATGTCTGGGCAGTGCAAATATATTATTTTATGTTTTTACCGTATTTATGTATGTATTTGTATGCTTTTTTAGGAAGTATGTATGTATTTGTACGCATGTTATCAATAAAGTAGAATATTATATTTATGTATATATACACATATATATATGTGTTTGTTTTTTTATTAACTTAAAAGTTTATTAATTTAAAAGTTTTTTTAAAGATAAGTTATCTAATAAAAAAATAATGGTTCAATCCATGTCCCTAAATCATCACGGTTCTATTAATTAAGATATTGTGATAATTAAGGATGATAATTAGTTATTTAAAAAAAAGGATGATAATTAGTGACCAAATATACGATATATATAATATTTTTATGACTTGGGAAGATTTATTCTGCCTTTAAATATTAATGATAGACCAAACAACATAAAGAATCTCAACCATTAAAAAGATTTGGTCAATGACGGATAAAATAGGTAGATGGACCGTATAATTAGATACAAAAAAATATGGGATGATAGATTATTTAATTAATTAAGGGCCTTAGCTCGAATATTTTCTCTATTCTCCGACCAATTTTTACAAATTAATTGTCTTTCTTTAAAAGAACAGTACACATCATTTGAAATATTTGGCCTCCACTGGCGATTTTATGAAGCATGCTCTCAAAATTTAATACTCCACAATCTATTGATGAAATTAATTAGAAGTATGAGACAGGATAGCAATATATATATATATATATATATATCAATGAGTATGAAATATGTTAACGACAAAAAAAATGAAATTTTCTCCTTTTTCAATTATATCACCTATTTTATTTATTAATTAAATTATTTTAAACATTTTTATAAAAAAATTAATAAGGTTAACATTTGATGTAATGATTAAAAAAAGCTAAATTTATCATCAAAAAAATAATTTTTAAGTTATATTAAAATACAAAATCTTGTCGATTAATTTAAGTTTTACATATATCACAATCTAATTCATATATATTTTACTTCATATTTTTTCAAATAAATATAAAAATTTTAAAATATATATATATAGTCACATCAACATTAAAGGAGAGTGGAGAACACTGCATTTTATAATTCTGTTTTTGTGGGTATGTCAGTGACTGGCAATTTGGTCCAATAAAATCGAATAGATAAATGTATAGGTCAGAAACGTTTGACATAAAAATTAATCACAACTATAAATTCCTTAAACAACATTATAATTAAATCACATACATGTCTTCCAATTTCCAAACTTTCCAACTGTTAGAATCATAGTGATTTGACCATTTGATGATACAAATGCATTATCATTCAAAGTGCCTGTAATTATATAATCAACTCACTATTGCAATTTATTTTAGGAAAATTTAAAAAAAAAATACAATAATAACGTGTAACAGAAAATTTACAAAAATATTGTATATATACTATATAAAAATATGATATATTGTTTGTATACATTGAAAAATATTTTTACTATATATTGATTATATTTTTCATATATTTCATAAAAATATAAAAAATTAAAAAATAATTTTTTATAAACTGAAAAATATAATAAAACAAAATTTTGAAGAAAAAAAATATTTTATGTATTTTCTTTTTTTATTTGATTGGGTCGGGTGACCGTGCTATATGATGCATATATGAGATCACGTTGTTTTGTTTATTGAGAAATTTATACTCTATAGTACACTTTTTAAAATATTTTTTAAAAATATTATATATTTTTAATATTTAAAATATATACTTAATGTATATTTTTAAAAATAAAATATTTTTTTAATATATTAAAAATATTTTTTTGAAAAATGATATTTTTTAAATTAAAAATTTAAAAGAAGATAGTTTTAAAATTAAAATTAAAAATAAAATATTTTTAAAAATATTTTTATTTTTCATAATAGTTTTTAAAAAACACCTTATTCATTGTTGAACCAAAACCCCCGTAACCCATAGTCTGATGGAACAATAAAACTATAAAACGCCATTTACGATTTGACTCTCCTGATCTGGCTCATTCATTGCGGCAATATAAGATGGTGTTTCTCAAAATTTAGAGGGTGTTTCTCAAAACTTAAAAGCTGGTCAAAACTGCTTATAAGTTGTTTTTAGATTATAAGTTGTTTATTTAAGTGTTTCTGAAAACTTAAATAGTAGATTATAATCTGATTTTAATCAGTTTTTTAAAAGTTGGGTTTTGCTACTTTTTTTTTAAGCACTTATTTTTTAAGCAGTTTTGACCAAGTAAAAGACCATACTATCCCTACCTAATCTTCAATATTCCAAATTTGCCTACCTTATACACTTTAGTTCCCATCAAAGAAATTTTTTATTATTATTATTATTATTATTAAATTTTATTATTATTATTATTATTGCAAAATAAATTTTGAATTGACATTTAAAAAATTATTTTTATACAATAAATAAACTCATGGACAGTTTGGTCATTTTGACAGTTTCTACAATTAAAAACTGATTATAAGCTGATTTTACAGAAACACTTAACTGATTATAAACTGATTATCAGCTGATTATTAGCTAGTTTACAGAAACGCTTAACTGCTTATTTTTAATCTGATTATAATCTAAAAATCACTTATTCACAATAAGCTGAAAAGCTCCAGTTTTGAGAAACACCCTCTTAAAAGTTGATCAAAACTGATTATAAGTAGTTTTTAGATTATAAGTTGTTTATTTAAGTGTTTCTGAAAACTTAAATAGTAGATTATAATCTGATTTTAATTAGTTTTTTAAAAGTTGAGTTTTGCTATTTTTTAAGCACTTATTTTTTAAGCAGTTTTGACTAAGTGAAAGACTATACTATCCCTACCTAATCTTCAATATTTCAAATTTGCCTACCCTATACACTTTAGTTCCAATCAAAATTCTTTTACGTTTCTTCTTAAATAAATTATTATTATTATTATTATTATTGCAAAATAAATTTTGAATTGACATTTAAAAAATTATTTTTATACAATAAATAAATTCAGAGACAGTTTGGTCATTTTGACAGTTTCTGCAATTAAAAACTGATTATAAGCTGATTTTACAGAAACACTTAACTGATTATAAACTGATTATCAGCTGATTATTAACTAGTTTATAGAAACGCTTAACTGCTTATTTTTAATCTGATTATAATCTAAAAATCACTTATTCATAATAAGCTGAAAAAACTCCAGTTTTGAGAAACACCCTCTAAATAAATGGTGGCTTCAATGTCGCTTCGCAAAAAAAAAACAAAATTATCCCATTAAAATTATTATTTTATAAAATTAAAAAAATTAATCAATTTTTTTCTAATGATATCATTTTTATTAATATATTAACTAATGAATTAAAAGCGTAATAATTTTAATATTAATAAATTAATAAAAATATTTTAGTAAATTTAATATAATTTTTTTTTATAATATTTAGCAAATTTTGTGATTTTTTTAATAGATATACACAAGCATTTCACTGATATAAAAATAACAAAGACTGAAAAGCTTTATTATCAATTTATATAATTAATAATAGTCCAGCATATGAGTCTTAGTCTTGTAAATTTAGTATAAGTAGCCTTCAAAAAAAAATCCTAACACTTCGCCTAATTAATGAAAAAATAAGTTATTAAAATCATAAATCTTTTTTAGTTGTATCGAATAAAAGTCAAATCTTCTTTTTAAAAAAATAACAACTAAAAAATAGTAATTAAATTTTAATATATATATATATATATAATAGGAGTTGTCAAGATTTTCTAGTTCAAACGCGCCTAATAATATAATAAATGTGCTTTTTTTTACTTGATTAATATTAATTAATTATCCTGGAAGAGAGGATGCGGTTGGGTTGACTTATTATTGGGCCTCCAATCCAGTCCAATATTCAACTCTACTGTACGTTAGAATTCGATTATTACTCAGATTAATTGGCCCAAACTTAGCTGCACATTCTACACGTGCAGCAATGAGTCCAGGCTGCTACACACGATACTTGTCACGTTGTGCAGACCATAGACATCTTCAACTCCAAACGGTAACTTGTTAGTACTCTAATTCAGCTAAATAAACGAAACTTCCTATTATAATGGGATTTTCATTTTACTTTTTCATTGAATATCCTCTTCAATATCTCATTGAAGCCCCTTTATTTAGTTTTAATTTCATTTTAAATCATTAATTATATTATGTAATTATAAAATTAATGCAATACTAATATCTACCTCTCAGTTTAAAAATAATTTATTTTCAAGCTCATCTAAAAAAATTATAAGTAAACTCACATATTTTCTCTAGGTATGGAATGCATACACCTACATTCAACAATTTAATGAAAATTCTATTGTAATTGATTTTTTTTATGATGGTTTTCCCTCATAATTGGAACTATTAATTATACATTCAATTCACATATTTTTACAGTAATTAGGTTAATTAGCATTAATTAAATATACTAATAGAAACACTCATCATTACTTGCACTGCCATATTAACCATCCAGCTTTTACTCCAGTAAATTTTAATTAAACAATAAACTCTCCCAGTTTCAAAATAATAAAGATATTTTATTTTTTATTTGTCATAAAATACAGTTTCACAACTTTATTTAGACTGTAGTTATTATTTTCATCTTATTTAAATTATCGCATTGAGCTTATATAAGCTTATTAAAAAAATAATTAAATTTTTTTAATATTTTATAAAATTATTTTAAGTGAATTAAAATATTTATTAATATTAAAAATATTATACTCTTATTTCATTAATTAACTCATTAATAAAAATGGTATAATTAAAAAAATATTAATTATTTTTTATTAATTTTATAAAGTGACAATATAAGTTGAATATTTTTTTTTGCAAAAATAATAATTTAAATGAGAACTTATATTGTAAATTAACTATTATATCCTTATTTAAATCTTTTATATTCAATAATATTATATTTAATTATTTATATTTTCTAAATTATAATTATTTTTTATCCAATCAATAACTATTTTAATTTTTAATTTTTATAATAATCAATAGTTATTTAATATAAATAGAGGATAAAATGAGTAGTTTGTAGAGAAAATTTTATCTATCAACTAAATAACTAAATTTTTTTTGGGACATTTACATAACTATAAAAAAATAACCTTTTATTTTAAAAATACTACCAAAGCTAAAAATATTTATAATTTTATAAAAAATTAGAGCAAAATTTTTAAAATACTTCATTATTCACTAAAATAAAAGTTTTTTTTTTAAATATTTCTTTCCTCTCTACAATCAATATTTTACTTCATTTTTATATAATTTTTTTAAACTTCACTATTAAATAAAAATATTATAATAAAATAATAAAAATTAATATTTTAAATTATTTTTCACTATATAAAAATTATATTTTTTTTAAAAGATAAAATTTTAATTTAATTATAAAAAATAAATAACATTCACAAAAAATAAATAAAATAAAATATAAAGAATATATTAATAAAAATTATTAAATTTATTTTTAAATAAATTTTCATATCACGCACATAAAAAATAAAAAAAAATATACGCAATTTCGTTATGTAAATATGTTGTAGATGTTGTATATATGTTATATTTTTTATTATTTAAGTTGTATGTATTTAATATAAAAATTATTAAATATTGTGTGAATATTATATGAATATTGTGTGGATATTTTAAAATAAAAATTTAAAAAAATTAAATAAATATTTGAAATATCATAGAAATGTATTATAGATTTGTTGTTTTAGTGTTATAGATATAGTTTGTATTTGTTGAGTATGTATTTTATATATGTTGTGTGTTATGTATATTTTTATTTTTTATGTATATTAAAAATAAGACATTAATTTTTTTAAATAAAAAATATAAATAAAATAAATCAAAAAATAAAAATAAAAAATTACAAAAATCAATAAAAAAGAAAAAAAAGAATGTTATAAATTTAATTTTAAAAAAAGAAAACCATATACTTGCAAAAAATATTTAGCGGCTTCGTATAATTACAAAGTGAGTGAGAAGTGTCTCAATTATTTTGAGACGCATGGAGTAAAATTTATAATTAATTTTTTTAACTATATAATTTGATTTTTACCTCAATTGACACTTTCATTCTATTTTTAGTTGAGCTAATCCCAGTTGACAGAGTGGTACGACTGTTTTGAACCAGCAAAAATTAACAAAAATCCAAATTAGAAAGAATAACCTTAAAAAGTTTCCAATTTTATGCTGGCAAAGAAGTGGAATGGAGAAAAAGATAAAAGAAGAATCTTAACCCGTTAATAACTGAGGTAACAAAAGTAAAAAAAGGGGCAAAAACAAAAGAATGACAGCAGGTAAAAATCTATATATAAACAACTGAAAAAATCTAGAGAGAGAGAGAGAGAGAGAGAGGCAGAAGTCCAGAAGAGAAAGAACCCACAAACCCAAAAATGTGCAGCTGGCGGCGGATCCAGTAGAGGAGAGAAAACCAAAGTATTATCACAAGCATATCCTCTGGTTTCACTCAAAACCAACGGCTAAGATCAAACTCAATCTCATAATCCAACGGCTCTAACTACAACCGCGTTTACAAAGGCAACCAATGAATCCTTCCTTCTGCATATCCCTTTTAACAAACAAACATAAATCCTCTCCTTAGACCCTAACCGTGTCTCTCTCTCTCTCTCTCTGAAAAACGATTAAAAAATAAAACCTCAGATTCATTTTCTCCTTCTCTCTAAAATCTCAGATTTATTTCCTTCTATTTCCTTTTTGCTCTGAAAACCAATTTCATATTTTATCATTTCATTGAGAGGAGAAGATAATATAATATATAATATATCATATATCCATATATTTCGTTTTATATAAATATATATAGATATATAGGATAGAACATATACATAAATATTTTTTTAGATAATAATAATAATAAGATGCAATCGAACGGCTCTGATTCGCAACAGCAGGAGCAGAACCAACGGCAACAACAACCGCCGCCGCCGCCACCTCCTCCACAACAACAGTGGATGGCGATGCAGTATCCAGCTATGGTAATGCAGCATCAGATGATGCCACCTCCGCATTATGCGCCGCCACCACCGCAACACTACATGGCTGCCTACCACCAGTACCATCATCACCACCCGCCGCAACTACATCCGCCGCATCATCAAAACCAGGGATCTAGCGGTGAAAATAAAACGATTTGGATCGGAGATTTGCATCATTGGATGGACGAGAACTATTTACACACATGTTTCGCTTCCACGGGCGAGGTACCAATAATAGTTATCTTGTGTATATATGTATGTATATATATTGCCTATTATGATTGTTGACAAATGACATATAGCTACTGTAATAAAGTTTGATTCTCTGATTATGTAACCTGTAAAGGTATGCTTGGATTTTGCTTTTATTTTTTGACGTGCAATAAATGTTTTTTATCTATTTTAGGGAACTGTTAGTATAAACTGATACTTAGTTCTAGGAGTCAAATTTAAATATGGTAATTTTGTCTCGTAATAAATACCATCCTGATAAAGGAAACAATAACGAGAAAAGATAAGAAAAGATAAATGCTTTAGTATAAATTCTAGTTTTGCTAATGATAGGTTGGGTATGGTTTATATTTTTTAGAGTTTCATAGAGCTTGGATTCCATTACTCTGGTTTATTATTCTCTCAAAAAGAAATTGCCTGTTTATAAATGAAATGGGAATAGAAATAGAAGTCGTATTCTAATTTCACGTCATATATTGCACAGATTGTTTCCCTCAAGGTTATTCGCAATAAGCAAACTGGTGTGTCTGAGGGCTATGGATTCGTGGAATTTTTTACTCATGCAACAGCTGAGAAAGTTCTACAGAACTATACTGGAATTCTGATGCCTAATACAGAACAGCCCTTCCGTCTCAACTGGGCAACATTTAGCACCGGTGACAAGCGATCTGATAATGCACCTGACCTTTCTATTTTTGTAGGCGATTTAGCTGCAGATGTTACTGATATTATATTGCATGAAACTTTCGCTAGTAAATATCCATCAGTTAAAGCTGCAAAAGTGGTATTTGATGCAAATACTGGCCGTTCAAAAGGTTATGGTTTTGTGAGGTTTGGAGATGATAGTGAAAGAACACAGGCCATGACAGAAATGAATGGTGTATATTGTTCAAGCAGGCCTATGCGAATTGGTGCTGCAACTCCTAGGAAGTCTTCTGGATATCAGCAACAAGGTATTAACTTATCTTGCTTTCTTTGCATCTGCATCATTTAAATTTAATTGTAGATAGTGGTGAGTTACTTATTATAAAGTTACTGTAATAATTTCATTTTCTGTAAAAAATACCCCAGGCTACCCTAGTTTAGATGCTCGAAAAGCAAGTTGTTTAGGACTTACAATTTCAATTGTATGGTAGTTTTGTTTGCTGCTCAAATTGCTCTCCCTCTTATACACACACGTACACAACCACACCAACAACAAAAAAAGGATATGATTGTTGGAATGCGTTCAAGGGTCCTTTTAAATTTCTCTTAGAAATGAAGAAGGTAAGAGTATCCTTGATTTTGCTTTAGCCTATGGTTTGATTCTGTCAAACACATATTTTATAAAAAGGGAATCACATCTAGTGATCTTTAAAAGCGGGCAAAATAGAAGTCAGATTGACTTTATACTCACAAGAAAAGCCAATTGAACTTGATGCAAGGATTGTAAGGTTATTCCAGATGAGACTTTGACCACTCAATATAGGTTAGTGGTTTTGGATATCAAGTTTAATAGGTTGACTAGTAGGCCAAGGAGGAACAATAGTCCTAAGATTAGGCGGTGGACTTTAACAGGTGAAAAACAATTCTTGTTCAAGGATTAGTTGATCAAAGCTGGAGCGTGTGAGGAAGATGTGAGTGTGTCATCAAATGATATGTGGATATGCATGTCTGCAACGATTAGAGGAGTAGCTAGAAAGATTCTTGAGGAATCTAAAGGGTGTGGACATCCCTCGAAGGAGTCTTGGTGGTGGAATGAAGAAGTGCAAAAAGCGGTAAGAAGTAAAAGGGAATGGTATAAGAGTTTGCCCAAGTGTAATAACAATGATACTTTTGAGCATTACAAACAAACAAAAAAAGATGCTAAAAAGGCAGTTTGTCAAGTAAAAGCACAATCTTTAGAGAGTTTGTATGAGAAACTTGGAACAAAGGGGAAAAAGCTATCTATAAATTGGCTAAGATAAGAGAAAAGAAATGTCGTGATTTAAACCAAGTTAAGTGCATTAAAAATAAAGAGAATAAGGTTCTGGTTCAAGAAGAGGATATTAAGGAACGGTGGAGAAGCTATTTTGAAGAACTTCTTAATGATAAACATAGTGATAACATTGAAGGTTTAGACGTTAGGCCGGAGAAAAATGTGAAATACACTAGACGTATTAGATTTTCGGAAGTTAAAGAAGCTTTAAAGAGGATGAAAGTTGGTAAAGCCTGTGGACCAGATGAGATACCTATTGAGGTTTGGAAATATTTGGGAGATACAGGAGTTACATGGTTGACATCTTTGTTCAATAAAATCTTAAGTACAAAGAAAATGCCTAATGAATGAAGACAAAGTAATTTGATACATATTTTTAAGAATAAAGGAGATATTCAGAATTGCTCAAATTATAGAGGTATAAAGTTTATGAGTCACACTACGAAATTGTAGGAAAGAGTTGTGGAACACCGTTTGTAGTTAGATACTTGTATCTCCTCAAATCAGTTTGACTTTATGCCTGATCGATCAACTATGGAAGCTATTTTTCATATAAGAGACTTGATGGAAAAGTATAAAGAGATGAAGAAGGACTTACATATGATTTTTATTGACTTGGAAAAGGCGTATGATAGAGTTCCTAGAGAAGTTTTATGGTGAGTCCTAAAGCGTAGGGGAATATCTATACTATATATCCAAGTCTTGAAGGATATGCATGAGGGAGCTATCACCAGTGTCCGCACCGTGGGAGGGGATACTAAGAATTTTTCCATTTTTATTGGATTACACCAAGGTTCAGCTTTGAGCCCTTATCTTTTCGCCTTGGTCATGGATGAGCTAACAAGACATAGACAAGATGACATCCCTTGGTGTATGATGTTTGCAGATGATATTGTGTTAATAGATGAGACTCAAGCAGGGGTAAGTCAAAAGTTGAAATTATGGAGAAGTACTTTGGAATCTAAGAGTTTTAAGCTAAGTAGAGATAAGACTGAGTATATGAATTGTAGATTTAATAGCGAGAATAGAGAAAAAGGCAAAATTATTTTAGACAGAATAGCAGTACCTCATAATACTTATTTTAGATACCTTGGCTCTATTCTTCAAGAAGATGGGAGTTGTGAAGAAGATGTAAATCATAGGATTAAAGCTGGTTGGATGAAGTGGAGGGGTGCTACAGGAGTTCTGTGTGATCGAAAGATGCCAATTAAATTAAAAGAAAAATTTTACCGCACTGTAATACGGTCTGCGATGATGTATGGTAGTGAGTGTTGGGCAGTAAAAGGACAACATATGAGTAAAATGCATGTTGCGAAATGAGAATGATAGGATGGATGTGTGGTCATATTAGGATGGATAGAATCCGCAATGAGTACATTAGAGAAAAAGTGGGGGTAACACATATTGAGGATAAAATAAGAGAGCATATATTGAGATGGTTTGACCATGTGAAACGAAGACCTAGCGATGCGCCGGTTAGAAAAACCGAACAAGTTAGAGTAGATATTGCTAAGAGAGGCAGGGGTAGGCCTAAACTGACTTGGTCAAAGGTGGTCCAAAATGATCTTATGATGTTACATCTATCAGAATGGACAATCTTAAATCGTATTGAATGAAAAAGAAGAATCCATATAGCCGACCTCAATTGACTTGGGATTAAGGCTTTGTTGTTGTTGATATATATATATATATATTTATAATTTTGCACTTGAATCTCAAATCTGAATGAACCCTAGTAATACATCTCCTTCTGTTCATTACATGCTCAATTTTGAAATTCAGATCCTTTATTATTCTTCCTATTGTCTCACCAGCATCATTAACCAGTCTTTCACTTCAAAAAAATTCAGTTCACATTCTTATGATGTGCCCTTGGTTGATCCTACATTTCGTCAATGGAAAAAATCTAGGTGCTACGGAAGAAATCTCCTTGCCATGATGGAATTCACCTTTTTATATTTATTCATTGAACTGAATAAATTTGTGTTTTCTGTTAATAATTTCAATAATTTCTTACTTTATTTAATCTTAGTTTCACTTGTTCATTTTTGTTTGATTCTATGTTGAATGCGTATGTTTATTTGAATTCTAATCATGACCTCATAATCTGTTGAATGCGTTATATTCTCTGCTTTCATATGTTAACTGGCCACCTCTGTACTGACACAGAGAAAGTGATTATCATTCCCTATGAATAGTGGGTGCATGCCTTGACAATGGAGTACTTAAACTAGGAACACATGTATCTTGTGGGATAGGCATGGTTTGGATAAATGGAGGAATCTTTTGTGTTCTGAAGATTAGTTTTGTTCAGTGGGAACTAGTCATAATAATTTTCAACATTTGGCCGTTGTTATGATTAACTGAAGTTACAGGGGTTCTCCCATTTAGATAATGCCCTGAGTTTCCAAATTGTAATGATGTTTCTCATTCATTGTGAATCCAAAATATTTAGAAGAGCTCATTTTGGGACTGGAGATTCATGGTTTTAAGTGGGTTCAATTGGCAATTTAGCTCTATAATTCTCCTATAATATAAGATGGAAGTCCAGCAGAAGACTGCATATTCCTTTTCTTTTCCTGGTAATATATATGTGTGTCTGAAGACCTTAAAAGTTAATTGGAGGTTCTTTATAGGCTTGGATTATCGTGGTAACCAACACTTCCTGTGGTAATCTGGCTAATAAGAGTCCTCCATGCTTAAATATTTATGTTGTCAAAGCTAAAGTTTTTTCTTCATCTGAATTGGCATGCAGTGTTCTACTCTAGTTAGTCCCTTTGTGATGCACTAGAGTTTCATACTTGCAACAAAGTCATGTCTACTAGATTTTTGGGTTACAGGTTTATAAGATGGGTCTTGTTTGTGCTATGATTGGTTGTGAACATTTTTTTGGCAGTGTTCATAGAACGGAACTGTGGTACAAGCTTCCATTGAGCTGTTGGAGTATGTAGTTTGTGTCATATTCTCTTATCCTGTTAACTGATTTTGCTTGTAGTTGCTTTTAGTTTTAACTTTTTTTTGTATATTTGCCCTCTTGATCTTTTGCAATTCCCTTTTATGGAGGTTCAGATTCAGTTTCAAACATGTAGCCATGCCATTAGATCTGGAGTCTGATCATACTCTTCTTCTGTTCTTTCTTAGGCGGATATGCATCAAATGGTATTGCTGGCCAAGGATTCCAATCTGATAGTGATTCCACTTGCACAACAGTGAGTTATCCAACCTTTTCATGTTGTTTGACCTTTATGTTATGTTTGGTTCCCTCTAGATCTAGGAAAAAAATTTCAATTCTTGGAATATGATTCCATTTTTTTAGTTTACAAGGAATCCATAATTTTTTTAATATTTTTGTGTTTGCAGAACTCTTATTTTCATTGAAATGATATATATTTGATAGGCTTCATTGTTAATCTAGCTAACAATTCTATTTAGTTATTCAAAAACTAAACTAGGAGCAGGATATTTTTAACCTAACATTTTCACTCCACTTCCAACATGAACCAAACAAACCCTTAGAATGGTCTTCTGGGTGACTAAACTGTGTGTCTTTGTAGATATTCGTTGGAGGGCTTGACCCTAATGTCACTGATGAAGATCTCAAGCAACCTTTTTCTGAATATGGTGAGATAGTCTCTGTTAAAATTCCAGTTGGTAAAGGATGTGGGTTTGTACAATTTGCCAACAGGTAAAACTTGTAGCCGTAATTTCTGCTTAACTTGCCTGTTAATGAAATGCTAAATTATGAGTTCAGTTATTTCTTCCATATTTTCTTAAATGGTACTTCATCAAACTTATTTTGGCAGGAGTAATGCTGAGGAAGCATTGCAGAAATTGAATGGGACAGTAATTGGCAAGCAAACAGTGCGTCTTTCTTGGGGCCGCAATCCAGCAAATAAGCAGGTATACATTCTTTTAGTGTCAATTCTTTGCGCATCTTCCTAGGAAAATTAAAACTTAAACTTATGGCCATTGTATAGTCTGTGGTGTAATTATATTGAGAAAAATAATTTGAGCTAGTTTTAGCAGTTGAAATTTTTTTTTATTCTTTAGTTTGCTGGGATCTTTTTATTCAATTTTTAAGGAATTGGTTACTGCATGTTGGAAATTAATTTAGTTTTAGTCAAATGGTAATCTTGTCAAGACTGGAAATTGATATAATGCAATACAAAGTTTGTCTGAAATTAAATGTAGAAACTAAGCATATTAGATTCAATTATGAATCTTGTATTGAACATGCTACCAGCTTTTTTATTTTTCCTGTTATTCTGGGGATTGGCAGTTTCGAGCAGATTTTGGCAACCAATGGAGTGGAGCATACTATGGAGGGCAGGTTTATGATGGCTATGGATATGCTCTGCCACCACCTCATGATCCAAGCATGTATGCTGCAGCATATGGGGCTTACCCTGTGTATGGTAGCCACCAACAGCAAGTAAGCTGAAAAGAATTGCAACAGGAAAACACGTATCTCTAGCAATCTGAATTTGTCATGCCAGAAGAGGCAAACCTGTCTCATTTCTCCTTAGTTCTATTGGTTTTGTAGAATTCTTATAAATCCCTCCAATTTGGGAGTGGAACCAAATTTTGGTGACCTAAGGTAGTTTCTCTAGGGATTTAGTTAATCATTTGTTTAGACTTACGCTTAGAGCTGAGGTGGAACTTATTTATTGGAATGCATGAATTCGTGAATGTGTGGCAGAGTGATTCATGAATAAAACATGTGCTCTAATATGTCTTGCATAGCTTGTTTGAGTTATCTGTTGGTGGAGGCGCTTACGCTACCTTAACTATGATGTGCTTTCAAATGGCTATTAAAGTATGCTCCATGCTGAGCACTGCTTCGCAATTGTTATCTGGCAACTGGTGGCCTTGCCAATGCTCGCAAGTCATAACAAGATTAAGACTCCGGCTTCACAAATAAAAGAAGATAAAACTTGTGAACACTCGAATTATCAGCTTTTGGTATTGAATATTTGAATTTTTAAGCCTAAATTTTCAGTTCTGCTAAAAATCATTTAAATTTTATTTGCTCAATCAATAAAAATAAATTTAAATGTATTTTTTTAATTCTTGTACAATTGTATGAAAGATTAATAAATATCCAAAGCATAATATTACACTTTATAATGATGTATAATGTTAATTATATGATGATTCATGTGGATGAATAAATTTTTTTAATGATTTATCGCCTAATACATAAATTTTATGCATTTTCATTTCACATGAACACATTAAATTTGAGTTTTAAAAAAATTCTATAAGTAATATTTACATCACACTTTATTTTATGTGATAGTCTTTAGTTCACTATTATTTATCTAATCAAGAACTAAGCTGGTCCGTTTTAATAAGCTAAGAACTTAAAAATTAGTAACCAAGCGCAGGCCTGGCATAAGACTCGGATCATGTCTTTTGCGAATCAGCCTTGACCAGTATACTTTTTCAAGCATATTATTTCCATGCATTCCTTCAAAAATATTCTTAAAAAAATTCAAAAAAGATTCACTTTTCTTTTTTAAAAATACTAATTTTTTAATTATTTTACTCCCAAAATATATATTTAGTACATATATAAGATATTAAATATATACAAAAATTATATAATATTTTTTTAAAAAAAGTAAGATATAGTATAATTTTCTCTTATTTTTATCCCATGATAGTTCCTTAAATACAAAAATTGGTACGAATGCTGGAAAATATATTATAACAAAAGTAAATTAAAAATAACCAACCCTCACAGAAAAGGTTTCACTAAAATATTAAATAACAAGATTTTTTTTAAAATGCTTCATCTCTTGGTTTATATTAAAATTTGTATCACGTGTGGCGTTATTATTCTTTCAAAATTAAATCATAAATATCAATTATGAATTTTATACAATGGTAGGTAAATTTTAGCATAAGGAAAACGTGATATCTAAAATTAGCATAAGAATGCATAAATAATTTGTGATTTAAAAATGTTAAGATCTTTATTTCTAATTTTATATTTTAAATAGATTAAAACTAAAATTATATTAAAAGATCCATTAATTTTCATATAGAAATTTATTTATATCTATAATACAATTTACTTTATTATTCCTCCTTTATATATAAAATAATTCATTGTAAAAAAGCAAAAAAAAAATTTATACAATGAGTGTTGTCAGGGCCGTCTTGGACATTTTAGGGGCCCCGAGCAGAAATTAAGATATGTGTCTCTAAAAAATAGTGTCGGAGTGAAAATTTTAAATTTAAGGGGCCGTCCAAAAATAAATATTCAGGACTTAAGAGTCTAAAAATAATAATATAAAATAACAATTGCTGAGGAGTTTATAGGAAAAGCATGAAACGTTTATTTAATTATTTGGATTGTAGAAAAAGCATGAAATATTTATTTAATTATTTTAATTACAGCATTAGCAGAGTGTAATTAGCTACTTTTTGAATTGTGAAAATTATATTTTATTTTATATAATTAAATATAATATAATATTTAGTTGTTTCATATAATTCCTATTTTAATATTGACATGAGAATCAATAGGCTTTTGTAATTACGAGGCTTTCGTTAATAGTATTTGATCGATTATCATAAATTTTATGAATCTTATGTTATTACAATTACAATGAATAAATTGATACCAATAATCAAACAAGCAGGCCCCTCAGCATAGAAAATTTTTGAATTCAAGGGGCCTGAACAACTGTTCAGAATGCTCCCTCTTGAGAGCCGGGTCTGATGGTTGTGTATGACCATAAATAAAATAATAAGTATTCAGCAGGTTCCCCTATAAGTAGTTAGTGACCCTTTGTAACCTCACAAGGAGGCGAAGGGCTTTCTACTTTCTAAAATTGGCTCTGCCATTTCCCATTGGATTTGAAATAGCAAGAAACGGCAAAGCCATTCCGCATAGTCTAATCAAATTCACGCCTCTTGCACGTGATGAGCAATTTCACAATGCTTCCATTTCAGACTACCGTCCCCTGTTTTTCTTCCTTCGAAGCTTATAAAAACCACTAGATTTACTCATTCAAAATAGAGTCAGTAACATCCACGGTTCTAATGAAGTCCTCCACCAGGAATGACGAACCCAAAGCACAACCAGGCTTCGGCAGCGTCAGTGGTCATAGCTTTTGGGGGAATCTACCTGGAAACTGTTGGCCTCATGGGTGCACGGCACCCCAGAGCTGTGTAGGCTGATTAGGATACAAATCCGTTATATTCTAGAGCTTTTCCTTTATTATATAGTACTGAATTTAAAAGAATTATTCAAATTCTATCATTTCAATGATTTTTTTTTTCTAAAACTGAACAAATAAAAATAAAAGTTTGATTTTTATCTTTAACAGGAATTATGAAATCGAAACCTCTTATTAAGCAATTGTTTCTTAAAGTTTCTTCAAAAATATTTTAAAAAATAAAAATATTTTTATAAATATTTACTTTTTTTTCAATTTTAAAAATATATTTTTTAATTTTTAATTTTTAATTTAAAAATACTCTTTTTTTGAAATATATTTTAAATATATATTTAATATATTAAATGAATACTCAATTTTCAAATATATATATTAGATATACATTTAATATATCAAAAATATATAAAAAATATAATTTTTTTAAAAAAATAAAAAATATGCTATACAATTTAATTTTCTCTTTTTTTAGGCTTTGAATATTTTATTTTATTTTTTTAAATTAAAATATTTTTAGTTCTTATTTTATATTTTTAAAAATTATATCATAATTATTAAAATTTTAATTATTAAAAAAAATAATATTTAAAAAAAAATAGACCTTAAAAACTGATTTTTACAGTAAAAAAAATTATTTGGTGTAAAATTTATCAAATTAAAAATAGTTTTGTTAGTATTTTTAAAATTAAAATCCTCAAAATGATATTTTATAAATTTTAAAATAATTTTTATTTAATTAATAAAATTTAAAAATTAATAATATTACTGAATGTATTTAAATTTTTTTTTCTTAAAAAAAAAGCTAAAACCAAACACGGCCTAAGTGTTCGAGTTACTTATGTTTGATTTGAGTTATAATTATTTAACTAAATTTTTATTGATTAAAAAATTGAATTTTTATCCCAAATATTATTAAGAGAAACTTTAATATTTTTTTTAGTATGGTATATTAAAGAGGAATTGATATGTTATCTAATATTTAGAAAAATATAAAATTATTGCAGGTGTGCAGAGAAATCTTAATATTTATGATGATATAATTTTCGCAAAATAATCACCTGTAAACTCTATATGTCTAGTTCTTAGGGATACGATGGCCTCCAACAAGTAGGTTGATTAGATTGCCAAAAATGATGGGTTCTTGCTGACAAATGATAAGCCCATCAGAGGATGCTATGCTACTGTGTCAGCTTCTCATTGGTTGGGTTAGCTACCAATGGTGTCCACGTGGCTTCGAGCAACTTCTACAGGTGTACCTACTGCAAAGTATTTTGGGTAAGCGCTAAATTGTAGGGCGTTTAACTTTAATAAATATTTCTTTGTCGCTTTTCCGTTGAAATATTTTGATTAAAATAATATTAATTATGGGGCCTCGGATGCTTAATTTGTTAACAGCTGGACAAATTAAGTGCTTCTGCTCTCTGCCCACCACGTCAACCATGGCTCGAGTCTCTCTCTCTCACTTCTATTTTGCTCCTTCTTGTCTGCAACTTCCCCGACGAGTTTCTTCTCCCTCTTCTACAATCGGAGCTTCAGCTTCTTCGACTTCATCTTCATCTTCTTCTTCGTCCTTGTCTTCTACTTCAATTTCCAGTTCGAAGCCGAAGGTTGTGGTCACTAGAGAACGAGGCAAAAATAGCAAACTCATTAAAGTCTGGTACTGTTTTCTCCCTCTAGTCTTCTTTTACTTATTTCGTCTTTCTTTTCTTGGAACATTTTGTGGTGTCGTAGCATTTTGTTGAAACTTTAGATTTATGAATTTGATGTTTTTTTTGGCTTATTATTTTGTATTGTACTGTGGTTGAAATTTGGAGTCTGGACTTTTTCGGATTTATTTTTTGGATATTTAATTCTTCCTCAGGTTAAGTGTTTGATTTAATGCGGAAGAGACGCGTTGCATTGTCAGCATTTTACCTACATAA
Source organism: Garcia nutans (assembly GCA_947685225.1). Classification (NCBI taxonomy): domain Eukaryota; kingdom Viridiplantae; phylum Streptophyta; class Magnoliopsida; order Malpighiales; family Euphorbiaceae; genus Garcia; species Garcia nutans. Next base: position 56,965,742 of record CANTUV010000039.1, read on the forward strand.
TCTAATCCTTCATGACTGTTACTATAATCGTTCTTTTCTAAACAATATAGATTAGAAATTTAAGAAATCTTCACATGTTAAGGCGATTTTAGAGCCTTATGTAAAATTTTCTGAGGTGCACCACGCAGAGGTCGGTGGAGGAAGAAGATCCAAGCGGCCAATTTCAATACTGGAGATTGGCTTTTTTGAGTTGACTTTATACTTATTTTTTCTGTGTTCAAAGCAGAGCCTTGTTTTGGTAGTTCAAAAGAATTATTGAAATGTGATTTACCTGCTTAATTTATGAACTTATTAGTTAAACAAAAGCCATATGTTCTTGAAACTGTTTATTGAGAGAGTATTTTCCAAAAAAAAATGTACAAGTACATAAAGTGCCTTCTGCAATTGGAAATTGAAACCATTGTGAAGGGCAAGCAGTGTGGTCATGGTTGTGATCTCAGTGTGAACATTTTGCATTTCTAGTTCATTCATTGGTTTTCTAAGCTGTGGACTAATCATATTTCTGATCTTCCACATGGGGGAAGGGGTTAGGGGAATGCTGTTACCAATGCTAGTGCATTATGATTCCTTGTTGCACATGTTTGACAAAGTACATAATTAAGTTTTTCTTCTTCTTCTCTTTTTTTTTCTTTAGGCCAAACATGGAATCAGTTGCCTGGAGCTTCCTCTAATTCAGCATACTCAGGGACCTGATTTGGATAGACTCCCTTCCATACTAAGTAATAATTTCTCTAACTTTTTGGATTAGATTTGGTGCCATAAAACACTTATCATATTCATTAATTGCTAACGTGTTGCATGTCAATTTCGTTCAAGTTAGTCTCTTGAACGTAGAAAGAACCATTTTAATATCAAGATTGGAGACATATCTTGGATTTGGGGTGGCTCTGAGGAGTCCTGACTGATCTAAATCTGGTTGCACTTACCCCATATTTTGCATGTATAGTCCCATGCTTTCCAGATGGTTATATCACAATTAATACTTCATGTTTGATGCTCCTTGCCATTTGGTTTTGGAAAGGTGGACATCAGTCTTTCTATATGCTGAATAATGAAAGTTCCCATGCATGTTTAATTATGTGTTACATATTCTGAATTATGGTATGGTTTCCCAACTCTAAAAAATCATTTTACGTGTTGCTTTTTGCTTTCTTCTTATTTTGCTATATGATTTCAGCAGATACTTCATTTGACTGGATTGTCATAACCTCCCCTGAAGCCGGTTCAGTGTTTCTAGAAGCATGGAAGTATGTGTTTGAAGTTTTCATTATATAATGTGCCATGTTGTATGTTCAATAGTTCCTTAAATTTTTCCTCAAAGATCAAATATGGCTTATTTGTTAGTATTAAGATCTGTGATGTACAATATAACTTGGAATACATGTCTACCTCTAGGATAGACATATTTGATTGATGATGAAGAGACTTTCTCGTCAAGTTAATTTTGGGTCAATACATTACTAGCAGTAGGCCCTCCACTATTAATTTTACCCTTCTGTTAAGGCTCCCTTCCATTTATTTTCTCTGGTTTTGTAACTCACCTGCTCTTTGAAAAAGCAAAGCAAAAAAATCCATTGACTTGCATCATTTCAGGATCTTATAGTTTCAGTTATCCCAAGCGTCAATGTATTCATATCTAGTTACAGGACAAAGGGATCGGAAACATCTATATATTAATAAAGCAGGACGCTACATGCTATTAATTTCTTAGGATGAACAAATAACATATTGACTAAAGCTATTATTTCTCTTGTTTAGGTGAATCATATATCTCTATTTATCTTTTATTCCTAAAAACAAGTTAATATAAATCATTAACTTGCCCTTAACTTGGTCCTTAGGGCGGTTGGAACCCCAAATGTTAAGATAGCAGTTGTAGGGGCTGGTACAGCAAGCATTTTTAATGAAGTAACGCAATCATCTGAGTGATCTCTTGACATTGCCTTTGTACCATCTAAAGGTATCCACATATGTATCGATGTGCAGGCAGCCATATAAATTTGTGCCTGCATTGAGCTTTTCCTTATCATGCTTGACTACTTCACTTGGCAATTTTTATTTTCCTATTACTTCACTTGGGCCATGTTCCATGTTCCTTTTTTCATGGATTCTTCTACACTTCAGCAACAGGTAAGGTTTTAGCATCAGAGCTTCCAAAGAGTGAGAAGAAAAGATGTGCAGTATTGTATCCAGCTTCTTCCAAAGCAAGTAATGAGATTGGTCAGTATAATTCTGGTTGTATGCTGTGATATTGATGAATGTACCTTCCAGCTTTTTTAGCACATAGTGGGACATATCAATAAAAAAGAGGCAGTATGTGTCTTGTAAGATCAGATTGGTTACCCCGTTTTGCTTGGACAACCAAGATGAACCAATAGGAAAAGAAAACAGAGCACCTGTGAGCATCAAATGTGTCTAACAAGCAAATGCTATTTGATGAGGAAATTGACGTACAGTAAAAAAAGATATTGTGATTTGGTGCTTCATAATTTTTGTTAAAGATGAATAGGCACTAAAAGAAACTCAAGTTAGAACTATTTAAGACAGTGTTAGGATTGTTGTCTGTCAGCACATATCAAACTAGTTTAGTTGATAAAAATCTAATATTTTAAAAATAGAGATGTCCTGCTTTTCTCCGTAGCTAGGATTTATATTGTTGTCATTTTGGGTGTAATTATTGGTAATCTCTTTTGTTGTGCAAACTGTTAAAATTTACTGCTTTCAGTATTTCTGTACTGCTGTACTTATAATAAGAGCTTGTTCAGCAGTTCAATTGTTGAAGTAGATTGTAATTTATAAAGGATGGCATTACTAGGCTCTAGCTGATGAAGGTCCTCAACATTTTAAAATTCGTTGCACATTATGGTTATAAACTTATTGACATTATTTTATTGGTGATTTTATATAATATCTGATGGCATTTAGGAAAAATAGATTTTCCTACAAACTTTGAGTTTACGCCTTCAGAAAGTCATTAAGGAAATGTTTTTGAATATTTAACTTGGTTGTTTTTCAGAGGAAGCCCTGTCTAATCGTGGATTTGAGGTAGTAAGGCTAAACACATATACAACAGTAAGTGTTTAACTTTAGCAGTTCATTTTGCTCTTCAGGTTCAGCACAATGGTATTCTACTTCAATTCTTGGAAATGTGTGCATGGTAAAATTGATATGATTACTTTTTGTTTGTATTAATGCCATAAATTTTTTTATCTGAATGGTGTTGGTAGATCAACTGATATAGGACCAGTTATTGGCTTTTGGGGAACCTTAACAATATAGTAAGACTCGTGAGCTTTTATATTCATGAATTCATTTGCCAAGTACTCTTCATATCTAACTATGCTTCTATTATAAGCAAGGTGTCTTTGGTTTAGGGCAGCTAGGGTTGTTATTTGATTCAACCTTTTTTTTTTCACTCTTTCAAGTTGAGATCCATTTCTTCACTGACTGCCTTAAGAATTGATTAACACATATGGAGCAATTGAATAGAATTAACCGAATGGTTGTGTTGGACCAGTTTGATCCTCATGAAAGTGTCATAATTCATACTCTTTTAACTTCTGAGTTCCCAGCTCTTGTTGTATGTAAGATTTTAGCCTCTTATGCTTGTATTTCTGTGGTGTCTATGGTAGCTTAGACCTCATATGCCCTTAATTCCATAGGAATTGCTCGCTCATTTGTATTGTCTCTTCAGGTACCTGTTGATCATGTTGACCAAATGGTCCTGAAGCAGGCACTTTATTGCCCTGTTGTTGCTGTTGCTTCTCCTTCTTCTGTTTGGTAAGTAGTTGGTTGCATTTTTAGTAAATTCGATAGTCTGTCTGGAGCTGACTGAGGTAGCACCTACGTTGGTGGGAAGGTGGCAGGTGAGGGAATCAGTTCCCTAAGATGTTACTTTCCTTTTCTTGTAGGCATGGTGACAGGTGGGTGGGGATTCCATCTCCATCCCGCATCATGCCCTGGAAGGGCATAAAATTTCTGTGCTATCTATGCCCACTCTATCTCCTTTGATTAAAACATAAATTTTTTTTCATTTCTTCTCTTTCTTACAAAATTTAATCCAAATTTATATATATAATCAACCAGATAAAATAAATAATATACAAATATTATAATTTGAACTTTTAAACCATATTATAAAAATATTATATCCAAATTATGAACATAAAAATATATATCCATTTATTGAAAAACAGTGCAAAAGGAAAAAAAATATAACAATAAAAAGGTCATGTACATAACAAAATATTGTGTTTTTCATGAAGTGTCATGTGGAGGCCACAATAAAGTAATAATCTAATTTTATGTTTGGGGTGGTGGCATCGTAATCCATCCTAATACTTTCCCCAAATCCACCCTGCAATATAGTCAAAATTTGAAAACCCTACCCCAATCAGGGTGGAGCTGGTCCATGGAGATGGGGAAATTGCCATATCTATTTTTGCTTGTTAATTAACATTCTTCAATTCAACTTCCCGTCCTTTCTACCACAAATCTTACTTCATACAGATTTATAGAAATGAAAAGCACTCCCTGTCTCTTCCCATTTGAGCTACCTAGCTTGATCAGTGATTCTATTTTTTGTACTTAGTTCTTATGCCTCCGTTGCACAGTGCCTGGGTCAATTTTATTCCAGAATTGGAGCAGTGGAACAACTCAGTAGCCTGCATTGGTGAGACGACAGCTTCAGCGGCAAAAAGATTGGGCTTAAAAAATGTGTCCTTTCCAATGCATCCTGGTTTTGAAGGGTACTCTTCATTCTTTGTTCCTGTTGTTCATCATGCCAGTCTATTTAGAATAATGGTTCCTGGTATCTAGATCACTTACTCTTGGATAAAGCAATAACATTGGCTTGCATTAAGGACTTATAATGTCTATTGCTTTAGAGCTTCACATTGACTTTCCATATTGAGATTGTGTCATGAAATGAGCATGCTTTATTGCAAATGGTGAATGTCACAAGCACTTAGAAATTAATCTCCGTTGTTCAATAACATTAGTAGTTACTGGCAACTGTTGAAAGTATTTTCAGTTGTTCTTTTTGTCTTTGTAGTATCCTTTTATATAAAAGAAATTGCTTGTATGACTGCAATCTGTTATCCTGTTGCAATATTGCTCGTGTTGCTTTTTACTATTCTACCATTGATTTCGTCAAAGGAATAAATGCTATTTTGCCTTCATCAATTTTCAGACTGCATGTTTTACAAATTCTTGACATCTTTAGTGCATGTCATCTATATTTTTGAATGGGAAAAAAACACTTGATTGTTCATCTCTTAAATATTCTCTGTTTCTATGATGCTTTATGAGCATTTCTCTTTTCATCCATCCCTTTATAGTCATATGGGTAAATGTGATGTCTTTTGTAATATTACTGATTTAAAATATTGGAAAGGGCTATTTTTTCCAGTATCTGTGGCCATTTTGTACATGGACATCTACGTCTTGATATCATAAAATGATCTTGAAGAAATTTGTGGAATATATGTCCAAAATGCACTTTGGATACGACACAAATTGCAATGACACCCTTCCTTTTTCTTGGCAGGTGGGTAGGTAGCATCCTTGAAGCTTTGAGGGCACATGTCGATTCCTAAAAGTTGAACTTTCTCAGGTAGCTTCTACTTCTCAATATTAAATATTTCGCAATATCTTCTTATAGATGGTTTATTGAATTCTCTCTCTTTAGTTTCCATCAAGTCCTTGGCAGGCTGGCAAGGAGCCCCAAGGAACAAGCCTGATGCACTTCCTGAAAATTTTAAGTGCTGCTAAAACTGGTTGCACAGCAACTTGGCAAGGATGAAATTATTGCAAGGAACAACAGAAAGGTGGTAAAATGTTCTAATATTTGGAGAGATCATGTCTGTTGCAGCTCTCTTTTAAGGTTAGTCTGAAAATTGTCGGGGTTGCTACTGGAAAGAAAGCTATTGGGATGATATTACTGGAAATAAAGCCTCTCGACGTGTATATGCATTTTATTTTTAATTTTTCACTAGAATTTCATATCAATCAATGCACATTTGTTAAATGCAATATTTCTGAATCTTGAACTGCTTGACTACAAGAGAAAGAATCTTTTTAGTATTGAGTTTATTATCAGTCTTTGCTGATTTGTGTCATTGTATAATATTCATTGAACATCTGAAGCTTCTAAAGTTTTAAAAACTTGCAATGTTTCTATAACACGATATTCTTAAATTTCATTGTCCAGCATACCGGAATGACATTTTTCCAATTATTTAAGTTTAATAACCCTGGCTTTATTTTGATGATTTCTGGGCCCATATTGCTAGGACCTAGATCTCTATATGCGCATATGTTTATGTTCCTGCGAATATGCATGCAACTGATTTGAGCGAGTGCATGGCAAACATGTCTTCCATGGATATTGAATGTCTACCGAGTCTTAATGTGTATCTTCTTTTAAATATGAATTTGAGAAAACTTAGCCCTTAGTAACGGATCTTTAGGTAGTTAAATCAATTTCACACACCGCTTAAACTTGTGATTTAAATAGTGGTAAATTATGAGGCGTTTTCAACTTGTCATTGTGCATCGAAAACTGTATGGCAGATGTCTTCGTAATTTCTTTTCTTTAGCAGGATTCAATACATAGGTACTAAATTTTCACACTATCTGTTCTAGTTCTTCTTTCCAGCTGACTGGAACTTCAAACAATGCGATAATTGTAATGTGGAATGGGTTTCAATGATATTCTTTTGAGGAAGGAGGAAGTATTCCCTGAAGGAAAGATGTGATCATGGTCAGTGATCGCTTAGGTTGGTAGCTAGGAGCGGTATGTCCAGATCCTCTAACTGTGATAAATGTCAGTCCTTACTGCACGACATATCCTCCGACCTGCCACCATCATCAAGATTGGAAAAAGAACATAATTTCTTGCTTTGGATATAATGATGAATTTCTAATATCCAAATGTTACCTCATTACTGGTGTACCACGGGTGCCAAGCTGTGTTGATTGGAAGCTTGAAGGTGTTTATGGCATACCTAGATGATGTTAGTGATACTACTGAATCTGTGTCGCCGCTGCAGGTTTCGTTTTGAACATGTTTAAATTTTTAGCTATTACAACAGAGATTGTATAAAATATGAAATGAAATAACGTGATATTCTTCTGAGAAAATGATCAAGGAAAACAAAGTATACCTCTTGTAAAGCTCCAAGTGACCTAAATATCAAAAGTCCAATCCCACTTGCCATTAGCTGCTTTATCGTGGGTAAAATTGTAGGTGCGCTGTCCGTCCATCTTAGTACCAGACAGTCCGCTGGTTAGCAGGTGCGGACAAAGATTGTCATTTACTTGCACACGACACGATAAAACAGTTTATAAACATGAAGGCAAGGAAGTTCAAAACATACTCGCAAGCTTCCCATTTTGTGGGCTTTGCATGAAGAGCCCTTTGCACCTCGGCAAGATTTAGATAGGACAGTACATAGTCACTGGAACAGGGGTCGAAATCTTCTACCTAATCAAATAAAAAATCCAAGAGTATTTTTTTGGTTCAGCTCTCATTTTAAAGAATTGATCATTTAACTTTCAGAATATGTTATTGTGATATTTAAATGCTTTTGACCGTTTCATAAATTGGTAAAAAAAAAACCGTTTCTTAATCATTCCAGTACCAATCAAGCGCTACATGGGCTCATTAAAAAGTGAATTGAGTGGAAAAATCTCTAAACAATAGCAAGAACGGCAAAATAACCCATGCATTTTATTTAAATTCTGAAAAATGTTCATTCAAAATAATTCTCTCTCTTTCTGCTTGAAAATGGCCTCCAGGAACCGGAGCAAGCCTCCAGTCCACTTAACTCGTCGCCCATTATTACAAGCTCTTCACACGTACGCTTCCTCCATTTCTTTTTCTAAAATCTGGTTCTTCCTTATATTAATGGATCTGTAATGCTTTTTGTTTCTTGGGGGCGAGATTATTTTTAATGTTAATTTTTTTGGGACGTTGTGTGTTACAGTTTAGTAAAGTGGGTTTCCTTTTGTTTTTCTGTTTGATTTTCAATTCTGTTCTATATTTAAACTAATAGAATGTGGTTTCTTTTGTCTTGCTAAATTTCGTTAATGGGTTTTCTCCCTTTTTCTGCATTGCAAATTTCAGTTGTTTTTTTTTTGGAACATTTAAGGAGGGTTTAGCGTAGTGTATATAGTGGCAGTGATGAGCATGAAAGTTGGCGGTTGCGTAGAAGGAGAGAGGGAGCGAGCGGAAAGAATGTGAATCATAACAATATGTCTTGAAACATGAATTAGCGACGAGCATGAGCACTTACAGAACGATTTGAGCAAGAATTTAGCTCAGATGAATTGCAGAGCGGCGCATAAATGTTGTAATTGTCAATATCACCAATTTCTTCATCTCCTACGTCCTGATAATGATAACAGATATTTGAGAAATTCCCAGTAACAAAATCACAGTACTTGTTGATCCCTGCATTAGTTTCGTCAGAATTCAGAGAATGCGTCCAGTAATAGTCGTATGTTCCTTTTATGCCGGTGTTCTGATCTATCCATGCATTCCCAATCTGTTCATTCAGTAGAGACTAATAAGTGTGCAGAGAGACAAATCAGTTTTAGCTTACTTTAATTATACAGAAATTGGAACCCACAGCTATGCCTTTAAGGTTTATGATGGTTTGATTTGTATTATTGTTGTTTAAGAGGATTTTGTAAGCAAGCTGAGGCACATAGCGACCAGCATAGCTTTCTCCTGTTATGTAAAAGTCGCGAGTTTTATATTGCGGGAACTTCTCCAGCCAGTTCACTAGAAAAGTGTAAGAATCCTGGGCTGTTTTCTTGTCGCCGGTTACATAATCTGAGGAAGTATTTGAATAAGAGAACCCGACTCCGGCTGGGGATTCCAAGAAGATAACGTTTTCAGCTGCCACATTTTGTCAATCATTAATGGCAAGAAGACAGGATGCATAGTATAATCATTATTTCCCAGATTGAGAAAAGAATTAAGGTACCATTGTTCCGTGCATACTCGTTTCTGTATAGTGCCTTTCCATCACTGTTCACCCTGAAAGGTCCCAATTCTTCCATGGCTCCATATCCGAGGGATGAGTATCCTGCCCTGCATTTAATTTAAACATGTAAACGAGAAGGCATAGATTTAACATATTATATATTATTGTTATTACTTTGTACGTCATTGACTATGCCATTTTTATCCTATTATCATGTAATTCGCCTAGCCTAGCTGGTGTATTCAGATTGCTCCTGTTTGGCATAAGATGGGCTTAAACGAGATAAAGCTGTTACAAAGATTCGCTTCTTATTCCTATTCTCTTATGTCGTTCATCAACAGGTCGAACTTCTTGTGTTAGAAGCTAATTCCACCAGAAAGTTAAACCTGTCAGAATGGCTACAGGTACGGACAGCAGTGGATACAGTGGGGTTGACATTATTAATTTATTATGTTTCAGGAAGATAGGTAAGCCAGTTTCGCTCACTGAGGAAACATGATTCTCAAGAGAGGCCAATGTCAAAGTTCTTTCTTACAATTCCATTGACTGATTCTTTGAAATCGAAACTGTCCAACAAAGAAGTCCTAACAAAGAGATGTCTGAATTTAATGAACCTTTGAAAGTGCGGAGTTTATTTTCAGCATTTTAAGAATTGTTCCACAGGTTCACTAGGTGGGGGCCCTGATTCTTGATTCTTGATGGAATTTCAAAGTTAAGTTTGGTATGTGCAAGTTGGCCATTGAGCTACTGATAATTAAAAATGGGTGTGTCTGTGTGTGTTATTTTACCTCCATTTAGCCATAGCACCAGCGGTTTGGCAGAAGAATTCTGAGGTGATTCGACGAAATAATAAAAAGTGCTCTTTCATTCTTGGGATCAACAGTAACATAGCCTGCATACTGATCAAAATCCGCTCCTTGAGGCTGTCCTGGCAAAGTACTAATCTTATCAGCAGCCATCAGTCCATCTTGGGATCCTATATACACTGGTGAATATGCTACTCCATTTTCTTCATTCCATGAGTACTTATTAGTGTAAGAAGCAGAGTTGAATTTATGAGATTTAATAAATTTGCGCAGATTGTTGATCTGATTGGCATTGCAAGGAAGGCGAATAAACAACAGCTGAAAATGAAGAAGCAGAAACAGCAGCAACAATTTGAGGGTTGTAACTTCCATTTTCTTCTTTGCAATCCAAAAAGTTAAGTTTTCCCAGGCCTTCTGCTATCTACCCATATATGTATAAGCATTTCTTTGATCATACAGGAACATCTTATTAATTATATAATATATACTTTTGTTATATGCCGGACTTTGTTCTCTTTGTTTGCTAATATATTTATTAGCTGAATGTTCAAATGGGGAAGGCACTTTTGTCTGTTTCTTTTATTCTGATACTAAAAATATTCGCAAAATCATATCTATACGCAATAAATCAAACATAATTAATGATGTCATAAAAGTGAATCTTGATTTAGGTAGTTGCATTTGACAGGTCAGTTAAACTTTATATCATGCAAACTCAAAACCTCGTCATAATAGCCGCTTAATCCTCTTTAACATTATTATATTTTGATGCCCTTCACGTAACTCTTATCTATCAAGTCAAGCACAGTTATCATTGGTTAATGGAACTGGATTATTACTTCCATGGAATTGATCAATGTTGAATTGAAATACTTGCAGGTTAAAAAGGGTTGGTTAAGGTATTGCAAAGGAAGGAATTGTAATTTGCACTAGCTAGATTATTATTATTATTATTATTGTCTTTTACCAGTCAAATTATTGGTTCCCAGTATAAGAAGAGGTAATTGCTTATGAAAATGAAGAAGGAACTACTGTAGTTTAAAACAATATGTAGGTAACATTTTATTTAGTCGTTCTGTCACATATAACAGTTGATAAAAAAAAAGCTGAAGCCCATACTGTAATATGCAAGTTTTCCTTTCACATTTTGCAGTGAAATCTTATTAATTTCTTAATACTCCAGAACTATTTTCTTGTCTCTGGTATAGAAATTTAAAAACACCCAAAGCACTGTATGATTCTCTTTACTATATGATTTTATTTATTTGACTCTTCTAAATTCTAGTTCTAGTTCTTGAATATTTAAGATGGAGTTGGAAAGTTTCCTTGTATGAATGAGGAGAAGAGAACTAGGGCCCGGGCTGGCTGATAACTGGGAACAAATTGTCCTGACCCTCTTACTGTCACAAACGTCAGGTTCTGGTATCCAACAACATACCCTCCAACCTTCATAACAGTTCATAATATTCTTAATTGGCTATTGATTATAATGAAGGTAACTATAAACTGCGAATTAGCTCAAGTTTTGATTACCTCTCCCTGAGCATACCATGGTTGCCAGGCAGAACTAACTGGTATTCCTAATTTGTTAATGGAATATCTTGAACTTGTTACTGGTGTATCACCGTCTGTATCCCCACTGCAGATAATTATGTGTGAATTAATCAGAACTAATTTACAATTAACTATCATCACTGAAGATAATTATGCTTGTTTTCAAGTTCTTAATTAACCTGTATATCCACATGCGAATTCCCTCGCTCATCAACTGTTGAATAATGGGCAAAACTGTTAATGCTTCTTTCCAAAGATAATTTATTTCTTCACTGTTTTCAAACATATGAAATAACCCCAAATGATTACTAGGCACAAGATCTTAATAAAACCTTAAAATATTAATGTAATTATATAGAGGTAGTACCTGCAAAATTCCCAAGGATGAGGAATAGCAGTAACATTTGCATGTAAAGCCTTTTGTACTTGTGGATTGTTCAAGTACGATTTAATATAGTTTCCAGCAGAGCAAGGATCAAATGTATAGACCTGTTCATAAATTTCCGTTATGATCTATTACGATCAAATTCAATTGGCTATAAGCTTTTGTAGGTGTTAAAGAACAGCGAAGAATGCACTTACAGTGCTGGAATTAAAGGAGGGATTGCAGGCAGGAGCATAGATATCGTATGTATTTATGTCAATAATAGCAGTAGTTGCTTGATTAAGAAGTTCCGAGCAGGAATCAGAAACGTTTGCTGAAGAAAAGTTGCAATTTAATAAAATTTGATAGTGCAATTCGTCTGACATGAGAGCATGCGTCCAGTAGAAATCCACTATGCCCCAAAGAGTAGTTTCAAAGTCAATATTTGCATTACCTATCTAAAAGATTTTCATAAAATTCCTTGAGTTAATTAAGAGGCAATATATACATAATTAATGGCTTTGAACATTCAATGAGAAAAGGGCGCATGGAAGCTCCTGCATGTTCATAATTCAAATCTATGACCTCATATCACACTTCGGCAACAAATGTACAATTAATTAATTAACATTCAATGAGAAGAACATGTGAATTAATTAATTAACTCACAGCAATTCCTTTCAAGTTGATTTTGGTTTGGCTGTTATTCTTGTTGTTTTGAATAATTGTGGAAGCAAGCTGGGTTGCATAATGGCCTGCATAGTTTTCTCCAGTTATAAAGAATTCCCTGGTTTTGTACTCAGGAAATCTTTCTAACCAATTAAATAGAAATGTATAGGAATCTTGAGCAGTTTTACTATCTCCACTCGAGTGATAATCAGATGTTGTGTTTGAATAAGAAAATCCAACACCAGCAGGGGATTCAAGGAATATAATGTTGGCATCTGAAAATACCTCAAAACTTGTTAGCGTTATAAATATTAGAGTTGCTTAAAAATTCAATGTTTCTAGCTAGAAGTACTCACAAGAAAAAAAAAGACTGAAAGGCCTCACCAGTATTCCAAGAGTATATGTTCAGTGACAGAGTTTTGCCATCTTTGTTAACTCTGAATGGCCCTAGTTCCATCATTGCTCCATTTCCCAATGAAGAACAACCAGGCCCTGCCAGCCACAAATTCACAATAACCCCATTAACGTAATAGGTTCAGAAAATGTAAAATGATATACAGTTAAAGTAAAATGAGCATTACCTCCATTAAGCCACAATACAAGAGGTTTAGAAGAAGAGTTTTGAGGGGACTCAACAAAATAATAAAACAAAGCTCGCCCTGCATTAGGATCCACAGTTACATAACCAGAGTACTGATCAAAGTCTACACCCTCAGGCTGTCCTGGCAAGATTTGAACTTTGTCGCTCTCTTTGAGCCCATCTTGAGGACCTATGGAGACTGGGGAGTCAAAAGGTGTCCATTTTGATTCTTCATAAAGTCTTTTCCTGGACAATTCTGCCTTCAAAAACTCAATTGAGTGGAAATATTTGCCTCCGTAACACTTGGCAAAGGATGCTAACCAAAAGATTGAAATCGAAATTATGAGTGCAGAATTTGCCATTGTTAGTTGCTTGAAATTTTGTTGATTGCTGCCTGCTAGTAGGACTGTATGCTAAAAATTTTTCTATATGTTTGTTTTTAAGCTTTAATTGTACAATATGGTTGATTATGACCTTAATGCCTTTTATAAATTTACAAAACATTTAACCTATTTTACTTATATTTTTTTTGAACTGTTCCTATTTTACTTTTATCTACCACTAAAGATCAAAACATTTTGATTTTAACAACTTATTTAGGACTCAGTCCAGCAGGCCACGTTTCAACTTTCCCTTGGTAAACATATTTATTATTATTATTAATGTTTTATTCAGGAGCGAGGCAACATACAATAGAAATAGGAAGGGGCAGTTGCCACCTTCTTGTTTATATATATATATATATTATTAAAAATTTTAAAATATTTAATTATTTTTTTTAAATTTATTTTATTTTTAATATATATATGGTATTTTTATTTTGCCCCATTCACTAAAAAATTTAACTTCACCGCTGACTTTATTATTATGATATTGAGTGTTGTAAAGATATTTGTTAAGAGTAATAATTTCGGACAAAATATAGTTATAAAATAATTATTTCAGATAAATACAAATAAATTAATATAAAAATGAATTAGATGAGAAAAAAAAATAGAAATTTTAATTGGGTAATATTCCGCTATGCATATATGTTTATATAGTTTATATTATATACATTATTTTAATGTATAAATACCTATTATGTTTTTAAAATTCAGTCAAATACAGTTATAAAATAATTAATTATTTTAGATTAATGTAAGTAAATTAACAAAAAATTTAATTGGATGAGGAAAAAAAAGAAGAGATTTTAACAGAGATTAAAAGTGCCATAAATAAAATAAATAAAATGATATTTTTTCTTATGTATCCTTGATAGTGTAATAAGTACACTCGTTTTGCTTCTTTTAGATTAAATGTAACTTAAGAATAAGAATTAATAGAAGTAAAAATAAAAAAATACAAATAAAAATGTGATAATTTTTTTCTGATATCCTAAAAAGGAAAAGTGTGAGAATTTTTTGGGAGGTTTGGTGGGAGTATTATTATTATTTTCTTAATTTGAATCATGCTTAATTAATTGTCCATTATTTGTTAAGGTGTGGATAACGTGAGTAATGAATATTCACTTAATTTCTCACTGATGTCATAATACATATGTAAATGATATTAATTTAACAGATGAATTATTATTATATGGTTCACAATGACATAATCCATTAAAGTTCTGTATCAGCTGTAGTGTAAGTTTTCATTATGCAATTCTACAAATAAACAAACACAAATCGTCAAAACCGTCAGGCGGGGATAGCTCAGTTGGGAGAGCGTCAGACTGAAGATCTGAAGGTCGCGTGTTCGATCCACGCTCACCGCATTTTTATAGTTTTTGAATTTTTAGTATATTTATTACTTACATTGGGCCTTAGTTTTGACCATGAGCTCTGTATTTTTTTTAGTGCATTTACTTAATTGGGCCTCAGGCAATTGAAAGCCCGCTATATGAATAACCGGTTGTTGCTATTGCTACCATTGAATCGCGGGAATTGAGAATGCTGTCCAATTATTTGATCAACGGAAAATGGCTGATTTTTTCCGGCTAATGGTGCTCTTATCTCATCGAAAAATCATTCATTTTCTACGGAATTTGAGAATGCATTCATCGAATCAATGATTTGAGGCAGAAGAGGTGGACGCCGAACTCTTAATGCAGTTCATTCGGGCTAAACCCTAACTCGCCGGTCAATCATCCATGTAAACCCTTTAACTCAATTTTTCACTGGTTTGCTTTTCATTTTCAATTTTTTTTTCGAGTGGGAATATGAAGTATTATTATGGAATTCAATAATTGTTGCTGTTGCTTTCTTTGAATCTGATTAATAATAGAGGCGATTGGTGAAGCAAACACAATATGTCTAAACTCTAAAATAAAGCTTAGATTTCTTGGCCTAATAGAGAAAATTTGTGAGAAAATTACACTCCATGATACATTTTTTAAAAATATCCTTTATTTTTAATATATTAAATATACAAACAATATATATATCTTTAAAAATAGTGTATATTTTTAATATATCAAATATATATTTAAAAAATATTTCTAAAAAAATATTTTTTAAATTAAAAATTAAAAAAATATATTTTTGAAATTGAAATTAAAAGAATGGTATTTTTAAAAATATTTTTATTTTTTTTAGGATATTTTTAAAAAAATCCCAAAATTTACTGGCATATATGTTTTTCTAAAGACAGAAGCCTACTACAATGGTCAAGGAATATCTGCATAATTATCTAAAAAATAATTTTTATTTTAAAATATTACAAAAAAAATAAAAATATTTAAATTTTTATAAAAAAATTAGAACAAATTTTTAAAAATACCTCATTTTTTACTAAAATAATTTTTTTTTCAAAAATACATCTTCCTTTACTACAATCAATATTTTACTTTAATTTTATCTTTTTTTTTTCAAACTTTAATATTAAATAAAATAATAAAAATTAATATTTTAAATTTTTTTCATCATATAAAAATTATAATTTTTTATAAAAGGAAAAATATTAATTTTAATTTTAAAAAATAAATAACACTCTTAAAAAAATAAAAAATATATATATATATAATTTTATTTTATAGATACATAGTAGATGTGTTGTAGACATTATGGATATATTATATTTTTATTTTTTAAATCGTGTATATTTTATGTAAAAATTATTAAATATTACGTGAATATTATAAGAATAAAAAATTAAATAATATTTAAAATAATATTTAAATATGTTGTAAATATTTATTAGGCGTATTGTATATATGTTGTAGATACTGTAAATATCGTTTATATTATTGAGTGTGTATTTTATATATATTATATATATTATGTGTATGTTTATTTTTTTAATGTGTATATTAAAAATATAATATTAAAAATTTTTAAATAAAAAATAAAAATCAAATTAAATAGAAAAAACGAAAATAAAAAATTATAAAAATAAAAAAAACAGCATCAAAAATCAAAATTGAATAAAAGTTTTGTGCACAGCATTTTTAAAAACGGAAAAGTTTTTTCGAAATAGAATGCAATTATCTCAATGGTTAACCCCTCAAATCCTGTATAGAGTATACAAATTTGTAACTTTATCTTTCCCAATCGGTCTAATTTCAAAGCCTACAAAAACTTAGGCCCAAGTAAAGTACATGTAATTTTCAGTAAAACTAAGCACCGCCATTAATCTATTATTATATTGGAGAGGTTGCAGTTGGATAGACATTTGCATGAATGTATTATGTATATGTATATGTATATGTTATGTGTCGGTGACGCAGAACGATAAGAACCAATATTGCCAAATTGGTAGTTAACTCTTTGCTTTTGCTGTAGATTTTTATATCTACTTTGGTGGATTTTTTTTACTGTCTCAGGATTCTGCTTTCTTTTCTATCTTCTTACTTTTAAATGTCTACAGACAATACTTTTGTTTCTTTTTTTTTTTTTTATGCTTTTTTGCTTTCTTCTTTTCCTCAGGTCTTCAGCAACTCCATTATTATGAGAAGTTGTACACGTGTGACATATTTCTCAGTAGTTGCATTGTTAAAATAAGTGTAAATAGACTTGATTTTCTTGCCTCTCAACTGTGATTCTTGAGAGAATAGATTTTCTTCCTTACCCTTTTCGTGGGGTATATTATGTTCAATTACTGGTGGAAAGGGTAGCCACCTCACTGTTTTATGTGTACCAATTATCTGTGATTCTGCAGTGGCAACAATACTGTGTTAAAGCTATGTTAATTTTATGATAAAATTGAACTTGTTCTCACCAACAACTTTGAACTTCGTGTTGGTGTTCCTTTATGTAAAAACTGAAAGTGATATTTTGCTCAAAAGCAGCTCCTGACCATGACCACTTAAATTTTTCGATACAGGGGTGGCTCCTCTTGGGTTCTTTTCGCTACACTTCTCAGTGGGAGCTGGGCCTCCTCTTTACCTTTCTAGTCATATCTGATCAAAGTGGCAAGTCGCCAAGTCCTAAAAGGCTAAGCGGGTATCAAATTGGACTGTGTATAATTGAGCTCAATAATAATTCCTGCATTTCTCACAGTAATTAGGAGATTGAAAATTTTACATTTGTGAACTGTGAAAAATCATTTCCCAATAATGATCTCAACCAACTTTAATTATGCGCTGGTGCTATTAACGGCCACTTTTATCCAATTGAATTTAATATTTTGAGATCGTTAGGAATGAGAGTTTAATATCTTTAAAAAGGGATGTTATAGAGGCATTCGTAGAGCTGGCCCTCCCATGCTCAAGTCTTTGTCGTACTCCATAAAATTGAAGGCCTGCGCTGATGAACATATTACTAAAACCTTAGTAATTTGCTTGCTACATCATTCCATCCTAGTTGGTTACAGGAAAATCCAATTAGTTGAGCCGGCAAGCGCAGGGACTTTTTTTTTTTTCTTACCTTCATTTTTCTTCTGTGAATTCCCATTTTATCACAATTTTTTTATGGAGAGATAAAAATCATTTGATTATCTAGCATTGCAATAGGTGTAAATGGACTAAATTAGAGTACCCTGAAATTGTTAGTGTGGAATGGAGAAGGGAAAAGATGGACAATTAGGAAGAATTATATAATATGTACCTACCAAATTCTGAGGAACTACTGTTACCAAACCTAAGTCGGATACAAGCAGACATTGACTGAAACACACAACCCATCCAGCTCTCCGGATTATTTATTTGATTTTGTCTATGCTTTTGTCTCTTTGATTGTCTTCAGCCATTGATTTTCACACTCTTTTCTTTATAATTGATATACTTGTGTGAAATTTTGATTAGTAAAATGTTAATGGATTGGTCAATGGTAGATCAATGGAATATGGACGCAAAGTTCATCTTTTATTTAATTATTTATTCGATTTTAACTAGCTTCTTCCATTCTTTTTTTGATTTTTTTTAGGACCATTTGGTATCTTGAATAAACATGTGCATTAAATTAAAGATTCGCCTATTTTAAGAATTAAACTCAAAGTGCCATAATGTCCTGTTTAATCACTGAATGTAAATGTGGCAATGGAAGCTACTGTGTTCACTTATAAATGTAATAAGAAGCATTCTTTATCTTTTTGGTTATAGATGTCTTGTCGATGATTAAAGGACAAACCCACTTAGTAATATTATGCCCTAAAAACGACAGCTAGCAACCCAATTGATAAACCATATGATGAGCTAGCAGGGATGGGACACAAAATTAAAGTGAGATATATTTTACCCTTTGCTAGGGAAAATAATATCAACTTGCTTGCTTCCTTCCTTTTGATTGCACCATGAGTTACATTTAGATTAAATCAGTGTTTTATGATTAAGGTTTTTCATTCAATAATAGAAATTTAAAATAGGGGCAGAGAAAAGTAATAGAAACTAATGCACTGAAGTATCCAGAGCCATATTTCCAGCTCCAGGTCCCCAAAGCTAAAGTGTGGCCTTTAATCTGAAGATGAAAAGAGGGACTTTTTTTTTTTGCTTGTAGTAGCTGCTTTTTCACTTTCATCAGTTGCCACTGTTTCCATGTTCTATTTTGGCCTTATGCCCAGATAAAGTTGAGACACCAGAAACCCATGCATATTTAGAGTCACCGGCTTCAGAAAGATAGTAGGACCAGTGGACCACTCCTGTAGCCCAACGCCCTTTGACTTTGATCAATGGCTTCATCGCATGGTTAATTATTTCTATTGGAATAATTATATATGTCCTAGATCTTTCAGCCATTGTGTGCCATATTATATATATATATATTTTTTCCTTTTTTTATATGCAATTATTTGAGTTAATCGCGAAATTAATTGTTATTCCAATGATTGTGCCCTAGTCCTTCTCTGGTAGAACCATAGAACTATATAAATTGTTGCATTTGAAGCATTAATTTTGATTTCATTGCATCAGGTACACCTGAAATGAAAGAAATGCAACAAAGAGAGAGGAGGTGAGTAAACTCAGTAAACAAATTGAGAAATAATTGATCATCTACAGTGCTATTATTAAATTCAAAGTAGCAAAGGGTGAAACTTAATTGCATGTGCGTTGAATATTTTACTTAATGGCAAAGTAAGTCTAAAAGAAAAGAGTGCAAGCATGGGGGGGTGAAAGAAGGGGTCATGAAAGGTTCATATGAGAGCAACAGGTAAGCTTTAAGGAAAGCAGTACAATCATTTTGGTGGCATGACCATCTGCTCCAACTCATCATCTAAGCCCCCACGCTGAAAAGCTTTAAAGGCCACAAATTATATACACCAGGTAGCTTTTTTTAATAGGAAGAAGTGCATGTAGATGAATGAATAGGTGTCTTTTTAAAAAGAACACTTGTGGGGCAGTAGTCCTTATGGAATCCGGAGCACCCATCATCACTGCTTGCTAAACAAATTTGCTATTAATCCTGTAATTCACCAATCAACAATTGAAAAAAGTAGAATGGAACCACCCTATTTTTATCTTACCTCTTATATGAAATATAAGTAATTTTCATTAGTAAAATGACCCATTATAATCATGATTTTCCTGGTCTATGGTCACTGGTCTCTGAATATAGAGACCTACCAAAATTTCTCTTTTTCAGGTTTGAGTATAAGCACCATTTATCCACCACCATCAACACTCAATTTTCTTCTTTTTCTCACGCATGCACACATACAGTGGCTTAGAATTATGTACAATTATAGAGAAATTAGGATGTGAATTATACAAGTGTATTATTACTATCATAGTAATTTATCATTATGATTGTGTTGATATATTATGTAACAATCAATATATATATCTAAGTCATACTTTAGACTTATTTATTGTGATCTTATCAACGAAAGTGGATTGGTTACTATGATTAATTAAATTATTATGACCTCAAAAAACTTCTATAAAGTGGTGTTGTTAGTGTACAAGAAATGAAATTAATGTTTGCTATTTTGTAAGGAAAATGGTGGCAGAGTCATCCAAAAGAGACCGTGGGTTTTCTTGCCAAACTTCAACAATGGAGGTGATCAAATATTTCTCATTTGATGGATTGGGTGCTAATTAATTGTGCGGCTGTCACCAACAGTCCAAGAGAATTGTCGTTCACGGGGATAAAATCATTATTTGTACTATGCTTAACTTTGATTATGTAGTTTCTTTCAATCACCAAACAGTGAACAGTCCCTACTCTAACTCCAAAAATTAAATGAATCCTCTTGTTTAGATTTACCCTTATATTACCATGTCAACGCCTAGTTTCTAATTTGACTCTTTTTTTTTAAAATATTAGAGAAAAAGAGTGTGAGCGTTAACTTTTTGTTTTGGGTATATATGTATATATGTGAACGTTAACTTTTTACTCGTAGGAAATGTGTATTTACTCTTAAAATTAGAATTGCATATAAGAATTTGAATTTGTAACAAAGTAATTAGTTTTTTTATTCCAAGACCAAATTATTATGGCGTTATGGAATTTTGCTATCAGGTAATAATTTGTTGTCTATGTCATAATTATAAATATAATCTTTTTGACTTAAGAGAGGGAATTATCTTATACATAAGTTGTTAGGATTTATATTACTGTTTACATACTAATATGCTTTATGCACATATATATGACGTGATAGTCCTAATTAGTCATTTATGGAAATATATAATCACTGAAAAAATAGTTTCTAATAGAAATTGAGTTGATTAAACCATAACATCAGTCAAGATCAAAATTTCATAATTAAAGAATTCTAATACACAGTAATTGTTGATAATTGACGATTGATCATGCAATGTTTAAATAATTAATTTTAAACATTATTTTTTTAATTAGGTAATCACGATATGTTGTAATAGAAATATAAATTTTATAATCAATATATATAGAAAAAATTGTTGTTCAATGAGATATGAAGTTTTTGAGCCATTTTGAACCTACTAAAAAGAGAGTTCAAAAGCAGTCTATGCATTAAAAAAAAAACAAATTAATTGAAGTCAGGTAGCAACCAGTTTTAAAGAATAAGTAATATTAATATTTGTTTTATGCTACAAACTATTAGTACTTGTTGCATACTTATTACTGTTGCAAAAAGAAACTCCAATATTTAGAGACAAAAAGAAACTCCACTTGATTCCCCTATTTATTCAATTTAATTTAATGTTTACATCACAACAACATTTAATAGTATTTTTTTCCTTCCTTATCTCAATTTTTTGCTGTTTAATTTTTTTTATTAAATATATATATAATACATTCATAATTCGAATTTAAAATCTAAATGAGATAAATATATCCTGACTTTAAACAATAATAAAATAAATACATATTGATGGCAACTGTATATATATTTATATATATGATTACCTATTTAACTACGTACTAGTTACATAATTAAAAGACAAAGTTTAAAAGATTAAAATTTTCAATTCGATTAGTGAATTAGAAAAATAGACATTTCATTCACTTGTCATGAGAACAGCTTGCTTGCTGCGGCAGTAGTTTATTGGGTTTGCAAGAAACTTTGTCTCTATGCCTTTGCTGCCTCCAACAATTGATCTCTGTCTTTCTCTCTCCTTTTTTTTTTTCCCTTAATGTTTAGTCAAACATGAATTTATTAATGGAAGAAGAAGAAAATCTCATATAGATTATGCAAAAATTGTATATATAATTAAAACATATGTAAGAAAAATAAATAATATGGTCCATAATAAGTTCTATTGTATATAGATCGTAAGATTTATGGCTACATCCACAAGAAGTTCATTTCATTTATATTCAGGAAACAAAGACTTGTCCTATTAGCTTGGTGTTTGGGTCCAGCTTGCAATTAATATTAGTGTATGGACCAGTTTCATTTTTTCCTTTCATATATAAATAAATTGATAATAATTAATAGACACCAGATTAAATTAATTTATTACGCCAAAATGGCAGACGAAATTAAATTGTTTAACATGATATGATATGGTATATAAGAAAAGTGATGTATAATATTATTTTCTCTGTTTTTAATTGATAAATATGTTTTTTTTATTTATCCTAAATTATACTCTATTCATTATTTTAATACATTAATTAATATATTAACTTTATATAATATTTGTATTTTAATATTATTTATTTAAAATTTTAATAATATATCTTATAATAAAATAAAATTATAATAAAAAATTTAATTTTTCTTAATTTTATGAGATAGAAATTATATCTAATATGATATACTTTTTATTAAATAAAATAATCATTTACTATTATAAAAAAATTTATTAACTTTTCCGTGCACGGAGAATGCAATAATAAGATTTTCCAAAAATAAAGAAGCAATTAGTCACCATCAGGTAAATCAATTGGCCTAATCTGGTGATAATAATTAAAAACTAGTAATACCATTTGATTAATTCATGTTACTTTAAAAAAATTGACATAATTAACCAAATCTAGGTGATTTGTGTTGTCTCACCCTTTAAAAATCGAAATATAAAAAAGAAAATATATATATTGGAGATGAACTAAACACGCAACAGTGGCCAAATCATAAACAGGTAATAATAATTAAAATTTGATTTAGACATAAAGGTATTATTTAATACATTGTTTATTTATAAAATTAATTAGTACAGTAAACTTGAGAGATCAGTCACTTGTCACGTGATTGTGGCTTGTGGGGGTGGTGGTGAGTCCATTTCAATTTCTGCTTGAAAATCCATGCACCTTCTATCATCCGATCCGGTGGCGAAGCCAGAAGGGCTGAGAAGAGGGGCTGAAGGCCGAGAGAAAAAGGATGAGGCTGAAGACTGAGCTGCTGAGGAGGCTGAGATTGAGGGTTGAAAAATTTTACTTCCGACGGCCGATAAAAAAGGTCGCTAAGTTCCACTCGACCCCACCTGCTTCCGTCCCTAATCAGACCTCTCCCTACCCATAATAACAATAATAAAACCCCATGCGTTTTTATCATTTCCTTTTACAAAATTAAAATATTCTTTTCAATATATTCCAAATTAATTTGTATAAGAAGTATCGTGACCGTAATTATTTTTTTTCATATTAAATTTCAATTCATTTATTTTTTTCAAAGTGGTTGATAAAAAAATTATACACAGTATAAAATAATTACAACAAATTATATTGAAAATGAAATACTTCCAATAAAATTTAAATATTTATTGTTGTTTAACATGTGCTTGCTCTCTAACACATGTTAGAAAAATTCATTCCTGTTCAAAAAAAGGTTAGAAAAATTCATTATAAATATTAAACTTTTTAATATCATTAATATTGAATGAGTATTTAATTATTAAAAAATATATTAATTTTTATAAAACTTATAAATCCAATGAAATTATAATTTCTTTCACTAATTCCATTAGATGTAGAGTACTCTTTTTTTTTTTAAGTATCTCTTACTCTAATAATTTTTTTTCAATGAAAAAGAATAATGTATATAATTTAATTACCTTTTTTTAGCATAAATAATTTAAATACCTTTGGCTTATAATAAAAGGAGAAGGAGATTTTTAAGAGTGGATACGCAGTTAGCTTAAGAAGAAAGCCAAACATCGCATGCCACGTGGGTGGGGTTAAACTTGTTAGATTCCAGTCTTAAGCTTCACATTTGTTTTCTTACTTCCCGGCCATTTAATGGTTTCTACATTTATGATTTATTTTTATCAATGGAAATTTCGTCTCAGAATTTTCCTCATTGAATTTGGTTGGAAAATAATTTCTTTTTGTTTTTTATTTTCAAAGAATTTGAACTTATTTTGAGTACCATAAATATATTTCAGAGAATGTGTTAGCTGTAATCCTGTAATACATGTACTTAAAAACTCTGTTCAAAATTGAAGATAATCAGTGTACTTTCAACAACATTAATTAAAATTAAAGATGTCACCATTTCATTTTTAAATTTATGTTAATATTTTTACATTTATAATTACTAAAATAATTTATAATTTCTCATATCACTGAATTACAGATTTTGCAGTAAAACGGTAATTTTTTTAAAAAATAATTAAAAACTATAACCTCTTAATTCAAATTCATACTTTTAGTTATTAAACAGGATAAATCTTCAAAAATATGCCCATTTCTCTAAGAAAATTAAGATTAAGGGTATTTTAGTCATGTTGTGAAATTATATAGGGACGTTTTGGGAACAATAAAATTAAAGAATGTTTAAAGGGAGGCGCACGTTATTTCATGATGACGCACTGCGCGTTGGGAGCTTGCTTACTGCGCCATATTGAGCCCAGATGCCGGTTTTTGCCTTTTCCCTGCCATAGCCAACCTGCCCATTTCATACCCACATTAGCCTTATCTCTCCTTTATATAATATATAACTTTCCAACTTAATATAAACTATAGGGTACAGCAGTGAAATCTCACTCGCTCTCTCTCCCTCTAATTCTTGATTGATTCTTGGGTTCTGTATATAGTATATGTTATTTATACAAGTAAAAAAATCAGAGCATTGATTCTTGTGTGTTTTAATTTAGCTTGAAATCTGGGAGTTAGTTGAATTTACTTATAATGATGATGAGGATGATCGAGGAATGCAAGAATTAAGTGACCCTTGTTTGTTTGTAGCTATACAGTTATATTTTGAGTGCTTCTGGGTTTTCAAGGAATGAACTTTCTGCTAAAGGTATAAATATGAATCTGCTTCTATCTTCTTAAATATGCTATTGAGTATGGAGTAATGGTGTTCTGTAATTCAAAACCAAGTTAGTGAATTGGGTTTTGTTGGGAGTTGCAGATTCAGAAGGACTGAAATATAGTAAAAGATGAATAACAGAATCAAGACAAAGCTGCAATCCAATAAAGCTCCAGAGAAAGTAAGCTAACTTATGACACTGCAATCCAAAAGGGGGTTTTCTATCAAATCTGCAAAAAGTTGATTCTTTATTTTACTCTAATAAGCTGATTGTTTATTTTTATCAATCTCTGTCGCCACGAAGGAGAAGGTTGAAAACCTGCAGGGGAACAATCAGAAAGATGCCACAAAAGCAGCTAAAAAAAATAGACAAGCCTCAAGCAGAGAGAGGAAAATAGCATTGCAGCAAGATGTATAATTTTTCCTTTCTCCTTTTATTTATTTCCCAATTCATAATTCATCAGTATAATTATGTATCTTTTTATGGACTAAATGTTAAAAATTGTATTTGTTCAGGTTGATAAACTAAAGAAGAAGCTCAGGTACGAAGAGAATGTTCACAGAGCTTTAGAGCGAGCTTTCAGTAGACATTTGGGAGCTCTACCTCGCCTTCCTCCTTATCTGCCTGCAACTGTAAGCGATTCACAATTCATGTATTTCTAGCTTAGATTTCGTCTTCTTCCTTGTCCTTTTCTTTCTTGTGTAAAATAAAGAAAGAAAATCATTTGTTAGTCGAACCCATATGATTGGCAATCGGAATTTAATGAGAAGAATGAAAGAACCAAAGAGGAAATGTGATGGGAGAAACAGAGCAAGCAACCCACATTTTCAATTGATATGTTAGTGGTCAACATGAATTTTAACCTCAGTAAATATCTTTTTAATTCATTTAAGAAATGCATATTATTTGAACAGAAAATTTGATTCTGGATTTTAGTTTTTGTAGACGCTAGAGCTTCTTGCAGAAGTTGCTGTTTTGGAAGAGGAGGTTGTTCGGCTTGAAGAACAGGTTGTACATTTTAGGCAGGACTTGTATCAAGAAGCTGTCTACATTTCATGCTCCAAGAAAAATGTGGAAACCTTTGCTGATTTGTATGATCTTTCTTCAAATAAGAATCCCAACTCAGAACATACCAAAACCATAGTTGAGAGTTTAGGAGAATCCATTACGCCCAGAGTTAGGCATTTGCCATCTCTTTTTGGTGAGTGGCAGGTTTGGCATAATCAGATGATTATACATTGACATTTGACAGTGTGTATTTTGATGTCAATACAGCAGTTAAATAGTTATCTTCGTTTCTTTATTCATTTGTTGTTTTTCAGATGTACAGGGGAAAGAGAATCAGTTGGCTAATTCTATGAAGAACAATAAGAGTTACGCAATCCATAAAGCTCAAACAAGCAGAACTCCGGTGAAAAGACCCCCCATCGACAATAAACTAGTTGAGAAGTATTTATATCCTCAGAAAATGCAGGTCAGTATCATGTGATAATGTTGCCAATTTAATGAAGTTATAATGATGAATTAACAGGAATTCTATAAATATCCAGCAAGAATGTAGAGCAGCAGGCCAAGAAAATGCAGAAGCAAGAAATGTCAGCACTGCAGACGAAAAGTTATCAGGAGATGAAAACCCAAATAAGATTTCTGAGGACATTGTGAAATGCTTATCAAACATTTTCTTAAGAATGAGCTCAATGAAGAGTAAGCGTATTGCAGAGAATCTACCTTTCTTATCAACATTAGTGTCGCAAGAAAATGGTGAAGAAATTGAATTTCAAGATCCCTATGGTATATCTTCAGAATTTGGGAAGCGAGATATTGGTCCATATAAGCATTTGATGACCATAGATGCTGGCACAATTAATCCCAACCGAATATCAAACTCTTTGTTTCTACTTCATAGGCTAAAGTAAGTTTTCCTTTATTGAAAAATTCAATTGACTAATTGCAATCTTTTCATGAGATTCATAATATATATTTAGTCAATCGATTTTCTGAATTCTCAGACTTCTATTTGGGAAACTTGCCTCTGTCAACTTACAAAACCTCACCCATCAGGAGAAGGTTGCTTTCTGGATAAATATTTACAATTCCTGCATGATGAATGTATGTTATTCCTTCTTTTCTAATTTTAATGGCTTATCTCCATCTCTAGCTGTCAATATTTCTTATCTTTCAGTAAGAAGTAATGCTCTATACATGTTGATTTCCATTACCTTTGACAAGTATTGATAGAAAGGACCACTTGCTATGCTATCTTGGTTCAGGCATTTCTAGAACATGGAATACCAGACAGTCCTGAGAAGGTTGTTGCACTAATGCAGAAGGTAGGAATACCAATTACTTCTCTTGATAATTGTAATATTTTGCTTTTGCTATGACTTCATTTCGCCTAGAAATACATAAACAAATTGAAATGTTATTTGAGGCTTATACATTTTGATGGTTTCTTAATGCTTAGGCGACAATGAATGTTGGAGGACACTCGTTAAATGCAATAACTATTGAACATTTCATCCTCAGATTGCCTTATCATGCAAAATATGTAAGTGGCACCATTTTCGACTTCTTTGCGAACTTCTTCCAAAGTCAAGACTTTCTGTTTTTAACTCTTTGTTTTGAGTTACTAGCAGACCTTTCCAAAGGGAGCAAAAAATGATGAAATGACAGCAAGGAGCAAATTTGGATTGGAATTATCTGAACCATTAGTCACATTTGCCCTTTCATGTGGAAGCTGGTCTTCTCCTGCTGTAAGTTTATATATAATGGTATTCATTAATGTGATTTACTGCCTATATCAACCCCATGCATATTCATTCTGTCAAATTACATAGTACTGATTAATGAACTTTGTCAAATGAAGGTGAGAGTGTACACTGCATCACAGGTTGAAAATGAACTGGATGTGGCAAAAAGAGAGTATTTACAGGCTGCAGTTGTAATTTCAACAAGAAAGTTTGCAATTCCAAAGTTGTTGGATTGGTATTTACTCGACTTTGCGAAGGACTTGGAATCATTACTCGACTGGATCTGCCTCCAGTTACCAAGTGAACTAGGGAAAGAAGCAATTAATTGCCTTGAGAGAGGTAAAAACGAGCCTCATTCACAGTTTGTCCAAATTATGCCATATGAGTTCAGTTTTAGGTACCTTTTGTACACACAATAAATTATATTACCATTTTTTGTTTACATGATTCTGGGGGAGTTGGAGTCTCATTTTTTGTACACAGCTATAGAATATATATATATATATATCATAGCTAAATGTAAAATTTGATATTGTTGTATGTATTTGTAAAAAGGAGAAAAATAAATAAAGATGGTTATCTTCCACTAAGGTATTCTTCCTGGAATCACACCTGTGGAAGAGTCATACTTTTAATGATAAAATGGTGATTTCCTGAGATATCTTTCTTGGCATCTACAGCATATGAAAAAGTCTTTTACAGTATTTTAAGAGATTGAAACTGAACTTTAAGATCTATTAATCTTGAGCAAAAAATCAATTACCGGACAACCTGCTTTAACATAGTCACTAGCGTAACATACTATAACTTGAAAAGAAAAAAAGAACTAGTTGAAGTTTTTGATTATTAGTTATTTAAGTAGCTTGATCTGACTTTAGTTAATTAAAGTATAGAATCTGACAATTTTTTTTGTGTAATTGATTTCCCAGCTCTATTTATGGAAAAATGGAAACCAACATTAAATTTCCTATGAAATTCCAAAGCCAATGGCAGTTTCATAAAATAATAGCTAGCTGTAAACAGTAATAGCCAATTTCTCTATGTGGAATGTTGATGAACAGATAAGCAGACATGGTACTTAATTTCATTCCCATTTGAAATCCCAACTAGCTATAGAAATATGGCAAGTGACCCAAAAGATTTTATATTGCACACTAAAATTTCAGTTAGGATAACCCATTTTAATCAATGCTTGGGACAGGTTGGTGCTCCTTTCAGGCCTTCTAGTAGCAGCTTTCACATCAATTTATGAACCATTAAATTTTTCTTCACATTATGGTTTTGAATCAAAAACATTAGTTGTTAGTAGCTGTAATTTACGAATTTAGTTGGGGAAATTGACAAGTATAATTATATTTATCAAATATTGTAAAATCCTACCAATTAAATTTAAAAATATTATGTAATTAATATAAAAATTGATTCTCAATCTTAACCTAAGTGTTTGAGATTGATATTTTTAAATTTACATTGAAAAAATTCAATAAATATATACTTTCCTAAAGATCTCGAAATTTTTCTCAAAATTTTCTGAAATTCAAAATAATTGAAAAATAATATAATTCTTTATATGTTGTAAAATATTATCTAGAATTTTTGATAGACTTGGATGTCTGAAACATAACAAAGATTTTATGGCATAGATAGACCAAGCAATAGTTGCTGTACGAATATAGAAGTGGGACCAAGCATTTGGGTAGAGCTGAATATAAAGTTTGTCCCACGCTAATGAAAACTTATTGGTGCAAGTAGAGCAGAGTGGTCCAGAGGTTCCAGCACTTTTTTTTTTTTTAATGATAAAATGGGGGCTTTCACATCTACCAGCCAAGCCATATTGAAGCAAATAACAAAATGCTTTTTCCCAAGTAAAAGCTTTATTTGTATATGGGACTTTATACTGTAGAAATACCCACCCGCAGGCTACAGCCAGCCACTGATATTTGCATTGATAAAAGAGGATTGCCTTTGCCTTTGCCTTTGCAGCCGCAAGCTTGGCCACTGGCCACAGATAGAATAGTGAAAATGAGGTGATATTTTGACCAGCTATGTTAAATCTAATTCGTTTTTACAGTATTAGATGAGGCATTTTAAGCTTAAACTTAGTATCTAAATCGCATAGTATATTTATTACTAAATTATAATTAAATGTGTAAGGTTATATTGATAAAATAGTTAGTTGATGATATGTAATTAGGGAAAAGAGTTTATTATCATCAGAAACTTTAAATGGCCAGAGAATATTTGTAAGGTACTTTACTTTGTTTTTATTTTGATACATAATTCATTTATATTACTTGATGACATCAAGCGTTCATATTTTTTTTTAAAAAAAAATTAATATTGCACCTTAATTTAAAAGATATTAGAATAATGCTTAACGCGCGCAGTAATACTTATGTGCATGGTGAAAAAACATGTTGAATTAATAAAAAAAAGAAAGGCATGCTAAAATCTTCATACTTTGCCTCGTTTTGAGATTTATAGGAGCTTTTTGCTTATACTGAAGTCAAGATTACATTTTTACTTAACAAATATTAAGATGAACTCAATATGGATCATGGGATGATTAGTATTTATTTAGGAGAAAAAAAATTAAAATAAATATATATATAGGCTTTTGATAGAAATATAAAAAATAAAATAAAAAAATTCAAATTTACTATATTTTTAAAATATGTTCAAATTTATAAACATGTATAATTAATTTATTAAAATACCATATTTATATAATTTATTATGAGTTTTTTATAAATTTATTATGAGTTTATGAATTAATATAAAATCTCGAATTATCATATAATTTAGCAGTATAAGATGTTAAATTATTCATATATATATATAGATATAATGATATTGAAAGAAAAAGAAAGGTTGGAAAAATACAAGGAATAATAGGCGTAGATATTCAATAAGAAGACAGGTACAATCCTTCACCTAACTTCAGTTAGGCACATACTGTAAAACTCACCTGCGGCCTGAAAATACCCATTGACAAAGGTTCCTTATTACTTAATTGCTTGTGTTTATGTAACTGATAGCAACGTATTAAAAGAATTTTACTTAATTCTTTCACTCAGCACCATTAATGTTGGATGCCAGTACGAAAGTTCAATGGGAATTGGGAATTTAGTTTTGTGACTGTTCATTATTTGATGTAAATATATTTCTATTTTTTAGTAAATATATGAATAAAATTAAACATAAATACATGAAGGTGAAATGTAAAATCAATAAAAAATCTTATATTTAGAAATACTTAAATGCCCCACCATACATCCAACCAATAATTATTTATAGAGTGAATTATAATATTAAAAAATAGATATTTATATAATTATCTAAAAAATAACTTTTATTCTAAACATAATATAAAAATTAAAAATATTTACACTTTTATAAAAAAAATTAAGTAAAATTTTAAAAATACTACATTTCTTATTAAAATAAGATTTTTATTTTTTCAAAAATACTTATTTTCTTACGACAATCAATATTTTACTTTAAATTTTATTTTTTTTTCAAACTTCATATTAAATAAAAATATTCTAATAAAATAATAATAATTAATATTTTAAATTATTATTTCAGCATATAAAATTTATTAATTTTTATAAAAAAAATTAATTTTTAATTTTAAAAAATAAATAAAATTCAAAATATATATATAAGTAAAATATAAAAAAATATATTAATAAAAAGTTAAATTTATTTTAAATAAATTTTACATATTATATACATAAAAAATAAAAAAAATATTAATTTCATTATATAGATATTTGATATATGTTTTGTATATATTTCATAGATATTTTATATATTCTGAGTATGTTATATATTTATTATATAATTTTTATATATTTTATGTAGAAATTATTGAATGTTCTGTGATTATTGTATTAATATTGTAAGAATAAAAAATTAAAAAATTAAATTAAATAAATATTAAAAATATTATATAGATGTGCAGTAAATATTTAATAAATATTGTAAATATTATTTATATTATTGTGTATGTATTATATATATATTATATTTATTTATTTTTTATATGTATGTTTAAATTATGACATTTAAAAAAATTTCTAAATAAAACAACATAAATAAAACTAAAAAAATAGAAAAAAATAAAAAATCAAAGTTACAAAACCAAAAAAAAAAAAAAAGGCCGCATTCTTCGGTTTTGAAAAAATCAAATTCTGCTCCGTACTTTTGCTAGAGCAAACATATAGGTCCATACACAGTATAATTTTCTTATTAAAAAATTAATTTTAATTAGTTTTTTTTTTATAATTTTTAAACTGTATATTGTTATTGATTGGATATATAAGTAGGGCCATAGTATGATAGAATATTTATATTTAGATGGTTTACTAATATTACCAGGAAAACTTATTACAAGAATTATATATTTCTCCACTTGATTAGCAAGTGAATTAAGTTTTTCATTGAAAAAATACTTAAATTTAAAATAATTTACTAGAAAAATATTTTCTCTCTCTCTCCCTCTTTTTTTTTTTTTTCTATTTTTGCAAATTTTTTACTCGCTTGTTAACTGTATGCCTTTGGAGAGCTTGTGAAGTTTGGATATATTATTAACTGTATGAGTATTCTTGACCTTATAATATGATGTGTATTGATCAACATAAACTAATTAATTTTCTTGGAATATTTGTTATGAAAAAATTGTTGTCTTAAATCTTAGTAATAATTACTTGCGACCAAGCCCAAGCAATGACCAGCACTTTCCTCTACTTCTAGTTCTAGTCTGCTAGATAGTCTTTTATTATTAACTTCAGCAGAGTACATGAATCCTCGAAAATTCCAATACTTCAAAGAGTTTTAATTAGACTATAGTCACTCTTAACATAGTCATTCTTATAAAAAAAAAATTTATTCCACTTGTATTATCATTTTACAAAGTCAATAAAAACTAATTAGATTTTTTCTAATTATATTCTTATTATTAATAAGTTAATTAATAAAATAATAGTATAATATTTTTAATACTCGTTCCATCTCATTTTTATAATTCATTATACTATTTTTAAACGTCTTAAATTATAATTCACTTATCATAAATAAAGTCATTATTTTACTATTATACCATCAATTAATGTATATTTTTTCATCACAATTGCAAATAGCATTAAAAATAGTTTGAAAAATATATTATATTTAATAAGGGTATATTAAAAAAAATTAATTTTTAACTAAATTAACCATGCTTTATTTATATGTGTGTAAATAACTACTAGATTATAAAAATGAGATGGATGGAGTATTAATGAGTTAATAAAAGATATTTTATTACATTTAAAATAATTTTATATAATATTATGAGAATTTAATCATTTTATTAATAAATATACAAGAGTTAAAGATGATAATTTAAATAGAATAGAGGTAGTATTAATTATTATAAAAATAATTAAATTAGAGAATCTCTACTCGGCTATATCACCACAAAATCCCCTCTAGTTTATAATTAGGGAGAAACAAATTAATTAAAATAAATATTGATAATAATGAGTTGCATATTATCAAAACAATTAACAAAGAATAATTACAATCTCAAAATAATAATGGAAATAAAAACAAATTTTAAATTTTTTTAATTAAATAAAATTGTAATCTATATAATGTGCAGGGGAAAAGGGTTTGTTAGTATTAGATTTATTAATAATTAGTGGATACACAAACAATATCAGGAAAAATAATAAATAGTAAATTTGAAAAAAAAATGCACAATGTGTTCCCATGTCCTATTAATTCTTAAAAACAAAACGCAACTGGCCGGCCATCATTAATTATACAAACACTTAATTATTTATTCATTTTTTGCTTGATTTGCATTTGCTATATCTAGAAGAAGATTGTCTTTATGTTATAATATATTTTCTATCTACATCACCTGCATACTCTCTTTTTTTCAATTTTCAAAAGAAACATTATTTTGTTGACTATATTAATTCTTTCAGAATAGAGATAGTTAATGTTAATATTTATGTATTTGGATATATTTGCATATCAGTGTTGAATAAATAAAAGTAGTAACTTGTATGCGGGAGCGAGAATCCGAAGTTTGAAGTCTCGTCATTAATTAAATCTCCATATCTGATCTATATGTTCAAGAGTAATAATAGAAATATTAATAATGGCACACAATATAGGACTGGTTTTTATTTTATTTTTTATTTTTTTCATTCTAGCCTATTATGAAAGGAAATAATTTTTTTTTAAATTTTAAAACTTACTTCATACAAAAGAAAATAAAGAATAAAAATTGTATGTATAAATATTCGTCTACATATATATATGTGTGTATATTTTATCAAATACCATGCATAGATTTTCCATATTTATATGATTCCAAATTATCAGTTCAAAGATAATAACTCATACAATATTAGTGTTTAATTAATTCGCTATATAGAAAATTAGAAATTGGAAATTTAAAGCCTTCCCTCTTTATGTTTTTTTTTTCACAAAATAAGGGACTTTATTAAAAACAAAACAAACAAACCACAAAATTTGAGCAAAAGAATCATTTATTTCCCGCTTAATAGACCTTCCTCATACACCAAAACTAAGATTAGGCTCTACTGGCCTAACGAAGGCAATCCTAAACAATACAATTATATTATGAAATAATGCTCGAATATGATAAAATCGTATTTATAAGCTTTAAAGTTTATATTGGGAAATCGATTATGGGTTTATTGACTCCATAAGAGATTTAATTGTTATTAGACTATATCTCGGCAAGTGGGCCTGCATGAGCTTTAAAGTGTAAACATATATGTTTTCTAAATTCTTCCTTCTTCTTTATTCAAGAGAGAATTTCCTTCAAGAGAAAAGGTTTTGCATTGTTGGCACGAAAACACTGTCACAATGGCCTGAAAGTTCCAATATAAAACTATCAAATATTGATCTCTTATTACAGCTCCGTAACAGGTACACAGCAGCATCTATGTTTCACATATAAGTCTATCCGCCCTCATTTTGTCCAGCTATACTAAGCCTGAATAGAGCTAGCTTGAACCATTATGCACAAATCAACTCTCTCAGCCAAATTCCAATTAAGTATTTTTAATATATTAAAAAATTGTTGAAACAAAGAAATTCAAATTATAGATCTTTCTATATGGAAAGAGATCAAATCATGGTAAATAAAATTTAAAGCCAACTAGATTTTAAACGGAAATTAATTTCTGATCAAATTTTAATCGATGTTTTGGGCATAATAGGATTATTATCACTGGCCAATATTAATGTCATAAGGTCAAAGCACATTTGAATCGACATTTATGGTATAGACCACAAGCTATATAAAATATTATAAAGCTCAATAATAATAACAAAATACATGAAGTCAAAATTGAAAAAGCGGACTAAGTAATTTAGAAATATTATTATAATTATATTACCCTTAATTAGTCTAATATCTTGTAATAATGATGAGAAAAAGCTAAACATCACAGCGATGGAAATTAAGTACATAAAAATGTAATTAACCAACTACAATTATATTATATTTTTAGCTTATCTACTAAAATCAAAGAAAGTGGCTTCAACCAACTTTGTTGCAAAAATTATATATATATATTTAAACTTTTATTAGGAAAAATTTGCCTTCCCTTGTGGCTGGAGGACTGAAACTAATAACTAGCTATATGGCATTAGATTTCTTCATTAGACCCAAAAGAAAGAGAAAAAAAAAGTCACCAATTGCTGCATCAAAGGCAGCCTAATTAAAATTAAATCTTTTACTATTAAAAAATGGAAACAGAAGCGTGCAACTTCTATCTAAAGTCTAGCAAATCTAGAAGCATCCATTAGTCCAATTTAGAATTTTAGCATATGTTCTGTTATGCAATATGTAATGGGTTATTCTTTAATTTAATATTTTAGACATACCAATAAATAATTTATCCATCATCCATAGCA
This sequence comes from Garcia nutans, assembly GCA_947685225.1. Classification (NCBI taxonomy): domain Eukaryota; kingdom Viridiplantae; phylum Streptophyta; class Magnoliopsida; order Malpighiales; family Euphorbiaceae; genus Garcia; species Garcia nutans. The sequence continues at coordinate 57,001,439 of CANTUV010000039.1, forward strand.
CGAGTAAATATATAGTTTTGATTATTGTTCAGGTCATGTCTTCCTTGGAAAGCGGTCAACACAAGGTTAAATAACTCCTGATGAGCTTTTTAATTAGACGGCACCCAATACAACGGTTAAACGTGATCCATCAAATTCATTTTGCGAATATGCCCAATTATTATTATTATTATTATTAGTTTTTAAGAATTAAGACAAATTCTAATTAATAGTAAATAAATATTAATTTCTTGTTCCCCACGATTTAATAACTTAATTAATATTTAATTTATACTAATTAAAAATGAGAAATGTTCATATATATACATGTGTAAAACATTCATTCTTAATTTTTAACACTAAATTTGAAATTTTATATATATTGTTTTATTATAAGACCTAGGCTAAAAAATTAAAAAAAAATGAAAATTTCGATTTGAACATATATGAAAGAAATAGTATACTTAGGCAATTTTTCTTTAAAATATGGTAACAAATGCAGACCAAGTGTTGAATAACAGTGTCCTCCGCCATTATGGCAATAATTATGATGGAAAAATTTTCACCTTAGACAAAAAGGTTTCTAAATTAACTTTTTCCTTACCAATGATTTGAAATCTGCCTTTACAGTTTGATTTTCCCTTCCCTTTGCTCAGTGGCGTAGCCAAGATTTTAGATAAGGGGGTCCAATTCAACTTAAATACTAAACATTAAAAATATCAAATTATAAAAGAAATAAAAAAATTCCAGATTATAAACTACAAAAAAATAATAATTTCAATTTAACTTCATACTACTTTTCTCAAAAAAAAAAAAAACTTCATACTACAAAATCAAATTAAACATTTCAAATTTATAATGTCCTCAAGTATTAAAGCCAATTTCTTAATTCATTATTTTTCAAATTTCAATTCATTTTAGCAAGATAAAAAAATTGCAACAAAATAAATATGAGATTAAAAGTAAGTGGTGTACCTATTCTTAACTTGTTGCCGCTGCCTTGCTGGTGCCAATCGGTGAAAGAATGAAATTGAAAAAGGAAGAAACTGTTATCTGAAAAAAAAAAGAAAAATGAATTAACGAAGAAGAAACGTGAGAAAGAAGAGAAAGAGTCATAATTAAGTTATTCTTGTTTGTTTGTAATGGGCAGAGTCATTGACAAATCTTGTTTGTTTGTAATGGGCTTGATTAAAAGGCGTGGATCGAAGTTGCGTGCTCTCACATAGTAAGGTCAAGCTGTTCCATCTCAACCAATGTAATATTCATTCTCAAATATACCTAAAAAATTTTTATTTTTAACTGAGGGGGGAACAGGGCCCCATGAGACCCCCTTTATCTCTGCCTCTGCCTTTGCTCCACGTTTTCTTCAACAACTTGTTGCGCTACCAACTCCTGCTCCTACTCAGTCCTCACTAGCTAACAACGTACAAACCCTTTTCTCATTTTTGTTCATATCTGATTATATTTTACAATTAAATAATGCTAAATATATAAACATGTCAATTAAGTTAATTAAACAATTTGATAACCGAGTATTAATTCAAAATAAGTCACCATATTAAGCAAAAATTATAAAATTAATTATATATATCAAAAGTACTTCTTAAACTAGATATTTTGGATTTAATCTTGAATATTATTTTATCAAAATGATGAAATGGTCGACTGCAAAAATTCAATTATTTCATGCCTTAATAAAACGTGGGCATCAAGACTCCAGAATACATATATGATATAATAAACTTTGAATAATAATAATAATTATTAATTTTTCTTTTAAATAAAAAAAAACATAACTAACTAGTGACGTTCATATCTCTAATTACCTAATAAGATATGTCACCCCTTTTCTCTTCTTTTTCAAGGAAAATTCACACATTGGTTGGTTCACTCAATCTTTACCTAATAATTTTTTTTATTTTTTTAAAAATAAAACAAAACAAAGTCCCTCTTATTAATTACTCATTCCATCTTATTTTTAAATATACTAAAATAATTATCCACTTTTATTTATAAAATATATTTAATATTTTTTTATTTTATCATTTAATAAATTAACACTTTAAATAAAAAAAAATTATAAGTAGTTTAAACTATTTTAAAAATAAAATAAATATATAAATAAGGATAAAAAATATATAAATTATTAATATATTAATTATATATGTTTTAAAATTTATATAAAAAATTATACAACATGTATAAGATGGAGTGAGTATACCTTTAATATTCCACTACATCCCCATGTGAAAATAAGAGCAAAGAATATTAAAAATTATGAAATTGAAATAATTTGATAAATTAATTAGTTCTGTACAGTATAATTAGAAGGCGGCGGGTAGCTCCTGTCTTATACGACTACTCAATGGTCAACAATTTCATCTCTCTCCGCTCCTTCCCTGGCCTTTCCTTCTCTTATGTTATATATGTATATATATTTGCTTCCTATCAAACGCTAAACTGTCTCTCCCTCTCTGTTATTCCGAAAACAGAATCGAAATCAAATTATCAACAAAAGCATAACTAATTAGCACAAAATTAAAACGATGATTAAAATGAAAGTTGCCGTACCTCCTCGGACAATGGATTTCGACTTCAACGATGCTCGGCCTATGCCATTTCTCAGTGCTCCGTCCACTCCTAAGCGTTTCGGCGATATATCTCTTAGTGCTCCTACAAGTCCTTCGCGTATATCGGAGTTTTATCGTTATTTTGATTCATGGGAATCGAATCCTGCTACACCTAAATCACCAGCTGGTAAGAGTAGTTTCGGAGGAGATGATTTCGCTTTTGATTTCAGGTCGGAATTAGAAGAGGCTTCTCTATCGGCGGAAGAGCTTTTTGATGGAGGTAAGATTCGGCCGTTGAAACCGCCTCCGCGATTACAGGTTGATGATCAGAGAAGTCCCCTTTTATCTCCAAGGCCACCTAGATCACCAATAGCTCAAGGGAAAAAGATTATAAGAGAAGTTTTTTCTCCAAGAAAGAAGAATAAGGATTCAGATCCGTTTGCTGTAGCAGCAGAAAATACTAGAAAGAGAACGGAAAATGATAGAGGAAGAGAAAGAGGTCCTGGATTAGGATCCAGTTCAAGCCGTAGAGCAGCAAGGTCTCTTTCTCCATATAGAGTTTCTGAATATCCTTGGGAAGAAGAAGAAAGACGGTTTCAGGAAATTGCCGCTAAACAATCACAATCATCAGCTGCTTCTAATTCTAAATCATCTAATTCGTCTTCTACTACTAGTACAAAGAGTTCTTCTAGAAAATGGAGATTGAAGGATTTTCTGCTTTTTAGAAGTGCATCTGAGGGGAGAGCTTCTGATAAAAATTCCAAGTATTCATCTTTCTTCTGCAGGAAACCTGAAGACGCAAAGAACACGAGCTTCCGCTCCACAGATAGCTCTGGTTCTGGTGGTTCAAGAAGAAAGGGGCAAGTGTCGGCTCATGAGTTGCTTTACACAACGAATAAAGCCGCATCGGAAGATTTAAAGAAGAAAACTTTCTTGCCTTATAAACAAGGTATTTTGGGAAGATTGGCCTTCAGTCCCATATCTCATGTCAATGGCTTTGGAAATGTTGCCCGTTAAGCAGTTTACAAACGTTCATTGATTGATAATGACGAAAAAAGCTGTAGAATCTATACGAATTCTTTTGTTTTGTTTCCATTAATTACTTCAAATTGTACAAGGATAGTATATATTATGCAATACCCATATATATTTCATTAAAGTTCATCAAAAATATAGATTTCATTTTTGTTATCGTCAGTTCTCTTTATTTTGTAGTACAAATCTCCTTACTAGTTTATCATTATTTTTTTATTTTTTATTTTTAAATATATGATCAGCATAATTGCATTGGCAATTTCAAGAGAAAACAATTAATTAATGCACAAGTTGCATAATTAAGTTCTGCATGCAACTAATCACTTTTTGTTTTCTTCCAGTTCTGTATCGAATGAATTATAATCTACCAACCGCTAACTAAAAAAAAAAAGGATTTTTAGAGTAATAGAAAACAGACTATTTTTAAAAAAAAAATGTTAAATATGATTTAGTTTATTATTTAATAAGTGAATTAGGAAATGGAAGTTGATGATAAAAATGAGGCAAGTGTTTGTGCTAGTTCAACAATCGAAAAGTCAATGATTACCACAACAAGACATCTGTGACGCCGTTTTGGACCCCCTGATGAAGAAATGAATACCGCCCGAACCCGATGAGCTGTTTAGAGAGAATCAGATATCAATTATTTTTTACAAATATATTACGCTCTCAAATACGAATAACATATACTAAATAATAAGTCTAATCCGGAGAAAGAATTGTCAACTTCTAGAAGAAGGAAAACGCCATAATTAATATATTTATAAAGATGCGATAATGCCACACCACCAATACTACAATCTTAGTATTGGATAATTTCCCTCCATGCAAAACAACAGCTGGGAACTAGGGCACCTGGCAAGGGTAGGTTGTTGTTAATATTGACGTGCATTGTTTGCTTTTCCTCAAAAAAGAAAATGACCTGCAATGCTCACCTAATCAAAGACATTGACAACATCTGCACGACTGCTGTGTGATAAGGCAAAAAAAGTGGGTACTTGTGTGAATTAGAGATTAAAGAGAAGTCAGGTGAAGGCAAACAAATTCACCAATTTGATAAAACGCACGAAAAAAAAAAAAAAGAACTCCAGAAACGCAACTCCGAGAAATCAGGCCAAGTGGCCCACCAACTACAAGCCCTTATATAGTTTTAACGCCCAACAAGAAATTATATACTCGGTTCAAAAACTTGAAAAGAATAGACAATGACTTGTCAAATGGGCTGCCACACAGACTTAATCAAACAAGCTTATTCTATTAGCTTTATAATCAGACAGTAATACAACATAAAGAAAATCCCCATAAAAGCATACAAATTTTTCCAGTAAATATAACAAATAATTGAGTGGAAGTAATTGTCTAATCTGGTTATTGACAATAGAAGACTAAAAGGGCTGTCTAAAGTACAAGAGAGGTGAGTTGTTTCAGGTTCCACCAATTATTATGTATCAGACAACACTGAGACATTGCACAAGCTTGAAGTTATTCCATGGGTGTCCACTATCTCAAGCACATATTGTTGAATATGACTATTTATCCCATATCGAAAGATGTATAATTTTGAAAGGAGAATTTTTGTTATAAAAGGGGACCTTCCCCTTTAGTTTAAATCATTCTAAAAATTAAGTCCATTTAATGTATAAAGCTTATTTTTCTTCTCTCTTGTTTGTATTTCATCTTTAAAATTAAAAATATTATTTTGATGGTGTCTGAGAACGTAGGCAAAATTAACCGAACCTTATTAAATTTGGTGTTCTCTTTATTAATTATTTAATAGTTATTTTTTATATAGCTGTGGTGGTATTTTATGCTAGTGATTATATGTCTAGAAAAATTATGTCTAAGGAAAGACTTGGTATTTAAGAGTGTCCATTGTGACTCACCTCCCTTTTCTGGAATAATTATTAGTGCAATTGTTTGTGAGAGGTCGCTCTCAAAGTAGGAAGAGAGAAAAGAAAGGGAGATCAAAATTCAGACCAACTAAAGATGAATGTAAATTTTGCCGGGAGAAAGGGCATTGAAAGATAAATTGTCCCAAGATGAGCAATAAAACAAATCTGATAAAGGAAAAGTTGTCGTGAATTCAAATGTAGCTGAGTGTAATAATGAAGACTCAGACCTTTCATTAGTTGTTGTATCATCAACAAGCTCTTCTAGTGTATGACTACTTGATTCTAATTGTAGTCATCATATGTGTCCCAATCAAAATTGGTTCTTTGACTTTAGAGAACTAGAAAGAGTAACTGTTTACACAGCAAATGGCGGTCCATGTATGATTAAAGAAATTAGTTCAATCCAATTGAGGAATCATGATGGATCAATCAGAATATTGTCAAATGTCCGATATGTACCGAGTTTGAAGAAGAATCTCATCTCTGTGGGAGTTCTAGAATCAAAAGGCTTCATTGTAAATGCAGCAGATGGAGTAATAAAAATCATCTCCGGTGCATTGGTGATAATGAAAGGATTAAGAAAGACCAATAACTTGTATTACTATCAGGGTAATGCAATTATTGGGACAACAATAATAGTTTTCAGTAATAATCAAGAGTTGAAAGTAACCAGATTATGACATATGCGCTTGGAACATGCTGGTGATAAATTCTTGAAACTGTTATCAGATCAAGGATTATTGAAAGGAGTGCAACCCCAAAAGTTAGATTTCTGTGAGCATTGTGTCAAAGGCAAGCAGACTAAAGTGAAGTTTGGTACTGCAATACATAATACCAAGGGTATTTTGGACTATGTTCACTCAGATGTGTGGGGTCCTTCAAGACAGCTTCAATGGGAGAAAAACACTACTTTGTAATATTTATTGATGATTTCTCTCGGAGAGTATAGGTGTGTACTATGAAGAAGAAGGATGAAGTGTTTAGAGTTTTCTTCATATGGAAAAGGATGATGGAAACTCAGACGGGCAGAAAAATCAAATGTCTCCACACAGATAATGGTAGAGAGTATAAAAGTGATCCATTTTTTAAATTCTACCAAGATGAAGGTATTATTAGACACTTCACAGTTAGAGATATACCACAACAGAATGGGGTGGCAGAAGTACACAATGAGCAAATACGATCATTGTATGTATTTACTCAAGCTACAAGATGGATCTTTCATATATCTTCTCATGTATGTTGATGATATGCTGATAGCTTCAAAGAATCAAGGAGAAATTGACAAGTTGAAGGCTCAGCTGAATCAGAAGTTTGAAATGAAAGACTAAGGTGAAACTAAGAAAATCTTAGGCATGGAGATATGCAGAGATAGGAAGAGAGGAAAGCTTTATTTGAATCAGAAAACATTATCTGATAATGAATAAGGTACTACAGTGTTTTGGATTGAATGAAAAGTCAAAATCTGTAAGTACACCGCTTGCACCTCATATGAAACTCAGTGCATCTTTATCTCCTAAAAATAAAGCAGAACGGGAGTACATGTCAAAGGTTTCGTATGCAAATGTTGTTGGTAGCTTGATGTATGTTATGGTGTGTACAAGGCCAGACATTTCACAAGCAGTTGGAATTGTGAGCAGATACATGCATGATCCTGGTAAGGAGCACTGGCAAACTGCGAAATGGATTCTGCGGTATATTTTGAACACCATAGATATTGGATTGATATTTGAGCAAGATGAGAAAAATGATCAATGTGCAGCTGGATATTGTAATTTCGATTATGCTGGTGATTTTGATAAACGTCGATCAACTACTGGTTATGTGTTTACACTTACTAAGGGGCTGGTTAGTTGAAAGTCTATATTACAGTCAACAGTTGCCTTGTCCACTACGGAAGCAGAGTACATGGCAGTATCAGAGGCTGTTAAAGAAGTAATTTAGTTTCAAGGGTTGCTTGGTGAACTGGGAGTTAGACAAAAGCACATTAAAGTGCATTGTGATAGCCAAAGTGTTATTCATTTAGCAAAGAACCAAATTTATCATGCAATGACGAAGCACATTAATATTCGGTATCATTTTGTACGTGAGATTTTGGAGAAGGTGAAATATTACTTCAGAAAATTCGGACCACTGACAATTTTCCAGATATATTGACAAAGATGGTGACAACTGTCAAGTTCAACTATTGTTTGAACTTGATCAATATTTTGAAAAATTGAAGATGGGCGCTACACAACGCATTTGAGGATACCACTGAAATAGTTTCTTATGAGAGAAGATTTACATATTTAAATTAAAAAATAGTCAAAGTGGAGATTTGTTGAATATGGTTATTTATCCTATATCGAAAGATGTGAAATTTTTGAAGGAGAATTTTTGTTATAAAAGGGGACCTTCCCCTTTAGTTTGAATCATCCCAAAAAATAAGTCCATTTAATGTATAAGGCTTATGTTTCTTTTCTCTCTTTTGTATTTCTTCTTTAAAATTAAAAATATTATTTTGGTGGTGTCCGAGGACGTAGGTAAAATTGGCCAAACCTCGTTAAATTTGGTGTTCTCTTTATTAATTATTTAATAGCTATTTTTAATATAGTTATTGTGATATTTTATTGTAGTGATTATATGTTTAGAAAAATTTTTGGTATAATTAGCCGAACCTCCTAGTCGCTTGGAGGCACCAGATACAACGTCAGCTGTTATTGGGGGCTTCCAAGAGCCATAGGGTACAGTGACTTTCTCATTTCTAGCTAAAGATTCTACAGGTTGGTTTGAAGAAGCCGTCGTTCTACAAAAGCTATGACGCCGCTGTGTTTTGAGCGAGATGGTACCGGTGATTATACGAGTGTACCCAAGTTTGAAGAGACTCCAAGAGTTGAAATAAGAGAGAGCCCGGCTCTGGTGGTTGAAGAAGAAAGGGGCAAGTGTCGGCTCATGAGTTGCATTAGACAACGAATAAGGGTGTGTTTGAGAGCACCTACAACATTATTTTTTATGGTTTAATATATAGTATGGTTTGCAGAGTGGACTATCTCTTATCTTATTTTCTATAGTTTAATATGGTTTGCCATAATACGGTAATGGTAATTTTTCTCTACTTTTTTAAACTAGTAATTTAATATATTGACATGTTTAATTTTTTATATCAAAATTACTCTCAACTAAATTTTAAAAACTTTAAAAAACTCATTATAATTTATAACTCTAAAATAAATTTTATTAATATTTTTTACTTTTTTTAGTGATATAATCACTTAAATTTACTATAACATTTAATTTTTTTAATTTATTATAACATTTAATTTGTTATTGCATTTTATTAATTTTATTATTATTATGAATAAAATATGTATTTACTACAAATTTTATTAGTTTTTTAGATGTAAATAATTAATTTTATAATTTTTATATTAAAAAATTATTTTAATATAAATATATATAAAATAATAAATTAATATTGAAGAATATTTTAGTTATTTTATTTATTTAAATTAAACTGTATCATTAAATATCATATAATTTTTTAAATATGAACACTATTAATGCTATATTATAATATATTATACTATACTGAAAATATAATAATGGCGTTAAAAAATACTCCTAAACAAAGCCTAAAGCTGCATCGGATTATTTAAAGAAGAAAACTTTCTTGCCTTGCAAACAAGGTATTATTGGCTTTCAGTCCCACATCCCAAGTACTTGTCAATGGCTTTGGACATGTTGCCCGTTAAGCAATTTACAGAATTTCACTGATTGATAATGACGAAAAAAGCTGTAGAATTTATAAGAATTCTTTTGTTTTGTTTCCATTAATTACTTGATATTGTAAAAGGATAGTAAATATTATTAAATACCCATATATATTTCATTAAAGTTCATCAAATATATACAGTTTCATTTTTGTTGCAAATGGAAAACGCCACAGCTCATAAACATAATTAACATTTTTATAATGATGGGATAATGCTACACCACCAATCCTATAATGGAGTAAGTTCCAATTTAACTCCTAAAATATTCAAGTAGGTCCAAATTAGTCCTTACCAATTTTTTTCATTTCTTATCCGAATTAGAGAAGAAGACAGGTAAAAGGCAAATAAATTCACCAATTTGATAAAGCTCACTATAAAAAATAATAATAAAAAAAAGAGTAAAAACTCCAGAAATGAAACTCCTAAAATCAGGCTTAAGTGGCCACCAACCATGACAAAATTCCAAGGGATACAAACCCTAAATAGTTTTAAAACGCCCAACAAGAAATTATAATTACTCGGTTCGAAAAAAATAAATAATACTAAAACAAAAACGCACGCGCGCACTGAACTTGAAAAGAATCGCGATGACACATCAAATGGACCGCAACACAAACTAAATCAAACAAGTATACTCTATTAGCTTTATAATCAGACAGGTAATACAGCATACAGAAAATCCCCACAAAAGCATACAAAATTTTCCAGATAATATAACAAATTATTGAGTGGAAGTAATTGTATGGTCTGGTTATTGATAATAGAAAACGAAAAAGTGCTGCCAAAAGTACAAGTGAAATGCGACAATTTAGTCGTTTCAGGATCCTCCAATTATTATGTATCAGACAAGACAGACATGCTTGTAGTCATTCCATGTGCATCCAACATCTGAAGCTCAATTAATTTCCAGTTTTAAGATCGTATTTCCTTAGTTCCAGTAAACTAGCAATTTGATTGCTCTGGTCAGATGAGGGAATGCATTGTTTCCCAACTGCAGGCAATATTCACATGAAATCAGATACTGACAACCCAGGAACCAGGCACCTTGATCCCACGTGCTCAGTCATCAAAGTTGTCAATTTTGATTGGAGTAATGTTATCTGCAACATCAAAGTGTCCAACCAAACGTGCAAAAAACACCATTTGTTGTTCCAGCGTAAATTTAATATTCTCAGCCTGTAAAAATTCGGAGATCATCCTGATGTTTCCCGGTCAAATACATCCTATATCTGTGTATTAAAGTGGTAATACATACCTTGCGAAAACCATGCTGTTCTCCTTCGTATTCAACTAGAGCAACCGGCAAACCCTTTTTCTTCAATGCCTGGTATATTCTAAGAGCTTGATCAGGGGGTACAACCTTGCAGCATATAAAGAAGATATATTAAATTCACTTTGCAAATCATAGATATAGGATGACTTGCTCTAGGAAAATAAAAAAGATAACTAATATGCTGCCTGAATCCAAATGTATATTTCAATTTTTCATGCATCAACCAAATGTGAACTCCCAATTTCGCATAGAATAATGTTATCTACAGATCAAATTGGAAAGTGGAGTATGTTTCTGTTCAGCCAAAATCTCTTAGAAAAAAAAAACAAACGAACAAACACTAGCATTCAGGAATCAATGAAAACTTAGTGGCATTTTTAGACAGCAGGTTCTGAGAGTTCATCTTTTATTGACACAGATGTCAGCAACTAGTATGTGTACAAAGGAAAAAAGAAAAAGTTTTAAGGATGTAAAGAAATGGCCACCAAAAGATATTAATCCAGAGGACACTGGCACAAGAACCATATTGTTTCTGGGAACAAATACTGAAAATTTATAAATTCTGATCCCCCATACTAATGGTCTTTGATGATGAACATTTAGTTCAACTTCAAGAAGTTGCTAAATACAGTAATGTAATTTAATAAAATAATAGCATTACATTGTCAAATAAATATATAGAACAGAACAAGTAACATCACATGCCATATTCTAATCAAATTCAACCAAGGATGTCATAAGAGATATCCCCAAGAAGGCACCAAAACAAATAATAGATGATAACAAGTAGTGTTCGCAAGTTCAAGTTGAATTAAGGAAACACCTCATAAATAATAGATCACACTTGTTCAATGTTTAATAACCCTCACAAAAATCTAACAATTTTAGTGATGTATCTCTTCTTTTTGGTTTTCAAGCCTATTAATACCCTTACATCATCATTGAAAAAAATAGTATTGTACCTTATCTTCTAGTCCTTGGAATAGAATTATAGGGCAAGAAAATCTATCGACAAAATTTATTGGGGACCTGTCAAAGTAATACCTCTCGCCACCTGTATTCAGTTAAGGATTTCAAATCACTATATAATAAAATAAGATAAAGAAGAGACTGCATAAGTGTGGCATTTTGTACTACAGTAATTAAATATTAAAAAATTAATAATAAGCAATAAAAACTATGTGAATTACCAACAAGATTATCAATGCAATGAGACTCGAATTTGTGTGTCTCTGCTCTCAACATGCTTAAGTCGGCCACCTGTTCATAAACCAACATCATAAAATCTGTCAGCTCTCAATACTACAGAGAAGAATCCTATTCTGAACTTCAAATCATTAATTCAAAACTAACATCAGATTTAGGACCTAAGAAAATCAGTTCTATAAATCATGGAAATGTAATGAGAAAACACTCAAAATTTGCGGAAGAATACACAAAAAAATACAAAGAAAATTTTAAATTGCCATGCAATAACAAATAGCATATCTAAATCTATATATTATTGGCACACTTCAGATTATCAGATAGTTATACAACCATTCCAAAAAGGGATATGCTTGAAATGAACAATAAGAAATGGTAAAATATAAACACAAAACCATGGCTTTTCTTGAGTTTTTTATCTCATGCCTCCAATAAGAAGTTGACATCTAATTCTCAATCAAACTTGGATAAGACGATGGCCACAATTCAAATTGCTATCAATAACCAAAAATAAAGCTGGCCCAAGCAGCATCAACAAGTAATTGTCAGTTCGAATCAGCAAAAAGATATAATATCTTTCTATATTCATCTGCAAATGATCTCAACAGGTAATCATTCATCATTCTTACAATAAACTTGCCGGCAGCCTTCCTCACTAGAAATACACCCCAATTTTTCACTAATAATAACAGTAAAATTTTGGGGAAAAAATGCCTGGCCTACTCCGCAAACTGCTTGATTTCTCAAACAACCTTCCACATAAATCCACACGCTGAATTGCATTCAAGAAACCAGAAGAACAGCCAAATGCTTCTAATTCTAGTGAAGCAGCAACATTATCAACTATGCTAATCAATCTGGAATAAAAAGTATAGAACCAAGCACTCACACCACACAATGAAGCTCCAGCCTTAAATGTTTCTCTAAAAGCAAGGGAAGCTAAGGTTGTATAACCACCAGCTGAGCCTCCAGTTATACACAATCGTTTTGCATCTGCCTTTCCACTGTCCACCTTGATGAAAGATATGTATATTACCATGATTCTGTAAATACCATTGCTTGTAGATCCAGCAGGACATGGAAAGTACTTCAAAAAAAAAACATAGATACTAACCAGAAATTTAGCACAGCTGCAACAGTCATTAACATCAACAATTCCCCAGTTTCCTAATAAGCGTTCCCGATATTCCCTACCATAACCTCCAAAGCAATATACATTAAACTTTTAGACAGATGTAATGCAAAAAAATTAAATATTGCTACAGCAATAAAGACAACAACACTATCAAGGCCCAAATCCTTTCCCTTTTTTAAAAATTCATTCAGAAAATAAAAAAGTGAAGCAGGGATCAAATATACAAGTGAAAAAACACCAAACACCATCAGGAAGTGGAGGTAAGTACAACTTCGACTTCGGATCAATGAACTTGAAGAGATCTTTCCCAGCTTATAAATTACATTACTGAGCTCCTATAAAAATGGAAGTTGCATGTAAATTATAAACAAGAAGGTTAAAGACAAACCAGTGCTTCCACCATAATTTACATCCACAAAAGCCCAACCTCGACTAGTCCAATACTGGATACTCAAGTTTAAAATTCCACGTGTTTCACTTGTTGGTCCTCCTGCAAAAGTTAATACATTTTTTACAATAAAAAAAAATTAGTTATTTATTCAATAGAAATACAAAATAAACGGCAGACCAATACTAAACAAGTTCAGCAACCAGCAACCTTTGGTCCATTTCCGTCAACTTTTCAGAACCATTGCATTGAAATATTTTACCAGCGCCTCAATGTGATTGTAGATCTATATTTGATATTAATTATGATTTTCAACTGCTTATTGCTTGTGACGAACTAAAAAAAGGGTTTGAAGCATAAAGCAATGTGTCAAATTTTAGCAAAACAGAATATCCCGAAGTGCAATCCGTAAGTGCCTGGTCAATTAAAAGAAATTTCAACTTCATAGACCATAAATTTGATATTCATTTGTTCTTCTTTCCGATATTTCATATTCGGTTCAAATATTATCTACCAAAGGGTCTCTTCAAACCATTTCTTTTGTTTATTATGTCTGGCCAATTGAAGGAACAAAGGGGAAAGTTTAACATACTTCCCAGAAAAACCATTATCATAGAGAGAGGCGTGCCAAGATGATGGATTGAGAAATGCCTAAGAACAGTAAGTGTCCGATAAACATTAGAACCCAAATATAGCTGAAGTTGAACAATTAACTCTCTCTAAAACCAAAAGATACACTTAGCAAATTATTAGTCGAATAAAATCAACATAATTTCTTTATGAAAGCTATATTGCTGTTGGAAGTGACGAATGGGGAGTGTTAACATACTAGAAGTAGTCAATCTCTAAATAAATAGTCTAGTTTTTCTTTAATTTTTTATCAACTGATAATTGCCACATCATTCTAAGTTATATATCAACTGGTAAACAAGCCATGCATATCCATGAGGAGTGAATAACCTCAACATACCATGACTTTCCAATAACAATGGAGGCTTTTCTTCTGGACTAGCATGGTAAGTAGGATTTGAAGGTGGATAAAAATATGCATATGCATTTTGACCAGGAACTTCTGTTGGGAATTCAATAAACTCAGGCGAGCTGAAATACGATGTGTACTTTAAACAGTCAGGTGATGATGACCAAAAAACCTTGAAATCAACCACTTTGGATCCTTGGTCATCCAAATTCACCTGAGATGACAACAACAGAATGCTAATATTATAATCACTAGTATCTGTGGGAAATAAGGAGAATAATTCAAAAAAGAGCAGTAAACAGCACCTTAGCTACTGATGATGGATGAAGTGCAGATGCTCCCTCAATGTATAGACAATGGTGCCCAGAAGTCTGTATCAGAAAAGATGCACAGTTTAGAGAATTATCATCAAAATCTTACTTGATGGCTTTCTTCATGCTGGAGCTTAGAACGAATAAGGTTTCCGAAAGTACAATGTTATCTATGTCTGTGAAAGGAATATCAAGCAAAGATAATGAACTTTGAGCAAAGTCCAGGATACAAAGATAAGATCTTCCCTTCTGCCTGAAAGCAATTGGAAAAAAAATATCAGTCAAATATTCAGGGTATGCATGTGTACACATACACCAAAAACAAGACATGTGAATAAAGAATGCAAAGCAATAACCATGTTCAGGGTTACCTGTAGCTGCAAGCAATTAAGTCCTTTCCTTCTTTGCTCTGAATGAGCTCATAAGAGTTTATGCCAAAAACCCACAATGGTCTTGAGAACTCAGCATCCAGTACTTAAACATCATTTACAGATTCATTCTGTTGTCACAATATTAGAAATAACCAATTCAAGAGAAGCCGAATATTGGAAGACTAACTAGATAACCATCTCCAACTAATACACAAAGAAAATCAAAGTTGTGTGTGCGTGTGTGTATATAAAGCACAAAGCTTTGCACCGCTAATTTCGGGAGTGAAAACGAAGATGAAATTGAAAAAATTCTAGTTACAGAATAAGACATCATGATAATAAAAACTATGAAAAGCATGAATTAAAGAAAAGAACTATAATAGAAAGGAATCCTCATGACAAGTGAGAGCATGTCAATGGAGATGTCAACTTATTGCCTTAAATGCCAACTTCTTGCCAAGCATTAATGGCCAAATAGTGAAAAACCATTCCATGAAATGCAAATACTCCCACTGTCCCAAATCGATAATCCACTTTACTTTCACACATATTAAGGAATTAGTTAGTACCATATAAATTTCCTAAATACCCTTACATTAATTTTATACACTTTGTTCAATACAGCTAATCAGTACAATTAAAAAAGAATAATATAGGGATTTCTCTATATACTAACATTTAAAAATAAAAAGTGGGCTAAAATTTTGGGATGGATGAAACAGGCATAGTGAACTATTAATTTGGGATGAAGGCAGTATGAGCTAAAATCTAAAATGTCCAAACATAGAACTTACCCATTTGTAGAGATTCCAAAATCCACCTTTTCTATCAGTGATAAAGAAAAGCTCCCCTGCATGAATTTAAATATAAGCATTACCATACATGATAATTTGAAGCCACCAAAGGACTTTTTATTAGATAAAAAAGCTCTTATACATAAGCTACTACCTGTTAAATACATAATGCAGAGTCACTAGCTTTTAACATAATCAAACAAAAGCCTTAACAAGCCAGATTAGATTCCAGGAATTTGTCTCAGAATTAGGTTTTGGGGATTAATGTCAAGGATGCTGATTGAGTTGCTACTTTCAGCATATAATAAGTGTTTTGATGAAAATTATGCAGATAAAACATTTCCCTAATAATAAAGGTACCAGAGGATTTGTTTGAGTCATACTTGCTTTATGTTTTTTTAGTCCGAATACTTCCTATATGTTTCATCACTTAATAAGCATGATAATTTTTCAATGGCATTTTATATAAAGTTCATTAACCAACAAATGAATAAAGAGTACCTCCCGTGGAGGACCACTTAGGTTCAGTAGGGGATTCAACGAGTGCACTATCATAGCCAGCAACACATATGCGTTTATAGACATCTCTGCATGACAGGATCAATAAAATTAACATCATGGAAAACCAGGATCACTAGCAAACTGATTTCTGGCATCAAGTAAGTTCCACAACCATTTTTCCCTTTCAAAACAATTATTAGATATACAATCATGATTTACAACTTTGTAAATCAAAAGTTAGAAAAAGAAAATGTGCAGAATTATGTTTGAAAAAATGAGCCCTGAAGAGATTTTGCTTACCCATTCTCAGAAATATAGCCAACCCAGAGTTCAGCTTTATCCCATGGCATATTAGGGTGACCCCATTCTATCCATGCTATGCGTTTACCTTCGGGATGCGTGGGAATGCATAGAAGTCATTGCCACTAACCAGTACTTTTGGTTCTGAACAAAATATCCAAAGAGAACAAAACAAGAAGAATGTCATTTCCTCGACAACATATAGGGAAAAAATGAGTAGTAACATGAACGAAATAATTCGTAACCAGAAGAGAAAAACAAAAGGGAAAGTAGTTAAGTCTAATAAATTAAATTCCAGTAAGATGATACCTTGGATATTCTCATCATTGAGGCTGACTGTGGCAATCGTTGTAATTGAATTTATACTGCTTCCACAACGATCTAAGAGTTGGGGAACAAAAATCAAACTCACAACCAAATGCGACAAAAAGAAATTTCCAGCCCAAACAACTTCCTTAATCCAACCACGTAATTAATATCAATATCTATGATGCACTACCTTCCATTACAGTGACAAAACGGCTAAAGCGTGAATCAAAGACTCCGTCAGCATAAGAGACTACTGGTGAGCCATAATCAGGTGTAAGTGGAACAGGAACGGAATCTGATAAAGCACAAAGTTCAGAGATCAGAAAACATCAGCTAATCGCGATCGAACATTTTTATAAAAAATTTACATGTGCAGTTCTTAGAACAACACATACTGGAAAATTTTCACCTGTGGATTCGGTAGATTGCTTGTACAGCCTTTGGTCCTTATAATTTGCAAAGATAACATTATCCTTTGAGATAGAAAATGCGCCACCTCCGTACTCCTGAGCCGTTGTTCGGACCGAAAAATCTTTCGGGGTTATATCAGTAGGTTCCTCTCCTGGTTTATTGGCTCCTCTAACAAGAACCAATCGTCTAAAGCGAAATCCAGAGTCAATGAAAAGACTTATAACTTAAAATCACACATATACACGAATATCGGTACATACCCTGCTTCAGTAGGGCGGGATTCGACCCAGAAGAAGCGGCCGTGGCCGTCAACGGCGGTACCTCCAAGTCCTTTGGAGGCACCAGATACAACATCAGCTGTTATTGGGGACTTCCAAGAGCCATAAGGTGCAGTGACTTTCTCATTTCTAGGTACAGAATCTACTCGTTGGTTTGAAGAAGCCATCGTTCTACAAAAGCTATGACGCCGCTGTCTTTTGAGAGAGATGCCACCGGTGATTATACGAGTGTGGCTAAGTTTGAAGAGACTACAAGAGTTGAAATAAGAAAGAGGCAAAACAGATAAGCGAGTGAGAGTGGCTGTAGCTGAGGAATTGAAAATCAGTGGGGTTTCGACTCCAACTGGCAATATAATTATAAAATATATAGACTTAGTGTTTGGATGAGGAACAATCGGCCAATTCCTTGTCCTTATACAGCATCCACCTTTGGTCTTTTTGGAACATCAGGACTTTGTTGCCATTCTTAATTTTTAAAGAGTTGAAATTTAATTATTACTCACTTCGTTTTAATTTTATAATTCAATAATTATTTATATAAATATATATTAATAAAATATAATTAAATTTATTAAAAATTACTTTTTTTAATATAAAATTATTAAATATAATATATTTTTCAAATAACTTTTAATACTATTTATAATTATTGTAAAAATATATATATTAAATAAGAGTATATTAATAAAATAATAACTTTATTTATAGCCAATAGACTATAATTTAAAACATAAAAAAAATATATAGTGAAGTGTAAGAATAAGAAGGGAGTATTATATTACGAAAAAGCAGCGCTGACACAGGCTTCAAAGTTGAAAGCTTACACATGTTTTACTATCTGTTTTTCTGGTTCGCATTGACAGAAATATGCAGTGAAAGAGCAGACAGTTATAATCCTTTCATTATTAAAAATTTAAAACGGAGTACATCCATGTCATTTTTGCTGATAATATTATCAGTTGCATATGAGCCCATGACGGACCATTAAAGTAGTCTAGCTGCTAAGTACCAAAAGCATGGGGTAGCCCAAATTTTCATTGCCTCGAAAATCACTTTCAAAGAAACCCAGTATTGCTGAGATGGCTAACATCACCCCAGGCTTTTATGGTCCACCATGGAGTGGCCACTACCACTCTTTGTCACGAAAGGAATTTAAAGGGTAGCTGAAACAATCAGTAAATGCAAATTTCCTAAACATGCATGTTGAAATAATGTCATTGCATAGCATACAGTGAAACCATTAAGCAGAATATGTGGTCTTAAGATCTGAAATATATTTCAGTGCGTCTGTTTACTTTATTTTAGAGCTTGAAAACTGGAGAATAATTTAAAGAAAGGGATGGTTTTTTCAGTGAACCTGTCCAATAAGCATACACAGACTAACAAAATGTTTTAACTACGCTCAATATGACACTAGGAAATAAGAATATCTAATTTATAATAGCGTTTTATGCTTCCTTCCAATTTTCTGCAATGAGAATGTACAGCGGTTGTAAAGCTGATCAAAACTTTTCTCCACCCCACTACATCAAATGGCAAAATCAAATGAATGATATTATTGGCAGACAAAGAAGTAAAAAAGTTATTGCAGTTGGCTTTACATGAATTATTTCCATATGAATTGCAACATAGATCATGATTGAAAAAGTATCATCGTGGGTTTACGTCAAATCCAAAGTACCAACAAATTGCATGAGGTAACTAACAGAAGGACATACGATGATCAAATGAATGGTTTTGTTCCAGATAAACAATAGGAAATCACATGCTGGGATTTCTTGGTCTGTCCTTGATGCTAAAGATACGTTATAAGCATCAAGCTAAACTCAGCTGCTTCACGCAATACTAAACCTTGAAGATCTCCCAGATGTCTTTCCCTCGAGTATGGATCTTCTATATATAACCTGAAAAATAGAATAATATGCAAAAACTTGAGCAACCTTAAAGTTGCAAAAAGTAAACTATGTTAATATCAATGTGAGGTAGAAAAGCAAAGAACATCACAATGTTGCTCGACCATGCCAAGCCCACATCCATACTAACAAAATACAAGCAAACCTTCTCCAAATTTTTCATGCATGGTTATTCCACCTTGATCTAATTCCTTGCGTTTTCATTTACTAATTGTCCCAAAGTAAAACAGTACTGTAGAAGATTCCTAGACTGCTATATAACAATATTACCCCAATATCTCCACAACTTATTATCTCAGAATATGTATTAGCTATAAAATGAATGTTAATTTCCAATTCTATTATGATCTGTGAGGCTCCCGTTATTGTTTGTTTCAAAAATAGGATTACCAGGTCTGTGTTAAAATCTGAGAATACCTAGATGAATCGAAAAGAAAAAGGGGATGGGAAGGCATCGAGCAAGAATAATTTTATTAGGTTGTGTTTAGGTAGTTAGAAATTGAAATGAAAAGGTTTGAATTTCATATATTAGTTTTTGTGCTCATAACATATAAAATTTTATGGTTAATAAAATTCAGATAGCGGAGACAATTCATGAATGAGGGCTATAGCTTGTTTGAGTATGAAGTTATGAATTTGAAACAATTAGTAGAAATTAGAAAGTTATAATTACAAATAAACTCCCTAAATTTTGGTTCAACATTTTCTTTTTTATTACTGCTTCAAGTAACTAATTAATCCTAAATTTCAAATTTTGAATCAAAACCAAAATAAGGGCTTCAAATCCCCCCAATTTGAAAGTTGAATGCCATTGAGCTAGTAGACCAACATTGGTGACAAAAAAAATTTAGGGAAGCGGAAGACAAGGATTCATATTAGTCACTGAGGAAAAAAATGAAGAAGAAAACAATTTGAAAATCAAACCGTAGTAACATTGCATCTGCCTGTTATAGTATGAGCTATACACAGGTCCGTCTTAAATATTTAAGGGGCCCTGTTCTTAGAGAAAAACAGAATAAATTAGACCCTATTCCTAAAAAAAAAATTGTAAAACCTACTATTAAAACCTACTAATAGTAGGCATAAAACCTACTATTAAAAAAAAGAAAAAAAATTGGGACCCTGTGCAAGCTGGTGACCCTATGCAGTAGCCCACTTTGCACAGGGCCTTCACCGGCCCTGGCTATACACAAGCTTGCTTCAAGTCAGATGAGTGTGCACAACCGAAATTTCGGTATCCTTTGCAAGCCTATCAGCCACCTTCAAACGAAGCAAGAAATTAATTGATCATCTAATATCAAAAAAGAGTAGGAAAAGACACAAACCCTAGTTAAACGTTATCTTATTACAACCCGTGATCTCCCAATATCATTCAAATCTACATCCAGGAGATCATACAAAAATTAGAAAATTGAAACTTGCAATATTCCAATTAAACATAATATCAGTACAGTACGAGAATTTAAAGGTAAATCGTAGGCAAAGGTGATGATCAAAAAGTTGAAGCGAAAACCTCAATTCTTCCTTCAGCATTCCACGCTGTTTCTCCAAGGCGGATCACTATATAATCTTTGTATAATCCCTAGCTTCTGTGCCATTTTTGGCTTTACTTTGGCTCATGGAATCGGAAGAAGTGAGAAGCGACATTTGAAAATAAAATGTAATCAAAATCTTGGAACCTTAACCCTAATAGCTAATCACTGATCATAAAAGAATGCAAAATTGACATGAACCGAGATGAAAATTGTGATCAGGGTTATAGAAATGGCGGGAAGGCTTTATAACATTTCCATAAATACAAAAAAAAAAAGCATTAGTTTATCTAAAAATATTTAAACTTTTATAAAAAAAATTAGTGTAAAATTTCAAAATTATCTCATTTAAAAAAATTTTTAAAAAAATATCTCTTCTCTCAATACAACTAATATTTTACTTCAAATATTTTTTTAAACTTCACTAATTCTAATAAAATAATAAAAATTAATATTTTAAATTATTTTTTATCATATAAAAATTACAATTTTTTATAAAAATAAAAAATAATTTTAATTATAAACATTCAAAAAAATACAATAAAATATACAAAAATACATTAATAAAAATTATTATTTTTATTTTTAAATAAATTTTATATATTATACATATGAAAAAAATAAAAAAAAATACATACAATTTTATTATATAGATGTATTGTAGATATTGTATGCATGTTATATTTTTTTATTTAAGTTGTATATATTTTATATAAAAATAAAAAATAAAATAAAATAAAATAAAATAAATATTAAAAATATTATATAAATGTATTGTTGATGTTATACATTTAGTTTATATTGTTATGTGTATATTATATATATATTATGTATATATTTTTTATATATATCAAAAATAGAAAAAATATACAAAAATAACCCTAAACTATTCTTGAAATTCCGTATTGGATTCTAAATTTTTTTTGTCTCAATTATAATATTAATCTATTAGAAATAGTCCAAATTGGACCCTTATGCTACGGAAAAACAAACCGCGGTTTGTTTTATATTGTGAGTCCCATTAATTTAATATTTAATAATATAAAATGTATTTTCTTAGTATGTATAAATTGATAAATAATTTTTTAATAATTTTACCCTCTTTCTTCTTCTTCTTCTTCTTCTTACAATAACTACGTCTAGAAATATTTAATCTTTATTGATACTGTTGCAGGTGGTTCCATCGTCAATGCTTCCTATTTGTGGGTTCATTCACTTACTATATATATTTATCTGGGACACAGAAGAGTTGTATAATAATTGGGGTTTGATTAGATTATACTTATTTAAGGTAAGAAGTTAAGAATAGAGTAACTACACTTTGAATGTCCAAAAATTGTTGTGTCAAGAAATAGAAACAATTAATCTACTGGGTTAAGGCCCGGCTCAAGAGGGGAGCAACATGAGCAACCGTTCAGGGTCCCTGATTTTGATAGGGCCCCAAATTTATAAATATATATATATATATGTAAAAAGTAACAAAACTTTGATTTGATGTGGTGATCTAGCGTGTTGTATATGATCAAAGGGTGTGGGGATCGATTCCCACTATCATCAACATTACATTTTTTTTCAAACATTCATTATACAATAAAATTTGGGCCCAACGTTCATCATACAATAAAATTTGAGCCCCTCAAATTTTACATTGTTATTTTTGGCCCTTAAGTTCTAAATATTTATTTTTGGGCGGCCCGTCAAATCTAAAATTTTCTTTCCGATACTATTTTTTAAGAGTCCATATCTTAATTTCTGCTCGGAGCCCCTAAAATGTCCAAGACGGCCCTGACTGAGTTATTGGCTTATAATCACCAGGTCTTTGTTATTTTTCATCTTTTTTTTTTTTTTGCTGTAAAATATGCCATATTAATGTTAGCCAACTAATTTAAATGTTTCAGGCCAGCTAATCTCAACTTTTATTACCATACAAAATTCGATATAACTTTCCTTTAAAATGCAATATTAATTTTGCAGTGGGTACACTAACCAAGACACATAACAGTATAATTTTCCAAGCTGATAAACTTGATAAGTACATCAATGACCTCTAAGACGTACAATAATAGGAAAAATACTGAATACAAATATATATATATAAGTAAAACTCCATAAATAATTAACAAATTTCTGACTTAAAATCTAAGAAAACCATCAGCTTCATGGATGTTCTCTGATATATAGGTAATGTCATGATCTCTTATTTATCAAATCTAATCAAACCCCAACAACTCTCCTGTGTCCATATATATATATATATGTATGTATATATATTAGGCTAATGAACCAACAGATAGGATCGAGCATTGACAATGGAACCACCGGAAGCAATATCAATAAAGATTAAATATTTCTTGATATAGTTATTGTAAGAGAAGAAGAAGAAGAAGAAGAAAGCGAGTAAAATTATTTTAAAAAATTATTTATTAATTTATATATACTAAAAAGTATATTTTATATTGTTAAATATTAAATTAATGGGAACCACAATATAAAATAAACGGCAGTTTGTTATGTCATCACGTGGGAGTTCAATTTGGGCTATTTAAAATAGATTAAGATTATACTTGAGGCCAAAAAAAAAAATAGAGTTCAATCCTTAAATACCACATGTAGTTCAGGATCATTTTTATATCTTTTTCCTTAATAATATGATATAAAATAATTTTTAAAATAAAAAATATAAATTAAATAAAATTATTAAAATTAAATAAAAATAAATACAAAAAGAAAAAAGAACATCATAAACTTATTTTTAAAAAAATGATTTTCATATAAGGGAAAAAAATTAATTTCGGCACTGTATTTTTGAAATTTGTAAAGCTCCGTGAGGTATTCGGTGGAAAATTATATTTTTATTACGCAGCTGCCGTTAATGGGCCAGGTTAGCAAACAAGTGGAGATGGAGGAAAATATTTGCAGAGGAAGTAGAAAAATACCGAGTCAGTAGAGCCATGTGATTACAATGAAAGAAAAAAATATAAATATAAATGAAAGTCTTCCAAATCTATAAAGAGGGAGATACACATAGTCACTGTTCCGTTTAAAATTAAAATCAAATCAAAATTAAATTAATCAAAATTAAAACTAAAACCGATAAAAATTAAAATCATTTCAAACCAAAATCTGAATATTAATTCTTGATTTGGTTTAAGTTTATAATTTTTAAAAATTATCAAACTAACCGTTTTTATAGTTTGAAATCGGCAATTTAAACTGTGAGTGTATTTTATTTAAATTATTATATTTATTTTATTGATTTAAATTTAAATTTAAATTTTTTTACTGACACTATAAATATCATTTATATTTTAAATTTATTTACAATTTTAAATTTTAATTTCGTTTATTTTTTTTATTCATCACTTTATATTTATATTATGATATTTTATATTCTATAAAATTTTTATTACTTTTTTTAAATTTACTCTATGATATTTTCTTTTTTAGAATTCTCACTGCATCAGTCAGCCACCTGTCTACATTTCCACAAATGCATTACGTTTGACTCTTCACCTATTCAGAATTTATCCATCAATATAATAATACATAACTTATGAATTGCTCTTAAATCAAAATAAATGAATTGCTTGCTCCTTATTCAGAATTAAAATATGGTAGAGGATAAAGAAGAACTGGACCTAACTCATCCTGAAAATCCGAGTTGACAGGAAGAGGATTGCCCAGCCTTATATTCGACTGAATCTCCTCACTCCTATCCGATGTGGGATCGTAATACACCCCCTTACGACCAGCTATTGGGTTCGTGCCCATGGATCACACGACCATTATTGCGGTTCGTGGTCCATTTTTGTGGGACCCTTTTTTTGAGGGCGGAAGCATACTACGGATCCAATTGTGGGTCGTGACCCAGCACATCGGTGGAGTGAGGTAGGCTCTGATACCATAAAGAAGAACTGGACCTAACTCATCCTGAAAATCCGAGTTGACAGGAAGAGGATTGCCCAGCCTTATATTCGACTGAATCTCCTCACTCCTATCCGATGTGGGATCGTAATAGAGGATTTAATTTTGCGTTATGATTATATAACTGCATTAAAATTTAATAAAAAAAATTTATTATCCTTATAATTCTATCTTCTTAACTACAAAAAATAATTTATATAAATAAAAATATTAATATGGGTTGAAGTAGTTTTATTTCTTATCGTCTATAGACTTAAAGAAATTAAAAACACATGGATTGGTTGTAATTAATTTTACCAATTGCCACTAATTTTTTTTATTTGTATTATTAATAAACTTTTAAATTTTAATTTATTTTAAAAAATTTTAATTTCTAATAATTATTTTTTTAACTTATTTTGGCTAAATAATAATTATATAAAATTTACATAATGTTACGTGGGATTACATATTAAAAAAACCATTTTTTCACACTCAAATCAAAGATAAAATACCTTTTTCACAAAGGTGTAGAAAAATAAATTATTTTTTTCTTTTTTGTTTTTTAAATATATAATAACACCTCACGGAGTTTATATTACCATTTTTAATTGGAAAATATAGCCAGAAATTTTAGTAATAAGAAATTAAATTTGAGAGATATTTTTATTTTCATTTTTAAAAAATATTTCACGATTTTGGTATTTTCAAATGTATATTAAATGTATATCTCTAAAATTAAAATATATTTTTAGTAGATTTTAAATATATATATTTAAAGAAATATTTTGAAAATTAAAAAATTAAAAAGTATTTTAAAAAAACATTTTTAAAGATAATTTTATTTTTTAGAGTATTTAAAAAAAATCATATTCATGGAAGATACAATTTTTTTTTTTTAAAAAAAAAAAGAAAAGAAAGAGGTAGTCCCCAATTATACCACAATGAGACAAAGCTCACACTATTACTGTGGAGCCTAAATATGTATATATATAGAACATCGAAATTGGGCAGAAAGCACTAGAAAAATTTCAACCTTTGCTGACAAGAACAAGGATCATATACATAGTATTAACTTTTAAGGATATTGTTTAAACAAGAAAGTCTCCTTGGTGAGATACAAGTATACAACTCTTTGATTGTGAATTTCTGATGAACTCAAACCAAACTTTCCACCAATTTCTGTTTCTATTCTTAAAAATCTTAAACATATAAATGTGATATGGCCAGCAGGGCTAGCATTTTCCAAAGCCTAAAAAAGTATGAATACAATTATGAAAGTTTGGTTATCCTAATTCTCATATACAATATATTTTATATATGTTTAGGCCAATTCGATACTTGTCATCCTTTTTTATCATATGCTTTTTAAATTCCAGCCAATTTTTTTAATTAGATTTCACCTTAAAAAAAGAAAAATTATATTTCCTCTGTTCCAATAAAATTGCTCATTTCAGTTTATTTACTCCTATAAATTAAATCATATAATTTTTTAAATATTATATAAAATTATTTTAAATAAATTGAAATGTCCTTCATTAGTTCATTGGCGTTAAAATTATTACATTATCACTTTATTAATTAATATATTATTTTTTAGACACTTATCCATTTAACCATTTGGATATAAAATTAATTATGTTTGAGGCATGAGTTGCAGATTAAGGTTCATTGTCCATTCACAATGTGATATTTAATAGAATTTAAACTCACATCATCACTCATTTTTCAGTATTGTTTAATCAGAGTTATCTATTTTGGATATTAATTAATTAATTAATAACAAGGTATGGATGAAAAATACTAATTTTTTTTTATTATATAAGGTGATAATTTTAGTGAAATAATTATTTTTTTAAAAAATAATAATTTTACCCAGAAAAAAAAGAGCAAAATGTAGGACATAATTCAGAAAAGTAGTAGGCGAAAACTCAAAACCCATTTGCAATGGTTGATAAATAAGCATATTCTAAAGATATGTGCGTTATTTGAAGGTTCATTTCTTTTTTTTTTTTTTTATCATTTTCTCATTTTGATGAAAGCATCCTATTAGCATTTGTTTATTTTCAATTAAATAAAATGATGCATTAATTTTCTTGAATTGTATTAATTCTGCCGTTTTAAATTAGTCGAATTAAATACTTATATATAAAATAAATCGTATCTGTGCTCCTATAACAACTTACAACATTTTCTATTCTTTTTTTTTCTTTTTTTAATTTTATAAACCCATGTTGATTAATTAGCTATAGATGTTTAATTTGCATTTAATTGGATCAAACAAATTATTGGATGTTTGCCCGTCTTTTTAGTTGTAACCGAAAATGCCAAAAGAAACCCACTCACCATAAACACATATCAAGTAAATTACAATGCTATGAATGCTTGTTTCTTTGTACTTGGAGGATAATAAATAATGATTAGAATTTGTATATGTTTTTGATAAACAATTCCTATCAGCATTTAAACACTAAAACAAGCTTTATAAATTTGTATATAATTTATTATGTGGGTCATAATTCATTAATCATGATGTAAAAATCAAATTACATGAAACACCTTTAATTAGATTAAAGTCATTAATTGCAGGTAAACCAAAAAAGAAAAAAAAAAGAACAGTTAAATGTCACATTGATTGAACTCAAAAGATAAGGGAAGATGAATCAAAGGCAATCCCATCACATGCACAAGAATTAGAAGGCAACGACAAAGGCAACTTAGATTGCGGAATCATTTTAGTCACTTTAAATTAAATCCATTTCAAGCTCTTACATGACATGTATTTCTCAAATAATTTTCCAACTCCATCGACTCTAAAAGCTAACTAGAAAACAGAATGATAGATTAAAAGTTGTTCTAAATTATCATAAGTAGATCTTGCAAGCCAAAAATTTCAAATCCATCCTTTCAAAGCCATACTAACTCAATAATGTTATATGTTACAACTAATACATAGTCTAACAGTAAATTAATATATATTTTTTAGATAATAAATAAATGCATAATCCATTTTTTTTTTGTACATGTATATTTCCAAAAAAAAAAAAAAGAAAAGGGTCACCAATAACTATTTGAAGTTTTTTTATAGGGTAGGTCTCACACGCAAAGTATGGCTGTGTAAATAGCATAACTTTTGTCCAATCAAGACATGTGCTGGATTGGTTCTGTATGTTGAAAAAGAGGAGCCAAATATTCATGAAATTAGAATGTTGAGGATGATTCAAACCAATTTCCCAGACAGAACCATCCATCCATTTTATTTTATTTTTTAATTTTTTAACCAATTTATCAGCAATCATTTATCATTGTCGTGCCTAATGCAGAGCATCAGTAACTTCAAATGGCCCATGCAATTACTTTTGAGAAGAAATAAAGCCACAATTCCCATCCACTTTCATATATAGTCACTGTCTCATAGATTATCATTTAATTTTGCATTAAAAAGTCAAAAAGAATTTATACATGGTTGATTTGTTTTTAGAAAAAGAAATTACATGAACTGCAAAATTAATTAATTATAACCCTTTATTATATTCTAATTATGATTGAATGAGGGACTTTAATCTTACATATATATACTAATCTAATCATTAACTATATGATTAGAAGTAATTAACTTTTCTTTTTCTTTTGAAGTAATTAACTTTTTACATTTTAATTAACACATGATTAAAAAAAAAATTCGTATCTTGATAAATTATCATTGATTAAGATATGGATAAAATGTTCATGGTGTGCGACCATAGAGATGCCGACAAATGCTGCTTCCTCTTTAATTTTAATTTAGTCTATATCAAATATAAGGACCCCTTATAGGACCCTCACCGATTGTTTTTTTAATTTGGACATTTCTACTAAAAATTTGCATGGAGATATATGTATAGAGATTGCTTGAAAGTAAAATATAAACTTGTTTTAGCAAAACAAGTAATTATTAGATGATTTAATGTGATGATTGTGATTTATTAACTATATTAATTGCATATAAATAAAATTTTCATTTCCTTTCTTTCATTAATTAAATTTAATTTACACTGACACAATTTCACAATTTTAACATATAATTGTAACATCAGAGAAAAAAAAATAAAACTCGTTTCCTGTTAGCTGAGAGAGAAAGCCAAAAGAAAGAGAGAGTTACCCACAAGAAAAAGCAAAAGAAAGAAAAAGTTTCCTTTGGAAAAACTGTATAGAGAGAAAGATGAGCTGCACCTCAATAATTAGTGAGAGTTTAAAAAAAAAAAAGGGCAAGTGATGTTGATGCCCTAAGTAATGATCAGAGAGGCACATGCCCAAGCCAACATAACCAGACTCCCTTTTTCTCATCTTTTTTTATTGAGTTATTTTTATTGTTAATTTTTATGTTTTTCTTTTATCCCTTCTCCATACTTTCTTCACTATTCATTAATCACTACTATAATTTCCCCACATTATGTGGTCCGACCTCTCTTATCTTATCACATTCAGACTCAGTCCCATCTTTATTTTCATCACTAAACTTGGTCACATCAAACCATCACTAAACAATTTTTTTTCTTTTTCTCTCAACCAACTTGGAGGGGTCTCTCTTCTTTCTCCTTTCCCACTTCAAAAAGATTCCAAATTAAAGCACAATCTGACCCAACAAGTGACCAACCAGCTGCCCTATAATTCCTAACTTATAACACTAACTCCCTTCATATATATATATGTGTGTGTGTGTGTGTGTTCATCTTATTTATACTTGGTCATTTTAGTACTAATTTTTCTTCGAGTTTCTTCAATCTCATAGT
Organism: Garcia nutans; assembly: GCA_947685225.1. NCBI lineage: Eukaryota > Viridiplantae > Streptophyta > Magnoliopsida > Malpighiales > Euphorbiaceae > Garcia > Garcia nutans. Next base: position 57,031,046 of record CANTUV010000039.1, read on the forward strand.
TCATTCCCACATAAGAAAAAAAAACTCTTTAGTCTTTGTAATAATGCCTCCTGTACACCATAGCCCATATTTCCAAATGGATAATCCAGCCATATTATCCTTACTCCGGCAAACCCCCGGCGAAAAACGTTCAAAATCTAGTTCAGGTGGACTACTGAAAATGTTCAAGCTTTTCCCTATGTTAACCTCAGGTTGCAAAATGGTAGCACTTTTAGGTAGACCAAGAAAACCTTTACTTAAAGATAAAGCTACAACAGGAACTCTTTTCGGATACAGAAAAGGCAGAGTAAGTCTAGCAATACAAGAGGATCCTCATTGTGTGCCAATGTTTGTTATAGAGCTACCAATTCACACTACAGCTTTTCATAAAGAAATGGCATCAGATATATTGAGAATTGCGTTAGAGAGCGAGACAAAGACTCAAAAGAAGAAATTGATGGAAGAGTTTGTTTGGGTTGTTTATTGTAATGGAAGAAAAATTGGGTTTTCAATAAGAAGAAAGAAAATGTCCGATGATGAGCTTCATGTTATGCAGCTTCTGAGGGGCGTTTCAATGGGTGCAGGTGTTCTTCCAAGCCCAAATGAAAAGGAAACGGCAGATGGTGAATTGTCGTATATAAGAGCTAGATTTGAAAGAGTTGTTGGATCTAAAGATTCTGAAGCTTTGTATATGATTAATCCAGATGGTGCAGCTGGTCCTGAATTGAGCCTTTTCTTTGTAAGGGCTCATTAATTTAGATTAATTAATTAATTTTAGGCTATTTATAATTTATATAAATACTATATAATAGTCTATGTATATGTTTGCTTGTTTATTCATGAAAGGAAACGAATTGGCGTGGGTTTTTGTGTGCAGCACCTGTAATTGATGATGATCTTTAACATAATTGTCGTTCTAATTTCCTGGAAAGTTATTTTCTTGAAAGAATATAATCATATAATTATATGAATGAATTTTTTTTTTTTTCATATATATGATCCCTCCTTTTTGAATATCTCTTGAAAAAACTTTCAAGTGCAATTAGTTAATTTAATTCACAGAGAGATGCATGACAAGCTCTTCAAAACCGTGCTGTCAATTTGCTGCGGCAGAAACACAGGCTATAATAAGAAAAAATATATATGATCAAAGTTTTTTTTTTAATTATATATATATTTACAGTTCTGTAATTTTTCAACTTGTGTAATTATATGAGTTTATTTAGATAATATAATAAAAAAATATTAAGATACTTGTTAATTATATTATACAAAAATTAACTTTTAATGACATTTAATATTAATTATCTTTATTTGACAAATTATGTATAAAATACGAGATATTGTGACATTGTAAAGTTCACCTGGAATGGACTTAGATTGGGACTGAGTTGGAATTTTATGCAAAAACAAGACGATGGAGAAGAAGGAAACTATAAAAATATATGTAAGTGTATGAGAAAGAAATGTACACAATGTCCATTATATCCTTATCCAGATAGTAATGGATGATGTACAGCCGCAGACCTAAGTAAGTTCTGTCCTTTAATGTGGTTTGCATTTGCAAAATAGTGAGTTAATCACCGCCACAACCTCGATGACCAATACAAATGAACAACTGCTTTCTATATCAACCTATGTACTCCATCGACTCTAAATTAATAGGCTCAAATTCATTTTTCATCCGCCTTAAAATATATTTTATTTATTATTTTAATAAATTAATTAATATATTAAATTTCTATAATATTTTTATTTAATATTATTTATTAAATATATTATATTTTTAATAAAAATAACTAATTTTTCTTAATTTTTATGAAATGATAAAAGCCTACTAATATAGTAAGTAATTTATATTCCAATTAAAAAAAATGGAGTATACAAAATCTACTTTTTGCACCATTAAATTATATTTTAACGGTGAATAATAAATAATAATTAATTGAAAAATATTATAATTTTTAATAAATAAGAGTAATTAAAGTTAAGAGAGAGAGATAGAGAGAGAGAGAGTCGGTGGAAACATCCTCCAACCACACAATAAAATCAACATGAGGAACCAGCAAAACGTCGCTAATCCATGTGCTGATTGATTTAGTTGTCTAAGAACAAGGGAGCATGAAAGGGAGGAGCCTTGGGTCCATAAAGACTCGATGCCACCGACCACCAAGGCCCAAGCGGAGAGAGGATGTCATTCAATTCCAGGCGTTGAGTTATTATCCATGATTATGACCATTGTTATTACAAGCCACAGAAATTATTTACATAATAAAATCTTTCAGGTTTCTCTTAATTTTTTTTCTTTGATGGTTCCTTATTAAATTTATTTATTATCAGTAACCTTTTCATTAATTATATACTGAATTTGTTTTAAAAGGTGTAGAATTTTGAATTTGAGCCATTATTAAACTCAATATTTATATATGAAAAAATTAGAGTAATTAGTTTAATTATCGAGATTTCTAGTGAACCGCGTTGAATTTTTTGTTATTAGATTATCTTTTCTAATCGTTTAAATTGGATTGTGGTTTGGTAACTTGTTAAAATTAAAATCTAATTGTGTTGTCCTAAAAAATTCTAATTGATTTGTGTCTAGTTTCGGAAAATATTTTATTTTTATTTTTTTTTCTATTTCTTAATTTTTCATATTTTCATTTTATAATTATTTTTTATACAAAAAAATAAAAAAATAGAAAATGAATTTATGATAATCAAAATAGAAAAAAACTCCTATGTCTTTTTAGAACATTTTTTATATTTAGAAAATAATTTATAAGTAATTTTTTAAAATTCAATTATTAGTTTATAAATATAAAAAAATTATTTTTAAATTTTTAAATAAAAATATTTCTAATTAAATAATAAATTCTAATTTTCATTTTTCTTTGGAAAATAAAACTTTGTGTTTTACAAGTAAACAACCTATATATATATATATAAACAGCCTATTTAATCCTTAAAAAATGTTATATATTTTAAACTTGTAGCATAGAGATTAAAATTGTTAATTTTGTAATGATAAGGACTAAGGTACGTATTTGGTGAATTTTGATTTATTCTTTTTTTTTGTTGCGGACTCCCAAAAGAAATATATTTCCGAACTTCATCACCTGCGGCCCAATTGGAAACAACTTGTCCGTGTAGAATAAGTTGTGAACTTCTGCTTTTGGAATCTTGTTTGTAAGTTGTAACTGAAGTCCATTATTCTTCTTTGGGTTTAAACCAAATATTTGAAGAAAGGTGGCAATCTTTGCTATATTTTTTTAAAATTTTAGTTTTTTACAGGAAGTATTTTAATTATTTTATTATAAAATTATAATAAATTTATTATAAATTGTGTAAAATTTATAAACTCATTATAAATTTATGATAAACTCATTATAAATTTTTTATAAACTAATAAAATTTTAATATTTTAATAAATATTTTATAAATTTAATAAATTTAAAATTATTTTTAATTTTTTTATATATTTGTCAAAAGCCCAATATTGAAGCAGTATATACAACCATTGTGGATTAAACATGGGTTTCAACTTTCAAAACCCATCAATTTAAAAAGAGAAATCGAATTGTAGTGGTTTTCAGACAGTTCTAGCCCAAATTAGACTATTTTATAACAAAAAGGCTCAGTTTAAGTCACTAGGGAGGAATGTTCCGGTTATACCCAACTGTATCTAACCAGTTGCGGACATGAGACACATAAATAAAATTTTAGCCTAACTCGCGTACTTAAAACGTAAAATTTTTATTACAGCAAAAAAAAGAGCACAAAAAACTGTTAAAAGTATATATGTTTATATCCAGCAATTGTTAGTGGTCTTGCTCAAATTATAAGCAAAATTCTTAACAGTAATAGAGAATAATAATACTTTAATTACAAGCAATATAGCATCAAGGGCGGAACCAGGGGCATAGGGTCTATGGCCCCCTCTTAGTTTCTATATACATATACATATATATACATATATATGTATATGTATATATATAAAAATTTATAATATGTATTAAAATATTTTGAGAAATATTAATAATATTAATAACATACAAATTATATTATTAATTAATATAAATTATATTATTAATATTTTAAATACAAATTATACAAATTATATTTTAAATATAAATTATTTTAAATACATTATATTATTAATAAAACTATATACAAATTATATTATTAATATTTTAAATATTTTTTTAAAAATATCTCAAAATATATATAAATATTATTTAAAAAATAATATATATTATGTAATTTTTGAAAATAAAATTTAGATATTGAAATAAAAATAATAAAAATTTCAATAGTTTATTATTTAATATAAAAATAAAATTGAATACAAATATTAATACCAATTATTTGTATTAATTTTTTAATATGAAAATAAAATTGAATATAAATTCGTATGTATTTTTTTTTTTGCTTGAAAATTTTGTCCCCCTTTGCTGATGTCCTGGTTTCACCCTGTATAGCATTTAAGTATTTAATTACGAATCCAAATATACTACAGTTGTTATTTGTCTTTGCCAAAGTGAGACGTAAGTGAGCAAAGAATATAAAAAGGTTATAAAGCAAAATCAAGAACAAAGAAAAATAAAATTTTAATAATGTACTTCACAAGTTGGCATTCCTCACCAAAATTTACCCAAAAACATGTATAACAATGACGTGATTGTGGAAAACTTGAGATGGGTCAAAAATAGATAATATCAGTAAAGTGCTATCATGTACCGCAAAATAAAGAAAATCGTCCATCAAGAGTCGTTTTCGCTTGCATAATCCAAAAAAAGAATGAATTCAATGGAACAATTTTTTTACCCTCTCATTTCCAATATCAATTGGTCCAGTATGTAATACATAGTAGTTTCCCATTAATTTGATACGTAGAGTGCTTAATTATTACATTTAATTGAAAAACATGTAAAAATAGTCCCTAATATTTACTCTATTTTAAATTAATAAACACTTTTTTTATTTGTATCAAATTATAATGTCATTATTATTTTAGAGAGTTACTTAATATATTAAATTTTTATTGTATGAAAAATATTTAATAAATATATAAAATATTTAATAAATATATGTCATATTAAAAATAAATATATAATAGAAAAATGTATAAATTTATATTTTTAATAGAAATAATTATTTTTAATTTTTATGAAATAAAAAATATCTATTAATTCGAATAACAATCTAACTAATTTAAAATGAAAAATATTTCATATTTATCGGTGGTTGACCGGTTCAAAACAAGGACAAAAAATATCTATTGCCACGAGGCATTAAGCCACAAGCCAATTGGAAGTGTCAGGACCAAACCCACCGGCAAATGGGTAGGAAGGGAACAAGAAGGACCCCACTGATCGTTACAAATCGGATGGCTATATTTTATCTTGATTGATACAACAGTCATAGTTTCAGGTCCCCGCTGTGTAACTGCCAGTAGACAATAATTGGAGTCCGACCTAGGAAAGGCTGGTTCTAGTTTCTTGTTATGGTTCATATGCTGTTATTCCTTATCTTTTCTATTGGTTGTTGCCTGTTCGGAAAAGTATTGAAATTTGTCGGCCAGTTTGGGTTTTCTTCTCTTTTTATCTTTTTTTTTTTTTTCAAAAAATATGCTATCTGTATTATAAACTGCCTAACTGCTTCTTGCTGAAGTTGCATCACAAGTCCACCGGATGACTCCAAAAACCATTAATATTGCCACGTGGCGGCTATGATGTAATCATGTACCGATTCGTTTCAGATATTAGCAGTGTAAATCATTCTCCTTGTAAAGCGCGTATATACAATCCCCTCTCATATGTAGCTGTAATTATTTTTTATTAAAGAAAAAGAAGATTTTTTAAAAAAATTACCCTTCCCAAAAAAATTTTAAAATTTTAAAATATTTTAATACTTTTTTTATCATTTTATAAAAATGTATAATAAATTAATAATTAATAAATTTTTATATATTATACAAATTAAATATATTTATAAACAGATTAAAAAATTTAATAAATTTAAAAATACTAATAAATATTTTTTTTATTTTTTTGATAATGTTATAATTTTTTTAATAATGAACTAATAAGAAAATATTTTTTAAAATAAAATTCTTAAAATTTATTTTAACGATTGTTATTAACAAAAAGGCAAAAAGTAAATATTAAAACGCTCATCCCCACCCTTTAAAAATATATATATATATATATATTTTCATATAATAGGGGACTTGTGAGACAGACGCTGTTGGAAAAGAAGAGTGAGGCGAGTGGGTTAGAAATGGATAAATTATATTAGAAAGTCAAAGGGACTCAACTCGAATCACGTGAGATTCGTACAGGCTGGGAGTGGGGCCATCATACTTGGGGGAATGGTTAAGGTCACCTTCAAAAACCAGTTATATTTTAAAGAGCCCCCTTTGATTAACGGAGCTACTTTTAAGACGGTTGATTATGTTGGTTGATCCAAGTGATTAAGGCTATGGATTTGGACTTACAGCTGTAAATGTGGTCCAATAGTCAAAAAGGCAGTTGCCCCACTTTCTGGTTTTGAAAACGTTTTGTTTTGTGTTTAACAGCTCTGCCTCTCCTGTCATCTTTTAAACGCTCTCCACAAACAAACAGCGCTACCATTGTGCTAGTCCGTACGAGAACAATTTTATTATTATTATTATTATTATTAAAAGAAAAAAATTGATTGCATACATGTTATATATTTATTGTTAACTTATATTTTAGAATATATTATTATTATTTTTTTTATATCTTTTCATCTTTTTATCTCAAGTTTTTTCTAAAAAAAAATTCTCTTATTATATATATATATAATAATAATAAATCTCACAAAATATTAAATATATATATATATATTCTCTTATTTTTAAATATTAAATCTTATTCTCAATACTGAAAAAATACAGCTATAATACACAAAAAAAAATAAAAAAGTAACAAATTCTAATTAAAATATTTTAAAAAAACAACATATAAGAAAAATTGTATTGAGAAAAAAATACAGCTATAATACACAAAAAATATTTAAAAATAATAAAAATAGTAACGAATTCTATTTAAAATATTTATAAAAAACAATATATAAGAAAATTTGTTCTCCTCTCCTCTACAATCCTTCACATGATAAAATTTTATCCTGACATACACAAGCATAAAGAACAATGTTTATGGTTCCTAAATTGCTAAATTTTGCAGTACTATATTTTTCGTAGGAAACATTTATTGGATTTCTTCTTCTCGATTAAGAAGAAGAAACAGATCCTGGTATGTAGGCATATATATACATACACACATAAAAAAAAAAGAATAATAATAAACTATTAAGCAGTTGAAATGATATTTGATCAAATACAATTATGAATTGGTGGAATAATTACCTTGTACTTTTTTTTTCTGAAAATAATTGCCTTGTACTTATGTATTATGTAATTTAAGGACAATTCATATAGTTTAGTCTGATACTGGCAACTTCCAAGTCAGCTATTTAACTATGAATTGAGTCCACTGATTACGACAAATTAATTATTCATTATTAGTTTTGGATATATTACGTATTAACATCTTATTAATAATAATTAAAATATAATTACATGTCATCAGGCCCAAATGGTCAAATGACAAAAGATAGACAAAAGAAAATATAAAATAAGTCTCACAAAATAAATCAACACCTCCCCTGCCAACTTTACAAAAGCCAGTTTCCTGGAAGAAGCCTCTCTCTAATTTATACGGGCACACACACACATATCCATATATATTTAAAGATATATATAAAGAACACACCCTATTGGTCGCCGAACAAGTTCATGAACCAATCTTTCCGTTCACACAAACATACATATATATATGCATACACACGCTTGCATTCATCTTCTTCATCCTATTGTACTCGCTCAAAGCCAAACTTTTCACTGCCCTGTCTCTGTTTCTCTTTTTTTTTTTCTTTCATCTTTTCCAAAAACATACTTTTTGATTTTATTTTAATGGAAACAATGAACATGTGTTCTACTTCTTCTTCTGAATCTTCTTCATCGGAGTCTTCTTTTAATGGCAATTCTAATATGCCAAGAAATACTAACAAATCGGAGCGGATCAAGGGTCCATGGAGTGCAGAGGAAGATAGGATTCTTACCCGACTTGTTGAGCGACATGGACCTAGAAATTGGTCCTTAATTAGCCGATATGTTAAAGGGCGTTCTGGTAAATCATGCAGGCTTAGATGGCGCAATCAACTAAGCCCAAACGTGGAGCACCGTCCGTTTTCTCCAGCTGAAGATGAAACAATCTTGGCCGCTCATGCTAGGTACGGTAACCGATGGGCCACCATTGCTCGGTTGTTACCAGGTCGCACCGATAATGCGGTGAAGAATCATTGGAACTCTACGTTGAAGAGAAGAGCTAGAGAACAACAGAATCAAATTATAATGGAAAGTAATAATTTTGACAATATTATCAGCAATAACATTGAAGGCGTTGCTGTTAATACTGTTTCATCACGATCAACGCCGCCGAGTATGGCAGTAGAAGAGGAAGATGCGTTGACTGCTCTGACTCTGGCGCCACCGGGGATTTGTGGTGGTAGTAGTACTGAAATGGTGGTGGATAAGAGGGTAGATAGCTTGCCAGCTGGATTTTGGGATGCAACGAGGGATGTGATTGCGATGGAAGTGAGAGATTATATGAATTCTAGTTTAAATGGAATCAATAATTAAAATGGAATTGGCTATTTCTTCCTCTTCCTACTCTGGTGTTAATTAATAATTACCATTAGTTTGGTTTATAATTAATTTGATGGTTTACCATTGATTTTATTTATCAATATTCGTTTTCTGAATTAATTAACACCTAAAATGGAAGGTGATGAGTACCTTATCAAGTGTACTCAACTTGGACTAATTTTTACTTGCCGTTACAGCTGTCGTCAACTGAAACTGAGAATCAAATTATTTTATTTTGAATCGTTAATTATTGCTAATTTTGTATTCAAATAGTTATTTAAATAACTAAGGAAGTATAAATATATAGTATTTATTTAAATAGCTATTAAATTTATTTGATTTAACTCGGATAAACAAAAATTATTATACATCTTAAAGTAATAAATAATTAATAAAATGAGATCATCGATTAAACATTTTGGGTAAGGAAGTATATAAATGAAAATTTTTAACTATTTAATTCAAATTTCCACACTGCTGGAGAGCATGAGAAGTGGAGTTTTCAAATTATTTCGCCAATTAAAATTTATTATATTTTATAAAATCTCATAATTGATAATCGTGGATTATTTTTTTGTTGGGATATTGCTCTGTAGGAGCAATCTAAGATAAAGGTGTGTTATAAAAAAATGTTTATTTTTAAGTTAATTATTTTATTTAGAATGAAAGTGATATTACAGTACAACTTTCATGTACTTTATATTATTATTATTATTGCCCAAAACTTATGGTTATGGGTCATAATCCAAGTCTAGATTAGAACATTCATAAATAATAATAAACAAAGACTCATTTATCGGAATTAGGTTATTCGTAAATGAAATATGATTTAATTTTGAAAATTGGATCAAAATTAAAATATAAAATGGTATAAAAATTAATAAAAATGAAATACACCACAAAAAATGAAGAATGAAAAAAAAAAAGTAACATAAGGACAAAAGAATTAGAAATGGAGTTACAAATTTTAAATCAATAGCAAAAAAGGAAAAAAATGAATAAAATGGAAACAGGTAAAAATAATAATTAAAGCAGCGTTCAAATGAAATAAGATAAGAATTACTCAACTCTAACAGAAAAAACATAAAAAAAAAAAAAAGGAACTGTTAGTGTTGATGTGTTAATGTGAAAGGTTGACATATTAAAAAAATAAATTAAAAATAAAAACAAAATGCTACAAAAAGATTTTTCTTAATGTACCTTTGGATTAAGTAGCATAGAAAACATTGATTTAAAAACGTGGTGTGAACATATTTATTTTTCCAAAAAAAAATAGCAGTCTATAAATTGTTCAAATAGGTAGTTTTATAAAAATTCTATTTATATATAAGAATATTTGTCATCTCAATTACTTGATAACTTATTCATAGAATATTCACATTTAAAAAAGGTTCAATTAAAGAATATTTTATTTAATTTAGTTGTTTGGAAAAAAAACAATAATGGTATTTGGGGAAAAAGAAAAATCTATGTGTAATAAAGAATAGTACTTATCTGTCACTGTAACTTAAATTTACGAATTATACATAAATAGTATAAATATTGATATATAAACATCGATAATACTATTGGAGAGTAGGAGTGTGTTTGGATACATTGATAGACACGTGAAAGATAAAACGCAAATAGGCAATGGGCAATAATAATTAATTATTAAATACGGATATATATATTAAATATATATATATATATAATTGAAGGATTTACGGGGAAACCAAATCTTATAGCAAGGGAAATGTACTCACAAAATGTCTCCCACTTTTGGATTTTATATTTAAATTTTATTATTCTCTCAAAAAAGCCATTACCTATTAGGGGTGGACAAAATAACTGAAAAAATAGAACCGACCGAGAAACCGACCGAAAATCTACCGAAAAATCGGTTACCCGAATTGTCGGTTCGATTTTCGGTTGTAAATATATAAAACCGAATTTTTTCGGTCGGTCAGCGGTTTCGTTACTCAGATAACCGAACCGACCGAAAATCGACCGAAACCGTTCTTCATTATTATGCGCTTTTCGTTTTATTTTAGTGTTTTATTTTCTTTTCCCATTTCGTTTTCTAACCCTAACGCCGCTCTCCCCTGTCTCTGTGTTCTTCCCTTTCGCATCGCCACCATCAGTCCAAGTCCTCTGCTCCAGTCGCCACCAGCAGTCCACAGTCCTCTGCTCCAGTCGCCACCAGCAGCTTCTTCCCCTCGCTGGTTAGTGTTTTGTGTTGGGTTTAATTTTGGAAGCTGAATAACAGATAGATTTATTGCTCCGAAATCAAAATGTTTGTAAGTTTCGTGTTGTTACTTCTTTCTTGGGTTAATTTCTGTTTGGTTTTGTGTGGTTTTGGTTTTCAATTTGTTTCCATTTTGAAATTTTTCCATGTTCTCGGTTGAGCTCTCTTGGATGTTTGGAAAACATTTTAGTTTCGGTTAGCTCCTGCATTCGGTTTTTGGTCTTTCATTTTCTTAGTTTCTCGATTTCTTTAATTTGTCATATATATTTACTTTGATTCTGTTTCTTAAACTTTCTTTACTTTGTTTTGATTTGTTTCTGTAAGAAACTTTCTTTACTTTACTTTACTTTGATAATCGGTTAATATGATTCTGTAAGAAACTTTCTTTACTTTACTTTGATTTGTTTCTGTTTCTTTGTTTATGTTTGTTTCTGGTTCGGTTTTGATTCTGTTTATACAAATTTGAAATCAATCTGATTTTGCATTTGATCTTCTGTAGTTGAATGTGGATTGTAGTTGATTTGATTTTGCATTTGATTTTGCACCACTTCAATTTGATTTTGCATTTGATCAATCTGATTTTGCATTTGATTTTGCATTGTAGTTCGTATGGAAGTGGATTCGGCTCCGGCTCCTCCTGCTGGCAGCAATGCTCAAAATTTTGAGGAAAGCCAAGTAGTTGAATGTGTTAATGCTCCTGCAACTGCAGGGTCTGACTCTGAACAACAAAGGAAAACTATGGCTGCCTCTAAAAATAAGTCAAAAATGGGGAGGAAAAAGTCTGAATGTTGGCAGCACTTCAGTAAAGACTTAGATAATCCATCAAAATGCAAGTGCAATTATTGCCACAGGGAGTTCTGTTGTGATACCAAAAATAATGGTACGTCTACTTTAAATGCTCATGTTGATAGGTGTAGGTTTAATCCGCATAATAAAGAAACTAGGCAAGCAGAATTATCTCTGCATAAATTGCATTATGGTGTGAAGTCTGGTATGGGGACACTTAATACATGGAAATTTGATTATGAGGAGATTAGAAAGGCCTTGGCTGAAATGATTATAGTAGATGAATTACCATTTAAGTTTGTCGAGGGGAGGGGTTTTTTAAAGTTTTGCTTGAAAATGAATCCCAAGTTCAAAATTCCTAGTAGGAAAACTATTTCTCGTGACATTTGGCAATTATACATTGATGAGAAAAAAAAATTGAAACAATTATTTTCTGAATTTTCATCTAGGGTATGCCTAACTACCGATACATGGTCCTCACTTCAAAATGTTAACTATATGGTTATTACAGCACATTATATCACTGCTGATTGGAAATTAGAAAAAAAAGTGTTGTGTTTTTGTCCAATTTTTAGCCATAAGGGAGATGATATTGGAAAAGCTATTGAAAATGCTCTTTTAGATTGGGGTATTGAAAATATAATGACCATAACTGTTGACAATGCATCCTCAAATGATACCGCATTGGAATATTTGAAAAAAAAAACTTGTTAATTGGAATTCAACTGTGAATAAAGGTGCTTACTTTCACATGAGATGTATTGCTCATATAATTAACCTAGTTGTGAATGCGGGATTAAGGGAAGTCGATGCATCTATTATGAAACTTAGGGCTGCTGTTAGGTTTGTTAGGTCGTCTCCCGATAGGTTGAGACGATTTAAAGAATGTATTGAGAGTGAAAAAATTGAGTGCAAGAAGGGGTTATGTTTAGATGTTTCTACTAGGTGGAATTCCACCTATTTAATGTTACGAGCTGCTGAGAAGTATGAAAGAGCTTTTGATAGTTTACCATATAAAGATCCATTCTTTATATCTAAGCTCAAAGAGGAGGTTGGTGGTGTACCTGAAGCTGAAGATTGGTCAAAGATTAGAAAAATGGCAGACATGTTGGAAGTCTTTTATGAGATGACTCTTCGCATATCTGGTAGTTTGTATGTCACTAGTAATACATTTTTTAATGAGATTAGTGATGTTAATTGGAGATTGCAATGTTGGATAAGGAGTGGTGATGAGGGTTTGAAGCGAATGGGTGAACTTATGAAAGAAAAATTTGATAAATATTGGGGTGATTCGGGTAAGATGAACAAACTCATCTATATAGCTGCGGTGTTGGATCCAAGGGACAAATTACAATACATGGGGGATGTGTTGCATAAAACACATAGTATGCAAGAAGGAACCGAATTATACAATTCAATTAAACTGGCTATTGAAGAGCTTTATGAAGAGTATCACAAATCAATGGAAAAGGCTCATAAGCCTACTTCAAATAACAATGCTTCACCCTCTTCTGAAGTAGTTGATGTTGATTGTGGTAGAAGGGGTCAATTGAGAAGCGTGGTGAAAAGACAAAAGATAGCTGGTGGCGAACTTGATATCCAAAAATCTGAACTAGAGTTGTATTTGGAGGAGTCTCTCCACAAAGATGTTGAAGAATTTGACATTTTGAAGTGGTGGCAAATGAACGCTCTTCGATTCCCTGTTCTAGCAAAAATCGCACAAGATGTGTTGGCCATTCCAATTTCTACAGTTGCATCAGAATCGACTTTTAGCACCGGAGGTAGAATTCTTGATGCATTTAGGACCTCTTTAGATCCTAAAATGACCGAGGCTCTTGTTTGTGCGAGGGATTGGTTAAGAGACTTGGAGGAGCCTATGTGCGTTGAAGAATCAATTGATGATACTAACAAATTTGGAAGCGGTATGTAGAAGAGCTTTTATTTGATTTAAGCTTTGTTTATTGAATTTGTATGCATTTTATGTTTAACTTATTATTGTTTGATCTTTTGTTTCTTAGAAATGTCCGAAATTTTGGAAAGTGAAGGCGGAAGTACCTCGGTTCCCTTATCTATTGATTGAGGTTTGGACTTTCACTACTTGTACATATATTTTGCATTTTTCTTTTCTAATTATGTTTAATTATTTTGTGCAGATGATAGCTTCGCATTTGCGTGCAAAATACATATTTGTAGTAGAAATAAATAAAGAAAGGGCAAAAGTTGAAGTGCAAAACGAAGTTGCAGCTTGCAAGCAAGCGCGGGCGCGAAGGCTTCTGAGTTGGAAGCAAGCGCGGGTGCGAAGGAAAGCAAAGCAAGCGCGCGGGCGCGAAGGAAAGCAAGAGCGGGCGCGAAGGAAAGCAAGCTGCAACTAATACAAAATTGAAATTGATAATGATGTTTGGACAAAAAAATTTCTTCCAAGCTAATATTTGAATTGAAATTGATGAGTTTGGATTTGATTTGTTTTTGTATTGAAATTGATAATGATGTTTGGATTTGAATTGAAACAGTGAAATTGATGGCATTTTGATCTCTGCAGCAAGTTCAATTTTTTTTCAGTTTGAACCGAAAACCGACCGATTTTTTTCGGTTCGGTGCTTTTTCGATTTCTGCATTTTTTCGGTCGGTTTCGGTTCAAAATATATATCATCGGTTTTTTGTCGGTTTTAGGGTTTCGGTTCGGTTCGGCCAACCGAACCGAAAATGTCCACCCCTATTACCTATGCACATTCTAAATGTGTTTGGTTTTTTCTAGGGATGTACAAATTTATCGAATCGAACTTAAGTGAATTTTATATAATCCAATACATTTTAATTATATTTAATTGATTTATACTAAATATAAGAATAAAATTAAATTTATATTTTTAAAATTTTAAATTTAATCAGTTTGTTGAATTAAAATAATTTTTTTATTTTAATATGAATCCGACCGATTCTTATATAGTTATATATAAATATATATATTTTTGTTTTATCATTTAACTCAATTAAAATGACCCGACCTTTATATATTTTATATATAAATATATGTATTTTCATTTATTTTACTATCTAACTTGACTAAAATTGATCATACAATATTAAAATAAAGTAATAATAAATCATACTATAAAATTTTAATATTAAATATTAATTCATTTAAAATCGACTAATCCGATTAAATTTGAAATTAATTTGACTCGGTCAAAATTTTAAAAAAATCGAACAGTATCAATTTAAAATTTTGAATCGTTGATAGTATTTAATCGAGTTAAAAATTAAGTAAATTCAACCGAATTCGACCAGTGCACATATTTAATTATATATTCCTCAGATTTTCCTATGATGAATAATTACATGTAAATAAAATTACACTTATTACTTTTTCCCTTTTAGCTTGATTACTTTTTTGTAAATATAAATTATTCATTAAGTAAATTCTATATATATCAATTTAGCTTATTTTATTACTAAATTTGATTTTCTTAATGTTCCCATTGATTTGCTATTTTTTTATTTTAACAAATTCAGGTGAGATCATTTTCTCTTTTGAGTCTCGTGTATTTTTATATTTTGAGCGAGTTAGACCAATTTTTTGTGGATTAATTGAATTTTTTTACAAGTTTTTCTTTCTTCAACTCCCATTTTAGAATAGCTCCACATCTCAGTTTGACTTATTTTATAGGAATTATCGGACCAACTACAATTAATGTCCTATTAAGAAAAATAAATTTTTATTTAATTGTTATCAAAATTTTTATAACTAGAATATATATAATTTGTTATGAAATAAATTTCAAAATTTAATCATTATTTTCAATTAAATGTTTTTTTCAACACTAATTCAAGCAGATGAACCTTTAGTAACTTAATTATAGATAAATGAAAAAGAAAAGGAAACAAAATGTTTATCATCAGTAGACGATGAGTGATCTAATGCGTAATTTATAAAAATGGGCTATTTTGAAAAGTCCAATCACTAATTTTCAGACCTAACAACAACTACGGGGCCTTGGCCTATGGGCCTTGAAAGTCTAAGCTACTTCTGCTTGATGGTCATAGTGTCTGGCAGTGCGCGCTCTCTCTCTCAGGCTCAGAGTTTGCTTCGTTTGAAGCTTAATAATCGGAAATCCAGAAGGTGTGTAAGTTGTACTTACATTAGTTTATATGCATCTGTAAAACTTTCTAATGTTTTTCCCTTATGAATTTGAAGGTGGGAATTTCTAGAATTTAGTTTTAGGGTTTATGTGAGGATTTTAGGATTTTAAAGAATTTTATAATGTTGAGTTTTTATAATTTTTGAAGTTATTTGCCAGTTTCAATAAATGTTGCCATTAGATATTCTTTGAAAATGGTTTTTCTTTTGTAGGAAGCTTTCTGGGTCTAGTGTAAAACTGTAAATCCCATTTTTTGTTTGGGTTTATAGCTAAATTGTTATTGGAGTAAAATTACAGATGAAGATGGATCGTGCTCCTAAACAACCTTTGTTTTGCTTGAAATGGCCATGGGATATTGACCAGCATCCTAAAAATTCTTATGGTTGCAGCTTTGAGAGTCCTTGGCTTTTCAAATCTTTGCATACTCTTAGATCCATTGCTTTCAATTCTTTTAATTCAATTTCCAAATCCTCATATTCTTGGATCCATACCTTTAATCCCATCAAATTGGATTCAAAGACAATCCAAAACACCAGTTTAAAGTCCCAAAAGAAGATCTTGACTCCTGAAGAGCAAGGAGAGGCAGAGCAAAGAGCATTTGCTTCAGCACTGGCAAGTGGAAAAGAAGCTACGGTGCTCGAGTTCTATTCTACCAAATGCAGGCTGTGTAACTCATTACTTAATTTTGTCTTAGAGGTTGAGGGTAGGAATTCAAATTGGCTCAACATTGTCATGGCAGATGCAGAAAATGACAAATGGCTGCCTGAGGTATTGTATTTACCTCTCAATTTTGTTCCTGTAAGTTGTTGGAGTTTGAATTTAGTGGTGAAATTGGGGATTTTTCTATTCGTGCAAAATTTCCCCTTTAGATTGCATTGAAAACACAAAGAGAAATTCTTCATTGGTACACATTTTCATTAGTTTGGTGATTTCTATGTTCCTGGCATAGCCCTATGAGTTTAGATGTAAAAGACCAGTAATTGGAGTCAAGGAGATAAATTAGATATATTATGCAATAATGACTGTCTTAAAATATCTCATTTTTCATGCTACTTCTTTCATCAATAACTCCCTGAAAACGGAATATCAAGCTGTTGGCACATTGGGTTTGAAATGTGATGATACAATTTATGCAATATTTAGGATGTTATGGTGGCTAAAATGATCCATTTATAAGGCCCTGGAATCTTCCAAGGTGCCTGTAGTTACAGATCTTTGAATGGAAGCAGTTTTTGTTATCCCAAATCATTTTGTAGGGACCCATTCAGAGATTGCGGAAGAGACATGGAAATCTAGACTGGTTCAGTTAGCAATATTGAATAATTTATCTTGAATAGAAAACCAACCCATTCAGAGATTGCGGAAGAGACATGGAAATCTAGACTGGTTCAGTTAGCAATATTGAATAATTTATCTTGAATAGAAAACCAAGGGTGATCTTTGCTTTAATTTACAAGTCAGCTGGTAATGCTAGAAAGCTGCAATTGATCAGTTGAATTATTATAATATTTTCTCTCGTGTATTGAGCTCAAGATTTCAATCCTGGATGATTTCTAGGACCTGAAATATATTTAGTTTTTTTTTTTCTATGGTACTCTGGCTGACTACTGATACTGGTTGTTTGCAGCTACTCCATTATGATGTAAGATACGTTCCTTGCTTTGTGTTATTGGATAAAAATGGGAGGGCACTGGCAAAGACAGGAGTTCCGAGCAGTCGGTTACATGTAGTTGCAGGTTTGTCACATCTTCTCAAATTGAAGCGTCCTCAGGGTAATAATAGATAGTCTGAATTGCGCCCATATCATCATATATATACCGTCATTGTTAGTTTGTGCAAGAAGCTGTTACCAAGGATTTGTTTTTTTTGTCTCCAAATTGACAAAGCTTGAAGAAACTGGTTAGGAGAGATTTTTGGCTTTGTTTTGGTGTTTGTACCTTCTCCTTGGCTCTGTCAATAAGCCTATATTAACTTATTGGCAGAGGTTTTTCTTTTCTTTTCTTTTTTTGACAATTTCATCAAGACTCAAGTGGTAAGATAATAAGATGTAATACTGGTATATTTATCCCTTGTTTGCTTGAGCAGTGGAAGTATACATGGTAATGTGAGATCTCTTCTTGGTTGACCACTTTTTTTGTAAATACTCAATTAAGCTTAGCTAGAAGTAGAAGACCAGCTAATAAAAGCTGCATGAATCCATTTTGTATTTTAATGCCTATGTGGCCTTTAATGCAAATTAAGATGCTTGCAATTACAAAATGAAAAAAATGGTGTTTTTTTTTTGTGCAAGTGAACAAGCTTTATTATATCTTCCATGGCAATTGAGGTTGAATATGCTATTTTGAAATGGAATTGGTTGTGATCCACATATCATAAGTATGGAATTGGACAAAGTGGTATAGCTCTGTTATGATAGTTTCAGAGTTGCTGACAGATTTCAGATTTTTGCACCAACTATTGTATTTGTTGGTCATATAAATCTATCTTTTTCTTTTATTTCTAGCTGGAACCAAATGATGAAGGTTGGACCATTCATTTTGGGAAGCACTGTGCATGTGCACATGAGCATAGTCAGGCAATTCTGATTTCCTGCTTTATTTGGGAAAGGAAAGCTTAATACCCCACACTTTGAACTTCCTGGCGCAATAATACCTTTGTACTGCTGTATGGTTGATTGGATCCATCAGGTGACTCTGTACTCTGCATTTCATTCATTCTCAATGATATTTAGGAAAAATAGTTCCATCACATGCCATAGGAGAACCAGCTTTGAGTTTCAAAGCTTATAAGTAGTTACATTAGTAACCAAAGAAAAAGGAAAAATGAAATGAAAATCGCAGGCAAATCAGCTAACGTTTAATAATAATATCCATTTGCGACTTGCATCTCAAAATGTACATTAGCAATAAAGGTTCAGTGCATTAATTAAGAAGGCAAACATTAAATCAACAAAAATGTGAAGGCAAAACAGAGCCACTGCATTAAAAAAAGAACAGGAAAAGAAAAAGAAAAAAGAAAGAAAAGAACACCCCGCGTTCAAGAATCAAGATTTTCAGGTGGGTGTTGAGGAGATTGCTCTTCTTGCTTTATTTCTTGGTGGGTTTGGGCAGATATTGATGGTGAAGCAGAGTTGGCAAACGCATTATTAGGCCTTGGTGGTGGAGGGCTTATCCTTCCATCGATACAAGAAGAACATTTGGTCTCTGCCCAACTCTCTAAATCATACTGACCATAACCCAAGATTCTCCTTCCTGAACAGAGCCTTCCAATCATAACCGCAAGTATGCCTAAAATCATAATGACTAAAAGTACTGCAATAACTGGGCCAATTGAGCTGTGAGTTGAGTGACTGTTGAAAGGTTCCTGTGCTATAGTCACCGCCGGTGGTTGCTGGCTTAGTGGCATTGACATCTTTAAACCTTGACAAGTGTTTGTAATGAAGGTGAATATTCAGCTTGAAAAAAAGACGAGAGTTTTAAAGTAACTTGGAAATAAACAAAAGCCAGCAAGCATTTCAGGGTTTCAAATTTCTGCAGTAAAAACCAGCTTGTAATAGATGTTTATAAGAGAGAGAGAGAGAGAAAAGGAAAATTCTGTAGAGTAAGAAGAAAGTACAAAAGGGCTGCAACAGAGTTGAAATTAGTTAGTACGTTTTGCTTTAAAAAGAATGTTAGTCTTAGAGAGAGCAAAGGCTGGTTTGGGTGGTGTAGGTAGTGTAAAGAATTTAAATACTAATAAATAGAAGCAAATGAGTTATTGAAAGGTAACTTAAAACTAGGGATCCATCCACCCAATAGTAAAGGGTTTTAAGTGTTTTCTTATTTTAATAATAAAATGTCAAAAAAGAACCTAGAGGACAGTAAAAGGACGAAAGGAAAGGTAAAAAAAAAGGGGGAAGTAATCAGAAAAGCAAGGGAATCTAAAAGAGACTCGCTAAAAAGTCCAAGACCTTCCTAGAGAAGCTCTTTTCGAAAACGCTCAACGCCTTTCTGCAGCATTTCCCCGTCTCTGTTAAGATACTCATGGAAAACTACCTTTAACCATTTTCAATTTCAAACCTCATTTGTATATTTGATTATTTCTTTTTTCAAAACTCTTGTTTTTTCATAAGTTGTTTTGGAGTTTTAATATCTAAAGTATGTCAGGTTTACCTTAACATATATTTAAAATAGTAATTTTCTCATCAATAACTCTAATAATAATAATAACAGTGTAAATTATTGTTGATTCAAGCTTTGGCATATTAATGCAGCGCATTGAACATTGTAGTTGGGGATGCTGAAAATAGCCCCACTTCTCATGTAAAGAAGTCCAAGTATGGCTATTTGCAATTTTTATGCTTTGGGAATTTAATTTGGTACGTTTTCTTATTAGATAAACTCGGACTTCTTTAACTTTGCTGCAAAAATTACCAAGCGGTAAAATCAAACTATATTATCCGTTCAACCAATTAAACTTGCTCCTCCTCATTTCACCAAAAAAAAATGAAAAATGAAAAACACCCAGCAATTAAACAACTGAATTAAACCATTGAATCACAATTTAGTGCCCTTCAAAATCATTACTTCATTCGATTTTAATCATACTGGTCACAAGTAGGCCCCTCTAATTAACACTTCCAAATTAATGTTCTAAAACCATGTTATTAGTAATTAAAAATGCCTTGCTGAATCCTACACTATAAGAAATAATTTTTTTTGTTAAACAAAGTTATTATATATACATTTGACAGTAACACGAACTTTTAATTATTAATTTCCACATCATTATTTAATATTTATTGTAATTCAGGCATTAATTAGGCTTTGCAATGGTTTGAGCTTCCATTAGAGTAGGTTAAATATAGTGTTTCTTTGTCAGTATCTGCAACTCTTCTGCTAAAAATAAGAGAATTTTGTTCTATACCTTACACACAATTATAACATCTTCAACTTTGTACCCCGTGAACGAAACAAGGTCACCTTCTCATATTCAAAGTAGGTAGGTCCTACCGAAAAATAATGTAAGAAATAAAGACGCGACAAAAATGGATTCTCTCTCATTAACATTTGACCAACCTTCTTGATTATAATGTCGAGAACATTAGTTCGATGGTAACAGGTCAAACTTCCCTCCCGAAAGGAAGCTACGTTTTTTGCCTTGAAATTTTTTTTATTATTAATGTCAAGATCCCTCGTTCTTCAGTCTTTCATCATACATTTTTGAATCAATAACGATTTCAAAAAATTAAGCAAGGATTTGATGAATCATGAATACCATTTAGGAGAAATACAATTTAAAATTTGATGAATGATGAATACCGTATAATCCATTACTTTCCAGACAAATATGAAACCGTAAAACAATTTTGAAATTTTATACATGTAAACTAGTCTACAAGATGCTGAAATATCAAATCTTATGAAACAGACACTAAAAAGTGAAACTGATTTTCGCAAGGTATCTGCCAAAGCAAAGCGACCAAAGATAAATTGTGCATCTTGGTAGGGGCGCGCAAATTTCACTTATTACATATTTGCCTTGGACACTTCCCCTTAATGCCTTAAACAAAGACCATTTCCATCCATTATTTTCCATTACTCAAACTACAACTGGAAAATGGTGTCTGCATGATTCTCAAGCCATGTCAAACAATTCTGCGCAACAAATTACAAGTATTTTCCTCCTACTAATGCCGTATTTATATAATAAAAAGCTTCTTGTTTTTCATTATGATCTCAAAAGTTAAGATCATAATAATGTGAATACAATATAATATCATATGCTGTTAAGACTAATTCACATGAGTGATGCCACTGAAATAAATCAGTCATACATACCAACTTTTGAGCAAAGGAAAATCCAACTACTAGCTATGAAGGCCTATTGTAAATGTGTACTGTTCCTACGGCACCAGAGCTGACCCTATCCACCAAGAGATAATCTAAAATCATTTTGGTGCTCATAGACCAATGAACATAAAGAAAATAGTGAAAGAAATATGCCGCGGGACGGGGCCTATAATATTATATAGCAAATATGCACATTGACTCAACGAAGCCTCAGTTCCAAAAGAATTTGAGGTTCGCCAATTGTCATTCAGATGAATCATTATGTTGATATCTCATCTGTGTAAAGAATGTAGAAGCCCAGCTGTAGAAGAGTTTTTGTATGTGGAAAGAAATGCATTTGGCTAATAGATCACAAAAATGCAAAGCCTGCAATGACTAGGGGAAGACAGCATGTACATAAATGATGCACATCATATTACATTTTCTCTGAGGTTCCCCCAAACAAGCAACTCCTGCACTCACAAATATGGCAGCATGAATAGTTACCTGTCTAAAAGTTCTTGAATCAGGTGCCGAGCCTCCGTGAGAGTATTCATATATTGAACTTCCACTGTCCATAAGTTCTGCATGGAAAGCACTGTCATCTCCATTTGTCTGAGGTGCTTTTTCTCCAACTGCTTAACAGCATCAGAATCCATCACTCTAGCAACAACACTCTGCCGATAAGAAAAATGATGAATTTATATGGTAGCGACTGGAATTCATATCAAAATAAAACTCACTTCAAATAACTAGATGGTAGATTAAAAATTAAAACACATTTGTATATAAAGCTTTTTAATTTTGAACCTACCATCTATAGAAATAGCTTTCTATATCAAATTATTTCTTCTTCATAATTCGCTATTCAGATACAGTATGTTTGCTTTACTTTTAGGAGTCCTTACTTAGTAGAGTTTTTCTCCATGAATTTTATCCTTCTGCAGTTTAAACTCACCCAATATGTGCCTAAAGAAGCATTGAAGACTATGAATTTCAGAAGATTCTCATCTGAGATGCTGAGGGCATTATCTGAACTAACAGAAACAGTAAAATCTTGATGAGAAGAATCTACGATTGATCCACAGTTCTTCACAGTAACTCTGTCATGCTTCCTTAGAATTTTTTCAAGATGAAACATGGTGCTTTTCCAGCAACTCTTGTCCATCCCCAGCCACTTCAATGTGCAGTCACTGCTTTCAAAAGCTCTTTGTGGAAGTTCTTCATGCAGCTTCAGGAAAGTGGCTGCTCTTTCAGCACTAGCCCAGCAACAACATGTCAATGATCCATCATCTATGCATGCAAATGAGGGGAAACAATGAGACAAATTGGGAAGCAAAATCCTCCCTATGACAGTTTAGCTCATGTAGGTGGAATTGAAATCTCTTGCAGCTAAGAGATGATGTTAAGTATCGAGACATTATTCAACTGAAAATTTATTGATATTAACCAAACTCCAAAGACATCCACCATAGTATACCTGTGACAAGTTGTTCGATGCACAAGTGTGGGCCACATATGTATCATTCATGAGAATTAACATCATCACACAAAGTTTACTGAACCTTGCAATCATCAGGTAAATCCAAAACACACTATGTCTCTAGGTTAATAAAAAAAAATGGCTTTATCACTTTTCAGGATCTCGCATGGATGCTAAGATTGAAATAGTATAAAGCAGCTTGGCATATGCAAGATATCGCATCAGATGCTTATTTTATGCTATCATTCTCATAATGCAAGAGAGAAATCCCCAAACAGGGATTTAAATTTAATCTATTTTACAAATCAACAATACAGACCCAAATTCATTTCAATATGTTAAAAAGAAGGCAGATTAAGAGGGAAAAAAATTACGAAAAACCAGATCCTCAATTTAAAACATGCATCAGCTTAAAACCAACAACACAGTTTAGAAGGCTGAAAATAACTCACCCACCACAAAACCCACCAGTGGAATGTCAACAAAGTGTGGGTTCAGCTGAACTTCTGAACATAAATCATGATATTTTCTATTCTTCTCCAGGACCAGGATATGTACAGCAATGATCTAAAGTGAACACAAACAGAAATATGTTAGCACCATCTTCAGTTTTTCACATCATCAATATTTGATTTATCAACAGGCAAAACTAGCATAAAAGAGAAATCAACTTAGGGATGAAAGACCAGCTTAGGAAGCCTAAGCCTCCATATATAAATCTAACACAACTTGCCCTGCAATTAAACTGCAAAGGCTTGCAATCTGTGCACTGAATCAATTCAGAAATCATACCAGAAGAAACATTATCCAAAGGAACAGAAGGCCACATATATGAGGTAGACTGGATTTTAAAAGATCTTTCACGACATGGTTCATTTGCAACCATTATAGAGTTCAAAATAATAAATGAGACAGGTGTAAGCTTCAATTTATTTGTCTCCCTGAAAAATAAGAAACAGCCATTTATATTACCACAGATGTTATAGCAGCTCAGAAGACCTTAAGGAATTAGCTTAGGACCAGTTTTTGTAGGAAGGGGAGATATAGGTGGATGAAAACTCTAATAAACAAAATAATGCAACATATAGAAGGATAAACAACAACATTGGTTAACAAAAATATGAGACATGGATTATAACATACCTCAACTTTAGAATGCGATGAAAAGTTGCATCTACACCAGGACCAAAACCAACTGGATATGCACCTTTGCTTAGAGAACTGAAAATACTCACCTAATAGATTAAAAGCATGCGATAACATGAAAACATTTGTTTTCAAATAACAAAAAAGAAAAGAATTGACAAAATAGAGAAACGAGCAACTTCATGTATGCAGGCTAATAGGAAATTACCATTTGATTATCAACCAAAACATGAATACACGTATTACTTGTGCTCCTCTGAGAGAATATCATGTGATAATCTGATCTTTCACAACTTAACTGGCCATTGGCAGAAACACTGTCAAGCCCATGAATCCCAACCACATGCCCACGCATGGATATGAGCTTTCCCTCAGGAAAAAGGCATGTAAAATCAACAGAGCCAGAAGAGAAACCAGTTGAAGATATTGTGGTCAAAGTCTCTTCTGAAACCATATGTGCTTTTGTTTCACTGAGTGCTGCTTCCAAAAAATCCATTGCAATGGCAGGGAGATGAAGACAAACATCTGGAGATGACCTCAAGGGCAGTTCAACTTGATCTCTTAGCAGAACTTCTCTACAGCTGAAAGAATACTCCCCCTGAGAAGAATTATTTAATGATCCATTACTTGTGACCAACTCTTCAGAAGAGAAAGAAAGGCTCCACATATGCATTCTGGAAGGGATAAAGACTTTAACACTATTAATTGTATTATAGTCCTCAATGCTACAAAATAATTCATCTGGATGGTGCTTTATGATGTAATAACTGCCAATATGCAAAAACTGGAATTTATATTAAAGCGAATACCTGTCATGCATTGTCAATGAAATAAGAGAACAGCGCTATTTCATTATCCTTTCACTAAGTTCCAAAGAGACCCCCTTCCAAAGGGAGCCAACAGGGAAGCCTAACACACCTGATACTTGAAAACGTTTTCAGAGTTGAATTCTAGCAACACCTTCTTTGCACTTGATTTACAATCAGCACTATCCTTCACATTTCTTTTAATGAACCACAGTTTTCCTGATCCAACTGAATTGTAACCGTTAGCAGTTTTAAAAGTGACCAAGCATGGAATTTCAAGAGAACTCCTCAAGTATCCACATATTCCCTCGGTGGATCCTTTGAAAGCCTGGCTAGATGTCTGATCAATTTTATGTTTCTTATTGGGCAGATTTTCCTGGCAATTTTCACCGAATTTATGTAATCGTTCGTTAAGCCAATCCTCTGAAACCTTAATTGGGTGTGCAGTTCCATCTTTCCCGGAAAGAAACAGATCCCAAGGCAAGACAATGGCCTCAGCAAACATAGTAAACCTATCTGATATCACCAGCTCACCTTGAAACTGCAGAAATAAACATGGAAGATTATGAAATTGTGAAGAGAGAATAAATTGTTCCTACATATAAATTTTTTTGTTGGGGACATCAGGAGACAACAGGAAAAAAATTATTAGAGCACCTGTTATGAACATTCAGCAAAACTATATGTGAAGATGCAACCATACCTTTTGTATCACAGGGTATTTGTGCGTTACCCAAATCAGATGAAATCATCCTCCTTGAAGTTCATCAATTTCATTATTCCAGTCCACACAAGGATAAAAGGGAAGATTTTTGCAGATTGCATTGCTTAAGTGAAAATAGATATAAGTTGTTAAGTACATTTCTTTTGCCCATGGAGTACAATGAAAGATATGCCTGCATGAGAATGACTCACTATCAGGCAATCCTGGACAAACCACAGAGTCAGGTATGCCTTCAACAATTCGACTATAGTTAACAACCTGAAAAGCAAATATAAGATAAGCAACTCTAGAGACTTGAAGAATATATTTTAAATATACATAGAACTCTCACAAATTCAAGCAGCCTAGGAAAAGAAGATGATAAGAAGTCTTGGAATCATTATTAAATATAACCTCATAGATGCTGTTTGACTTCCAAGTGGATGGAAGGTCAGGTATTATGACATCAATGCTTCCAGTAGCATCAACTAACTGCAACCTTCCAGAAGATGGAGAAATCTAGATGACCAATACAAATCATTTGATTAATTAAGAGAAGATATCATCCAAGTCATCTTGAACCACTAAACGACAGAATTAGTAATTGAAAACCTAATAAGCAGGTTTTTTTATAAGGACAAAAACTATTGAGAAGGGAAAAAGAACAATATAATATGGAGGACAATAAATCCATCGGAGAAACCCATCGTACAACTATAAATAAGAACATAGAAAGAAGCTAAAAAAGTAACACCCCCCTATCAATTGGATAAGATGCAGAGATCTAAAAGCTCCAATTGCAAATAATAATCAGATAATAATATATCCACAACAGATGCACAGCCTAAACAAATAGTTAAGTACTAAAAACTATCTAGTAATGTGAAGATAAGAACCCATTGACTTGCCCAGTGTCATCCCACAAAAACCCTTCCTTTTTGACATAAAGTTATCTGGCTCAGTTACAAGCAGCCATGATTTTGCCAAGCCTCATCCCAATATCAAAATCATTTTTAAATTCATCATTATTGACCTGAATTTTACCATACCAAGTTTTACATCTCTTTCATTTTATACAAAAGCTTATTGAAGTTAAAAATCCTAAGAAGTGAAACAACAAAATTCAGCGCCATGCTTTAGATTAGATAGATTTTGAAGGAAAAGAATATTGTTCATTATGGTTAGTTTTTCTATGTCACTGTTATTCTACAATTTTCCTTTTCAGAAGTTGAAATAATGTAATTAACTAACATATTATTGTCCACTCTACATTGCATGCTTTTCTTGCTCAGATACTACATTCGCTTCCTCTTATCAATCAATAACTTGAACCTTCACATCATGAAGGTCAAATACCTACCTTGACATTTCCATACATTCCCAAGATCATGCAGGCAAAAATGCTTCATTTACACTTGCTTATGCAAATTGAAGTGATTCATAATCGATCAAAGTAGAACAAGTAGTTTTACGGAGATCGTTTAAGTAAAAACATGATGATGAAGCTAAATCACCAACCTTAAGACTTCCAAGCAGAGAGACACCTATATCTTTGCTTTGAAAAATCCTCCTCAATGGCTGGCTATGAGATCTTCCTTCACATGGAAGAAGGCTAAATTGAATGCTATCATGCAAGACGAGACAGTTGTTCTTCAGCTGTAACTGCACTCTCATGCACATGGACTCACAATAATGGAGAAAGGCTGAGATAGGTGCCACCTAAGAGTAAGAAAATATATTGATGATTGTTCTCTAATTTTCATTTTGACTAGCTACTAAAATATATGATAATTCTATACAGTATAATTAGATAGGCACTTTGATTGGATGAAGCAAGCTATTGTAAAAAAGATCATATGTGACACAAGAAATATTCTAATTGCTGAACTAACCAATTTCAGGTTAGCACAATCTGGTTCACCTCCACAGCCACAGAAGTCATGCATGCATAATTCTGTAAGTATTCCATGCTGCAAAAAAAATCTTGCAATAGATGACAACCAAATAAAGCAAAATAGACTCGTACCAGTTCATCTAAAAGTGAATTTACAAATTTACCCGAGCTCGAATCACTGATGAGGGTAAATGTGAGCTACAAAACATCTGAGCTAGCCCTTCGTTCTGGTTACACCTTGCAACCATTCATATCAAGTTAGCAGATAACAATTAAAGCGCAGCTACAGGAAAGGCATTGAAAGGAATGCAAGAAACTCTGATCTAGTTCTTATGAACTAGTAAGAAACTAAAGCAAGTAAACTTACATCTTTTGATCCCAAAATCTCCTTTTTTGATAAAATCCTAGCAAACTTCTTGCAAAAACATGAAATGACAAGTAGTGCCCTGAATCCAACCATCATATCATTAAATGAATTGAGAATACTTATTTTACTCATCCTATAAAACCACTCAATTCCATACCATAGTCTGGCAGAAAAAGTCAAGGACTCTATAAACTTCCCCATCTGACTTTGTGATTGTGAAACTATGTGACACCTGCAGCATAGGATTGGATCTCAATTATACCTGCTGGGAATGTTTATATGTCAAAAATTGAATAGCCTATGTCTTGCATAAGAAGTGAAGGGACAACTTCATCACTTAAAACAACGCCATTGGAGAACATAAAGGCCACAGCCAAAATCAGCATAGAACTAGTTTGAGGTCATTTTCTGAAAAATTAAATTCCATACAAATGGGAAATTAACAGATTCCTATAATACATCGATGGAAGAGATATAAACTAATAAAAAATCTAAGCAGCCCATACCGAGTTTCCCATGGAGAGAATGACTATAATAATGCTAGTCTTGAAGCAAGCCCCGAGTACAAGTATTTGCGTCCAATAAAATTTCGAATTAACAAAATGTACATTCCTCAAATAAATCTATAACAAAAGCCAACAATTAGAAAAATGCTGTATGTCTTCAGAATAAAATTATAAACGTTAACGCTTTTTTTTCCACTAAAAAACCTAGAAAATTTATTTTCTTACAATTGCGCCCACCCTAAGACTGAGGTGCAACAAGTAGCTGATCAGTTAGTAAAAGCCATACTTCTTTGTCCAGCTCAACAACCCTTCCTTGCATGTATACACCCTTGACCACACCAGTATATGCACCAAATTCACCTTTTCCTGCAATAACATATCTCAAAAAGGGCGAACATTTCTTAGACAAACGAGGTACATGCAATAAAGAACATTCAGTGGTTACAAATATCAATTGAGACTCTTCATTCGCTATAAAAACCAACTTCTTTTTCAACCCTAACAGTGTGACAACATTCCCTACAAGCTTGGTAATCACAGGGTGCCAGGTTGAAGAAGAACCATAGAAGTATACGAACAAAGGTTTTACAAAAGAATAGGAACGCTGTTCTAGAGCTAAATTATGCAAAACTGAGATGGACTCCTTAGAATTACACGAGTTACACTCACAAACCATAATTTGTACAATAAAGCCCCGAAGATTGTTTGACTTCCTTGCGTCGATTGAACATGGAACAAGTGAAACAAGGCTTATTGATTCCATTGGTCCGTGAATGCAGTAACGAGCCTTGGATTTGTCGCCATTAGGAGGATGAGAAGAAGAACCTAAAACTATAGGAATCGAATCTATAGGTGAACAGCGTGAGAGGGTAACAATGCTTGAATCTGTAAAAGTCCATTTGATAATTTCTAAAAATCTGCCACCAGAATGCTTTCGGGGAATGAAATTCCAGACGACGACCTGAATCTTATTCCCAATTGCCCTGACACTGAACTCGAGAATATCGCAACAAATGCTGGACGAACTGTCCGAGAACTGAAAGCAATTCTTGTTAGAGCATTTCAGGGTTTCATTTGGGAGAGTTAGGGTTCCAATAAGGATCGCTGGATGACTCAACGAAGAGAGAATTTTATCATCAAGCTCGTTTAACATATCAGAAATAATAACAGAAACACATTCGAAATGAATTGCTTCAATTACAAGAGTGGCTACTTTCATATCTCAAAACTGTAACCTTCCAATTGCAAGCCTAAAAGTTTTTTTATCGAACATGACAATCGATTTTTATCTACAAAAATATCAAAACCTTAAACGCTCCATCCTGTAAACACACTCTATACCAATTCAATTGAACAAGACAAATTTGCCTCAACTCAATGATATTCTCTCATTCCGCATGTAGCTAACAAAAGCTTAATTCAACACATTCTTTTGGATAAGGAAGTTTTTTAGGCAAATTGGATAATTCAACATCCTACAGCACAAGTTGAATACACAAAACAGACAAGAATCAACAAAAAAACCAAGTTGACTGAAGTTACTGGATCGGTGAGTTTTAACTTTTCTTCTCTGGATTGTAAAGCCGTGTGGATTAAACTGAGATTAGAATCAAATTGAATAGCAAGAAGAAGATCAAGAAATTATGTCAATCAACAAACACCCCTTTTTACAGAAGAACTAAATAACCTGATTTTTTAAAAAATGAAATTAAAAAAATAAATGAACAACGTGAGAGTGAGAGGTTGCCATGGTCTTATCGGTGGCCACTGTCGGAGCTCCCTTGTCGGCCTATTGTGTGAATTATTGGAAAAATTACTATTTTCTCGCCCCTCGGACCGTCTTTAAGCATGAATAAATGAGAAAATAAAATAACAATTGAGAAATTAAAGAGAATAAAGACACAAAGATTTAACGTGAAAAACTCCCAAATGGAAAAAAACCACGGCCGTTGCCTAACGACAACCAAGAAAAATATTTACTATGTGAAAAATTGTTACAACCACAAATACAAAATATTTTTCTATCCGACACCCACAAAACAACCCCCAAATATTTATACTCCAAGAGCTCAACTCCAATCTCTAATATAAAACACTTGTTGTGTTTTAGTGTGTTTTGAACTAAAGGATTTGAGCTACTTATATAGGAGGGTAATACCCTCCTATTTCCTTTCTTTTTCGATGTGGGATTGTTAAATCCCTTACTTTTTTTTTTCTGTGGTCAACAAATGCGGCTAACAATCTCCACCTTGACAAAAGAAAATAAAAAAAAATACAACATTGTCTGTTACCGACAATCATAATTCTAATAACAAGAATTATCATACTCCACCATAAAAAAGTATCATCACTTGAAATCACTTCACAAACTCCAAAAAATTTTTACCGGCCATGTCGAGATCCCGCTAATAATTTATGGTGCAACCCTCCTGTTGACTTTCCGAGAGTTCATTAGCCATCGACATAATTTTTTTTCACCACACACTTTGCATTAACTGTCAACCAATGCCGTGCGTATTTCCGTGGACCAGCTACCAATAATCCGTCATCTTCCATGGCATCTCAACGGGTAGCAATCATGCCATGAGGACACACTTCTCTCAACTACAGAGAAAACTCATCATCTCCTTCGCCACAGGAGATCACATTGGCAACAACAACGTTAGAGCTTCTAGCCGAATCAGCTCCACCGTTCGGGCAATCCTTCCTCACGTGTCCAGTTTGACCACACCCCCAGCAGACAACCTTCCTCTTTCCGGAGCCTTTATTCTTTTTCCTGATACTGACAGATAAAGCTGAATTCTCATAAGATTTATTTTTCATTTCATTCAGTCTTCTCTCCTCAGTAATGAGCTTACTAACCACATCCGCATACACCACTTCCTTACTACCATATTTCAGAACAGGCTTCATGTGCTCATATGTTTAAGGAAGTGACAGGATGAGCCGGAGAGCTTTATCTTCATCTTCGGTTTTCACTCCAAGAGTTTCCAATTCAGAGATGATACCGTTGAGGACACTCAGGTGATCGGACAGCTTTGTACCTTCAGCCATTTTCAACGTATGAAATTGCTCCTTCAAATATAACCTGTTGGATATATTTTTCCCCTGATACAATTCTTCCAGTTTCTCCCACAGCTCCTTTGTCGTGGACAATCCAAGCACATTAGAAAGAATATTTTTTGCTAGACACATGCGAATTTGACTTGCCGCCTTGATATCCAGCTCCTCCCATTCTTCGTCACTAATCTTGGATTTTTCTGAGTCTCCACTACCACCGCCTTTCCCTGAATTTCTTCCGCTGACTGGTTTACCCTGCAAAATCTTATGTAGTCCAGACTGTATCAACACGTCTTTGACTTGCACTTGCCACAATGCAAAATTCATTCTCCCATCAAATTTCTCAATCTCGCATCTCATTGCCGACATGCTTACTTTGTGCTTAATAAAGGACCAGAAATAAATATTACACCAGGTAAATTTCCAGGTAAGAGGAGGAGTCACAATGGTCTCACTTAAAATCCACTTGCCTTAGACTAAATTCGTGTCGTTTGACAGAATTTACCTTGACAGGTAATTATTTATTTCACCACCAATACTCAAGTACACCAAAGCAAAACGGCTCCACCTTTTCCAAAACTCCTCCAGCTCCAAAGGCTCCACCAGCTTAAAACAAAAATAATTTTTTTAACAAAAAACTTTTCTGATGTGGAAGATCATACCAAGCTGCAACCACAGAGCATACTAAGATTTTTGACAAAAAATTATAACACCTAAGCTCTGATACCACTTGTTGAAAAAATCACTATTTTTCCGCCCCTCGGACCGTCTTTAAGCAGGAATAAATGAGAAAATAAAATAACAATTGAGAAATTAAAGAGAATAAAGACACAAAGATTTAACGTGGAAAACTCTCAAATGGAGAAAAACCACGGCCGTTACCTAACGACAACCAAAAAAATATTTACTATATGGAAAATTGTTACAACCACAAATACAAAATATTTTTCTATCCGACACCCACAAAACAACCCCCAAATATTTATACTCCAAGAGCTCAACTCTAATCTCTAATATAAAATACTTGTTGTGTTTTAGTGTGTTTTGAACTAAAGGATTTGAGCTACTTATATAGGAGGGGAATATCCTCCTATTTCCTTTCTTTTTCGATGTGGGATTGTTAAATCCCTTACTTTTTTTTTGTGGTCAACAAATGCGGCTAACATGAATGCCTTGCGAGACAGAGACAAAGATTGAGACAGAGAGCGAGATGGTGGTCGGAGCTCCCTCGTCGACCTGCTGTGTAAATCCCTTGCAAGACAGAGACAGGGACAGAGACTGAGAGTGAAACATAGAGAGAGATGGTGAGACTCTAGAGCGAGATGGTGAGAGCTGCGATAGAGATGGTTGAGGTTGTTGGTTGAGGTGGCTACGATGGAGATGGTGAGATAGAAACAGAGAGCGAGCCAGAGACAAGTAGCGAGACAGAGAGCGAGATGGTGAGAGCGAGATAAAGAGGTGACTGCGATGGAGACGGTGGGAACGAGACAGAGAGTTGTTCAGGACTTTAGGTTTCTTGTTTGGACCAACAATTTTGTTTTGCTCAAAATTTTGATATACTAAAAAAATTAAATTTAAAATAATTAGTTAAATTATATCTATTATTTCTCTTTTAATCTCAATCTTATATTTTTACTATATATATTATAATAAAAATAATATATTATATATTAAATAGTATTTATATTATAGTATATATATATATATATACATTATATGTTACCATTTAGCATTGCTCTATATATTATATATTTTTATTTTTATTATATACATATAATATATAGTGCTTAATATACATATACTACAAATAATATATAGTGCTTAATATATATATAGTAAAAATAAAATAAAACACATATATATATTTTACACTAGATATACTATTTATATTATAATATATATGGTGTATATATATATTATAGTAAAAATAATAATATATAATATATATTATAGTATATAATAAAAATAATTGTTAATACATATATAGCCTATATAATACATAATATATATATAATATCGTATCACATAACATATATATATATATATATTTTACATATAATATATAGTATACATAGTATAAAGCATGTATATATATAATATAGCACATACATATATCATATATATGATATATATATATATATATATACTTTATTTTAATATATATACTTTATTTTTATCAAACATTATAAAAAATAATATAGCATATATTAAGTAGTATATTTATTATATAGTTTATTGTAATATATATAGTGTATATATATAACATCATTTTATATTAATATTGTTATATTAACTATAATAAACTTTATAACATTAACCATTTTATCTTATATACAATATATATAATAAATCTTATATGATATATTATATTTTTAAGTATCAATTATATCATATATACAATTTAATTTTTTTATATTAATTATATAATATTAACTATATATATTAATAATTAGTATAATTTGAGATATAAATTTTTAAAAATATAAGACATTATATAATACATATATAATATATAGTGCTTAATATACATATACTATAAATAATATATATTACTTAATATATATATGGTAAAATAAAATATAATACATATACAGGCTTTACACTAGATGTACTATTTATATTATAATATATATGGTGTATATATATATATATGTATGTAATGAAAATAACTGATAATATATATATAGCCTATATAATACATAATATATATATATATATATATAATATTTTAGTACATAACATATGCATATTCTACATATAATATATAGTATATATAGTGTAAGGCATGTATATATATAATATAGCATATACATGTATCACATATAATATATATTGTATATATATTTTTTATTTTTACATATATATACTTTGTTTTTATCAAATATTATAGAAAATAATATAGCATATATTAAATAGTATATATATTATATAGTTTATTATACTATGTATAATATATATATATAACTTTATTTTATATTTATATTGTTATATTAACTATAATCAATTTTACAACATTAACCATTTTATCTTATATGCAATATATATAATTAATCTTATATGATATATTATATTTTTAAGTATCAATTATATCATATATATAATTCGATTTTTTAATATTAATTATATAATATTAACTATATATATTAATAATTATTATAATTTGGGATATAAATTCTTAAAAATATAAGACTAATTGTAAAATTAATAAATATAATATGCTAATATATTATAATATATTTTTTAATATAACCTAGTGAACCAGCTAGTTTACGAGTTTAGCTCGCGAGTCTAACGAGCCGAGTATCTCTGAGCTTGGGTTTGACTCATTTATTAAACGAGCAACTTGAGCTCGACTTATTTTTAAATGAGCTCGAGCCTAAACGAGCTTTTATCCAGCCGAGATCTAAGCTAAATTCGAGTAGCTTGGCTTATTTACAGTCCTACTCTTTTTTTTTAATAAGAAAGTTTAAAATTCGAACATTGTGAATAAAGTACTTTAAAATTTTAGGAATGATCACTTATTTTATATTTTTAATCAGCCTGCTCGGTGCCATAACGCAAACTTATATTAGTTTATAATATCTGGATTGTAAGATACTTAATGATAAAATAAAAAAATTAAATCAAATTACCTATATATTTTTAATTTTTATTTATAATTTAATAAAAATAAAAATTAAATTAACTGATGGTTAAATTTAAAATTTTAATGAAAATACATTTAAATAGTAAAAAAAATTGCGAAGTGGTTTGCTTCAAATTTACGAGATTCAATTTTCATCTCTAACATTATATAATTTTCTGGTAAAGGCTTAGGTTGGACTCTAAAAAAAGTTTACTTGTAACATGTAAACCAGTACCTAACTGCTGTAATTTTTTTTTTGTTATTTTAGTTTCATAATATAATATCAATTTTTAAAGGACGTGGCATTTAAATAAGACTTCAAATTGCCAATTATCAAAATACAGATAAAATATTTAAAAGCCACATGTAAAATTTCACATTAATATGTTTGCTTAAATTTAAGGAAATGGAAATACATGAGCTGAGCTTGAAATAAATAAATAAATAAATATATACATATTACTGAAATAGGTAAAAGCAAAGCCATTACATGCATAGCTGATTTGAATTAAAAAAAAAAAAAAGGAGAAAAAAGCAACCCAGCTGAGCTGAGACAACAGTTTCCATGTTATTTGGAATTAATCAAATTGAGGGAGGAAAGATCCCTATATATACAAGGTCACCTAAAAAAAGACTTTACTTTTATAGCACAAAAATAAATATCTATTATTGCTTTCCTACTTTTTCCATCTTTCTCAAATCATTGCTTTAAGCCATAACCTAATTAACCCCTTCTATTTGGACAAACTCTAGCTATGATGATGAATATGGAAATGACCAGCACGCTAATCCCAGCTGATCAAATTTCCAAGTTAAGAAGCTGCTCTGTATTTTCAACAGTGTAGAAATGGTAAACTAAACCTCCAAGCTGAAAAGTAGAGAAAAAACACTACGAGAATCTCCATTATGTCATGTCTAGTCAATTACTAGCTTCAAACCTAACTGTACACGGAAGGAACTTGCTTTAGATTAACCCATGATAATGAATACATATTTTAGACGTGTGGAACTTCCCTTCCATGACTCCTTGAAACTGCCAAAGGATGGTTATTCGAAGCACCAAGTGGCATATTTCTGGAAACATTTGAAGAAGAGCTGAAATTATGCGAACCATAAACCAGCTGCCTTGCAGTACAGTTGAATGCATAGATTTGTTGACAGGTTTCACTATGGAGAAAAAAAATGCAGAAATAAAAATAAGTTTTACATAGCTAGATCAGATATAAGGAAATTAACAAATCTACAAGTATTGCATGAGTTGTTGCCTCTGTTGCATGTGGATATATTTACCTATTGCTAGGCAG
Organism: Garcia nutans; assembly: GCA_947685225.1. Classification (NCBI taxonomy): domain Eukaryota; kingdom Viridiplantae; phylum Streptophyta; class Magnoliopsida; order Malpighiales; family Euphorbiaceae; genus Garcia; species Garcia nutans. The sequence continues at coordinate 57,067,609 of CANTUV010000039.1, forward strand.
TTTATCACTAGTAATCTGCTTGCCTGGAGATATTGGCATCAAATCAATGTTTTGTGCAGCAGAATCTCTGGCATTGTGTGATTTATCCTATAAAGAGGACACATGAATAATTAGTACTAACAGTAAGCATTTCGCTAGAGTAAAATAAATCACGTTGGATCTCATCATTGCAGAAAGAATGCCTATCTGCATTTATCATTCAATACTTGCCATGAGGTGAATTGCTGATGATGCTTGTCTGCAGGCCAACACATTGAGTTCACCTGAATTTTGCACAAAAGGATGCTCAAGCAGCTTAGTAGCTGATGGTCGCTCGGCAGGATTCCTTCGAAAGCAACAGCTGAGGAAGTCTTTTGTCTCTGGAGACATTGCTTCTGGTATAGGTGGAGTTCTGTTCAAAACCTTGAACATTGCTTGAGGCTGATATGCAAAAGAGTATTAGATAATTAAATGGATGAAGTAAAAGACCTGTAAGTATACACATCATTGTAACAGAATTTCCAAAGGAAACATGTACGGAGAGCAAAGATGATGAGAAGACCTAGCTGAAGAAAAGAAGAAAGCACAAACCTCCGCTTCATTTCACAATGATTTGAGAAAGAAAAAAATAATCGATAATCAATTAACAATTATACAACATTATGCAAAATAAAGAAACAGATACCTTTAAAGGTTCATCGATAAGGATGAGCCCATAACACTAACCAAAGAAAAATAATTCAATCAAATTATGGTGTAAAATAGCAACTACTTTTCTTTGTTTCCTGCAAACAGGATCTTCTGTCCAACTTAAATACTTCTATTAAATGCATAAAAGAGTTTTTTTTTTAAGTGGCACAACCTTCCAATTCAGCGCAGACTCTCTATTCCTTCTAATCAGAATTTAGATTACAGGAAGAATGTATTTCAAGAAAATAGTTTATTGAATTGCACAGTCAAAAGGAAAAGTCTTATTTGATTAACCAGTTGGGGCAGAAAATAAATTGAGGATGGGGTGCCACTGAATTTGGATTAAATGACAGCTAGTTAAAAGATTTTGTACATTCTCTCCCCTAGCCTTTAGGCAGATGCTCTTAACCTCAAACCCAAAATGCATGCTGGTGAAGTGGCTCATCAGGATTTCAGGACAAAGCCGAGTCACAATGCAAATTCAATCACATTGGAAAGAGAATGGATTTGAAAAAATAGTGGGGTACAAAGAGAAGAAACTTCATCAAAATCAACTTTCTAATACAGCTGCATTTTCTTTATAACTTAATAAGATTGAATTGACAGTAAGAACTTAAAGAACTTAAAGCAGTAGATATTTGACCACTTTCCTAGGTTACAAATAAATGAGAAGTATAGTTATGAGCTCACCCCTTGAAGATCTCCCCAGGGAGGTTTACCAGTAAACATCTCAATGATGGTACAACCCAAGCTCCATATATCAACAGCCAATGCAAGATCAGAACAGGCATCTTTCTGCATCACAGCTTTTATGACCTGTGAAAATGTTAGCAGTTTAAAAAAAGATGTAGCAAGGGCCATCAGGAGATCTACAAATATCTTAACTTGAAGTACCTCTGGAGCCATCCAGTGTGGACTGCCTTTCAAAGACAATTCATATGATAGCCCAGTTAACTGACATAAACAAAAGTTTAAATAAAAATAAATTAAAATAAAGTTCACATAAATATATACAAAATAACAGCTGAAAATTTTTTCATAGGAATCCATCAAGGTATTCAAAATATTCAAACCCACATGTTTTGCCATCCCAAAATCTGCTAGCTTAACAATGCCTGATGAATCAACAAGCAAATTTGCTCCTTTAATGTCCCTGCGAAGGACAATTCTTTGAATCAGTAAAGCTCCACTTTGCTGGAAAAGGATAAAACTTGGTGACAAATAAATGCACAAAGTTCCACACCATGTTCTCAAGTCAAACAATTTGGATGGTGTGATGTAAAACAAGTACCCTTCGTCTATTTTGCAACATAACAGCAACATTTTATGAATTCCTGTTTCTATTATTTATTTGAAGAAGATAATTGGCGTAAGATGATAACTGATTGTCAATAAAGAACTTTGTCTTTTCCTCTTCATCACACATCAATTACCTGTGGATTGTCTTCGTGCTATGCAAATAAGCCAACCCAGAGAGAATATGGCGGGTGAAATTACGGACTATAGATTCTGTCATATCCCCACAATGTTCATGCACATATCTATTGATTGATCCAGGATGAACATACTCCAAATATATGTAGAAGTGACCATCAACCTGACACAATAAAATGCTCCAGAAATCAATTAAAATTGAAGTAGTTTACAAGCATTTAGATCCAACAAACATAAGACTAGAACTACAGAAGGAGTACTTACTATCTCACTGCCATAGTACTGCACTATATTTGGATGCTTTAGATGTTGGAGAAATCTAATTTCCTACACACAAACAATACTAATTAGAAATTCATTATCCTGCAAATTAAATCCTAAGCAATGTGATTCATATGACATTTGTATTTTCCTTGACAAACAATTAAAAGAATTAATAGCATGACAGAATCTTCTACATAACATTCAGATTGATGAAATTATCAATGAGCAGCTGTTCATAAACAGAGAAAAATTATAATTTTTTCTGTTCCAGGGAAAGGAAAAGATATTCCAGTGACGCTTCCATATTAGTTTATGTGATGCATCAAGAATCAGAATCAGTCGAAAAAATGTTGCTGTAAAGTCAAATCATAAATTCATGCTTTGAAATCCTCCTAAGACTTGTAAGCACCATAGAAAGGGAATTAAGTAAACAAAACCAGTAAGGCTACTTGCACATAATATAGTAGATTGACTAGTGAGCCTGGGAAATTTTCCAGCAACTAGTGTCCTAGTTTGTAGAACTATATGAACAGTGGCGGACGCAGGGGTTCACTGAAGGAGGGGCAAAATGGTGGTTGGTCAACAGGAACGGTGGTTGGACACAGTGCCAGAAGCTCTTCTACCTCTCGACCGGGCCCAGCCCCCCTTCCCTCTCTTTCTTCTCTGTAACTTCAAATGGCAAGGGCAGAATCAACGGCCATACTCCCACTATAAAGAGCTCCTGGCTGCCGGCGAAGGAGGGTCATTCTCCCCCCCCCCCCCTAGTTCCGCCCCTGGTGGCAGAACTATAATTTTGGTAAAAGGGGAGTAAAATTTTCATGCAAAAAAAAAAATAAAGATGGCTTTATATTTAATTTTATTTTCATATTAAAAATTAATGTAAAAAAGTGGCATTAATATTTATATTTTATTTTATTTTCATATTAAAAATTAATGTAAATAAGTGGCAATAATATTTATATTTTATTTTATTTTATTTTCATATTAAATATTTGAATTTTTATTATTTTATTTTAATATTTAAATATTACTTTGAAAAATTACACATTATATATTATTTTAAAATAATATTTATATATTTTTTAAAATATTTTAAAGAAAGTATTTAAATTAACTATTTTTTAATAAATTTATATGATAGAATCTTTTTTGCAAAATAATTAACCTAATCACAAAATCCTAAACTAAATTTATAGTCAAATTACAAATAATTAACCTAATCATAAAATTATATATTTTCAATTCATTTCATAATCAAATTTCAAAATAATTAACTCAATTATCAAAATAATAAACTAAAACCTATAAATTAAACAATAATTATAATACTCAATATAACATTATCAAAATAATAAATTAAAAACTAATTTTAAAATTTTAAAATAATTAATATTCAAAAATATTATTTTAATATATATATATATATATATATATATATATTGGAGGAACCAAGGGGGACAATGGACCCCCTGCCCCCCCCACTGGTTCCGCCCATGTATATGAAGCATGTATTGAGAAGTAGAGAGTATATATGATTCGGGCATTGTGCATGATTGTAGACTTCTCCAAATGGTATGAAACAAAGTCCAATTCTTTCCTTAAGTGTCTTCTTTTCCTCCATGTTATCACATAATGCATAAATGCTAATAAAGGACTGCTGGATGTACCTGCTCCAGCTGCTTTATGCATTCAGCAGATTTAGAGTCATCAGGGATAATATCAACTTCCTTCATCGCACACAAAGCTCCAGTCTCCCTGTCAAGTAAAAGCATCAAAAGTATTATTTGCTGTTAAAAAAGTCTAGAGAAAACAAGCAAGCCTCAGAATGGATGCATACCGGTTGGTTCCAACATAAACACTTCCATATGTACCACGTCCAATGAGTTTTCCTTTCAGCCATTGAGTTTTTCTCAATGATGCATTTGGCTTCTCTATTGTGTGATGAGGAATAGCTAGTGGTGATGGCACAAATGATTGTAGCTGTGCAGCTCCAGGAGGAAGGGGCAATGGGTGAGCACTGAAACCTTTAGTACTTTCTGGCCACTCCTTAGATCTTCCTGCGAGCAATTTAGTATGTAACGGAAAAGAAAACTTATTGGGAGTTCTGGGGCTGCGGTGGGGACTTTGCAATGATGGGCTATGAAATGGAGAACAATCTGTACTATGCACAGTTTTCACTAGTGAAACCTGTGAAGTATGACCAGCAAGCCTACCTAAGTCCGGAATATCCAAAGCTGATGAATTCTTAAATGCCTGTGAAGCCACAAAAGATTGTAAAATGTCTCGAGTGTCTGATCTTTGTGGACTAACAGCAGGACTTGAGAAACTGCTTGTTGGAGCACTTCTGGGAGAAGCAATCCGACTTAACTTGTAATTAACACTTTCAATATTTATATCATGAGATTGTCCCTTGCAACAATTGCTTGAACCTTTAGTTGAATCTGTAGCATTGCAGGGAGGAGAGAGTTCTCCTGCATTTGATCTCCTTGGACTAAGCATAGGACTTGAGAAACCACTTGTCGGAGCACTTTGTGCAGAAATGTTCAATCTTAACTCATAATTAGTACAGGGAAAATTAGCATCTTGAGAACATCTACAGTGACAATTGCTTGAACATGTGGCAGACTTTGTCACAATGTGATCTGCACTGTTTCTGATAGTTCATAGAGGCAAAACACACAGACAGATCAACATAGATACTCATACATGTATGTATAGATGGATAATCTTAATTGAATGCTGAGCAAATTAATGCTAGCCATTACAGAATTTGCAAGCACAGAGCAATCGTTGTCGGCATCATGTACAGAGTGATAATGTCCAATAGGCTCCATTTGGAAAAACTCACTTGAAAAATTAAATTCAATTGTAACTGTTAAATTGTGTTCTTGTGCAATTATTGTTCCAAAAATTGTACACAGAGATAATGAATTCAATTTATTTTATTTTCATAATTACCTTATTTATTTAACAATAACCAGGTTCGTTGAAATTTTAAGAGATTAGAATATATGTAATTTGAATATAAATTAAGTCATAATTAATTTTAGTTTCTGCAAATGCAATGGTTTCTATTTATTTTGAAATCATTTCTTTATACTAAAAGAACTGAATTCTATAAACTACTTTCTTCCAAATATGAAAAATGATAATAAAGAATTCATTTGAATGAATTCTTGCAAAATCTGAGAGGAAACAGAATTTGGATCGCATAAACACATGCTTATGAGATTTTGATTTCATGATTAAGGCCATATTTGGCGTAAATGAATTTCACGAGATTTTTTACGAAATTCATTTGCAATTTCATATTTGGTATAAATGAAAATGTTTGACTTTACTTTGAATCCAAACAAAATTCTTATTTGCAAAAAAATTCTATGCTGCAGGTTAATCGCCTAGAAGTAGTTAATAGGTTCTCTGTTCAGGTTGACCAGCCATAGGAAAATGTATACGGCATGCCAAATATATGAATTGAAATCAATCTCTATATGCTGTTTAAATTTTCGCAGCGATCAATCATAGGCAGGGACTCTAGATAACATATTTGAGTGAAAGGATCTTAATATTACCTCCTTAATACAGAGCTGGGTACTTCCTCTGGTGGTGATCCTGGAGGACGCTGCCCAAAGATGGAACCCAATAACTCCGGCCTCTTAGTCAGAGTCAATTCGGGAAGCGGTAACGGTTGCGGCACAGCAGACCAAGAACAGTTATAGGAGCAGCCAGGAGACCTAGGCTTTCTGCCGGAATCAGGTGAAGCAGGAGGCGAATTCAAATCGTCAGTCAACTGCAAACCAAGCTGTTCATCAGTTACATGCCTGAGTTTCCTTTGCCGCGTGAGTCTCCTCTGCATAACTGATTGGCAGCGATTATTGACGGAATTACCAACATTCCCACTGGTTTCTTTAGAAGAAGAAGAAGAAGAAGAAGAGGGAGACGCTGGCAAAGAGGAAGAAACAGAAGTAGACGAAATGGAGGAAACAGTTTTTTTAAAGAAAGGCATTTGGCAGATTGAAAGGAGAGAAAGGAAAGTGGACTTGTATAAAGCTTCATGAGAAAGAATTTGCGATCGCTAATATTTGTTGATTATTATTAGCCATGGGAAAAGCCTCGGTTACTTCTCAGTTCTTGCTGCGCTTACTTCAAACATTTAAAAATGAATAAACTAAGAACTTATTTTCTAAGCTTTGAATTTGTTTAGTCAAAAGTGAGGATTGGGATATTTTATGACCTCAGAAATCTGACCTAAACTGAAGCTTCAAGCTCTTAATCGGTCTCAGGCTCTTAGCCAAAAAGCGGCATTGTTGGAGAAATCGGAGTCAGAAACACGACGCTCGTCTCTTCTAACAGCTGCCGAGCTGCGAGGTCAATACGTTACTCACGCAAACAGACTGCCACCGCAGAGAGGAGGATATTAAACTTTCATTTCTTCTTTCCTTATTATTATTTTTTTAAGAACTCCTAACAAAAGTCAAGGTTGACATAATAATAATAAAAATAAAATGAAAATAAAACGAGCCGTGTGCGTACTGCGCAAGTACGTTTTACGGAGACTTAAAATATATCACATGTATTTCCGATATTTTGAATTTTGCAAAGAGTTAAGCGCGTGAATCTCACCAAATCATATCTGTTAGATTATGTGACTATTCTCACAAGTTTTATAAGCTACTTACAAAGATTTTGTTGTTGGTGCTGGTTACAGCTAAGGGACAAGCTCACAAGAAAAATGTTGAATAGATTTTAACGTCAAAGCACAAGGGTAACAAATATGCTTTTTTAGCCTAATTTATGGAGTTAATTTGTATCTATGTTTTGACAGTCCGTGGTTAAGATGTGTGGGTGCAACAAGAAAAAAAAAGGTCAGTCGGATATATGAATGCTTCCGCAATAAGCTGAATTAAGAAAAAAGTCAGACTTACTGATTCTTTATACGTGACATTCTCTTGCAATGCGAGATTAAAAAAAAAATTAGACTCATTGAGTCTTTATACACAGCATTTTATAAGAGGCTGTTTACACAATTCGAATCTGTAACATCATATTACACTACACGATAACAACACTTATTGCGCCTTCGACTCAACAATAATGCAAGATTTAAATTTTAATTAGGGTTTACCCTATATTAAATCTAAATTTTTAAAAGATTTTATTAATCATACCTTTTATAAATATTTTTTCATTTTGAGATAATAAATTTAACGCTTGTTTATAGATTTTAGTTTCAACAGTCAATTATATAAATTAATGTGAAAAAGGTATTAAAGAAAAAATTTGGGAAAAATATTTATCTCCAATGGAATTAATAAAGACTAAATTAAGATAGATATTATATACATAATGCAATTGTAATTATACATATAAATTTTTAAGTGGGATTATATATTTGCTATACATACAAAAGAATAATAAATTTTACGATATATAATTTAATAAATTTTAAAATTCAATATTAAAAAATTTACACGATGAGCGTTTTCATATCCTTCTAAAAAAGTAGAAAATTGTCAAAAAAGAAAAAATTAAACTGGTTTTATATATAAAAAAAAAACTGGAAAAAAATATAAGAGAAAATTTTCAAAAAAATTAAATGACAATTCCCTTGGGTCCGCCAGTGAGTGCAACCGTGAAGATTGGTGTGCCCAGTTGGACTTTGTTAAACAAATACTCGAGATTTTTTTTTTTTACTCCTTTAAATTAGTAGTTATTGGAAGTTGATATTTAATATATCTTTTAGTAAGTTTAATAATTAATTTTAACTTAATTAGTATTTACTAATTACTATTTGCTTAGTCTACACCAAACTTATCGACATAGTCAACTTAAATATATCCTTATTATTATTATTATCTTGACTATGTTTAACTTCACTTTTTAATATGGTCAGGAAACTTACATTAAGACTCTTTCCATTTTCATTCAGCCAAGTACATAGGATACGTAATGATATAATTTCCCTCTTTTTTATAATTGTGCTCTATGATACTGACCAATAATAATAATAAAAGACAAACCTAAAATTAATAATTAATGTTAACTTCTAATATTTTTATTAATTGAGCAAACAAGGGCAGAATTGTGAAAAGTGGATAGGGCATTATTAAAATTTTAATATTAAAAAATAATTTGATGATAACAATTTTATTTGTATATTAAACTCGCATTGACCAGAAGAATTGGTAAAATACGAAGACTAAATTAATAGTCTTAAATTTAAATCACGTAAGTAATTTAAATCAGTCTTTTTATAAGCTTGAATTAAAGTAGAAATTCTGATAATAAATTACTAGATAATTTTTTCAAAATTTAACTTATTTGGTGATCAAACTCTACTCTAAAATAATGGCCAGACTCCGCCAAGCAAGAATTGCTCATAAAAAAAAAAATTATATTTACACATTAATGTCATATTAAAAAAAATCATAAATTCTGTATTATTAATCATACTTTTTTGTATTGATTCATTGATAGACAATTAGATAGTTTTTGAATGATCAATGCATTTGGCAATTAATGAATTTAAGACAAAAATCAATTTGGCAACTAATGAATTTAAGGCAATTAAGTTAACTTTAAACATGAGAGATAAATAGCTATAATCATCACATGTGACTTATTTGAAAAAATAGTTTTAATAGAATTTTATTATCAATCATTTGTATTATTTTTTATTTTATGTATATTATTTTAATTTTAGTAATTAAACATATTAAAATTCAATTGACAATTTTTTTAACAAAATGAACAGCTGGTTTATAATAAATCCATTTTTATTTTTTTATTCAACAAAATTATTGTGATAGCTATTTTATCATTTTTTTCTCATTTCAATACGATTCAGTAAAATACAAACCACATGTACACAAATTAGGCAATTATAAATGCTGGCTGCATTTTTATATTTTTTTTATGCAAACTTATTATCCAAAATTAATTTGAGATTTTACACACAATAACACTTCATCATGATGGAAAATGCAAGATATGCCATTAATTCTTTTTTTTTTTCTTTTAAAAAGAAATGAATTTTATAAAAATACTTCTAAAAATATTATAATTATTTTATAAATATTTATTTTTCTTTTAAAAATAGATAGGTTTCAATTTTAAATTTCAAAAATATCAAGTTCTATAGGCATATAGGTAGTATATTTCAATTAATTTTTATTTTTTAAAACATAAATTATTTTAAAAAATTAAAAAAGAAATGTATTGTATAATTTTTCAAAACAATTGGTTACACTAATTGCATGCATTAAATGTCCATATGAATTTGATTCTATTATATATGATTATCCGCTCAACTTAAGAGATACCAACTTTTTAATTAGAATCTAGATTACAAAACATAAAAATATTTTCAAAAATACATATGTTTTTTTAAAAAAATATTAATATATAAAATTTAATTTTAAAAAAATATTATTTTTAGATAAATACATCTAATATATATTTGGCATACTAAAAATGTATAAAATAAAAATATTTTAAAAATTGAAAAAACTTATATATTATAATTTTTCCTAGAATTTTGGATGGAAAATTAAGATGCTGTTAATTTGTGGGCTTGAGTTGTGCTAACGCAAATAACATGTAAGGTCTCACAATTGAAAGCCCTGGTAAATTGAACGACAGTTCAATAGAAAGATCGTCGCGTCACGGGTATCTAAAATATCCTCACGAGCCCATTCGTCAAAAGCTGGTCTGGGCTTAAGGCTCAAAACCCTGATCTCCCTTCCTCTCGCGCGTTAACAGCAATAAACCCCAAAATATTGTCAGAGGCGCCTCTCAATTCCGGCCATAAAAATTCAATATCTCTAGCTTGTAAATTCGCCAATTAGTAAAGCAAGCAAACAGCTTATCAATCACCTGTAATGACATTTCGATTACATAAACAAAAGAAGCGTCGAATCCGATTCCTGATTAGGAACAGGAACTGGAGCATTACTCGATTTTCACTTCACTCGTTTCCTTCGCCTCGGATTCTGCTGTGGTAAACTGTAATATCACTGAAATTCTCTTCCGACGAAGATGAGTTGAATATGGCGACAGTGCCTTTAATCGACATGTTTTCCGACACAAGCAGGCAACCACCATAAGGACATGTTTAACAATTGTTGGTTGCATAGCTGGACTTATGGTTTTTAAATAAGGTTGGGCTAAGGTAATGCAGATCAAGGTGATATAGTTGTTAGTATATTTTTAAAATGCGTGTTTCTCTCCCTTACACGACTTGTGGTGAAGCCACTGCTGGGATTTCTAATTAGAAAATAGTTTGTAGTTCAACCAACACAAATAACTTTAGATTCACTGGATTGCCAATGTATGATTTATGTTGTTGACTACTGATGAAAATCAGATTAGACAGAGTCTGTGGGATGATTATCATTATAATCATTATGGAATTTCAGAGATTCATTGCTTCTGTGTATATGACAAATCCTTAGCTCAAAAGTTGTTCCCATTAGAAATGCTGCCCTTGGCATATTATTGGTGGAGAATTGGAATGCTACTCTTGGCTTATTCTTGGTCAGAAATGTTGCTTTTGGCTTGTTCTTGTAGGACTTTATGCCTTCCAGTGTAGAGAAATTTTCTTATTTATATATTTAACTGTATGAGCATGTCCAACGAGATTAACCCCCAAACCTGAGAGTGAGAGCTTATGAGGACGAAGCTTTCCGTTGTATTGGGATATTTTCTTTGATGTTATTATTAATAGATGCTAAATTCTCCTTTATTGCCTTTTCCTTGATTGTTTTCATTTCTATCCTTTCTTTTGCTCTTATCTATTTCTATGTCTCTTGCAATAAATTTAGGTGAAGCCCTCTGGACGAGTCTTGATGATCCACCAATGGTAAAAAAAACAGATCCTGTTTCTTGATTCGATAATGGCATGTTAAAGTTCCCGTCATAAAATTACGACAATAATAAAAATAACAAAATAATAAAAATTACGACACACAAAATTTACATGGTTCACTCAATTAATTTTGAACTACATCCACAGGACAAAATTTGAATATTTCTTCCACTATAAAAATAGTAGACTTACAAAGAGATTAATACAAAAATAATAACACTCAAAGTGTTTTCCAAGTTCTCACTATTTTTCTCTCCTCTTAGTTTTAGAAAACCCTTTTTAAAACTGAATAACTCTCAAAATCTCTCTTAACACAGGCTTTTCTCTCTTCTGTGTTTTTTTTATTTTATGAAATGAGGCAAAAAAAAAATCTCTATTTATAAGAGATTTTGGACGTGTTTTGACAGCTAATTCTCGCATGCCTTCCAACTTGAAACAATTAACAATTTGTAAAACAAATTGCTGATTTCGGTGCCACTAAATTTGACTTCTCTTTTTTTTTTTAATTGTCAAATGCGGTGCCCACTTAATGGACACCAATCAACAAATCTCCCCATGTACATCAAGTGGGGACGTTATCCATACCGGCTATTTTTCTGCATGCAACAAACTTCTCTGTAGGCAAAGCTTTAGTCATCATATCAGTGCCATTTGTCATCAGTATGAATCTTCTCTATCTGAAATGCCTTCATCTCCAGCGCATCACGTATCCAATGATACCTCACATCAATAAGCTTCGACCGGGAGTGAAAGGTCAAATTCTTGCTGAGATGTATAGTGCTTTGACTATCGCATAGCAGAACGTACATCTCTTGTTTGATGCCCAGTTCTTATAGGAATTTCTTCATCCACAAGAGTTCTTTACTAGCTTCTGTAATGGCGATATATTTTGCCCCAGTGGATGAGAGCGCAACACATTTCTGCATTTTTTATTACCAAGAGACTGCTACTCCTGCAAAAGTCATCAGATATTCAAAAGTTGATTTGCGCTCATCAACATCACCACCCATATCTGCATCTGTATAGCCATCTAACACAAGTCTATTATCACCAAAACATAAACACATTTTGGAAGTGCCTTTAAAATACATGAAAATTCACTTCACTGCATTCCAGTGTGCTTTACCCGGATTTGAGAGAAATCGGCCGATGACAACAACAATATGAGCAATATCTGGCCTAGTGCATACCATGGCGTACATCAAACTGCCAACGACGGATGCATAAGAAATCTTCTTCAGTTCTTCTTTTTCTTTCTCACTTGAAGGACATTGTTTGGAACTTAGTTTGAAATAACCTGCAAGTAGAGTACAAACTGGTTTCGCATTGCTCATGTTAAATCTGTCGAGAACTTTCTCGATGTACTTTTCTTGAGACAACCACAATTTTCTCTTTTTTCTATCTCTAGAAATCTTCATTCCGAGAATCTGTTTTGCCGATCCCAAATCCTTCATGGCAAAGGATTTTCCAAGCTCCTTTTTCAAGCTCTTAATTTTCTTAGTACCATGGCTCACAATTAGCATATCATCCACATGTAATAAGAGAATAATAAAGTCGTCATCTACGAACTTTTTCTCAAATACACAATGATCAGAAGTAGTTTTCTCATACCCGTAATTCACCATGAAAGAGTCAAACTTCTTGTACCACTGTTTAGGAGCCTGTTTAAGACCGTACAAGCTCTTCTGCAATCCACACACCATGTGTTCTTTGCCTTTGACTCTGAACTCTTCTGGTTGCTCCATATAGATTTTCTCCTCTAAGTCACCATGAAGGAAAGCGGTCTTCACATCAAGTTGCTCGATCTCCAAATTCAAGCTAGCTGCTAATCTGAGCACAACTCTGATAGAAGACATCTTGACTATGGGTGAGAAAATCTCTTCAAAGTCAACTCCTTTCTTTTGACCGAATCCCTTTACAACTAGTCTTGCCTTGTACCTTGGCTGTGAGTTGTTCTGTTCAATCTTCAACCTGAACACCCATTTGTTCCTTAATGGTTTTTTACCTTGAGGTAGTTTCACCAACTCATAAGTCTGATTTTCATGCAAGGACTGCATCTCATCTTATATAGCTTTCAACCACTCATTCTTTTTAGATTCTTCCATTGCCTCCTGGTAGTCCTCTTGTTCTCCCCCTTGAGTCAGCAAGTTATACTCATTAGGAGAATATCTCTGGGAAGGTATCCTACCTCTCACAGATCTTCTCAATTGAAGCGGTTCTTCTGCAGGAGCTGGTTCAACATCATTCTGAATAGGTTCACCATTATCTTCTTGCTCATTTCCTTCATCACCTTGTGGTACTACACAAGGTTCTGCATCAAGATTAACAGGAAACTCATTGACAAACTTTGGCTTTTCATTCTTCTCAAAGTTTTCAATGGTTTGGTCTTCCAAGAATACTACATCTCTGCTTCTGATGAGCTTCTTTTCAACTGGATCCCATAATCTGTACCCAAAATCATCATTTGCATAACCTAAGAAGATACACTATTTTGACTTCAAATCAAGCTTGGATCTTTCATCTTTTGGAATATGAACAAAAGCCCTACAACCAAATACTCTAAGATGATCGTAAGAAACAACTTTCCCTGACCAAACCTTTTCTGGTATATCTCCGTTGAGGGAGGTTGAAGGTGAAAGGTTGATTAAGTAAACTGTAGTTCTCATTGCTTCAGCCCAAAAGGTCTTTGGAAGTTTGGCATGAGAGAGCATACATCTAACCCTTTCAACAATGGTCCTGTTCATTCTTTCTGCAACTCCATTCTGTTGTGGAGTTTTGGGAACTGTCTTCTGAAGTCTGATGTCGTGTTCTGAGCAATACTTCTCAAATGGTCATCTGTACTCACCACCATTATCAGCTCTAACACATTTTAACTTTTTTTCCGTTTGTCTTTCAACACTGACATGAAAGACTTTAAACATATCCAATACCTGGTCTTTTGACTTTATCGGTAAAGCCCACACCTTTCTAGAATGGTCATCAATAAAGCTGACATAATATGAGCAACCACTCAAGGATTTGTTAACCATTGAGCAAACATCAGTATGTACTAATTCTAAAATACCAGGCTTTCTAGACGGAAAAGAGGATCTTTGAAAGGAAACTCTATATTGTTTACCAGACAAACAATCAGTGCATGTTTTCAGAGACAAACCTTTCAAAGATAGCATTTTCTTCTTGGTGAGAGTCTCTATTCCTTTCTCACTCAAATGACCAAGTCTTCTGTGCCACAAATCAGCAGATGAATCTTCAGCTGCATTCACCACTCCTGTGCAAACCTTTGCTTAAGTATAGTAAAGAACATTGAACTTCTTTCCTCTACCATACACCAAGTTTCCTTTTGTGAGCTTCCATATTCTGTTAACAAACAGATTTGCATAACCCAATTCATCAAAATGATGAACTGAGATAAGATTGAAGTTTGCTGTAGGAGTGTATCTCACATCTTCCAACTAGAGATTATAACCAGTATTGGTTTTGATACATATCGTTCCAATACCGCAATTCTTCACAAATGTGCCATTTAAGGTCTTGACATGGCCGTAGTCTCCGAGGGTAAGTGAAGAAAAATATTCCTTCTCAGAAGAAATATGATATTAACATGCAGAGTCAATAATCCATAGAGAATCTTGACTAGTGAAACACTCACTGAGACCAACATGAGAAATTAGTGCACTACCATCGCCAAGTGCTTTGACATCAATAGCTACCGAAGCTACCTCCGCATCGTCTTTCTTTTCCTCATCATTTTCTTTGGCTCGTTCCTTCTTCCACTTCCTGCAATACTTTTGAATGTGACCAGGCTTGCCGCAATGATAGCAAGTAACACCTTTTCTTAACTTGGATCTCCTACTTGAACTGTCAAGTTTGTCTGGATTTTGAGAATGTCTGGTTTTGCTTCTTCCCCCCTTTCTATAACTGAGACGAGTGCATCTGAGCTGCTACTTGTACCATTCTCCATGCTTCTGGTTTCTTCATTCAGAATGATTTCCTTAACCGTGTCTAAGGTCAGCTTTTCCTCTAGCATATTGCTGAGCATGACAACCAGCGTCTCCCAACTGTCCGATAAGAAACTTAATAAGAATAGTGCCTGTACCTCATCATCTAGCACTATTTTTGACATCGACAGCTGGTTCAAAATTTTTTAAAATTTGCTCAAGTGATCTGAAGCATTTTCGTCATCTCTGTACTTTAGGTTTACAAGCTTTCTAATTAGAAAAGCTTTGTTCTGAGCAGTATTTCATTCATACATGTCTTCCAGCTTCTTCCATATTGTATAAGCATCTTTTTCACGAGCAATGTGATTAATGACACTCATTTCAACAGACCGTTTGATAGTTCCAGCTGCTTTTCTATCAGTCAACTTCCAGATGGTCTCACTCTTATCTACTGGCTTGACTCCTTTCAACTCAATAGTCTCAAAGAGATCTTTACAACATAGAATATCTTTCATTAATATCTTCCATACTGCATAGTTTGATGAATTGAGTTTAACCATCGTGCCAGTTGTTTTATCGTCTATCTCGATTTGTGCAGAATACTACCACCAACCCAAAAACTGTATACGTGAATAGTGACGTATACGTGAATAGTAATATATGTGAATAGTAATAATATACTTAAATAGTAACTATATGCATAAATAGTACTATATGCGTGAACAGTATTTGGAATAGCAACTCCAAATAGTACTGTCACCTTTTGTGGTTATTATTTGATACTATGAACAACAAATAAATTCTGCAACGTCTTTTCGAACGGACTGCACCAGTGGATTCATCGTAATTTTCTCGTCGTCGTGATATATTTATTTTTAAAACATATTCACGAATCTGGTACCGCTATCTGACAGGCTGGACCTGCCAAAACCTTCGGCTCTGATACCACTTGTTAAAGTTCCCGTAATAAAATTACGACAATAATAAAAATAGCAGAATAGTAAAAATTACGACACACAAGATTTATGTGGTTCACCCAATTAATTTTGAGCTATATTTATGAGACAAAATTCGAATATTTCTTCCACTAAAAAAATAGTAGACTTACAAAGAGATTAATACAAAAATAGTGACACTCAAAGTGTTTTCCAAATCCTTACTATTTTTCTCTCCTCTTAGTTTTAGAAAACTCATTTTAAAACTGAATAACTCTCAAAATCTCTCTTAACACAGGCTTTTCTCTCTTCTGTATTTTTTTTATTTATGAAATGAGGAAAAAAAATCTCTATTTATAAGAGATTTTGGACGCGTTTTGACAGCTAATTTCTGCATGCCTTCCAACTTGAAACAATTAACAATTTGCAAAACAAATTGCTGCTTTCGGTGTCACCAAATTTGACTTCTCTTTTTTTTTTATTATTATTTTTTTTAATTGTCAAATGCGGTGTCCACTCGATGGACACCAATCAACATGGCAGAACTATGGAAGATGTAGGTTATAGTTCTCACGATTTTAAGTGGATGTTTGATGATATGTACTGATCTGGAGGCCATTACAAGAAGATTATATAATCTTGGTGTTACAATACGAGCTAGGTACGTGTTTGCATTTCCTTTGATCTCTGCCTTGGTACATATCTATTGAGTTCAAGGTTTTATTATGTCACCCATAACTTGTAACTGTCAGGAGAACAGTGAAAAGTAACTCTAATTGATGTATATTAAGCATTGATAATTAACTAGAATGAGATTTTTTTATAACAAGATATAAAGAAGCAATGCAAAATGGAACGCAAATACTGGAGTTGAATCACTTTTCAAGGCAATTTGTCTTCTTTTCTCTTCCTTCATAAACCTACATAAGGTTATATGCAAAGGCTTAATGGCTTAGTTCGTGTGAGTAAAAGGAATTTGGAAATCTGATGCTCTTTTTCAACGCGGCTGCTATTAAGCAAAAATTTTTTTTCTTAGAATCCAATTATCAGCATTTTTTTGGCCTGGTGCAAGCATGGATGTGCACAAATGTTGAAACACAGGAAGATAGTAGCGGAGGCATTTGCTAACTGTTGGTTACAAAGGTGTTTAGTCTACCTGTTATTCATCACAGTTCTGTTTGTTTGTTTTTCTTCTTGATGTACAAAAAGCTAACTGCACGTAACTTATTCTGCATTTTGTGGTTCTATAAATGTCTAAGAACTTATATTTGTTAAAAAAGATAAATATATAAAGTGCAAAATGTGTTAAAAGTCGAAAGAACAAGTATGATACCAGAATTGCAGTTTGGGGGGGGGGGGGGGGTTGGTCAAAGTGCTCCTAAATCTCTCCTAGATTTGAATCATTAAGGTTTTAGAGTGCTGTGGTATTTAGCAATCTGCTGTTTTAGTCAATTAATCTATGTTTATATTCAATGATGTTTGATCATCATCTGTTCTTCTAGATCTTTTGTTAGATTGAGGATTAAGAAAAAAATAAAAAAGAGAGAGGTTTAAGTAAAAGGTGAATTTCACAGCCTGCTCATTTCTGTTTTGTCTTGCTAAAATGTAGAAAGCATATGGAAGATTCCTTATTTTTCTTTTTGGTCCATGTGGAAGTGAATGAAGACTTTGAGTATGATTGGTGGCCGAATCAGGGGTGCCCCAAACACAAGCCAACCAAACTCAAAATAGTCCATCCCAACTATCTCAGTGGAGTTTTCCGCTTTAAACTTGGTGAAGTTTGAAAAACAATTAAACTCTTTGCCTGTCATATCATTAAGCTGTGTAGCCAGTGAAAATAAATTTGCTCTGTGCTTCTCTATCTTTGGTTGCATAAGTTTAATGTTATATTGTGTCGCTGCAAATGTTTAATGGCTTTTGTTTTATGGTCTGCTGAACTACTATTACTAATTAGACTTTTTCTTATTTTGAATTGGATTACCTGAAAAAAAAAATCACTGGCAAGAGAGTACTAATTTATGACCGAGAAGTATGACCAAAGACTTGGCAAGTCAACATGAACTCATTCAACGCAATCTTATGGGGATTTAATTAGTCCTTTCTAGTGACACTCTCCACCTTCAAAGTGTCCATGATTATCAAAATGGTCTAAGGTGATCTAAGCTAATTGTAGTATAGAATTGGTACTAGCAATAGTATTAGTATTACCCTCTAAATTTACTATAATTTCTGTACGTCAACCACAGCTGGTCAGCTTCTTGTGTCCTCTCCACTGTCTTGCTCTCTCCAGTCCTCCAATCTTGATGTCTGATTTGGGGTCTTTTTTTTTTTTTTTTCTCAAACCTTCTTCTTAATCTAATAAAGAAAAAATGTAAAATAACATGCTTAAACTCATTAACCTGTTATGTTATGAAACATAGAGTCAAGCTATTATTTTAATGGTAATGGAGATTTATCCTTGTTTCGCTCACTCTATAATAGAAAGAGGTGAGGGTGAATTGGTCTTTTAGCAAGTCAATGGACATTTGTCATAGCCATTGTCTTCAGTCTCCACTTTTGCAGCAGTTTTCTTTGGTGAATGACTTTGAATTTTTTTTTTCTGTATCTATATAATTGCATATATACCTCTGTGAAAATCAATTTTATCAGTTAATAGATGCTTCTTTCTTTTTGCAGTAAATAATGTTAGGCCAAAATTATTTTTTAAAAAAAATAATAATTCCTACTCTTAAAGATGTACAAATGCGAATTCATATCTTTGAACGAAATTTTCCTCATGTGTCGGGTTGTTGTGACTTGCGAGTCATAGTTGATATGATTGGGATTCGGAGTAGCCCACAAAAAATATTGCATTATTAAATTACAAAACTTTGAATTTATCATTCAACTTTAAATTAAGTTTTTCTTTTTTTTTTTTATTATGTTACTATATGTTGATAAAACAATGTAATTTTATGGTGGTCAAAATTTACCAATACAATACGAGTTATGACTAAATGTGGAATATGTTTTTGACAACTTTTTTTTTTATTGAATCATCATAGTGACAATCGATAGATAAATAATTGAGTTACATTGCCAACTAAAACCAATTGACTGTAATAGCGCTTGACTCACTTTATTGAAAGTTAATATCATATTGGATGATAAATTGATAAAATAACATATATGAAAATATAATTTATATTTGTTATATCCAAATAAACAAATAAATATATACTTTTTAATTATTTAATTTTATCTTTCGCATATAAATTTTGAAATATAATTTAAGTATTCATGCTGATTTAATTATAGTTTATTGAACAATTAAAAGATAGAAATAAACGAGAGGCGTGCAGAGCATTTTTAGTGTTTTCAGTGGCGGTAAGATACTTGGCGTCTCGAACTTACATGTCATCTTATTGGATTTTTTTTTCGAACTTACATGTCATCTTATTTGATTTTTTTTTTCGATTATTATTATTATTATTATTGCACATTTGGTGCATGTACTGTCACCCCTAACAAAGCCTTGGAATTATATATGACTTGGTAATAGCAAGTCTTTTTAAAGCAAAACGAGTACCGTAGGCAATACGATTATAAACTCGCCCGCCATTTTATTCATCCAAAACCTCGCGCTCCGCCAATGGGGGTGACAGATTTCTTCGCCGGTGAGATCGCCACTGAGCTCCTCAAAGTGCTAATAAATATATCGCGCAAATCCTGTTCGTGCAAAGCGACCGCGGACTCTCTCATTATCCGGATAGAGGAGCTCCGTCCCATCATTGAAGAAATCAAATATACCGGCGTCGAACTTCCTGCTCTCCGCCAAGCTCAACTCGACCGCTTCTCAGAGACTCTCTGTAACGGCCTCGAGCTGGCTGGCAAGGTCCTCAAATCCAACCGCTGGAATGTCTACAAAAACCTTCAGCTTGCCAGAAAGATGGAAAAGCTTGAAAAGGATATTTCTAGATTCATTAAGGGACAGATGCAGGCACATTTATGGGCTGATGTTCATCATTTGAGGTTTGATACTACGGAGAGATTTGATAGGCTTGATGCTTCGGCCACGCGGCTGGAGCAAAGGCTTGGGGCTATGAAGATTGGGGTAGGGAGTGGAGGGTGGATGGAAGAGGCGATGAAGAGAGCGGAAGTGGAGGAAGAGAGGTGGGAGAGTAAATTAGGAACTTTATTGGGTGTGAGTATGGAGGTGGGTAAGAGGAAGGTGAAAGAAATGGTGACTGAGAGAGAGGATTTGGGTGTAGTTGGGATTTGTGGGATTGGTGGCTCTGGAAAGACCACTTTGGCTGCTGAAGTTTGCAGGGACGATCAAGTCGGAAGTAAGTTGTTTTTTGTAATTGATATGCTTCTCAAATTATAAATTCAATTAGAATCTGCGGTTGTCAATTAGATTTTGCTGTGTCAATTTCTTCTAGAAAAGGTTTTGTTAATTGCTTTCAGATCAGGTTTTCTTAACGAATTAGTTGATAATAGATGGCAGTTCATTTATAGATCACGTATTCTAGAATTATAAAATTATCACGTATTCTAGAATTATAAAACTATCATATTGGCTCAAAGTTCTCTCATTGTCTCTGTTTATCATGAATTCCAGGTCACTTCCAGAATAGAATTTTGTTCCTCACAGTATCACAGTCTCCAAATGTGGAGCAATTAAGGGCAAAAATTTGGGGATTTATTTCAGGGAGTGATGATGTGGATGGGGGTTTTAATTATCTGATTCCCAAATGGAATCCGCAGATTGAATTGAGAAATGGACCTCGAATGTTGGTTGTTTTAGATGATGTGTGGTCACTTCCTGTGCTTGAAAAGCTAATTTTTAGAGTACATGGATGCAAAACACTTGTAGTTTCACGGTTCAAATTCCCAACAGTTATCAATGCTACTTATGAAGTAGAATTGTTGAAGGTAGACGAAGCAATCCCTCTGTTCTGCCTCTCTGCTTTTGGACAAAAATCCATTCCCCCTGCTGCTGATGCCAATTTGGTCAATCAGGTAACATACAAAGCTCTCTATCCATGTGTATGTGTGCCTCTTATAGAGTTGAAATTTGGGGATGAGTTTTGCTGAACTAATGATCAAAATATATATTTGTTTGATAGATTATAAATGAGTGTAAAGGACTTCCATTGGCTCTCAAAGTGATTGGAGCTTCACTAAGAGACCAACCAGAAATGTACTGGGCAAGTGCCAAGAAGAGATTGTCAAGGGGTGAACCTATTTGCGAGTCCCATGAAAACAAGTTGCTTGATAGGATGGCTATAAGCATTCAATTCTTGTCTAAAAAGGTTAGAGAATGCTTCTTGGATTTGGGGTGTTTTCCTGAAGACAAGAAGATCCCTCTTGATGTTCTCATCAACATGTGGGTTGAGATGCATGACCTTGACAAGGAAGAAGCTTTTGCTATCCTTGTTGAGCTTTCAGACAAGAATCTTCTCACCCTGGTGAAGGATGCACGGTACATTCATCAAACCATGTAATCTAGGATGCTATTGTTCAGCAGAGATGTCTTTATTTAAATTTTTTTGATTTATTAATTTGCAGAGCTTTGGATGTATATAGCAGTTTCTATGAGATCTCTATTAGTCAACATGATGTGTTGAGGGATCTTGCTATTCATTTGGCCAATTGTGGAGATGTAAATGAGCGCAAGCGATTATTTATGCCAAGAAGAGAGTCAGAGATTCCAAAAGAATGGGAAAGAAATGCTGATCAACCATTCCATGCTCAAATTATTTCATTTCATACAGGTATCTCCCTCACTTCACTGGGACATTTTGCTTTAATGTTATAACCTAAGCAATTCAAATGAGATTCTAGCTCTAGTTTTCATGGTTATTAATTGTCTTAATTTTAATATATAGATGAGATGAGAGAAATGGACTGGCTGCGGATTGAGTTTCCCAAGGCTGAAGTCCTCGTCTTAAACTTCTCTGCTGAGGAGTACTTCTTGCCTCCCTTCATTGATGAGATGCCAAAGCTGAGGGCACTGATAGTGATAAATCACAGCACACGAAATGCAACACTTCACAACTTTTCAGTTTTTTCTAATTTGGCGAACTTGAGGAGCCTTTGGCTTGAAAAGGTTTCCATTGCTCAATTGACAGAATCTACCATCCCCTTGAAAAAATTGAAGAAAATATCACTGATCCTGTGCAAGATTAATAACAGCCTTGATCAGTCTGTTATAGATCTACCCCAAATCTTCCCTTCCCTCTCAGAGCTTACGATTGATCACTGTGACGATTTGATGAAATTGCCTCCTAGCATTTGTGGGACACATTCACTGAAGAGTCTAAGCATTACCAATTGCCATAATCTCCGAGAAATACCTGCCAATTTGGGTAACTTAAAATCTCTAGAAATTCTGAGGTTGTATGCTTGTCCAACTCTGAAGAGACTTCCATCAAGCATGTGTGAGCTAGTGTGGTTGAAGTACCTAGACATTTCTCAATGTGTTAATTTAATGCGTCTCCCAGAGCAGATTGGTAAATTATCAAGGTTAGAGAAGATTGACATGAGGGAATGCACACAGATTTGGGATCTACCGAAGTCTGTCGAGTCGTTAGAGTCATTGCGTAGTGTAATCTGTGAGGAAGATGTTTCAGGGTCATGGAAGGATGTGAGGAAGATTAATCTTCATATCCAGGTTGCAGATAGACACTTCAATCTTGATTGGCTTGACGAATGAGTAAATTTTACACTGTGGATAATAGTAGAATAATGTAAATAAATTCATTTTAAATAGAAAATTCAGATGAGGTTCTACACTGGTTTTCTCATCCAAGTTCTGATCATGGATTATGAATGCGTATTCTTAAGCCAAAATTTTCTTTTTTATTAATTCAAGGGAGATGAAAATTAAATCATTAGATTATCCACCATGACAATGGGCCCTCTCTCTTATGTTGTTTAAGTTATTTTCGCATATACAATAGAAATAAGAGAAAAGGGCCACTTGACTTGACTTTGGGAGGCTTTATTTATTTGTGTAGCCGACCATTAGCCTATTTCTTTGTCAATCGTGGAAAAAAATGAAAGCGAGTGGTGATTGCGTGTTTAAGGGTTCTTCAAATCAACCACATGTTTTCTTGTCAGTGAATTCGAGTACTAATTTTATTTAGTTGGAATTAGGGATTTTCATATTATTTTGTGATTAATTTTCATCAAAATGGATGTAAAATGGTATAATATAGTTTTTTTTTTTAAATATTGGTATAGAGAATGAGAAATTGATTGGATATTTATTATCCACAGGCTGTGTCTTAATATTGCATAAAATAATTATTTTTCAGATTGTATTTTTATTAATGAATGAATAAACATTCAAATGATGATATAGATAATTAAAACACAAAAAAAAACAACTTTATACATATAAACAGTGGCGGAGCCAGGACCACCGGCAAGAGGGGCTGAGGGACTGAGGGACTGCGGGGCTGAGAGGGCCGAGGGAGGCTGGGACTAAGGGACTGAGGGGCTGAAGGGGGGCTGAGGGAGGCTTGAACTGAGGGACTGAGGTTGGGACTGAGGGACTGGGGCTGAGGAAGGCTGAATATTTACACCTCCGGCGGTCGGCAGGGGGATCGTCAGCCTCCACACGACTCCACCTGCCTCCGCCCCTGCACATAAAAGTTAATAGAATATAGAAGTTTTATTAAAAAATATTCCATAATCCATATTCCAATCAGATGCATCATTTTCAGATTTTCAGTGGAGAGAAAGGTTGTGGACCCCAAATGAAAGAAAAATAAGAGTTTCTAAAGAGGGGACAAGTATGAAGCAGCCATCCAGGTGGACTTAATTTAAGCAATTTAAACAAATTTTTTTTTAAAATATTAACAAAGGAGATATGAATTTTTTGCATTTTTTTTATTTTCTGTGCATATATGAACATTTTATTAAAAAAAAAATCATCCAATCACTTCAAATAACTTATAAATTTTAATAAACTATCAAAAAAAAAAGATTTATTAATGCGTTTTCCAAAAAATCCTTTACACCTTATGAAATTAGGAAAGAAAGCGAAAAAAAAATTGAACTTTAGGAGTGAAATTTTGGATTGGACAACCTAACAACTAAAAATCAAAAGAATGTAATATTAAATTAATTGGTAAATGAGATAATCTTACAAGTGGGAGTTTCGTCATTTTCTGATTTACGAGAAAGGCCAGTAAAAGAGATAACATGAGACGTGTGGATCCCACTCTCAATATCAGATCAGATGACTACCCAGTCAACGCGTTTTTCTAGTCAAATTTGCATATTCTTTTGCCTGTCAGTAAGTTCGACGTCAGTTCACATTGCCATTTCTATCTTTTATTACATAAATACATCTCTATCTCATTCATCATTTGCCTTTTCAGTTTTTTTTTTAATTTATTTTAATTGCTCTCCATTTTAAGTGACATATAAAAATAATACATATAAATTAAAAAAAAATTAATTATTATAAAATTTATAAATATTTTTATAATTTATCTAAATATTTTTTTCATCTTCCTCAATACTTTTTTTTTCAATGAATAATAAAATTTGAATAATTAGAAAAAAAAATTCTCACATTGAATTATTTATTGCAATCTTGTCTAATTTATATATACCTATATCTATATATATTATACTAAATCTATAATCACTAATACTACGTTCTACCACATATCTTTTCATACACTAGCCATATGTCATATTTTTTAAAATAATAATAATAGTTATTTCTTTATATATTAATTTAAATATATTCAAATTAATATTTAATTTTTAATTTTTAAATTAAAATTTTTAGATAAATTTTAAAATAAATTAAAATTTTCAAATGAAAATGTTAATGTTTGTAAAAAAAAATAATTTTTAAGTTTCAATTTTCAAATTAAAATCATATAAATAAATTTTAAATTGAATTAAATTAAGACTAAAATTATCAATGCTATATTTATCATGCAATTTCAGTCATACTTCTTGCTCAAATAAGTGGTCAATTTTATGAAAGGTAGCTTAGTAAATATTGGGATGATAAATTAACTTATTTGGACAATAGCCACATTTTAAATAACTATATGTCTTTATATTCTAAGTTTAAAGGTTTTTTGTTTGTTTGTTTATATATTAGCATAGAAGCATTATTCAAAGTAAAGTATTATTTTAGTTTTCAAAGCCAAACATCTGACAATTATTATAACTTATATTTTTATATATATTTACAAAAAAAATTCTTTTGATGGAATATCTATTTAATATGTTTTTTTTTATTTTTATTATGGTTTTCACTAAAAATATAGAGAACACTTTTAGATATAAAATTATATAGAGAACACTTTTAGATATAAAATTTACATACATGGGCTTATATTATAAAATTATTGAATAATGTAATTTAATTTTCTAAAGCAGAACTTGATTTCATAGGGCTTCCTTTTTTAATATTTTAGTATGACCATATTATTTTGTTTTAATTTTTATTATTTTTTTATGTTAGACTATTATGTTTTAAAATAATAATATCTTTACATTGTTTAAAGTCCAAATTTATACTCATTAAAAAATTAAAATAAAAAAATCATAAAATCTAATACTAAAATTCAATTAACTTATATTGTATTTTTGTAATTTTTAGTAATTCTTACATGGTACTCATGATTTTTTTTTAACAAGTAAAAAAAATAAAGACATAATACACATCACCATAAAATTATAATAATTTTACAAAAAAAAATACCGTTAATTTTCTAGTTAATTAGAAAAACAATGTTAAGTTCAAAATAATGAAGCTGAACTCTCACAATGGTTCTGATTAGATTTTGATAGTTACAATATAACAAAATACAGAAATTTCATTTTCAGAATTCTTCTGATAAGATTTTCTCAGGCTGTCGTAAGAATATACTCTGCAGGAAATTAAAATGCTTCTTCGCTTAAAAATACTCGAAATCATTTTCAATTTTCAATACAACTATCTTGCAAATTAACTACCATAAAATCAACTTTAACTATTATAAACTATAAAAAATACTCGGAATTATTTTCAATTTTCAATACAACTAACTTGCAAATTAACTACATAAGATCAACCTGTAATTATTACAAACTATCTTTACTGGTTACAGTTTTATTTCCACAACATAAGAACAGAGGCCTCATCATGCATATTAACTCAAATTTCGCTGGTTGTATCGTATGGTTATTACATGGAAGTGTATTCAGAGAAATCTTGAGGGCAACCATTCGTTTATCCGAAGAGGAAGACTGTAAAATTCCTCTGTTCTAACATCCCCCTTCCGGTGCTGGAATGGTTTCCACCATGGAATTCCTCTGTCATTGGTGGTGTGCCTTGCATCGAGGGTATTATCGAGTAGTGTTCCGACGACCATTGCCACGGTTGGAGGCGACGAGAAAATCGTGTTCAATATGTCATTGAACTGCAGATTTACAGAACAAATACATTAGATAAACTTGGCACCAATGGCAAGATGGTTGTACAATCCACTTATTCAGTGGTCCATTTTTTGTTTTTTATTGAGGAAAATAGTGATTTGATTATGCTATTAATAATTATAAGACAGATTATGGTGGATGAACAGCAAAAACAATTAAATGATAGCCAAAAAGAAAAAGATGCATGTCTTATAAAGAAACTTACCCATCCACCATCTGTTTTAACTGGTCCATTTCCATCCTGGTTAGTTTCACTGACAAAATATTGAGGTATTGACATCCCAAGGAACAAAGACAAGCCCAAGATGTAGTGGTTTCTCATGGAGTTATTGTTTGAGAATTGTATAAAAGAAATCCCAATTGCAGCTGTGAAAAGGAAGATAATTATTTTCCATTACAAAATGTGCATATATAAGATCATGTTTCTTAGAATAAGACTTAATTACTCACCAACAATCCCAAATAAAACACAGTATATGGCAGCAAAAATAGGTAGAGGAATAGATGCAAAAAATGCACCGAACTTCCCTGCAATATGCATGGTAATGGGATCAAATCATAAAATTGCAAACTTTGGTCAGATTTCTATTAAATTTCTGATGGATGTACAGAAACAAACCAAATATGGAGAAAAAGAGCATGAAAGCAGTTGATATCTGCACAACCCTTCGGCTCCCAATGTGTGTTAGTCCAAGAAGGCCAACATTTTCACTGCAATACCATCAGATCACACAAAAATAAGTTCCTCTACTTGTATAGCATCCATCAACATCGGCCTTATTTTTAATATTATATATATATAGCCACCAATCTACTGATAATATGACTACTACTAAAATTAAATAATTCCTCTCCATTAGCAGCAATCCATAAGATAAGCTAATCCTACGGAGGCCTTCCACGAAGGGGTCATAAAAATTAAAATAACAATGACAAAAAAGCATAGGAAGGTTCACTAACTGAGATGGGATTTAATCTGCCAAGTAAAATAAATAAGAGAAACATGTGTAGTACTTCAATTTGCTGTACCATTAGTAGAATTGCACATGCAAGCATGTGGAATTTGCAAAATGCACTCATTTTCTCTTTCACTTCCAGTATTTGTTTCTTAGAAAAGCATTGCAATAATCAAATGGCAAGTGAATTTAATGGGCCTGACAACCTCACATGATATTTGGTTCTCGGAAAATGGTAAAACACAAGAAGGAAAACCTTAAGCCAAGCAAGAAGCGTGAACAGGCTGTAAATATAATTATCCTAAATGAGAATATTAGAGCAGCTTTGTCTGCTAGCTTATGTAAAGTATTTGGGACGGAATGGAACAGTGGAAATTGTTGCCTAATGCAAGCCCAAGGCAGCAGGACCAGTGGCATTGTAAATAAAATCACCAAAAAACAAACAAAAGCAAATGATTCCTTACACAGATGCAGTGTTGCCAACAGCCGCACCAAAGATTCCTTCGAGCAACATTCCAACACCCTGTATTGTGAACACAACACAATCATAGATGCAACTTCTAAAATGCAAAATATCATTGGGACTTCATTCCATAAACATAGCAGGAGGCAGATAAACAACTATAGATGGCAGAAAGTTCATAGCTATCAGAAATTTAACCTGCAAACCAATACTTCTGGTGAGAACATGTGCTGGAGGGTGAGTAGCACCTGCAAGCCTTGCTGCAGCAAAATATGTTCCAGTGGACTGCATCAGAAAGTTCTCAGAATGATTAGGGTAATAAAATTACACAGTTATGTGCTCCATCAAAGAAATGCAATAATCCAAAAAAAAACAGCCATTTGACGTCTGATCAAAACTTGGGTAATTAGAAGGTGCCATCAGTTAAAATTTCAAAATGCATCTAGATTCATGAACATTAAAGATTTTCTGTGGTGGCAATGAACCTCTGCAGATGAAACAAGTGCTGCCCCCATCATCCCAAAGACATGGCTTGCTCTAAATATGGGAGCACCCCACTGAAAAGGGTATGGGATTCTGATCCTTACAGAAGAAATAATAATACATTGTCAAAATTGAGAGATAAATCAGTAGGTTTATTTAATGAATTAAACCAGTAGCGAGATGAATCATATGGGCAGTACCAGGGAGCAGATTGTATAAGATAGGATCGATCTGTTCGACAACTCATTTTGGTTCGTTCTCCAACATTGTTATATGCACCAGCAACAGTGAGGATAGCAGCAAAAGCCCAGACAATTCCAATGCAGAAAAGCAAACCAAACCTCTCAAGTATAGGACGGGCCCTTGGATGGAGATGCTTTAAATACTACAGCAAACACAAGGTTTTATTACCCTTACTAGGAGAAAAAATTTGTAGCGAACTTCAAATTTTCAGATAATTTCGAGATAGTATTACCTGACAAATTACCAGTATAATCAGCATAGGCAGGCCAATCTCCACACAGTTAGCAAGCTGCATCAAGTACATAAGAGTGAAAAGTGATTCTTATCATTAACTTCAACAACACTGAACGTTATGCTATTGTCAAAAGAAATTACCAGTGGGAAGCCCCTCATGAACAGACCAAGACCCACCAAAGTAACAACTGGTACCATAACAATGGGAGTAAAGAACCTGAGAAGATTAAAGAATAAAAAGAACCTAAGGATATCTTTTTTTCCAAAGGGAAAAAAAGTGGAACCTGCTAATTTTCTAGTCTAGTTCTGAATAAATAACTCAGGAAGATATGGCACAAAGCGAATAAAGGAAAATAAATGGAATAAATTCATACCCTGAGATTAAGTTACCTTGTCAGGTTGCCCCATGCAAAACTAAATCCGAGGATAATGTTGACAAAAGAAGAAACAATGAGTGATCCTTGAATGGTTCTGATGGTGTGAATAAATCTCTGCAACCAACATATCAATGTGATCAGAAGATTTGGAGAGTAATCAATAACATCAAGACAATGGTGGTAGAAAACAACAACGGCAAGCTGGTTTCTTTGGTTGAACCAAGCTTAGAAATTTTTGGCTTGGTTATCAATTATATCTAAATTTAGTACATACATCATGCTCATCTGCAAAAGTTTCGTCAGACAAATCCTTGATGATTGACAACACAGGTAAGGTGAATGCAACTGATGCACTCATCACAGTTGGAAGCCTTGAGCCAATGATTGTTTGAATCAATGTGTTTATGCCTGCCATAAAGAGCAGTGTTTGAATGACTCTAGCTTTATCACCCTGCTCATAATAACACCAAAATGAAGAAATAAATTAATCAGATATTATGTGGTCCGTCAATCAACAATTTACTAAGACCGCTTCTAAAGCTTACATGGTCCCCGCCCATTTGAGGCACAAGATTACTGGCTATTAAGACTATAGTTCCAAGCATCACAATATAGTGTTGAAAAGCCATAAAAATTGTCTCAGCTGCAAATTTCAATAGTTCAGTTGAGATTATTAGAATAACATACAACACAACAAATAATTTAACACAAAACACAACAAAGAATAAAATCCAAAATCTTTTAAAAGATAGAAATGGCACAAGAAAAGGAAATATTTAACTGGGGGATGTCAATGAAGGTATATTTTATAAAAAGATATGATCCATACTTCCACCGATACTGATTTATGATAAGCTGTGAGATCAACATATAGCTATCAAACTATACGTAAGTATCACTAGGCCTTTTCTGAGAGTTAGTGTTCAATTCATGGGATAAGAACAGAAAATAAATGAAATTAATAAATATTTCTTATTTAGAATTTTAAAGAATAAGAAATAAGAAATGATATTATTTATTAACGATAAAAAAGTATTACTAAAAAGTTGTTTTTAGTAATAAACAATAAAATCTTCTAATTCCACCAAATCTCAGTTTTAAAGCGGAAAGAAAAACCGATAAACTAATTCTTTAATATACTTTCTCGATCTAACTAATTAAACCTGGATTTATTCCTCCTCATTTTCCTTTCCTTATCTTTCTTCTTCCAAGTGCTAAATAGGGCCAAGAAAGCATATAATAGAATTTCTAGATCAATCCCATCATAAAGAAATTGAAACATTGCACAAACCAGAATATTTTTATTCCATACAACTCGACAAAAAGCATCCACCTCTAGACAAAAAAGGCCTCAACTTTACTGAGCTTTTTACTATAATTATTATTATCATTAATTGGTTTATGATTCAATAGCAGAATAAATATTCATATATTGGTTAAACTGCAAAAAGGAATCATCAGAACAAAAACAAAAAAGCAAAAAAGACACGAGTGACAGAAGGATAAGAGAGACTAACGCCAAGGGGGGTTGGAATGGATGCAGTATTGGAGCTGCTGGAGTTGCTCAGCCGGAGTCCAAATGGGACCCTTTGAAAGAGCAAAAGATGGAGGTGGAGGTGGTGGCGCAGCCGCCTGTGGTGGAGGTGGCTGCTGGTGATTGTGGCCTGTTTCCCCCATCTTTTCCGTCGGTTACTTTTCCTTTCTTTCCTCTTGCTCTGCTTAGGTAAACTTTACAACTTAAAAACACACACTTCACAAATCACCGACAGACAGAAACAACAGATAGCAATAGACTCGAACCAGAAAAGGAAGAGGAGAAAAGAAATGAAAAGAGACAAATATATATAACAAAGTAGAGAAAGAAAGAAAAGTCCTCAGAATATCTACCAAGAACAAAAAAAAATGAATTTATAGATTTACTAGAAATAGAATGATTAGTAAATTAGATTTAAGCCGAGTAGTTGAGCTGAGGTCATTCATTATCATTAAATATAATACTGAAATTACAAAGATAAGCTTATTTTAAATTACTAATGTATATTAGTAATTATTTTAAATTACTTAATTACCATTAAAATTACTAGTAGAAACTAAAAGAACTTTTGGATTAAGTTAAAGTTGTCGTGTACCGAGGAGAATAATAATTAATTAAATAATAATAATAACGATAATGAAAATAAAAATAAAAATATTTTTGCGATAACGTATGGGCAGAGCAACACGTGGGGCTTCAGTTGTTTCGAGGAGCTAGCACTTGTAATTTACAAATAAGAAGTTTTAGAAAATTGTTAATCAATTTCTACGTAATTATATAGTTTTTTTTTTAATCAGAACGTTATTATATAGGTTTGTATACATTAAATCAATTAAACCATTTATTTTTTATATTTCTTTCTTTGTAAATTAATGAGCATTTTATTTTTATTCTAATTATTTCAATAAATTAATTAATATATTAATATTTTATGATATTTTTATTTGATATTATTTATTAAAAATATTTAGTACATATATTTTATATTAAAATAAAGATATAATAAAAAATATATATACATTTATATTATTAATAAAAATAATTAATTCTTTTTAAATTTTTATAAAATAAAAAGTGAACTATTAATTCGAAATGAATGTAATATATTTTATTTTTTTAAAATATAAAAACATTAATAATCTCTTTATATATTTAATATATTATTTTATTACATTTTATTCATGAATGTAGTATATTATTAAGTCTAACTATTTTTAAAATTTTATGTTTTAATTTCATTTTATTCATTATTTACTTTCCAAGAAAAATTATTGGCTGTATCATTATAGTATTAGAAATATAGAATTGTCTTTAATGCTGCAATTGATGGTGTCCATGATTACTCTGAACCAAAGGGCTATAATTAGCAAGTATCCATGCCAAATTTTAATGGAGGACCCATGCCTTATTTTTATGAAAGGATCCATCATCCATGCTTTATTGACACTTATAATAATCGTCTTATATTTCTGGCTTTTTTTTGTTTCTTTAGAATTATAATTTCCATGGAAGAAGGAACTTCATAACGCCATCCTTATTGCAAGATATGTATTTTCCCATTCCAAATTAATAAATTTACTTTTCATTTTATAAAAATTTTAAAAAGTTTAATTATATATATTCTTCTTATTATATTTTATTTTAGTATTAAATATATTTAATAAGTAATATTAAATAAAAATATTATAAAAATTAAACACACTACTTAACTTATTAAAAATAATAAATAAATTATAATTTGAGACTAATGAAAAAAAGTGTTTATCAATTTAGAAATGAAATGAGAAAGTATAATTCATCAATTATAGATAAAAAAAATTATATTTTAAGAAAAAATGATGGGTTTTGGGTTGCAATAATTTCCCATTTAGACTAATGTAATGATGATACAAATTGATTAGCACAAAAGAACAAATAGATGATATAATTTTTTCTCAAGAAAGGTGGTAATATTAGGCAGGAAATAGTTGGCTTCTCTGTAAATAAGTGGGAGTTGTATCTGTCATTGTAATGATAACAGTGTTATCTTAAGTCTTTAATACTTTATCTTTGTAATAAAAAAAATTAGTAGAAATATGGGATCATGCCAAGTCATATCTAATTAACCGACCTAATTAAATTTAATCAGTGCATGAAATTTTTGTTCTTCTTGCTACAATAATGAATCGGTTGAAAACACTCGAAATCTTTTTTAACGTATTATTTAAAAAGTTCTTGACCAACGCAGAAACGAAAGGTGAAAACAAAAGGGTATAACTGGCAATGCAGAAATTTAAAAAGGAGATAGAGATTACCGTTGAAAGAATAAAAATTTCGCGCCACGCATGTGAAACCCATATGGTGCGTGGGGACGAGTGATTTTTGTCCTAACTATAATATTATACTAATTATTAAAAAAAAAACTCAAAAGTACATACGTATATGAGTCCTACATAGGCTTGGGAAATTGGAAGCTATTTTTATAATAATTTCTGAGAGATATGCAGCTTCCTCAAATTGATTAAAAAAAGTTCAAAATCTATAAAATTTTCTCTTGAAACACGAAAATACACCTCCTCACTGTCCTTCTTCATGGAGTACTCTGTACACCCATACTTACTGTAATTAATCATATATATTATTCTCTCGTAATAGCTAGAATTTAAGAACAGCAGGCCAATTCTGATTGAAATTAATTAATGGAAAAGCAAACAATATTACCATGCTTCACAATATCTAAATCTCAAGCATAATAATAAGCTATAAATAATACAAGATGATTTTTTTTTTAATATTGAGAACTTTTTCTGAAGCAATTTTATTTTATTTAATAAGTACTGCACACTTAATTTAACAATAGAATATAAAACTCGTGAAGGAAATCTGGATCAAAACCATGTGCATCGACAGGATTATAGATGATACTTGTATAAATTATAATGTTCTAGTCAACTCGGCGCAGTACAACTCTTACTTGAGAGCTACAACTCTTACTTGAAAGCAAGGTGGAAAAGATGAAAAATTTTTCCTGAATCAGATTCAGAGTGGATTTCACTGCACCAAAGGTAATTATTACACAACGAATTCAGTTTTTTCCTCTTAAAATTTGTTATTTAACCTAATAAATAGTTTCAAATTTCATATGATTAACCTGATCAAATCACGAGACCTTTACAAAATTTGCATATATTTTTATTTCTCCTCTTGTATTCTTTATTTATACGTCATGGAAAGTGGAAACCATGGTAGACACATTACACATATAGCTAACAACGTAAGTCAGTGCCTTGCATTAAACAATCTGCAAAGCGCCAAGGAAATAGCAAAATACAACAACATATCGACCAGATATTAGTTATAGAGAAAGGTTTATTGTTAGCCTTATCTACTTGTACCTGCTTTCCAGTATAGAAGAGTTAATTGGTCTGCGAGGGATCAAGAATGTGGCCGATGAACAGGACCACTCCAGTCATGTCTTCTCGCACCAGGAACAAGAATGGATGGTCAGCTACAAAGTCCATCTTAGGAGTGAGGCCCCTATAACCAATAACACCAGCAGAAGCAGCTGCAGCTTCTGTGCCTTCTTCATTTACTTCAATGAAGGATTTATGGTATATATTTGAAACATATAGATTCTGACCAACAGGGGACTCAACCATCTCTGTCAAATCTCCACCAGAAAATGGCAACACCAGTCCTAATTCCTTCAGAGTTTTGGAAGCTTCTAATCCAAAGGATATCTTAAACCTTGGAATCTTAAAGTTATCCACTTCCACTTTTCTCTGTGGAAGGTGATGATTTACAAACCCAGACTGAGAACCCACTTTCTCCACCAAAGCAGGCAGCCCATCTTTTGCATCTGGAAGGAATATGTACATGGAGAATTGGCGTTTATCTTCACCTTGTTTATAAGGCAGCCCCAAGACTTTGAAATCATCAAAGTCGCTGATAAATTGCTTCTTTTTGCTAGACATAAAAGGAACATGAACCGAGCTACCATTTAAAAGGTAAAAATCATTGTCTTTTGTATTTGATGCATCGAATTTTTCATTCCAAGCTCCTTTGAAATAAAGTGCATTAGCAAATATAAGCCTGGTTGTATGGTCAACTGACCCAGAAGGAAGAACCTCTTTGATAAGGCCATTGGTCATATTTTCAGCCCATGTGTTTACTTCATTAGTCGCTTCAACAGCCTTCAACACCATTACAAATATTAAAATTAGGGTGTTGGCATCAATATAGAACCAGCAGGAATGGAGGAGAAAAGACTACTGGGAGAACACTATCAAGAAATAAATGAATGAATATGTAACTCGTTTAACAATAGCCCACCAACTTTATTGTCATTTATGCTTCAAAGAAAATTGATACAGCATGATATTGTGAAATTATTGAGCATGAATGCATAAAAGTATGGCTTACTGAAGTACCATTACAAATTCAGAGATTCAAGCATTATGTTATGTGCATCCTTTAATCAAAGGCAATATTGCTGTTTGGAAAACCTTCTAGGTTTATAACAAAATAAAAGGCTATGAGAAATAAAGTGGACTCCTTTTGATGTTCACATAAGCCTAAAGAAACTAGAAATGGAAGACATTCTACATTCCTGTTCACAGCTTCACTTGGTTCAACTACAAATTAATGGCATAAAGGTTCAGAATAAACTGTTAACACTAGATAACTTGCACTGGTGAAACAAAATCCATTAAGACAGAAATATTAATCTTCAAGGAATGTTTTCCTTCATTATGATTTCAGTTAATAACCAGTTCTGACTATATCTTTTGTTTCAAATGCCTGGCATAGTCCGAGAAATGCCACTAAATTACAGATAAATGTGATCAATTTTCTTTCTACAACTAACCAATGGGTGAGGGCGGTATCATGTATTATTGATCTTACAAGATACTTGTACAAGTTTCACAAAAAGTTACCCTCCCAGTATAAAACAAAGTGATATTCACAGTGGTGGTTCATGAATAGAACACTTAATACATCAAGGTCGCATAGTTCTTATGCAATCATCCTCAGAAGTAAGCACGCGCACACACACACACGAACAAGCAACGCTGTGCCTGCTATTTCAGAATGGCAGACGCAACCTGATATAACTATATATCAAGTAAAAGAAAACTAATTGGAGAACAATTATATATCCAAAAAAGACATAAAATACAATTTTTTGGTAACGAAGACAAAGCAGGCTTTTGTATATTTATGGTCATTAGTCATATTTTTGTTTTCACCTGAAAAAAAGAATTATCAAGATAAAAAACTAAATCATTATCAATCTGAATATTTTGTTTAGGGCTCTGTACTTATCTTAAACCCTTAACTTTGTTTGGGACTTTAACCCTAACCATGTATGGAGATAGAGGTTTCATAGACAATCAGAAACAGCTCCTAAACTAGAAATGCAATTCATAGATTCTAAAATTACATTGACAGTCTTAACTTAGTGAAAAAATATACCTTGGTTTGGAAATCAACTTGATTAGAAGCAGCCTTGTAGACATTGTCGGCAACCTGTTTGAAGGAAGGCTTGAGAGACAGAGATTTGTCCAGCCAAACGCCGTTGGCGAAGGACAAGCGTGGCCCACCGCTGGCGCTTCCATCGGCGAAAATCACAGCAACGAGCTGAGAGGAGAAGGAACTAAGGTGATCATTGGACTTGGACTTGAGGAAAGAGAGCAACTGGTCAAGGGCGGGACCTTTGGAACCGGCGCCAATAAGGCTGAGCAAGACCAGGATCGACTGCGGGCAGAAGACTGAATTAGAGGTCTTGGCTTCGGTTAAGAGGACGTGTTTGGAAAGGCTCAAGGCGACGTCGGTTTGATGACTGATCGATTCACGGAGGTCCATTTCGTGAAATGCAGAGAGGTTGCGTGAGGATGGAGCGAACTGGCTAGTCAAAGGTTACGAAACTCTCGAGTCTCCAACTACTTATTTATTATTATCGATAATGGTTTTACCGTTACCGAGCCTTTATTTACGGGCAGGAAGGCAACAGTTTGTGTAATCAGTACTGCGGGTAAAAATTTGCGGTCAAATATGTGTCTGATATTATAATAGAGGATTGGGCCTGTTAGTTAATGGGCCTGAGACTTTGATTAGCGGTTTTTAATAACAACAGAATAGGGAGCCTATTTGGTGTATTGTGATCTATGGCCTCTTAAATTTCATAAATTTTTATTAGGAATTTTTATTATTTTACAAAAGATATAATAAATTTACAATAATTTAATAATAAATTTACAGAAATTATTATGTATATAAAAAATTGATAAAACGCTTTATATATTATATGAAATTGATAAATTCATAAATTAATAAAAAAATTTTTGATAAATTTAATCATATTTTTCTATTAATTTTATAAAAAAATTCAATAAAATTTGCACCAAGAATCTATTAGGAATACCAATTTAAAATTTTTCAATTTTATCTTTTGTTGTTTAAGTTTTTAATTATTGTACGTATTTTTAAAATTGTATTAGACCATGATATTTATCAAATATTTTAGACTAAGTATTCAAACATGACACCATAACTTTCATTCACTTGTTCAAACAAGACTTGAAAATTTAAGAAAATATAAATATTTATTTATTTATTTATTTATTTACTTAAAGAGTTTTATTTAGATTAACTTTCAACTTCTCTTTGTGTATTCAAATAGATAATGAAGTTATACAAATTCAATTTATAAACTGGAGTAGTTATAGAAGCTGAAATCTGTGACATGCAGAAAATTAAATTATTGGTTATTTGGGAAGTTCATATCAGTTTATGATCCCACTTTCTCAACTCTTATAGTAGAGCCAGAAGAGCAATGTGGCCATCTAGATTTGCATAAAATAAATTTTTAAAAACAAAGATCTCTATTAATTTATCAACCTATTACTTTGTCATTTAGTAATTGTCTACTAATCAATTTTTTGGTATATTGGGTATATATCACCGGCAAAATTGTGTAAAATTTACTATTATTAATATTATATTACCAACTTGTAAGAACAGACCATTTTTTATTTGTTATCATTCAATTGTATAGAACAAAGGCAGATATTCTTGTAAACCCTATGGCACACAAAGAATAATATTATTAACATGTATTTTGACTACATTATATTTTATTATATAATAATTTATTAAATTAAATATGTGAAAAAAAATTAAAAAAAATAAAGAATTTTGAAGAAGATAGCTCAATGATAAAAATTTAAAATCTTAATTTTGTGATTTTAAGTTTGAATTTTTGGATGGAATAATAGAAAGGAGTTTATTTAAAATTTAGATTTAAAAAAAAAGGAATTAATTAAATAACAACGTAAGAGCAATTACCTCCTCAAATCCAATATATTATTGTTTTGTCACTCAACAACAACATTCAACAATATTTCTCCATATGAATTCCAAATAATGAAAAAATAAAAAAAAAATCATTCAAATGGATTTTTTGTCCTCTCTTAAATTTTGGGGCTTACATGTTTAGAGTTAATTAAAGCATAAAAATAAGCTATAAGATATAGTGTATTATTTTATAAATACAATAGTGAAGATGACAAGAATGACTAAGAAAGAGAGGAATATAAGATAACTCCCACAAAAAGATGCCAATGATTATAATAAGATAATTGACTCAAATGCCTTCTAGATCCCACTTTTTTCAGTATTTTTATTAAAATATACATAGACCTACTACCTACAATTTTCAATAACGTATTGTCTTACCTTCTCACATTTTCAACTTAATTTAATTAATTTATAGGATAGGATACATTATATGGGATGTCATGTATGCACATATACTTCATTAAAAAAATTAATAAAATAAAAATATGAAGTAAACGAAAAGGGCCAAATTAGAGTGAAGATCATATGAGCGTCTACACAAAATGAACGACTTCAATTTATTTATGGTGATTAATTATTAAAATACCAATCCGTTAATTCATAAACATATGAATGATTATTTATTTTTACGAGAAATAAGAACGCAATTACCTCAATCTGAAACAATAGTTCACATGCAACTTTGACTTTTACAGGCTTAATGCAGGATTTTGATTGTGTTAGACGTCACTTAAGCATGCCATTGGCAGCTAAAATTGGTACATATATGTTTAAGGGAAAATTAATCGCAATTCTAAACAAATTGAATTTTGGGGTAATTCAGACTTTTTTTTTTAAATCCAAAATGTTCAGAGATCCGAGCAACACGCTTAAACAAGTTATGTATAATTGTATATTATTCCATTGGTATTTTACCCTTGGACAAAATAAACAATGACTTTTTTTATTAATTATATGTGCAGAAAGAAGAAATTTAAGACTCAAAATTTAAACTTAAATAAGAACAATATAAAATTTTAACCATCGGGCTATGTCTCAGTGGTTAAGAAACAATGATTTAGTTAATTGATTAGTTTTATTATATGGGTATACCCAGAATCAAGACTTTCTAATTACTTTTCCTTATTATGTGTATGTAATAATATGCTATATATATTATTTCTTTTTCTTAGTTATTGATTTATTTATAATTGCAATTTGTGTGATTTAATAATATGCGTACTTTAGGCTAATAAATTCTAACAATGTTATTTTATTTTATTTTGGTACAAACTAACAATATTATTATGAACTTGTTAGTTAGTCAGAATATGAAAGCACTGTGCTACCTACATGTTAAAAAAAACAATCAAATGTATGGAGCATCACTCCATCAGCTTTCATTCTTATATAAACATAATAAATAAATAAATAAAAGTCGTCGACTAGCTAGAGAGAC
Organism: Garcia nutans; assembly: GCA_947685225.1. NCBI lineage: Eukaryota > Viridiplantae > Streptophyta > Magnoliopsida > Malpighiales > Euphorbiaceae > Garcia > Garcia nutans. Next base: position 57,107,218 of record CANTUV010000039.1, read on the forward strand.
ACAACTGATGCATAGTGAAGTAAAAAACAAACCCCATTCGAAAAGTCTTCAGACGACAAGATACCCATTTGATTCCTTTGTACATGCATGTCTCTATATATAGCTGTCTTTGACTCTCAGTTTATTAGAAGCAATTTTAAGGTTTTCTTTGGTTGATTACTAGCTAATAAGCAAAAGAAGCTTCCAACAAAATGGTAAAATCTCATTTTTTGAATTAATTTCACCATTTTATTATAATACTCTTGAAACGATTCTGGCACAGTTAATTAAATCATAGTTGATTATTGTTTTTAATTAATTTCAAGTGTTGTCTTAAATGTTTTAAATTTGATGGATGGAGCAGGGCATCTGCAGAGATGTCAAAACCGGAGCCATGCAAGAAAGAAGGCTTGGTGGAAATAGAGCTGCACTTTTTGTATATGGTAATTGAAACTTTAATTTTTTATGTATTATAATTCGTTACATTAATCATATATTATATTGATGAATTGATAATAATAATAATAATAAAAGAATGTTGATGAATTGAATTGGTTTTTTTTTTGTTGAAATTTGGATGCAGCAACGGAGGGCCTGGAGAACATGGCATTTGTGTCAAATGCCATAAGTCTTGTGACATATTTCTATGGGTATATGAACTTTGGCTTAACAAAATCAGCCACCACTCTTACCAATTTCTTGGGCACATCTTTTTTGCTCGCTCTCTTTGGAGGTTTCATTTCAGACACCTATTTGTCCAGATTCAAGACTACCGTTATATTTGCATGTTTTGAATTAATGGTATGTTTTCTTTAACTAAAAATTCCTTAATATCAATACAATATTTTTAACCGAAGTTGAAATATTACTATATGTACTATATATATAATATTTATTATTCAATAAGAAAATTTACAAAATTTAATTTAACTAAAAGAGTGAAGATTAAAATTCACACCTCATTAATAATATGTTTTTCAATAATATTCAGTGATATTAATGTTTTGATGCATATAACAAGTAGCATATATTTTACATTTTATCTTAGTTAAGTATAAATTATCCGTGTTAATTAAAGAGATTCACATAGAACCTATTTTTTCAGAACTTGATAAAAATAAAAGACTTGTGAAGAAATGTTGTTGAGAATTTCGTAACTTTGGCGAAAGCTGACCCGTACTACTAAATGACAAAAAAAAAAAAAATAGTTTATAAACCCACTATCGATCGATCATGCAAATTAATACTGCACAATATGAGTTTCAGTAGCTATTTGTATAATGAATTTTATTTTAAATTATATATACGTCTAGCTATTTTCATGATGGATGATTGGCTAAATACTTCCAATTAATTATTAATATTTGATTATGTTAAAATGCACTAACTAATTGACTTGTATTTTAGTACTTGATTGTGATTGAATCATAAAATTATTAACTAATTAATTATACGCAAGTTGTTAGTTTGCGCTAAAAATAAATTAAAAAAATTTTCCTACTTCGACCATTATAATAGACGTTTGATTAATTAATTATAGACAATTATTATTATTATCATATATCTAAAAAATAGTTTTACTTGATAGTGATTGAATTATAAAATATAAAGCAAATAATCACAATATATATAATTTCAAAGTTGGCATATGCAAATTATTGTTAATGGTAAAAAATTAAATATATAAATTAATATCATATCCTGAAATATAATTTAACAATAAATATTTATTTTTTAAAATAATAAATTAGGAATCGATTTTTCTCTTATTAAAAATATCTCATTCATAAATAATTAATTTTCTCAAATCAAATAACTCATGCAAGCAAAATTTAGTATTTCCATAATATATCATATCATAGTTGTTTGTCAAATTTAATTAAACAGAATAGCTTAAAAATTGCAGAAATTGAATCATGTTTACTAATTAATGGGTCGTTATCTAAATTAATAAACAGTCTACTTTTTGGTATATATTTCTAAGAATTATTTAAAATAGACCCAATTGATCCATGAATTTTACAGGGATATGCTGTTTTAACAGTTCAAGCACATTTTCAGCAACTAAGGCCAATACCGTGCAAAGGCATTGCACCAGACCAGACGAATCAATGCGAGGCCACCACTGGTGGCCAAGAGGCAATACTTTTCATTGGTCTTTACCTTGTTGCATTAGGAACCAGTGGGGTTAAAGCTGGATTGCCATCATTGGGAGCTGACCAATTCGATGAAAAAGACCCAAAGGAAGCAGCTCTATTGTCTAGTTTTTTTAACTGGTTCTTGTTTAGCCTCACCATCGGAGCTATAATTGGTGTCACTTTTCTTGTCTGGATAAGCACCAATCAGGGCTGGGAATGGTCATTTGCAATATGTACAATAGCTGTTTTATTTGCTATAATTTTCTTAAGCACAGGGAAGTCCTTATATCGAAATAATGTGCCCAGAGGTAGCCCCATTCTTCGCATTATGCAGGTAACTACTACATAATTTATTAAAGAATTTCACAGCTCATTTTTGGTATATGCTGTAATCCAGTATAAACATAACGAGAACGATGAAATTAATTTCCAGGTTTTTGTGGCTGCAATAAGAAACCGAGACCTTCCAGTCCCAGAGATGACGCAGGAATTACATGAAATTCACTACAAAGAAGAAGGGGAACAAGATGAAATCCTGAAAAGGACTGATCAATTCAGGTACCATATGTTCAAGTTTATATCAAGAGTGTCCTTGCTATGTCTTATAAAGAGTTTCTGATATAAATACAATGCCAAAATTTCGAAATTCAGGTTTTTGGACAGAGCAGCCATTTTAAGGACTAATAATGGTGCATCAACGTCAATAACCCCAGGACCCTGGAGATTGTGCACAGTTACACAAATTGAAGAAACAAAAATCTTACTTCGCATGCTTCCAATTATACTTAGTACAGTCTTCATGAACACATGTTTAGCTCAACTACAGACTTTCACAATCCAACAAAGCACAACAATGGATACATATTTTATTGGCTTTCACATACCTGGCCCTTCAATTCCAGTAATTCCTCTGCTTTTCATGTTTGTTCTGATCCCAGTATATGATAGAATTTTCATTCCATTAGCTCGAAAAATCACAGGAATTCCTACTGGAATTCGGTACCTTCAACGAATCGGAATAGGGCTAGTTCTGTCACCTATATCAATGGGAGTTGCAGGAATTGTGGAAACACAACGAAAATCTATAGCAATTAAACATAACATGGTTGACTCTTCTCAGCCTTTGCCAATGAGTGTGTTCTGGCTTGGGTTTCAATATGCAATTTTTGGAGCAGCTGATATGTTCACATTGATTGGATTGCTAGAATTTTTCTATGCAGAAAGCTCAGCTGGTATGAAATCATTGAGCACAGCCATCTCATGGTGTTCTTTAGCTTTTGGATATTTCTTGAGCTCTGTGGTGGTGGAGATTGTGAACAAAGTTAGTGGAGGATGGCTGGCTAATAACAATTTGAATAGAGATAAATTGAACTATTTCTATTGGTTATTGGCAGTGTTAAGCTTAGTGAATTTTGGATTCTACTTGATATGTGCATCTTGGTATAGATACAAGGGGGAAATTAAGAATGTAGGAAATTCCAGTGAAGGTGACTCCAAGGGAAAAAATGTTGAATTAGTAGAAATTTAGAAATTTTAGTGCTATAATTAGATAAATATATTATATGGTTAACTACAGGACTTTCTAATTATTTTTCCTTACTCTAAATTTCTTGGTTTGTGCATTGAATCTCAATTTTCAGACCCTCTAATTCTCACTTACGCATGATTTAAGCTATAATTTAAACTTATAACCTTTTAGTTATTTATAACCAAATCAAGGCTAAGTACTGAATATGAGATCTTGCGGTAAAGTGCAAACTTTAATTACTACTTCCAATTTATATGGATAATAGAAGCCAAGAACTTAATACTTTTAGCCTATCTTATTTAAAGGTACAATAGAAGCAATTTATATGGATAATAGAAGCCAAGAACTTAATACTTTTACCCACCACGGATAAAATAATTGGTAGAAGCACTTGGTTAATATCACATAGGCATCAGTTCAATTCATAAAAGTGTGTCAACCAATTCTTATTAATATAAAAGAGTTGGTGTCTCGTGTGTAAAGCCTTTTTATAAACCCGTATTGAAGTGGAAGGCTCTTGCGATAGATTATTGGACTAGTTCCCTCGAAATTTATTTTAATAATCAAACTTCGTTCTAAAGGGTTAGTCAGACTCCGCTAAATGTTCTCTATTAAAAAAAAAAACTTAATAGTTTCGGCCTATAATATTTAAAAGTACAATATAAGTGGAAAAAGAAAATCTATGAAATTTATTTTTATAATTATATCCTCATCATTTTAAGTTGATAATGGGTAAATTAATTATATTTTTTTTATTTCCCTCCTTTTCTCTTCAAATTAGTGGGAAAATTTTTTTAATGAATTTGAAGAAAATTGGTATGATTTATTTCTATCATTTTTCCATTTCTTATTATTGTCTAAAAAAAAATAGGTAAATTACATTTCTATTCCATTCTTTTCCGTCCATTTCCCTCAAAATAAACCAAGGCTAATTTATTTTTCTTGAAACTTTTTGTCTGGTTCATTAATTGAATCGGTCTCACATAATTTTCTATATCTTATTTTTAAGAAAAATTTTATAATTAGAATATAATAAAAAACTCACTTGATACATAAAGCATATATTTGGAGCAATGGAAGAGCAGAGAGAAGAAGATTGAAATAGGATACAGTTTTTTCTCTTATATAATTTTTCTAATAGATCAGTGATAGTCAATTTGGATTTGAGTCTGAACTTGCTTTTCAAATTAATTAGGTTGTGATAATTTTTTTAAGTTTCAAAAAATTTCTAATTACTTTATATAAATCACAATTTTGAGAAAAACTTGAAAATTGTAGCTTTCCCAAATTGTGATTTTTAACCTATCTAAATAAAGTAAATATAATTTGACAAAGACAACTTAGCTGCAATTTGAAATATACACTAAATGAAGAATTTTACTAATTATTTACATCAATGAACACTTTCTAAGTTGCTATGGAGTAATGCTGTTGAATGATATATAAATATATACATATATATATATGTGTGTGTGTGTGTGTGCGCTAGTTGCATTTCAAATGAATTCTATCTCCATCAAACAGTTGACCAGGCAAATATAATTAGCAGGACTATATATATATATATATATATATATAATGGCATCATGAAATGAAATTGTTTATCAAGTAATCAAATAAAAATTTTCCCTCTCGAAATTTTAAATGCTAATAGTACGGAAGGATTATAACTAATTAACTAGTATTAATAATGTAAGCACTGTGTTACGTACATGTAAAAACCAATCAAATGGATGGAGCATTTAATGTATACGGCTCTCCTTCTTCAATCAATATAATAAATAAATAAAAGTCGTCTACTAGTTAGAGAGAGAGTGGGAGAGAGGTCTTGTGCATTGTAAAAAATAAAGAGCAAAACTCTGTTCAAAAGAGTGGATATATACTTTTTGATTCCTTCATATATACTCCTAATTTTCCTGGTTAAAACCATACCACAGCTATCGCTGACTCTCAGTTTACAACCATTTTTAAGGTTTTCTTTTCCTTTTATTCGGTTGGTCGCTAGCTGAGAAGCAAACTAAGCTCCCAAAACAACATGGTAATCTTTAATTAATTTCTCTTCTTTTTTTCCCCTTTTTCATTTCTTTTCAATCTTACAATACTCCTGAAACGACTCCAATATAATTAAATCAATCAATGGTTTTAAAAAAAAATCAATTCACTGATTATTAAGTTTATGTTGGATTTGAATGGATGGATGAGCAGAGCATCTGCAGCAATGTCAAAACCGAAGCCATGCGAGAAAGGAGACTCGGTGGAAAAAGAGCTGCAATTTTTATATATGGTATAATTAAAACTTTAATATATATATATATATTTATTATTATACGTTTCATTAATATAAATACTGTAGTAGATGAATTGAATTGATTTTTGTTGAAATTGTGGATGCAGTAACGGAGGGCCTAGAGAACATGGCATTTGCGTCAAATGCCATAAGTCTTGTAACTTATTTCTATGGGTACATGAACTTCAGCTTAACTAGATCAGCCACCTCTCTTACCAATTTCATGGGCACTTCTTTTTTACTCACTCTCTTTGGAGGTCTCATTTCAGACACCTATTTGTCCAGATTCAAGACTACCATCTTATTTGCATGTATTGAATTAGTGGTATGTTTCTCTTAATTATTATTATTATTATTATATTATTTCATTTCTCTCTTTAATTCCTCTAACCATTATCAATTTATAAATCAATATATACAATATTTTTTATAATCTTTATTTCATTATCTAAGTATTCGATTTGAGAAATTTGAACATATAACAAAGAAATTCAAATAATACTCAATTAAAACTGATCATTAGTATTGATACAATCTTTTTAATAAATTTAATATTTCTCAGTGGTGAAGATTGAAATTTAAATTTCATCAATAATTTTTTTTCTCATAATATATTAAGAAATAACAAGAGTATTTAATGATTAATGTTTTTATGTATAGTGATTCTCCACCATCCATAATTTTTATAAATATAGATTTTATCCATGTTAAATTAAGTGATTCACTAAAAATAACTTTTCACTAATTGACAAAAAGAAAAAGAGTTGTAAAAAGGAAACTTTATAATTGAGGATATGATAATTGTTAATTAAATTAACATACTCACTATCAAATTGTATCAATCATGCAAATTAATCCCACAAAACCATATATGAGGTTGTTTAAGTATTTTACAATAATTAATGAATTTTACTTTTAAATAGTTTAAGACGTAATTTGCATTAATTATGGAGCACTTTAACTCTTAATGAAGAGCAAAGGATAAGCAATGTTTTTTTTTTTTTTTATAAAAAAGAAAAAAGAATTAGAAGGCTTAAGCTACGATTGCTGGTAGTCGAGGGGGGATGTCAATTTGAACTCACAAAGAAGAGAATATGGATTATGGAGTACACCACATGGCTCACACGTCTTCCTATTCTCATTATGGGTCCTTTGACTTGATGTTGATTGGCTAGCTATTCGTTGCCCGTTATTGTTTCATATATGCAATAATTAATTGATTTACATTTTAGTATTTGAGATAGCAATCGAATCTGTATGTTTCAAAATCGATCATGATTGACATCAGTTTGACGTATCTTAATTTTTTTTAAATGTTTAATTTATTATTCATTAAATTAATTAATTATTATAAATATCTATTTAAAGATAGCAATTAAAATTAAAATATTTTATTTAATATTAATACTAATTAGTTATTATTTAATAATATAAATTAAATTTTTAGATATTAAATTAAAAATAATAAATAGTAAATTTATTATTTATTATAATAAATAATAAATATTATTTATCTATTTATTATTTATTCTCTTCTCTCCATACAACCCTATCCAGTTTTAAATTCACAATATTATTTAATAAGTAATGAGTTATAATTGAAACAATTGATTGACGTATCTTAGTTTTTTTAAAATGTTTAATTTATTATTCATTAAATTAATTAATTATTATAAATATCTATTTAGAGAGTGCAATTAAAATTAAAATATTTTATTTGATATTAATATTAATTAGTTAATATTTAATAATATAAATTAAATTTTTAGATATTAAATTAAAAATATTAAATATTAAATATATTATTTATTATAATAAATATTAAATATTATTTATTCTCTTCTCTCCATATAACCCTATCCAGTTTTAAATTCACAATATTATTTAATAAGTAATGAATTATAATTGAAACAATTGATTGCACTTAATAAACTGAATTACCAATTTTTGCTGCTGATTTATTTTTCATATTTTTGTCTTTGTTTTTGAGAATTTTTTTTATATTCATATTTTGTTTGATCTTTTACTATTTATAAAACACTCAAAAAATTAGGTAAAATAGTTGTTGTTTATCCTCTTATTTAAATCTGTTTGTCAAATTCAAGTTGATTTATTAGAGGTTGTGTATGTGGTTATGGGCATGTAATATCTTGTGAATACAAAACATTAATCCTCTTAATTTATTTTTTCATGATTATATATGTGGCCATTTGCTCTTATTCTCTTCTCCCATAATCTTATTCAGTTTCAAAATTATAAGACTATTGTTCAATTACTAATGGATCATAAGTAATGAAATATTTTTTATATTTTTGCTTTTATTTTTTAATTTTTTTTGTTATATTTAGTTTGATATATTATTTTTTTATTTTTTTTATTTTTGTTTAATTATCATCCATCTAAGATTGTTGATTACACTCTAGATGAATTATCATTGATAGAAATATAGGACAAAAAACAATATAATTTTTCTTAATGACATAACATATAGAATAATCAACTAACTAAATAGATTGACTAGATAAAACTTTTTTTTTAGCTAAAATCATTAAACGTATATAAATAGACTAGTATTGTAAAATAGTCATAAGGTTTGAGGTAAATATTAAACTTATGAATTATCAATATAAATTTTTAATAATTAAAAGAATTTAGGTACTAATAGCTTAACTATTTTTCTAAAAAAATATGTTTCATAGAAAAATAAATTGGAGAGTTGAAGTATTTGAAAAGAAAATGAAAATAGTAAAAGAATAATAAACTATTATTAGGCAGTTTTATCTATGTTCATAATTATTGTACTTGCAAAAACTATCACAAACTATATATTTATGACATTAGCTAATTAACTATTGTCGCATTATTTATATAGTCATTTTCTTTTATAAAAAAAAAAGTCTATAAAAATTATAAAATCTAGTATTGTAATTCAAATAACTCATGTCAAATTTTTGAAATTTTTAATAATATCTTTAATAATATCAATAATATCGCATGGGCTTTTTTCTAGTTATAGAATATATTAAGAAACAACAATTGCATACAATTTCTGCATGTTTCTTACAGCGTCAAAGTTTTGGTACGTATCTTTAGAAAAGAAATTGTTGTCCAGGAATTAATTAGAAAAATTTCCCATCTTCAACCTTTATATATAGTTAATTTAATTATCATACTGCTGAAAGTGAGCCGATGGATTGTTAAATAAATTAGAACCTTTCTTTTTGTTTTGGACAAGCACAAATTAAATCTGGCAATGACATTCATTATTAAAATTTGAAAATACAATGTCTTGATCTATAGCTTTGAGAAATTATCTAAGGTTACCTAATCGATCCATGAATTTACAGGGATATGCTGTTTTAACAGCTCAAGCACATTTTGAGCAACTAAGGCCAATACCATGCAAAGGCGTTGCACCAGACAAGACGAATCAATGCGAGGCTGCGACTGGTGGCCAAGAGGCAATTCTTTTCACTGGTCTATACCTTGTTGCATTAGGGACCAGTGGGGTTAAATCTGGATTGCTGCCACTGGGAGCTGACCAATTCGATGAAAAAGACCCAAAGGAGGCACTTCAATTGTCAAGTTTTTTAAACTGGTCCTTGTTTAGCCTCAACATGGGAGCTTTAATTGGTGTCACTTTTGTTGTTTGGATAAGCACCAACCATGGTTGGGAATGGTCATTTGCAATATGTACAATAGCAGTTCTATTTGCTATAATCTTCTTGAGCACTGGGAAATCCTTATATCGAAATAATGTACCCAAAGGTAGCCCCATCCTTCGCATTTTTCAGGTAATTACTACCCAATTTATTAAAGAATGTCACAGCTCAATTTTGGTATATGCTGTAATCCAACATTAATATAACGAGACTGATGAAATTAATTTCCAGGTTTTTGTGGCTGCAATAAGAAACCGAGACCTTCCAGTCCCAGAGATGACCCAGGAATTACATGAAATTCAGGACAAAGAAGCATTGAAACAACATGAAATCCTGAAAAGAACTGATCAATTCAGGTATCATATATGCAAGTTCATTTCACAAGCGTCCTTGCTATGCCTTAAACCGGCTACTGAAATAAATACAATGCCAAATTTTCCAAATTCAGGTTTTTGGACAGAGCAGCCATTTTAAGGACAAATAACAGTGCATCAACATCAATAACCCCAGGACCCTGGAGATTATGCACAGTTACACAAATTGAAGAAACAAAAGTCTTAATTCGCATGCTTCCGATTATACTTAGCACAGTCTTCATGAACACATGTATGGCTCAACTACAGACTTTCACAATCCAACAAAGCACAACAATGGACACATATTTTATAGGCTTTCACATACCTGGCCCTTCAATTCCAGCAATCCCTCTGCTTTTCACGTTTGTTCTGGTCCCAATATATGATAGAATTTTCGTTCCATTGGCTCGAAGAATCACAGGAATTCCTACTGGAATTCGGTACCTTCAGCGAATCGGAGTAGGGCTAGTTCTGTCAGTTATATCAATGGGAGTTGCTGGAATTGTGGAAACGAAACGCAAATCTATAGCAATTAAACATCACATGGTTGGCTCTTCTGAGCCTTTGCCCATAAGCGTGTTTTGGCTTGTGTTTCAATTTTCAATTCTTGGAGCAGCTGATTTGTTCACTTTGATTGGATTGCTAGAATTTCTTTATGCAGAAAACTCAGCTGGTATGAAATCATTGAGCACAGCCATCTCATGGAGTGCTTTAGCTTTTGGATATTTTTTGAGCTCTGCAATAGTGGAGATAGTGAACAAAGTTAGTGGAGGATGGTTGGCCAATAACAATTTGAATAGAGATAAATTAGATTATTTCTATTGGTTATTTGCAGTGTCGAGCGTAGTGAATTTTGGATTCTACTTGATATGTGCATCTTGGTATAGATATAAGAAGGTGGAAATTAAACCAGTAGAAAATCCTGATGAAGCCGATGCCAAGGGAAAAGCAGTTGAATTAGTTGGAGTTTAGAAAATTTCAGTGATAAGAATGTTTACAGGAAACAGAAATGCAGAATAAGTTTCTTCCTGTTTCCGTATTGTATTAATCTACACTTGGAATCTTTATTTATATAGAATAAAATCAATATAAAACATAATTATGAGAAAAATCATCAGTGATTAGTGTAGAAAGTGAATTTTAATTGGTTAACTGAATTGGCTCTTCTAGACTTTTCAAGATGGATTTTATCGGAATCAATGTCAGACAACTTATAATCCTCTTCGTTACAAACCACACTAGAGAAAGTAATTGTAACTCGATTAGTCTTAACTCCAAACAGTGAACGCCGAGAAGCAAAAGACCAGACAAAGTGACTAATCAATGAAAGGTTATTAAAAAATGGGGCTCTCTATTTATTCTGAATTCTTTTGTTGGGTCAGGACGACGTTTTCTTTGTAATATAATAATTCGAAATGAGTTGATGACAAATAAAGCTTTCTAATAATTCGAAGGACCTTCTTCCTACTCTATAAGGCTCATACTTATAAAATGCACTATTTAAGGGCGCTTGGAAAGAAAGTTTTCAATGATTTAATTCCTGAAGACTGACCTTTTGAATGGGAAAATAGTATGAGCGACCTTCATGACTAGCCAGAACCTGCAAAGCAAAAGGATAGGCATAGCCAACTCTTGCATTGACCAATGAAGATCAATTATACTAGAGCGCCCTCCAATACTCCGAAGTTACAAATTTAAACCTTGTTCCGAGCCCCTATTTGCCCAAGAAAATATAAAACAAAACCCTGGGTTATTTTCTTTGCTTCCAAGACTCCATGTCCATGGCTCCTGCCATGAAATGCGGAAACCAAGGCTGTGATCTGATTTTAACTGCGGGTGAATGTGGGGGTGACCAAGAGGAAAAATAAATAGAGTTCATTTCTGATGGAAAATTTTGTAGTTTTATGTAATATGTACAGCATCAATACAGATATCAGTAATCAAAAGGATAGGCAATAAATGACAAGCATATTGCTTTGATATGTAAAATAAATAAATAATCTAACATCAAAACTATTTACAAAGAGTTTCACCTACCATTTGAGGTCCAGAGTCAGGGCCTCTTGAGGTACGAGAATTGATGGGAATTTTGTAAAGGAAATATTAGACATTAAGTTCCATGAAGCTGAATCCTCTGCAATAAAAGATCTGACTTTTTTAAGCATTATAAGCCTCAGCTTCTGAGCTTCAACTCTTGCAGTTATTTCATACCAAACCCGTTCAACCATAGGCCTTGTTCTCCAGTCTTCGATCACGTCATTTTCACTGCTCCCGATATTTTTTTCTAGCTCTAACTGAAAACGAATAACGGTTGCTGCTTTAACATTTGTTCTAATAAAGCCTGAAATCCAATTTTGCCTTGTCGTTGAACTGAGAAAGCTCCTCAACAATTTTCCTATCCTATTGATCTTCAAACTTAAAGGAGGATCGAGATGAGCACGGTTCCTGTAAACATTGTTATTGTAGCATTTGGCAGGTAGCAACTCAATTGTCCCTTTTGATAATATAGTTGTACCAATAGCAGCATCAGAGTTCCTAGTCTTGTACGCAATTAGCGTTGCAGACCCATTAACGTGTATTGGAAGTAATGGCAAACACAAGGAGTGCCAAAAGGGGCAGAAATCTGTTTTCCCCTTGTTGATTATAACACTTCTGTCGACTCTGAAACTATGGTCAAAAGTGTGAAAAAAAGAGAGTTCTTGAGCTCCTTTTATTTCTACAGTGATGCCTTCACCCACTAGTATTCTTTTCAAACCACTGTGTGAAGCATTCAGCTAATAACAAACAACAAAAAGATAAGAAATTCCTCGGAAGGTAACTTGCATAGATTGACATCCATTTGAAAAAATACAATAAATTGAGTTTTCTAAGGAATGGATGGTATATCGCAACATAGAAACAGCACCTAGAACGTTGAGATCAAATCTTTCATTTAAGTCCTAAGAACGGTAAGTCAAACTACGAATCTTAACTTGTAGATAATACTAGCACAATAAAATTGAGGAAAACGAAAACAAATTTCTCGCAGAGGGCTTAAATTTATATGAGAAGAAGGATTGCTATCTTAGTATTGTCCCAGCGAAAAACCACCAGCTTCTCACAACACAAATCAGAGCAACAGGAAGTTTCACAAGAAAAAGTCATCAGTCAATCTTACTAGGATACGAAAAACTGAAAGATGCAGACAGAATTAGACGTTATTCATATATGTAATCCAGAAAAGTTTCTAACTTCAGCGAATACGTCAAATTATTACGACCCCAGATCTGAAATTCTCAGATTTTTTAAATTTTATGAATCAGAAACACAAGATCACCAATCAGTATATTCAATTCAAAGTGGAAATCATATAAAAAGAAATATGGTTATTGATAGAGTAAAGTAATATGAATTACCGGTAGCGACAAGGAGAGCTGGTCCTGGCCACCAACCCGCAAATCAAAAGGACCCTCCACTTTCAAGGTGTCAATTACAGCTGTAGAACCAACCTCCCTAACAAAATCATCAAAATCATTCCTTTCTTTGTTAAATTTGCTCCAGGAATCTATTTCGTCTGGGAATTTGAAAACGAAATCAGTTTTCCCAAATCGGATCCTGAACTCATATCTCTGACCAATACCAAACCTAAGCTTACTGACTTGCAATCTCGAAGACTTAATCCCATCAAAATCCAAAATTTGCCTATCCGATAAATCCTTCAAAACATCCTGTTATTGGATGCAATAAGATTGCTATCAGGAGATTAACAACATGGAATTAACAAGAAAAGGAAAAAATAATAATAACAACAAAAAGAGTAGAAAGTTCACCTCGAGGATGTTGGCATTATTGAGAAGGGGAACAGTTAAAGCTAGAACTAAAGGTAGGGCCTGGAATTTAAAGAGGAGGAGGGGAAGAGACAAGGTTAAACGACGACGATTCATAACCATTGGTTCAACGTTAGCGGCCTTACTCACGTGAACTGTAATCGACTTGGGGATCTCAGCGACTCAGACCACCTGCTTTGCTATGTTATTGCTTGCTACCTTCCTCTTTTGGAACGATAATAGTTGTTTAAATGACGACTATACCCCACCCTTTCAAAAATCTCAGACCTGATGGCAGTGTGGCCGTGTGGGTGAATGGTCTTATTATTTGCCACGTGTGCCTAGTAGCACGGCTCAGAGAAGGAGCGAGGCCGTGGTTGGAACTGGAGGCAAGGCATTCGGATCATTTGATTTGAGTCCCTTTAAGTTATTGAATTGCAATTACTTATTTTTCTATCGACTTATTTATTTTATTTACATGCAGTTATTTGTTTGCTTTCCTTTTTCGATTTATTTAAGATTGATTTATTCAATCTCCCTCCCTCGTTCCCTCCTAGTCATGTCAGAGGATAATAAGAGGGTGTTTCTCAAAACTTAAAAGTTGGTCAAAATTGATTATAAGCAGTTTTTAGATTATAAGTTATTTATTTAAGTATTTCTGAAAACTTAAATAGTAGATTATAATCTGATTTTAATCAGTTTTTTAAAAGTTGGATTTTACTACTTTTTTTAAACACTTATTTCTAAGCAGTTTTGACCAAGTAAAAAATCATACTATCCCTACCTAATCTTTAATATTCTAAATTTACCCACCTTATATACTTTAGTTCCCATCAAAATTCTTTTACATTTATTTAAATTTTATTATTATTATTATTATTACAAAATAAATTTTGAATTGACATTTAAAAAATCATTTTTATATAATAAATAAACTAAATGACAGTTTAGTCATTTTAACAGTTTCTGTAATTAAAAACTTATTATAAGATGATTTTACAGAAATACTTAACTGATTATAAACTGATTATCAGCTGATTATTAACTAGTTTACAGAAACGCTTAACTGCTTATTTTTAATCTGATTAAAATTTAAAAATCACTTATTCACAATAAGCTGAAAAGCTCCAGTTTTGAAAAACATCCTCTAAATAACAGTTTTGACCAAGTAAAAGACCATACTATCCCTACCTAATCTTCAATATTTTGTCCACTCTCATTGTCTAATTAAAAATATTTTTAGGATTCTAATTAATTTGGTAATATTTACATGGTAATTTTTTATTTGTATAATTTATTAATAACACCAATATTATTATTATTATTATAAAATAAATTTTATTATTATTATTATTATTGCAAAATAAATTTTGAATTGACATTTAAAAAATTATTTTTATACAATAAATAAACTCAGGGACAGTTTGGCCATTTTGACAGTTTCTGCAATTAAAAACTGATTATAAGCTGATTTTACAAAAACACTTAACTGATTATAAACTGATTATCAGCTGATTATTAACTAGTTTACAGAAACACTTAACTGCTTATTTTTAATCTGATTATAATATAAAAATCACTTATTCACAATAAGCTAAAAAACTCCACTTTTGAAAAACACCCTTTAAATCCCATTCAACACAGTAACTAACTTTGCTTGGATAGTCTGATGTTAATTAAGGGTGGTAAGATGCAATTATTGATGACAAGTTATCAAGTACTTAAGTTTTTATCTTTTTCTTTTTTTTGATGGAATAAGTACAAGAGTAATAGAAGAATAAAATTATATTCAAGGATTGAAGCAATAATCCAGGATAAATCTGCTCATACTTATTGAACAAAAACAAATCCTTATGAACAGGAATCCAATTTGAGCCTGCATATCCTTCAATTAGAAGATAGTTGCAGAAGTTTTGGACCACCTTGATTACTAAAAGTGAGGATTACTCCGTCTTCTGCCCTCTCAATGGCATCTTCAAGAAAGTGAAGCCTCGAAGAAGAGCAGCATACCCAATGAAACCAATTTCACAAGCTTCCCAACAGCAGCAGCAACAGCATATAGATGGCCATTGGCCAGGAGCAACTAACTTCTTGTTAAACAATCGCCGATCCTTATCTTGATGCCCCAAATCCACAGGTCTGGGCGTATCACAATTTCCCAACACCATATTAAACAATACAAGTTGACAGCGAAATAGAAGTGCCTTGCTAGTTCCTTTTTCTTCCAATTTCTTCTTTGCAGGTTTTTTTCTTAAAGACAATAACAATAAAAGATGATGGCAAAATTAGGCCATCGAGAAACATGTAAACTGATTGATGACCATCATAAAAATGAGTGACATTCACAATTGCTCCTTTATCGGCTACATGATTTATCACCTACCGGATGAAATATAAGTCGTACCCATCCTCAGCGAGCAGAGGGCTATTGATCAAGATGAACAGTATTCTTTAGTGCATTTCCACAATGTACAGTGTCAGATACTTTAGAGGGAGGCCAATAGCGGAACACCGACCGACCAACAATGTTCTTGATAGGAAGGGGCCCCCTGCAAAATAAGGCGAACCATTTAATGTTAGAAATGGATCATGAACACAACCACCAAGAGGAATAAGGCCTACGCCAAAGCAATTAAGAAAGGCCTCTCTAGGGCATTTTAAAAAGAGCAAGTCTAAACTTTCATCTTCAACTTTACATAGTTTTCAACTAATGTCCCTAAGCAACTATTTCATGTAGTCAAATACTTTTAAAAAAAAATCCGGTACGTCTTTGTACGCAGCCTTCTCTTGCAATTGCAAGAGGCCATTTTCACGACTCAAACTCGTGACCTCAGGTCATAAGGCGACAACGCTTACCGTTGCGCCAAAACACCATTTCCATGTAGTTAAATACTCAAGGAACAAAATTGTTATAATTCATACATTTCATGGTATTGACCTAAAGTTTAGGTGGAATCATCTAGTCCACAGATTATGAAGTGTCAACAAAAACATAGATGCATCATATAGGTCTCACTACAAACAATGGAACCTCCAAACTAAGTGGATTACAATAAAAAAATTGCTCAAATAACAAATTAATAGCCAAAATAAATGTCTGCATCTATAAGAATCCTACAAAAACTAATACAGTAAAGTGGCATACAACAACTTTAAGGAATTATAATTGAGCAGAAGTGGAATAAACAATTCCAACTATGTCAAAGAATAAATTCAAGTGACCAAAAGGATCACATCTAATAGAATATAATGTATGCGATTATTTCAAAACACATACTGATTGGGAGCCTTATAGACTCTTGAATTACCAGTTGTGGGAGTCGAAACTGTTATTGCGATTGTCTCCCATCACAAAAACATAACCTTCTGGTACAAGCTGCAAAAGCAACCAAAACAATGATCTTAGTACTTAGTCGGTACTCGGTAGAATGCAGGTTAATGAAAGAAGACAATATGAAGGAGAAAGATACAATACAAAATCAACAGAAAAAAAAAAAAAAAGATGAATGAAGAGCAGGATGCACTACCACTGGCTCCATCTCATAATTAATTGGCTCTACAATGAAATCCTCATCTTGAACTAGTCCATTCACATATAACTTGCCCTCACGAACCTGCATAACAGAAAGCCAACGCATAATCCAGAAATTAGGAACAACTATACCATTATTATTTATTGTTAAAACCATGTAAATTTACGCCATATATGAAAGGAAGTAAATGGCAATTTGGCAACAAACAAACACTTTTTTAGCAAGTAGGATCATTAAATAAAATAATCTTACTTCAACAATGTCTCCAGCTATTGCCACAATTCTCTTAATGAATACATCAGCAGAGCTATAACCAATTTCCTACTTGCACAGAAAACGCAAAGAGAACTGTCAGTAACTGAAATTTCAGAACGAAAATATTTTAATCACGTTCAACTGAAAAGTGCATGCCGCAGAATACCTGCAAGATTGAAGGTGCCTTAAATATCACGATGTCTGAAACTTCAGGCTTCCTGAAAACATATGAAACCTAGTACACCAAAGAGGGGGGAAATCATATCAACAGCAGGAACAGGAAAAGCCTATCTCATGAATGTTATCTCTATCGTCTTGAGCCAATATAAAGTAACGGCTTATGACACAAGTATGATAACAATTTCAGAGCTAAGCAAATGTAAAATCAAGACAAAAGCATGACTCAACAGCATATGGATACGGTTTCTTAATATAATACCAGAAAATAAAAATATTCCAGACAATTATAACACGGTAAAGTCTTAAACCAAACCAGGATTGACGTTTGGCGAAATTTGATCCCTAGTCAGTAATTATCCTCAAACTTATTCAAAAAATGGATATTGGATTAAGCTAACAGGTGCAAGATTTTTACCTTCTCTGCTAGAATGCGGTCACCCACGTCCAGGGTAGGGTACATAGATGTCGAAGGAATAGATCTGGGCTCTGCTAAAGCCGACCGAAACAACAGGCTAACAGTGGCTGCAGTGAAAATAGCCTTGGCATCCTCCGAACAAAAACCCAACACCCGGGATAACCAGCTCCCGCTTTTGTCAAACTCCTTCCCATTAATTTCCAACGTCACAGTAGTAGTGGCAGCAATACAATTATCACAACTCTTATTCGTTATACACCGTACCGTTCCCCCTTTATCCACGTCCCTACTCTTTGGTCCAGGAGCCGGCTCATTACATGGAAGCCACCTAGAACCCTGCAAAAAGGGAAGGATCGATGCGGCTTTAAATGGTGAAATTCCAAAAACGCCATCGGATGATGAAGTTGAAATCCCAGCCGTTGACTTCATCAACGATATCAATCCAACTGCAATTGGACTCGTAAAGTTATCTCCGAAGATTTCTCCGGCAATGGTACTATACATCGAAGCCGAACTCTTCTGGCTTGGGAGCCGGTAACCGGATTGGAAGTCGCTGTTCCGAGGTGCAGGCGGATCGAGATCGGCGTTTTGAATAGGGGGCGAAGAAAAGATTCTTGAGCGAATCCAACACTCGTGAAGGTAGCGGGAGTTTCCAACCCGGATGCCGGCGCAGGAGGCAATGTTTTGGGCGACATGGCCAGAGTAAGTGAGGGTAACACGCATAGCCATATCAGCAATTCTGATAAGCCTGATAACGATTTGGAAAATACTGAATTCGGGGAGTAAGAAAGAAGATCTAGGAAACCCTAGAAGCAAAAAGATAACATTTCTGATGAAAAAATCAGTGAGTCTGTGAAGGTATGATGGAATTGAAACTTTCAGCTAAGCTAAGAATCAAAATTGGGCGCGATTAAGACTGTGTACAGTGAAATGATTAGGGATTAGTGATGAGAGGTAGAGACGGAGTGAACGGAGCTTTCTGACCTTGTTGGTCTCCTTCTCCGGAGAATAGAGAACGACAAGGCTCAGGAGAGGAAAGACGCGGAGGGCGAGAATCGAAAGGGCTAAAACACCGACAAAGGGGAGAATTATGGCTTTAATACACGGCGCAGCGGCTGACTAATGAAAGTAGAGTTATTAAGAATTTAGTAGAATTATTATTTACGGAATTGCCCGCATTGGTTTGGGGTTTGGGGCAGTTCAGTTGACAATGAAAGAATTTTTTGCTTACTGGATAATTACCAACTGGCCTAATCCTACTAAATTCTTAATATAGTATATTATAGTATGTTTTTTTCGAAAACATATTGTTGTTGTTAACATTTTCAGAAAGTATATTAATTTATATTTGATTCAACTTCCCATTCTTTCAAAAAAAAAATAATAATTCAATAAATTTTCCATCCATTATTTTACCTACTGATAACAAGATAATGTAAGATCAATTAGCATTTGTGTCTAACATAAAATGTGTTGACAAGTTATATTTTTTATTTTTTATTATAAATATTTAAAAGAAAAAAAAAGTATGTCAATATTTGAAGTTTGTACCTTGACTTGAATAATAAAAACATAAATATTATTCAAAAAAAAATAATATTAAAAGTTTTATCCAATAAATTTTTAAAGTAGGAGTAATTAATTACAAATTTTTCTTTATACCGATAACAAAGTCAGTCGGTAACCCAACAATAAAAAAAATAATGATTCAACCTCAAATAACTCTACTTTAAAAAAATTATTATTTGTACAATACCTATAGCTCGTATGTAGAATTGAAGAGTTAATAACTTAATATAACTAACACAAATTAGAATATAAAAACATATATATTTATCTTAACAGGATTGAGCTAATCACCCAGTATCTTTCCAATAAAAAAACACCATACATTATTTTCATTATAATTTAAACTTTATTTAAATGAAAAATGTCTATCGGAGCTTAAATTTATTTTTATTTTTAATATTAGTTTCACTTTTGAACATTTTTTAATTTGAATATAAAAATTTCATTCAAAGCATTTAAAATTATTTTAAAAAGAATAATTCAAATATTAAAATTTAAAAATTAGTGAGAAATAATTTAATTTAGATTTTAAAAAGTAAAATCTAATTAGGAATGAGCATATGTAGGTTTAGGAGGATTTTATGAATTTGTCAAATCAACCATTGCCGTTGAAGATTTATTTTTTAAAGCAATTAATTAGATTCAATTAAATTATTAAATTTAATCTGTTTAACTTATAAAATATATAAATTAAAATTGAGCATATAATATCGGTCTTTTATATTTTTAAATTAAAATTAATTAATTTAAACTGATAAAATTAACCAGAATGATCAAAATAATAGTAGAAAAAGATTAATCATTCCCAAGATCAATCAATCGTCTTCTATTAAAAATATATTAATTTAATTTTGATAAGCCTGGCCTGCTTTCATGGTAAAAAAGAGCAGTATTTTTAGAATTGGACCGATTATTAAACCGGTTTTTTTATTAGTTCACGGTCTGACCGGATTGAAACGGTTGAACCGAATTTTTAATTTTTTTTATTTTAATATTTTATTAGGAAAATATTTTTTTAAGTGAAAAAAAAATTAAATTTTATTTGAAAAAAATAATTTATTTTTAAAAAAATAAATTTTCAACCGATTTTTGGTCAAAACCGGCCGGTTTTGACCTGTTCAATTTAAAAACTCAATTTTTAATCTATTTTGAAAAAATATGAAAATCGAACCGAATTGATAGCCGATTTTCGGTTTAACCAGTCCGACCGGCCTTAATAACACTGAAAAAGAGAGAGTCCAAAAGGACCAAACTAGTCCGGTGGTTCGTCTTAGCAATTTGTTACAAGATTGAGGATATTTTCGTAGTTTCAAGCTTTTACAAAATTTGGGTTGACTTTTTGACCTAGAGTGGTACCTTCGTGTTTTCCTTCCCACGACTATTCAACTCACCAAGCACCCCCCGCCTAGCCTGTAAGGAAGGTGTGGAATATCAAAAGACTAAAAAACCATCTTCATTTGCTCATGCAGACAAGTTCAACCTCAAACGCCAAGGACATTTATGACATTAGAGCTATCTAAAATTCACAGCCTCAATTTTAGGGGAATTAATAAAAGATAACCCCGCCACAATTGTAAAATAGTTTTAGTGGCACTATAATATTTGGAATTTAGTTTGCTATCCTCGTCTATTTAACTAATTTGTATTTGCATTACTATGTTAAAAATTAATTGATTAACTTCTACGATTAGTGGTTTCAAATATGTATTTAACTTTTGATTTGTTGATAGCTAAGCTACCTAATTAAAAACACTTTGAGGTTTAATTGTGATGATATTTGGCTGATATTAAATGATATTTTTGTAAAAAAAAATAATTAAATGAATCATTGAATAATAATGATAATAATTAATAATATGTTGATGGGTATTTTAATTTATAAAATTTTTTAAATTTTATATAATTAGGTTTTTATTTTTTTATTTTATAATTTTTTGAAAGCTCGTTTATTCTATAACATTAACAAAAATTCATTTTGAATTGAATATGATTTAAAATCATATATACATTTTTATAATGAGAGAATTTGATAAATTTTATGAGTTTTAATCTTGCTTTCGTGAAGTTCGTCAAAGCATGTATACAAATTTTGATTTTATAAATATTTTTTATGGTATTTATTAATTAGAATGTGGCCTTTAAATTATATTCAATGCAAAAGATTATATAATAAGTGCGAGTTTTAAAAGAAATTAAAAACAGGGGGTCACATATGGTAATTAAGAGAAATAAATGGGTGCAGTTGTCAGGAAAAATTTAAAGTGAAGGAAAGAGAAACACATTGCGACGGGCAATTGTTGAGCGAAGCAAAGAGTGACGGAAGCGCATACATCACCGAACTCATTTGTCATTCAGTTAGATTGTCTTCATAAAAAATAATTTAAAAAAAAAAATCAAAGTGCTGAAGAGCCATCTTTGAAATGCAAAAGATTCCACAACACATGTTAATTTAGAAGGAATACTGTTTTAGTCAAATGGTTAATATATATTGTTGAAAAAACAAACCATTCATAGGAACTGGACTAAGCTATCCGCATCATATTATAATTAAATGTAGCCTTCAACTTTAATGAAATTGAATATTAATACTTTATTATATATCAAACAATAGTGTTAAATGTAGCCTTCAACTTTAATGAAATTGAATATTAATATTTTATTATATATCAAACAATAGTGTTAAAGGAGAAGTGGGGATGAAATTCCTTTATTTATACATTTCTAAAATTAGAAAAATGGATGGGATTGGAACAGTCACCGTGAGATTGTCGATCCATCGAATCCTTAATTATTCTGCATTCACATTTGTTTTAACAAAATATTTATTTTATGTGGAACAAAATTTAAAATTGATTCGCAAATCTTATACTCGTTCTTACTATTAAGGAAATTTACTTAATAGTAAGGAAAATTTTCAATTCTTTTTTTATTTGAAAATAAGTTTAATCAATTCTTTATTAATCAAGGTTGGACCTTTATATTTTCCAATTCAGTAAGCCTGGTCAAAATTATATATAATCCTATCGAAAACTACTAAAACTTGTTTTTCCAAAATATAATCATGTTGAGAAAAGTGTTGAGAAATACTATTAAAATTATATATATATATATATTTAAGTCCGAGCTGTTGGAAAAATCGGGTAATTTTCCCTCAAACTACAACTAGTGAATTGCATTGATTTGGTAATTTCTAGGAAAAACTACTGAATAGTCTCCTTAGACAAAATTACCATTCCAAATAAATTTTCAGGAAAGGCTGGAGGGGTCACAAATGGTCCCTCTTAAAATCCAGTCTCCTAGACAGAACTTACTTGCACAGTATATTATCACAACCTAAACCCGTGTATATATGAATAGTACCATACACGTGAATAGTAAATATATACCCAAATGAATAGTACAATACACGATAAATAAACCCAATAAATAAATATTGAATACTATACTAATACAGAAAAGAAACAAAATAAATGCGGAATAAATAAAAGAAACAAGGAAAGAACACACCCGGAAATTTGATAACGGAGTTCGGCTAAATATGCCTACGTCTCCGAGCACCACTTGAGGCAGCCTGCTCTTATTAATTTGGGAAGAGAAGACCAAATTTACAATATACAAATTTTAGAAAATGTATACTAATTTTTGGGATACAAATAAGTTGGAAGGGATGAGTTATTTATAAGGCAATTAACTCACCCCTAACTTTAAAACTTCCGATGTGGGATTACAACAAATTAAGTCACACCAACCAAAGCCATCAATTTTGACAAATCTCCACCTTGGCATAATTTCTAATCCCACCAAATGCAAACATTCTTCATCTACCCAATCAAACAAAACAGTCTCCGTAGTGCTTCCAATTTGCGCCTTCAGGCACCAACTCAAATGTGCAGGATATTGACCAAGTCTAAACAATGTTTAAACTTGGCTTTTGCCACCACCTTGGTCATCATATCTGCAGGATTCTCCGTAGTCCGAATCTTCTGGAGAAGTATCTCCTCTTCTTCGAGAATTTCCCGCACAAAGTGATAGCGAACATCAATGTGCTTCGTTCTTGCATGAAAAACTTGGTTTTTTGCTAAGTGAATAGCACTCTGACTGTCACAATACACCTCAAGGTGTTTCTGACCAACTCCCAAGTCTCTTAGCAATCCTTGAAGCCAAATTGCCTCTTTTACAGCCTCTGTAATTGCCATATACTCTGCCTCTGTTGTAGACAAAGCCACTGTTGACTGCAAAGTAGACTTCCAACTAACTGGCGCCTTAGCTAAAGTGAATAAGTAGCCAGTTGTAGATCGTCGCTTATCCAAGTCACCTGCATAGTCAGAATCACAATATCCAACTACGCATTGACCAAGTGATTCATCCCGCTCAAACACTAAGCCAACATCTACAGTACCTTGAATATACTGTAGAATCTATTTCACAGCTTGCCAATGAACTTTGCCAGGATCATGCATATATCTACTCACAACACCAACTGCCTGTGAAATATTGGGTCTCGTACACACCATTGCATACATCAAGCTTCCAACTGCATTAGCATACGGAACTTTCGCCATGTATTCTCGTTCTTCATCTGTCTTTGGAGATAACTGGCTGCTAAGCTTCAAATGAGGAGCAAGCGGAGTACTTACAGGTTTTGTATATTCATTCATACCAAAACGTTGTAATACCTTCTTCAAATACTGCTTCTGTGTCAGCCAAAACTTGCCTCTCTGTCTATCCCTGCTTATCTCCATGCCGAGAATCTTCTTGGCTTCTCCCAAATCCTTCATCTCAAACTCTTCACTCAACTGAGCCTTCATTTTATCAATTTCAATTTGGCTCTTGGATGCTATTAACATATCATCAACATACAAGAGTAGATAGATGTAAGACCCATCTTGAAGCCTGCGCAAATACACACAGTGATCGTATTTGCTTCTTGTGTACTTCTGACCCATCATAAACTTGTCAAATCATTTGTACCATTGCCTCGGTGATTGCTTCAATCCGTACAATGATTTGTTCAGTTTACAAACCCAATTTTCTTTACCAGCAACTTTGAATCCATCTGGCTGAGACATATAGATTTCCTCCTTCAAGTCACCGTGTAGAAACGCGGTCTTCACATCAAGTTGAGCTAGCTTCAAATTCAACTGTGCTACCAAGGCCAACAAAATTCTAATTGAGGAATGTTTAACAACTGGAGAAAATACCTCATTATAATCAACTCCCTCCTTCTGAGCATAGCCTTTAGCTACCAATCTTGCCTTGTAGCGAACATCATTCTTGATAGGAAATCCTTCTTTCTTTGCAAATACCCATTTGCATCCAATTGCTTTCTTGCCTTTTGGTAACTGTGTCAACTTCCACGTCTTGTTCTTCTCAAGAGATTGCATCTCTTCTCTCATTGCATCTTTCCATCTACCATTTTCTGAGCTTCGGATGGCTTCAGGAAAGGTGGATGGAACTTCATCAACAACTGGAAGTGTATAGGCTACCATGTCAACAAAACGAGCAGGTTTCTGAATTTCTCGTCTTGTCCTTCTAACAGCAATTGATTCTGACTGCTGTTGAGATTCTTGGGTCGGAATCTCTTCCTCATCTGACTCTGCTTTTGCCATAGGAGAGTCACTCATAGTACTTTTTGCTGGGCTCACCATTATCTGTTCAAACTCCACCTGCTTCGGCGTACACTCCACCTGCTGCGGAACACCATCAGTTCCTTCTTGAGTTACCTTATGCAACATGGCAGATTCATCAAAGGTAACGTCTCTGCTGATGATGGTCTTCTTTGCCTCTAGACACCAAAGACGATATCCCTTAACTCCAGCATTGAAGCCCATAAAGAGAGCCTTCTTTGCTCGTGGATCCAACTTTGATTCATTTACATGATAATATGCAGTAGAACCAAAAACATGCAAAGAATTATAATCTGTTGCAGGTTTCCCAGACCATACCTCTAAAGGAGTCTTGCAATCTATTGCAGATGACGGCAAGCGATTGACGAGATGTTGAGCATATGTCACAGTCTCAGCCCAAAACTTTCTGCCTAACCCAGCATTAGACAGCATGCAACGAACTTTCTCCACCAATGTCTTGTTCATACGCTCAGACACCCCATTTTGTTGTGGTGTTTTTTCTGACTGCAAAGTGCTGAACTATGCCAAATTCTTGGCATGCCTCCAGGAATGGATCACTCTTGTATTCTCCACCATTGTCTGTTCGGAGAACTTTGATCTTTCTACCTGTCTGGTTCTCAACCTGAGCTTTCCATTTAAGAAAAACTCCAAGCACTTCATCTTTCTTCTTCATAGTAAACACCCATACTCTTCTGGAAAAATCATCAATACAAGTGACAAAGTAATGCCTACCTCCAAGAGATGGAGTCTTGGCAGGTCCCCACACATCTGAGTGCACATAATCCAAAATATCCTTGGTATCATGAATGGCAGTGCCAAATTTCACTCTTCTTTGTTTTTCCAAAACACAATGCTCACAAAATTCTAATTTGCAAGTCTTCGTACCTTTCAACAATCCTTGCTTGGCAAGAATTTGTAAGAATTTTTCACCAGTATGTCCCAAACGCATATGCCACAGCTTTGTTGCCTCTGAATCCTTATTGCTACTAGACGTTGCAGTCGCTACTGTTCCAACCACTGTACTACCTTGGTAGTAATACAGATTATTCTTTCTCACGCCTTTCAACATCACAAGTGCTCCCGAAGTTGCTTTAAGAATTCCATCTCGCATCATCACAACTAGGCCTTTCGACTCTAAGGCCCCCAAAGAGATGAGATTCTTCTTCAAATTCGGAACATATCGTACATCTTTCAGAATTCTTGTGGATCCATCATGATTCCGCAGCTTGATTGAACCTATCCCAACTGTTTTACATGGATTGTCATTTCCTATGTAAACAACTCCACCATCACATTCTTCAAAATCAAAGAACCACTCCCGGATGGGAGACATATGGTAGGTGCAACCGGAATCCAAAATCCACTCGTCTGGATGGGATGTTGAAGGTGATACCACCAAAGAGACATCTGACTCTGCATCACTTTTGCATTCTGCAACATTTGCATCTTGCTGAGCCTTCCCTTTATTCTTCAACTTTGGACAGTTTTTCTTCCAGTGCCCTTTCTCATGACAGAAAGCACACTCATCTTTGGCAACTCTGCTTTTTGACTTTGATCTTCCTCTTCTTCCCTTCGACTGGCTCTGCTGACGACCTCTCGCCACTAATGCTTCATCTACTGTAGCTACTTTGTTTCTCCTTTTATCTTGTTTTCTCAATTCATGACTATACAAGACAGAACATACAGCATCTAAAGATACATTCTCCTTCCCACGAAGTAAAGTAGTTTCTAAGTGTTCGAATTCATCGGGAATGGATGACAATAACATCAAAGCCAAATCTTCATCTTCAAATTTTACATCTAAGTTTAACAGGTCTGCTACTAATTGTTAAAACAGAGTGATGTGTTCGTTCATAGTAGTACCTGGTTGGTAATCAAAACGGAACAGCCTCTTCTTCATAAGGAGCTTATTCTGACCACTCTTTTTCAAAAAATTTTCCTCCAACGCCTTCCACAATTTATGTGCAGAAGTCTCGTTCTTGAATGCATACTTCTGCTCTCTGGACAAGCACGATCGAATTGTTCCGCATGCCAACCGATTTATGATACTCCAATCCTTATCTTCTACGTATTCTGGTTTCTTTTCTTCAATGGCGATGTCAAGGCCCTGTTGGAAAAGGGAGTCCATGACCTCGCCTTGCCACATGCCGAAATGGCCAGTACCGTCAAATATCTCTACCGCCAACTTCAAACTTGACATTGGAATCCTTGGCCATGTGGACGAGGAAGCTGATGTCCCTTGTGCCATATCTGATGTAGCACTATTAGTTGGTGGATCTACTAATGCCATTACAGACTCAAATGATAGTATTCAATATAAACAATATTACAAACAGACCTAGGACGAACCTTTGGCTCTGATACCACTTGTTGGGAAAATCGGGTAATTTTCCCTCAAACTACAACTAGTGAATTGCACTGATTCGGTAATTTCTAGGAAAGACTACTGAATAGTCTCCTTAGACAAAATTACCATTCCAAATAAATTCCCAGGAAAGGCTGGAGGGGTCACAAATAGTCCCTCTTAAAATCCAGTCTCCTAGACAGAACTTACTTGCACAGTATATTATCACAACCTAAACTCGTGTATATATGAATAGTACTGTACACGTGAATAGTAAAATATACCCAAATGAATAGTACAATACACTAAAAATAAACCCGACAAATAAATATTGAATACTATACTAATACAGAAAAGAAACAAAATAAATGCGGAATAAATAAAAGAGACAAGGAAAGAACACACCCGGAAATTTGATAAAGGAGTTCGGCTAAATATGTCTACGTCTCCGAGCACCACTTGAGGCAGCCTGCTCTTATTAATTTGGGAAGAGAAGACCAAATTTACAATATACAAATTTTAAAAAATGTATACTAATTTTTGGGATACAAATAAGTTGGAAGGGATGAGTTATTTATAAGGCAATTAACTCACCCCTAACTTTAAAACTTCCGATGTGGAATTGCAACAAATTAAGCCACACCAACCAAAGCCATCAATTTTGACACGAGCCGTCTTAGGATAACATTAGTCTTAAAAATTATTTGCAAGAGATATAAATATAATTTTGCATAATAGAATAGACTCTTCTGGGTTTTAGAATTAGAAGCAGAACAATAAAATGTATTGGAATATTAATATACCCACAGCAGAGAAGAAGACAATAAGTACAGAGAATAAATAATTATTTTTCTGTTATTTATTAACTTTATATAGACGCTGATATTTATAGGTGGAATTCTTAAAACTATTTTGCCATTTAACTCTAGACTATGTAATTTTTCTATGTGAAATTCCTTTCTCTTGAATTAGCTTGTATATATATGTTCCAATAAAAAGTAATAAAATTTATCTCTATTTTTATTTATAATTTTTTTTATTATCCCATAAATTTATTCACTCCTATTTATTTAACGGTCTAAATATAAGACTAATTATATTCGAAATTTATTTATTCTCCTAAAAAATATATTTAGTAAAATTCGAACTCTTATCTTCTCCAGCTTTGCTTCAACCAACTAGGCTATTCCTTGTATATAATTTTTTTATAACTAAACATTAAATTTATTTTTCAAATTTTAAAAATAAATTTTCTGAAAATATATTTAATTTTCTAAAACAAAACAAAGAATAATATTTACAATTATTGCTAGTACTTTTATATACCAATATTGATACCAATTCATATACTAAAACATAATTCTTTTTTCATAAATTAGTTTATTTTCCTTATCAGTTAGGATATAGTAAAGCGAACTTATATATTAATCAAGAGTATGTCTATTCTACTTATAAGTTTTAAGAGTGCATTTTCCATATATTGACCTATATTTTATAAATTATATTTTGGATGCTAATTCTTAGGATTAAATATTAAACAATAAAAAAATCATTATCAACCAGGTTAACACATGAGGTTTTGCTATTTCTTTCTACACTTAATTGAGAATTTCAATTTAAAATTATAGCACACAAATAAAAAAATGAATTATAAGTTATATTTGTAATTCATTTAAATAGTTAATTTTAAAATAGATTAAATATTTTGAAATTTAATGTTATACTTGTTTTTTATAATCTTACAGAAATTTTTAAACCAACACTAAAAATATGATTTTTTGTAAATAAATAAAAGTTAAATTTTATATTAGTAGAGTTTCATTTAGGATTTTTTTTTTATTTTTTTTGCCCAGGTGTTTCATTTATATCTGCAACCCATTTAAATTGCTTTTTCTATTACGCGTGAGTGTGTGTGTGTGGAGGCCCAAATGGATTTGGGTCGCACACAGTTAGATTTTCTCCGAGCAACAACGCATGTCAAATCCACACCAGCCCTGAAGCCCGCGGATGATCATTTATGATACTACGATCAAGGTTAAATCAGATAGTTAGATCATATTATAAATGAAAATAACTATTTAAAATTATAAATGAAAACTCTTAATGTTAATGTAATTATCTGTTTTCAGTCAAATAAAAAAAATATTGATATAATATGTAAAATTTTTCATAATACTATCTTAGTAAACAAATTTTAATAATCATATAGTAAATAAAATTTACATAAGGGCAACGCACAGTTGTATTGTAATTTTGTTAAGTAACTCCCTGAGACACTTACCAATAACATCGACATCATAAAATAGAGATATTTTATTCAACAGTAATGATTTTATTTTACCCACATTTGATATATGAATATTATTTATAATTTTTATGACTCTAAATGGTTCTTGAAACACTGTTGCTAGGGTAAAATCAAATTAAGAAAGGAATTGCGTGCAACAAATTTAAGATTCACCAGAAAAAATTTACCATAAAGGAATATATTTATACATTTTCTAATTTCAGCATTAATTTAGGTCCATCTTTTATTTTATTAGGGAGATAGATTTAATAAAAAAAAAATCGTCTGTAATACTATTTTACTGTAAACAGAAAAAGAAAGAGAGGAAGACGTAAAATTATTAACCATTAAATAAAGATGACAAGTCCTTGCAATGTTGTTTATCTGTGAACATATACATAGACATTGTACAAAATACAAATACTCTCAAGTTAAGGACATGCCTAAGTGGTGTAGAAGTTGATAATGGCATGAGAAAAAGAAAGCAGGCTGCAGTTTTTGTGTTTTACAGTGCTTTCTTTTGCATAATACTCAAGTCTTCTTCTCAAAAGACTACTAAGTTATATATAACAGCAAACAGAAAAGAAACCCAAAACAATTAAAGCAAAAAAATGACGAACACTTAATCACGTATCATCTTCTTTTCTATATCTCTCGAATTCTTTATAGAATCGAAGATTCCAAATCAAAGGAAAAAAAATTAGAAAAGCTACGGTTCAATTTACTGTGATTTGTGGACCATTTACTTATTTTCTTTCTTTTTTTAATAATCACTGTGCATTTTGCTAATCAATAAATGTTAATAAATAAGCATTATGATGATATTGTATTATGTATGTAGTTGGAATCCATTATTCACGCTTAAACGACAACATAATAAATCAGTTCGCATGCTATTTTGTAATTAATTAGGATTTCCTAGTTTTATCTTTTTACAATCTCACATTAATTCACATTAAACAGCTAAAGTTGTACGGGTGTTTTTCGAAATGATTGATTTCATTTTTTTATTTCATATAATAATAATAGGTTTGGTTACATAAAAATTTTAAAAAAATTATCTATATAATTTTATTTAACCAATAATATTATATTTATTCTTAATAAAAAGCAAGAAGGAATTAATTTAATAGACTTAATTAAACATTGAAAAAATTATTCAGTATTATAATCTATGTAAAATAAAATATTACGCCTATTAAATTTAATCAACCAATTCCAATAAAAAAATTAATCAACCAATTAGTATAATATTTTATTTAGAAAAAAATAAAAAAATATTTTATTAAAAAAATAGATTGAAAAATATATATGTCAAAAAATAATCATATCTTTCATTTAAGATATGATAAAATAAAAAAATATTATAAAGATAGTATATATATTATTTAAATTTTTTCAGTAAAATTGAGTTATAACTAAATAAGTTAATATTTTTTAATCTATTTTTTAATATTTTATTATATCTTTTAAATATAATAATATAATATTCTTCAGTAAAATATAATTTTTATAATATAACTCTATAAAAAACTTTGAATAACCAATTTTCTTAATAATTTATTAAAGATACTATCAGTTTTAGAATTTGATACTTCTTCTGTCTTATTTTTATAGCCAATTATAATATTTTTAAATATCTTAAATTATAATTTATTTATCATAAATAAAATTATTATGTTATTATTATACCCCATTCAATATATATATTCTCACTAAATATATAAATAGCATTAAAATAATTAAAAAATTATGTTATGTTTAACGAAAATATATTAAAAAATAATTTTAACTAAATTAATTATATTTTATTAATATATTTGAAAATAACTAAATGGACTGTCAAAATGGAACTGAGATAGTATTTATTTACGGCGATAATAAACCAATAAAATTTGAGAAATTTGTAGTGACGCACCAAACGGTGTTAAGGGTTTGACACAATCGCACAGAAAAGCCCACGAGACAGGAGAGGCAAGTGGTATTGTCGGGTCACCCTTGTCAATGCTCTCAAACTCTTACCTCTGTATATATTTCTGCCTTTTTCCAAAGTTAAAGCCACATGATCCCACAGCTCCGTGCTTTCCAACACCTGTCAGCTCCGCGTGACTGTTATAATTATACTTGCATTTCTACGTGAATATCTAGCAACAAAACTATCAGTCTGCCCAATTTTATCTAAAGTCTTTTTTTCCCTGTTAGTTGCCTGATATTATTATTACCACCAAAAATGCTATATGAATTAATTTAATTCGAAATATATTAAATATATTAAAAAATTAATATTTATAATTTTATATTTATTAAATTTTTTTAATAAATATAATATTAAAATAATTAATTTTTTAATATATTTAATACATAAACATTTTTTGATTTAAATTAATTTAATTAATTTAATATTATTTTATTATTATTACTTTATTTATTTAACCTATTTATTGCTTGTTAAATACAGAAAGAATTTTGCTTTTATTATGAAAAATGGTAGTTGCTAACATAACATTTTAGCCTTGACAAAGGAGAGATGCCGTTCTTTTAAAAAAAATCTGATGCCTTCATGCGTACGCGCCGATCAGTGCAATCGAGTGTTTTAAATATTTAATGGAAGCGGAAATTCCGGGTATCAGAGGTGAGGACCCACAAGATGAATGATCATTATTCATCAAATGCCTAAAAGAAATGATAGATGTCCTCTTTGACCTATTCTAAACCCCACACTATAACCTCTCATATACCCTCCAACACAACACCATTACCTTCACTCTTCATTATATAGGTCACTGACGTCGACAAAGACAAACACAGTCAAAAAGCAGTTTGATTTAGGCGAGTCAGGTCTTATTTCCCCGTCAACTGAGACGCACACATCACATGCACAGATCGACGGTCCTGATCATTAGTGTGCAAACTTTCATGTCCGCTACTGCTATACCATTCTCACATTCCTCTTCAGTTCTAGCTCACAGAGACACAGACACCCATCATCTCTCTCGCTGTCTCTCCCTCGAATAACCAGAAACGAACAAACAAACCAATAGTAAAACAAAAATATAATAAAAAATCTACCTTTTTTCTTCTCATTTTGAGAGCTTGAGTTGACAACCATTTTCAGTAACGAAAGAGAGTAAAGAAATGGAGGAAAGACCAGAAACTGAGCTTATATCCATTCCAGCAACTCCTCGTGCTTCCACGCCGGAGATTCTTACCCCGTCTGGTCAAAGATCGCCGAGGCCACCTTCCAAGGAAGCGAAATCGTCGACGGCATGGACTCCGACGTCTTTTATATCGCCGAGGTTTTTGAGTCCAATAGGGACTCCAATGAAGAGGGTTTTGATTAATATGAAAGGATATTTGGAGGAGATGGGCCACCTTACAAAGCTTAATCCACAAGATGCTTGGTTGCCCATTACTGAGTCTCGTAATGGAAATGCTCATTACGCTGCGTTTCATAATCTCAATGCTGGTATTGGGTTTCAGGCTCTGGTTTTACCTGTTGCTTTCGCTTTCCTTGGCTGGTATGCTATTTCTATTTCTATTTCTAATTTTAGCTTGCTGTGTAGCATTTTCTGTTTTTATGTATGGATTGGCTATATGTACAGCTTTTGTCATGTATTCATGAGGCCTATGCATTAAATTATTTTAGTGAACTAATTTCCTTAAAATGCATTAAGGATTTGGGTTTTCAAGTTTTAGTTTTCAAGTAATTTTTATTATTGGTGATAAAAATTAATTTTTATGCTAAATTTCACATTTTTATCCTAAATTCATTGTTTTATGTTATTCTCGGTGTTTTCAGAACCGAATCGGTCATTGAACCGGTTTTCCTACTGATTCACGGTCCGACCGGGTTGAAACGGTTGAACCGAGTATTTAATTTTTTTTATTTTAATATTTTATTAGGAAAATGTATTTTTTAAGTGAAAAAAAATAAAATTTTATTTGAAAAAATAATTTATTTTAAAAATAATAATTTTTCAACCGGTTTTTGGTCAAAACTAGCCGGTTTTGACCGGTTCAATTTAAAAACCCGATTTTTAATCTATTTTGAAAAATATGAAAACCGAACCGGACTGGCAGCCGTTTCCGGTTTAACCGGTCCGACCGGCCGGTCCGGTTTTAATAACACTGGTTATTCTTCAACTTTTGTTAATTAATGTGATTTCAATTTGATAGTCTTTTTTAAAGTTGTCTGATATGGAGGTGATATTTTTTAATTTTCCGTATCAATTATTGCAATGACGAAAGTTTGGTTAAGATTTAAGGAACAAGTTTAATCTTGCAAAAGATTTGTGCCTTTACTGCTGGCCACTGTGCACTTCTTTTAAAGATGTACATTCGCCAGCAAAATTAATTAAAGTGACTGTGCTGTCTGGTATAACCAATAAGAGAATCCGAGTAAAGCTTATTATGGCATGTGGGTCTACCTAGTGGTCTTCTTTATCTTTTTCAAAATTTGATTGCAGATTTGGTTTGAATAGAAATTCAATACCCTTCAAACAACTCACTTCATTCGGTTCTTCCTTTTCACTTTTATACAAGTTGAATTATTATTATTATTATTCTAATAGAAGAGATGCCACCTCTCTGCTGCGGGTCCTCTCATAATTCTGTTTTTTACTTTTGACTTGATTCAAAAGGGTCCCCTTCATAATCGATTACCGTTTATTAATGGTATGGCTTTGATCGGCCATTCACGATTTACAAAGAATAATCTCATGCCACATTGCCACTGATGGCAACTCAAAAGCAACTTTAGTAAAATGACAACATTTAACGCTTATGCTTATTGTTTTCTGTTCAATTTTTGAAAGTAATGTACTGTTGCATTGTCTCAGTCTTGATAAGAACCTATATGCTTTCATGATCATTTCAATTTTTTGTTTTCCCGATACAATTGGCTTGCTAATGGATTATGGAAATGACCTTACTTTTTATAGTTTCCTGAAAGAACAAGGTCTAAAATGGAATGCTGTTCCTTAGTTAAGACTTGAGAGTTGAAACCTCCATTCTTTTTAGTTGTTAGTTGTCCACATACAGTGTCATGGTGGATTAATTGGTGGCTGGTTCCTTTTTTTTTCCCCTTTCTGGTTGCCACTTATATATATAATTCAAATGGCGTCATTCTGTCTACTGTCACACTTAATGGTTAGAATGCATGATAACAATTGGAGGCAATAAGATTTTAGAAGAAGGTGAGAGCTAGCATTTTATCAAATTTCTTGTAATCAAGAACAATTGTTTCCCTTTTCTTTTTACTGCCAAGTGCTAAGCAGTTACGACTATATCTTTCTGTATACAGAGAAAGGAGTTCTAATTAATTCTAATACAATGAAAGAAAACCACAGTGGAAATAAAATAAAGATTGGTTGACGTTATATTTCTCATCGGTGTCTTTACAAATTTGACAAACTGGAAAAGGAATAAAATAGTCACTGTGTTTAGTTGGAGGGAATTAATTTTCTGGCTTTGTTATTCTTTGCAGGAGTTGGGGAATATTATCCTTGACCATAGCTTACTGTTGGCAACTTTATACTTTGTGGATTCTAGTTCAGCTGCATGAAGCAGTTCCAGGAAAGAGATATAACAGATATGTGGAGCTTGCACAAGCTGCATTTGGTGAGGATACAGAGTTG
Source organism: Garcia nutans (assembly GCA_947685225.1). Classification (NCBI taxonomy): domain Eukaryota; kingdom Viridiplantae; phylum Streptophyta; class Magnoliopsida; order Malpighiales; family Euphorbiaceae; genus Garcia; species Garcia nutans. Next base: position 57,142,820 of record CANTUV010000039.1, read on the forward strand.
ACACTATTTCTTTTTATAATTCGATAGATTATCTGTTTGTTAATTGAATAAAATAATCTACTACGTTAATTATGAATTAGTATCTAATACAAATTTCATTGATCCTTGGCTGCTGAAATAATTCGTGGCTGTTTAGAAGGAATTTGATATTGATATGTTGTACTGCTTTTCTATTATCAGAAACACAAGGCGCAAGCTATGGAATATATGTGAACTTTTTAGTAATTCATATGCCTAGCTTGGTGAAATTCAAAACATCTTAATCACCATCGGTTTAGGAGATGTTTTTCTGCAATTTCTAATTTGAAGATATTCATTGTCCATGATTGATTCTGTATTCTTTTATATGCAGGGGAAAGATTAGGTGTTTGGCTTGCTCTCTTTCCAACCGTTTATTTGTCAGCTGGAACTGCAACAGCTTTGATTCTTATAGGAGGGGAAACGATGAAACTTTTCTTCCAAATAGTCTGCGGGCCTCTCTGTTCATCAAATCCCCTAACAACAGTTGAGTGGTACCTGGTGTTCACTTCTCTTTGCATTGTGTTGTCTCAGCTCCCAAATCTTAATTCGATCGCAGGACTTTCCCTTATTGGTGCCATAACAGCTATAACGTATTCCACCATGGTGTGGGTGCTCTCTGTTAGTCAACAAAGGCCACCTACAATCTCCTATGACCCCCTTTCTTTTCCATCCTTTACTGCTTCTGTCTTTTCAGTAATGAATGCACTTGGAATTGTAGCTTTTGCTTTCAGAGGGCATAATCTGGCCCTGGAGATTCAGGTATGCGTTCTGTAAATTTCCGAAGTTATGAAGCTTCTCTGGCTGGAGCAACTAAGTACAATCATCTGTATATTGAGGTCTTACTTTTGTTCATTAATTTGGATTTCTGCAGGCAACAATGCCATCAACCTTTAAGCACCCAGCTCATGTACCCATGTGGAATGGAGCTAAAGTTGCTTATTTCTTCATTGCCATGTGCCTGTTCCCTGTTGCCATCGGAGGCTTTTGGGCTTATGGAAATCTTGTAAGTTCCCTAGCACTGCTTTATATTCTCTCTAATAGACATGTACCTAACAAACTGAAGACATTAAGTCAAGTAGACAGTAGTAATTTAAAAGTCTGGGAAGAGAGCCTCTTTGCAACTTCCTTTAAGTTTTGCATTCGTGACGCTGTGCTGCAGTCTAGTAAAAGCAGACGCAGAGCATTCATGTCATTTTGTAATTAGTGTTGGCGCCGGAAAGCCCATTTACCTAGGAGGTATTGATTATTGATTATGTTATTTCTCTTGTTAAGATTTCTGTTATTGATTATGTTACATCTCTTGTTTCAGATGCCTTCAGGGGGAATTCTCAATGCTCTGTATGGTTTCCACAACCATGATATACCTCGAGGTCTTCTTGCAATGACGTTCTTGTTAGTTGTATTCAATTGCTTAAGCAGTTTCCAGATATATTCAATGCCAGTTTTTGACAGTTTTGAAGCTGGCTACACCAGCAGAACCAACCGTCCCTGCTCGATCTGGGTTCGATCTGGATTTCGAGTTTTCTATGGATTCATTTCATTCTTCATAGGTGTTGCACTTCCTTTCCTATCCAGTCTTGCTGGCCTATTGGGTGGACTTACACTTCCAGTCACATTTGCATACCCTTGCTTCATGTGGGTTCTCATTAAAAGACCTACTAAGTACAGCTTCAATTGGTATTTCAACTGGATACTGGGTTGGTTGGGCATTGCTTTTAGCTTGGCATTTTCAATTGGAGGAGTCTGGAGTATGGTGAACAATGGACTTAGGTTAAAATTCTTCAAGCCACCAAATTAAGAATTAGTTAGCAAGCTTTGGAATTCTGTAGCATTTCTTGTAGATTAATGAAGTGTATGCTGGTTTTGTACTTTCTGAGAACTCAGAACACTCCCATGTAATACGCTTGGGACATAGATTGTCATACTTTACAGTTATGTTGGTTCAATACTCTACATATTATTCTTAAAGAAATGTTGTTCTTGAGATTGAGCTGATAATTATATTTCTGAAAATTTATAGTAGTTGGATCTATTTCTCTGTTTCTATTCTTAATTGTTATGGTCTAATGCATCTTTTGCCCCTTAATATCAAAAGACATCCCGTATCTTAACTCATTACAATTGGAAAAAAAAAAGGCAGAATGATAGATTTCAGCTTTCCATTAATAAAAATCTCCTCACATATAAAAAAAAAAATCATATGCAACAGTAAGCAAAAGAGAGAGCTTGTGCTCAAAGGGTCAAGATGGTTGTACATAATAGATTTGATGGTATAGGTAAAAAAGTAAAGTCCTCTTGTTCTTGTAAGCAAATATAATTAATTAACATTTAAAGCTAATAAATGTTCCATTGATAATGGTAAGGCTTTGACACTTTAGGCAACTAATTATTATTTAGTCTATTGCAGTTGGATAAACATACATGCTCTCTGTTTGATACAATGAGAGTGTTTTGCGGGCTTACATTTCATCACTTCACTTACAAGTTAAGGACGTGAGACATTATAAAATCAATTTTTTTTAAAAAAAAATATTTAAAAATATATACTAGTTTAATTTTAAATGTTTTTTAAAAATACGTTTTTTAATTTAAATTTTAAATGTTAAGGATTTCAATTTTGATAATAAAAATCCATTTTGGGCGTTTATAATAATCAATGTTTTCAGAACCGGACCGGAGATCGGACCGACATTCCGACTGAATTACTGATTTTATTGGTTGGACCGGTTCAACCAAATTTTTGACTTTTTTAGAACCGGCACTATTACGCATAAAAATATTAAAAATTCTAAAAAGGAGACCAATTTGTATAATATAAAATTAAGGATAAACTAAATTATATTATAAAACTATCTCATGATAACATATAAATTATATAATTAAATAAAGAAATTAAATACTTAACGTCTTAAACATGAATATTAAGATCAAAATCATCTAAATTAACACCGAGATTTCCATCTTGCTCAATGTCATCGTCTTCTTCTTCTCCAACTTGAATTGAATTCTCCTCTTGATCTAAAAATTAGTACAATCAATTAAATAATGCATACTAATATATGTTTTACACAAATTATGCATTAATTTGTGTAAAACATATATTAATATGCATTATTTAATTGATTACACTAATTTTTAGAAAGCAGAGGAGTCTTCTCTAGCTATTAAAAATTTAAAACAAACCTAATTAATTTTAGAATAAAAATTCAAACCGGTCCGGTCCGATTCACCGGTTTCATCCGGTTTCACGGTCCAATTCGATTTTCATCCTATATCCGGATTAATTTATAAATCAGACCGGACAAAGCAGCCGGTTCCCAATTTTTCCGATCCGACCGGCCGGTCCAATTTTAACAACACTGATAATAATTAATTTGATTAAAGTTCAATTATCCAAATTGTCTTGCTGGCATAATCCATTAAAATATTTAATTATTTTTAAAAAAGAAAAATTTACAAAAATAATTTAAAAAAAATTATCTTACAAATAAAAATTTGTAAATATACTACATGAATAAAAACTTCTACAAAAATATCATTTATTTTTTAATATATTCTTTTGTTATATATTATTAATACGTTCAATATATTTTTTTATATAATAAATGTGTTAGTAAAAATAAAAAAAAGATATTTCGTAAATCCCAAAGACTAAAGTGGTAAAAAATGAAATTTTAAAGATAAAATAATGTTTTATGCAATTTCCAAATTTCAAATAGCCAAATTCTAAGCAAAAACATACGGATACTGAGAAAACTCAAACCATTTGTCTCTATGAAATGAATCACCCTTGTCAATGTCTAAATTAAAATCCTAAACTACTTCATTACCCGTCTTCCACGTATTCATTCTGCACCGAATGGAAACAGTAAACACCATTGAGATTTCCTTCTTTTTATTTTTTACAGTATTTTTTTTGTTTGGGGGTCTGTGTGTGAATCGAGTTATTATTAAATAATATTAATGTAAATATGTTCATATTCACTGTAAGTAAAGGATCTGTTAGATGCACAGTCAAGTCTTTCCCGTAAGGGAAGAAGAACTGAAAGGATATATAGAATGTTTATGACTTTAGTCTCATTCAACATATATTTATAATTAAAAAAAAAACTGTGAGAACAGAGAGAGAGAGAAAGAGACAAAGGGGGCAACCCCCAGACTTCGCTTCATTCAGAACAGAACAGAACAAAAACAAGGGATTTTTGATGATGTTGAAAATTGCGACCGGATATCCAATATCATGGCTGACTAATTTAAAAAAAAACCCATCTCGATACACGAGTCCCTTCCATTCATTTGATTCTTATGTTCCTACCCTACCATTAATCTATAATTCTTAAGAAAAAAAAACAATTCATGCATCCATTAAAAAGAGAGAAGCTTTTAATGTCTATAACAAAATAAATAAAATGCAAAAAATTTTCCTTCTATCTTCTTCCATTGATATGCCCAATGAAAGAATGTAAAAGAGCTTTACAAAGCCATTAGAGCATATACATATCACTTCTCTAGACTCTTAATTAAAGACAAAAAGATGGCATGACCTGTTGGCGGGTAACCAACCAACCACCACCATCTTTCATCTTCTTCTTACTATATCACTATACCCACCAACAAAAAAAACATTAAACGAAAACTCGAAATATGAAAAGGGTACAAAGTAAACAGGAACATATCCAAAACCCAAAAACATTCAAAAGGAAAGACAAAAAGCAAAAAGGTTTCACCTTTAATCACTTCAATCCTTTTCCTGTCCTAGAAATTGCTAGACCAGGCCAGGAAAAACATTGATCTCCTCCGTCCACCAATCCACCCCCTCCTTCACCGTCACTTACCTGCCACATGTTGCACCCTTCCGTACCACCACCATTAATATATCCCATTCCTTGATAGGCCCAACTTCCTCTTTCCCCACCATAACCAACCCCGTATTCACATAATCCGTATCCATAACCCGGTCCATACCCTACCATTCCCATCAACCCTGTTCCTTGCTGTGAGTTCAACAACGAAATCAAGTTTCCATTTTCACTTGCAGGAAGCGGCTGATTCAGGTTCTCATTCAGATTTAGACTATCCGAATTCTCGCTTTTCGAAACGGTAAGAACTGACTCGGGATTAGTTTTCACAGGTAAAGATTCAGATTCATGAGTCAGAGTGGTTAAAGTAGAAGCTGAGGTATTAGTAGAAGAGGAGGAAGTAGAGGTAGAAGAGGAAGAGGAACGAGAGCGTTTAGAGGTTTTGCGAGTTCCACCACCAACAGGGACATTTCGCAGAGTACCACCGTGGGTCCAGTAACGACGGCATGACTTGCAAAAATGCCGAGGCTGAGAAAGGTTATAGTTATTATAGTAACAGAACTTGGTGTTAGTAGAATCACACCTTGGGCAAGGGATTGGGTCAACCAGCTTTGGCGAAGGGTGAGGCCCCATGTTGTTCTGGACACAAGCTGGACGCGTATCGCCGGATTCCGATAGCATTTTTCGGTTGCGCCCGTGGGGAGAGAGAGAGAGAGAGAGAGAAATGTTGGAGGTGGAGTGCATGAGAGGGTTTTATTGATGTTTTAAAAGGAGTTCAAAAGTGGGGCTTTGGAGTGGAGGTGGGTTCCTGGGGATGTAAAATGTTTATTATAGGCTCGACACGTGGCTTCCCTCAGCTCGTCGATTTTTTTACTTTATCTTGGACGAAAAGCCTATTGATGACTCGGTGTATGTGTGTGTTTCCAAAGGAGTTTATTATTTCTATCGACTGACTCGAGTGCTGCTGAGTGGACATTGGCCTTCTTTTCTTTCTGATTTTCTATATAATTAATTTCCCAATAAATACTTTCAAAAAAAAATTCCCATTAAGTGTCGACAAATTTTTCATGTTATTTTTTAAAATAAGACTTACAAGAATTAATTTTAAAAATTAGCTATTAAATTTAAAAAGGCTATTACTGTATTAATTATAGAATAATTTAATAAATATAAAATTATCAATATTCTATTATTATAGAATAATTCAATTATTATGTATATATGTAAATTATTAGATTATAATATAAGTAGGAATAGTGTTGATTAAAAGAAAATAAAAAAAATCAATTGCTTAGCCACTAGCTCTAATCCCACTAAAGACGGCTATTATACTTTATTAATATCATGAGGTCTTTAGATTAGTTATCATAATAATAATTAATAATAATAATAATAACCGACATCCTTTACTATTTAAATACAATACTGGCCATTATAATCATAATCAAGACAAAAAGATCACTGCTTCATATAAATATAGAGAGAGTTTTTAAAAGAAATATTATAAAGAACATGGAGATGGAAAGGCAAAGTGAAATGTAAGCAAAGAGGATGGAGCACAGAACAAGGCGAAAATTATAATTGTCACGCTCGTCAATTTATTATTATTATTATTTTTTTTTGGGATATAGAAGAAGAAAAGAAATGGAAATTAGATTCGAGAGAAATTGAACAAGTAAAAAAAAGAGCGCCGACAACATAATTGATGTTGGGCAGCGTGGGAAGCAATAATTGGGATAGGTTAGATAATCGACTGACAAATATTCAGATTCTATCGATACCGCTTTCGCCGATTTCTTGGTTCCCGCAATCTCTGCTCCTTTGATTTCGCTTCCTTCCCCACCTAGGCTAGGCTTCTGCCCCCACCCTTTTTCTATGGAAATTTTTCGTTATCAGTGCCTGAATTTTTCAACATTTTTTTATTTTAATCTTTAATTTTTTTAATCAAATTATTATTTCAATTTGAATGAATATTTATAAAAAAAAAATTCAATTACATCTGAAATAATAATAAATATTAATCAAAAAGATAATTTTTTTTTACTTTTTTTATTCATTACTACACAACTACAACATTTTTTAAATGTGTTGTAAGAAATATTATAATCAATACAATTTATTTTTAGGCTAAGTTTCATACCTAAATTGAAAAATTAGAAGTGGAACAAAATAAATTTTTAAAAATTTTTAATATTTTTAAAATTTTAAATTTGATATATGATCATGTCCATATAGAAAGTGTGATATTATTTATTATGATATATCATATGAGAATATTAATAAAGTCTTAGTTCGATTAATTAAAAATAAAATTTTAAGAATAAAATTTTTTTTATAAATATAATTGAATAATGTTGGTATACTTAAATTTGTATTAATTTTTAGTTTCAAAAAAAATTTGTATTAATATTTTTTTTAAGAGAAAAGAGAGAGAGAGAGAGAGAGAGAGAGAGTGAGAGAGAGAAAGAAGGGGCTTGGTTCTTACCCTTTGGGCTAAAAACAAGCTTTGTGGAGTCGTAGGATGTGAACAGAGAGGCGGTGGAAGTGGCAGACCTGAGTCCTGACCCTTCAGTGAACAAGGAGGAAGGGATTCAGTGTTAAGAAATTTTGAGCAGAGGATTCTAAGAAAAATAAATACGTGGCAGCTAATGAGAGGTGATGCCTGTTTATAACCAAAGCACGAGAACAGCTCCACCCAACACGTCTGCAAACGAAGCTATAGCTGTCAGCCCAATCCATATCTCATCCTCCAGTTTCTGTCGCTATTTTATCTTTAATTAATTAACTCAATTTTATAATTTTGTGTATGTCTTTTTAAAAAAAAAAAACTCTTTTCCACTTCACCAAACTATTTGTCCTCATTTTAAAATATCTTATGAATAATTTGTGCTAACATTCTTTCTGTGGCAAGACCTGTTGGTTTTTGCCTAGTTTAGTAGGCCATTAACTACAAATTTAATTTTATTTGTATTATATATATATAGAAGCTTAATTTAATTGCAGCCAATATCTTCGAAATTTTGGCTTGGATATAGTACATGTGTTTTGAAAATTGCAGATTCCACATGCATTCCCTTGTGACTCAGGTGGATTTAAATGAATTCAGATTTCAGAGGTACAAAGTATAGCAGAGTATTTTCAACAACACCTGCCTATATTGAAGACCTACATTGGTTCGTTCAAGATTTGCCATTGGAGCCCGCGGGTGGGACGGTGTGTCTTAGTTCTAACCTTTTTGTACTCGTTTCCACCGTTAACACTTTTCAATTTACACGTTTGAGATGCAAACACAGCCTATCTAATTTTAGAACCTTTTATTTGTATTACTTGAAAATTACTTTGAATTTAAATTTTAATCTGTAATCACAAATATTATATATGTGTGTGTATGTTTCATGTTTTACCTGACTAGTTATCGAAACGTATATTTAAAAAAATTAGGAAAAATTACACTATACATATATCATTTTAAAAAAAAAAATTCAAAAAGCATCTCATTATTTTACTAAATATATGACTCGGAAAATGAAAGGTACCTTTAATATATTAAAAATGTATTAGAAATATTCCTCTAGAAAGATTGTTTTTAAAATTAAAAATTAAAAAGTGAATTTTTTTTGAAAGAAAAAAAAAGATTTTTAATAATATTTTTATTTTTTTGAGAGTATTTTTTGAAGAAATTCCTAAATTTTAAATTTAAGCATAAAAAACATGACTAAAATTATAATGCGTTGTTCAACAAAAGGATTTCTATTGTTTTGTTCGGCCTATTGCTTGGCCCAGTCCATCTCATTATTCAGTCCTCAGCGCAAATCAACTATTTATGCGCACCATTAATACATGCATACGAGCTTGAGAACAAGCACAAACACAGAAAGTACGTGCAAGTTTATAAAAATGTTCTTGGCTTTATGAGAGCATGCAATGGTTGAAGCTTTCGAGTTGTGAGTCCAACAATATCAACATTTTCTTTCTCTCCCTCTTCCAGCCCCCACTCAAATTCTTGAACTAGTCTGCCAATTGATGTACATGCTATTAACATTGCCTGAAGAGCACCAGCACATGCCCTCCTTCCAGCTCCAAAAGCCATTGTCTTGTGTAAGTCTGCAGGATCATATTTTCCATCCAGAAATCTCTCTGGCTTCCATTCTTCAGGGTTTTCCCATTGCTTTTTGTTCATGTTGCATCCATAAATGTTAATAGCAATCTGCATCATATGATTTTTTTAAAGTCAAAATTTGCTACCCAATACTCATAGTAAGCAAGGAAATTGCTTCAAGAAACTGACAAACCTCACTTCCCGCAGGAATGTAGTAACCCCCTAATTCTGTATCTTCATGCACATATCGCAAAGGTATAACTGGAGCTGGGCTGTACTTCCTGATAGTTTCATGGAAAATAGCATTCAAGTATGGCAGTTGAGACAAGTGTTCCTCTGTGATCTTTACGGATCCACATACAACTTGGATTTGCTGAAACAGCCGGTCCTGTCATATAAAAAGGGAATTGAAACAACCTGAAAATGTTTTACAAACAAGTATCTAGACATTAACTGTATATTAGCAATGGTACCAACCTGGTAAGTTGGATTCTTTGCAAGTTCATACATTGCCCATTCTGTAGCAACCATTGCTGTATCAGATGCCTCGATGATTAATTCCCAAACCAACATACTGATTTGCTTTTCTGTAAAACTGCCTTGGGATAGCAGGAAGTCGAGATAACAATTCAGGCTCTGCTACAAATACAAACCAAGTTACGATATTGAAATGGTCCCAAAAAAAAGGAATTTACACATGAAGTTGAAGGGAAAGGAAACTACCTCTCCTGAATCAATTCGTTTCTTTTGCTCCTTGATAAGGACATTCATCACTGCCTGCCTGCGAAAGTGCATTTTCTGGATTTTCATTTCCCAGCTCTGATTAGGAATCCATTTCAAGTAAGGGAAGAAATCTCTCCAATCCACGTCAATTGCACCCTCCATTGGATCAAGCACTAAAACATGAAAAATTTCCTCTCTTGAGAAAGTGGTCCCCAATTCATCCACATAAATAGATTGCACATCTTTTCCTATTGCCTGCAAATTTCATCTCATTTTTTTATTCAACTGAATAAATGATATATATACAACTTCTAACTGGAAATTTAAAAACTCACTTCTTTCAGTGATGCTCCAAAAAGTTCAGACTCAAATATTTCCCTGAAATTTACTGCTTGTTCAGGATGAGTCTTTAAATGAGCATGGAACTGGCTTGAAATATTTTCAATCATGGTATCCCTGTGGCATCTGTGTCGCCTCTGTCAATCAAATGGAAAAAAGAAATATTAAGCGGCCATGTTTTAACAACAAATGTCGTGAGAAGATGGAAATGCATTTGGTGAAATTAGAAGTTATGAGATCTAACCTGCGCATTTTGTCCCAACACATTTGTAAGTATACATCGTTTCGACATTTTGTGAAACTCATCATAATCACTCGTTGCAACCATACATTTATCTTGGGTAAGCACACTTAAGGCTTTTGATAGTTTCCTTGTTGAGATGGAGGAATATCTAGTTACCATAGCCTGAAATAATGGTTACATTGCATTTCTTACTCAGCATGAGAATTAAACAGCAATCAAATTCGAAGCATTTTTCAGAAGTTCACTAACAACTATCATCCAAAGAATTGATCTGAACAAATCTCAGAGAAAATTAAACCAAATTGACATTTTCATACACCTGTTGGAAATAAAAATGACTCTTTTTGACACTAAGGAAACCAAATTTTAGAAAAGAATTATTTCTGATAGCAAGAACTAACATAGACTCAGGTGGGAGAAATTAGATTAGTATTGAAAGCAACATAATTAAATAGCATAAGGAATGATAAAAAAATAGCTGGAAAGACAATTTCAATCTCATAATAAGAAGAAAACAAAGCAAAAGGTTCACATAAAAGCCAGTAGGGTTAGGCTAAGAAAAGGAATCCTTCTTAACTCTTCCTAGTTATCCAAAGAAAAAATATTTTAAAGTGATAGGTCATTTTCACCAAATAATAAATTAATAATACAAGTACCCTTTAATGTCCAAGTTGCAAACAGAGAGTAAAGTTTGGAACTTGGAAGATCACTGTTAAATTAGAAAATGGGGAAAACACACCTCTTTTGCAACATCAGTTGAATTGAGAACAATAACTGTACAAGCACCCGTTCTAATTGAATAAATTGGTCCATAGGTCTCAGCCCATCTGGCGAAAGTTTTGTGGGGTTTTTTCTCCTTCAGTTGCAGCAAATTCCCAATTACTGGCAACCCTGGTACCTCTGTATCATTTCGTCATTTGAAATCAATTAAATTCTTGAAAACCTCTCTACCCTGAACACTATTAACCCAAGAAACAAAATTTACCTGGCACAGGGGGGAGACCGGCATTTCTTTTCTTTTGATCAGAGAGCAATTTTTTCATAAAGAGCATAGTGAAGAACACACCACCCACAGCAGCAGGGGCTGCATAGGGTATTGCTTGAAGGCTTGGAAGGATATTAGTAGTAGCAACATCCATTTCTTTTATCAAAAGATTGAAGAAAGAGGTTGAGTTTTTTACTTCTTTTATAATTTTATTTGATACCCAGAACTGTATTACTATATATAGTGGCTCTAATGATGAAAGAATGGACACAGAACAAAGCCAAAAATAATACAATATTACCTTTTTTTTTTTTTTCTGCCATCCTACTGAATAGAAAGAAAACAAAAATTCTTATTCAAATTACTAAAAATAAAGACAATATACCTGAATGAGAATGCTTATTAGAATATGATATAAATGCACCAAAATCAATTCTGGAAAAAATATATATTCTTAGATTTCTTTCTTTTTATTTTACAATTTCCCAATATTATTTATTTGTATTTCTTTGAAATTTTTTTTATTATAGTAAAATTAAAATAAAATAAAGAAAATGACAAATGTAAATTCTAAATTCTAAAAAAGAACATTATATTATTTTATAGTGCACTACAACAGCCGAATTTTGAGGCATGACATTAATTCATGATTTTAAATATAGAAAAATATTTCGTCGTGTTGCAAGTGTGATTGGCCAGGGGAATATACTGCTTTTTAGTTGATGTGTGAAGATGGGTAGAGACATTGATTCCTATTTTGGATTTTGGTCCGCCATAGGTAATATGCTTCATTAACGTTCAGTTGCAGAGAATTTCACGCAGCAGTTCATTAAAAACAAAAAAGTAGGCTTCCCTGAGCATGTGCCACAATTCACAAGGCGGCACTGGGCATTTGTAATTAATTCAGCAGTCTTAGAGATCTTAATTGTAAAATATTTTTTTGATTATCGAATGATAAATGGAATTTAATTTATTTTTTATTCGTAATTAATTATAATGTATATTTCGATGTAATATTTTATAAATAATAATATCTCTTAATATTAAAATCAAATATCAAATCAACATCCCTCATACTCCATTATTTAAAACTAAACTAATTTAAAGAGAAAAAGTTGAAAACTCCAGGGCATTTCAGCCTAATTTATCCAATATTTAATGTGCTTCTCATCTAATTAACATAAAAAAATAAATTATTTTAATACTGAATTTTTAATATTTTAATTTATTATCAGAAATTTTTTAATATTTTAATTTATATAACACTTTCGTTTCCAAAATTTTAAATATATATTATATTTTAATATTTTATTAGTAATTATGATAAAAATAAATTTTACTATTAGTAAAAATATAAAATTTTAAGAGTTTTTGGTTTATTCTTTTATGAAAATTATTTATGTTAGAAATTAAAAGGCGAACTCCTCTTCTGGTGATATGGTAATTTACGTAACGGAAATTCATTGGATTGATTGGTTGTTATGGAGTTGGTATTAGTCCCTATTTGGTGTATGTGATCTTTTGTGACCTAATTGTAATCTTAATTTCATTTCTTTTTTTTTATGAAGATAGAAATTGCATAAAAAACCAATAGAAATACAAGTTAAGGAAGATTTTTTCTAACATCTAAAAATTAGAATAAGAAATCTATTCAAACCAGCTCTGGAAAATAGGAAAAGGAACCATAAAAAAAGATAAACAATAAACCAAATAAAATAAAAGAATGTCAAATAACTATTAGTGCACAACACAATAAGAGGAGCAAACTTAAATCCATGGCTTGGTAGAATATCAAAAAATGAAAAGGAGTGATTTGAGTGCTATAAGAACGAAGCCACCACTTCTTCAATGTTCTTTAATCTGGTTGTGCAATTGATCTACCATGAGTAGGACGGGAAATTACCGGCTGTCATGAAAGGCAGACCAAAGTATGTAGATTTTTTGAAACTTTTCTTATTTTTCCTTTTAAATTTATAAATTTATAAAATAAAAATCTACTGTTATGAAAGTGCAGAATAAAAGAGGATCATCTAAGTGCTAAATCTAAGAAAATTCATAAAATTGAAGAAGTAAAAGAGAAACTAAAGAAAGAGGTAGAACTAGAGCTATTGCCGACCTTCTAGTCAATGATTGTCCTAGATCTAAGCAGAAAGAATAAGAAAAGCTCACACTTTGGGAGCAAAGGAAAAAAGGGAGTTATTGCCTTTTAATTCTTTGATACTTGGCTTTTGTTGGAGACAATTATTTCAGTTAAAGTATTAACCATATTGCTAATGCTTTTTGGAATGCAACTTGTAAACCCATCGTTGGCAATTACCACAATAGAAACTATGGATGATCCAAGAGTTTGAAATAATTGATGTGAATCTATCGTCATTCAAAAAACAAAGCATCAACATGTTTGAGAAAAATTTCAGGACCTTCAAATTTATTATATAACATCAAAATACTTAGGTGAAGGCAATGAGATAATAATGTTTGCAAAGAGTAGGAATGAGCAAATAGGCTAAATCAACCTTATTCAACCACTATTTCAGCCAACCTAATTGACTATATCAATTTAAATCAACCGAGATATTTATTTTGCTAGTTGAAATTAATTGAATCCGATAAAACCGATCGATGGTAGTTAGTTTTACAAGCTTTCCTTCTTTTGAATGATCGATTTCAAATAATTAATTCTTCAATCTGATCAATGGTGATCAATTTGACAGAATTCTAAAAGTGGATCAAACTGACCGATGCATATTTCTAGCAAAGAGATAACGTTTGGGAATGCACCAACAAAATGATTGTTGCTAACATCTAGCTCATGAAGATGGATTAATTTGGAAAAGCATATAGATAGGAGTGAGCACAAGTTGGGTTCGGTTGGGTTGATAGTGAATTTTTTTGTCCGAACCAGAATAAAGAATAAAAATATCAAACCGATACTGTCCAAATTTCTTAAATTTTTTTATTGACCTTAGTTGATTTCGGGTACAGTTGGATCAAATTGGTTTTAAGCGGGTAGCCTTTAATATTAGAACTTTATATTTGAGTTCATTTTGGTGTTATCGGATTAGATGGGGTTCAATCGAATTATGTGATAATATATATATATATATATATATATGAGTCTGTCGGGTTTGGATTCTAATGTAAAAAATTATCTTGACATGACCAACAAAAAAAATTGACATTTCTTTTACTTTTAAAACCGAACCGACCTAAAATATATGTTCTAAACCAACTTAATTAGATCCAACCCAATCGATTTGGTCAGATTCAAAAATTTTGCTCCGTGCTACTTATAAATTAATCCCGGCAATAACTGTTTATAGGAGCAATCAAGAGCCTGTGCAGAAAATACACCACTATAATTACAAACGTTTGGGCCTACCCAATTTGCTGTGGCAGTAAATGGGTCTGAATATATGGCCTTTTTCCAAGCTTGGAGAGCCATGTCTGCTCATCTAAGCTTAGGGTTGGGAAAGGCAATGTTAAGCTGTATTCTGAATTCATAATCATTAGGCAAATTTTCATTGTCTTTAAGGGTCAAAAGTTGGCGACGAGCAATCATAGAGGCTTCAACATGAGATAGAGAAAAGAGGGATATGAAAAAGAAGAGAATTGGAGAAGATAGTATAGTAAGATGAAGCAGCCAAAGGCCTGCATTTTTAGATAAAGATTGCATGACAAAGCAAACGTGGGAGAGGATCAAGGTTGCCTATTATTATTATTATTATTATTATTATTATTATTATTATTATTATTATTATTATTATTATTATGAATTATTAATTTGAAGGTGAAGGAATGAACTGCAAGATGATATTTGAGAGGTCCAGCCTCAAATTCCTTGTCAACCGCAAGATCCAGCTTGTTAAGATTTTCTGTTTCAAAGACCCAACAAGGCCTAATGCTAGAGACCCAAATGGATATATGACCATTTATGGGTCTATAATCCTAAAAGCCCAAAGAAATGATTAATTAATTTGAATAGTTTAGAGAAATGGACAAAAAGGGTTCTCATCTCTCAACAGCATTAATTAGCGATCTTATAATAGGACATAAAAAGAGGAGATTTTGGTAATAAAAATAATAAGAAAAGACATAACCCACGAGTACAAATTGCATGAGATTTCTCATCTCGAGAAGAAACAATAGAGAAGATGATTTAAAGCTATCAAAGTAGTAGGGGCCTCTCATTACTAAACCTATAAGCTCTCTTTAAATCTTTGATATTGATGAACTTTATTACTATATGCTAAAAGGAACAATCATAATAATAAAATTGACATCATATAAAAAAGCCATTCAACTCTCTGTATACAAATAAAAAGATTAGAGAGAGATCAGACCCTACAAAAAGCATTACATACAAGTTGAGTCATAAGCCTAAACCCCACCACCTAACATTTGGGATAGATTTTGAAAAAGAAAAAGAAAGAATAGTTCTTTTTTTTGTGCTTGAAAAACCCTATTTGCTGTCTAGTGAAACAGGATATTATAGACCACTTATACAATGCTAAGTGAGGAACAGCATGCATGCAATTGCAACACATCATCTGGTTTCGGGTCTCGAGCCCATGTCACTTCCTCTTTTGCTTGCTGTATACAGATCACCACTTAATATACATCTTCAATTATCTCATCCCTCCACATTTTTTTATTTATTTACATATTATTTCAGAGGTTTGTTTTTTTTGGCCAAATATTATTTCGGAGGTTGATTTATATAGATGTATTTTAAATACAGTAAGCTAAAATAATTTTAAAAGCAGAGGGATACTTTGTTCATAAGAATATATATTTAAAAATTTATTATTAATCGAAACAAATTTATTATGATAGTCTCTCACATCATATTAAATTTTTTAATATAAATTAAAAAAATTTAATTTCTAGCACTAATTATTAAAGTTGAAGTATTTATTTTCGTATTAATAATTTATATATTTTATATTCAATAGACATAATACTTTATTTTTTCTAATATTTTTTTAGAATTTTTTTTGCCAGTACTTTTATTAGAGAGCTTGAAGAAAAAGAAAAAAAAAATGAGGGATCGGTGTCTCATGTCTATATAAATTTTGAAGAAAAAGAGGAGAGACTGGCAGGTGGAATGAATACTTTTTTAGAAAAAAATAAAATTTTAATTAATTGTAATAATAAAATAATAGTTTGAATTAATCTCCCTGTTAATAAAAATTATTATATATATAATAATAATAAGAACAAATATTTAATTTAACCACCTAAAAGTAAAAAGTCTAAATTGACCTTTAAAATTTTTTAAGACTAAATTAGTAAATTTTCTTTTAAATTTAGTTAAATTTATCATATTTTTTAACGGAGCCGTTAAATAATTAACTACATAATTAATTTAGACTAAAATTAAATATTAGAATCAAATTAATCTTTTTAAAAATATTAATATAATATTTTCTAAAAAAATATTTATTAATTGATATTTTTAATATCAATAATTTATAATATTAATAAAATTTTTTATAATTTTATAATTTATAATAATTTAATAATCTATAATTTAACAAGTAATTAAAAATATTAAATAATATATAAAAATTTATATTATATAGGATTTTTATAATATTTTTTAATATAATATTAATTATAATATTATGAAATTAATATTAAAAATATTAATAAATAATTGATGGTATAGAATTAGGGTAGGTAATTATTATATAAAATTATAAAAAATATTTATTAATATTATAAATTATTGATATTAAAAATATAAATTAAAAAATAATTTATAATATTAAAATTAATTAATTATTAAAAAAGAAATATATTAAAAATTAAAATTATTATAATTTATTAATATTATAATTTTTAATATTATAAATTATAATTTTTTTAATAATTTTTTTAAATTTTCAATATTAATTTCATAATATTATAATTAATATTATATTAAAAAATCTTAAATAATATAAATTATTTAATTATTTTTTAAATTATAAATTGTTAAATTATTATAAATTATAAAATTATTTATTAATATTTTAAATTATTGATATTAAAAATATTAATTAATAAATAATTTTTTAGAAAAATATTATATTAATATTTTTTAAAAATTTTAATTTGGCCCTTAAAATTTAATTTTAGTTTAAATTAAAATTTTTTATTACTTATTAATGGTTCTGTTAAAAAAATAAATTATACTAATTTTTTTTAAATATTAATTTAATTTAAAAAATTTAAAAAATAATTTAAACTTTTTATTATAATTAAGGTTAAATTAAATTTTTGTCCATAATAATAATAATAACAATAACAAACACAAGTCTATTTCTAGATGCCACTCTGTGTAAGTGGGAAAAAAAAATAATGTAAGTAAGCTACAATCCACGGTCCACGATAACGCAATTAAATAGTACAGAAATTGCTAGGTCACTTGTAAGCCAAAAGGATTAATTATAGAGAAAATACATTATTGTTGACTCTACAAGTAGCACTAATTTATACTGTGTTTATATAACAATCTTTTTTAATTAATTAATTGAAGTGTTATAGTCAGGGGCGGAGGCAGGTGGGGTCGCGTGGGGACTGACGACCCCCCGTCGGCCGCCGGATGTGTACTTGTAGGGGAGCTTTTCTGCCGGACGGAGCAATGAACGTGGAGGCTCTGTACCTCAGCCCCCTTCATCTGTGCCTCAGCCCCCCTTCACTTTCAGCCTCCCTCTCACGGAGCAGCTGGCTCCGCCACTGGTTATAGTAATTAATGTAAGCCAACAAGGATCCAAAATAGTGTGTTTTTTTTTGGTGAATGGGTAAAATCCAAATAACAATAATAAACAAAAGAATCTAATTTAGGAAATGACAAATATAGATTGTGTAAAAGACAAACAAACTCCCAAAATTTCATTGCCAAAACCTTTGTTTAGGAATACGCTTAAAAAAGAAGAAGTAAAGCACACCAATCTATACAAACATTTTGCAGTTGAAACTTCCATATAAAACTGGTTCATTTGCTTATTTAATATTGATTGTTGAAGAGATATGGTTAATGTCCTTATATAAATATAAATATTTTTATATAATTTTAAGAAAAAATACATGCACATTCACTCGAAATTGAAATTCTAATTAATTTATCTTAATTATTAAATATTTTTATTTTAAATAATTTCGAGCCTATAGTACTTGTTTTCAATATAATTATATGTCATATTGAAAAATACATTTAAAAATTTGATTTTTTAGCTAATTACGATCTGTACCATATTAACATGTTATAATAAAATTTAAATGTCTATTATGTGTATATATATTAAAGGACAGTCCGATACACGAATGCTCCTACAATGAACGAAGTTTAAAAAAGAGTCGGATCTATTAGGTCTTTAAATTTTAATGAAATTTAAACAAAATTATTTTTGTATTATAAATTATAATCAAGGGACATGAATAAATGGTGATTGCCCAAATTGAGATATTAAATGAATTAGTAATTTATAAATGAATGATAAATTAAAATATAAGCATGCAATGAGAGGGCAAGGGCTTAACAGCCGGATGAGTTAACGCAACGGGCATCTCTTTGGATACGAATCTGATTGTCAACTCAACGGCATTGACTTCTTTCAATATATAAATCGTTGGAATCCTAGGCGATTAATTTGGCATTGATGCTGAAAGTCTATTTTACCCCTACATTTTTTTATTCGCGTCATTAAATAGCTAGCCAAGTACTATAAACAAATACATAATTTTAATAATTTTGATATTATTTTCTTACTTTTTACCTTACTAATATTTAAAAAAAAATTTATAGGAAAAAGATATTATCATTATTTTACAATAAATAAAAATGAAAATAGAGGACGAAGCATAAAATAAGCTGCTATACATGGGCGGAATCAAGGGGGCATGGGCCCCCCCTTGGTTCCTATATACATATACATATATATACATGTATATGTATATGTATATATATATAATTTATAATATTTATAAAATTTATGTATATATTTATATAATTTATTATATTTATATAATATAATATATAGTAGTTATATATATTTGTGTGTATGTATATTTATTTATTTATTTAAGATTAATTTTTAGTTTTTAATTTTTATTAATTTTTAGTTTTTAATTTATTGTTTTGATAATGTTATTATTATAATTATTTTTTAATTTAAAGTTTAATTTTTTAGTTTTAGTGTATAGTTTTAATGATTAGATTAATTATTTTAGAATTTGATTATGAATTAGAATTTAAGTTTTGATTATTAGGTCACTTATTTTATAATTTGACTATGATATGAAATGAGAATTTAAAATTTTATTATTAGGTTAATTATTTTACAATTTGGTTATGAATTGGGTTTAAAGTTTTGTGATTAAGTTAATTATTTTATAAAAAATATTCTATCATATAAATTTATCAAAAATAATTAGTTTAAATATTTTTTTAAAAATATCTCAAAATATATATAAATTTTATTTAAAAAATAATATATATTATGTAATTTTTGAAAATAAAATTTAGATATTGAAATAAAAATAATAAAAATTTCAATAATTTATTATTTAATATAAAAATAAAATTAAATACAAATATTAATACCAATTATTTATATTCATTTTTTAATATGAAAATAAAATTGAATATAAATTCGTATGTATTTTTTTTTTGCTTAAAAATTTGGCTCCTCCTTCGCCGGTGTTCTGGTTTCGCCCCTGCTGCTATAACTGGAGTATTTTCATTATAAAATTTTATTTGAAATCAATTTTAAAGTTCATAAAATCAAAGTCATTAAACGGCTAATGTACAGTATAAAAAGAAGCAGATATAGTGTTAGGAACTGGTTGCTAAATTATTAATAGTGGCACATATTAGCAATGGTAATTATGAGCTTAGTTTCATTAATTGTTTCTAACTTTAATTTATTTCCATTAAAATTTTTATTCAAATTTGGAATGACACATGAATTTTGTGTGATGCTGTGTATCTGAAATGAAAAAAAGTTTCGTATATTTTTCATACTTAAATTAAAAGTAAATATATATATTTATTTATTTATTTTTGAAAATATATCTTTATGTGGTGCTATGCAAATGTTCATATAATCATGGGAAAAAAATTTAAAAATTTTATCACAATAAATTAAAGAAATAAGAATCCAGTAATTATGATGGAAAAATCAACGTTTAAAGGGTGACAACTCATTAAAGCCATGCATGCACGAATATAGTACATAATTCACAATTCAATACATAATTAATAATTGATGGTTCCTAATTTTATAATCTCATTTCATCATTATCATCAAAAATTAAAGAATTAATGAGCTGCCAAATATATAATGCCATTTTGACTCAAAAGAAACACCTTTTCATACTAATCTCATAAAAAAATGAAATTCTCAACCAAAAAATAAAAACTTAAGAAACGGGTGATACTGAGTTATTTTCAGCACTGTTTAAATTTACCAAAACAAATATAAATTTTGAAATGGCATAGAAATTTACAAAACTATCCAAGATCAGTAGGGCATGTCAATTCGTTTGCAGTTTGTCCAAAAGAATTAGTACAAATAACATAAAGTCAAAGATGCCAGCAACTGTATTCTTTTCTTTTGATTTGAATCTTTTGATTGGGAAAACAGCAACTTTCAACAAGACATTCTACAACTTTAATAATGAACAGAGAAGACATATATAGGTGAAGAAATTGAAAAAAAAAGAAAGGTAAAGAAGAGGGGCAAAGTGGGTATTTGAGAAAAAGAGTGAAAAGAGGTGTAATAATGCGAGGAACGAGAATGGGAAGGGAAAGAACAGAAGCATTTAATGCAGAGATGTTTGTATTAACTATAGTAGTTAATGTGAAGTTGATGGGTTACAAAGGATTTTAGCTTCGGTTTTAATTTTCTGCCACAAACTAGCTGAGTATGGCAGTGTAAGAGAGAAAGAACTGGAAATAAGAGAAATTTTTGAAGAGCGGTTGGTGAGCGAGTACTGATATTGGAAGAGAAGTTGTTGGACTTCCTTTCATTGTTTGAGCTTTGCTTCCATGTCTCTTGTGATTATATTATTGGCTTCTGGTTCTTGTGCATGTTAGAAGAAGATACTGGGTGAATTTGCTTTTGGGCTATCAATTTCTTTTGTTGGGAAAAATCTATTTTTTTTTTAAATTTTATTGTGTTATTCTGTTCTTGGAGATAGCTTTGAATTTGGGTTTTGTATCTCTGGTGGGGTTGATAGCTGGCTTTTCTTTAATTCCTGACGAGTCTTCAATGTGGCGGTGTAGAATTTGAATTGGAACCCGCAAATTATGGGCCCTTAAAAGAATGCTAAAGCTACGGTTTCTCTGATCAGTTTTAAAGGTTTGATTCTACTCAGAGAGTTCTTTTTTTTCTTCTTCTTCTTTACCTTTCCTCTCCTTTATGACCAAATTCCTCTTGATCTCACAAAAGTTCTGTGCAGTCCTAACAAAAAGATTCTTTGTTTCTGTTATTTTTGAATGTTACCTGAAGTACCAAAATTTGGAATATCACTCAGTCTGTTCCTGACCAAGAATTTGTATTTCAAAAAATCTCACCTTTATTTCTAATTTGAGCCAGCGCTTGTTTCTGTGGCGCTGTGAGATTGTCTGTGGAGAGAGAGAGAGAGAGAGAGAGAGAGAGAAGGGTATTCATGCATCTCTCACTATGGAAGCCAATAACTCACTGCGCTTCTTTAATAATGGACAAGAAGATCAGAAGGAGAGATGGCTCTGGTTCTCGTTCTGGTGGTCAGTTGCATGAAAACAAGCTCAGGGAGGCTCTTGAAGAAGCATCTGAAGATGGGTTGCTTGCAAAATCCCAAGACATTGATGCAGAGTCATCTCCAAATCAAGAAAGAACACTCATTGGAAGGTCAAGATCTCTTGCTAGGCTTCACGCCCAGAAAGAATTCTTGCGTGCTACAGCTCTGGCCGCGGAGAGAACCTTCTGCACGCAAGACTCTATCCCTGATCTTCACGATGCATTCTCTAAGTTTCTTACTATGTACCCGAAGTTCCAATCGACAGAAAAGATTGATCAGTTGAGAGTTGATGAGTATGAACATCTTTCTGAGTCTTTATCAAAGGTATGCCTTGATTACTGTGGCTTTGGGTTGTTCTCTTATCTACAAACTCAGCAGTATTGGGAATCATCTGCTTTTACTTTACACGAAATTACTGCAAATTTGAGTAATCATGCTCTTTTTGGAGGTGCTGAAAAGGGCACTGCAGAACATGACATAAAGAGTAGGATTATGGATTATTTGAACATTCCTGAAAGTGAATATGGTCTAGTTTTTACTGTTAGTAGAGGGTCTGCGTTTAAATTGCTTGCTGAGTCTTATCCATTTCAATCAAATAAGAAGCTGCTGACCATGTTTGATCATGAGAGCCAGTCTGTGAATTGGATGGCTCAGTGTGCTAAGGAGAAAGGTGCTAAAATTTATAGTGCCTGGTTTAAGTGGCCTACATTGAAACTATGCTCTAGAGAGCTTAGGAAGCAGATTTCTAGTAAGAAGAAGAGGAAGAAGGATTCTGCAACTGGGCTTTTTGTGTTTCCTGTTCAGTCTAGAGTAACTGGGGTCAAGTATTCTTATCAGTGGATGGCACTTGCTCAGCAAAATAATTGGCATGTGTTGCTAGATGCTGGGTCACTAGGTCCAAAGGACATGGACTCGCTAGGACTTTCCTTGTTCAGGCCTGATTTTATTATTACATCATTCTATAGAGTGTTTGGTACTGATCCAACTGGGTTTGGATGTCTTTTGATCAAGAAATCTGTTATGGCAAGCTTGCAAAAGGAGAGTGGCCGTACTGGCTCGGGAATGGTTAGGATCCTCCCTATTTTGCCCCAGTATTTGGGCGATTCTGTAGATGGTCTTGATGCTTTTACTGGAATGGAGGATGATGCCATTAATGGTAATGAAGATGTTGTACCTGAAACACGCGGGGGCTCGCAGATGCCTGCCTTCTCAGGTGTATTCACTTCAAACCAGGTCATGGATGTCTTTGAGAATGAGATGGAGCATGATAATAATAGCGCAGACAGGGATGGGGCAAGCACCATATTTGAGGAAGCCGAGAGCATTTCAGTTGGAGAGATCAGGAAAAGTCCAATTTTCAGTGAGGACGAGTCATCAGAGAATTCATACTGGATTGATTTGGGCCAGAGTCCCTCCGTGTCTGATAATTCTGGGCAATTAATGAAACAGAAAACAGGCTCACCTTTACCGACTACCTGGTTTTCAAGCAAGAAGAATCGTAACCAGTTCTCTACAAAGCCTACATCTAAAATATTTAAGAGCCCAATTTATGATGAAGATCCTGTTTTATCTTTTGATGCAGCTGTATTATCAGTGTCACAGGAGCTTGACTGCACTAAGGGAATCCCTGAAGAAGAACAGTTTGTTGAAACAGAACATGCCATCAGCAATGGAGAGAAATATGCCAATTCTAGACGTGCTAAAGAGATAGAAGAGGATGTTGAAATGAGGGATGGGCCAATGTTGACTAATTATAAGTTGAGTTCTAGAAATGGGTTTAGACTTGAGAACAACATTTCCAGCCTTCGGCATCATGACCTTGAAGGTGTCACAGCCTCTGAAATCAATCAAGAAGCTAAGGAAAATGCTATAAGGAGAGAAATGGAAGGCGACTTTAGATTGTTGGGAAGGAGGGAAAGGGGTAGGTTCTTTGGTTTGGAAGAGGGTGATCGAGTTGCTAGCATGAGTCACAGAGTATCTTTCAGCGTGGGAGATAACCGCAGAGAACAATTAAATCACCTGGAGCCTGCAGAAATTTCTTTGACAGCTCTTGATGATGAAGAGTCCATGAGTGATGCAGAGTATGGTGATGAACAAGAACAAGATTGGGAAAGGAGGGAGCCAGAGATAATTTGCCGGCATATAGATCACATCAATCTATTAGGTCTCAACAAAACTACCCTTAGACTTCGCTATCTGATCAATTGGCTTGTTACCTCCTTACTTCAGCTTCGGTTTCCTTCCTCAGATGGAGTTGATATGCCTCTTGTACTGATATATGGCCCTAAGATCAAATATGAAAGGGGTGCAGCTGTAGCTTTCAATGTGAGACAGTGCAATGGAGGACAACTGATTCATCCAGAAACTGTTCAGAAATTGGCTGAGAAAAATGGGATTTCTCTAGGCATTGGTATCTTGAACCATGTAAAGATAGTTGACAGCCCAAAGGAGCACTGTGGAGGATGCGATCTTGAAGACAAAGCATTGTGCAAGCCAATAGCTAGTGCCCGCCAAGATGGAAAAAATGTGTTTTACCGAGCGGAGGTTGTGACCGCATCACTTGGATTCCTGACAAACTTTGAAGATGTTTATAAGATGTGGGTATTCATTGCTGGATTTCTTAATCCATCATTTGTTGAAGATGACCAATTATCAACAGTTCCCGAAGATTCAGAATCATAGAATATTAAAAATTAAATGAAGGATTTTTGTTTCATTTTTGCCATTTGCAATGTCCTGTATTTTGTGGGCGAGTTTAAAAGCAAGCAACAAGGCAGGCAGACAGCAAAGATATGGCTATGGTTTTCTGAGGTCTTATTCCTGTGCGCTTTTGCAAGAGCCTTTAGATGTGAACAGATGAATTTGTTCATTCTTCTTGTTGTATCTTAGAATATAATACTTATATTTTTCATATTCAGTTTCATGTAGAGTTTGCTTTATAAAACATTTATCAGCTCAAGCAGTTATTGAGAACTAAAAATAGCATGAAATGTGTCCAAGGCTTCTGCTATCATACAAGTCCAAATGTCGTTCTTCAATTTCTGCTCTTAATTGTTTATGATGTGTATGATTGCTGCCATGTTTTGATTGAGAGTTTGGCACATTTGAGATTTGGTATAATTTTTGAATATTTGTCTGCATTTTGGTAGGTTTAGCTACCAAAGAAAAAAAAAGTAAATTTTGACTGAATTTTTGTCTGAATGATATATGGGATTGCCAATAAAAACGACGGTTTGATTTGTGTACTTTTCTGGTGGACAAGTATTTTCGGAATTCATACATTTAAAAACTAACCCAGAATCTATATCCATGTTTTAATCTGATTTTTGTCCGTTGGTTGCTCTGTTTACAAAGACATGGGTTTTTGAACTCGCTTGCTGTCTTCCATTTATCAATGTCTAAGGTTCTTGTCTGTTTATTGCGGACTCGTAATCTAAAATTGAATGCCTAAAATGTTTATTATTGAATGGTTTCTTTTTAAGTCGAGCAATAAAATTTTTATTGTTGGATGATTGTTAAGATTCTTAGAATGGGATCTAGTCAGGGGACGATGAACAGGAGATTCTCCTTCTTGGAGTTTCCTCGAACGACCTATGATGAATTAAAAAGAAGGAATATAGAAAAAAAGAGCTCGTTAGAGGGAGCTGTGACCTCTGTAATAGAGTGGAAATTATTGCTTGTTTTATTTCATAAACATGTTCTCCTTATATAGAGATTACATGATTACAATATATAGAAACTTCCTTAACAATAGCATTTGATGAAGGCATTAATTCTGCCTATTACACTTAATAAAATAACAGCCATATTTCTGTAATTAATTAATTGTGATCTGTTACCTTTCTCTGCTGCTCTTTCCTTGTAAGGTATGTTGACTTCTTCCTTTCATAATTCTTGCCTATGAATGCGTCTCTAACATCACTCCCCGGCTGGACAAAAAGCTTATCCTCAAGCTTGAAGTTAGGATAAGAACTCTGGAAATTTGGGACAGACTCCCAGGTAGCATCAGATTGGGATAATCCCTTCCATTCAACCAAGATTTCCCAAGTGCCGCGGTTGAGACGAGAACGCAGAATTGAGAGTGGGTAAGGACTGAAATCCCCATCTGGCAACGCAGGAATTGCTGCAATAGTTGTAGGTGAAGGACCTTTAAAGGCTTTCAAAAGAGAGACATGAAAAACATTATGAATTTTGCAATCAGAGGGCAATTCCAACTTGTAAGCAACTGAACCAATTTTGCTAATGATTTTGAACGGACCATAAAACCGAGGGCCCAACTTGTGGCTTTGTTTCTTGGGAAGAGATTTCTGGCGATGTGGATGCAATTTTAACCAAACCATGGTACCAGGTTCATATTCCACATCACGATGGCCTTTATCATACACTGCTTTCATTCGTTGTTGAGCTTGCTGGAGTCGAAAATGGATGTGACTTATCAACTCATCCCTCTCAATCAACGCTTGATCCACAGTATCCACTCTAGTGGTTCCAGCTTCATAAGAGAGCAAACGAGGTGGATCTCTTCCATAAACCACTTTGAAAGGAGAAGTGAGGAGTGCTGTGTGAAAAGAGGTGTTATAGCAGTATTCTGCCCAAGGAAGCCAAAAAGACCATTTGGAAGGAGCATCACCAACCATGCACCTAAGATACATCTCAATGGTGCGATTAACAACCTCGGTCTGCCCATCCGATTGGGGGTGATAAGCAGAAGAGAAGGCAATTTTTGTACCATGTAACCGAAAAAGCTCCTTCCAAAAATGACTAGTAAAAATCACATCACGATCACAAACCACAGATTCAAGAATACCATGCAGACGTACAATGTGCTCAAAAAACAGATTGGCAACGGTGACAGCAGTATATGGATGCGCCATTGGAATAAAATGGGCATATTTAGAGAAGCGATCCACCACTACTAACAAAACAGACTTGCCTCCAGATTTGGGTAGCCCATCAATGAAGTCCATAGAGATATCTGCCCAAATTTGAGAAGGAATTGGCAAGGGTTGGAGTAGACCAGCAGGATTTAAATGCTCTGCTTTGTTTCTTTGACAAGTAGCGCAAGAGGCTACATATTCTTGAACATTCTTTTTCATTCCCTGCCAATAAAAATCCTTTCGAAGCCGTTGCAAGGTTTTTTGAATGTCTTCATGTGTGCCATCATGAGTACCCGAGATAATTGCAGAAATTAATGAAGAATTGGGTAGGAGATAAATCTTCTCTTTGAAAAAGATCAATCCGTCCTTGTAAGCCCAATTGGTATCCACAACTGCTTGCTGAATTTTTGAATTAATTCTTGAAGGGCCATGGAACCTACAACCTCTTCACGAATTGCATCAAACAAGAGAACTTTGGGCTGAGTAATGGCAAAAAGAATACCTGAATCTTCATCTCTGCGGGAAAGAGCATCAGCAACCTTATTTAGATTTCCAGCTTTATATTCAACATGGAAATCCAAACCTAGGAGTTTGCTAACCCAATGTTGTTGTGGAGAAGTGGAGAGTCGCTGTTCCAATAGGTATTTTAAGCTGAAATGATCTGTTCGGATGAGAAATTGTTTTCCCCAAAAATAAGAGTGCCAATGCTGGACTGCTTTGGCTAATCCAATTAATTCTCTTTCATAAGCAGGTAATTTTGAGTACCGTTCAGCTAATTTGCGACTAAAAAAAGCAATTGGATGGTCTTTTGTTGTAGAACAGCGCCAATCCCACTACCGGAAGCATCACACTCGATCTCAAACTCTTCCTCAAAGTTGGGTAATTGGAGGACTGGGGTATTAGCAAGAGCTTTCTTCAAGGCATGGAAAGATTGAAGAGCTGTATCATTCCATTGGAAGGCATTGCGTCGCAACATGCTAGTTAATGGGGCAGCAATTTGACCATAATTTTGGATAAATTTCCTGTAGTAGCCAGCTAATCCTAAAAACCCACGAAGTGCCTTAATAGATTGGGGCACTGGCCATTCAGTAATAGCTTGGATTTTGCTGGTATCTACCGAAACCCCTTTTGCAGACACAATATGCCCGAGATAAGCAACCTGGAGTGCACCAAATGAACATTTAGATTTTTTGAGAACCAATCGATGAGCTTGCAATACCTCAAAAATTAGCTGAAGGTGAGTGAGATGGTCCTCCCACGTTTTACTGTAAATCAGAATATCGTCGAAGAAGACGAGGACAAATTTGCGCAGATAATCTTTGAAGATTTCATTCATGAGTGCTTGGAAAGTAGATGGGGCATTTGTGAGGCCAAACGGCATTACTAAGAACTCGAAGTGCCCATGATGTGTTCGAAAAGCTGTCTTCTCAACATCTACTGCTGCCATACGAACTTGATGGTACCCCGATTTGAGATCCAATTTTGTGAAATAGGACGCCCCATGAAGTTCATCCAAGAGTTCATCCACGACTGGGATTGGAAATTTATCTTTGATGGTGTGATGGTTGAGCTCTCTGTAATCCACACAAAAACGCCATGTCCCGTCTTGTTTGCGAACTAGCAATACTGGAGAAGAAAAGGGTGAACGGCTGGGCCTAATGATGCCTTGTTGTAACATTTGTTCACACTGCCTTTCAATCTCATCTTTCTGTAAATGTGGATAGCGATACGGCCGAACCACTATAGGACTGGTTCCAGGCAGCAAAGAGATACGGTGATCGCAAGCTCGCAGAGGAGGCAATCCAGCTGGTTCTTGGAATAAATCTTGGAAACTGCTCAATATAGATTCTATTTCAGATTGTGGGGTATGAGCACCCTTCAATGCATACAAACAATGATCTGCCTTCCTTTGTTGACCATACAGAGTTATTTGCTTGCCTGCACTTGTGAAACCCATAGTGAGAGCATCAAAGTCCCAGAGTATTGGACCTAGTGACTTGAGCCATTTAACCCCCAGAACCAAGTCAAAAGCATCTAGAGGAATCATAAAGAAATCAGCTATAAAAGAATGAGAATCAACATCAAAATTTACCGCCAGACACACCCCTTTGCTAGCAACCTTCTCTCCGTTGGCCACAGATACCGTCATTCCTGATTTTGGTTGAATTTTGAGTCCGAGTAGATGGGCAGCTTTGTCACTTACAAAATTGTGGGTGCTTCCGGAATCGACCAACACAATTAAAGGTTGGTGATTGATGAAAACTAGCAATTGCATAGTTTGAGCATCTTGTTTGCCGGTGATGGCACATAAGGAGATCAGGGGTTCCTCTTCCACGTTTGCTGGTGTGTCATGAAGCTCAATTGAATCATCCAGTTCTAACCAGAACAACCTCTTACATTGATGCCCAAAGGAATATGATTCATCACAATTATAACATAACCCTTTAGCTCTTCTTTCCGCCATTTCTGCCCTGCTAAGTTTCTTGATATATGAATTGGAACTCACACTGCCTTGGGATGTTGTTTGTTCATTTGCAGCCTTGCTTGTGCGATTCATCGAGGACGTTGCGCGCTGATTGGATGATACAGAGAAGCCTCCTTTATTCTCTTTCCATCGAGATAGCTGTTGCCTTCTTTCATAGGCTCTAGCAAGATTCATGGCTGTAGCAAGATTGGTTGGGTTTTGTAACTCTACATCCATCCGAATGATCTCAGTTAATCCAGCTGTGAAAAGATGAACTTGTTGATCTGACCGAACATTGGATGCTCTTGCCAACAACAATTGAAATCTCCTTTGGTAATCTTCTACGGTACCCATCTGTTTTAGATTAACCAATTCCCCCAAGGGGTTGCTGTTTAGTGGTGGCCCAAAACGCACATTACAAGCGTTTTTAAAGGTAATCCAGTCCATCACTGGTTCCTCTTCTTCAAGTTTGTTGAACCATAGTTGAGCTTCACCTGTAAGATGAAAACCTGCCAGCTGTACCTTATCTTCTTCCATTGTTTTTTGGTTAAGAAAAAATTGTGAGCATCGATTGAGCCATCCCAATGGATCATCCGAACCATCATATGTAGGGAAATCGAGCTTGGTGTAACGAGGAACAGTGAAGGCTCCCATTCGGGCATCATTGGATTGATTACCTTGCCTTGGAGTTTTAGTGTGACTGCCATCATTTTCGGACACCATCGTTTGCTCCTTTTGTTTGCTGGCTTTTAGGAATTCAGTTAATTGTCGAGATAGCATCTCGATTTGGCTTTGCATCTGCTCCATTTTTGAATGGTTGCTTTTCATGAAGCTGTCAACTTTCTCCTGCCATTGTGAGTCTCCCATGACACCAGGCTCTGATACCAAGTTGTTAAGATTCTTAGAATGGGATCTAGTCAGGGGACGATGAACAGGAGATTCTCCTTTTTGGAGTTTCCTCGAACGACCTATGATGAATTAAAAAGAAGGAATATAGAAAAAAAGAGCTCGTTAGAGGGAGCTGTGACCTCTGTAATAGAGTGAAAATTATTGCTTGTTTTATTTCATAAACATGTTCTCCTTATATAGAGATTACATGATTACAATATATAGAAACTTCCTTAACAATAGCATTTGATGAAGGCATTAATTCTGCCTATTACACTTAATAAAATAACAGCCATATTTCTGTAATTAATTAATTGTGATCTGTTACCTTTCTCTGGTGCTCTTTCCTTGTAAGGTATGCTGACTTTTTCCTTTCATAATTTTTGCCTATGAATGCGTCTCTAACAATGATATTCAATTAAATATAAAACTTATTTCAAAAAAATAAATAAATATAAAACTGTTAACACAACCAAAGTGGACCATTTTCATGAATATTATGGGCTTATTCCATAATAAAAAATGAAGCTTTTTAACGATGATTCACGAATCAGGATTAAGCAATTGGAATTTTTAAGAGGGAAATGTGGCAGCAAATTTTTCCCAGTTACAAACACGTGTCAAGAGTAAATATAATATGTCTAAATTCCGCCAGTTTTGAGAGTTTGCAACCCGTGAAGTCGATGAATTGAAATACAAAGTCAACGAAGCACACATTCGTCGTCGTCTTCTTCTTCCATGGCCAGTGACTGCAACTGCAACATCCCAATTAGGAGGCATTTCTTTAAGGTTATGATGCCTGATTTCCGGTCGAAACTGGTATAAATTATCTCCAATCTCCTTCTGTTTCTTTTTTAAATTAGTTTTTCATTTCTCGATTTTATACATATAATTTTTTATTTCTTGTAAACAGTCTCTACCGGTGGCTTTCTATGAACAGCTGAAAGGAGATAAGGCCGTTGTGAAAAGTTCCCAGGGTTTATGGCATATTAAAGTTAGCAGATGCTGTGAAGGATTGCTGCATTTTGAAGAAGGCTGGGAAGATTTCGTGGAGCAGCATGGCCTTAATGTTGGGGATTTTGTGGTATTTGAACACAAAGGAGAGATGATTTTTGATGCTTCAATATTCGATTCAAGCTCCTGCGAGAAAGAGTTTCCAATTTCTATTGATTTGGCTAAGAAGAAGAAGAAGAAGAAGATAAAGATTCACGCTGAACAAAGCCCAATGGATGCTGCTAAATCCTATTCTACAAAAAATCCTCATTTCATAACCACCATTCGACCATCCAATGGAGCCCAAGCCCAACTGGTGAGCTAATTTTCAGTATCTGATCTGTTTCTACTAATTTTTTCAGTCTCTGGTTCTCTATTTATTAATTTTCTTCTTAGCGGCAGCATATTGCAGAAGAATTTGCGAGATCAATTAACCTTGCTCGCGCATCTGTCTTGATTCTCCGAAACCCATCAAGAAAATTATGGCCAGTGAAGCTCTATATTCAAGATACAAAATCTGGGGACAACATGTTTGACCATATATTGATGAAAAAGGGCTGGGATGATTTTTATGTGGCCAACAAATTGAAGGAAGGAGACGTCTGCCTATTTGAGCTCGATCCCACCAGAAAAACATCTAATACTTTGATAATGGATGTGCATATTTTTCCATTACTGATCTAACCTCTTCTTCGTGGGTCTGCTGCTTTTGATTAGTAATAAGCAAAGGTGCTTTGGGTAGTAGAGTTTGACCCTTTTTTTTTTTTGTGGGGGGGGGGGGGGGGGGGGGGGTGGGGGTGGTTTAGGCCCCTTTGTAAGGGTTTTTGGAATTTGTCTGTAGCTCTGTATTGTAAATATATTAAAAATCTTGATAATGCTAGTTATATGTTCAAGATATGATAAATGTCTATGGGTTTTTGCCAAATTGTGCTTATTAGACAGAAATTAAAAATTTTATCTATAAAAAAATTGAAAATTAGTGTTGCAGTAATGCCAGTACTATATCCACGCGCCATTATTCTAGGCGTGAACACACGCTCCAGATCTATACAAGTCCAACCATTGGCAATTATTGCCGAATTTCAGCTCCACGCCACACTGCATGGAACTACCCATGGCTCTCACTTTCTCCCCAAAAAACCAAAATTTTAAATTTATGAAATTCTCTTCGATTTCTCGATTCCTTTGTTGAATTTGTATTTTTTCCATGTAATCACTTAGATTGGAAATTTGTGAAATTTTCCAGTTTGTAGCACAAAACACAGGAACTTGTTTTCATGGCAAAAGATAATCAAGCGGAGATGGTAAATGCCAGGCGGCCTTGTTTCTTTGAGATTTTCTCCTCTAATTCAACAGCCAAGCGACTGGTACTTTCTCTTTCTTCCTCTTATTTTACATTCTTTTCACATCATTTCTTTTTCCATTATCGTTTTTATGAATCTTTCCTCTGTTGCTTTTCTTTTTGATAATTAGGGAAAGATATTAGGGTTTGGTTTGCATTAGGAATGATAATTAGTCTTTGGTTGAAGAAATTGGATTTTCTTGTTACCTGTTTATTGAGTAAAATTTATTTAAATTGTTCTTTGGCAGAGAATACCTGTAAAATTTACCACACATATGGAAGGAAGAACATCTGGGTCAGTTTCTTTAACTGGCCCTAGCGGGAACATTTGGCCTATTAACTTAATTCAGGAGAATGATGATATATTCCTTGATCATGGATGGCCGACTTTTGTGAAAGATCATTTCATTGAAGGTGGTGATGTTTTAGTTTTCAGATATGATGGCGAATTGTGTTTTACAGTGCAAGTATTTGATCAAAGTGCATGCGAGAAAGATGCTGCATTTTATTCCAAATGCAGTCAAGATCCTAGTCAGTTTTATAGAACTATTAGGCAGAAGAGAGAAAGGGAGGAAAAAGCTGCCTCTTCAGATAAAAGTTGTGAAAATGTGCCAAAGAAAGTTAGGGGTGATTCTTCTGAATTGCCAATAGGCATTACATCCAGAATTTGCCACGAGAAGAGTTTTTTCCGTGAAACAATGCAATGTGAGAGTCCATACCGGAATTCTGCCATGTTCTCTCAATCAAAAACTTGCAATGAAAAGCCAGGTAAGGAAGATCATTTTCATTCCTGTACTTTTTTGCAGACATGATCTATTTCTCCTGAACTGGATAAGTGTTGTAGATTTCTGAAGACTTCTGTTGCTTTTTCCATCTTTTCTGGATCATATCAGCATGTAAAATTAGACATGGATCCGAGTGTTTCCATTATTAACTGTGGTCTAAACTGCAGTTTTCACGGGAGGCTTGCACCTACTGAAAAATCATAATGTTCTACTGTCCTTGTCTTTAGTATTACATTATTTTCTGCATATAGAAGGACAATTCATGAAATAATAACCATTTACTTGGTTGCAATCTTCAAATAATCCAATCAAGTTTGATTTATATGGCTCAAATAAATAACTTATGTTTCCTAAATCAAAAGGGCTTCCAGATATTAAAACAGAAGCAACCATGTGGAAAAGAATTGGCAAAAAAGGTGAAAATCTGCCTGACAGAGGTTATGGGTCCATTTTTTCAGAGCGTGAGAAAAGAGTTGCCCAATCTTTCATCTCTTGCTTTCCTTTTTTTGTGAGGATCATGAAAAGGCTTAACATCAGTGGTTCATATACTCTGGTAAGTGGATTCCCTTTTATTTAGTACTAGACTTTTAATGGTCACATGGGCTGTGGATGTTCCTTTGGCA
This sequence comes from Garcia nutans, assembly GCA_947685225.1. Taxonomy (NCBI): domain Eukaryota; kingdom Viridiplantae; phylum Streptophyta; class Magnoliopsida; order Malpighiales; family Euphorbiaceae; genus Garcia; species Garcia nutans. The sequence goes on from CANTUV010000039.1 coordinate 57,176,772, forward strand.
ATAGCAGATTGGGCTACTTTGAATTCCTAGCATTCGTTATCATCAATTTGGCTAGAAAAGATGATGATATCAGAGTGTACATTATAATCCTTGTTTGCTATCTGGCTATGTGCTTAGTCTATTTTTTATTCGTTTTTCATTTTTTTGGTGCAGAATATCCCATATCAATTTTCTACAGCACATCTTCCAAATTGCAAAACAGAAATTGTACTTCGTACTATCAAAGGAGCATTTTGGACTGTGAATTCTGTGCCAACAACAAGAGTGCACACAAGTCATACTTTCTGTGGAGGATGGATGGCCTTTGTCCGCAGTAATGATATCAAACTAGGAGATGTTTGTATTTTTGAGCTCATGCGCAAATATGAATTGCGGGTGTTTATTCTTCGGGTTGGAAAGGAAGTCCCGTAAAGCCAGAGTGGAAAAGTAGCTTCTAATGGGGTAAGTGTTGGGTGCACTGCCACTTCACACAAAATTGAAAATTTTCCTAAGGAATCAAGAGAAAACACTTTAAAGATCCATTCACGGATCGTCACTAAGTTACAAATATGTGATAAAAAGGGGTCTGCTAAGAGTCAAGCAGCAGATTTTTCCAATCACACGAAGAAACATGTCAGTGCAATAAAAGGTTCTGCAAATGGTGCGCTGTGCTCTCAGCCAAGAGGTGACAATAAAAAGCTTGGTAAGGTATTTTTGTTATAGGTTCTTCAGTTAAGAATTTGTTTCATAATTCTTTGGTCTGTCTGGCATATTAGTGGAGAATTTTTTTTTTCTTGTGTTCTTTTGTTTGTATATAGGCTGGTATCCCTTTTGATGGTTGTGTATGCAGTCATAAGTAATGTCTATGTAATTTTGTCTACTTGTTCTTCTAGTTTCTTCTTGTGACATTAATTTTGTTGTAAACAGAGGTGGCCATTTGCAACCGAAAGAATTCAGATGTTGAATTGAGTTCAAATGCTGAAGCTGATTTGAGAATGATGGTAGCACTCGGTGAAGAAAAGGCTGCCAAGTCTTTTACCTTGGGTTTTCCTAATTTTATTAGAATCATGAGGAAGTTCAACATCAGCGGTTCGTATACTCTGGTGAGTTATTTCATTTATTATTTGTTTCTTCAATCATTTTACCAGCTAATTTTTTCTTGAATGATTTATGATTGTTCGTCACTCTAATTGTGTGATAAATCCCAAAACCTAAATGAAATCACAATCATAAGTAATAATTTGAGATTAGAGTATTACGCTCAGGTTAATAATACAATAACTGTAATGCCTACAGACTCAAGAGGTTCTTCTTTTTCGCATTCTCTGGTTTTGATTGATATTGACAAGCCTGTCTTCTAATCCTCCATTCACTGGCTAAGAGACTAACTTTCTTTTTTGCAAGCAAACTTGGGTTCTGGACTTACTGTTTGGTTTATCAGTCCAGCGGTAAATCTCTCATTGTTTACCAATTCAAAATGATATTGAAGTGATATTTACTTTCATAAAAGATGATGAATTGTGATCTTTTGAAGTTCTGCATTCCTTGAGGCTTGTATTCACTCCTGCACATCTGCATGCAGGATTTTTTTAGTAATTTTTTTGCCTTACTGATATTATCCAAGGGCCTTCCTTTAAGTTTGTTAAGATGTGGAGGGCTGAGGGGCTATATATAATGAACAATATTCAGCTCAATCTCGTTCATCTTTGAGTTCCCTTAACAGGCATGCTGGCCTCTTGAGGGTTTCTGGAGTTCTTTTCATAGGACAAACTCATAACAATTAGCAAGTGCATGAATTGATTGATCTTTTTGAATGTATTAGCCTTCTTTTTTACTGACAAATTATCATTATACAGAAAATTCCTCACCAGTTTTCTGCTTTACATATTCCAAACTACAAAACGGAAATCGTACTTCGTAATTCCGAAGGGAACACTGGACTGTGAATTCAGTCCCAGACTCGAAAGGGCGAGCTGTACATACATTTTGTGGAGGATGGATGGCCTTTGTTCGTGATAATGATGTTAAAATGGGGGATATCTGCATATTTGAACTTGTTAGTAAGACTGAAATGCTAGTTCATATATCTGCAGTTGGACGCAGAGCACTCCATCCTTCATGAGGATGCTGAATGGTTGTGGAATTCAGTCATCACCAAACAGTTATTTTGGTGAGAATTCGGGCTTGTACCATATGTTTCATTCTATACTTACGTGAAATGTTGTGTACTTTCTGCATAAGTTTCATCTATTGTCATTTTGTGTTCTCTTCGGTTGAGCTCATGCTGCCATGTCTTAGTTGCTGTTTTACTAGCTACATTTTTGTTTTGCTTTTTTAACACCGGACCAAACAGTCATAACCTTGGAGCAATGAGATGAGTTTTGAACGCTACAAACAGTAATTGGTAAGATATTGAGTCTTATGATGGAACTGATTTGCTATAAAAGGAATCTGTTATTGTTATAAATAGTATTAATTTGAAAGGCAATTAGCTTGTTTGGGGAGTTAAGAGCATTTTATTCATTTTATATATGTTCTCCAGCGCAGGTTGGTCTTCTTTTTGTGTTCAGAAGATCCAACAATGTTATGGTATGGTTGCATGCTTGGGCGGAGAGGCAATACTGAATGAAGAAAATATTGCTGATAAAAGTGGAGACAGCATATAAGTCTTGATGAAGCATTTTGCATCCATATGATTTGCAAAATATTAGGATACAATGCATGTACTACTGTTCATTGTATCCTAAGCTTAGTAGTTTTATTCATTTTTAGCTTGTACTTGTGGAGTAGCATATTGAAGAAAAAAAGAAGAAGCGAAGACTGCATGGAAAAAGGAACTGTAAAGATTAGGTATTCGGACTTGGCGAATTAAACTTGACCATCCTCTGAAAACGTGGCTGGTAAAATTCTGTTAGCAGACAGGTAACTAGGTAAGCTCAGTCGTGCCTTTGCCTAGGAACGTAATTGTTGATTTGTTCTCAAAGAAAGAGGCACCCAAATATGCTCAAATCCATTCTTCGTGATGAAATATATAATGTATCTTTTGCTACAAAAAAAAAATGGTAACTGAAAATTGTCTTAAATGCCAGAACGTAAAATGAGGATTTTGCTTTGCGAATGGATAAATTCTGAAGAGTCTGGCCCCCGCCGCATTGCAAAGGTCAAGGTGCACTTTGGCGGAGAAAATGAATATGATGTACTGAATCTCTTATCTCTGCCCTTTGTAAAAACTTTTTTTTTTGAAAGATCCCTTTGTAAAAACTTGGTGGGCTCCTTCGTATCAATGCTGTGCTTACTTGTCAGTATCTGGAAGTTTGTCATGTCGCTTTAATCAGCACTTTTCCTTACTATTTAATCCACGCGCTTGGTCAAAAATTAGTTTCCTCCTCCTCGTACTAGTTGTAGTAAGAAAAGCCACAAATTTTAATTTAAAATTAATTTATTTTTCTCCATAATTTTTTTCCCCATAGTTCGATTCATAGTTTTGTACTATTAGTTAATTTAGCTGCATTAATTGTAATTAACTACTTGTCAAAAAAAACATTGTAATTAACTAAATATTAAAAAAAATGGACCTAGTAAGATTACAAACTGAAATAGCTTATTTCAGTTACTTCACTATTCTAAATTTTTTAAGAGGTGCATCATGTGAAGTGAGTAGAAACGAGAGAAAAGGCAAGCAGAAATTTCAGAAGCTGGGAAGAGGAAATATATTGGACCCGTTTCCAGTACATCCATTTCTCTCAATTTCTGCATGCTGGCTTTGATCAGCGTTTGGTACAGTTTTCTTCACTTCAAACCTTTCAATATTTATTTCTATTCCTTCCTCTCTTCTGTTATCCTTCAAATATTACTTACCATATAGTATAAATCTCTGTGTCTTCAGAATTCCAGGTTTTGGGTTTACGTTTGCTTTCATAATTAAGGATTAATTACTAATGCATTCTTGCTATAATTTTGTCTAAATATTTTATGTAGAAGACCTTAAAGAAGCTAATAGCAAAATTTATCTGTTTAATTATTTTTCCTTCTAATTTCTAGGCAAGGTCTGACTTTAGAGAATATGAGTTTTGAATGTGTTACTGTTATTTTGTTTTCTAATTAATATTGGAATTTCTCGCTTTGTTATGCAGATTATGAGACAGATTTTATGCTCGTAATTTTATATAAACTTAGATTGTATCATCATGGCTGCATAGCAATTTTTGCTTCTTGTCTGCTTATCTACAATTTTTGTGCCTGTTGTTTTTCTTTTTTTGTGCCTATTGGAATAATGATTACGTTTCAATTCATTTATGGATTGAATAATAATAATGCATGTAATTGCAGGCCATCCCTGATAAATTTTCTAGAAATCTGAAAATTAAGTTGCCTGATATGGTGGTTCTTGTGGTGCTTCATGGGAAGTAAGCCTAACAGAAAATGAAAATACCTTGGTTCTTTTATCATATTGGTTGGCGAGAATTTGTCAAAGATCATTCTCTTCAAGAGAATGACATCTTGGTCTTCAAATACAATGGAGAATCTGGCTTTGATGTTTTAGTGTTCAATGGGCGAAGCATGTGTGAGAATGCAGCCTCTTATTTCCTCAGAAAATTTAGCCATGAAGAACATGATAGTGGATGCCAAAGAAAAATAAAAACTAGCCAAAGTTCTACCGAATTTGCTGCTGCTTCTCCTGAGGATGGTATTGAAGGTTCTCTGTCAAAGAAACCTACAAATAAGGAAATATACAATACACTAATAAGACACTCAGTCACCTCCCAAGCTGTTAATAAGAGAGCTCGAAGAGAAATTAATTTCAAGCCGAAGTCGCCCATTTTCACAGAGGAGAGTGCCATAATAAAAGAACCTAATACATGTGCTTGGGATGCAGGGATCAAACCAGGTAGCTTTCTGGACCTCCCCCTTCTTTTTATCTTGAGGATGGTCTTTTTTGTACGACTTTTCTGTTTTGGAAATCCCCAATTTACTGGTGCTTCCTTTCTTTGTAATGCAGGTTTGAAGTTTATACACTTAACCATTTATGTGCCTTTGCATTTTCGATATGTGAATTGTTGGTTGATGGTTTAATTTTATATTATTTTTCAAATGATGTAGAAATTGAGCATGAGTCTATCAACTTATCGGGTGGAAGGTGCATAACAAAGCAAGATAAAGCGAGAGTGTTGCAATCGGCACAAGCAGTATTAACCAATGATAGCTTTATTGCAGTTATGAAACCCACACATGTATGAAGGAAATTCTTTGTGGTAAACATTTCTTTTCCCAAAATTTAGATTTCTTTTTTCTCTTTTTTCATTACCTTGCACCGTTGTTGTTGGACAGAAAGCCTTGAAGTTAAGTTGGTATTGTTTAATGTTCTTGTGTCGCTTCCTTTAGAGCATCCCCTGTGCATGGATAACTAAGCATTTCACTATCCAAGAAAAGCAAGATGTGACTCTACGAATTGAGGAGAAAACATGGGGGTGCAAGATTGCTATGTTATCGGAAAGATCGAAATAAAGGAGGTCTTTGTGGTGGGTGGAGGAATTTTGTTTTGGATAACAAACTAAATGAATTTGATGTGTGTGTGTGTGTGTTTGAGGCTGCAGGCAGTTTAGTTAACAACTCGATTGTCCTAGATGTCAGCATCTTTTGTGTTGTCTAACAAATGAGTCTGCTGGTAGAAAATCACACCAAAAATTTGCATGGGTCAGGCTTTGTAAAGTTATGACTTCATCTAATCTTACTGTTAAAATGTTGTGATGTTAAATGTAATCAAGAACATTGCATTTTGTAAATAGTGGTTTAACTGCTGTTAGGTGGTGTTGCATGTATTTGGTTTTTCTGTATTTGAATTTTCCCGGCATAAAAGTGACTGCATGGTAGTGAATACATATTTCTCTAGGTATATATTTCTCTGAATAATTGAGAATCTATTTCCTTTTTTCATACTAATAAAAAATAGATTTATAAATAAAACAATAACTTATTGAAGGATGTAATAATGTAATTTTTAACTAAATAATGGAACTTTAAATCTTTATATTTTTTTATTTGACAAATTGACTCAAACTTAATTGTATTATATTATTCAAATGATTTTTGATAAAAATATTTAGGACTTGTTTGGCAAGTGGGAGTGTAATTTTTAATTTCCTCTGCATAGGTATAAGCGAAGGAACAAAATTACATTTTCTTAACTAAATAATAATTGGTTAATTATTTCACTTTGTCAACATCAATGAATGATGTTTTTCATCAAGTGTTTTTTTATACCAAATGATGTATTAAATAAAAAGACTGGTATTCTTTCCTCTCACACACACACATTTGCTTTCCGCTGTGTAATAATAGCGATTTGAGTTGCCTTGGATGTAAGATCACTGCTGGAAATTTTCGCTTTTGTTAGTTGAATTTACAATTTTTTTTTTCTAATAATTTGAGGATTGAATTATGTATTGTCCAGTTCTAGCCCTTTGGTGGCTTATTTTGTTGTGATACCAGATGATGGTGCTTTTGGATTTGTCCTCCTCTATCTTCTCTGTCCTAGAGTTTGTATTGGCGTTCAATCTTAAATTTGGCCTGTGTTTATGGTTTGGGATTTTATCCCTTTTCATAGATGATTCATACTAGGATTTTACCCCTACTTTCTTCAAATTGTTTTTATTCTGGTGTTTCTTGATGCTTGTGAATCTTTATTTGGTTTTCCACAACCGGATGAAGAGATGAATGTACGGTGGGTTTAATTTCAATATTATCTTTTTTATTGCTAAAAAAAAGATGCATTGAATAAGTATTTATTTTAATTAGGATCCAAGAGAAAAATATCGGGAAAATGTACAAATATATTTAGATTCATGGTTATTTATGCACTTCATATTTTTTTTTTGTCAAAAATATAAAATGAGTTAGAAAAAGATATATGCCTAATTAAAATATAAGGGTAGATATCGATCGAATTCGGAATATATTTTAATCAGATTAAATCCAATTAAATATAAAAAAATTAAACCGAACTTGATCAAGATTATATATATTTTTTATCAATCCGTATATTTTCAGATTCGATAAGATTAAATCGAATATATATACATAAAATATATATTATAAATATATTTAATATATATTATATATATATATATATTTATAGTTCAGGTTGGTCGGGTCAAGTTATACACAATATATTATAAATATATATATATATATATATATATATATAATATATGTTTGTCTATTGGGTTTGGATTTAAATGGAAAAATAAAATTTAACTCAACTGAATTCAATTTTTTTAAAATATAAATCTGATTTATCCAAATACATACTATGAACCGACAGAATCAGATTAAAATATATTTATTTCGGCCGGTTTTAAAAAATTTGCAAACCCCTAATATACTATATATTACAATATTTTATATAATTTATATTTTATATTATATAGTATATATTATATTAAATCTATATGTTAAATTGATAAATCTACTATATATATATTTTTCTTTAAAAGCTCGACACTCGGAAATACGTTTTTGAGAATCGAACCTCTGCCCTCCCGTAGAAGTAACAACAGGTGACCCGCTGGGCTAACCCCAGCAGATTTATAAATCTACTATATATATATATATATATATATATTACTTTCAATTATTTTCAATTTATATCCTAAAATTAATATAAAATGAAGTTTTTTCAAAAATATCATAAAAGTTAAAAATATTTTAAAAATATTTATCTATTTTTTATTTCAATTTTTTTTTTATTTTTTTAGTTTTAAAAATACTCATTTCCAGAGGTATATTTTTAATATATATTTAATATATAAAATATATATTATATTTTTAAAGATATATACTGAATATATAAAAAAATACTAAAAAAAATGCTATTTTTCAATAAAAAAAGTTTAAAAATGTGTTTTAAAATGTAATTTTCTCTAATAAATTATTTTGTAATTTAATTATGAATTAAATTTAAAAATTTAATAATTAGATTAATTATTTTACAAAAAATATTTTATCACATAAATTTATTGAAAAATAATTAATTTAAATATTTTATTTAAAATATCTTAAAAAATATATATAAACATTATTTAAAAAATCATGTATTTTTTAAAAATAATATTTATATATTAAAATAAAGTGATAAAAATTTTAATATTTAAATATTTAATATAAAAATAAAACTAAATATAAATATTAGTATTAACTATTTATATTATCTTTTAATATAAAAATAAAAATAAATTCATTTATAATTATTAGTATTATTTTTTTTGTAAATTTTATACCCCTTCATCATCCTTCTAGTTTCACTGCTGTTGAGTTGTAAATAGTTTAATTAAGCGAAGAATGTTAGGACTTTTGCTTTTGGGCAACGACTGTTAAGGGCTTCTGTCTGTTTGGGCGATGGATTTAATAACACTGTAATTGATTTAAGGGTTTTTTTTAAAATACCTTAAAAAATAAAAATGTTTTTAAAAATATTTTTTTAATTTTAAATTTAATAATATATATTTTTAAATTTTAAATTTTAAAAATACCTTTTCTAAAGATATATATTTAATACATATTTAATTTTTAAAAATATATATTGATTATATATTTAATATATTAAAAATATAAAGTATTTAAAAAAATTAAAAATTGTGCTGCAATTTTCTCTTGATTTAAAAATAAATGATGGGTATGGGCATAATCACGAAAGTAATGGCTCGTCGTATCAGAAGTTTGTCTTGTCGCTTAAATCATCACTTTTCCTTGCGATTTCCACGCGCCTCTGTCAAATAATTAGTTTCCTCCTCCTGTTCTAATAAAAAAAGCCCGCAAATTTTAATTTCTCTTTCTCCATAAATTAAATCATAGTTTTGTAATATTAATTAATTAGCTGCATTAATTGTAATGAACTAAATAAAAAAAATGGACATAATAAAATTACAAACTAAAATAGCTTACTTCCGTCGCTTTCCTCTTTTCTTTTCTTAATTTCAGAGGGTAGAAATGGGAGAAAAAGCAAGCAGAAATTTCAGAAGATGGGAAGAGGAAATATATTGGAACCGTTTCCAGTACATCCATTTCTCTCAATTTCTGCATGCTGGCTTTGATCAGCGTTTGGTACTGTTTTCTTCACTTCAAACCTTTCAAAATTTCTTTTAATCCTTGTCTCTTCTGTATCCTTCTAATATTGGTATAAATCTCTCTGTCTTCAGATTTCCAGGTTTTGGGTTTACATTTGCTTTCATAATTAAGGATTAATTACTAATGCATGTTTGATTTAATATTGTCTAAATATTTTATGCAGAAGACCTTGAAGAAGCTAATATCAAAATTTTGCCTGTTCTTTAATTAATTTTCCTTCTAATTTCTGGGCAAGAACTGACTTTAGAGAAAATGAGTTCTGAATATGTGTTACTATTATGTTGTTTTCTAATTAATATTGGAATTTCTTGCTTCGTTATGCAGATCAGGAGACACTTTATGCTCATAATTTTATATAAACTTACTTGCATAGCAATTTTTGCTTGTTGCTCTGCTTATTTGTGCCTGTTGTTTTTTTTCTTTTTGGGCCTATTGGAATAATGATTATGTTTTAATTCATTTATGGATCGAATAATAATTTTGCCTGGAATTGCAGGCCATCCCTGAAAATTTTTCTAGAAATCTGAAAAATAAGTTGCCTGATACTGTGACCCTTAAAGGTCCTTGTGGTGCTTCATGGGAAGTAAGCCTAACAGCAAATGAAAATAGCTTGTTCTTTGATAATATTGGTTGGCAAGAATTTGTCAAAGATCATTCTCTTCAAGAGAATGACATCTTGGTCTTCAAATACAATAGAGAATCTGGCTTCGATGTTTTAGTGTTTAATGGGCGAAGCATGTGTGAGAATACAGATGAAGAACATGATAGTGGATGGCAAAAAAAAGAAAAACTAGCCAAAGTTCTACTGAATTTGATGTTGCCTCTCCGGAGGATGGTATTGAAGGTTCTCCATCTAAGAAACCTGCAAATAAGGAAATATACAATACACCAACAAGGCAGTCGGTCACCTCCCAAGCTGTTAATGAGAAAGCTCGAAGAGAAATTAAGTTCAAGCCGGAGTCGCCCATTCGCACAGAGAAGAGTGCCAGAGTCAAAAAATCTAACCCATGTGCTTGGGATGCAGGGGTCAAACCACGTAGCTTCTGGACCTCCCCCTTCTTTTTTTTTTTAAGTATCGTGAGAATGGTTTTTGTGCTATGACTTTTCTGTTTTGGAAATCCCCAATTTACTAGTGCTTTCTTTTCTTTGCAATGCATGTTTGAAGTTTATACACTTCACTATTTATGTTGTCAGTTTATTGAAAAAACTTTACTGTGTTAACTTGAATTTTGTCTACCTTGTCATTATCATGGCCCTTTTCCACCAGCATATGCCTCTGCTGGTTCTCGTTAATTAGGTGTCTTTGCATTTTTAGTTCAATATGTGAATTGTTTGTTGATGGTTTATATGATATAGAAGTTGAGCAAAAGTCTATCAATCTATCAGGTGAAAGGTGCATAACAAAGCAAGATAAACAGAGTGTGCTGCGATCGGCACAAGCAGTATTGACCAATGAGGGCTTTATTGCTGTTATGAAACCCACTCATGTATCAAGGAAATTCTTTGCGGTAAACATTTCTTTTTCCCTAAAGTTTAGATTTCTTTGCTCTCTTTTTTCATTACCTTGCAGTGTTGTTGGATAGAAAACCTTGAAGTTATTTTGGTATTGTTTAATGTTCTTGTGTCCTTCCTTCAGAACATCCCTTATTCATGGATTACTAAGCATCTCACTAACCGAGAAAGCAAGATGTGACTCTACGAGTTAAGGAGAAAACATGGGGTGCAAGATTACTATGCTATCGAAAAGATTGAAATCGACTCAGAGGAGGTCTTGCTGGTGGGTGGAGGAATTTTGTTTGGGTTAACAAACTAAATGAATTTGATGTGTGCATGTTTGAACCTGCTGGCAGTTTAGTTAACAGCTTGATTGTCCTAAATGTCAACATCTTTCGTGTTGTCTAACAAATGAATCTGCCGATAAAAAGCCCCACGCCAAAAAGTTTCATGCCTGAGGCTTTGTGAAGTTGTGATTTCGTCTAATCTTACTGTTGAAATGTTGTGATGGTAAATGTAATCAAGGACATTGCATTCTGTAAGTAATGGTTTAACTGCTGGTAGGTGGTGTTGCATGTGTTTGGCTTTTCTGTACTTGACTTTGCTGGATTATAAAGGTGGGTAGTTACTGTTTATTTACTACTCTACATATTAGATATTTGCCGGATAATAGATTAATGATTGATTTTTTGTTTTATACTAATACTAAAAGAACAGATTTATTAACAAAATAAAAGGAAAATAATTAAGGTTATTTGAAACATTCCATTATACACTTAGCATATTGAAGAATGTAATTTTTAACTATATGGTAAGATTTTAAATTTTTGTATTCTTCAATGATTTTTGATAAAAATATTTAGGACTTGTTTGGCAAGAGGGAGCGTAACGTGCAATTTTCCTTGCATGTGTATAAGCGAAGGAACAAAATTACATTTTCTTAACTGAAAAATACTAATTGGTTGATTATTCTACCTAATCAGCATCAATGAATGATGTTTTTATCAAGTGATTTTATTTTATAAAAATACTATAAATTAAATTAATTTGGATTAAAAATTTTTATACATTAATTATATTATTAAAAAAATAATTATTTTAATTCTGTATTTATTATTATTTTTAATAATAAATATAAAATTAGAATAATTATTTTTTAATATAATTAATATATAAATATTTTTTATTTAAAATAATTTGTTTAACATTATTTTTTATTTTATAGCAAATGATACATTAAATAAGTTTTTTTTTCATTAGGTTTCAAGATAAAAAAAAATATCTTAAACCAACCGGTGAATTAAACGTGACAGTTCGATCGAGCTATTGGTACATACGTGGCGGACAAGTAGGATACAATTTTAATCACTGGAAAGACCTGTACCGTAGAGAAACCTGAATTTGCACAAAATTAAGCAGAAATGTAAAATTGAGTTGACCGAGTGTTCCAGGGGGAGGCAGGAACTAGTGAGAATTTAGATTGTTGGACTCGTCGCAAATCGTAATTTCAAGGCCAAGCGTGCAATCCAATTTTTTTTGTTTTTTCAATATTCTCTGGTTTTCTCTCTTAATGCCAATCGATCCAAGAAATTTTTTTGCTTTTCTAGTCTTTATTTCTGCCAAAAAGAAGTTCCAATATATATATATATTTTTTAATTTCTGTTTCTCTTTTTCTTTATCAGGAAAAGAGAATCAGAAGTATTTATTTTAGAAATCAGCAGTTGGTATAACCGTAATAAGCGTATTGATTTGATTTATGGTCTTTCTGTTTGCAGTGAACAATGTAATTATGACTGATTTTATAATCTATTTTCTTGGAATCCTTCAGTTTTTAGTTGGGTGAGGCTCCTCGTTTGGTGGGTCTTTCTTTTTCTTCTGTTTCTTTTTGGGTTTTGGAGTTTGTATTATGGCCGATCATTTCGTTACTCGATTGATCTCATTTCTCTCTGTGGTCTTTCAGTTTGGATCTTAGTGGAGATGGGAGAAGAAGCCTGTAGAGATTGCAGAAGCTGGGAAGAGGATATGTATTGGACTCATTTTCAGTGCCTCCATTTCTCTCAGTTTCTCCGTCCTGGTTTTAAACGGCAGCTTGTAAGTTTCCTCTAATACTGATTAATTATCCTATATTATTATTAACATTATCCTTTATTATTTGAATGAGAGAGAGATGGGTATTAAACATAATTTTGCTACGTTTCAATGACATTTAGCTTAGAATAGTTTTGTTTTGGTTACATGAAATCTCTTTCTTGATGTTCTGATTTGGACTTTAACTTCATCTGTGCCCTCTTGTCTCAAATATTAAACATGCCTAATCACATCTTTTGTAGTATGTATCAGTACATCTATAGGGTGCTCTTATGGTTCCCAGTTCAATTTGCATTTACTTAATTTGGGATGGAATGTTGAAAAGAAAAATGTGATATGAGCAAAGTGAATCGAGTACTCCTTTTTTAAATTCTTTGAATTTTAGCAGTTGTAAGCAATATTACTGAATGATGATTTTTAACTCCAACAATATGTAATCATGGAGCTGCCTGCTGGCTGCTGCTATCTCTTCTCTAACCTTTTATTTTTTCTATGATCATGCTGATATATTAATTGTAGTAACCGTTTTACTGTCACAAATTCTTATTTTGCTTGTTTAATGCATATGAATTTACAGGCGATCCCAGAACAATTTACGAGAAATCTGAGAAAGAAATTACCAAAATTTGTGACTCTTAAAGGTCCTGGTGGCAGTACATGGCAAGTTGGGCTTACAACAAATGATGACATTGTGTTCTTTAATCATGGGTGGGAAGAATTTGTCAATGACCATTTTCTGCAAGACAAAGATCTTTTGATCTTTAAGTACAATGGGGATTCATGCTTTGATGTTCTAATATTTGATGGTCAGAGCTTGTGCGAGAGGGCAGCTTCATATTTTGTCAGAAAATGTGGGCACAGAGAAACTGACAGTGGTTGCCAAACAAAAAGAAAATTTGGGGAAAATTCTGCTGAAGGTACACTTCCTTCTCCTGAGGATGTTGCTGGGAGCTCTCCACCTGAGAAATCTGCAAATAATGACTTTGACACAACCCCATTACATCAACCTATCAACTTCAACTGCAGAGAAAATACCAAAAAGACTCGGAGGGAAATTGAGTTCAATCCCATTCATGAAGAACGTTCTTCTTCTTTTGAGGACATTGAGATCAAGCCTGGTATGCATTTTTGCCATGTTGCTTTGCATTTCAACTGCTATATTTTGGAAATATCTTTTTTTGCTTCATTTTTGTACTGCATCTAATTTTATTTATTTATTTAAGGTTCTATTAATAAAAATTGCTTTTAGCTTTGTTATGGTTAATGGGGATTCTTTGTTCTGCTTGTTGCATGTATGTTGTTCTTGGTTAATATTACGTGTTTGTTAAATTATTCTGTCTGATTCATGAATGATTCAGACATTGAGCATATCAGTCCAAGTGTTGTGCATAACGTTCCTTACATATCAAGTAGAAGGCTAATAACAGAGGAACAGAAACAGAACGCCTTGCTATTGGCACAAGCAGCATTAACAAGGGAGGGTTTCATGGTAGTTATGAAACCCACCCATGTATGCCGGAGATTTTACCTGGTACGTATGTGATTCTGATACATTAAATTTCTGAATTTCTTGTTTTTCTTTATTTCCTTTATTTTATTCTGTGCAATTCTTTCAATCTAACTGTGAGCAAAGTGTCAATTATTGCTATCATCAAGATTGCTAGATAGTTTTGAATTTGGTCTTTATTATACTTGTGGTGCTGTTTCTCAGTCAATACCATCATTATGGATGTCTAAAAATCTCACTTCTCTGGAAAAACAAGATGTGATTCTGCGCATGAAAGATAATATATGGACGACCAAATTTTATTATCAGAAATCTAAAAACAGTGGAGGGCTTTCTTCAGGATGGAAAGGTTTTGCCTTGGCTAATGACTTGCAGGAATTTGATGTGTGTGTTTTTGAACCTGCGGACCGGGTGAACAAGGCAATTGTCCTTGATGTTAACATATTTCGTGTTCTTCATGAAGATCAGTGATCTTGGAGTCTGAAGATCATTTAAATAAAGCCGTATGAAGGGTATCTTGCGACTAGGACAAGTGACTTTGGAATGTCTCCATGGAGCTATTTCATGTTATAATCTTTTTGTATAGAGAATTATAGATGGAAAGCTTATGGCTTGTTTTAACTTATGTGAGACCTTTGATGACTGTATGTTATGACTTTTTTTTGAGGATGTATGTTATGACTTATATAGCCTAGCAATTTGATTACTGTGCAAATTGGTTCGGGAACACTTTGTAGCTCTAATTGACATCTCTCTCTCTCTCTCTCTCTCTTTCCCTTTCTCTGGACATTCATTACCGCTCATTCTCTTAGAAATGGCAGCACATATAGTCAATGGTTATTATTGGCCTGTCTATGTGGCTTCATATCATATAATATATATATATATATACAGAGCCGTCTTGAATATTTTAGGGGCCTCGAGCAGAAATTAAAATATGAGCTCCTAATTATTATAGGACAACTGAGCTTCATATCGTACTAATTTAATAAATAATTTAAAAAAATTTTATTTACGATATTTAAAAATGTCTAAAGTTAAGTTAAATAATTTTGAAGTTATTAGGACAGTTGTAAAATATTTTGGGGTTGAAATTTATTAGCTTTTAATAAATTACATAAAAAAAAGTATTTAAATGAATTTTTTTTCACTCCCAACCATTCCTCATTATTTGTTTATTATTATTTTTTTACATAATCATTCGCTTAATTTTATGTATTCAGAAGGGCATTTCATAAATGAAATGGGGTTGTTCCTCTAGAAGCCGAAAGCAAAGAACAAGAAAATGCTAACATATATTCATAAGACACTTTAGAAATTTTTTTGGGGGCCCTGAGCAACTGCTCAGGTTGCTCCCCCATGCAGACGGGCCTGTGTATATATATATATATATTTATATTGAAAAATGAAAGGGTTATCAGATAATGATCCACTTTATAATATTATGTCACTCACTGGCCTTCTTTTTTTTTTTTTTGCATAATTTTCTCTTAATATTTTCAATTTATTATCCTTAAATAATTTTAGACCTATCACGGTAAATAAAAAAAAAATATTTTGCTTCAAATTATATATAATAGTATATTATATATAATAATTACTATATTGAGAAATTTACACTCCGTACGGCATTTTCCACTTTATTTTACAATTGTACCGGAGTTCAATGAAATTTTTTTACAAATAGTTTTTTTTTCAAATTAACTATTTCACGTTACTTTTTTTAATAATTTTTTTATTTTTGCTTTTTTATTATTTTATTTGTGTATATTTTTTATATAAAAAAAATTTTTAATATCATATTTTCAACATAAATACAAAAAAATAAATATATACACAATATATATAAAATATATCTTAAATAATACAAAATACGTCTACAGCATGTTTACAATATATCAATAATACATCTATAATAAATCTATAACACATCTACATACTATTTTTAATATTTATTTAATTTTATTTATTTAATTTTATTTATTCTCAAAACATCTACACTACATTCATACAATATTCATATAAATATCCAATACTTTTTATATAGAATATATATAACTTAAATAATAAAAATATAACATACACACAATATTTATAATACATCTATAATATGACATCTATAACACATTTTCTATATATCTACAACATATCTATATAATATCTATATAACAAAATTGTATGTTTTTTTTTATTTTTTATGCGTATAATATATAAAATTTATTTAAAAATAAATTTAATAATGTCTATTGATGTGTTTTTATATATTTTATTTTATTTTTATTTTTTAGCGTTATTTATTTTTTTAATTAAAATTAAAATTTTTTATTTTTATATAAAAATTGTAATTTCTATATAATAAAAAATAATTTAAAATATTAATTTTTATTTTTTATTATAATTTTTTATTTAATAGTGAAATTTGAAAAAGAAAATAAAAATTTGAAGTAAAATATTGATGGTATTGAGGAGAGAAATATTTTTTATTTAAATTATTTTATTAAAAAATAAGATATTTTTAAAATTTTATACTAATTTTTTTATAAAAGTATATATATATTTTAAGGTAATTATGTAAATGGCTTATTATATAACTCATTTTTGGGTTGCCAACTTGAGCAACTGCCTGTGTATGGCCTGAGTCTTCCTTATTTTAAATCCTATCTCTTTTAATTGGTAGCCAACCATTTTATTACTCGTTATCCAATTTTTATCTCAATAATACAAAAAGTGGCCTTTGTGACTTCTCCTCCTATTCGCAAGTTCTTCAATTTTACACAACTCTCACCTTCCTTCTCTGCTACTGTGCAAACTTGACAGGCATGGCAACCGCAGCAGCCACCTTCAGCCCTGCTAGAGTCACAGGTGCAGTTGTGAGCACTGGTAACAAGACCCAGAAGAGAATCAACAAGGTGGTGTACATAAGAGGATTGAACTCCTATGGAGGCCTCAAAGCTCACAACAGTGTGGCCTCTCTAGGCATGCCAGTCTGCACTGAACAATGCTTTGCAAATGAGGTTAGCTCACTGAAAGCGTCTTCAAATGGGAAAGGAAAAGGTGGAGGTGCACTCTCCTCTAAGTGCAGTAAGATTAGTGAGATTTTCCAGATTGCTGCCATTATGAATGGTCTTGTTTTGATCGGAGTTGCTGTTGGATTTGTACTCCTCCGAATTGAAGCATTTTTTGAGGAATCTGAAAGCTAAGTACCCAAATGGGTGATGGCTTCACCTTTCTTGTTTTATCAATCTTTTTTATTTAATGTAGAACAAAATTGTTTGGGTTCCATTTTCAATGCCTTCTCGTATAATTCGTGCTACAAGATAATTAACTTATTCTAATCCTGCATTTCTCATCTTATTACCAAAATATCAATATTGGAGCTGAATATTTATTTTCATTTCAAATAAGAAACAGAGGCCATACTACACTTTCGAAGTATGGAATCGTTGGAAATTAAGCCAATATCGAGGCTTTATGTCATCCTCTGAATGTTAACGGATAAGCCAATTCGGGAAGTCCTCGCAAAGAATATACTGCAACCGATTGAATAGCAACTTTTTAACGCCACTGATTATCTTATTGTTAAATTTTCTTTAATATCAACTTGGATTAAATTTTTTAATATAAATTTGAAAGCTTCAATTCTAAAAGCTACCTACTAATATTGAAGAACCTATTTTTATATTAATTTGATAATTTATTTATATTTACGTGAAATTTTTCCACATTTATTTTGTTTATAGGGTAGTTTTAACATAATGGTTGTGGAATCATAATTTCATAAGTAATTTCATAGTTGCAGGCTTCCCAAACTACCCATTGGTGTACCCAGAACAATCGATTAGCAAAGCTTCAATCTGTGGAATTGCATAATGCCAAAATCAATATGCAAGCATTCATAGCTGACCTCTTAGGCGAGATCTGGATGATATATGCACGAAATATAAACCTAATTACCAACATTTTCTTTCAAAATCTTCTACAAATTCTTTAACTGCGGAAAAACTCATGAGTTGTGTTCAAGGAAAAATTCTCTGTTCAAACCACTAAACATATCATGAAAAATGAAAGTTACATATTAAAAATTTGTTTAAGGAAAATAAAAGATAATGCAAAATTTCAAAAAGAACACTACAACAGCCACCATTGAAGTGATTGATAGTTGTACAGCTAAACTCTCCAAGCGCCTATCCTCAACCAACTATATAGTGTTAGAGATGGCACCAGACTTTCTCAAGATGAGGGTCTTTGACAAGCAGAAAAGAGTTGCCAACTAATAAAAGCCATCACCAAAGAGGTGAACAGTTCGAAGCCTACCACTTTCGAAAAATGCCACCCTAAACCTCTTCTCAAATAGCTGCAAAACATGGATAATATGATTACACAATTTGCAGTTTATGATTAGAGTGCAACATAACAACAGAACTTCAATCTACCAACTGCCAAATATTCGACACAATGACAGCATCCAAACCATCTTAATTTATGTACTTTCAAATTGTACTGTATCATGAAAAGGTCATGTTTACGCCAAAAAAACAAACAATTTTGAATGATATTGGGAAAAAGATGAGCATACCTGATGATGGTTGGCATGGTTGCCACAATGCCCGCACACGCATATATTATGGGAATCAAAGTCTTGGGTTTGTTTTTGCGAAGCCACATCAAAGATCCCAATGCAGCCAGGGATATGCTCAAAACCTAATTTCAGGAAGAGTGGATGTAAAATCACTGAAGAAAGACAAATGATTTCCTTTTTAGATATTAGCTGATTATCAAAACCAACATTATTTGTCTAAATTTTCTAATCAAACAGAAAACATTCCCCCAAAAAAGCAACAACAGAAACTAACTTATATTGATCCAGAAAACAACCATACCAGGTTTGCATTTGCTTCAAGGCCTTGCAGGATGTAATCCCATGTGAATTCTAGTCCTCTAGCTCCCACCCAAAGAGGTGCCAGTCTATGTAAAACAGAATCAGCAAAAGCCCAGCCTGCAATGGGGAAAGGAGATTCAGAAACTGAAATTTTAAAGTACAGTTGTAATTTAAATGAAACGCCTTGATAAATTTGTACTCCACCAAGTCCAACAGCTTGAAATTTATGATTTTGAGAGATATTCCTGTGAGTCAACTGGGTCAAGGCAAAGTACAGGCCAGCAACATCTATGAAACCAATTAGAGCTTTCAACAATTCCTGAAAATGAAGTGTGCCAAACATACATGATAACAAATCGAAACATAAATCAGTTAGCAGGAAAGAGAACATCTCAGAGAAAAAAATAGCAAGATTCATATACATCGCAGAGAGCTAAGCAACCAAATGCTAAATTTAAAAGGTAAAGCAGAAAATAAGGTTGAAAAGCCCTGAAATGCCACATCAAGCTCCTTTCCCCTCTCTGTTGTTCTAAAGAACATCTGTTTCAAATTTAAGTAACAAAGCTGCATGTTTCTCACAACAGTATACGAAAATACAAAATAGACTGCAATTTTTTTTGTTTTGGATAAGGTTCTTGATTGGTCAGGTCAAATTGAAGTCATAAATCATATACCTAAAGTTCATGTTAAAATTATACTGTACATATCATAATATTGACAATGCTAAATGAGCTACTTTGAAGTTCGTGAGTGCAAGTAAAACTTAAGTGCCAAACCGGGGTTTTTTTGAAACCTAACATTATATAAAGAATACTTTGCATTTAAAAGCACCATTTCGCCTTCTAACTTCTAAGTTATAACATTTAAGAGATTGAGAGAAACATAAAAACTTAGGATCAAATTCAAGAAATATACTTGTAGAGCAACGTAAAGTCTATTTGACCCATTTAAAATAAAAAGACAGTTCAGTGCACAAAGACTCTCACAATACGCGAGACCTCAAAAAGGATAGCAGATTTTTATTTGCAGCCTTCTCTTATAATTAGAAGAAGCCATTTTCACGACTCAAACACATGACGCTCATAAGAGGATAATGTTTACCATTGTGCCGAGGGCTGCTTCACCCATTTCAAATAAAAGAAAAAAGAAATTAAAGTGAAGACAAAACTACCTGAAATGGATCAAAATTGTCATTCTCAGACACCTTGAGAAAAGTAGCCAAGCAAACAAGCTGCCAACACATTGAAGAACTGTCCATTTAAAGAACACAAAAAATGAAAAGAATATAATGAAAAAGGCTAAAATGCCATATTATGAGCCACCTTTACTAACGCTGTTCCAAGATAAACAAGCGCAGCTTTAACAGAGGTGCCGAGGGTATCATACTCGGACCTGCAAATGTACTAAAAATCAAACAGAACACATAGCGAGCAATAAATTTGCCACAAAAGAAGATCAGTTATATGTTGAAATCAACCATATTGAACAGTAATCAATGAACTGATTCAAAATTATATCAACTCAACAGCGAATATTTACTAATCTACAGAATCGAATTCAGATCTGTAAACTAATACGATACAAAAGGACTGGTATAATTATCATTCAAAATGACATTTAATTTAAGAAGACGGAGTACAAGGGAGTGGCAGAGTAGTAAATG
Source organism: Garcia nutans (assembly GCA_947685225.1). Lineage (NCBI taxonomy): Eukaryota > Viridiplantae > Streptophyta > Magnoliopsida > Malpighiales > Euphorbiaceae > Garcia > Garcia nutans. The sequence goes on from CANTUV010000039.1 coordinate 57,197,505, forward strand.
GCGTGAGGACCAAACGTGAGAATCGCACAGTTGAAGAAATGAAACACCGTCATCTCCGTCTTCTCTTTTCCGAGTAATCAATCAGAGAGATCCCAGAAAGAAGAAGTTGGAGAAGGGCAGTAACTTGACAGAAGAACACTGCTTCCGAAGCCAAATACTAATTCGGCTTTTCTTCATTTGGTGTTGTGGACCTTACGGTTGGGCTTTTCTTTGACCCATTGGGCCTGTAATTTGTAGGACTTTTAAAAAATATAAAATTTTTTCATAAAAATATAAGAAAAATTAAAAATAATTCTAAATTTATTATATTTATAAAATATTTATCAAAATTTATAAAATATTTATCAAAATACTAAATTTTTATTAGTTTATAAAGAGTTTACAGTATATTTACAATGAATTTATTATGAGTTTATAAATTTTATACAGTTTATAATGAGCTTATAATAAAATGATTAAAATGTAAAAATTTTTATAAATACAGTGGAGGTGCTATTTTTCAAAATGCAAGAATAAATAAAAATAATTTTAAATTTATCATATTTATAAATTATTTACCCAAATATCATAATTTCTAAAATATTTATCAAAATACTAGATTTTTATTAGTTTATAATGAGTTTATCATATAATTATTATGAATTTATAAATTTTACACATTATTCCTTCCTCAATTGGCATTTCGTCTATGTACAAATTAGAAAAAAAATAACACCCTCTATTATATTTTTAAAATTTTTTTTATCAAGATTATTTTAGTCATTTTATTATAAACTTATTATAAATTATATAAAAATTATAAACTCCTAATAAATTTATAAACTCATTGTAAAATTATTTTAAATTAATAAAAATATGATATTTTGATAAATATTTTATAAATTTTAGTATTTTGATAAATAATTTATAAATATGGTATATTTAAAATTATTTAAAATTATTTTTTATATTTTTATCAAAAATCCTTGAGGAAATTACATCCTCACCTGAAAATTTTGTTTCGTTTATGTAAATACGGTACGTGGAAATTTTTTTCAAATTTACGATTTAATATTGTTTTTTTTCCTGCTTTTTGTAATTTTTTTTACGATTTGTTTTTATTTATGTTTTTTGTAATTTTTTTAATTTCATTTTTTACCATTTGTTTTTATTTATTTTTTATGTTAAAAAAATTTATGTCAAAATTTTAATATACATAAAAAAATATATATAAACATATACATAATATATATATAATATACACTTAACACAAACTATATTTACAATACATTTATAATATATCTATATAATATTTTTAATATTTATTTAATTTATTTAATTTTTTTATTTTTATAACATTCACACAATATTTTCAAAATATTCATACAACATTTAACAATTTTTACATAAAATATACTTAACTAAAATAACAAAATATAACATACATATAATATCTACTACATATTTATATAATAAAATTATGTATATTTTTTTATGTGTATAACATGTAAAATTTATTTAAAAATAAATTTAATAATTTTTATATTTTATATATACTTTTTTTATTTTTTTCGTGTTATTTATTTTTTATAATTAAATTTAAAAAAAATTTCCTTTAAAAAAATTATAATTTTCATATGATGAAAAATAATTTAAAATATTACTTTTTACTATTTTATTAGAATATTTTTATTTAATAATAAAGTTTGAAAAAAAAATAAAAATTGAAGTAAAATATTGATTATAGTTAGGAAAGAGTTATTTTAAAAAAATTTTGTTTTAGTGAGAAATAAGATATTTTTTATTTTTTATATCAATATTTTATAAAAGTGTAAATATTTTTAATTTTTATAGTATTTTTAAAATAAAAATTAATTTTTTAGGTATTTATATAAATGTCTCATGCCAATTTGAAACAAATTATAATCCACAATAAAGTAAATTTCAACAAATTATAATCTACAGTAAAGTAAATTTCATATGATAATATATGAATATAACAGATAACTTTTTAATACTTTTATTTGTATTTTAGTATAACAAATTTTGAAAATAAATAAATAAATTATACAAACAAACAAAAAAGTGAAAAATCAGTGGGGAATTTGTACAACAATGCGGATCCCACGAGAATGAAAATAGGAGAAAAATCAAGAATTGAAAAAGTAGAGTGGGCATAGCACAAGAAATTTCTTTTTTTTTTTCCCTAAGGTATAAGCAAAGCAGAAAATGACTCGCCTTCCTGTCCTATTGCAATCACTAATTTCAAACTAAAAAGGCTAATGCATGTATATATGTTAGTCGAAACTCGCCCAAAAGAATGGTTATATTCAATTTTATAAATTTTATTTTTTTAATTATTATATTTAAGAGTAAAATATAAATTTTGAATTTCCTGTGCTATTATATATTTACATATATATAGATATATATTATAATTAAGTTAAAATATTATAAAAAATTATGAAACAGAAATGTAAATACTTTTTTAATATTTTACAAATAAAAATAAGAAATGATTATTTAGATACAAAATTACACTAAATTATTATATTGGAAAAGTATTTGGATATATATTACGAAGTTAAACTTATTTATTAAATAAATTTCTAAAATAATATGCTAGACACTATATATGTATAATTTTCAAATATCACATAATTAGTATTTTATGGTGGCGGATATCCTAATTTATTTATAAAAAAATAACCTAAAATTTTATTTTATATAGCGAATTGTTTGTAAAAGTTAAACATTTTTAACTTTCAAGATACATGAAAAAAAATAAAAATAAATGCATGATATTTATATGAAAGAAAAAGAATTGCATGATTTTGAAATCAATATAAGTAGCTGGCTAGGTGCAGCACATTTTACCTTTTTGAAATCAATATATTGCCTTATCTTCCCTATAAATATATATACATGCATACATATATATACTTCTCTCTAAATCTTTTTTAGAATCAATTTCATGTTTGAGTATTATATAAATATTTTCATATTCCCTTTCTCCAATATGACCTCACATGCTCTTCAATTATTATTTCACTACATTCTGAAATCTATCACCCTCTTTGCAGGCTACCCTTTTGATGTAAATATCTGCTTAATATGTCATACTGTCACAATTTTTCCATTTTCCAATTTAAACCTGTCTCCTTGTTTTTTCTCTCTATCCCACCAACTATAAACCATCCAAATCCAAGTACATTTCAACCCATTACCTCATTTCAAAGCATCCATCATTCCCACTAGTTAGATATTTCCTCATACTAATACATTAATTTTAAAAAAGATTAAACCGATTCTAAATTTATTATTTTCAAAAAATATATATATTAATAATTATTAATGGAAAAATACATAGTTAGTAAGCCAAGCAGAAAATATTGAGTATTAAAAAACAATGTTTGATATTATTTTCATAATCATTTTTATGTTTTTAACGATTATTGTTGATGACAAAAGAAAAACTTTCAACTATGTATATATGAATGTCAAAGAAATGGTTAGAATGTACGAAATTGAAAACCATATTACAGTTTACGTCATAATATTACAGTTTTTTATTATTATTATTATTATTATTATTATTATTATTATTATTATTATTCCTTGGTGAAAGGGAAAAGGGAATGGGGGTTTTTAATTTTGTTTGATGTGGACATTTGAGGTTAAGTTTGTTCTATCATCTATTAATGGAGAGCTTGACAATTGACAACCAAAAATGGGCATTCATTTCTTGTTGCAAATGTTGGAAAGGGTAAAGGAATTTGAGTCTGAAATATCATTTATTTTTCTTTCTATACGTAAATATATATAATTAATTAATCTTTCCACAAAATATAAAAAATCTACACATTTTGTGGTCCATTACATAACTAATGCCACAGAGTCACGAAAAAAATATTTATAAAGAAATCTTATGTGCTTAAGATATTACTAAGTTCTAATTTATGCTTAAATTTAAATAAATTGATACGCATTAATGTTAAGTAAAACTCTAATGATTAATAAATTTAAGATCAATTTTTTCTTTTCTAATGTAATATTAAAAAAAATTAAATAAATTAATTTTAATTTAATAACTTTTTATGTGATAAGAGGAAAATGGAATTTATGAATTTGGTTAGGGTAAAGAAAAATTTGAAACAAGAGGAGCAGAGTCAAGTCCAGACTAAGTTTTCAAGTGAAAGTGGCCATTCTGAAATACCCAACAATAACTGAAAGGAGGCACATGATCTGCCTGCAATTGTGGGGTCCGGTGACATTGGGTACGTACGATTCTGATCAAAACAAGTGATCAGAGAAACTCATCTTACTACCTAAAACCTGTATCACCATAGCCTATGCTACTTACAACTATACCAGTAAATACTATAAAGCTACTGTTACTCTTCTCACTCTTATTGTCTTTTTTTTTTTTTGAGGCATAAAGAAGTTTTATTAAGAAACATTATGGCCATCAATACAAAGAGAAGAAAATAGCAAACTCAGGAGTTACAGTCCTCCAACAAAGGCCAGCGTGAGAAATTGCTTCCCTAGCAAAAAGCATGGGCTACTGCTATTCTTCTACTCTCATTGTCTCTTATTCATTGTTGATTTGCAAATTTACTATCATTTACACATTCATTTTAACTTCCTATATTATAAATATATTTTAGTTTTTTTTCTTTCAATTATTTTTTTAAAGTGAATATTTTTTTTTAATTTATATGATATGTGTGATTACAATCTCAAAATTTACAAATTTATTTTATTAATCTTATTAAACTTAAAAGAGTATGTTAGATATTACTTATTTATATATATATATACATATATATATATTACAAAAGTATAAAAGTGATAAATATATATATATTACTTATTTTATCAATAATTTAAAAGAATATTATTTCAAAATGAATTAAAAAATAATTAATTTTTTATTATTAAATGACAACTCACTTTTTATTTTTAAAAAATGTTTTATTTTTATCAAGTTAAATATATTATTTTTATGGCAATTTTTTTTTGTGATTTTATAAATTCAAAATGGTAAATTCCTAACCAAAATAAATAAATAATATATAAATTAAATTTTATCTATAAATTTAATATAATTTATAAAAAAATTATTTAAATTTAAATTGTTATTTTTTATTTTTAAAATGAATGTAAAACGATTTATTTCATTTAAAATTAATGAAAAAGTATTTATTTCATTTTTCAAATTGATTTAATTTAATTATTTTAAAATTTTATTATTAAAAAAAGATAATTTATAAGGTGTAAGTGACACTTTTTTTATGCTTATTATATTTGAAAATAAAAATAAAAATTTATTTATAATTTAAAAGTTGAAATGGAGAAATTAATGGTAATTAATTTTATAATCAATAGTTAATTTCGCAAAAAAAAAAAGTGATAATAATTTGGAGTTTTAAAGTAAATTAAATAAGTGTATCTTAGTTTTTGTTTTTGGACTTTTTACAGCATAAAGGTCTGCAAATTTTAATTTTCATGGCTCCACTTTCAGTTCTTGGAAGAAATGAAATTAAGAAATCCTACCATCTTGCTTATTAACATTATTCCAAGAAATTAATTAATTGTAAGTTAGAAAAAAAATTTTAATTAGTAATGTTTCTGTGCAGGAGGTGGCTATATAATTAATAGGTACAGACAGGTAAGCATGTATATGCAGAGTATCCATCAGCTTCACTTTACTAAGCCTGGTGAGGATAGCAATGGGCTTTCAAGCTTCAATTCAACAATAACTTATTAGTCAATTACGCATGGAATGTAAATTGTCCCTGTTGTATTGACCTCGCCAATGAAACTTCATTTTCAATGGTAGGTGTTTGCAGCACCTACCTTTATATTTCATCATCATCATCCCCTTCTATCTTTCCATCAAATATATATATATATATATATGAATATTAATTTAAAGTTCCCATTAAACTTATGCACTGTCTAGATTTAAGAATAACTTATAAAATATATAATTAACAAAAAAAAAAAATGTTTCCTGTTTGTTTTAACTTGCATTATCTGTTTTGTATTGATATGAGAAAGGAAGAATTTATATTAAACATATTGTATTTACGTATTTATCATTAAATTATATTTTAATGTGTCTGTAAATAAAATATTTAATTAATAAAAATTACATCCAATTAATTTTCAAATCGATGAAAGATTTATATTATTAATTTTACTACTGCCCCTTAGTATCATCTCACTTCAAGCATTTATGCCTATAATATCGTACTCAAATTTTTTTTTCAGAAAAAGGTATGTTGGTGGTTTATCCATCATTTTCACCTTTGTTAGTCTTTCTATCTCTTTTCCTCCTTTAATTATATACTTTTTCTTGCCTCTTTATTTATTTATTATTTTAGTTGGATCGCCACTCTTTAATTCTTTCAACATTAAAGGAGGGATTTTAGTTAGAATTTATAATTTAAATAATGTAATAATAGTAGTAGGTTAAATACCTTAGTATGTTTGGAATGACTTAGGAAATTAATGTGGAAGGTAATTAATTGAGATTTTTTATACGTATGTCGATTACTGAAGAGAAAAGTAGCAGATGAAACTTTGATCCGTCGGTCAGTAAAAAGTGGAAATTTTAAAAGAAATTATAGGGGCATTTAAAGTTTCAAAGGAGTGGGGTTTTGGGGTTGCACTGCATGGTAGGGTCTGACTTAATTGGGCGTTTAAATTTTTATTCTTGCTTTGTAAAATGACACTTTTCGTATCTCATCATAATTGACCACTTTTTTTGCTTAGGGATGGATGCCTTTACACCCTGACGCTGCCATGTGGCCTTTACCCGGTGGCGCTTGGTAAACGGTGAACCACCTTTTTTCTGCTCTGCCACTTCAAATTTTCCTCAAAAAAGTTCTCATTTTAGTTGGGTTGATGAGATCGCCATTAAAAATTAACCTTTCTGAGCTACTTGCTTTTTCTCTCAACCCAAGTTTTGACCTCTGTTACTCATTAGCTCATTATTACGATTGTCATGAATTATTATTATTATTATTATTACTCCTCCAAATTTATTTCAAATATGATATAAAAAATAATATAAATTAAAAAAAATATTAACTATTATAATTTTTAAAAAATTTTATTATAATTTATTTTTTTTATTAATTTATTATTTTTAATTAATTAATAAAATAATATTAAAATTTTTTAATTAATACTCTCTTAAAATAAAACTTTCTTACGGGATATTTAAAATAAAATTGAGAGAGTATAATGAATTCTAAACTTTTAAAAATATATATTTTTTTCTTTCTTTTCTTTTTCTAAAAAAAATATAAGGGCATCTTTATTTTTTTTTTCTAAGAAAAGAACTTATCTTGATTTGATAAAATTATTGTCTCGTGTCACAAACAAAGATAGAAGAAAATTCTAGCAAACCAGCAAAACGATAATTACCAAACCCCAAACCATGCATATATGCTTAATTATATGATTAATGAATATATCAACGTGTGATGAAATGTCGCGCTGCTCGTCAGCCTAAACGGCGTTGATTTCGGTGATTCCTTCCTTTCTTTTTTGTCTTACTCAAAGAAGAGAAGTGGGAGAAGGTGGAAACCCATGTTTCAAAGCAACACATGCCCAGTTTTCTCATCTCACGAATCACCATGAAAGAAGCTAATATTCTTCCAAATGGCTCTCCTATTTTTTTTTAAATTTTTTATATTTATATTTAATTAACGTTATTTTTTTTATTTATAATCAATGCACCAATTAATTTTGGTCAGTGCATTTATGATAATATTTACATATTAATTTATTTTTTTTATTAATTTGATTGATTTGAACGGAATTTGAATTCAGCTATAGTATTATTTTAGAAATGACTAACATTAATTTGCAAGTCATTCGCCATATTTGCTTTTGGATCCAATAATAAAGATAAAGAGTGTTCATTACTCAATATACCTCTAATTGCTGTTTAATTAGGATAGCTAAAGAAAAATTGGGAGTATTTGGAATATTTTTCACTCTAAGTGACAAACCAGCTAGCAAAGCTTCTGTAGCGATCTGAAAGAGTCAATGAAGCTACAATATTTCAAATCAAAGTTATACTATATATTTGCTAATTAATTGGAGATGTAATTGGAAAAAATATTAAACTATATAATAAAATTTAAACAATTACTCAAAGTTTGTTGCATGCATGTGATTTTGCACTTTGAAAAAAGGGTAAACAATTTAATTTGGTAAATAATATTGTTAGATTTAATTAATTATCCAACATGCATTTACAAGTAGATGATTTGGTAATAAGCAAAACTGGCATATTGTCTGTCCTTTGCTTCATCTTCACTGTTCAACTACTGCAATAATTTTTTTAAGAGGCCAACTAATTAATTATATTATTAAATATAATATAAAGAGAAAATAAATTAAAATTTTATATATTGTTATAAGTAGCTAGGGAGAGGGACTTATGAATACGAGTAGAGTACCCAATAAACTAAATTCAACAACATGTTGTTGATAAAGTAAAAAATAATTAAAAAAATGGGAATCCCTTTTTTGGGAATGATATAAAAATAAAAATAAAATAGTATGTACAAGTGATTGTTATAAGACAAACACATGGAATGTGGAATAATATATGTATAGCCCAAAGCATTTGACAACATTGCAAGAGAGCCACAGAGAGACATGTTGACCGGATATTACCATACTACAAACTGATTATTCAATAATCCAAATAAAGAGAAAATTTATTACAAATAATAACTAATTAATTAAATTAAACACAAGACTATACATATGTAATTAAAAAAATATTTAATTGAATTGGATTTCATTTCCCGGAGAATCTAGAGCGCATCAGGCGCTGATCATGGCTTCAAAAACTATTAAGAAATGATTAAACATTTTTCTAGTCATATTGGTTGGTATTGTAAAGAGCTAATAAACAAAAGGAATAATTACACAAGATTAATTATAAAAAAAAGGGAATATTAAGAACAAAAGAAGAGAACAAGAAAAGAGACTAATACAAACCTAGACAAGGTCACGTCCATAAGTCACGTGATAGGAACCCCCATGTTGAGGCCGAGGAATATGGTTTCTGATTTGATTTTGTTTTTTCTCATTTTATTTTTTCTTAAATAATATTATTCTATATTTATAATATAATATAAATTAATTTGTTGTGGGTTTCCACGCGCAGACAGATGGGTATGAATAAAAGGTAGTCCAATACATGAATATTTTCATAATAAGTGGAGTTTGAAAAAAGGTTGGATCCATTAAATCTTTGTACGCGATTTTTTTTTGTAATTACAAGAAGTTGTTTTCACGATTTAAACTCATAATCTCAGATCACATAGTCTTACCGTTGAGTTAAGTCTCTCCTCCTTACAAAGATGGAATATTGGACATAAAAACAAATTTACATGTATTAGACAAAAACTACCCGTTCCATTCAACATTGAGCTCCGACTCCGTTTCCTATCCCCACGCGCCTTCCTCAAGCTAGTTAGAATTAGATATGCCGATTATTCAAAGAAGGGGGTTCAATTTCTGGAAAAATAAAAAATCAATTGGATGGATTGAATTTTTAATAATATTAATGCTTTCAAAATTCAACTTCTATTCATAAAACAAATTTAATAAAAATTTCTTAAATTTCAATGCGAATAATTTATCTTTAATAAAAGTTTGTTTCTAATACAAACTTATTTCCCACTATAATAATATAAGGCGTGTTCATTATTTGTGATATATAAATGTAATTAATATTTTGATAATAAATAATATACGTACATCTAACGACTTTAATAAACTCTTATTGTCATTTTAGCTACTTATAAATATACTTGTTGGTAGGAAGAGTCGCAGGGCCTCATTTTATAGGGAAAAAATAAATAAATTAAGCGGAGATCCAATTTATAAACAGGTCCAGTAATAAAGATTATATTATTTGGGAATGGTCCTTAAAGATTACTATATTCTAAGTTCATTAATGAGAATTTTAAACGAGTTTGTATTGATTTTTTATGAAATTAACAGTTTAAAAAATAAAATTAATTAAATTTTAGAATAAATAAAAAGGGAATAGTGAATTATTAATTTGAAAGTAAAAAGGGGTAAGTGGTAAAATTTGTGTCTTAAAATATAGACTTTTTGCAGTTTGACGGACAAAATTTCGAGCTCATTGTTAAAAATATTAAGTAGTATTAGTAGTAGTAGTGTACATGGAAGTGAATTTGACGTTAGAATTAATGGGCGGAAAGGAAGAAATAAAAGGTAGCGCGCGAGTGGGGTAGGCATTCTCAGCAATCCATTTAGTAGTTATAAATAAATAGTAGAGAGAAAGAGTTGCATGTGGGTCTGTGACCCTGGTGTCGCCGGACACCCCCACCCAATCTGACCCTTCTTCTCTTCCACATTAATATATATATATATATATATATATTCCCTTCTTCTTCCTTCCTCACGAGACCAATTTTAATCCTTTCTGGTTAGCTTTTCCATTGGATCCTTTGCACGTGTACAGCTCGATATTTATTGGCAATTTACTATGCGCTTGCCAAGACTACGCTTTAAATGGGATCAGAGACGGAATCAGATGGAGTCGGGTGAGGGCTGAAGATCTTCTGACCTATCACCGACGTATATTTTTAAAGTAAATTTCTATCGGCCGGAGCAGCAGAGGCGGATGTCCAGCCCCTTCAACTCCCCATCTCCTTCTTACATGTATTAAAGATAAATTTTGTCATCTTCTTTTTAAAGGGCTGGTTCCGCCGTTGAATAAGACTATATAGATATAAAGAAATTATTAGTTTTTAAATTTATTAGTTTTAATTAAGCTTAATAAATTTACTAGTTTTTATCCGGTTATTTATATTCTACACACTTGGTCAACGCTTGACACTCATTCTTGTATTATTGCAATCTATATATCAATTGACAATTGAGATTATTGATCAATTCTTTTAAAAATGGATGTATTGATTGAATAAATAGTTTTATTTAAATAGTGTCATTCTTAATCTAATTAACAAAATAATTCTTTAATTTTTATGAGCATTGTAATTTTTTTTATTAATTTTCAATTTTGGCACATTTGATCACATTCTTTCAATTTTAAGTAAATTTAACACTAGCAGTATCTCAGACCAAATTTCTGGCAGCCGAAAATGATTCGTAACTTTTTATTAATAATATTATTATTATTATATATTAATTTATTAATTATCATTTCATTTCCAGCTAACAAAATTTTTTTCTAAAATCCTATCACTGCTACATTTGCCAAAAATTAAAAAAAATTGATTTAATTAATCAAAATTGAAAATTCATGCAAAAAATAATCAATTTCCACGAAATCTTTTTTGTAATTAGCCCATACAAAATAATTTTTTCCTGAGAAATATTCTAATATTGTGTCAATAACTTATTTGAACTAAATGCTTAAATTTATAAGTGAGAGTTTCAAAAAATCTTGCATAAAAAATCTCGCATCTCTAACAATCCAAAACATATATAATAACAAATAGTAGGATATATTATACAAGAAAAGTTTGCCTGTAAAAAGAATTAAATTTAATTTTAATTAAATTTCAAATTTTAAATATTTTAATTTTGATAGAACGATTATGATATCACTGGATAAAAAGTAATTAGTTTTTACAATTTATTTTAAAAAAATCAGAAAAAAGAAATTATGATTATTAGTTAGATGATACTTAATTATTGGTTAATTAATAATTGATCTTACCATCTTAGATATTTTTTTACAGTATGCCAAAGGAAGAAAAAGAAAAACAAGGGTAACAAATTGTACAGAAATTTGACAGGGATTTTATTTTATTAATATTATTATTTTTGCCCTGCTAATCAATCCAAAGGGAAATATTTTAATCCTAGTAAAAGCTATAAAAAAGTCACAATTAAAATAAAATATAAAAATGTGATATACAATTAGAAAAGGATTTAAGGAATTCAAATGGGTCGCAATCGATGGACGTAGATAGATTACGAGAGCTAGAGAGAGAGAAAAAAAAACTCTCTAAAATTCCCTTCCAAATATTCCTTTGAACAGTATAAGCTGGTTCATATTTCCACCGTTATATCCTCTGCAAAACTCCTTTTCATTCTCCATTGGAAAGATAAAGGAGAAAAAAGACCTTCTCTTTCTCTCTCTTTTTCTTTAGTCTTTTAGTCTTTATACCTCTCTCTGATCCTTCTCTGCTATCTTGAATACACAACTTCCCCTTTTTCGCTAACTTCCCATTTAAACTATCATCCCCAGAAAACCTCTGTTACTATCTTCTTTCTTACATTTTTAATCTGACTACCACTCTGCAATTCCTTTACCTTCTTTTATCCCTCTCTCGATATATGTCCTATTAACCCTATAATACTAACCGATCATCATCAGCAAAAGCCTATATTAATTCATTCTCTTTCATTACTTTTTTTCTTCTCTCTCAAAGTCTCAACACCCATGCAAATCAATCAATAATCATAACCTACTCATGATATAATCATATAATCAATCACAACTACTCCGTTTCTTTTTTCACCCCCATTAATTATTTCTACTTTCCTTATTTGTCTTCCATTTTTTTAAGTTAATACTTTCTCTAACTGTATAGATATTTGATATTAGTACCCAGTCTGACCAAATTAGATCTCTAGTATTATCCTCATGTTATCATCAAACCCGATAATGATGAGAAGTAGTGCATCGACAACTTTCCCTGATCTTTTATTGCAGATCAGCCCACCATCAGCCTCTGATTGTGAAGCAAGAGAAGGGTTAACAAGGAAAGTACTTTACAGTGATAGGAGTTCTACTACTACTACTACCGCTGATTCTGGTAGCAGTGGAAGCGATTTGAGTCATGAAAATGGTTTTTTTAATCTTGGCCCTAGTCATGAGCCTACTTTGAGTTTAGGTTTTGAAATGGCTGATTTGAGTCCTGCAACAATGGAACTACCAAGAAATCTTAATAATCAACTTCATCATCACCATCATCACCAACCTCAAATCTATGGCCGCGAGTTCAAAAGAAATGGAAGAATGATTACTGGAGTGAAAAGAAGCATCAGAGCTCCTAGAATGAGATGGACCACTACACTTCATGCCCACTTTGTTCATGTGGTTCAGCTTCTTGGTGGACATGAAAGTGAGTATAGTAATACAAATTAGAAATTTTTTTTATATATGAAGTTAATTCAACAGTTATAGTACTTAATTATGTTGTGTTTGTGAAAATAATAATAATAACGGTGTTGTGGCAGGAGCAACACCAAAATCAGTCCTGGAGTTGATGAATGTGAAGGATCTAACCCTAGCTCACGTGAAGAGTCACTTGCAGGTGCTGTTACTGTTTTCAATCTGCAATGCTTTGAAATCATTTACATGTACATATAATTTTCAATATTCCCATTGTTGTTTTTCATTTTTATCGTCGTTTTTCTCTGTATATAATGTAAGTGAACAAGTTAAAAGAGTAAAGACAAAAGGGTATCTAGAGTTAGTAGTAGAGAGTAATCTTAGCCATGTGGACTTTATTTTTTTTTTTTATAATTTTCTTTTATTTTTTCATGTAGATGTATAGAACAGTGAAGAGCACTGACAAAGGATCAGCAGGTAAAATTATTTATTTTCCTCATGCATTTATATATATGTGAGTGTTTGTTCACTTGATTTGCTGTAGGTAGGTCTCCAGCACGGGAATGATTCAAGTGTGACTGCTGGTTGCATCCCAAAAACAAAAAAAGTTTTGGTTGGACAAGAATTATTTTCTAGTTGGTGCCTTATAAATTAAGACCAATGCCTCTTTTCTATGATTGTTTCAGGCCAAGGCCAGACAGATGCGGGTTTGATCAATCAAGGGGCAGCTGCTGGTATTGTTGATGAAACTGCTGGAAAATCTGAAACCAATCCTTCTTCTTCTCTCAACCCAACTCAAATAAGGTTTGACAAATATTAATGCTTCTCTTTTTTACTCCTAATTATAAGCTGAGTTTTATTAATATTCATCTTAGTAATAATTTACCATAAAATGGACCAATAATAATTGATTGCATTCATGAATTGATTAAACCAATGAAAACAAACATACATATATATATGTATGCAGGCATCTACACAAATTCTTTTTGATCATGGACTTTTTAGTCCAACATGTTCTGTCTATAAAGATAGAGAGAGAGACTCTTTAGTACTTACATAGATCTCAATGAAGTTCACCTAAGGTTTGTAGGCTCATTATTAATGATTTACGTGAAATTTTAGATAATGTAAGATACTATACATTATATTCCATATATATCCGTTGGATTAATAATGTTTTGATCCCAATGTAGGCTAAAAGTCAAGGGTATGGTTCTGTCCAAATCTCAATGTTTGTTTTCTTTTTTTTTTTTTTTAAATTTAAACCTATATGCGTAATGGGTAACTGGGTTAATTTCCACAACTTGTGTATTCATTAAATTCCTTTAGATGTTAGATGTTGATGAAGCCATTAATTAATGTTTGTTTGGATTTTGTTGGATTATACTTTCCCGACAATAAACAAAAAAACAAAAGATTGAGTTTCAATTTTGTTCTATATATCCTATTTTATATTTATATTTATTATTTCCTCTTTAGAGTTTTTATTTTGAAGTTACCACATAATTTCAATATTGAATTAATGCTTATCTGAGCACTCATAATTTCATGTTGCACAGGAAATGCATGCGTCTCTAATATATTCATACACCTTTCTCAATGGAATTATATACACAATTTGATACCACGCATTTGTTGTCTTGAAAACCAGAAACAAAGGCCTGCAATTAATTAAAATAACCTGGTTTTATAACTTAACATGTTATCATTTATGGATAATTTTAGTTAATTTCTGGCTATTCAGAAAATGGTTTCTGATAGTTGGCCCTCGTCTAAAATTATCCATAAATTCTCTTTATAAACTTTTTAATTTCATATTTTGAAAGCAAATCATTTTAATAAATTGGATTATTACCACAGATGATGAACTCCCAATGTCTTAGTCATGGTAGTTCTCGAAATAGCATGCTTGAAATTTACCGTGCTATTTCGAGAGAAATTTTTAGCACGGCCAAATTAATAATTGGAGTATTAATTGGACTTGCAAATATACAAGCAGAAACAGCTGAAGTAATAATTAATAAATAGATTTATGGTGTTTCTCTTTTGCAACATCACTAATAATATTCAATTACTGATTAACTTTATCTATTTTTTATGAACAGAGGTTCGTGGTCATCATCAATGGAGACAAGGGACAAAATTAACACATCAACCACTGAGGCTGTGACATATATTTCTCATTTCAATACACATGAAATCAAGGTATATATGTGTTTCTATGTTTTGTGATTTTGTCATAAAAACAAAATCAAACATGTTGGATTATTAATTATAAACATATGTATATATATATATTTATATTTTCCAAATCTTTGCAATTAATTATAATTATTGGTGATGCTTTATTAGGAGGACGGACCCATGGAAACCCTCCAAATGTCTGATAGAATGAAGGAGAGATTGGACTGTAGCTCTTTGTCATCTTCAGAAATGTTGCTTAACCTAGAGTTCACTCTCGGAAGACCAAGTTGGCAAACGGTTGACTATGCTGACTCCTCAAATGATCAGTTGACCCTTCTCAAGTGTTAAAAACACTAACACATTTTGTCTAATCTCTTTTTTTTTTCTTTCCTTTGTTTGTGAACGTGTGCATGGACCAAAATATTTAATATTTTTCATGTATCTGTTCCATGTTCTTGGAATTTTGTCTCAACTGTTAAAAAAAAGATGGAAAAAAGGCAACTTTATATTATATATGTGTGTGTGTACGGAAATTGAATTTTGATGAGGAACATGCACAAGTTTGAAAAATTATGGAAAATGGACTATAAATATATATTAATATTGATTCAGCAATTGTCATGATGATGATCATAAGTTTGGGTCATGAATTAATGGACTGCATGTTGTCCTTGCAAGATGTTATGAAATTGAATGCAGGGTCCAGATTAATTCATGGACAGGTGGCTCAAGTATTTATAATGTGAGAAATTTTTGGATTATTAATTATTTTTAGCAAGATCAATCAATTGCAGTATATATATGTCTAGCACGAACATCTTCTTGATTACATAAATGGTTGCTGGTTTGACAATGACGAAGACGATAACAACAACAATAAAATTTTAACCCCAAATTAATTAGGATCATCTATATAATTTTTTTTTACTCTATTTGATTTAGAGCTATCTCTTCTGATAAATTTAAAATAACAAGATCATTTTGTATCACTTTTGTCTAAGTTAATTTAAGTCTACTCCTGTCTCTCTTATATATTTATATTTTAATTAATTCAGTTTTTCTAATCGGAGCATCTCTAGGTCTACGTTTCACATGTCCAAGCTATTTTAATCTATGCTCACTTATCTTATCCTCGATAGGCGTCATTCCTACTTTTTCTCTAATGCTTTCATTCTTGATTCTATCTATTTTAGTGTGTCCATGCATCTATTTTATTATTCTTATCTCTGCAACATGCATCTTACTCACATGTTGTCCTTTTATAGTCCAACACTCACTACCATATAATCATCGCAAGCTGTATGAAAGTACGGTAGAATTTTTCTTTCAATTTGACTGGCATCTTTAAGTCACACAGCACTCATGTGACACTCCTCCACTCTATCCAAACCAGCTTTAATCCCGTAACTTACATCTTCTTCACAACCATCATTAGCTTGAATAATATAACCAAGATATTTAAAATAAGTACTATGAAGTACTGCTACTCCGTCTAAGATAACCTTGTCTCATTTTCTATTCTCGTTATTAAATCTATAAAACATATATTCAGTTTTAGTTCTACTAAGCTTAAGACCCTTTAATTCCAAAGTACTTTTTTATAACTTCAATTTTGACTTTTACCTGCTTGAGTCTCATTTATTAATACAATATTATCTGTAAACATCATATACCAAGAAATATCATCTTATATATGTCTTGTTAACTCATCCATAACTAAGAAAAATAGATAAAGGTTCAAAACTGAACTTTGATGCAAATCAATAGAAATAGAAAAATTTTTAGTAACCTTTCCAACAGTGCAGACACTAGTGATAGTCCTATTATACTTTGCTTTAAGACTTTGATATATCTTATAGAAATTTCTCTATACTCTAGGATCCACTATAAAATTTCTCTAGGAACTCTATCATACGCCTTCTCCAAGACAATGAAAACTATATGTAAATCCTTCTCCATCTCTGTAAATTCTTTTTCATCTCTTTATACTTTTTCATCACATATCTAATAAGAAAGATAGCTTCCATAGTGGATCGACTAGGTATAAAATCAAACTAGGTTAGGAAGATAGAAGTGTCTAAATGTAAACGGTGTTGAACAACTCTCTTCTATAATTTCATAGTAAAACTCATAAGCTTAATATCTTTGTAATTTGAGCAATTTTAAATATCTCATTTATTTTTAAAAATATTTATCAAACTGTTTTGTCTCCATTTATTAGGCATTTTCTTCATACTTAAGATCTTATTAAACAAAGCCGTCAACCACACAACTCTTATATCTCCCAAACTTTTTCAAATCTCAATGGATATTCCATCCGGTCTATATCTTTATCGATTTTCATTCTCTTCACAGTTTCATTTACTTCGGAGAATCTAATCCGTCTAGTTTACTTCATATTTTTCTCGGCTGTATCGTCCAAACCCTCAATTACAATTACCATTAAGAAACTCCTCAAAATAACTTCTCCACATTTCATTGATATCTTGTTCTTGAACAAGACTCTAAGACTCTATTCTTTTCATCCTTAATGCACTTAATTGGTTCAAATCTCTACATTTTATTTTTGTTATTTTAGCCAATTTATAAATAGTCTTTTCTTCTTCCTTTGTTCTAAGTTTTTTATACAAACTCTCCAGAGATTGTGCTTTTCTGGTTTGACTGCAAGTCATAATTAATTATATATTGTATCTCTACCAAATCTAACTAAGTTTTTGATTCATTTTTTTTTCTAAGTTGATGTTATTTCAAGCACATTAATGATTAATATTTAGTGCTAATGATACTATATACATATATATATATATATGTATGTATGTATATACAAAATGCAAATAATTTGGATTTCTCGATATGTAGAATCTTGCTAGCCCTATGATTCGATACCCATTTGCATGTTTGACCTTTTAAAAAAGTTATTTTTAGAGTATGTAAAAATATAGTAGTGAAATTATATTTGCAGGACCATATAAAAATCTGTGATGACCACCTACGTTCTCTAATGAAGGATATACTGTGTGCAAACAGGATGACTAAATCGACCGCTGCACTACTGTTCTTTCTATTTGCATGAGGTCAATAATTGATCCATTTATATCCCAAGCTTTTTATATAGATCATAATAAAGTAATTTTTAATTTAAATTTTGATTGAAATTAACTAGAAAAAAATTTATTAGTAGTTAAAGAAATCAAATAATAATATATAATAATAGTATTTCGTCCTTTTCTCTTTTCACTATTTCTCTCTAATATTTTTTCCATTTACTTTTTTTTTCTTGGATTTCTTCTATTTAAATTTTTTTGTTATATTTATAAATTTAATATTAATTAAAAATATAAAATATAATTATTGTTTAAATTATATTTATTATATTAAGACTATTTTAATAAAGAAAAAATAGTTAAATTATAGAAATTAATTATAGTTAAGATTTATATATATAATTGGTATGTATCGATATAATGAGCAATTGCTAATTATTTGCAAAGGCATATATCCGTTGTCTGGATGTGTGTTGTTGCAAGTGAATGTGAGAGTGAGTTAATTGAAGTCTGACAAAAACAGAGTCACAGAGAGGTAAATGCTCAGAATCATAAACGTTTGTAATTGCTCATCCATGCGTACGCTATCATCTTTGTACCACATAACGGGAAATGCCTTAATTTTGCTGTGGATGGCAACTTTGCATTCATATTTATGTTGAGAATTATCACTTAATTTTTTCATTTTTTTTAAAATATGGGATGTGCAATTTTTTTTTAATTTAAATCTAATTCATTAGTAAAATTATTTAATTATTAAAAAAATGCATATCTATACCATCACATTGATTGCCATATAATTAATTAGTTTTGGAAAAAGTGGAAAAATTATTAGCTACTTATAATATAGTTTGGAAAATTAACTTTTTATACACCAAACTAATGACTAATTAATATTTTAAAATATTATTATGAATATACTTATTATCCAAACATTAACATTCTTTTTATATACACATATTTTTTCTATATGAATTTGGTATATCTATTAAGCATATAATTAATTAAAGCTTTCCCATTATATAGGTATCATCTGCAAGTGGAAGATCAGTAGTACGTACTTAAAAAAAAAACACATCAATCCTTTTGATATATTTATTCATTTGTACTACATATTTAAAATTAAATTAAGTTTCTTATAAAAATATCAGTAAAATGAACCCTCCAAAAAAGGTATAATAGTGTCGTATATTCATTTTAAGTTAAAAATTGTCACCATTTTATTTTATTTTTAAAGAGGAACATATGCCAAGTTATATAAAAAAAACCTTGTGTATTTATTAATAGAAAGTGTATCTATTAATTTGAGATAAAATAAATATTTAAATATCATTCAATTAATTTTAAGTTGAATAGGCTTTATAATATTTATTTTAAATTATATAATTTTTAAAAAATAATATTATATTTTAAAATATTATATTTATAAACAATTATTATGTTTTGAAGAGTTCTAATTAATGTTTGAGAGAAAACATGAATTATATAAATATACAGGTCTTTTAATAAAAATATAAGAAAAATTAAAAATAATTTTAAATTTACCATATTTATAAAATATTTACTAAAATATTATAATTTATAAAATATTTATCGAAATATCAAATTTTTATTAATTTATAAAAAATTTATAATGAGTTTATCATTAATTTATAATGAATTTATAAATTTATAAAATTTATAATAAATTTATTTTAAATATATAATAAAATATTTCTAATATTTCTAATAAAAAAAATAAATATTTTTAAAAATAGGACAGAGGGTCTTATCTTTTCAGATATATATTTAAAAAATAATAACGGGCTTCACGGCAGATCGAGCTGATAAAATGATGAACTTTAGCAGCCGTTTTAAAACGTTAGGCCCAAGAAGAGCGGTTTCTGCGCTGCAAAACAATGAAAACAAATGCAGCTTCAGGCCGATGAGAGTCAGTCGTGCTGGTACTAATTGCAAAATGCCAATCAATTACTGATCAAAGAAGAGGAACAAGTTAGACGGAGAAGAAGAAGAAATTGTTAGTATCGTCTAAGTAATGATTATTCTTGACAGATAATTGGATCAGAGCAACAACGTTTCAAACCATTCAGCCCATACAATTTCTGAATTTTAGGTATTCTCTGTCCAATTTTTTTTTTAACACTGCCCATCATTACTTCATATCTTGTGCTAGATTTTAAGACAAAATATGCGTCTGTCTTTATCTCTCACTATCCCCTTTGTCCCACTTCTTCCACTATCTGATCCCATTCATCCATTTTGCTAATTCCCTTCAATCTTATAATTTTCATAACCATTTTTCTATATTTATTAATAAGCCAAATTAACGTATATTATTATTATATAAATGGTTGATCACTATTTTCTTTTTAGATTTAATTTCGATTAAGACTCGGCCATAGAGACAAATTCTTGTAATAAGGTACTTTAACATTGGATTATAAACATATCAGTGGGAACATGTCTATTGACCCCTGCAATTTGAGCACATTGCAATGTAAGCTATATTCTTCCTCCAAGACTTCTTCTAAATAGGTGGCTCATCTATATAAATTTTGAATTTGAAGACTTTTACTCGAATTTTACTGGACCCAGTTGACCATAATTTTTACGATTCTCCATTGCTTTGACTGGTTGTTTCCATGGAATAATATTCTTGACTGGTGAAAGGAGGATATTTGCACATAATTGAAGCAAACCATTTGGATAATAGTATTTGATGCGGGAAAATTTTTGGTTTTCCGTGTTGTTTAAGTCAGAAAATTTACAGATGCAAACATTTGTATTCAAAAAGAAAAGCATATATTTTTTTTTTCAATAATTTGTTTGTGGAGGATGCTGAGAAATTGCAAGATTCAGTCGCTGTCTAGCCACCCACAATTTTAATTCACCATATTATGTTGTCTATAATTATCTGTGCTTAGACAATCACAGTTAAGTTGTTTGCTTAATGATAAGTTCTCTGAGATGAAAGAACTTTAAAAAAACTTAGTGGACGTATCTTTTTTCCCCTTTCCTCCTTTTTTTCCCCCTATATGTAGTAGATTGGAGGCATGTACTGATTTTTTCCATGGCCACCTAAATGCCGTTTTTTGCTTCCATGGTTAAGCCGGATGGATAATACAGTATATAGAATGGCAAGGTCCTTGCATATTATTCGTGCTTTGACATTAAGCCCTTGCTCAGGTAGGTGCATATACTGGATTATTCCGAACTTGTTTAAATATGCATTGACAATTCTATACTTCCGTCATCTTCTATGTTTCTTTAATCACATATGTAAGAATTTATTATTCTATAATTTTTTAGGAGGCGATATAGTAAATGGATACTCCCTTCACCTGTTGTGTTTCTTTAATAAAATATATGAAGAGCTTATTGTTCCGCAGTTTTTAGGAAGCAGTATCTCAAAATGGATATTTACTTTCTTAATGGGGGCCTGCTTTAATTAATGTTTCTGATGAACCGTATAGGGTATTATTATCCATTAAGTTAAATATTCGGGTATATTAATGGAATTTGATATATAGCAGATCTTATTGAACTTTGATCAACACTAGACCAAGGGCATGGTTTTGTCTTAAAACATAAAATCAAACACGTTAGAATTTAATGATTAAAATATCTCCAAATAGTTTCTCATGCATAGTTTTGAATTTAAAGAGATTTTAGGTCTGAGGTTTTACCAGATCCAGTAGGACTTTTATTGATGTAATGCAGTTTCTTCAGCAAACAGATACAGAGTTTTTTATTCACTTACACACGTACAATATGGATCTTCATTGCTTTGACTAGTTTTATCCTAGGAATAATTTTTGGGGGTGACAGATGGATATTGGCCTGGAATTGAAGTAAACCATTTGAATATTTACATTTGATGCTGGGAATTTTGGAGTGAAAAAATTTACAGGCATGATAATTTGTGTTAGCACTTCGAACTTTTTTTGGTGTGGGGGTTTCCAAAAAATTGCAGGATTAACACTGTCAAATCAAATTTGTCTGCCATATCTTGTTATCTATAATTTGTTTTGTCTGCCATATCATGTTATCTATAATTTGTGCTGGAACCATGGCAATAACAAAATCATTTAGTTTAATTTAGATTCTATTATGTGGAAGAACTAAAAATTAACTCTTTTCTGAGTTCCCGTAAACCTTTTCCTTTTCCAGTTTTGTTCTTCTTTTCCTGCTATCTGTTGAAGACAAGATGTTTTCTGATCCTTACATGGCACCTGAATAGCAATTGTTGCTGGATATAGCATTCAGGATTAAGCTGGAGAGATGACGCAGTACATGAAATATATTATGTCGAAATACCTAAAATCAGAAGGCTAAGTGAAATGTTCCTTGCATATTGATTATGTTCGACCTCAAGCCTCACTCCCTTGGTAGCTGACTGTGTTCGATTATTATAAACTCACTTTAACATGAATTGTATTTCAAATTCATATTTATTAAGAACTGATTGATATATATTTTCAGGATGCAGTATCACCAGTAGTTACTTGGTGCTTCATTAGTGATTACATCTAGTGTTTGGATGCAACAAATACCAGGTTTTATTATTCAGTTCTTTGTTTATGCTAGATCAAATTGATGTGATGATTTTGGTATTGATTTCTTGTAATTCACTTCTACCGTTGGTGTGTATGGTGGATTGGATGTGCAAAAGCATGGCAGTTTTAGCAGCATACAACAAGTCTATTGAGTAGAAAAAATGCTGCTGAAACTTCCATGAGCAGTCCTACAGAAACATATCCCTGTTAAGATGTTTCATTGGGTAGAAAAAATGCCAGAACTCTTCTCAGTCATTATGTACTGCCAGTAGGTGACTCTTATATTCTATCATAAAATTGAGAGATTCAAATATTAATTTTGAGAAATTGAATGAGCATAGTCGTTAATTAAATAAGGGATAAATAAATCTTTCATTATTAAATATATTAATCTTTTAAATAAATCTATCACTATTAAATATATTAATCTTTCCACTATGTTTTATTGATATCAATATATACTATATTGGAGCATGCATATACAAGGATGGCATGATCTTTGCCATAAATCATCTGACTTTGGTATGTTTAATGCTGAATTTTGTTAAAATGTTGTTGGAGATACGTTTATAAATTGACTAGGAAGTCCTGTTTGATCTGTGAAAATCTTTTAAATCAACTATGGATCTTTTTCTTCAATTAGCTGCAGCTTTTGTACTTATTTCTTTCATCTATCTGTGCAATTTATGTCTTCGAGGGACAAAGGATAGAAAAGGTAGAAAGAGTAGAGAGGCTCCTGAACCAGCTGGTGCATGGCCAATCATTGGCCATCTCCATCTATTAGGTGGTGCTGATAAGCTTCTTCACCAAACACTTGGATCAATGGCTGACAAGTATGGGCCAGCATTCAATATCCGCCTAGGCAGTCATCGAGCCTTTGTGGTTTCTAGTAGAGAGTTGGCAAAAGAATGCTTCACCATAAATGACAGAGCGCTTGCTTCCCGTCCCACTACAGCAGCGACAAAGCATATGTGCTATAACCATGCAGTGTTTGGTTTTGCACCTTATAGCCCCCACTGGCGAGAGATGCGAAAGATCGTAATGCTTGAACTTCTTGCAAACTGGCGACTTGAGATGGTCAAGCATGTCCAAACATCTGAAGTTGACTTGGGAATAAGGAAGCTTTACAGTCTTTGGACTGAAAATAGCTGCCTTCCAGTGCTTGTGGAACTTAAACAGTGGTTTGAGGATCTGACACTGAACGTGATTGTTAGAGTGGTGGCTGGAAAGCGTTACACTGGATCCTCTGATGATGATGGGGAAAGACGGTGCCAGAAGGCAATTTCTCAATTCTTTCATTTGATGGGCATTTTTGTGGTCTCGGATGCGCTTCCGTTTCTAAGGTGGCTGGATTTGGAGGGGCATGAGAAGTCAATGAAGAAGACAGCAAAGGACTTGGATGCTGTACTTTCAGGTTGGCTGAATGAGCATCGCCAGAAGAGAATTTCAGTTTCAGGAGAGGTCAAGAATGAGGGTGAACGGGACTTCATTGATGTGATGTTGTCTCTTGAGGAGAAAGGCAACCTGTCAGGTTTTCTATACGATGCGGATACTAGTATCAAGTCAACCTGTCTGGTATGCCAATAAACTACATAAATAATTGATTTGGCACAATTCTTGGGCTATAAAACATCCTTCCTATTCATATACATATATTTCATTTTTATTTTTTTATGTTAGTATGAATCTTAAAAAATGTTTCAATTGTAGGCTCTTATTGCCGGTGCGAGTGACACCACCACAACTACACTGACATGGGCAATCTCCTTGCTTCTGAATAATAATTCAGCATTAAAAAAAGCCCGAGAAGAATTAGACCACCATGTTGGCCCTGAACGTCAAATTGATGAATCAGACCTCAAAAACCTTGTATATATTCAAGCCATAATAAAGGAAACTCTTCGTCTATACCCTGTTGCACCCCTCATACCTCGGTTATTCATGGAAGATTGCACCATAACTGGTTATCATGTCCCAGCTGGCACTCGCTTATTAGTAAATGCATGGAAGATTCAGAGGGATCCGAGGATTTGGAAAAATCCATCAGCCTTCCAGCCAGAGAGATTTCTTACAAGCCATCTGAATGTTGATGTAAGAGGTCAACATTTCGAGCTCATTCCTTTTGGCTCAGGCAGACGATCATGCCCAGGTGCATCATTTGCGCTCCACGCTCTTCATCTGGCACTTGCTAGTTTCCTTCATGCATTTGATCTGAAAACTCCAATGGATAAGCCTGTTGACATGTCCGAGACATCAGGAACAACTTTGCCCAAAGCAACCCCTTTAGAGGTTCTTCTTTCCCCACGTCTCCCTGCTGAACTCTATAGCCGTTGAAGTTTGGAGATGTAATGGGACAGAATGGATTATGAAGAATAATTAAACTGGTTATGTTTTGGATTGTACTTTGTATGATTCTGGGTATATACTTGAAGCTTTAATGTTATGTTGACAATAATTATGTCCTGTTAAATCTAATGGTTATGTAATTCTATATACAAGTCTGAATTTTCTGGTCAAATAATGGACATTGATACAGGGCAGATCTCTTTTCTTTTTCATTTTCTTTTTGGTTGAAGTGTTTTGATAGTTGATAACCGTGTGGCAGCTTATAGCTTGGCGAGTGCGTAGATAGAATTCCACTGGATCTCAATTTCGTCTACTTGCTTTTGTCTAAGTTGACAGAGTACAAATTGCTGACGTTTATATACAAAATTGACAGGGCACTATCTCATTTGTTTGCTATTGTTATATTGTTTATTTTTAGTTTGATGTGATGGGATGACTCACTGATTAGGTATAGCATCCCCAGAATGTGCTCCATTAAGATTAAGGCCACAGCACTGGCTTTGATGTGCCCTGGCGATGGTCGTCTTTTCGATCTAGCTACTGAAATCCTATACCTATCTATGTTCATAAGTTTGACTTATCGAAAAATGGATTTGAATCTGCTATCAATTGCTATTATTGGGTTCATTTCCTTATATTTTCTCTGCTTTTCATTGGTTAGGAGATCAAGAACCAGAAGAAGCAATTGTGGGCAAGCACCTGAACCAACTGGTGCATGGCCAATCATCGGTCATCTTCATCTATTAGGTGGCGATAATCAGCTGCTTCACCAAAAGCTTGGAATTATGACTGATAAATATGGGCCAGCCTTCACTATCCGTCTAGGAAGCTGCCGTGTTTTTGTGGTTTCTAGCAGCGAAGTTGCAGAGGAATGCTTCACCACTAATGATAGAGCTCTTTCTTCTCGCCCCTCCACAACAGCCACAAAACACATGTGCTATGATGATGCAGTGTTTGGGTTTGCGCCCTATAGTCCTCACTGGCGTGAGATGCGAAAGATAGTAATGTTAGAACTACTTTCAAACCGTCGCCTAGAGATAGTCAAGACCGTCCAGGCTTCTGAAGTTGATAAGATGATAAGGAAGCTTTATGATCTCTGGGCTAAAAATAGCTCCCTACCTGTGCTTATCGAACTTGACCAGTGGTTTGAGGATCTGGCGCTTAATGTGATTGTTAGAGTGGTGGCCGGAAAAAGTTTTGCTGGTGGCTCTGATGATGATGAAGCCAGATGGTGCCGAAAAATGATTTCCAAGTTCTTTCACTTGATGGGGGTATTTGTGATTTCAGATGCACTTCCATTTCTATGGTGGTGGGATTTTCAGGGGCATAAGAAGGCAATGAAGAATGTAGCCAAGAACTTGGATGCCATACTTGAAGGTTGGTTGGATGAACATCGCCAAAAGAGAGCTGCAGGAGAGCTTAAGGCTGAAGGTGAACAGGACTTTATTGATCTGATGTTGTCGCTGGAGGAAGAAGGTCAACTCACTAATTTTACTTATGATGCAAATACTAGTATCAAGGCTACCTGTCTGGTATGTCAAAACAATATAAACTAATTAACTGTTGAAGTAATCGTTAAAATAAATGTTGTTCTAACGTTTCTTGCAAGTTTCCTGCAGACTCTTGTTGCTGGTGGTAGTGACACCACAGCAATAATGCTTACATGGGCCATCTCTTTGCTGCTGAACAATCGCTTTGCGTTAAAGAAAGCACAAGAAGAATTAGACCTTCAAGTAGGTATGGAACGTCAAGTGGATGAATCAGACCTGAAAAACTTGGTCTATATTCAAGCTGTAGTAAAAGAAACCCTCCGTCTATACCCTGTTGCTCCGCTTTCAGGACCTCGGGAAGCCCTGGAAGATTGCACCATTGCTGGCTATCATGTCAGGGCTGGAACCCGCTTGATGGTAAATTTATGGAAGATTCAAAGAGATCCGAAATTGTGGACAAATCAATTAGCCTTTGAACCAGAGAGATTTCTCACAAGTCATGTAGATGTTGATGTTATTAGAAGTAAAAACTTTGAACTCCTTCCTTTTGGGTCTGGTAGACGAGTTTGCCCAGGTGCATCATTTGCACTCTATGCTCTTCATCTGACACTTGCTAGACTGCTCCATGCATTTGATTTGGCGACTCCCATGGATCAACCAGTTGACATGAGTGAGGGACCTGGAATTACTCTACCAAAAGCAACCCCACTAGAGGTTCTTCTTTCCCCGCGTTTACCAGCCAGGCTCTACGGCTGTTGAAGCAGAAACTGGGGACGGATTCGGAGGATGACTTGCTAGGGTATTAAACTATTAATGGTGTAAATTTGTCAAAATGGTGTAAGTTTTCTTATAATAATGATACTTTCCTTGGGCCAATATGATGTAATGAAGGGAGAAAAACAGAGAACAATCGTATTTAAAACAAAATTTGAAATATGGGTAATAATTTAAATTAAATTTTGTTATTGTGAGCAGATTATGATCATGATCATGGTGACTGGGCGATTCTGGATTTGCATTCATTGATTGCCGTTGACTTGTGAATCTAATGCGATTGAATTTGATACCAAAAGCTATTTTGCTATGAGAATAAAAGGACACCACCAGCATTTTTTTGAAACGAATATCTTGAGCGAAAGAGGATACCGCCAACATTACACTAGACTCGCATGTTCATGTTTCTGCTAAATTAATTGACAACTCATGACAAATGCTTGGATTTTGGATGGATGTTATGAATATAAGCTCAAGATTATAAGGTATATGAGATGGGTCTATATTATTTGTTTGTTGTTGAAATTATATATGCTTTTACATCAATTTGTAAAAATAAATATTGCCTCAATTTCACCATACAATATCTTCTTGGCATCAAAATTCTATTGTGAGACAATGCAATACTCATAGGATTAGAATTTAGAGAGGATTGTTATTATTATGTGAATCAGTGGATATCCATGACTAATTTACTATAAAATATTTTCAGCCATTCAAGAATATTAAAAGTATAATTACAAGTTAACTTTAATGTGAGGAATGACTCTCTCAAAAATATATAATCCTTCCTTGCAATATTATTATATGGGATTAGAGTGAAAAAAAAATGAACTCTGAAAAATCGAACTTATATGCATGAGTTTGGACACACTTATATGCAATGCATAAATGGCCTTCCAATCGAGCAACTTATAATTAGTGTGGGCTATTTACCCTACTGGACTTTCTATTGGCCTTGCAACATTATAATGAAGAATTCATTAATTCAATGATTAATTCATGAAAAAATTTACAAAAATAATTTAAAAAGTAAAAAAATATAAAAATACTGTGCAAAAAATTATAAAAATATGTTATATGTTTCATATATTCTTGAAATATTTTAAATATATATTAATATATATATTTTTTATATATATCATAAAAAGTATAAAAATATTACAAATATTTTTTTTATAAAAAAGCTCGGTTTAAACGAAATGTAAAAAATCCACCAAGACATATATTACTTTTATTTTAATCTCAAATTTTAGTTTTAGGTGTATTCTCTTCCACGTATAATTAATAAAAAAAGATTGAGACATAATCACAGGATAATATTAATATATTATTAATAAATAAAAGATCAGTTCAGCATAAAACGGATCAGCGGCGGAGTCTAGTTTCCAGACCCGCCGAAAGAAATGAGTCTCATAGTTGGAATTGCCGTGGACTTGGTAATTCCAGGGCAGTTCAGCATCTCAGGCAGCTTGTTACAGATAAGCGGCCTAATTTTAATTTTTTAATTGAAACTCTTTGTAATTCTGGCAGAATAAATGAAATTAAGGATTTTTTGGACTATGATGGTTTCTTCTCTTTTGATAGTAATGGTCACAGTGGTGGTATTGCGTTATTATGGAAACATGTTGATAATGTACAGCTTTTGAATGCTTTTTCTAAATTTATTGATGTTGAAGTTTTCCATTCTGAGTTGGGTGCGTGGAGAGTTACAGGATTTTATGGGGAAGCTAGCAGGAGTATGAGAAGTAATTCTTGGCAATGTTTGACTGAGCTGTCTAGATCATCAAGTCTTCCCTGGATTTGTGTTGGCGATTTTAACGATATTTTGTTTAGTTATGAGAAGAAGGGAGGGCTTCCGCAACCGAATTCTTTGCTTAATGGGTTTCGTGAGGCTGTAGATTCTGCGGGTCTTTTTGATTTTAAATTGAATGGCTATAATTTTACTTGGGATGATGGTAGAATGAGTGTTAATCATGTGGAAGCTAAATTGGATCGATGTCTAGTCTCTCTTGATTGGAAACTTAAGTTCCCTTTAGCTAGAGGTGAAGTGCTTGATGTTTCAACATCCGATCATCTTCCACTGTGGATTCAGATTAAAGCTTATGTGCCGAGTCAATGTGCTTATCTTTTTAGGTTTGAGAATCATTGGTTGATGGAGGCGGACTGTAAACTTGCTGTGGAATCGTATTGGACTAATGATGCTAGTATTAGTCTTGTAGATAAATTGAATAATTGCAGCAAAGTCGTGGCAGCCTGGGGGAAAGATTTTCGAATCAGATTTAAATGTGACTTGGAAGCTTGTAAGAAAGGTATATGCCGTTTGAGGGGTAGGAGGAATTTGGAACACCGAAGGAAGTTTCTTGAGGCAAAACGCAGATTGGGCGAGTTATATGATCAACGGGAGGTTTTTTGGAAGCAACGAGCGAAAGATTTGTGGCTTAAAGAGGGTAATAGAAATACCCGTTTTTTTCATGCAAAAGCAACTGCTAGAAAGAAACGGAATACTATTATTAAACTCAAGAACGCTGTTGGTGAATGGTGTGATTGGGAGTCAGGCCTTGAACGTCTTATGGTTGACTACTTCACGGATCTTTATGGGTCCCAACCTTCTGATCCTTGTAAGGTTATAGATTGTGTAAGTCAATGTGTAACAGCGGATGATAATATGCTCCTTGAGGCGCCTTTCATTTCTGAGGATGTTAAGGAAGCTGTGTTTAGCATGGGTAAGGATAAATCCCCTGGAGTTGATGGTTTTAATCCAGGATTTTATCAGGGTTATTGGAGTATTATTGGTCAGGAGGTTACAGACTTTTGCTTATTGCATGCTAATTTTGGTTCTTTTCCTGTTGAGATTAATGATACAGCTTTAGTTCTTATTCCTAAGAAGCAGAATCTGGAATCTATGTTGGACTTGAGGCCGATTGCTCTTTGCCAGGTCCTTTATAAGATTATTGCCAAGATGTATGCTAATCGACTTCGCAGAGTTTTGCCTGGTATTATTTCTGAGACCCAGAGTGCGTTTATTGCAAATAGACATATTCAGGATAACTCTGTAATAGCTTATGAGTTAGTTCACTATTTGAAGGCCCGTAGAGTTGGTAAAATTGGGTGTGCGGCACTGAAGATTGACATTAGTAAGGCCTATGATCGCCTTGAGTGGGGTTTTTTAAAAGCTGTTATGATTAAGATGGGGTTTTGTGATAGTTGGATTGCTAAGATGATGTGTTGTGTATCTTCTGTGTCGTATAAGATTTTACAGCAAGGTCGTCTTCTTGGTCCTATTATTCCAAGTCGTGGTATTAGGCAAGGGGATCCTTTGAGCCCTTTCTTATTTATTATTTGTGCTGAGGCTCTTTCTAAACTTATTCAGGCTAAGGAAGCAGCTGGTTTGATCCATGGTGTTAAGATTGTTACAGGTGCTCCGATTGTTTCCCATTTATTTTTTGCGGATGATAGTATATTGTTCTTTAAGGCTCTAAGGAAGGCAGCTGAAGCTATCCGTGATGTTCTTAATGATTATGCGAAGGCTTTGGGACAAGCTATTAATCTTAATAAATCGGTCATCTTATTTAGTCCCAATACTCAAGCGACTACTCGCCATGACATTTGTTCTTTACTTCAGGTTGAGGAGAAGGAGGATATGGGAAATTATTTGGGTTTACCTATGGCTGTGGGTAGGAATAAGCGTGAGATTCTTAGTTTTGTCAAGGATAGGATGTGGAAGCGGCTTAATTCTTGGAAGATGAAACAACTTTCAAAAGCAGGTAGAGAAGTTTTATTAAAAGCTGTTTTGCAAACTATTCCTAATTATACTATGATGCTTTTTCTTTTTCCTAAGTCTTTATGTAGGGAATTGGAAGGCATTCTGTGTAAATTTTGGTGGGGTTCGACTGGGAATAGAAGGTCAATACATTGGATGAGCTGGCAGAAGCTTTGTTGTGAGAAGAAGAATGGATGTCTCGGTTTTAAGTCAATCAGGGAGTTTAATGTGGCATTGCTTGGTAAGATGGGGTGGAAACTCTTAAAGAATCCTGACTCTCTTGTTGCTCGGTTATTGAGAGCTAAATATTACTCCAATTTCTCTTTTTTGGAGGCACCCATTGGCTCTAACCCAAGTTTCATATGGCGTAGTATTAGGGAGAGCCAAGAAATTATTCGTAAGGGGATTATTTGGAAGATTGGAAAAGGTGATAAAGTTTCCATTTGGGCTGATCCATGGTTGCGAAGGGATGATCCTTTCATCTCTACACCGTTTGATGATAGCTTTGGTGTATTTTATGTTCAAGATTTAATGGTGCATGGTAGGTGGAATTCTCAATTGATACGTAGTATTTTTAATTCTGAGGATATTGAAGCTATCTTGAGTTTACCTATTTCTTCTAACAATGAGGATAAGGTGATTTGGCGTTGGGAGGAGAAGGGCTCTTATAGTGTTAAATCTGCATACAATCAACTTATGCAGCCTGTTCATGCAGGTAATTCTGTGATTCCTAGCAGAATTTGGACTAAAGTGTGGAGAATTCAACTTCCACCTCAGGTTTCTAACTTTGTTTGGAGAGCTTTGAATGGTATACTACCAACAAACGTGGTTTTGCAGCAAAAGAGGGTTAATGTTTCAAATCTTTGCCCACTTTGTAATCAAAATTCTGAGACAATTTTGCATCTGTTGGTAGACTGCAACTTTTCGAAACAAGTTTGGGAGGCGTCTTATCTTGGGTGGTACTCGCCTGTAGTTGGCTCTTTCGCTGAATGGTTTGATAAAATCTGCTCTTTATTTAATGCCTCTGATGCAGCAATGGCATGTGTACTTTGTTGGATGATTTGGTTTTGCCGCAATAATGTTGTGTGGAATGGTAAACATGTTTCAGCTGTAAGTATTTGGCTACGTGCTTTACGCTTTATGGAGGAATGAAGAAGGGTGAATACTACAACCCAATCTAGTTTGCTTTTGTCTGAAGCTAATCGATGGCAGCCACCTGAGAGTGGTTGGGTTAAGATCAATTCCGATGCAACTTGCATTTCAGCTGCTGGCTTTGCTGACTACGGTTTGATTGCTAGGGATAGTAGAGGGGACATCTTGGGTGTTAAGATTGGAAGGTGTGAAGCTGCTTTGTCCCCAAGAGAATCGGAGGCTATTGCAATAAAAGAAGTGTTAAGCTAGGTAGAGGGTAATGGCTGGAGTAGAGTGGTGGTTGAAAGTGATAGTTTAATTGCAATTTCTTCAATTCAGGATACTGACTTTCATGAAGACTCAATTTTTGGTGATATAATTCAGTTTATTAAATTGTTTGTTAGACAAAGCTTTATTAGTTTTGCTTTTAGTCATGTTTATCGTTCATCAAATTGGGTTGCCCATAATTTAGCTCAAACGTCCCGATTAATTGTGAACGTTGGGGATTGGTCTTCGAATTATCCTCTCTTTGTATTAGATTCTTTGAGTTTTGATAATTTATAAATTCTTGGTGGTACCGCCAACTTTCCTCGAAAAAAAAAAAACCTTTATTTCTTTTCACATCGTATCAAACCAAAACGTCGCAAATTAAATATCAGAGTCAAAGGGAAGGGACTAACATTTTTTTAAACACACATACTAGAGTATTGTTATTATTCTTTTCCATTCTCTAAAAGAAACACCAACTAATGAGTAATGGCCATAAATTGATTCTTCCATATTAATTTAGTCGAAACAATATGAAGGCAAGCGTGGAGAGACGACAACTTCCAGAGAGGTTGTGTTCATGTTTGTTAATCCAATACCAGGAGTCATATCAACAACCTCATTTCCTGAAACTCAAATTTCAAAAGCCTGTAGTAAACTAGCCAATGTTAAATGTGCAATTTGTAGGCCTAAAGATACTGCAGGGCAAGCTCTTCTACCAGCTCCAAATGGGAGCAGCTCGAAATTTTTGCCTCTAACATAAATGTTTTTGTGAGTTGTAAGAAATCTCTCTGGCTTAAACACCATTGAATCCGACCACACAAGAGGATCTCTTTGGATTTTCCAAAGATTCAACATCAGCCAAGTTCCTTTTGAAACATGATAGCCGCCTATGGTACAATCCTTGGTGAATTGTCGAGGTCCTGAAATTATTGCTGGTGGATATAGTCGTAGTGTTTCTTTAATTATGGCTTGAAGATAAACAAGCTTGCTAATTTCTGAATCATTTACTAGTCTTCCTTTACCAACGTGTATGTCTATTTCTTCTTGAGCCTTCTTTATTGTTTGTGGGTTGTTTAGTAGTAGTGATAATGCCCACTGCATGGCAACTGTGACTGTCTCATTCCCAGAAATCATACTCTGCAAAATCAATTAATCTTATTAATTTTTGTTAATACATTCATACCTTGCAATTAACAATCAAAGATCTTAGTCAGCAGTCACCCACGTTATATAATTTCTCCACATATATAAGCTCAATAATTTTTTGCAATACCAAAATAAAATTTTGACAGTCGTAAAAAAAAATTATTCAGTATATCTTGACTCCATATAATAAACATAAAATATCTTATGTCACCCTCTCAACATTAATTGTATAAGATTCTTTTGAAATTAATTATTAAGACAAAATCTATTGGTAAACATTATATATAAATTTAGGATCCATTTCTCCTTTTATATCAATATTCAAAACATAAAATTACTAAAAATGAATCAGACATGAATGTCAAACGTATTTTCAAATAATCTATTTGACCAATTAACAAATAACACATTATGACAATTATTTATACGAAAAAAGAAGATGCGAAGAAATAATTAGAATGAAAATGAAAAAAGGTTACCAAAGACGTTGCTTTATTGACAGTATCAGCATCATGGCCTTCCAGGCTTTTATCATTAAGGGCTGAAAGCATAATATCCATAAAATCTTTTTCTCCTTTATCGTCACCCAACAATCTCTTTCTTTTATGCTCTTCAAGCCATTTCTCAAGAATAACATCCAATTCTTTAGCAGTTGTTTTCATATTCTTTTCATGGCCACCCACATCCATCCAACCAAGAAATGGAACAGCATCTCTCAGAACAAGCCTCCCCAAGTAATGAAAAAGCACAGTTACTCCTCTCTGGAACTGCCGCCCTTCTTTCTCGTTACCAGAAGAACCATTACCAAAGTATTTCTTCCCAATAACCATCCTAAGAAGGATGTTATGATTTAAGTCCGAAAACCATTGCTTCATGTTTACAGTACTATTACTCGTTCTTTCATCTGTCTGAATTGATTTGTACAAGTCTTTTTTGGAAGCTTCCACTTCCTGGACTCTAATATGCTTGAGTCGTTCAAGGCGACGATTGGAGAGCAATTCTAAGAAGGATAACTTGCGGGTTTCGCGCCAGTATCGACCACCAGCTGGTGTGAAAGGAAATAAAGCATAATCTTGGCCCATAAATTTAGCAGCTACCAGTGCAGGACGAGAAGTCACAATCAAGTCATTGGTGGTAAATAATTCCTTAGCCACCTCTGAACTACTAATTATTAAAACAGTTTTTTATCCTAGTCCAATGTTGAAGACTGGACCATACTTGTCAGCCAGATTAGCCAGTGTAATGTGAGGAAGATTTTTGGATCCTAATAAAAGGAGCAGGTGACCAATGAAAGGCCATGCACCTCCTGCTTGAGGGGGTAATTTGCACTTGGAAACTTTGGATTTCCTCATTAGTAGATAGGAAAAGAAGACGACTAAGGCAAAGATCCCAGCCATCGTGGTGTCAAAGTATGGAAAAGGAGAATCCATTTGATTATTGTGGTTAAAAACTTAAGATTGGTTGAGAGAATTAAGGGGTGAATTTAATTGTGTGTGAAGTTATATATAGCACGTTATTGCAGTGTTCATCATCGGTAAAAAAATGTTACTAGTAGGATTTTTTCAGAATTAAAAATAATAGATGAATAGGAACTATACATAAATTCATTGTATTTGAATTGAAATATAAGTTTTCGAGTGTATTATTCTTTACTTACCCATTAACAGTATTTAAACCATGTGGAAGAAAAGGAGCAATGTGTTTCCAGTAAAGTATAAAGATATTAATTTATTGTGGAGATGAGATGATTCGCTGTATGCCCAAATCATGCAAGTAGAATTATAATTTTATTGAGCTAGGTCATGAAATGCAAATCAATTGGAGCATACAACACATGTACTTTTCCTCTTTTAATACTTTTCGTATTAAAATATAGCTAGGTCATGAAATGTGATGTTGATAATATATATTAATTAATTCAAAATACTTTTCAAAGTTAGTATTATTGGCTCTGCATTGAGTTTATTAATATTTTTCATTCATGTCGTCCTTTTTTCAATATAAAATTTTTCTCACATTTACTATATTTTAACAATCTCTCTTTTAAATATGACTCCCTCTTAAATAAAATTTTTTTAGACTTAGACCTAAATATACGATATCATCTAAAATCTTTTATACTTCTACACTTAGAGTCTATTATATTTTCATTAGGAGTAATTTTTACTCTTCCATGTGAAAAAAATATGACAACTATAAAATATGATCATCATCTTCATACTTATATCTCAAATTATGGACTTTTTTTTAGACCTAGATCCTAGTATACGACGTCACTTAGAGCTTTTTATATTTTTACAGGTCTGAAATTAATTGAGAGTAACATTTGATCTTCTAGATGGAGGAATGTGTACAATACGAAAAAAGATCACCATCTTTATGCTTATTCCCGCCAAATCATTTGTTTTTTTTTTATGAACATTGATTTGACTATACGATGTCACCTAAAACCTTCTATACTTTCATTGGTCTATTGCTAGTTGAGAATAATCTTTACTCTTCTACATAGAAGGATATGGACAATCACGAGCATCGTCTATATACTCATTTTTATCGAATCATTGACTATGATATCATATGTTGGTGTCAGAGAGTCCACTTTATCAGAGAGATTTTTTGATGGGCCGTAGCTAGAGAGTACATTTATGAACTTGACACTGCATTCCAACCTAAACCTTTAAGATATTGAATTGATAGGTTTTTTTATTTATATATCTCTTATTAATTTTATCTATTTTTAATACAAGATTACTCCCACATTTATTATATTTCAACGTACATATAATTATAATAAACATTATTTAAAGATAGTTGTATAAACTATAGAATAAATATATATGTATGAGTGACATTGATTAGTGACGTTTTATTATATTCAATATTAAGTAGTGCATATTATTATTATTATTATTATTATTATTATTATTATTATTATTATTATAGGTAGGATTTTACTTTTTTAAAAAATCTTTCATGTATTTTTTATCAATATTAGAGTGACATCCTCGTATTACTTCCGAGATATATATTTTAATTTTTTTAAATAATATAAAATATGATTAATATTTTTTTAATGGAGGAAAAAATAATTTAAAAATTAAAAATAAAATATTATCAATTGAGTGTAGATAAATAAATTATTACTTGTCTAATCCCCAACTCATCACTTAACCTTTTTTCTAAATTTTATACTATTTTTTTTAACCGCATATAATACTGATAAGAAAATTAGGTATTCATATGTTTTTAAAATATAAGCACATATATTAACTGATTTAAAAATACATTAAATGAGAATTTTCACTGAAGAAAAAAATCGTAGTTCGAATATTTAAAATAAAAATTTAAATAACTTCTACTAAACATGATAAAATATAGTAATATTAATTGCAAATAATGAATCTGATTCAATAACAATACATCAGAATTTCTATTTTAATTAATTATTTTACATCCATTTCACAGTGATTTGTCTGTTTTATTTGATTTTTAATCAAAATTTTTGTTAAAAATTAAAAAAAAATATTTAATTATTTTATATAACTATTTCATAAATTATAGAAGAAAAACTGTTTCTTATATTACAAAAAAAAACATTATATACATAAATAAATAATAATATTTAAATAACTATAAAATAACAATTATAATATCAAGGGTAAAATGGGTAAAAGAGAAGCAAAATCATAGAATAGATGGTTTCGTTTCTAAATTAATTGAAGAATTAAGGACCTTGGTATATGCAATATACAAAAGTTTTGTTTCATAAATTTCATGTATTATTATCCCCGTTGCCCGTACAGATTGTGTTGCACATGTGATATTCAT
This sequence comes from Garcia nutans, assembly GCA_947685225.1. Classification (NCBI taxonomy): domain Eukaryota; kingdom Viridiplantae; phylum Streptophyta; class Magnoliopsida; order Malpighiales; family Euphorbiaceae; genus Garcia; species Garcia nutans. The sequence goes on from CANTUV010000039.1 coordinate 57,235,175, forward strand.
TATGTTGAATAAGTAGGTATTACCCATTTGCGAAAATTTAAATTTTAATCCCTTATGATGTTGAAAGTTGTACAAGTGCAATGAATCTATGAGGAAATTATATAGATTTCTATTCTAATCCCCTAACCTTATGAATATGAAAAAAAATTCTTACTTAGTGTAGATTTAAAATTACTTTTATAAAGTTTGTTATCTGAAGAATACCAAAATCAAATAAAATGTTACTCATTATAAAATGTGAGATTTAATATTGTATTCTATGTGATCCAACATATATATAATAGTGAAATTTAAATTTGGAACCATGATATTTCAACTAAGTACATATAATAATAAAGTTCAAATTTGGAACCATCAAGTTTCATAATATAAGAAGTAACCAATATCACTATGTATTTCTGGTAAAAAAAAAAATCAGACTATGTATCATTAAAAATGTACTAAAATTAAATGTTTATAAATGGAAAAACAATGATTATCTACACAACAGCTGAATGGTCTCATCCCCTACACCTAACTCTATTATATATATATATATATATATATGAATTCTCATGTACAAAAAGTTGTGAGTAACGATTTAATTATATATATTTTTTTTTATTTTGAAAATATTTAACTTAATTTATAAGTTAAATTTATAAGTTAGTCAAATTAACTTATAAATTATAAGTTTAAATTAACATATTTTAATAAATTTATTTAAATAATTTTATGAGTTTATAAATTTAATTTATAAGTTAAGAATAATAAATTGGGGCGTTAACTTATTATTTTTAACTTATTATTTTGATATTTATAAGTGATTGACTTTAAATTATTTTGCTTAGCTTAAAAAATTAGCTTATATGAGATTAGAAACATTTAAAATTTTAACAAATGGCTGGTAAATAATTAATATATTTAATAAAAAATAACTTAAAAAAACTTTTACTGTTAAAATAACTAAAAAGAATATAGAGTTATATTAATAAGAGTATTTATTAACATAAATAAAAATAATATAGTAAATTATTTAGTCAAACTAGTCTATAAACTAAATACTTATAAATATTAAAATAATAAAATAATTTTCTCATTTTTTCTGAGCTTATAAGTTAAACACATAAGCTCACAAAATTATTTAAATAAATACATCGACTTAATTTTAGTGTTTATAAATTGATCGAGCCAGCTTATAAACTAAGCCAAATACTATTTTAATTAGTCCTTTTAAATAATTAGTTTGATCAAATAATTTATTATATTGTCTTTATTTATTTTAATAAATATTTTAATAATATAAATTTATATATTTTTAGCCATTTTAATAATATATATACTTATAAATTATTTTTTACCAAATTTATTAAATATTCATTAATAACTTATAAACATTCAAAATAAAGACATAATTATTTAAACCTTTAAATACGCGTGGACTCTTAAAAGCTAATTAGGCAAAAAACCCTCTTACTGTGCCGATATTGTCATTTTCTTTTTTTCTTTTTTTTCGGTTGTCGATATTGTCATATTCATTAATTAGGTGCGTATATTTTGTGGAAGTGATAGAAAAGAAAAAATAAAATTAGTACTTAGCTAGATCGTTAAATTCATGAAATAAAAAATAAAAAAAAGTATTGGATTGCCAGTAATTTTTAGGTAAGAGATACTCTATGCATAAAGACAAATCTCCCGGTCCTAACGGCATAAACTCAGGTTTCTTTTAGTCTTTTTGGGATCTTATTGGCTTGGATGTTATGATGACATGTTTACAGATTCTAAGAAATGGCACTCTCCCTGTTGAATGGAACCTTACATCTATAGTGCTTATTCCAAAGAAGGCTAACCCAGAGAAAGTTTCTGACTGTCACCCAATCGTCTTGTGCAATGTAATCTACAAGATAATTTCAAAGGTTTTAGCTAATAGACTCAAAACTATCTTACATGATATAGTATCCAATTCACAATGTGCTTTCATCTCAGGCAAATTGAACACTAATAATGCTCTAACCGCCCTAGAAATTCTCCATTTTTTAAAGAGCAAAACACAAGGAAAGAAGGGATGGGCTGCTTTGAAACTCGACATGGGCAATGCATATGATCTCGTCAAATGAGATTTCTTGGAGAATATGTTGTATAAATTGGGTTTTGTAGATACATGGATTCAACTTGTGATGAGGTGTGTTAGAACTGTTCAATACCAGATTGTGGTGAATGGGGCTCAGCTTGGTTCTTTATCTCCAAAAAGAGGCCTCCGTTAAGGGGATCCACTCTCTCCCTATTTATTTATATTATGTGCCAATGGATTATCTACAACTCTTAGTAAGTATGAAGTAGCAGGGAAAATCCATGGTTGTAGAATTGTAAGAGGTGCTCTTGCGATATCCCATCTATTTTTTTGCCGACAACAGTTTTCTTTTCTTTAAAGCCTCACTACAAGAAGCTACCAATATGCAGCAGTCTCTAACTTTGTATGAAAAGGCATTGGACAGATAGTGAATTTCCAGAAGTCAGTTGTTTTCTTTAGCTCAAACACCCCGGCAAGTGATCAAGAGGTTGTATGTGCTTGCTTAAGAGTTGCGAGTGCCTTATATTCTAGAACCTACTTGGGCCTTCCTTTCATAATTGGGTGAAAGAAGAAGGAGGTGTTTGAGTTCCTTAAGCAAAGGGTATGGAACAAGATTACCAATTACTTTTTAAAGCCAGAAAGGAAATTCTATTAAAAGCTGTTCTCCAAGCGATTCCATCCTACATAATGTATGTTTATCTCCTCCCTACAAGGGTGTATGTTGAGCTTGAAAGCCTATTTAATTCTTTCTGGGGGGGGGGGGATCAAAATCAGCATAAAGGAATTCATTGACTTCGTTAGGATAAGATGTGTATCTCAAAATGGAAGGGAAGGTTGGGCTTTTGGAAAATACATGAATTCAATGTTGCATTATTGGGTAAGTAGGGGTGGCGTCTTATTACTCAGCCTCAAGCTTTGGTAGCCAGGTTCTTTAAGGCAAAGTACTACCCCGGAATATCTTTTCTTGATGTAGAGCTTAGTCATAATCCAAGTTATGTGTGGCGGTGTCTTTTATCTGCCCAAGAGGTTCTAAAAGCTGGTTGTAGACAGAGAACTAGGCATGGAGCTGACGGTTTTATAGTGGGGGATCCATGGCTGCCATGTCCTATTAATCCTTATATAACTATTGTGTTGCCTTCTGAATTTCAGCTTGTTATTGTGGACCATTTGTTTTTACATAACAAATCTGAATAGACTGTTGGAATGATACAAGCTATTTTTAACCCACAAGATGTTGAAATAATCTTAAATATTCCTCTTAGCCTACGAAGGCTTGAAGATTTGTGGATATGGCAATTGGACAATAATGGTAACTACTCGATGCATTCTTGTTATCAAAAACTTATGCAACCAAAGGTTCATCAGGAGCAGGATAGGTTACAACCTTTTTAGAAATGTTTATGGCGCTTGAGTGTTCCTTCAAAGGTGAAATTATTTATTTGGAAAGTTTGCATTGCATGTCTTCCAACGAAGGATCTACTTCGAGTTTAACATGTGGAGGTAAACCCCCATTGTCTTATGTGCAATTTGTGTGATGAATAAGTTGCTCATCTCCTACCGTCTTGTCCATATGCTCTAGAGGTATGGAATAGGTATGGCATAGGACAAGTTTTGGAGATATCTATATCGTTGGGACACTGGTTACACAGTTTATGGGATTCTATTGACGAGGAGGGCAAATGTTTGGTGGTGATGGTTTTGAGGTCCTTGTGGCATGCCAGGAATCAACTAGTCTGGAAGCAGAAGAGTATTACACCTCACCAGGCCCTAACTATTACAACTTTGGTCTGGTAAGATTGGACATAGGCAAAGTAGAAAAGAGGTGCTCACAAGGATGGTATGGTGGAGCCCAAATGGTCTAAACCTATGGCCGGATAGGTTAAGTGCAACATTGATGCAACTTTGTTTCCACAGCAAAATAAGTATGGGATGGGGTTTGTATTCAGAGATGCTATTAGTTGTTTTAAGTGTGGTGTTGCACATTCAATGGTTGGCTCTCCTTCACCGGTGATTGTTGAGGTTTTGAGCTTCCGCGAATCATTGAGTTGTGTTGTTTTTGGTTATTTATATATCATAAAAATTCATTAACCAATTTTAGGGTCAAAATAGGAGGTGCCTAATTTAGGAATTAGAAGTCAAAAATAGGATGTGCCTAACTTACGTAAATGGAAGTCAAAAATAGAGGTGCCTAATTTTTACAAATATTTTTGAAGCCTATATAAACCCTTTAGCTCTCATTTGGAAATCATCTCAAAATTAAGTCTTCTCTCTTTCCTTTGTAATTCTTCTTTGATATTAGTAGAATTATTTTGGTGGTGTCCGAGGATATAGGCAAAATTGGCTGAACCTAGTTAAAGTTTAGTGTTCTCTTTATTAATTATTTAATAGTTATTTTTAGTATAGTTGTGGTGGTATTTTGTGCTAGTGATTATATGTCTAGAAAAATTCTATCTAAGGAAAGACTTGGTATTTAAGAGTGTCCATTGTGACCCACCTCTCTTTTCTGAGAATTTTCCTAGTATAATTGTTGGTGTAATTGTTCACACACTATACATATTATTGGTGAAAAATTAATCCAATTTCTATAATAATTAGTATCAGAGACAAGATTTTCTGAGTATGCTCTGTGATTGCAGCTCTATGGTTATAGCCTAGTATGATCTTCCACATCAGAAAATATTTTCTTGGATTATTTGTATTCTATATTTGTTAGCTATTAAATAATTTTTTAAAGTAAAAATGACAAACGACTTAGGCAAATCATCCACTCCAAAGGAGACAGCATCCACTTCGTCAATTTGGTCAAGGACTGCTGTGTCAAATGCTAGATTTGCAGTGGAGATTTTTTATGGTACGGGTCATTTTGGTATGTGGAAAAGTGATGTTCTAGACGCTCTCTTTCAGCAAGGTCTAGACATTACCATTGAAGAAGAGAAACTAGAAGACATTGATGAAAAAAATTGGAAAACCATCAATCATGTGGCTTGTGGTACAATTCGATCGTGCCTTTCTAGAGAACAGAAGTATGCGTTCTCTAAGAAAGTTTTTGCAAGTAAATTGTGGAAGGCATTGAAGAAAAGCAGTCAGAACAAGCTTCATATGAAGAAGAGATTGTTTCGCTTCACTTATGTTTCTGGTACCACTATGAATGAGCACATCACCAATTTTAATCAGCTGGTAGCTGATTTGATGAATTTGGATGTGACTTTCAAAGATGAAGATTTGGCTTTGATGTTATTGGGGTCCCTTCCAGAGGAGTTTGAGTTTCTTGAAACAACTCTACTCCATGGGAAGGCTGAAGTGACTCTCTCTGAAGTAACTGCTGCACTATACAGTTATAAACTACAAAAAAAAAGATAAGAAAGAGAGTTCAAGTGGAACAACAAAAGCATTGATAGTGAGAGGTCGCTCTCAAAGCAAGAAGAAAGAAAAAAGGGTAGATTAAAATCCAGACCAGCTAAAGATGAATGTGCCTTTTGCCGGGAGAAAGGGCATTGGAAGATAAATTGTCCCAAGCTTAGTAATAAAATCAAATCTGATAAAGAAAAAGCTGTCGTGAATTCAAATGTAGCTAAGTGTGATGATGAAGACTCAGACCTTTCATTAGTGTTGTGTCATCAATAAGCTCTTCTAGTGTATGGCTACTTGATTCTGGTTGTAGTAATCATATGTGTCTCAATCGGGATTGGTTCTTTGACTTTAGAGAACTAGAAGGAGCAACTGTTTACACAGCAAATGACGGTCCATGTATGATTAAAGGAATTGGTTCAATCCAATTGAGGAATCATGATGAATTAATTAGAATACTGTCAAATGTACGATATGTATCGAGTTTGAGGAAGAATTTCATCTCTGTGGGAGTCCTAGAATCAAAGGGCTTCATTGTAAATGCAGCAGATGGAGTAATGAAAATCATCTCCGGTGCACTGGTGATAATGAAAGGATTAAGAAAGGCCAATAACTTGTATTACTATCAGGGTAATACAATTATTCGGACAACAACAGTAGCTTCCAGTAATGATAAAGAATTGAAAGAAACCAGATTATGGCATATGCACTTTGGACATGTTGGTGATAAATCCTTGACACTGTTGTCAGATCAATGATTATTGAAAAGAGTGCAACCCCAAAAGTTAGATTTCTGCGAGCATTGTGTCAAAGGCAAGCAGACTAGAGTGAAGTTTGGTACTGCAATCCATGATACCAAGGGTATTTTGGACTATGTTCAATCAGATGTATGGGGTCCTTCCAAGACAGCTTCAATGGGAGGAAAATACTACTTTGTAAAATTTATTGATGACTTTTCTCGGAGAGTAAGGGTGTATACTATGAAGACAAAGGATGAAGTGTTGAGAGTTTTTCTCATATGGAAAAAGATGGTGTAAACTCAGATGGGCAGAAAAGTCAAATGTCTCCGCACAGATAATGTGGAGAGTATAAAAGTGATCAATTTTTAAAATTCTGCTAAGATGAAGGCATTGTTAGACACTTCACAATTAGAGATACACCATAACAGAATGAGGTGATAAAACGCATGAACTGGACATTGGTGGAGAAAGTTCGGTGTATGTTGTCCAATGCTAGGTTGGGCAGACAATTTTGGGCTGAGACTGTTACATATGCATGTCATCTCATTAATTGCTTACCATCAGTTGCTATTGGTAATAAAACACCTTTGGAGATGTGGTTTGAAAAACTTACTACTGATTATGATTCCTTACGTGTGTTTGGTTCACTGTATATTACCATATTAAGGAATCAAAGTTAGATTCGAGGGCAAAGAAAATGCTCTTTATGGAGATCACCACTGGTGTGAAGGGACTTCGCCTTTGGTGTTTAGAAACAAAGAAGATAGTCTTTAGCAGAAATGCTACCTTTGATGAGTCTACCATATTGAAAAAGGTAACAAATGAAATTGTTCAGCAAACAGATGGTACTCCGCAGCAGGTGGAGTTTGAAAGAAGAATTGTTGACCCAGCAACAAATAAAACAAATAAAAATACTCCTATGGTAGAGGTGGTGTCAGATGAAGAAGGGGTTCCAACCCAAGAACCCCCACAACAACAAGAATCTATTGTAACAAATAGGTCATGACGAGAGATTCGCAAATCTGCTCGATTTGATGATATGGTGGCTTATACATCCCTAATTGCAAATGATGACATTCCTAGCACTTATAATAAAGTTGTCCAAAGTTCAGAAAAGGAAAAGTGGAGGAAGGTCATGGATGATGAAATGCAGTCTCATGGAAAGAATCAGACATGGAAGCTAGCTAATCTTCCAAAGTGAAAGAATGTAATTGGATGCAAATGGGTATATACAAAGAAAAAGGAATTTCCTGACAAGAATGATATTCGCTACAAGGCAAGATTGGTAGCCAAAGGCTATGCTCAGATAGAGAAAATTGATTATAATGAAGTATTTTCTCCAGTTGTAAAATATTCTTCCATTAGAATTTTATTGGCCTTAGTAGCACAATTGGATTTGAAACTGGTTCAACTTGATGTAAAAACTGTATTTCTACATGGAGACTTAGAAGAGAAAATCTATACAAAGAAAAAAGAATTTCCTGACAAGAATGATATTCGCTACAAGGCAAAATTGGTAGCCAAAGACTATGCTCAGATAGAGAAAATTGATTATAATGAAGTATTTTCTCCAGTTGTAAAATATTCCTCCATTAGAATTTTATTGGCCTTAGTAGCACAATTGGATTTGAAACTGGTTCAACTTGATATAAAAACTGTATTTCTACATGGAGACTTAGAAGAGAAAATCTATATGACTCAACTAGAAGGGTTCAAAGTTGCTGGAGAAGAAAAACTGGTATGCAAATTGGAAAAATAGTTGTACGGATTGAAACATTCTCCGAGGCAGTGGTATAAACGATTTGACAATTTTATGATGAGGCAGAAATACACAAGGAGCAAATACGACCATTGTTTGTATTTGCACAAGCTACAAGATGAATTTTTCATATATCTTCTCCTGTATGTTGATGATATGCTGATAGCTTCAAAGAATCTAGATGAAATTAAGAAGTTGAAGACTCAGCTGAATCAGGAGTTTGAAATGAAAGACTTAGGAGAAGCAAAGAAAATTTTAGGCATAGAGATATACAGAGATAGGAAGAGAGGGAAGCTTTGTTTGAATCAGAAACATTATCTGATGAAAGTACTACAGCATTTTGGACTAAATGAAAAGTCAAAACCTGTAAGTATATCTCTTGTACCTCATATGAAGCTCAACTCATCTTCATCTCCCAAAAATGAAGTGAAACGAGAGTACATGTCTAAGGTTCCATATGCAAATGCTGCTCGTAGCTTGATGTATGCTATGGTGTGTATAAGGCCGGACATTTCACAAGCAGTTGAAGTTGTGAGCAGGTACATGCATGATTCTGGTAAGGAGCACTGACAAGCTGTGAAATGGATTCTGCAGTATATTCTGAACACCGTAGATGTTGGATTGATATTTGAGTAGGATGAGAAAGATGGTCAATGTGCAGTTGGATATTGTAATTTCGATTATGCTGGTGATTTGGATAAACGTCGATCAACTACTGGCTATGTGTTTACACTTGCTAAGGGGCCGGTTAGTTGAAAGTCTACGTTACAGTCAACAGTTGCCTTGTTCACTACGGAAGCAGAGTACATGGCAGTATCAGAGGCTGTTAAAGAAGCAATTTAGCTTCAAGGGTTGCTTGGTGAATTGGGAATTAGACAAAAGCACATTAAAGTGCATTGCAATAGCCAAAGTGCTATTCATTTATCAAAGAACCAAGTTTACCATGCAAGGACGAAGCATATCAATATTCGGTATCACTTTGTACATGAGATTCTGGAGAAAGGTGAAATATTACTTCAGAAAATTCGGACCACTGACAATCCCGCAAATATGTTGACAAAGGTGGTGACAGCTGTCAAGTTCAATCATTGTTTGGACTTGATCAATATTTTAAAAAATTAAAAATGAACGCTTCACAACGCAATTGGAGACACTACTAAAATAGTTTCTGTGGAGAGAAGATTTGTAGATTGTAAATAGAAAAATAGTCAATGTGGAGAATTATTATTATTGGTTATTTATCTATCATGAAAATTCATTAACCAATTTTAGGGTCAAAATAGGAGGTGCCTAATTTAGAAATAGGAAGTCAAAAATAAAATGAGTCTAACTTAGGTAAATTGAAGTAAAAAATGGAGGTGCCTAATTTTCACCAACCATTTTTGAAGCCTATATAAACTCTTTAGCTCTCATTTGAAAATCATCCCAAAATTCTTCTCTCTTTTCTTTGTAATTCTTCTTTAATATTAGTAGAATTATTTTGGTGGTGTCCGAGGACGTAGGCAAAATTGGCCGAACCTCGTTAAAGTTTTGTGTTCTCTTTATTAATTATTTAATAGCTATTTTTGGTATAGTTGTGGTTGTATTTTGTGCTAGTGATTATATGTCTAAGAAAATTATGTCTAAGGAAAGACTTGGTATTTAAGAGTGTCCATTATGATCCACTTCTCTTTCCTGAAAATTTTTTTGGTATAATTATTGGTGTAATTATTCACACACTATACATATTATTGGTGAAAAATTAATCCAATTTCCGCAACAAGTTGGTCTAAAGAGCTGGGCTTGTCTAATATTACTAACTAGATTGTCTTCAAATTGTTCAAGCAGATCTTTCGTCTTTAGTTGACAAGTCTGAATTAGAAGTAATTGTTGATGATTGTAAGTCTCTGCTTAATAATTTAGGTGAGACTAATGTGTGTTTTGTTAAATGCTCTGCGAACCAAGTAGCTCATAAGCTAGCTCGAGTTTCTGATTCTTTACCTGAGTGTGTTGTTTGGGATAACTATCCCCTCAGTGTTATTATTGTTTTACTTCTTTCTGATTTGCAGTAATGAAATTACCCTTGAGTTAAAAAAAAAGGTGTACATGAAATTGATTTAAGGGAGCTTAAGTGGGTTTGGTTCGTAATATGTAATGATTAGCTTTTTTTTATTATTACCAATAGATAAGTATGATTATTCAGTTGATTGGTTAATTTAACTTTTATTTAATTTTTGTGCATTCAATTTATTGATCGAACCGACTAATTTTTAATTTTGGTTAGTTCATTTAATTAATCAAATCAAACTAATCAATTGATTAATTAACCAAATCGATCAAAATTTTTTTATTTTATAATAAAAATTATATTTATAATAAAAATATTAATATAATTAAATAACTAAATAAAATTTATTTAAAAAATTAAACAAAACATAACTTTATTTTATAATAAAAATTTATATAATTAAACAATTAAACAAAAATTAATAAATAACTAAATAATTTTTTTAAAAAAAATTTGATTAACGGTTAACCAACCAAACCGACCGATTAATTATTAACCAAATTAAAAATTGAATTAATCTAAAATTTTTAATCAAACCAACCGAATTAATCTATGGTTAGTTAATCAAATTGTGCCCACCATACTAATACACACATAAATTTTTTGAGTTATTTAATTTTATTTTTATAATAATTCTGAACTATGAGGAATTCTAACAGTTAGTTTTCAAAAAAAATTCTAATTTAAACCATCTGCTCCTACTTATTTCAATAAAAAAAAATTAAATTACTTTGTTAAAAATTAATATTTAAATAAAAATATTAATAATTATCCTTTATAGTAGTCATTAAATATATTAACAATAACAACTAATAAAAATATATATATTCATATCTTTATCATGTCGTATTATTGTCTCAATATTATGAGTTAATTACATCAATAGTCTCTAATTTTTTACCATTATCTCATTAAAATTCTTAAACTTTAATTTGTAAAGATAAATTCATAAATTATTTATTTTATTCTAATAAAATCTCTGAAGTTATTTTATGTCAACTAAAATATGATATAATAGCAAAATCTTATCATGTGATAAAAAAAAAAATTCAGTTTTACCTCATCTCATACTCTGTGTGGGGGAATTAAAGATAGAACAGTTGATTTCAAATTAATTGAAAATGTAATTTTAAGTTTGCTAAAAAAATATAGATGAGAATTGAGATGGAATTAATTTTTTTTATAATATGATAATATGTAACTGTCACATCACATTTTAGTTTTCTAGAAAAATACCTAAAAAATTTTATTGAAATAAAATTAAAATTTTAGAGATTTTATATTTATAAAATAAAGTTTAAAAATTTTAATGAAATAAGAGTAAAAAAATAAAGACCGTTAATATAATTAACTCTAATATTGCCAAATATTATTTTTTTAAACATTTTAAATTAAATAATTAATGATAATATCTGATTGCCACATCAGTATTATCAGCACTAATTATAATGTTTTTATGTGATACATCAAATATGTTTATCCTTTTTTTAATAGGGAGATAGGAAGTTGGGGCAGTTAAGTAGTTTATTAATTTGCATAATCACGTGGAAAGATTATCATCCCAATTTCTGAGTTATTCAATTTGATTGTTTCAAAAAGAATTTTATGCTTTGATTTAACTGTTGTGATGAGATAGTGAATGTCTCTTATATTTTATTTAGAAGTCTAAAATTTTAAATATAGAGTATCTTTAAAAATTAAGGTGAACTTTTTTTTATATAAATTCAGATTAGTCTATAAACTATTAAAAGAATTTAAAAACAGTGTGTTGATGATGATTTGCAAAATAAACTTTAGGAAAATTAATTATATTATGAAAGTGAAAATAATTAATTTTCATTTTTCAACTATGACGTTGTAGATAAATCTAATTAATAAGTTGGCCATCAATTATTTGTTGTCCTTAGCCATTCTTAATATTTAATTAGTCTTGTTTTAATCTTTTGGCTTTATGATTAACTCAATCTGCTTTGCTAATTATTATTTTATTTTCTTTTGATTTATCTGTTAACCACCTTTTTTATGAAAAAAATACAAATAAAATGATAATTTTATTCCTAAACAAATTGATAAATTTATTGTCTTACTAAATTCAATGAAAATTTTTCTTCCTCTATCTAAATTGGTAATATGAGAATTAGTTAGGGGGAGCAACCATCTTTCTATCAAGCCAAGATTTTTTTTTTATACGAAGGAGGGTACTACCCGAGATTACATTCTAACAAAACGTGGCCAGGCCACCTGTAAAAAATTATTCCGCAACACCTCAGCCATTCCTGCAGGCGGCGAGTCTAATATAGTCCAGCCCAGAGGAGCCAGCACATCCATATTAGCTAATCTGTCTGCCACCTGATTTCCCTCCCTATAAACATGCTGCAATTTAACCTCCCAAGGAAGATTAGGCAGAAATTTAATTTGCTTCAACAATTCAGCAAACCGTGAACTCGGGGAGACATCAGCCTTCACAAAATTAAGGCCCTGTAAAGAATCCATTTCCACAATAATATGGTTACAACCGGAATTCCAGGCTAGACTCAAACCTCCCAGAAGAGCATTAAGCTCGGCCATCATCGAAGAGCAATGCCCAAGACCCAGTAACAAGCCACGGAACCATCGCCCTGTAGCATCACGGATAACAACACCCCCTCCACTCACTCCTGGATTGCCCTTCGAGGCGCCATCGACATTGACTTTATACCAATTGGACGGAGGAGGCACCCATGAAACTGAAATCTCCTTTCTTACACGGTTTCGAGAATTGAAGACTCCATCCGTAGCCTCCACGCAAGAATTAATCCAATAGAAAATCTGAGCTCGCAACTGCTCTTTAGATGGAATAACCGAACTAAACACATGTTCATTCCTCCACTTCCAGATATGCCACAAAGCAAGTCCAAAAACCAAACCAGGAGGGAGAGTTTCAAAATTAACAAATAACCAATCCCGTACCTTTTCCATCCAGCAGCTAGCATCTGAAGAATAAAAATCCAGTAAAGAGGTTGCATCCAGGACACTAACCCAAAACCATCGGATAGCGAGACAGTCCCGGAAACGATGCTCTAAAGTCTCGGCTTCAGAATGACAAACTGGACAATGGTTATCTGCAACAAATCCTCACTTAACTCTTTCACAATTTGTCATCAGTTTCTTTAATTGAAATAACCAAAGGAAAACTCGAACCCGTTGTGGCACTTGGAGCTTCCAAACAAACTTCCAAATATTCATAGAACCAACAATGTCAGGAGGAGATAACAAGCAGTAGCCGAAGAGACTGTGAATTTACCACTTGCCGTTCCAGACCAGAAAGAAGAATCAGCCTCACTATCATCCATGGCTAAAACAATAGAGCTCAATTTACGACATACCATATCAGGGAGGTATTGGTTTAGAACATCCCATTTCCATCCATTCGGACCCCAGTAATCCGTAACAACATGCATCAAAAAGCTTTGAGGGACAGGACTAGTAGTCAAGGCGAACAGAGGAGAGTCAAGCACCCAATTGTCCAACCAAAACTTAGCTTTAAGCCCATTATACACCGAAAATGCAGCACCCAGAAGAAGAAGAGGAACAGAATCAACAATACCTCGCCATATTATTGAATCTCTAGGCTTCCGAGTCCAGCTTTGAATAGATGTATGATCAACAGTATATTTATGGCGAATAACAAAACACCAAAACTGTTCCGGATTATTAAATAACCTCCATCCCATCTTAGCCACTAAAGCTTTGTTCATAGTCAAACATGAGCGGATACCCAAACCACCTGCAGAGGTCGGCTTAGTGACAGTTGCCCAATTGACCAAATGCAGACTCGACATTCCTCGCCCTTTACTCCATATAAAATCTCGAACTTTCCTGTCAAAAGCTGCGCAAATAGACTTAGGGAGTAAAGTAACTTGCATAACATGAACTGGCAAAGATAATAACACAAATTTGGCTAAGGTAACCCGTCCAGCCAAAGAGAGAAGGGGCCTTTTCCATCCAGCCAATGCTTTATCCATCTTGGTCAATATAGGCTCATAAAGTTCCTTTTTAACCCGTCCTGTAATCATAGGAACGCCTAAATACGTTCCAAGAGAGGTAACCTCCTTCATCTCCAAACTGCTAGTGACTTGATCTCTCAAGATGGCAGGTGTATCAGTAGAGAAAAAGACAGAAGATTTATTAAAATTGACTTGTTCTCCTGAACTGTTACAGAACTGTTGAAGACAAGCTTTAATCACATCAACTTGCTCAATTGAAGCTTCAGCAAATAATAATAAATCATCAGCAAAGAAAATATGAGACAACGCCGGCCCTCCTCTAGAACACTGAAAAGGCTTCCAGGCTCCTGTAAAGACAGAATCATGGATAATATGACCAAGCCGTTCCATAGCTAGAACAAACAGATAAGGGGAGATGGGGTCTCCTTGGCGAACCCCCCGTGTTGGCGAAAACGGCTCAGATAAATCATTATTCCAACGGATCTGCATTGTACAAGCCTGAAGACATTTTAAAATAAGATCTCGCCAGTGTTGCGAAAAACCAGCCAGAAGAAGAGATTCAAGGATGAAATCCCAACAAAGTCTGTCAAAAGCTTTCTCTAGATCAATTTTAATCACCATGGTTGCCTTTCCTCTACCTCCAATGTTCATAGAATGGATAATTTCCTGTAAGATAATCACATTGTCATGCAGCAACCGCCCCGGTATAAAACTGGTTTGGACTGGTGCAATGAGCTGAGGAAAAACCATTCTCATCTGATTAGTCAAAACCTTGGTGATTATTTTAAAATTGACGTTGCAAAAGCTTATAGGCCTGAACTGAGAAATTGATTCAGGTTTCTCTACCTTGGGAATCAAAGTTAACCATGTTTGACAAGTATTATTCTCAAAAACCCCCTGGTTAAGAAAATTCAAAGTTGAGTCCGTCACTTGAGCTCCCACAATATCCCAGGATTGCTGGTAGAATCCAGCTTGGAACCCATCAGGTCCAGGAGCCTTGGCTGGATTCATATCAAAAACCGCCTTTCGAACCTCATCCGCTGTAAAACAACTATTAAGAAAAGCTAAATCTGAATTCCGTAAATGAGGAAAGCGAGTGAGTGTAAAACAAGGCACAAATTCTTAATCCCCACAAGAATACAGATCTTTATAAAAATCCACAGCAACTCATAAAATCTCCACCGGATCGGAAAAACAAGACCCGCCAGAGATAATAGAATGAATTTTATTGCTGAAATTCTTCTTGAGAACTAGTCAATGATAGTATGCTGTATTCCTATCTCCACTAGTCAACCAATCCGTTCTAGATTTTTGAAACCACAACAGCTCTTCCTGGTCAAGCAAAGCATCTAATTGGGATCGAAGTTTAACCTCCAGCTTACTCAAACCCCGATCAACAGATATACTTAATCTCTCCTGTACACCCCTGAGACGGTTCAACAGAGTCCGCTTCCTTTTATAAATGTTGCCAAAGACATCAAACTTCCACACATTTAAATTATTTTGCAAGGCAATCAAATTCTCATGAACTAAGTGACTAGATTTCCAGGAGCTTTGAACAATCCGCCTGAAATTAAAATGCTTGCACCAAGCAAGTTGGAAACGAAAGCTTTGAGGAGAACGGTTAACAGTAACCTGATGTAAACTCACCAAGAGAGAAGAATGATCAGAGAAATAATGCTCAAGATGAGTTACAGAAGAGGAAGGAAACTGAGAACACCATGAGAGAGTAGCCAAAGCTCTGTCAAGACGGGCAGCCTTGTAATTCATTGTTGACGGACCTTTAACCCATGTAAACTTAGACCCTGTAAAACCAACATCAATCAATCCCAAAGAATTAGCCCAGATACGAAACTTACTACAACGAAGACCAATGCCATCACAAACACTGGTTGTTTCATCAACTTCCATAACCATATTGAAATCACCAGCGAGTAACCAAGGCCGTTTAATGGTCAAAGCTAGACGGGACTACCTTATACTGCTGTAAATTCCCATTGACCTGTACCAGGAGAATCAACACAACAATGTATAAATTGAGAATTAGTATGAAGAATTTGAACAGACCCCGAATTCCACAAAAGCCAAATTCCCCCACTAAATCCAACTGCCTCCACACGAATCCAGTTCTGAAAATTCAAACCCAACATAATGCAATCTGCATTATTTCCAGAAGTACGAGGCTCAAAAATGGCAACAACCCCAGGCTTAAATTGGGCACAATAAGATCTTAAGGCTTTCTGACTACGCTTCCCAGAAATGCCCTGTATATTCCAGACCAATAAAGACATAAAAGAATATAAAAGAAACCAACACATCAGAAACCCCAGAAAAGACCAAATTAACAATGAATTTGGCCTCTACCACAATCCTCATGATTAGATCCATCAAACTCTTTATCACCCTGTTGCCCAATACCCGCTGCACCAGAGTCACAAAACATAGCATCATCTCCAGGATCCAGGACCTCAACCAAGTCCGAGACCTCCTCAACCGAAACAACACCATTCGCAATATCACCCTGAACCACCGTGTGAACTCCTCTTGCCGCAGCAACCGTGGAAGAGCTTGGGCGGGGAGGGAGTGAAGAAGGGCAAGGCATGGGTAATTTTGAAGAAACAGCTGCAAGATGAGAAGATGAAGGAGTAGTTATTGATGGCAGAGGAACTGGTTCTTGAACAACAATCCCTTTCGAAGCTCGTGGAGAAGAAGCAGAAGAAACAGGGTCTTTGGATTGAAGGGAGTCAGACTCCACGTGCTGTTTTCCTTTACCATTAGAGGCACTGGCTGTAGGTTTAGTTAAAGGCTTTGGGTTCTGCTGGGCTCCAATATGGGCCATATTACTTTGATTAAGGTCCATACTAATCTGGTTCCCTTCCTCAATCTCCAAAACAGAAAACATATTCTGCCTTTGACTAGAAGAAGCCTTATTATTATTGGCATTGACTTGCCTTACAGCTAAAGAGTTTGATTTTGAGGAAACCTTATCTTTGGGTATCTTTATCCCGTCAATTATGGGATCAGATTTACGAAAATTCCTCCTAGCTGGTTTTCTCGCCACCATCCATGGCCCAAAAGCCTCCAAAACTTCAGCTGCTACTGCCGACTCCGTCGCAACCACCTGAGAAGGACGGACATCGGCTATAGGAACGCCAGCATTTCTGCTTTGACTCTCAGTAGGCTGAACCTTACTCCCCTTATAGCACGAATCCTGCCGATGACCATAACAACCACAAGAAAAGCATATCAGCTGCAAGCCTTCGTATTCCAGCCTTCGAATTTTTCGTCGAAATCTGAACTTGGCTAACAAAGGCTTGGACAAATCTATCTCAACACAGAAACGAGCATACTTCCCACTAGCCACATCCATAGTTGCATTATCAAACCTCACCGGCCGTCCTATCTTCTTAGCTAGGCTCCATAAAAAGACTTTAGAATAGTATTCTATGGGGAGATCAGGTACTCGAACCCAAACCAATGTTCTATCAATATCATCCGATTTAGGATCAAAATTTGGTCTCCATGGTCTAAATGACAAGTAATGATCAGCTATTACCCATGGACCTCCATACAAAGCCATCTCATACTCCTGCATGTTTGATAACTTAGCTAAATAGTAACCATTAGACAGATCGATAAGTTCAATACCAGACTTAACTCCCCATAACGACTTGATTCTTCGCAAAAGAAAAGCAAAGCCAACAGTCCGACCGAGCAGCTTCAAAACCAGAGTTTGTTTCCAGGGAGCCCTCAACAAACTCTTCTTCTCTTTGCTGATGCGGATGGTAGGGCACTCTGAATCATCATTATCATCCTCAGTATCGGATTCATCATCAGACCAAGCTTGGTCCAGAAACTCTGCACCAGGAATATTCTCAACATTTCTAGTGTCATTCATCACAACATCTTTGAAAGACACCTTGCGTCTACTTTCATCAATAACCCGGTTGTCACAATCCACCTCAAAATCTTCCAAAGAGCTGGGGAGACCATCTCTCATCTTAACTTTCTTATTACTCCGGCTAAGTTGATCCATCTCTTCCGGCGAGGAAGGAGCATTAGAAGTCAGAGCATCGTCCATAAAATTAGAAGTTATTTTGCAAAAATTATCAAGCCAAGATTTGATGATTAATTATTTATTATTTTTTATGAATTTAAATATATATTCCAAACTATTTTTAACATTCACTTTTCACCCATTTTTGATAATTATATGGTTAGCATTAATATAAGATATATTATAGTTTATTGTCGGAATATATTTAATAATAATTTTTATTATTACATTTATTACTTTGTCAAAAACTAATTTTATTTATTACTATTAATGTATCATACGTCTGTCGGATTTGAACTTGAAATTTGACTTAAGTTGAATTATATATTACCACTTAGGTTAAATAAAGCAAATGCAATAAATACTGATAAAATTTGATTTATATAGTGCATCATTATTGATTAAGATCTAATATTAATTATTCCCATATTTGAAAACTCGAATTTTATAACATTAAATTCAATCCCGATGGATTTTGTTAGTTGCCAAAGAGTACATTTAATATGACTCAATTATTTTAATTAAAGAATTAAAAATTCAATCCATTTAATGAAATTTATTAGAGAAAATTTTAAATATTCTCATTTAAATTAAATGTAACTCTAGGACTAAAATGATAAAATAAAACTCCTTTCTAGATACTATTTTTCTTTGTAGTCTTTCCTAGATTATAGTTTACCTACCATTTTAATAAGTTAACTATCATGTTAAATATTTATAATATTTTAATTTAATATTACTTATAAAATGTATTTCATAATAAAATAATAAAATAATAAAAAATATATGAAAATATATATTTTTTATAAAAATAAATAATTTTTCTTTATCTTTATAAAATGAAAAGCTTCATAGGGGAAGAGAGCATTATTTTTACATTCAAATTACATATGATTTAGATGAATTTGATTATTTTAAATTTTATTTCAAATACATGAATTAATTTTATCATTAATTAAATTAAGTTTTTTATATATCAATTAAAACGATGTAAATAAAAATGTTTTTCGTGTCAAAGAAAACTCTATCCATATTGAGTTAAAATTTCAGTTTGATCGTTGATATGCTAAACTATTATAACCATAACATGTCGAAGAAGTATTATTACAATACTATAAGATTACCCCAAATTATATATATTTTTAAAATTTTCAATTTTTATGTACTAAATTTCCCTTAAAAAAATTTAAAAAAAATCAACTAAATAATGAAAAAACTTTTTTACGATGCACCTTTTATTTCACAATTAATTTAGTTTTCTTTTTGATATTTTTATTTTTTGTTTCAATAGATTAAAAGAGAATTACATTAAAATTGTTCATTTTATTTGAATTTCAAAGTAAAAAATGTTTTCTTGTGAATAATATGTTTTAGCACAATATTAATGATTTTTTGTAATTATATATGTTAGATTGAATTAAAATAAATTTTACTAACAAAAATAAAATAAAATAATATACTTAAAAGTAAAAATTAGAAAATTGAATATATTTTATAAAAAAATATTGGATTCTTCCAACAAAGCG
This sequence comes from Garcia nutans, assembly GCA_947685225.1. Taxonomy (NCBI): domain Eukaryota; kingdom Viridiplantae; phylum Streptophyta; class Magnoliopsida; order Malpighiales; family Euphorbiaceae; genus Garcia; species Garcia nutans. Next base: position 57,254,688 of record CANTUV010000039.1, read on the forward strand.
ATTACAAATTCCTACGTATATAAAATGGAAAATATTTTTCAAAAACATATATTACATGTATACCAAAAATGATATTTTGCTAAATTAATACACAATAAAATCTATAATAATTATAACATGTTTTTTTTTTTTGAAATGAAATGGACCTTTATTAGCACAATTCAAGTTGGAGTACATCTGCAATGGGATTAGAAATAGAATCCCAATAAGTTAGGCTTGCATTATTAATAGTAGTTTTTGCCAAATAGTGAGCCACCATATTTGCATATCTAAAAATTCAACTAATAGACCAATTATGTCGTTGTTGTAAGAGAAGAGAGCAATCCTTAACTAAAATTCCATATTCTGAAAAATCACAACACTTAGATGTGATGGCGTCCATCAAAATTTTTGCATCCACTTCCAAAAAACTAGAACCTGGATAGAAAGAGATTAACCACTTCAAATCTCACCTAAAGCATATGTTTCTGCAAAATCTGCTGAAGAATAATTCTTAATAGTATCAGAAATTGTGGACACAATTTTTCTGGTCGTCTCTTACAACTGCTGCAAAGCTAGAAATGGGTCATGTTCTCCGAAGGCAAAATCTACATTACACTTCCAAGTCTCCATTGGCGGTCTCACCCATCTACATCTTCTTCTATCAGAATTAGCAGCTGACGAAGGCAAAGTAGCCCGTGAAACAACTGTTGATGACCAAAAAACATAATAATGCAATGAGAAACTAACAAATAACAATATAAGCAACAAAAAGCTCTGTTTCTCCACATAAATATATTTCTAGCATACTATAATCTCCAAAGCAAACAATGAAAAATCTCAACATTCTCCTTCCTTTATGATTCCAGAATATTGAAGAAAAAACAACCAAAACAATCAAACGTGTCAAGATTAATTGAAAAGGCTAAAGCATAAACATCCCAGCAAGCCTTAGCTGTTTTGCATTTAAAGACACGAGTTATATGCCTTTAAATATTTAGTTTTATTTAACCTGTTATATTTTAAAATTTTCTGTTTTATTTTTTTGATTAAAAAAAAAAAAATAAATGATTTTTTATTAGAAATATAAAAATACCTTTTATTATAAATAATAATAATAAAGGATTTTTTTCAATTAGTTTTTATTTTTTACTTTTAACCGTTGGATCGAAACAGTTGACGTGGCAGATATCAGCCACCTCACCTGGAAACCACTGGATCTGGACGTATCTCCGCCGAGAAAACAAACTCGGGATCACTAAGCCCGACAAAGCTCCGAACCGACAGATTGGTCCGGGCAACTAATTTTGAAACTGAGCTTCTTTCAATAGTTATTGCCATCAATACTTAGCATAAGATTCTGATACTAATTTAAATTATTGGGAATCTCAAGTATTAGAAGATTTGGTTCTCCGAAATCAGTCGACCATGGGCCGCTCACGAGCAGTGTCCCATTCTTTTGATGAAATCGCCAACCAGAGGTACGTACAATGAATAATTTCTTCTTCTTCTAATATGTAAAATTCAAATTGTTTCAATTGATTATGCACTGTTTGGTTGCTGAAAACTTCATAGGAAATGCAAAAAATTCCTCAACTTGCCAACTTATTGTTTTTATTTTAGTGGCTCTTTTAATTAAACAGTGTATGCTTATCATAATAAAAGTTGAACATTGAACAATTGTAATGGAGTTTTGGTTTCAATTCCCTTTTCCTCTGGTCTAATTACAAGGCCTTGTTCTGTTAACTTGCTAGCTCAGGATTTTTCAGTTAAAAAAAAAAATCGATTTTGTTTTGTATATATGCAGAGAATTGTATTTCTTGCTTTTGTTGACGCCAGCTGAATTCAGTTTTCAGTTCTGAAAACCCATTTTTGGAGGAGGAAAAAAAAGAACCTTGGAGATAATCCTTGAGTCAATAATCATATGAAATTTCTAATTCATATTTGATTTTGGAGTTATATTAGATTGCCTTTTATAGGTATTTTTGATGTTTCATTGTGGGATCATTGCATTAGATTTACCTTATAGCCTTCGGTGTTTTATTTTCATTTGTTGCCTTATTTGACATTTCTCACTCGCTCTTTCTTTTTCTGAGTAGATCAAAGAGAAAAAAGACAGCTTCCAGTCTAGGTAATGCACAGACTGCATCTACAGGTAAACTTTTGTTAACCTCTGAAACTCTTGCACACATTCCCAGTTTTGCACATATATATGCATACGTATACCTATATTTATAACAATCATCTCATACAAATGCAGTATGTCAAGAGATGAGTGAAGGGAAAGCTGCTCTGTACCACTGTAATTATTGCAAAAAAGATATCTCTGGGATGATTCGCATTAAGTGTGCAGTGTGCCCAGATTTTGACCTTTGCATTGAGTGCTTTTCTGTTGGAGCTGAGGTTACTCCTCACAAAGGCGTTCATCCATATAGGGTTATGGTAAGACATCTTTTTCAATAACATATATTTTATTTTATCTTAGATCATCTGTTTAAGTATGTATTAGAGCAGAATGGCACCAAAGATATATGAAGCCACATCTGGAAGAAAACCTTTGCGGCCTCGTTCAACTAGTTCAACAATATTGACAGCATTGCGTGCTGGCGTATATGCCTTTGAGAATGCATTTTAAACTTTTGTCTAAACAATGTGGTGCACTTGCTTTCACCCCTTCCATTTTGTATATAACTTTTGTGCCCTTTTGTATGCCGATCCACTATGAATTTATGAAATGCAAATGGACTTATGGCCTAAACTGGGATTTAACCTAATTAGCCCCACTTTTCATTTTTTTCCTTTCACAGGACAATTTGTCTTTTCCTCTCATTTGTCAAGACTGGAATGCAGATGAAGAGATATTACTCCTTGAGGTATTTCTTTTGTGATTGATATCAGATCTTCTTTAGATTCTGAAGGATTCATCAGATTTCTCTTGTTAATGCTACTTATAGTCACTGTGAATCTGCAAGTTGTTCCACAATGATGGTTAGCTAACAAATTTCTTGTTTTTAGGGCATTGAAATGTATGGTTTTGGAAAGTGGAATGAAGTTGCAGAACATGTTGGAACCAAGAACAAGTCACAATGTATATGTCACTATAATGCTGTGTACACGAATTCCCCTTGCTTTCCTCTCCCGGTAAGATTAATATCAGCGTATGTCATATTCACCTAATATTACACGGAAAAATATATGTATGCACATCTATTACTAATAATAGTAGTAGTAATAATAATGATAATGATAATAGCATCACTATCATTTATCCATTATGATTTATTTGCCCAGGACATGTCTCATGTTATGGGAAAGAGCAGAGAGGAGCTCGTCTCAATGGCCAAAGGACATGGTGTAGTCAAGAAAGGTTAATTTACCATCGATTTAACATTTTCCTGGAAACTTGCAGGCTAAAGTGAAATTTTACTTTCAGGTCACACGGCGACAACACTTACCGTTGCGCCAAGGCTCCCCTTCCTTCACATTAAGAATTGTTACAGTAAAATTTGTAGTCACGGGTTCGAGTCGTGGAAATGGCCTCTTGCAATTAATTGTAAGGGAAGGCCGCATACAAAGACCCAATGGGTCCGACCATTCCCCGGACCCCGCTCATTGCGGGAGCATTCGTGCACCGGACTGTCTTTTTTTTTTTTTAAATTCTTAATGTGAAGTTGTAGGCTATTGATAATAGTTTGAACTGTTTATAGTGCCTACTTCCTTCGGGCAAGTCAGTTGACTGGGACAATCAGTTATATGCTTCTTATTGTGTCTTATCATTTATAGCTATTTTACATGTTATTGATTCTCTTACATTAATGTTATGTTTTTCAGTTCACCCTTTCTGTGTTTGAGAGTCCAGAGTGTGCATTCTCTTTAAGTGTTTTTCTGGCATTATTGAGGAAACACCCTCTTGAATGTTAGGATCAAAAGCAACTAGAAATTGGTTTTAAGCTGCAACAGAGATGTTTTGGTGATAAAAATTCTGTAACTTTGTAAAAGAGAAAAAAAAGGCATCCAAAACGTGCTTATAAAAAGCAGTTTTTAATATAATGCTGATTGTTCCTTGGGCCTGTTTGTTAGTATCATAGCTTTCCCTTTTTTTTTTCTTGGCTATGTATTTTGGATTCTTATGTGAGATAAATTTGCTGGACTGACATGTAATTTCTTTTCCCTAGAGTTTCCTGCACTTGGGGAGCTTACATTGAAAGAAGAGTCTCTCTTATCTGAAAGAATCAAGTATAGACATCTTCTTCATTATGTTTTTTACTTTCATTTCACTCCAATCCTGGTTTGATGTTATTTGCTAATTCCTGTGAATGTGCTTGATCAGAAATGAAGCACAAAAAAAGGATGATGTAGCTTCCCAATCATCATCTAGCTTAAAAGCAGGTAGCTGTTAATTGTCCTGACACCTGGCATACATTTAATTTTGTTGAATTTCTATTGAAGGTTAACTTTTTTGGCCTACGCTGTGAAAAACTCCATAATTATTTAATGGACTTTCCCTGTTGACATCAGAATTTGGCGCTTCTATGAGTTCAAGCAGTGGCAACACCTTTTCAGGGTCAGTAAAGAAGGCTTCCAATATGGCCCAGATTAAGGATGGAATTAAAGTGGAAGGTATGCTTTCTGCAGTTTTTCGTATGTTAAACTCTTTGCTATTTGAGAACTATACTCTTCAAGGGGGTCTTCCTTTTTGACAACTGGTTTGGTCCCTTTTGCCTGGACTAGTATCTCATGATATGTCTAATATCTTTTTCATTGGCATTTTTTCTTAAAACTAGGTGCAAAACGAAAAATTAGAGGGGCATTGATATGACATGGTCATGATCTCTTGGATAATGTTCTTGAACAAGTTTTTAATTGGAAGCTAAATTTTGCTTTAATGTAGGACTTCTTTTGGAGTCTAAAGTTATTGAAAATTTTCAATGTTTCAGTACTTTTAAAAGGTTAACTAAGATTGTTTATTGGGTTTTATTCTTGTATTTATTCAAGTTTGTTAATGGATTGATGTCATTTATATTATTATGTTTTTGGAGATATGGTTGGCTATTGTTCTTTTCATATCATTTACAGATTCTCTGGCAGACAGGAGTATTGGAGAGAAAAAACTTAGGATTTCAGGAGAGGAAGGACCATCCATGACAGAGTTGAGTGGCTACAACTTCAAGAGGCAGGAATTTGAAATTGAATATGATAACGATGCAGAGCAGTTGTTGGCAGACATGGAATTCAAAGACACCGACACTGATGCTGAACGTGAACTGAAACTGCGAGTTCTGCGTATCTACTCAAAAAGGTAACTGGGGAGTTGCCTAAAAATTATATTAATAAACTATATATGTAAGGCTGATGAACATTCTCCACTTCTATTCAATTGAAGATGGGACAAATTGAAAAGTTAATATTGGCATTACAGCCAAAGAACTGTGTATATTCTAACCCAGTCCGAAGCAAATGGTGCTTTTGATCTTGTTCTGGGTAGTCCTGTAAGAGCATATCTGCCACCTCATAACTGATGCCATGAATTTGTTGATGCTCGGGCATTTCTGGTCAAAGTTTGAAAGATCTCAAGAAAGTAGGTCCTAGACTAGAACACTAGAACAATTTGATGAAACTTTTAACTTCAAAATTCAATCACATCATTCGCTTTTGAGATTCAAATTCAGAGATTTTTCAATTATATAATATTTTGTCCGAAAACGATGGGGACTTGTTGACAGGCTTGATGAGAGGAAACGTAGGAAGGATTTCATACTAGAAAGAAATTTACTTTACCCAGATCCATTTGAAAATAGCCTTTCACCTGAAGAGAGGGAAATATATCAGCGTTACAAGGTCTTCATGAGGTTCCACTCAAAAGAAGAGCATGAAGAGCTGATGAAGAGTGTTATTGAGGAACACCGGATTGTAAAAAGAATAAAGGATCTTCAGGTTTGATACATTTCATACGCTTGACCTCTATATGCTTTATTAAGTTTCATAGATCTTGTTATTTTTAGCCCTTGTTGTAGTGCTACTGTGCTAGAGCTACTGTTTCTTCTGGAGCAATTTAAGGAAATTTATGTTTCTTGGTTATGAACTTTTCTTACGCTTGTTTGGTATAGGATTGTGTTTCTAGTTTCACATGATGTTTATAGCTGGCAAAACCAGTTATTCCTGTCTTGAAACGGTTTCTTTTTTTATGAATAAGAATAATAATAGGAAATTTAATAAAGTTTATTTTAAACAATGTGAGTAAGCACATATGTCCTATGCTTTAATAAAAGATCTAAGCATTAAAAAATAAAAAAGAAAAGGGAGAAAAACTGTTGTTTGCTTCTCTTAGAATTCTTAAGTGAGCTATTATGTTCTGGGAGTAGAAAATTTATATTTACTCTGCATCTATGAGAAGATATTTTTTCTCAAAGCAATTATGAGTACTGGATTCCATTTTGTATCCATTACCAAATGACATCTCATCTTTCTGTTACATTTTACAAAAATAATTATGCAGGAAGCTCGAACTGCTGGATGTCAAACAGCTGCTGAGGCAAACAGATTTATCAAGCAGAAACAAAACAAGGAGGCTGATGAAAACGTCCAAAGAGTGAACGAAAGTACAGCGACTGGTCCAAATGGTAAAGTGGTGCAGAGACCTACTAATCTTAAAGGAGAAGTTGATGGCAGCCCTTGTGGAATCGGTAGGGGACCTACTGGTTTACATACTAACGGCAAGGATGCATCCTCAACTATTGCAAAAGAAATCTTATGTTCGCTAGATGATTGGGATATCTCTGGGTTCCTGGGGGCTGATTTGCTTTCTGATTATGTAAGAATGCGGTTTCAACATATTGATTTTACTTATCAGATGACATTTATATTTTCAATTGGGTCCTTACAGTTCATAGTTCTGGATTGATTTTGGTAGCAACCACCCAAACTACTGGATCTGTGCTTATTCATGTCCAAGCGTGTCCACAAAATTATATGTTCCAAGCTGAGATTTTTAATTTTTTTGACTTGTCAATGCGGTTCTTGCACACAGGAGAAACGACTTTGTGGTGAGATGAGAATACTACCTTCACATTATCTCAACATGCTTCAGACTATGTCAGTGGAGATTATGAAGGGCACTGTTACTAAGAAATCTGATGCACATGGCTTATTCAAGGTGGAACCAAACAAAGTGGATAAAGTTTATGATATGCTGGTAAAAAAAGGGATTGCTCAAGCATGACTAGGTATTACATCTCTATTGTTGTTTACCAACTTGTGCAAATTTTGTTTGTGAATGTGAATTTTTGTACAGTAAATTTCAAGTGGGCTGCCAATGTTCATGTGAGGAAAATATGAAGTGCGATAAATAGTGTCTAATTGTCTTATCAATGGTAAAGTGGTCAAATATTTACCGAGAGAAACAATTATGGATGTTAGTCGTGGGGGCGTGTTTTGAATTGTTGTTGGTTCTAGAGAGGTTAAAATTACATTTGGTTTTAAGCTGCAGCTTCTGGGTAGTTTGTAGGAAAAACATCAGGATAAAACCGTTATCTCCCTTTCCTTGATATCTTAGTCAACTTGGATATATGAATCCGTTCTCTTCGTTTTTGTCATTCTTGGTAGATTCCATGTCTTGAAGCTCTACAGTTTTATTTACCAAAGTTACAAATAGTATATTTAATTCATAATTAAGTCTTTGTCTTTGTCTTAATTAATTAATTTATTTCATGAATAATGTCAGCAATCTTTGATGAACAAACAACTCCAATAGAGTTGAAGGTATAGAGCTAAAAATAGAGGGAAGTGGCCAAAGCTGCACTATTTTATTTTAATTCATGGCCATCCTAATTGATTATAGCTGTTCACTCTTCGTTCTCTTTTTTATTAATTGGAGTTGAAAATATTATAATATAATTTCTGAATTTTTTTTAAAGAAAAATTAAACTGGAAATGATGATTCTCAAATTTTAGAAACTGTTTTAAATAAATATATATATATATATATATATTCAAAACTAGATTAATTTAAACTCAAATAAATAAATAAAAACCCCCTTTTTTCGTGGTATGAGATTAGAGTTGAATATTTGACGGAGTATACGTCATTCGCTTTAGCCACTAATCAATTAATGGTTAATATATTCAAATGTGTATAGAATTTATGCCAATTCTATTTAAATTTCCTATTAATTTAATTTGTCCACATTAAAATAATCAAAGACACTTATTTTTCTAAAATATTATTATTCTTTAATTTTTTTTATTTTTCTAAAATAGAGAGATCCAATTGAAAAAAAATCAATAGGAACTTTCCACCAAAAAATTAAATATAATATATTTACAAGAAGAAAAATACATTTAATATATTTACAAGAAAAAAAAAAGTTTCTTCACTAAAAAACACAAATAATCCATATATTTCTATATGAACATAATAAATATAACATGAAATCAGTTATTTTTTAGATATTATTCTAAATTTAAGACAATAAATCCAATTTTTCATTATAATTACGTTTAATAGTTATATTTTTTTAATTAACAAAAAAAAAGTGACAAAAATAAATTAAATCATTACAAAAGATATGTTGCTAAGTTCTTTTATCAGGATTCAGTTCAAAAAAAAAAAGTTCTTTTACCAGGACGCCTGAGATCCACCGGAGCAACAATATTAACGAATTTACACAAATATCAAATCAAAGAAAAAAATAATAAAATAATCATTACTTATTTACTCCATTTAAAAAAAAAATTAAAAAAGTCAAGGTATGAAAGTATGGGAAGCTGCTACTGTCATGTAGTCTAATAGTTAGAAATATCATGGGCGAAAATGAAGAATATTAGTAAACGCGTGTATCAACTAATTTTGATGCTACATCCTTTAAAATTCTAAATTCTTGGAAAAAAAATTATGAACCATTCACTTTATTATTTCTTCAATGGGTCCTTTTTATTTGGTTATTAATTAGTAATATCTAAGCAGAAAATTTATTTTTAATATTTCATATTTTCAACAACATATTTCAAAATCCTATAATATAATATACAAAATAATGACAAACAATTCAACTAAGGTGCATATTACAAAATTTAATTGTGAACTTAAAATAAACATTGATTATTATGTTAGGACCAAACTGTTTTGGGTTCAGATATAAACCACTAATTCAGGCATAATTGATTTGAGAGGAAAATACTAGGAAAAAATTAAGTAATTAATTTATGTAATCATGAATTATTATGTAAAAATATATATAATTTGGAAACTAAAACCTATAAATTTGCATGTTTAAATTGATATATTGTAATCCTTATTGATCAAGTATTACTCAATAATTAATGTATAGTCAAAAATATATACGAGTTTAGTGTACAATCACATTCATATAAGTAGAATGAGTATGAAGCCTGCTGTTTATTTATCTTTTAATTTTTTGTCAAATTTTTTTAAGTGCATTATAAACTCGGATGATATGGGTTCTTCGTATATCCGTTATAAATAATTTATCTATAAAAATTACAGTTTCGAAAAAAAAAGAAGTTACCGAATAAAAACTAAAACTAATTGAAATATTTAAATATCAACGATGAGTATTAAGTGGGTATACTGATAATCAATAGACCTGTGGCATAAGCTTCCGTGTAAATTTGGGAATTGTTCCAAATTTGGCTTGGGTTGTTTAATAATAAAAAAAGACGTAATACCAATTGATATAAATCAAAAGATAATATTAAACTAAAAAAACGTTACTGATAAAAAAAAAAGGACTAAAAAACGTGTATTTTCGTGAATTTTTCAGAATGTTTGCCTTTATTTAACTAAAATCAAATAACTTTTAAATATTTAACTCCATGAATCAGAGAAATTTCACTTATTATAAAAATTTCATCTGGAACACTTGAAGATTAAATATTTTGAAGGTAAAATCTCTTGATTTCCTCTTCAACTATACTCACAAATTACATGACAAATATTCCACCAATAATCTTAGCTCAATTACGCCATTATATTTCCAAAATTTGGATCTGTCATAGTCCAATACATGGTTACAATTTTTTTAAAATATGTTCACATTAAATAAATAAAAAAATTGAAAAATCTAAAAAAGTTGTGTTCGAGCATGGAAGATGAGAATTCAAACATTTTGATAACATAAAAACTCAATACTGGTGAAATATGTATATGTGAAATAAATAATTTCTTACTTATATTGGGTAACTGGCTAGCAATTATTGGCACATATACATCCCTTTTAAGGTTGCTAAAAAGAGATATCTATGAAAAATACAATATGGGCCTTATTTTTTAGCAGCAGTAGCACATCAATTGATTTTCATTTATGTGTAATGTCAATCTTACCTCTGGATTCATTGATTTTTAAGATAAAATAATTACTTTTAAATGATATTTTAGTCTTTATCTTACTAAATGGAGCTTGCTGATATAAGGTGAAAGCAAAATTATGGAAATGAGTTTTTCTATTTTCATAACCCACAGAGATTTTAAAGAGCATTCAAGTATTTATACTCTTAAGTGGATCTACTGATAGTAGTGAAACTAAAATTATTTAATTGGGTCTTTCTTTTTCATAAACACAAAGAAAAAACGAGATCGTTAAACATTTTATTTGAGAGTTAATAGTTTTTACAGACTACAATAAAATTATGATTTTGGACTTTTAGCTTCTCTGCATGTTAACTATTTCTAATAGGGTAATTTTGAAATTTAAATTATAAAATAAATATAATACATTACTTATCAAAACACTTGGTGAAATCAAGGTTTTGGACCAGTGATTTCTCTAGCAATATTTTTTAAAAACATTTAAATGGCTAAATTTTTAACGGATCAATATAAGTTTAGTTATCTCTTAAAAAATTTAACATGAGCCTCATGCAGATTACTTAATTTTTTAATATATAATTTTTATCCGCTCAAAAATATTTTATTTCACTTTATTTTTTAAAATTTAATATATTTATTTAATCTTTTTTCATATATATATATATATATATTATATTAAAACAACTAATGCTGTCATAATATTATATTATGCAGCTCGCTCTTATTCTGCCACATATTTTAATTATTTATTATAATAGATATTTATTTAATATTTATTTGAAAGAGTTTAAATAGATTTATAATATCTTATTTGATATTGATAATAATTATATATATTTTGAGAAATTATTAGTTAATATATTTTATTTTTAATAAAAATTGAAAAATTTTAAAATCCATCAATTTAAGTGAAAAAAAATAATAAAAGTATGTAAAAATTAACTAATGTATTATTACAGCTAGAACTCAATTTTGTGAAATATTTAACATATTTTATTAATATTAAATTTATTATCAATGCACTTTATGTTTTTTACAATATTAAATTTATTATGATAATTAATTAATTAATTATTATAGATATTTATTTAGAGACTTTAAATAGGATTAAAATATCCTATTTTACATTGGTAATAATTACTCAATTTAAATTTTTTAAAATATTAAATTTATTATTTATTAGAATAGATAATTAATTAGTTAATTATTATAGATATTTATTTAGAGAGTTCAAATAAATTTATAATATTAAATTTGATATCGATAATAATTAATTAAACTAAATTTTTTAAAGTATTAAATATATAAGGGTATACTCTAAAAAAAGCACCCTCCCTTTAGTAAATTCTATTTTCACTTTGAATCACAATCATAAAGTGACTATTGGTTTAGTTTCTAATCTCTCAATTTTTAATAATCATAAAGCGGTTACATTAGCATTTGGCAATTTTTTTTTATGAAATAGAAAGTAAGTCAGAGGTTATTAATCCTGTAGTAAATTTTTATGATTTGTATTTATGGGTATTCTTATTTTTATTTTTATTTTCAGTTTAGTTTTTATAGACTATTATAATTATTTTCTCAATGAACATTTATAGACAATTGTGCATTTGCAATTTTGGATTGTTAATTTTATTTTTAACGAGAATTATTATTTTTATGATGGCATCTCGCTTTTATTTGATAAAAGTTTTCAATGAAACTCAAGATTGATATTGAATTAAATATACAATAGTTTATATTTATTATAAATATAAATATATACCATAAACACATTATGGTGTATATTTTTATTTATGGTGTATTTTTCATGTTTTATCTAATGAAGCATAAGACGATTATATAAATTATATTTATTTTAATTCTTCCATAAAAACATTATAATACTTATTTTATTTATAACAAGTATAATTGAAGAAACTATTAAGAAAATACTTATTAATAAACTTAAATAAATTATGTAAAGAATTAAAATATCAGTACTCTATTCATTGAATGGCAAAAATAAAATTTCAGTACTCTATCTCTAAAATATCTATAACATTCTATTTATATATAATCAAAAGACCAAACTACCCTTTACTCTAATACAAAATTACATCTTAAAAATAACAAACTGATATTAAAAACAAAATGACAGAAATGTAAATATACATTCTAACAAATTATTGTATAAGAAAAAAAAATTCTGTCATCATAATTTTTTCATAATTATTTATTTATAATTATTATAAAATATGAAAATTAGTATGTATATATATACCCAATAAAAACACCCGCAGCATGGGTATTTTTCTAGTAATATATATTGATTACCATCTGAAAAATATTGATGAGTATAGCAATGAGGTCATTTCCGCGTTACTGTGTTATTGTTTGGAAAAATCAATAACGGTTTTTGATCATATGACATATGAATTGAATAGATAATTATTCCACAACATATTTCTTTCGTTATCTGAAATCGAAATAACATATGCAATTCAAAGAATTTGATTTTTTTTTCCTATACAAAACCATTAAATTTTAGGAAAATTAATTATTAATATGTTATGAATTTAAGTAATAATAATCTAATTGTGAATATAATTAAGTATATTATATTTTTAAGGAAATACTATCATGCTTCAGTATATATATATATATACTCGAACCAATCAAAATTAAATTAAATAGTTTTGTTAAAAAAATATTAATTTTATTTAATTTTAATTGACTGAGTGTACATAGACTTTATGCAAGTCGAAGGAAATAATTTCCTGAATTTTAATAATGCAATTAAAAAAAATAAAACAGTCGACGACTTGACTTCTTTTTCTTTCTTCCATTTTATTTTCCTCTTATTTGTTATGGAAGTTCAACTTGGCTCTCATTTCTGATGACAAATTGTAACTTTGACCTTTGCAATATCTGGAATGCTGTCTTAGTCTTTATTTTCTAAACTTTCATTCGTTCAATATCAGTTAAATTTAATGTTCTAAAGACAACGAAAATATCAGCAACAAATCAGAAAAAAATTAACTCCCAAATCATCTAGAGAGTCAAATCCCTGTGTGTTGCGTTGTCGATTGAAATTTAACTCCCATAATTACACGGATTAAAAAAAAATGCTTAAATTAATTTTGAATTCAAAGTTGCCGTCTAATTGATGGCTATTTAAGGGTTAGAGAACTTGTGGTTTCTTCATCATTTCTTGCATCAAACTTTGAGTAATATCCATGGAGTTCTTCTCTTTGTTTTTCGTAGTTGTTCTTTTAATTATACCATTAATCTCCTCTTTATCCAAGAAAGCTTACTATGATAAGAAGAGACTGCCACTGCCACCAGAAGCAGCAGGTAGATTGCCTTTTATTGGGCACCTCCACCTGCTAGCTGGTGCAACTCCACCTCACAAAACTCTAGGAAAAATGGCTGACTTGTTTGGACCAATATTCACGATCAAAGTTGGTGTTCATCGAACTTTGGTTGTAAATAGTTGGGAACTAGCCAAAGAATGTCTTTCTACAAACGATAAAGCGTTTTGCAATCGTCCAAAAGCTCTTTTCTTGGATGTCATGAGCTATGATTATGGCATGTTTGGTGCCAGCCCTTATGGAGATTACTGGCGCCAAATGCGCAAAATAGCCACTATGGAACTTCTCTCCAATCATCGGCTTGAGATGCTGAGACATGTGAGAGAGAATGAGATAAAAGCAGCCATGCAAGGTTTATACCAGAGATGGATAAACAACAAAAATAATTCTAATAAACTTGAAGTGGACATGAAAACAAGGTTTTGGGACATAACTATAAATGTAATATTGAAGATAGTTGTGGGAAAACGTTATGTGGAGTATACAAATAGTGAAGAGGGTGAAGGATGGAGGAATGCTTTAAGGGATTTTTTCGAATTATCAGGTAAATTTGCAGTATCAGATGCACTGCCATATCTAAAATGGCTGGATGTGGGTGCTGTTGAAAGGGCCATGATGAAGACGACTAAAGAACTTGACGGTGTAATGGGTGGCTGGTTAGAGGAACACAAGCACAAAAAAGCTTCTGGAACAGTCATGGCTGAGGAAGAAGACTTCATGGATGTGTTGCTTTCACTCCTTGATAATACTAAAGAAGTTGCGGGTCGAGATGTTGATACAGTCAACAAAGCGACTTGCCTGGTATATTCTTTGGCTTTTTACAGAAATTTTAACATTAATAAACTATTTAAATTTTAATATTTAGATGGTGTTTCTCAAAACTTAAAAGCTGGTCAAAACTGATTATAAGTAGTTTTTAGATTATAAGTTGTTTATTTAAGTGTTTCTGAAAACTTAAATAGTAGATTATAATCTGATTTTAATCAGTTTTTTAAAAGTTGGGTTTTGTTACTTTTTTTTAAGCACTTATTTTTTAAGCAGTTTTGACCAAGTAAAAGACCATACTATCCCTACCTAATTTTCAATATTTCAAATTTGTCCACCCTATACACTTTAGTTCCCATTAAAATTCTTTTATGTTTCTTCTTAAATAAATTTTATTATTATTATTATTATTATTATTATTATTATTATTGCAAAATAAATTTTGAATTGACATTTAAAAAATTATTTTTATACAATAAATAAATTCAGGGACAGTTTGGTCATTTTGACAGTTTCTGCAATTAAAAACTGATTATAAGCTGATTTTACAGAAACACTTAACTGATTATAAACTGATTATCAGCTGATTATTAACTAGTTTACAGAAACGCTTAACTGCTTATTTTTAATCTGATTATAATCTAAAAATCACTTATTCACAATAAACTGAAAAGCTCCAGTTTTGAGAAACACCCTCTTACTTTCAATCAGTTTTAGAATCATTTTTATAATATGGTCACATAAAATTAGGATTAGAATGTTCAAATGGAAGAAATCTGATATTTACTAGAAAAGACTCAGAATAAGAATATAAAATCAAATAGAAAAAATCTACTATTTATTAGAAAAAATAGAATATTCTAAGAGAAAATTAAATATAATATTTGTAATTTTTTAAAAAATTAAATATATGTATAAGAAAATATGCTAAAAAATAATATACATCAAAATAGAATTAATATGAATATAAGAACATGTAAAAGAAATTTAATTAATATTTATTGGAAAGACTTAATTATTTTGAGAAAAAAATAGATGTAAATATAATGATTTTTTTAAAAATTAATTTAAAATTGATTAATTTGGAAAGAAGTTATGCTATGGATTCATGAGTTGTCTAATATTTATTTATTTTCTCAGTGTAAAATTTATCTCAAATTAAATTGTATGTCATTTTTTTATAATTTTTCTAACATTAAATGAAATTAATTTAATCATAATTACCACAAATTTTAATTTTTACATTCTAACCTACATTTTATTTTTATATTAAAAAAATTTATACAGGCTCTCATTCTAGCAGCATCAGATACAACTACAACTACACTAACTTGGATTTTATCATTGTTACTGAATAATCCTAATATTCTTAAAAAAGCTCAAGAGGAAATAAATATACATGTTGGAAAAGAAAGACAAGTGAATGAATCAGATATGAAGAATTTGATTTACCTTCATGCTATCATTAAAGAATCACTAAGGTTGTATCCACCAGCACCATTATCAGTACCACACGTATCTGTTAAAGAATGTATTATTGGTGGCTATCGAATTCCAGTGGGTACACGTCTTATTGTGAATGTCTCAAAAATTCAGAGAGATTCACGAATTTGGTTAAATCCTTTAGAATTTCAACCAGAGAGATTTCTTACAACTTATAAAGATATTGATGTCAAGGGCCAAAATTTTGAACTGATACCATTTAGCAGTGGGAGAAGAATGTGTCCAGGAATGTCATTTGCTCTTCAAGTTTTAAACCTCACTCTTGCTAGTTTGCTACATTCCTTTGATATTGAAACTCCATCGGAAAAACCAGTTGATATGACCGAAAGTGGCGGAATAACTAATCTCAAAGCCACACCTCTTGATGCTCTTCTTACTCCACGCCTTCCTGCTCACTTATACTAGATACATATATAATATTTATATATATATATAATTAATATATAAACATACTTAAAAAATAATTGAAGCCAAATTGTAGTAGGCCTCTTTTTGAGTTGTGTGTGTAATAATAAACAAGGTTAATCGGTTGTGGAAAATTATTCAATATATTCGGTACTTATAATTCACCTTCATTCATAAATATATTAAATTCGTCTTGAATTTTATACATTTATAAGATCCATTTTGTCTTTACTAGGTATTTAGTGAATAAAGTAGCTCATGTGTTATTTAGGGCCACTCATTTTTTTTTTAGGGCCACTCATTTTGTGTCTGAATATGTAAAGAATTGGATGATGATCTGTCGATTTCTATTGTTAATACTTTATTGAATGATGAATAAAATTATCTTTCTTTTTTTTTAAAAAGTATTAAGATACATGATATATTTTTTCCAAAAAAAAAAGATGCATTCAATAATTCTATTGCATTGTTATTCTTAAATAAAATAATATTTATCTTTAAAGCCGTATTTAAATATTTTTTTTATGGAAAATTTTAATAAATGCATATGTTTTTTTTTTTACTTTTTTACTGGAAGCAAACTTTATAAAAATCAAAATGTTAAACAATCGAGGAGAGTAACAATGATCCATACACTCATAAACTTAAGATCTTTAATTCTTCACTCTCTTTGAATCAAATCAGCTGCTAGAACATAAGAGAAAACACTTGGAAAAGAACTCCAAGTATGCAAATTTGCATGAAATTTAGCTACCCTAGCTAAGGAGTGAGCGGCAACATTCACAAATCTGCTAACCCAACAAAACTTTAAATCATTGAAACCATTACTGAAAGCTAAACAATCTTGAACAATAACACCAAATTCAGAATTGTCTTGTGTTTCAACATGGAGAGCATTAAAAAGAGTAAGGCAATCTGTCTCAAAATCTATCTCTTCCATACCTTCATTCTTGAGACAAGAGAGTGCTTCTTTAGGGGTTAAAGCTTCAGCAAGAGATCGGGAAACAAGAGTTGCATAATGACCTGTCAAACCCAGCACAAAACCACCAAAATTATCACGCACAACTGCTGCAAAACTGGTGTGGTGTTCAGTTTCAGTAATGGCAGCGTCGATGTTGCACTTAAGCCTTACCGCCACAGGTTTCATCCATACATATGTGGATTGGATTGTACGAGCTAGGATCATCGTAGGCAAGTCAAGTTTTCTCTAGATAATTGACATTCCGATCGAGTCTTGTTGGCTAATTGAATAACTTGATAAAAAGATAGATTCTTCTCCTTCCATACAAGTTGGTTTCGGGCATACCAAGACTCCAATCTATAGAATAAAAAATCAAAATCTTAGCCATATCGTGCTCCTCCAACAGATCTGAAAAACAACCAGCAAAAGATGAATTATTAAAATTAAAATGAAAAGCATTTCAACAATCTTTTGCTCTTATACAATTCAATAGTACATAATCTACATCTTCTTCATCACCACACAAAGAGCACCCTGAAATAATCGGAATCCCTCTATGAGAAAGGACCACTTTCGTAGCTAAGATATCTCGAAGGGCCTTCCGTAAAAAAATCTTCATTTTTGATGGAAGCTCTAATTTCCGCTATTGATTCCAAGCACCAGTGACTGCCCAAGAGTTAATATCCATAACCTTATTCGTAGGAAGCATATAACCCGGCTTAACACTAATTCTCATTTTTAGAATAATGCCATATTTTCGCATCCTCCACTCTTCGAAAACTTAAAGGGGTAGCTAAAATATTTAACACATCTTCCTCCCTAAAAATACTAATAAGCTTTTCCACATCCCATCTAGTTTGGTTTGGAATAATTAAATTACAAACCCTCATGTCCCTATTCACATTATCATCCACATTGCTGACATAAAAGTCATCATCCTTCATGAGCCAAGGATCCTTAAACACATAAATAAAGGACACATAAATAATAAATGCATATGTTGATTTATATTTTATAATGATATTTTTAAATTAACTATATTTGAACTTTCATTTTCATTGTGAAAAATGTTCATTTTCGTATTTGTTAATTTATTTTTTATATTGTATATTATTTTTCATATTTAATTTACGTTAACTATTTGTATATTCACTATTTTATTATTATATTTGTATTATTAACTTTCATCCAAATTCTAATTGGATGATGATATTAACCTCTTGTGATAGAGGCTTATTAATTAAACTCGATTTTTTTATAATAATAATAACAGCAGCAATAATAATAATAATAATAATAATAATAATAATAATAAAACAAACTTCTAAAGACTTCTATATGTGGACAACGGATTAGCTGTATAGTCCCTCTATATTCAATTTTGTATTTTAATAATTCATATAAGAAAATAAGATTCTAATATATTTTTATTATTTAAGTTTTAAATAAAAAATTAATATAATTCTTCGTATATATATAAATTAATTTTATTTTCGTTTTAACTTTTAATTTTTTATACTTTTTATCTACGAGTGAAATTAAAATTATTATTGTTTTAAAAATAAATTTACAAAATTTACAAATGAGTGAAACTTTATATATTAATTATCTAACATGAATATGTGCATAATTTTCCATTAATTTAGTCAAACTATTGGATCATTGATGAACCACTTATTTTATATCTTAGTAATTATCAAACTCTTGAATTGACTTTTGCTGACTTTGAGTCCAATTGAACAAGTTTGGAAAAATTATCGTGTACTCTTTTTTATTTTTTTTAATCACAAGTATCTTCAATCCAATTTAGTTAAGATTAATCATGTTTGTACTAAGCCGTCTCACTAAGAAATAAAATATTTTCAGCAAAAATAACTTTATTCACAATAATTAAATAATTAAATTAACGTATACTTTAAACTGGCAATAATGATTATAAATTTAGCCTATATACACGCTATATATATATTTATATGTCTTCCTATATAAAATATAAAAATCACTTAGTTATTAGTTGATGAATATGATGATCAATAAAGCTAATGTCTTTTTTTTAAAAAAAAAATGTTTCAAATGTATTATTTAATTTTTTTTTTGGGATCAAAATTAAGCCTGAGTCCTTAAAAAATCTAATTTTAAATGTATTTTATTTATCCTTTTAAAATTACTAAAAAAATTTATAAATTCAGACTTGGCAGTTTTTTCATATTTAAATTTTATACTATATTAATTATTAATGTAATACCTATAATGTAATATAAATAAAAAGAAAAATAAAATGATTTGTAATATGCCGCAAAAAGATAAAATTCAAAACTAACTCAATATTCTTTTTACTAAGTAGGCATGATTTTTTAGTGAATAATTTTGCATCATTTGATTTCTATTTTAATTTGTTATTTAAAGTAATGATTAATTAAATAAAATACAACGTTATATAAATATAAGGATTTTTTACAAAAAGACCAAAAAAATAAAAAAAAATTAAATATATCATATTTTCAAATATGTTGAGATTCGTAAAAATTTATGACTAATTTATCAAAATATCAAATTTACATACTTTATTATGAGTTTATTATGAGTTTATTATAAAATTATTATGAGTTTACGAGTTTACATAATTTATTATAAATTTATTATAAAATAAATAAATTATCTTTGATAAAAATAAAAAAAATATATAAAAAATGATGAAGGATGTAATTTTTCATCTAAATAACATTGTGTTTAAAAAGAATATCTAATATTTTATTTTAGAAAAAATTATATTATATAACACATTTTTTATTTTTTTTAAAATATCCTATATTTTTTGTATATTTTTAATATACTAAATATATATCTAATATATATTTTTAAAAATTAAGTATACTTTTAATATATCAAATGTATACTCAAAATATATCTTAGAAAAGAAATATTTTTGAAATTAAAATTTTAAAAAATATTTATAAAATTAAAAGAGAAAAGTATATATTTTTAAAAATATTTTTATTTTTTAGTGTGTTTTTTAAGAAATCCCTTTATTTTAATTTTGTACCATAAATTGGCAAAAGGGTCCAGCTTATAATGTGGTTGTTTTGTGGGCCAAACTTGTGAGGTTTGTTGGGCAACCTAAATTTAAAGAATAATAACCTAATCACAAAGAATGAAGATTAAGAAAATAAAACTATCCACCACATTTTTAAATTTTTTTACTTTTTTACTAGATATATTTTAGTTATTTTATTGTAAACTCATAATAAACTTATTATAAACTGTATAAAATTTATAAACTCACAATAAACTCATTATAAACTCTTTATAAACTAATAAAAATATGGTATTTTGGTAAATATTTTATAAATTCTAGTATTTGATAAATATTTTATAAATATGATAAATTTAAAATTATTTTTATTTTTTTTATATATTTTTGTTAAAAGCCCATGAAGATTTGCAGAGACATCTATGATTTGATTTAGGTTTCTTATAAAATTGGTAGAAAAAAATTAAAAAAAATCATGAAATTTATTAGATTTTAAAAAAAATTAAATTTTTTTAAATTTATGATTAATTTATAAATTTATTATTTTTATATAATTTATTATGAATTTATTATATACTTTTATAAAATAACTAAATTATTTATAAAAAAACATAAAAAAAATTTTTAAAATCTTGTGAAGGGCATAATTTTCCCTTTTGATTTTATTAAATCGATAGGTGATAATCAAATGATTTTAATGGCCAATTCATAGTCAGGTTATGCATTCAGCATGTCAATCCCTATAACCGGGCCGGATATCAAGCTTCGGATTTTAGAAGGGCTTTTAAAAAAAATGCAAAAAAATTAAATTTAAATTTATCATATTTTTAAAATATATTTAAATTTACAAAAATTTATAATTAATTTATTAAAATAATAAATTTATATAATTTATTATGAGTGTATTATAAATTTATTATGAGTATATTGTAAATTTATTATGAGTTTATGAATTTATATAGTTTATTATAAGTTTGTTATGAATTTATTATAAAAATAATTTAAAAATTTTTAATAAAAATAAAAAAAAAGTATTATAAAAATGATGGATGGTATAATTTTTTTTTTTTAGAATTCAAGATGATGATTTTAGGTAGGACCTCGAAGTTGATGTAAAATTTTTTGGACAGATTTAGCTTGAAATTAATTTTTTAAATTATTCACATATTAGTTTCTATATATATCCCTTTATATAATGAAAATTGCATAATGTTTAAATATGTATAATATTTTTCATTATTCATGAGTAATAATATTTTAAAAAATAAAATATTTGTTTGCTCGAGTGGCCTGACCCATAGGTCAGGCTTCAGCCTTTTCTACTGTTTTGAAGGTACTCTTAATCGGATTACGAACAAGGGGGCAAACATGGTCCAACTGAATCGGTACACAGCCTTAGTTTATGATTTAACTGATTTAACCAATTTAATCCGTCTGCTTTAATTTTTCAAAAAAAGTTTACGAGACACTTTGTTTATAAGAGGTAATGTAATTGTGACGGTCTTTTTTTTTTTGGCAGTCATATTTTAATCACCTCGTCTTATTTTCCCTTATATTTTAATTATAATATTATTTTCCCATCATTTTAGTTATAAACACACGAAAAATGAACCATATTTGACTTTTGGGATAAATTACATTCATCATCGTCCTTTGAAATTATACATTGTACACATTATTGTTCCTTTTCCATCCATCTTTGGTTGATATATACTGTAGTTCACCTTTCACTTTTGAAACTTAGGCTTATTTAAATTTTTAATTATTACTGTAGTTTAAGTGTTTATTTAAATCTTAAAAAAAAAGTTAAAATCAGTACGCTGCAGAGGGAGTGTGATTGATGATAAAATAAATATTTTTCAAATAAAAAACCAAAATATTTTTTGATAATTAATTTTATTAAACTATTATTTCTATTTCCAAGAAATTGCATCAAACCCATTTTATCATATTTGCACAATCGACCTCAACTTTTATACTTATGAAATTTGAAAAAAGAGTGAAAATAAAAACAATGATATGTATATTTGAAAAGAGAAAATAAAAGATAATGCATTATCTTTCTATATGGAAGTCTATAAATTTGATAATCTTAGTAGTCGATAATGCATAAAATACTTAGATTATATTTAAATATTTACTAATATAATTTATTAATATATGACATGATATAGCAATATATACTATGGTACTATAAGTAATATTTATGATATTTAGAAAAATAATATAATATTATACAATTAATTAAATTATTTTTATTTGATTTGATGGTATGATATAGTTATAAAAATAATAAAATGATCAAAATACTCTCAAACTAAAATTAATATTAGTTTTAATTAAAATATATATAAAATAATATAAAATTTATTTTTTATAGTTAATAATTAATTTTTATTTTTATAGTGAATTTTAAATTTTATTTTTTATAATCAATAATTAATTTTTTATTTTTATTTTTATAGTCAGTTATCAAATTATTACATCTTAATCTAAATTGAGAAATGAAAAAGAGAACACCATGAAAATAAAAAGTTTAACACAGATAGTTTTGGAGGAAAAATTTATAGAATCATGGGAATCCACTAATTTAATGGCTTAAAAAAGTGATGAAAAGTATGGTTTTAAAACCATAAAAAAAACCATGGTATATTATATCATGCATGAATATTGAAATCAAAATAAACATAATATTAAACTATACATACCACATCTAATCATAGGCTACCATCATTCAAATAAGGTGTTAATAATTAATTTCTTCATTATGTGAGACCTTATAAAAATAACAAAGTGTTAATTTTTAATTAGTTTAACACTCTAACTAGAAATCTTAGAATAGTAGCATAATTTCTTGAGATGAGAAGCCAAACTTCTTTATTTCAATAATAATAATAAAAGATATATACGACCAATTCCACAATTGTGCTCAGTGGCGTAGCCAGGATTTTAGATAAGGGGGGTCCAATTCAACTTAAATACTAAACATTAAAAATATCAAATTATAAAAGAAATAAAAAAATTTCAGATTATAAACTACAAAAAAATAATAATTTCAATTTAACTTCATACTACTTTTCTCAAAAAAAAAAAAACTTCATACTACAAAATCAAATTAAACATTTCAAATTTATAATGTCCTCAAGTATTCAAGCCAATTTCTTAATTCATTATTTTTCAAATTTCAATTCATTTTAGCAAGATAAAAAAATTGCAACAAAATAAATATGAGATTAAAAGTAAGTGGTGTACCTATTCTTAACTTGTTGCCGCTGCCTTGCTGGTGTCAATCGGTGAAAGAATGGAATTGAAAAAGGAAGAAACTGTTATCTGGAAAAAAAAAAGAAAGAAAAAGGAATTAACGAAGAAGAAACGTGAGAAAGAAGAGAAAGAGTCACAATTAAGTTATTCTTGTTTGTTTGTAATGGGCAGAGTCATTGACAAATCTTGTTTGTTTGTAATGGGCTTGATTAAAAGGCCCAGTTTTAAAGATTGAAAAAAAAGGATGAAAAATGTTGGGAGCGTGGATCGAAGTTGCGTGCTCTCACATAGTAAGGCCAAGCTGTTCCATCTCAACCAATGTAATATTCATTCTCAAATATACCTAAAAAAATTTTATTTTTAACTGAGGGGGGAACAGGGCCTCATGGGACCCCCTTTATCTCCGCCTCTGATTGTGCTAGTTGGCATTTGAAAAAATGGGAAAAGTTTAATCAATACACTATACACAGGGAATGTGATTGATGATAAAATAAATACTTTTCAAATAAAAAACTGAAAGCTTCTTAGGTTCTGTTGTTATTTGTTTAAATTTTGAACAAATAACCACAATAATTATTCCAAACGTTGTTTTTCTTTTGTGATGAAAACGTGATGAAGACGGCAGTTTTATATGAATATAATTCAACCATAAATATATATTTTTTAAATAATTAAAATTTCTATTCTCATATATATAAATATTCAAAAGAATAAGAAAAAGGTTTTTTAATAATTAATTTGAATAAACTATTATTTCTACAAGTCCTCTATATTCCAAGAAATTGCAATTTTCTTACGTTATTTGTCAAACAAAATTTTCATATCTGCACAAAATTGATCTGAGCTTTTATATTTACGAGTAAATTAAGCATTAATATTCTATTATAAAATATTATAATTTTATAATTAATTTCTAATGAAATCGTAAATTTTTTATCATAATTTTTTTTAAAAGGAATGAAAATTCTCCTAACCTTGTAATAGAAAATATTCAACTTACTAGCCTATATATATATTAATAACAAAATTTTAATTGTTAATTGTAAAATTAGGAAATGACACTGGATAAATATTATAGATCATGATTGTATGAATTGAGGGGATTTACTATTTATTTAAAAGTATAAATTTTAGACAATATATACATATATATATATATATGATACAAAATAAAAGAAAAATCAGATATTAATTATCAATGATATTTGAATAATTTATTTTTCATTAAAAAGATTATGAATTTGTTTTGGTGATACTATAATTAATGAAAAAAATAAAGTTTTATTTTTCATTGAGGCTGCTTTTTTTATTTTTTATTTTTTATTTTTTATTAGAAGAGGGAGACAAGAGCCTTAGGATCTTGTCCAAACTAGCCTGAACTTGCCAGTGTTGGAAGTGGACGGACACTCAATAAAATTTGCAAGACTATCAGAAAAAGAAGAGAACTCAAACTTGTTTATATATTGAAGTCTTCAACTTTACTAGATAAAAATGAGTTTATAAGTACACCTATTTATACTAATTTCTTAAAAAAAAAACTTAACACTTGAATTGAATATAATATTTAATTAAATTTTAATTTAAATAATTTAATTATTTCTAACTTCAATTCACTTAATTTAATTCTAATTTATATTTGTAACTTCCTCCAAGTTTAATGTCTAGCACCTAGCACAAATCATGTCATGTTGGACGCAAACTCCTAGCTCTGGTGGCATGTCGTGAAGTATATGAAGACCTTTTGGAAAGCTCGTTGCAAAGGGATGCCAACCAATCAGCAGCACCATTTGCTTCCTGAAGATATGCTTCATATTCACTACCCACTACCCAGTCTAATTTGAGAAGGCGTTGGATACTGTAAATCAGAGGAGTGTGGCTGTTCCGTTGGGAGCTTTCTCTTTTGGATCATAGCAGCTACACACTGGCTGTCAACTTCAACCAACAGGTTGCGTACTCCCGTGTTCCAAGCTAAAACCAAAACTTGATAGGCTCACAATAATAATTGAGGTTGCTTTTAATGGACCAATAAAAAGAAATTACTGTGGATGTCACTTTAGGCAATGTATTTTCTGCCTTTTTATTATTAATTATTGACACTTAACACTTTGGCTTGATCACGCATTCGTACGTTATCACTCGGCTCTCTTATTATATGGTTCTCTTTTTCCCGTTTAAACAGAAAACATCTACCACCCGGGGGAGGGGTAATGGACCCCTCCCCTCCCCCACATGTATATAAATATATATATACATATAAATTATATATATTTATATAATAGATTTTTCCTTATATATATATATATATGTAACATGTATAGTATACATATAGTTTATATAATATCTATATAAATATATATATAGTATATATATACATATATAATACATAATATTTTAAATTCTTAATATATCAACTATTAAAATTAATAGAATATGCTATTATTATGATAATGGAATAAATAATTTTTTTTTTCTGCTTTAAGATTTTTATAGAATTTTTTTATATTCATTTATATAAATTGTAAATTTAATTAAAAAATTTAACTTGTATTTTAATTCATTTAAAATGATTTGTATTGTGATTTGGTTGAATAATAAATTGATTTAGTGTTTTGAATTTTAGGTTAAATTAATTATAAATTATAAATTAAAATATTGAATATAAAATAAAATTTAATATAAATTATGATTAGCTTAATGAAATTTAAACTATAATTAAATTAATAATATTAGAATTATAAATTTATAATTACTCGTCGATAATTTTTTATGTGTAAATTTTATCTCCTTTCAATGAATTTCTGATTACTCCACTGCTACCACCCAATGACTTTTCTTTAACTGTCATCAATGGAGTCCCTTATTCCGTTGTCAACAAATGTTATTGTCATCATAATTCTCTTTTTAACTCTCTCATAATCTACTCTTTGTTTTGGAAATCAAAAATGGTCAGCAACCAAAAAACACCTCCAGAAGCTGCCGGTGCTTGGCCTATTATTGGGCACCTTCATCTCCTTGCAGGGTCACAGCCACCTCACATAACCCTTGGAACCTTGGCCGATAAGTATGGTCCGATATTTACAATCAAACTTGGTGTCCATGAAACATTGGTCATGAGTGTTGGGAAAATCGCTATTTTTTCGTTCCTCGGACTGTCTTTAAGCAAGAATAAATGAGAAAATAAAATAACAATTGAGAAATTAAAGAGAATAAAGACACAAAAATTTAACGTGGAAAACTCCCAAATGAAAAAAAACCACGGCCGTTGCCTAACGACAACCAAAAAAAATATTTACTATGTGAAAAATTGTTACAACCACAAATACAAAATATTTTTCTACCTGACACCCAAAACACCCCGAATATTTATACTCCAAGAGACTCCAAGAACTCAACTTTAATCTCTAATATAAAACACTTGTTGTGTTTTGGTGTGTTTAAAACCTTAAGTATTGGTTTCTTTTTATAGAGAAAATTCCTCCCTTATTCTTCTTATATCCCCGATGTGGGATTGTAATACATCCCATTATATATATATATATATATTGTCAACTATCACGGCTAACAATATCCACCTTGACAAAAATAATAAAAAAAAACAACATTGCCTATTACCGACAATCATAATTCTAATAAAAAGAGTATTCACACTCGAAATTACTTCACAAACTCCAAGAATTTTTCACCGGCCATGTCGAGATCCCGCTAATATTTTATGGTGCAACTCTCCTGTTGACTTTTCCGAGAGTTCATTAGCCATCGACATAATTTTTTTCACCACGCACCTTGCATCAACTGTTAACTAATACATCGTGTATTTTCGTGGACCAGCTACCAATAATTCGTCCTCTTCCATGGCATCTCAACGGGTAGCAATCATGCCATGAGGACATACATCTCTCAACTACAGAGAGAACGCATCATCTCCTTCGTCACAGGAGATCACATTGGTAGCAACAACGTTAGAGCTTCTAGCCGAATTAGCTCCACCGTTCTGGCAATCCTTTCTTACATGTCCAGTTTGACCACAACCCCAGCAGACAACCTTTCTCTTTCCGGAGCTTTTGTTTTTTTTCTTGCTACCGACAGACAAAGCTGAATCTTCATATGTTTTATTTTCCATTTCATTCAATCTTCTCTCCTCAGTAATTAACTTACTAACCACATCCGCATACATCACTTCCTTACCACTATATTTTAAAACAGGCTTCATGTGCTCATATTTCGAAGGAAGTGACAGGATGAGTCGGAGAGCTTTATCTTCATCTTCGGTTCTCACTCCAAGAGTTTTCAACTCAGAAACGATGCCTTTAAGGACACTCAAGTGATCTGATAGCCTTGTACCTTCCTCCATTTTCAACGTGTGAAATTGCTCTTTCAAATATAACCTATTGGATATATTTTTTCTTGGTACAATTCTTCCAATTTCTCCCACAGCTCCTTTGTCGTGGACAATCCAACCACATTAGCAAAAACATTTTTTGCTAGACACATGCGGATTTGACTTGCCGCCTTTAAATCTAGCTCACTCCATTCTTCATCGCTAATTTTGGATTTTCTCGAGTCTCCACTTGTCGGTTTACCCTGCAAAACCTTATGCAGTCCAGACTGGATCAACAAATCTTTGACTTGCACTTGCTACAGTGCAAAATTCATTCTCGCGTCAAATTTCTCAATATCAAATCTCATCGTTGACATGCTTACATTGTGCTAATAAAGGACTAGAAATAAATAATTACACAAAGTAAATTCCCAAGTAAGAGGAAGAGTCACAATGGTCTCACTTAAAATCCACTTGACTTGGACTAAATTCGTATCGTTTGACAGAATTTACCTAGACATGTAATTATTTATCTCACCACCAATACTCAACCACACCAAAGCAAAACGGCTCCACCTTTTCCAAAGCTCCACCAGCTCCAAAGGCTCCACCAGCTTAAAAACAAAAATAATTTTTTAACAAAAATCTTTTCTGATGTGGAAGATCAGACCAAGCTGCAACCACAGAGCATACTAAGATTTTTGATAAAAATTATAACACCTAAGCTCTGATACCACTTGTTGGAAAAATCGCTATTTTTTCGCCCCTCGGACTGTCTTAAAGCAGGAATAAATGAGAAAATAAAATAACAATTGAGAAATTAAATAGTATATATTTTTTGCAGGGGTTCGATTCCATAAATACGGTTACAAGTCGAGATGCCACCTGTTGTTACAAGTTGATTGAGAGGGTAGGAGTTCGATCCCCATAAAAACCGTATTTCAGGAGTCGAGCTTTAAAAAAAAAGCTACCTGCCCGATATGTTGTCTCTTACTCTTGTTGAACTTGGTCAAGAATTTCTTTATGCAATACTAGGAGATGCCGCGGAGTTATTAATAATCAAAAAATATGATTTAAGTTTATTAAATTTTAGTATTAAATTTGGTGATTTTAAATTAGTCAATATAATTATGTCAATATATACGCTCAGTAAAAATTTTGAATTCTTCATAATATAATTTTTTTAATATAAGAGATATTTTATTTTTAAATTAATTGATTTATTATCATTTTTAATTAAAATTATTTTTTATTATTTTTAATTATAGTCAAAGATAAATTTTAATCCTCAAAATTAAAAAAATATAATATAAATAGAAGTTGTCATTTATTCTAATTAATATTTCAATAACTGTTTTAATAAATAATTGTATTATAGATATATATTTATGACCCCACTATTTCTCTCATATCTTTATCTATTTCACGATATCTATTTCTCATATTTGATATAATATTTTTTTATAAATTTTCTATTAATTTTAGTTTATTTACATGTTAATATCTTAATTTTTTAATATTATATTTGTTTATATAAATTAAAATTTTAAGTCATTTTTATTATTTTAATTCATTTTTCTTTTTATATAATAATTATTTATTTTTATATTTATATATGATGCATTAAATTTATATATAATCTACTGATATTTATTTTATAATACTATAGATCATATATGTATTAAACAAATTAATTATTACTATATTTTTTTGCAACTCAAATTTAAGAATTTTAAAACAAATTTCAATAATTTTCTTTCAATAAAACTCATTAGGAAGATATTTACCCCCTTATAGTCCTACTCGGTTGAAACAATGATTTACTTTTTTTAAAAAAATAAACAATGATTTGCTTAAAAAAAAAAATTAAGTTTAGTTATTATGGGTGTTATCATTACTTTTTTTTCTTAAATTTTTTATGCCTTTATTTTAAAGACTTGTTTAGTATAACAATACGTATAATAATGATATTGCTTTTACTCTCCATTCATTAGTAAAATATATTGATTATTATATTAAAAAAATTTAAACAACGTATTATCTCATGATAAGTAGACATATGGTCTAGGCAATAAATTCAAATTGAATTTTTTTATGCTAAAAAAACTAGTTCAGTATTATTAATTTCATGAAATTCTTAAAAATTGACTTGATCAAAATAAGTTTGCTAGTTCACTTAAATTTTAAATTAATTAGATATCATATACATGCATTATTATATGTCTAAAGTGCAACAATAATATATAATATTAATTAATTTTAAAGAAAGGGAGAATTGGAAAAAATATTTTTTGACTATATTCAAAATAAAATAAAATAAAACATATTTATAAATCTAAATCTAATTCTCTTAATTTACTTAGTGTCTAAATGGAAAAAGAATAAGATAATTAATTTTAATATCTATTATAATAAATATTAGTTTAATTTAAAATTTTAAAAAATTAAAACACATACAAAATAAAAGAGACATATGATACAAAACTATAAAACATTTGATAGTTAATAAATTGTATATTATCTAGGGGTGGACAAAATAATCGTGAAAACCGAATCGACCGAGAAATCGACCGAAAATCGATCGAAAAATCGATTAACTGACTAGTCGGTTCGGTATTCGGTTCTAAGTTACAGTAAACCGAAACTGTTTGATCGGCCAGCAGTTTCATTGCTCAGAAAATCGAACCGATCGACCAACCGAAACTGCTCCTCTTCTATTTCATGCGCTGCCGTTTTTGTGTTTAAGGAAAGAAATATATTTTGAACCCTAAAGTCCTAAACCGAGCGTCCCAGCATCCATCCATCAGGTTCAATAATTTTTTGTCTGAACCGAAATCGACCGAATTTTTTCGGTTCGGTTTTTTTGCGGTTTCTAATTTTGTTCGGTCAGTTTTCGGTTACTAAAATCAACGATCGATTTTTGGTTGGTTTGGTCTAATCAGTTCGGTTCGGTCGGCCTAACCGAGTTTATCCACCCCTAATATTATCAACAACCTGAAATTATAGTGAACTTATGTAAATATTATTTTTCAGTTAAATAAAAAAATATATTAGAGAGGATATGAAAGTTCAAATAAATATAATAGATGATTAATATATTTTTTATATTTAATATCTTAAAATTTTAATATTTAAAGGAACTTATTTTTATTTAATATTTAATAAAATATATTTTAAATAAATATGACACGTAGTAATAAGATTATAAAGTTAATTGTAACAAAATTAGCCTTAAACCCACATGATATATAAAAATAATTTAATAATTTTGTACATTTAATCAATTTAATTTCAATAATTAAATAATAACTTTATTGAAAAAAATTTAAACCATATATTTATATATATATCAACGCGAAAGACACGTTAATCTTAAAATGATTAAAAGGTTATACTTATTCGCAAAACTTTATATATTATTTTAAAATCGTAGTTAGCATATTGTAAATATAATGATCAAACTAAAAAATAAATAATATGTGAAATAAAATATAAAAAAATATCATAAAAAGCAAAAACATAAAACTTATAATACACTAGTATTGTAAGAGATTACTAATAATATATAATTCATAATTTTTAGGTCTATTATCAAGTTTAAGGCATAAATTCTCAATAATAATAATAATAATAATAATAATAATAATAAAAGACTCAATTCAAAATAATAATTAATTTATTAATTTTTAATATATTTTTATTTGATGTACAATTTAATTAATATGGGTTATTTAATTTTAATAAAATAATATCATATATCTAATACTAAAGAAATATTATATTAGAAAAATGTTAGCAAATTTTATTAGTTTAATTATAATAACTACATTTATCTTAAAATAATTTTTTTATAGGTGAATAAATTACAAAAATAAATTTAGTTATTTTGAAATTTAGTTATTTCAAATAAAAATTTGCTTAATTAAAATCAGAGTTATTAAAAATTAAACAAACAAATTAATGAATTCTAATTTAAATATTTTATAGTTATGAGCAAAAAAAAAAAAGAAAGTCTTATGGTTTATACTTTCTATCAATGTTTTGACAATTCAAGAGCTTGAACTAGATAATGAGATGAAGTACTACATAAAAGAAAATTTTAATCCTTTTTCAAAATGTTAATTACATAAAACATTCTTAAAACAATGCCGTTTTAGCTCTGAGATTTAGAAAAAGAAAAAATTCGTGTTAATAGACTTCACTTATCCAAATAAAGATCAAAAAGTCCTCAATAACAACTTTGCATTAAAAAAATTAAGAATGATATATCATTTCAATAATGTTAAAATCAATTCAATTTTACTATTCATAAAAGAAGAATTATACTGTATTGTTACGTATTATGTGTAAATCATTATTTTAAAGTTGAGTTAAAAAAAATCACGAAAGCGATAAAATTTTTATTATAAAATTTTAATATAGCTACATATTTAAAGATAATATATATAATATATTGAATTCTTGAAGTCATGTGTATACGTGTGCACATGTTTGGAGATAATATATATAGAGGGTGTTTCTCAAAACTGGAGCTTTTCAGCTTATTGTGAATAAGTGATTTTTAGATTATAATCAGATTAAAAATAAGCAGTTAAGCGTTTCTATAAACTAGCTAATAATCAGCTGATAATCAGTTTATAATCAGTTAAGTGTTTCTGTAAAATCAGCTTATAATCAGTTTTTAATTGTAGAAACTGTCAAAATGACCAAACTGTCCATAAGTTTATTTATTGTATAAAAATAATTTTTTAAATGTCAATTCAAAATTTATTTTGCAATAATAATAATAATAATAATAATAAAATTTAATAATAATAATAATAATAATAATAATAATAATAATAATAATAATAATAATAATAAAATTTCTTTGATGGGAACTAAATTGTATAAGGTAGGTAAATTTGGAATATTGAATATTAGGTAGGGATAGTATGGTCTTTTACTTGGTCAAAACTGCTTAAAAAATAAGTGCTTAAAAAAAAGTAGCAAAACCCAACTTTTAAAAAACTGATTAAAATCAGATTATAATCTACTATTTAAGTTTTCAGAAACACTTAAATAAACAACTTATAATCTAAAAACAGCTTATAAGCAGTTTTGACCAGCTTTTAAGTTTTGAGAAACACCCTCATAGTATATTGATTTCTTGAATTCATATATATACGTGTGCAGGGTCTTATTCTTCCAGCTATTACACTAACATGGGCTTTTTCTTTACTACTCAATAATAGTGACGTCTTAAAAAAGGCCCAACATGAATTAGACATTTATATTGGCAGAGAAAGGCAAGTAAAAGAGTCGGACACCAAAAACTTAGTTTATCTCCAAGCAATTATCAAAGAATCTCTTAGATTATATCCTGCAGCACCATTGTCATTGCCATATGAATCCATAGAAGACTGTGTTGTAGATGGGTATCATATTCCATCAAGAACTCGACTTATCATAAATCTTTTAAAAATTCAAAAAGATCCATATGTGTGGACAAATGATTCAGAAAAATTTCAACCAGAGAGATTTCTTACTACTCATAAGAATATTAATTTTTAAGGCCAAAATTTTGAATTGATACCATTTGAGAGTGGAAGAAGAATATGTCCAGGATTTTCATTTGCATTTCGAGCTTTAACTCTTACACTTTTTGTTACATTCTTTCAAAATTAAAATTTTATCTGGTGAGTTAATTGATATGACTAATAGTTCTGGACTTACCAATTTCAATGTTACTCCACTTGGAGTCGTTTTTACTCCACGCCTTCTTGATGATATGTACTAGATGATAATTTAATTATATATACCTTTTCATTTGAAAAAAATATTGCCGGCTTCCTTTGCACTTATATATATGGCGATCTTAAATATTCCGCGTATAAGAATCTTTTTATACATTATATTAATTATAAATATTATTATGATTGAATATATTCGTTGTTTTTTCTAGTATAAACATATTAATATTCTTTTTAATTACGTCCATATATAATATTTCTCACATTAATTAGATGTATAGCCAAATCTTTCCCCACATTTAATAATATATTTGATAATATTTAAATAAATATTAATTAAATATCACTTTTCATCACTTAGTTAATATTAATGGAATTATGATTTTCAAAATTGGTAATATGTAATAAAATTTGAATGTGCTCATTATTAAAACTAAATAAAATTCACATACTTTACAACTAATTACATTTCAATTTTATAAAATTATAAAATTACCTTTAATACGAATATTTGAATACAGACCGCAAGTCAACAAGCAAGGTTTTTCTCATCCCACTTGTGCTTTTTCTTTCTTTGCCCGATCAAGTAGATTGGTTGGGTTCTTTCTTTAATAAATAGAAAAATAAATTTAAATTTTATATATTAAATTTTTCTTTTTAATATGAATTTAAAAGTATTAGCTCTAAAAATTAGGATACACTCCCTCTCAAATATCAACTATACAGTACACGCTTGATAAATATATAGTAATCACTCACCGAGTCACCTAGCAATATAGAATTATATTTTAATAGTCATTGTCTAGATAATCTAGGCAACAGTACTAGCTCTAATACCGTATTAAACATTTCATATTAATTTTATTTTTAATCACTATAAAAAAATAAAAACTAGCAACGAAAAAATTTATCGTTAATCTTCAAAAATTCATCGCTAATCACCATTCGCAATGGAATGATATGTGTGACAATAATCATGGTTGCTAAAAATTTAGCTAGAATTTCAATGTAGTTAGTAATTAGCAGTGAAAATATTCATCTTTAATTACATAAGTTTGGTCGCAATTTTATAGTCATCTTCTATTTGAATGCAAATTTAGCGACGATAAACCTATTGCAAAATTTTTAAATTTTTTTTAAATACAAAATGAATTATTTTTAAACAAATAAAATAATTTATTTTAAAATAGTTTATTTTATTTTTTCTAAAATAATGTATTCTAAAAATTATTTTACTATTAAATAATTTATTTATATAAAATAAACTATTTACGAAATAATTTTTAACAATTTTCTTAAAATAAACTATTCTACCATATAATTTTTATAAATTATTTATTCAAAAAATTACTTATTCAATAAAATAGCTATTCAATTAAATACTTTATTTACTCTACCAAATAATTTATTCATTCTAAAAAAAATTATGCCATCAAATTATTTCCAAAAATTATTTATACTAATATTTTCTCCAAAACATAAATTATTTTATCAAATAATTTCAAAAAAATTAAAAGTATTTATTCAATCAATTTATTTATTTATCTTATAAATTATATTCTACCAAATAATTCATCCAATCTAAAATAAATTACTCAATGAAATACTTTCTATAAATTGTTTATTCTAAATATTCATTATTCAACAAAATACCTTATTTATTATAAAAACTTTTTTAACAAATAAATTATTTTATCAATAAATAATTAATGACTAAAATATAAAATAAAATAAATTAGTTAAAAAATATATATATATATACATACCTTAAATTAGTAAGAGGAAGAAGAAGAAAGAGAAAGAGAGAGAGAGAGAGAGAGAGAGAGAGAGTGGAGAAAGAAAGAGGAAGGCGAAAGAAAAAGTAAAAAAAAAAAAGAAAGAAAAATTAAGTAGAAAGAAGAATAAAGATTAATGAGAAAGAATGAGAAGGAGAAAGAGAGTAAGAAATAAGAAGGAAATAAAGTGGAAAAATAAAGAATAAGATTTTAAATTATAATAAAAAGTTTTAACGATGGAATTAGCGACGGATTATAATTCATTGTTAAAAAGTGAATTTTTTTCTTCTTTTTTCACTAAATTCGATGGATGGCTAAAACTTCACTAATATCTTCAGATATTAAGGCCTTTTGTCACAAAACCTTTATCTATTTTAAAGTTATAATTTTTATTAGCGACGGTCTTTTTTCGTTGCTAATTATTTTTTATTTTAAATTAAATATTTTTATTAATTAGGGACTGAATTAGTGACTATTATTATTTGTTGCTAAATTTTAGAATTAATTTTCAGCGAAACATATTTTTCTTCTGTCATTAAAATCTTGGCACCAAAAGCAATAGATTTAACTATGGATTTAATTATGAAAATTGAAATCTGTTGCTAAATTTTTAGCGTAATAGCTAAATTTTAGTATCAAATTTAGTTATAAAAATTTTATGTTGCTAAATTAGTCACTAATTTATTATAAATAAATTTTTGACGCAAATTTATTATTATTAACGATATTTAGAGATGAAAAAATGGGCAGCGAATTAAATTTTTTCTTTCTTTTAGTGAGTATTGATATGAAGTTAATCCGAATCACTATAACTCTTTGTGTTCTTTCTTCTCTAACTCTATTCCATGTCCATCTACATCTTCTTCATCTCTTGTTTTTTTAATTTTAAAGTTACTATCATTCTTTATATCAACTAATTCATTCATCTCTTGATTGCTAGTTTAGGACAACAAAAGCTCTTCCTCATCCTCTTCTTAAAGTCCAAATACCCATTTTAATATATAATTAGTCTTTCACTTCTATCTTCACCACCCCGGCTAAAATACCCATTTCATATTCAATCAGCCTTTCAATATTCATAAATTTAACTTAACTAGACTATTTCGTGAATTGCTCTCTTTCTCGTGACACAAACAAAGCTTTGAAAATAAGAAGAAGAAAAAGAAAAGAGCGAAGTCGACGCAACCTTTCCCTTATGAAATTTTAATTAAAAAACATATTTCAATTAAAAATATGAAATCTCTCTTTACATGCATGTCTTGAAACAGCGAAAGAAAGAGTAATTGTTTTGAATTGTAATTATGACTACCAGAGTTGAATCATCGTCGTCGGAGATGGGAAGGATTTGGGTGGCAATACTTTAGTTTTATGAGATATTTTGAATATATCATCATTGCTGGAAATTTTCTTATGGAAAGGAGAAATTTTTACTTAAAAACCTTAATTTGTTGGTCTGTGATGGAGGGTCTTACTATGAATTTTTGTAGTTTTATTGAAATCAATTGAAGAATTTGGGTTTAGGTTTGTAGCTTTATTTTGGGAAAAAATCAAACGATTTGGGATTTTTTTTAGTTAGCTGATGTGTTTCTTTTTTTCTTACGTGGCATACACTTGTATGCATTATCAAAGCATATGAAAATATGCACTGCATAACATCTGTTTTTGTTAAACGGAGGAGCAGTTGTATAATGAAAAAATCGACTTCGGATGCTATATAGTTATTCGAAGAATACAGAGCGGAGTGATAAAATGATCCAAGTATAGGAGACTATAGATGTGTTAAGCCAATAAAAAAAAATGAAAAAGGCAAGAAAAATGATTTATTTAATTTGACTAAAGATAGGGCTGAAAATAAAAAATCAAATCCACCAAACCATCTAATTTGAATTGTTATCATTAATTTTTAATTTTAATGGTTGGTTCTGGTTTATTAATTTTTTTAAAATTGGTTTGTTTGTATATTCAGTTTTGAACAATCCACCAAAACCACTTATCCTAATAGTACTGTACTATTATTGCTAAAAAAACAGTATTGTACTATAGGGGGGTTACCACATTCCCAAAGGTACACGACTAATATTGAATATTTCAAAATTTTAAACAGAGCTATAAATTTGGTAAGATCCTTTAAAATTCAAACCATAGAGATTTCTTACGACTCATAAGGATGTTGATATTAAGGGTAAGAATTTCAAGTTATTACCATTTGACTGTGGAAAAAGAATATGCCGAGGATTATCTTTTGCTCTTCAAGCTATGAATCTCACACTTGCTTCATTGTTGCATGCCTTTGACATTGAAACTCCATCAGGACAACAAGTTGATATGGGTGGAAGCGTTGGATACTTTACTCACTCGTCGCCTTCCTTCTTACTTGTGTTAGAATATTTACATAAAATTATATGATAATTTGTAGGCTCATCATGTTTTGAAAGATCCTATGTTTAGTTTTTTTTTTGTCACTAGATCCTATGTTTAGTTATATATGTTCTTTTTTTTTTAGTATTATAATATATATGAGAAGGGATGAGTCGAATTTAGATCTGTTCGAGAGAAGTATGCTTATCGTGATACTATTTCTTGGCATGCAATAATATAGAGCATTATCTACATTTCTTTTTTGCTTCACAATTTATTGGTGTCTAAACATTGCAAGATTCTTGAATTTCAGTCCATTAAAATTAGTGTTAGACGGAATTTGTTTTTGTCAAAGTTCCTTCGGTAATTTTAGCGCATATTCTATATAAATCAATCCAATAGTAATGTTTAAGAAATATTCCTTTGCTAATCCTAATTAATTAATTAGTTTATTTTAACGTTACTTATACGACAATTAGATAAACATATTTCTTATCTTAAAATAAAATTTTTAATTGAATATCTAATTCATCATGTGAAATATAATTTTTAATTGAGATGTACAACTTCAATTTTGCTTTCTCTGATGTGATTTATTTCCTTTATTTTCAATAAAAAGATTCTCTATACTTGAGAATTATATATATTATTTTCGTTAATTTCAAAAATCAAAAAAAATATATATGTATATTAAGTTGATTATTATACGAGTTAATTAATGACTAATTCAGCCCCATTAGAAAATTAAGAGGCAGCCATACAAAAGATATCGTAATTGGAGTCAGAGAGTGATACAGAGCTAAATTTCGAGATCTACGCAGACGGATTTTTAATTCCATTATAAGTGGATCTTGATTTCTCCTATATATAATGCATTTAGGCCAAAGAGTGCATATTAATTTTCCATTATTGATCAGCCGTGTGATAGTCATAGGACTGTAAATGAGTCAAGTTCAAATAAATTTCGATTCGATAAAAGATCGTTTAAGTTCATACTTAGATTCAAACTATTTATTTGTTAAATGTATCAAACTAAAATTAAAAAATACTTAACTCGTTAATTTGCAAGCCAACTTATTTAAAAAAAATTTGAGTTAAGTTCGTAAATTTGCTTATTTATTATGTTGAATTAAAAATATATAAAATTTATTTTATATATATTAAATTATATATATGAATACATTAATTTTTTAACTAATTTATTTTAACTAATTTATTAATATATAGTATATATGATAAATAAATTAAATAATATAAAATATAAAATAATACAGTAATTTATAAAAAAATATAAAATTATAACAATACAATATTTTATTTTTATTAATATATAATCATATTGTTCATCTTTCATAAAAAATAGTTATTTTAATGTATCTTCTTTGAAAATGTAGAAAATATAAATAAAAAAATTAAAATTAAAATAAGTTAATTGAGCTTGTTAAATCTATTTAAATTAAGTTTGAGATACATAATAAATGAGGGCTCGATTTGAGTTTAAATTTAAACTCAACTATTTCGTAAGTAGTTAAACTTTAACTTTTTTAAAATTAGACTCGATTATAGCCCCGGATAGACAAATACTATATTTAATTAACTTTCATATTATCCCGATACGTAAGCTTGAAATTTCACTTACTAAAAATTATCATCAAGAGATAATATTTAACCTTGGTAAAAAATTAATAACAATTAATAAACTTCATCTATTTATTTTATATCAATATTCAATAATCAAAATTATCAAGAGATGACATTTAAATTTAATAAAAAAATTAATAATAATAGTTGAAATATGTTAAGATATTTTTATAAAACAATAAAACTTTTTTTGAATAAATAAAACTTTTAAAATATTATTAATGTATTATTCTAATAATTTTACTTATACAAATAAATTAATAGACATTAGTCACACGTCCGCTTGATGGTATTTTTTATGATAATATCATTTTTCAAATTTTAAAATATAAATTATTTAGAAAAAAAGAAGTTAAATTATAATTCATTATAGCTCATATTTTTCCTAATATTTTATTTTAAATTTCATAATGGTAATTTTTCCTATCATAAAATAATTAACAAATTAAATTAACAAACAGAATAATTATTACCCGTTATAAAATCAAACAATGCTGGTTTTGGAAATATTATGATTGATAATAAATGAAGAGTGTTGATTTTACCATAATTACATATTTTTACATCTAATACAATTTTTCTATATAGTCTTATTTTTTTTATAATATAAATTTCTATGTATACCACCATATATTGAAGTGAAAGTATTTGAAGGAATATAACACTGAAATGATGAATTAAATGAAAACAAATAATACATATTTTTTCTTATCTTTTCATAAATTCTCAAATTTTACGAATCAACAAAATTATATTATTCGATTTTTTAATAAATATCAAGGAATAGTATTCAATATGAATAATTGTAATACAAATTTCTAAGTATTTCATTATGCATTAGACATAAAAATTTGAAGGGAAATAATATCTAAATGATGAATTAAATGGAAATAAATAATTTTTAGTCATTTTTTGTCCTTTTAAATTTATTATATTTTGGATTTTCCAATTTTTACGTAATTACAAAAATATGTTACTCATTTTTTTTTAATAAATACCAATAAATAATATTTAATGTGAATGGATAGGCCTTTGTCTCTTTTCTTAATTCTTTTAGTATGATTGGTAAATTGCTGAAAAAACTGATTATTAAAAATATATTTTACAAAAGTATATTATTTGGATTATATTTTACTGAAAAAGATTATATTACCATATTTGGAAGATGTAACAAAGTATTTAAAAAATAGATTAGAAAAACTATTAATTTATTTATTTACAAATTAAAGTTTAAGTAATATCTAAACTGCATTTATAAAATTCTTTTTTATTTTATTATATTCTAAAGTAATGGTATGATTGTCTTTTGATATATGAACCACTCAATTCACTTTTTTAGTAAAATATTTTTTTCTATTATTCTAAATAAAATATTTTATCAACTGGTTAATAAATTTTAGTTGATTCAATATTTTATTTTATATAAATTATTTACAAATAAATATAATATTATTGATCAAATAGAATTATATAGTCAAATGATGGGGATTCAAATGGTCACCTGCTGTCCATTTTGCTTATCTGCTGCGGCTACTACGTCTCACATGTTCTACCTCTGTACTGAAACCATGAAAATCTGGCAGTTTTTCAAACAATCTTTGCAATACAATGGCTCGGTCCAGCGCACAATTAAACAAGAATTCATGTTATGGTGGTCCCAATTCTCTCCTAACTCCCTGGCGGGCAAAGTCATGACCTTCATTTCTCAGTTAATTCTCTATCACATATGACTAGCCTTTTGTAAAATTACATGGGGTGGCGAGGAGGTATATAGTCTAAGCATTATCAGGTCCATCCTCACCTCGATTTTTAATTGGGGAGTAGCTCATTCCTTTGCCAAATTTGCAAAGTCCATGGCTTTATTTCAAGAATTATTGCCAGACCAATTTGGCAAAATGTGCAAATTAAAGCCAACTCTCGTATATTGGCGTAAACCAGTTTCACCAAGATTCAAGCTTAATGTCGACGCTTCGGTGACTGTGAATATGGCGACCGGTGGAGCTATTGTCAGGGATTGCAATGGATGCTTTATAGTAGGTCTCAGTTTTTTCTTACGGGCTTCTAATCCCAACCAAGCTAAATTGCAAGCTGCTTTTGAAGGAATCCAATGGCGTATTCAGAAACATTACTTACCGTTAGAAATAGAGACTGACTCAGCATGAGTTCATCATCAAATCACATCCTCCCGGATTTCTACATCAACAACAATGGCCAGCCACATTAAAGGCTTCATTGACAGTTCAAACTCGGCTATACTACATATATTCAGGGAGGGTAATCAAGCCGCAATTTTCCTTGCCATAGACTGTAGAATGAGTATAAAGCCTACTGTTTATTTGTCTTTTAATTCTTTGTCAAATTTTCTTAAGTGCATTATAAACTCGGATAATATGGGTTCTCCATATATCCGTTACAAATAGTTTATCTATAAAAAATACAGCTTCTTGAAAAAAAAATTCTAGTAATTAAAAAAAAATAGTCAAATTTTCTGATATTTTTATGTAATCAAATGTACTATTTATCTTTTGGATAATATGAATATATAGTCTTTTCTTGCCTTTCTAAATTTATTATCTATTAAAATTTTAATTTATTTATATATAATAGATATAATAGATATATACAGTGGAGGAACCAGGATTTTGATGAAGAAGGGTAAAATTTTTTAGAAGAAAAATATAGGCGAATGAAAATAAAAATTAAATATTTAATATTATAGTAAAATTTATATTTTTATTAAATTTTTTATGTCTTTTTATTTTAATTCTAGAAATCTATTAATTTATTTAAATAATTTTATTAAATTAAAATTTTAAATTACTATTTTAAATGAGAACATTAATTTTATTCAATTCATTTAGTATTAATCTAAATATATAATCACAAAATTCTAAATGTCCACTAATTAAAAAAAAAGAAACATACATAATACAAAAAAACCAATAGCATATATATAAATTATAAATATTTTTTTATAAAAATTTCAATAATTTATATATATAAATATATAATTTATATAATTATAATTATATTTATAATTATATACATTTATATATAATTATATATATAATTATATAATATTATATATATATAAATATATAATTATATATAATTATAATTATATACATATATAATTTATATAATTATAATTATATATAATTATAATTATATACATTTATATATAATTGTTTAATAATTTATATATATATAAATATATAATTTACATAATTATAATTATATACATTTACATATAATTATATAATTTATATATATATTATTTAAATATATATATATATATGTATATAAAACAAGAGAGAGGAGGGAGGGGGTCTATTGCTCCCGAGGAGTCTCCCTCTCTCTGCCCTCTAAATACATGAACTGATTGAAAAAATAATTTAAAAATATTCTATTTAGAGTTTATATACATTTTTAATTATAATTTATAAAAATAGAATAGTATAAAAAATAAAAAAAAAATTATTAATTTTATATATTTTTAAGAAAATTAGACAAATTTTCTAATTAACTTTCGAAGTGAATTTTCATTTAATTTATATTTAGAGTAGTGCATTCGATTCTTTCAAACAAGTAGGAACGACAACATAATGGACGGGGCAAAGAGGTAATCCCATCCATCCCCATTCACACCTTGGTGTGCAATTCTCGCCCAATAAATGCATGCGTATTCACCTTTGTCTTTTTTTTTTTATTAGACATTATTAGACTAATTTAAATTTAAAAACCATCAAATTTTATAAGAACGGCTCTTAGTAAATTTTTTTTCATTTATATAGCTCGAACATGAGACTTTATCTGAGAGAATAAATTTTTTAACACTTATATCAATTCACGTTAATTATTCACCTTAGTCTTCGATTCCATAAAAAAAATTATATTTTTTTTTATTTTTAAATTAATATTTAATAATTTAAAAAATTAATAATTTATAATAATTTTATATTTAATAACATAATAATCTAATAATTTGATATTAATATTGTAGGTAAATTTGTATTGTATGACCGAACTATTTAATTTGACTCAAATTATATTATGATACTCAGGGGCGAAATAGAACACCGACAAAGGAGGGTAAAATTTTCAAGCAAAAAAAAATTCATACGAATTTATATTCAATTTTATTTTTATATTAAAAAATTAATACAAATAATTGGTATTAATATTTGTATTTAATTTTATTTTTATATTAAATAATAAATTATTAAAATTTTTATTATTTTTATTTCAATATCTAAATTTTATTTTTAAAAATTACATAATATATATTATTTTTTAAATAATATTTATATATATTTTGAGATATTTTTAAAAAAATATTTAAACTAATTATTTAAACTAAATATTATAAATTATATATATATATATACATATACATGTATATATATGTATATATATATAGAAACAAGGGGGTCAATAGACCCATGCCCCCTTGGTTCCGCCCATGATGATACTATAAATAAATTTAAATTTTATTGTTAAATTATGATAAAATATATCAACTTCAACCTCAATTATTATGGTGAGTCTGTCAACTTCAACCAACAGGGTGCGTACTCCCGCGTTCCAAGCTAAAACCAAAACTGGATAGACTCAGCATAATAATTGAGGTTGCTTTTAATGGACCAATAAAAAGAAATAACTGTGGATGTCACTTTAGGCAATGTATTTTCTGCCTTTTTTTTTATTATTAACTATTGACACTTAACACTTTGGCTTGAACACGCATTCGTACGTTATCACTCGGCTCTCTTATTATATGGTTCTCTTTTTCCCGTTTAAACAGAAAACATCTACCACCCAATAACTTTTCTTTGGCAGTCATTAATGGAGTCCCTTATTCCGTTGTCAACAAATTTTATTGTCATCATAATTCTCTTTTCAACTCTCATAATCTACTCGTTGTTTTGGAAATCAAAAATGGTCAGCAACCAAAAAACACCTCCAGAAGCTGCCGGTGCTTGGCCTATTATTGGGCACCTTCATCTCCTTGCAGGGTCACTGCCACCTCACATAACCCTTGGAAACTTGGCAGATAAGTACGGTCCAATATTCATGATCAAACTTGGTGTTCATAAAACACTGGTCATAAGTAGTTCCGAGATGGCTAAGGAGTGCCTTACTACAAACGACAAAGCGTTTGCTAGCCGTCCAAAATCTCTTGCTACGGAAATATTGGGGTACAATTATTTCATGCTTGGATTCAGTCCTTATGGAGAATATTGGCGCCAAATGCGCAAAATAGTAACTCTTGAGCTTCTCTCAAACCATCGGATTGATACGCTGAAGCATGTGAGAGAAGCTGAGGTAAAGACAGCT
The DNA here is from genome assembly GCA_947685225.1 of Garcia nutans. Taxonomy (NCBI): domain Eukaryota; kingdom Viridiplantae; phylum Streptophyta; class Magnoliopsida; order Malpighiales; family Euphorbiaceae; genus Garcia; species Garcia nutans. The sequence goes on from CANTUV010000039.1 coordinate 57,299,431, forward strand.
ATAAAATGGTTATATGATGAATCCATCAACAACAGAAGTGGTTCGAATAAGCATTCAGTGGAGATGAAGAAATGGTTTTTTGACATAACTTTAAATATTATACTCAAGATAATTGTTGGGAAACGATATGTGGAAGAGTACAATACAAACACAAATGGGTTCAGCGACAGTGGCGACGCGTGGAGAAATGCTATAAGGGAATTTATGGAATTATCAGGGAAATTTTCAGTATCAGACGCGCTTCCATATTTGAGGTGGTAGGATTTGGGCGGAGTTGAAAAAGAGATGAAGAAGACAGCCAAAACTCTAGAGATGGTTGTTACAGAGTGGTTACAGGAACGCAAACAGAAGAAGGAAGCCAAGGAAGATGAAGAAAACTTCATGTATGTGTTGCTCTCCATTTTAGATGATGCAGAAGGGCTTTCAAGTCTAGATGCTGATACTATTAATAAAGCTACTTGCCTGGTATGCTGTCTCTTAATCCTGTTGAACTTGGTCAAGAATTCCTTCGTATAATTCTTTTTTCTTTTGTATAAATCATATTTTCAAAATCGAGTAAAAAATTGTCATAAGAGCAGTAAAACTCTTATTATTAAATTTTAATAAAGTTATATAAATTTAAAAACTCTAATTAAATTAAAATAATCTCTAATTTCCAGTTCATCTATACATTTGGTGGTAATATATATAATATATTGATTTCTTGAATTGATATATATATATATTTGCAGTCTCTTATTCTTGCAGCTTCAGACACTACAGCTATTACACTAACATGGGCTTTATCTTTACTACTCAATAATCGTGATGTCTTAGAAAAGGCCCAACATGAATTAGACATTTGTGTTGGCAGAGAAAGGCAAGTAAAAGAATCGGACACTAAGAACTTGGTTTATCTCCAAGCTATTATCAAAGAATCCTTAAGATTATATCCTGCAGTTCCATTGTCACTGCCGCATGAATCCATAGAAGACTGTGTTGTAGATGGGTATCATATTCCATCAGGGACTCAACTTATCATAAATCTATCAAAAATTCAAAAAGATCCGTGCGTGTGGCCAAATGATTCAGAAAAATTTCAACCAGAGAGATTTCTTACTACTCAAAAAAATATTGATTTTAGAGGCCAAAATTTTGAATTGGTACCATTTGGGAGTGGAAGAAGAATATGTCCAGGAATTTCATTTGCATTTCGGGCTTTAACTCTTACACTTGCCGCTTTGTTACATTCTTTTGAAATTAAAAATTTATCTGGTGAATCAATTGATATGACTGAGAGTTCTGGAATTACCAATCTCAAAGCTACTCCCGTTAAAGTTGTTCTTACTCCACGACTTCTTGCTTACCTATACTAGATTATAATTTAGTTATATTATACATTTTCATATGAAAAATATTGACATCTTCCTTTGTACTTGTATATATGACAATCTTAAATTTGTTATTCCCTTAGCTTGTAATAATAGGGAAAGTGCAACGACTAAGGTTTGATATGATGGCTAAAAGCGTGTTATTTTCGGTTTTGAGTTTTAAGTATTTTTTTTCTTCATATGTAATTAAGTAAAAAAAATAATAAGAAATGCATACTTGCCATTAAACTATATATCAGTTTATAATAATATAACAATCTTTTTATATATTAAATTAATTATAAATTTTATTATGATTATATTCATTGTTTGTCTAGTATAAAAATATTAATATTCATTTTACATCCACGTATAATATTTCTCACATTCAATATGATGTATTGCCAAATCTTTCACCATATTACTAACTAGCAATTTAACTTGTATAATTGTCATGATAAAATTCGATGACACGTGAATGATACTAGAGAATGAAAAAAGCATATGACTTTTAGAATTCATAAAAAGCTTGAGAATTCATTTTTTGATAAATATAGATGGTGACAGTAGTCATTATTTTAAATTGGATCAATTAGCATACTAATATTATACTTTAATATAATATCATATTATTATTATTACATATTTATTAACAAATATATTTAATAAAACTGTGAACCTAAATAAATAAGAAGATAGACAAGAAAAAAATATCATGCAGAGTTTCAGAAAATAATTATAATATAATTATACAATAAAACATATATAATTAACACTCATGCCAAGAAATAAAAAAGCAGGATGACCTGAATAAGTAGTACTCATATGTTCAATCTGCAACCCGAAAAAAATGATGAACATAAATAAGCATTCGACTCAATGAGCTATATGGTAATAAATATAATACAACTATCTCATGCATACCGTGTTCATATAAATGTCAATCAAACAACAGATCACATAAGCAAACGACGATATGAGTAAATTAATGGGGTCATACTAAACCTCAAATTGGAGAGCTTATCTCCTCTATCAGGCTCTCTTAGTCCATATCTTTCTCTTAGAATTCAATACATAAGGTCCGCCGTCACAGCCGTAGCCAAGCAGCACTACCCAACTGACAAACAGTGTTGAGCATGAAAATGCCCCCGCTGTTATACCAATTTTAATCTCATCATATAATATCCTCATATCATAACTCGTATCTCTGATCATGTGTGGTCTCACATCACTTTAACTCTATTCGGCATCACATATTATATGCATAAAGCACAACTAACTCATACTCAACACATTATATTTATAACAATAATAATTTTACATATATTGCACAAACAGTCGATGCATTATGCAAATATAATTATGAACATAAATTAGGGGAGTATGGTATTATACTATTATATATAACTCACATATTTATGAAAACTAACAATTCTCTTTGAAACATTTGATTAGAAATAAATGAGGCCTGAAAGTATTTTCAATCGATAATAAAAACTATTAAAATATAGACAAATACGACTTTAGAGATTTTATCGAAAGTTCGACAGAGTCTCCTAATAACTATGATATTTTTCTCTGAAAAAAAATGAGAATACACTTTAAAAAAAATTCATATAAGTCAATGTCAACCCAATTGTCCCATCTGGACTACCATTACAATTTTTAATAATTCAAATATAAGTCCAATATACATATCATAAATACAATAGTAATAGTTTATTATATCAACGTTAATCTTATTTTTTTAATTTCTAACAAAATATTTACTTAAAATTTTAAGATATGTACTAATTCAATTTTAAATAATTCTTAGAAATTTATTTAATAACCATCCCTCAATTATAATTAATTACCATATAATTTATTTATCTCATTTTATAAAAATAACTTGGTTAATTTAATTTTAAAAATGCTAATTTTAATCAAGTAATTAGTTTTAAATTTTTTTAAATATAATACTTTAACCATTTAATTTAATTACTAAATACTCTATTTACTTATTTAATATTTAATAATTAACTCGATTAAAATTATAATTTTTAAATTATAAATCTTTATATTTAATTAGTTTAAAATTAACACCTTCAAAATATCCAAATTTTAATCTATTTACCATCAATCATTAATTATTATTATTATTATTATTATTATTATTATTATATCTAAAATTACTATCATAACTCATAATTCATTTTATTATCTAATTAAAATTTTCTACCAATTAAATACTAAAAATTTATAATAATTAACCTTCAATTATTCATTATTTATTTTATATTTTTATTATTTTTTATCATCGACAGAATAGTAACTCTGTCGCCGGAATAATATCGCTATTGCAGGAAAACGGTAACTAAAATATTATTGTCGTTATCAAAAAACGGTCACCGAATTTCAGATAAAATAAAAAGTGATCTAAAATTAACAAATAATATATCAAAATGAAATTTCTGAGGAGATGAGTCGAATGGTATCTGAATCGTCGTGAAAGGGGGTCGAAAAATGAGTGAAAAGTCAGATTGAAATCGTCGGTGATGGGTCTGCAGTGTGGATTTCGGACGGTGTGTGAACAGTGCTCCGACGTCGGATGACAACGATCTTGGTATTAGACTTGTCGAATGATAGACTTTTAAATGACGTGGGAGGTATCAAAAAATATTCGCCGAACGGCATTAGATTTAAGAAAAACATCGAATACTCTCTTTCTCCTTCACTTTCTCTCTCCTCTGTCTCTCCTCTCTATGTCTCTCTATTTCTTTTCTTTTTCGATTCTTCCTCCCCTTTTCTTATTATTATTATTATTATTTATTATTATTATTATATATGTATGTATAGGATATTACAATTACGGTGACTACAAATAATTATATATATAATTATAATTATAAATATTTTAGATTATATACAATTCATTTGTATTTATATGAGTATACTCTTTTATAATTTTACTGTTACATCATATATAATTTTCTATGATTTAATATATATATTACAAAAGTTTAAAAATTTTGGGAAAATTTTTTAACAATATATATGATAATTAAATGATTAATATTAATTAAATATCCCTTCTCATCACTTTTTTTAATTTTTTTCTTTATGTTTTTGAACTGTTTCTCATCACTAATTAGTTAATATTAATGGAGTTATGATTTTTAAAATTGGTTGTGTATAATAATATTTGAATGTGTTCATTATTAAAAATAAATACTAGTTTACGTATACTTTACAACTAATTAAATTTCAATATTTATAAAACTATAAAATTATAATAAATAGAAAAAATATGTTAAAATTTTTATATTAGTTTTTTGTTTTTAATATAGATTTGAGAGTCCTTAAAAGCTAATTATTAATATTAAAAAGCTAATTTCTATTTTAATTAGGTCATGCAATATATAGAATAGTTCAATAATCCCTTTAAGTGTCAATTATCAAAATTTAATATTATATTAATATTATTTTTTTAATATATATCTGAAAGTATCAATCTTAAAATAATGTCAATCTTAAAATTTACTTATTAAAGTTAGAGAGATTATTTCTATAATAATTAGTTTAACATTATTTTTATGTTTGATAGATTTGAGATTATTTATGGTATAAGACTATAGATAATTCAATAAGATATATTATAAAGAAAAAGAAAAATAAATTTATAAAATAAACATGATAAATTAATTTAAGAATCAATTGAAAGAAATAATTCATTGTAGAAAGAGATTTTTTTTTTGTCAAATGACATTCATTCACCTGTTAAATGCTCCTTTCACTTGTCAATTCTTTCTTTTAATATATTGTATATCGGGGACATCCGAATATCCGATATTATACATAATCATAAATTAATATTCTATATATATAAATGATTTAAGTTTGTTTGGTCCAGGGGCGAAGTCAGACTTTAAAATAAAGAGGGGTAATTTTTTTTTAAATTTTAACTTTTTCGTAATTATTTATCTCTCATTTAATAGTATTTTATAAATTTATAAATTTATTAATAATATATTTTTATTGTTAAAAAATTAATTAATAAAAAAATATTAATATCTATGTATACAGAATTTTAAATTTATATAATTTTTCATAAAAAAAAATAAAATAAAGAGAAAAAAATTAAATAATGAATATAATTTTTTAAAAAATAATTAAAATAAATAAATTCTTTAATTCATTAAATGTGTTCAAATTAATTTAGTTGAAAATTTTATCCATTTTTTTATTTTTTATTTTTTGCATTTGTATATTATCAATATTTTATCAATTTTTTTAAAAGAGAACTATTGCATATAGAATAAATAATTTATTATTTTTTTTACTTCTTGTAAAAATAAAAAAAAAGAGGGGGCAATTTAAAATTTTTTTAAAAAATTAATAAATAATTTTAAAAATTTTAAAAATATTATATATAAAAAAAAATTTCAAAAAGAGAAGGGGGCAGCTGCCCCCTTCTTTTCCATGTACCTTCGCCAATGGTTTGGTCAGTAAAAAATGATTAAGTTACAAAGTTAATATTGTATATAAATGATTTAAGTTATCGCTAATAAAATAAATATGTTTTTAATAATTTAAATTGTAACAACGGTGATAGTGAAAGGTTTTTATAATAATAATAATTAAAAACTAATGGTCTGTCTACAAGCTATCATCAAAGAAACACTTCGTCAAAATCACCCTTGATGGTACCAGACGAGTCCAATATAGAATTGCACTGTGGGCGGTTATTGTTTAGAAAATTAGATTAATTTTTTTATCAATAATATATACATAGTATATAAATAATTATATTAATAATTATATTAAAAAAATTAAAAAGAAAGATGAGTTATAATGGACACTTTTAAGTATTAAATTTTTTCTTAGATATAATTTTTCTAGATATATAATCACTAACATAAAATACCACTATAACTATACCAAAAATAGTTATTAAATAAAATAAAAAGAATATCAAAATTTAATGAGATTCTATCAATTTTATCCACGTCCTCAGACACCACCAAAATAATATTATTAATTTCAAAAAAGAAATACAAAAGAGAGAGAATAAAAAAATAAACCTTATAAATAATTAGACTTATTTAGGATATGTTTTAGCTAAGGGATGAGAGATCATTTTATAGCTTTAAAATTTCTCTCCATATTCTTAATTTTTTAATGTGGGATAGTCATTTAATCACTATTTATAATTCTCCACATTGGCTAAATCTATAATATGTAAATTTTCTCTCAATAGAAACTATTTTAGTAGTGTAACCAATTGCGCTGTGAAGCGCTAATCTTTAATTTTTTAAAATATTAATCAAGTCTAAACAATGGTTGAACTTGACAGCTGTCATCACTTTTGTCAATATATATGTGGGATTGTCAGTGGTCCGAATTTTCTGAAGTAATATTTTACATTTCTTCAGATATCGAATATTGATGTGTTTTGTCCTTGCATGATAAACTTGGTTCTTTGCTAAATGAATAACGCTTTGACTATCACAGTACACTTTGATGTGCTTTTGTCTAATTTTCAGTTCACCAAGTAATTCTTGAAACCAAATTGCTTCTTTAATAGCCTCTAATACTGTCATGTACTCTGCTTTCGTAGTTGACAAGGCAACTATTGACTGTAACTTAGACTTTCAACTAACCGGTCCCTTAATAAGTATAAACACATAACCAATAGATGATCGACGTTTATCCAAATCACTAACATAATCGACTTTTACTTCTTGGTTCTTTATTATTTTTTTCTCTTTATCAATTTAATCAAAATTCCAAGAAAAATGAAAAAAAATTACTAAAGCTTTCATGGGTATTACAAAACATAAAAAATAATACTATTTTTTTTAAAAGCAGAACTTACCTCTCATCGGTGAGAAAACTGAATTTGAGCACCGACAAAGTAGAAACCTAAATTGAGCATCGACAGAAAAGAATGAGATGGTAGTGAAGAACAACGAGAACATGCAACACCCAAAATCTAGATTCAACAAATCCTATAAAAAGTTAAAATTTAAAAAAAAATGATAAATGAAAGTGAAGGTAGAAAAGACAGATTTAAAATATCAAGCTTGCATAGTTTAAAGAAATTATCGAGCTTGCCTATAGATGATAGATGTAAATGAAGGGTTTTTTTTTTGTCATTTTCTAATTTACATAGGAGGTTTTAATGTGTTTACGCGTTTAAGAGGAGTGCACTACACATATCCTACCACGACAGTAAGTAGGAGTGAATTAAATATGAAATTAGTAAGTTAAAAGGTTAAAATGATTAATATATAAGTACATAAGTGATTAAAAGTGTCGAATATAAGGGACAGATGATGCATTAAACCTATTATATATACACCATCTTTATCCAATGGATTATACAACCAAAACTTTCCAATTCTCAATGGATTATTTTATCTTATCCCCCACCAACAATGCAATGGCCAGTATTGGCTGAACCAGAATTTTTATAAAGCATTCTCTACTTAATATTTCATTTTATCAACAATTAAATTTTTTATTAAATTTTTTATTTGTGAAAAAATAGAAATGGTGTTTTTAAACAAATTTTAGAGAATAAATAAGTAAATAATAAGGTTAGTATATGAGATTATTTGTTATTATTACTACGAGTTTCGATGGATACATAAAGTAGAGCACGTATTGTTGTGTACTGTCATCTCCTATGGAGCACAACTTGCAATTTAGGGAACATGAACTGATACCAATCCTAAGTTATAATTAATGAGGGTAAGTTAGAGGAACCAAGCAGGGTCTCTTGCCTCCCAGAGCCTGCCTAGTTCCGCCACTGATGGCCGGTACAGTAGCCTTCCTCATTTTCCTCTGCTTCCTCTTTTATTGGATATCAAGTAGCACCTTAAGAGCACCAAGAAGTAAAAGAGCGCCGAAAGCTGGTGGCGCGTGGCCTTTGAGAAATCACCTCCACCTCCTTAGAGGGGCCAAACCGGCACATATAGGATTAGGCAAAATGGCTGACAAATACAGACCTATTTTCATTGTCGACATGGGCGTAAATCCAAATTTGGTAGTAAGCAACTGGGAGAAGCTCAAACATATAATAGAATTAGAGGTTACAACAGCTTTAAAAGAGCCGTACAAATTCTGGGACAAGAACAAAACTAGCTCAAATGATTATAAGGTTTTGGTGGAGACAGTGGCCAAGGGACTTTGAAGAGAAGAGGGGCAGTTGCCCCCTTCTCTTTTTAAAAATTTTTATATATATGTAATATTTTTAAAAATATTTTAAATTATTTATTAATTTTTTAAAAAAATTTTAAATTGCCCCATCTTTTTTTTAAATTTTTACAAGAAGTTAAAAAAATACAATAAATTATTTATTCTATATGCAATAGTTCTCTTTTAAAATATTAATAATATATTAATAATATATAAATACAAAAAAAATAAAAAAAGATAAAATTTTCAACTAAATTAATTTAAACATATTTAATGAATTAAATAACTCATTTATTTTAATTATTTTTAATAAATTATATTCATTATTTAATTTTTTTCTTTATTTTATTTTTATTATGAAAAATCTTATAAATTTAAAATTTTGTACACATATATATTAATATTTTTTTATTAATTATTTTTTTAATAATAAAAATATATTATTAATAAATTAATAAATTTATAAAATACTATTAAAGTAAAATGAGAAATAAAAAATTAAGGGAAAGTTAAAATTTACAAAAAAAAAATTTCACCCCCCTTTATTCCAAAGCCTGGCTTCACCCCTGGGTGGAGACGAAGAGATGGTTCGGAGATATATCCTTAAACATTAGTTTAAGGTTAATTTATGGGAAATCTGTTGGATATATGACTACTAATAATGAAGGAGAAGAGCGTAAAGAATGGAAACAAGCATTAAGGGCTTTCTTTGATTTGTTTGGGAGGTTGGTTGCAGCTGATGAGGTACCGTTTTTGATATTTTTGAACATCGGGAAATATGAAAAAGCCATGAAGAAGACGGCAAAAGAATTGGACCTTGTTGTTGAAGAGTGGCTAAAACAGCATAAGGAGAACGAAGCCTCTGGTGTTAAGAATGGAGAAGAAGATTCCATGGACGTCACGTCATGCTTAATATTCTTGATGGTGATGCAGAAGTTGCTCCAAGTCGAGATTCTGATTCCATTAACAAGTCTATGTGCATAGTACGCAACAACTAGTCCTCTCTTAAATAATTGAATTACTTTGTAAATTTGAATGATTTAGAAAAATTTTAGTTAGCAACTTACGGATAACTATTTTTTTATAGACCAAATTAATTAAATATTGATTTTTTTTAAAAAAATTATTAAGATTATATTTCAATTATTTTGCTTGCTATAAAAATATTAGTTATTTTAATTTAGAAAAATGGTATATATGCTTCGTGTAGTTAAGTCTAATTTTCATTCAATTTTTTATTCAAAATTAAATTCAAGAATTACAAATAAAAATATATCAATTTTTAATTCGAGAAATTTATATAAAAATTTTAAATTTGGAGGATATATAAATATTATATATACATATTTAAAACAGGCAAATTATATTATATATATACATATAACATATAATAATATTTAAATTTGAGTTTATAAATAAATTAAGGTGGTGTCAGGAGTTTATAAATAATTATTAATTATTTACTTTGGATCTTATAAATAATTATTTACTTTTAAAATTTATTAATTATTTATAAACTCCTGGTAAGTAACTTCATGATAAATTTACTTTTGATCTTATAGATTATACTTTATAGCGTTACATATAAGTGTATATATACCTGTAAATATAGGCAATTTCTACAATACAAATTTTAATTCAAAAACTAACACAAATTTGCATCATTGGTGATTTCAGGCTCTGACACTAACGGCCTCAGACACAACAACAGTGGCATTAACATGGACTCTGTCTTTATTGATAAATAACCAAAATGTCCTGAGAATGGCCCAAAATTAATTGGACGTCCATGTTGGTAAGGAAAGACTAGTAAATGAATCTGATCTGAATGATTTAGTTTACATAAAGGCCATTATTAAAGAAACGCTGCGTTTGCACCCACCTTCACATTTTTTGCCTCATGAATCCATGGAGGACTGCACAGTTGCTGGATACCATATCCCAGCTGGAACAACATTACTGGTTAATATTTCGAAGATTCATAGGGACCCACGGGTAAGGGCCAATCCTTGTGAATTTAGGCCTGAAAGATTCTTGACTACTCACAGAGATTTTGATGTAAGAGGCTCAAGTTTTGAGTGTATACCGTTCAGTGGAGGAAGAAGAATGTGCCCAGCAGTGTCTTTGGCGCTTCAGATTCTACAATTGACAATGGCAACGGTATTACATGAGTTTGATTTTACAAACCCGGCAAATAAGCCAATTGATATGACTGAAAACATTGGATTAACTAATCTTAGAGCCATTCCTCTAGAAGTCCTTGTTTATCCACGCCTCAATTTGAGTTCCATGTATCTATAATAATAATAATAATAATAATAATAATAATAATAATAATAATAATAATAATAATAATAATAATAATAATAATAATAATAATAATAATAATAATAAATGTGTAAAATTGCATTCAAAAAAATCATAAATGTGCAAAATTGAAACTAAGTGCACTTAAATAGGGTAGTTTTTTTGAATTTAGACAATCACCTAAAAAGTTTTTATATTTTTTTTATTAATTATATGTAAAGAGAGAGAATATTTAAAATTTGAATTTTAAATGATAAAATCCAAATGAGAGAAATAAATATTTTTTACCATTAAATTATTTTTTGGTGGTAAAAAATTTTATATTTCAGTTATCATAGAATGTAAAGGTAGTTATATTTTTTATCGAAAAGTTTTAATTATATTAATAAATGTGGCAATTTAAATATAATTAATATACCTTTGAATTTCTATATAATTAAGAAAAAAGTGAGTATATATACTTAAAATTATGAAATATAAATCAAAAGTGATCCAAGAATGCGCAGCACGACTCCACCATAGATGGTTATTTACTGTATTCACATGGTATTGGTGGGAAATGTCATTAAAATTACACATGCACCCACCTTGTCTCGTACCCAGGCCATGGTAAGATCAGTGCACGCACATGAATGGTAAGATCAGTGCACGCACATGGGAAATTTGTGGCCTTCTCCGATCGGTTGCTTTCGTGCTCATCAACCTTTTGCTCACACATCTATCGGAAAAAAAAGGTAAAATGCTGTATGTACGTGTCTGAGCTATACGGTGGGGTAACCAGTATTTAGACGAATGTGATAAAATTTTTAAGAAAAAAAATTTAAAATGAATTTATATTAAATTTTATTTATATATTAAAAATTAATGTAAATAGTTGATATTAATATTTATATTCAATTTTATTTTCATATTAAATAATTAAATATTAGAATTTTTATTATTTTTATTTTAATATTTAAATTTTATTTTAAAAAATTACATAATATATATTATTTTTTAAATAATATTTATATATTTTTTGAGATATTAAAAAAATATTTAAACTGACTTTTTTAATAAATTTATATGATAAAATATTTTTTACAAAATAATTAACTTAATTAAAAAACTCTAAGCCCAATGATATATTTTTTTACAAAATAATTAACTTAATTATAAAACTCTGAATATAATTTATAATTAAATTATAAAATAATTAACCTAATCATAAAATTTTAAATTGTCAATTCATATCATAATCTAATTTTAAAATAATTAACCTCATCATCAAAACTGAAATTTTAATTTATAATTAAATTATAAAATAATTAATCTAATTATTAAAATAATAAACTAAAATTTATAAATTAAATAATAATTATAAATAATTATAATACTCGATAACATTATCAAAATAATAAATTAAAAATTAATATTAAATTTTAAAATAATTAGTATTTAAAAAATAATTTTAAAGAAAAATAAATATAGGCACACACAAATATATGTAAATATTATATATTATTTCATAAATTAATTTTATATTATATAAATATAAGTATTATTAGTTTGATGTTTATATAAATATATATATATATATATATATATGTAGTTTTATATGTATATAGGAATAAGGGGGGAAGGGCTCCATGCCCACCCTTGGAGCCATTTTTAGAAGGACATTGTATTAGTAACGGTTTTTTTTTCCCATTTTTATTTTTTACTCTTTGTTAATGTTTATTTTTAACTTAAGAAATTATGATAAAATGTGAAATTTATTATAAATTTTATATTCTCAAAACAAGAAAATTCTTAATTATATTTTTCTGAGATAAATTTTTAATTTAATGATATTAAAATTATTTATAAAGTCTAAAAATTTAAAATAGAATTTCAAATACCAATACGAAATTTACCATAAATGATACTATACATTTTTCATCTTTTTAAAGTGGAAGGAACCAGAACATGATGTGGATTGAATTGAAGTACATTGTACACTTAAAAATTTGTCTGTTTTATGCAGTAATAGAGCTGGCGAAGAACACACTACGAGGGACGACAGCTCTCCAATTAAATCCTGTCTCTATTGGGCAGTTGCATGGCCGTCTTCTGCATTAACAAAATCAATCGTTCCGCTACCCTACCCACTGTCACGCGCCATGACACTTCCTCATCAAATCAATTACTTATTAGTTTATTTTAAAATTAACTCCTCATATATTATTAATTAGATATAAATGATTTCACCAAATTATATATGACTCTCGTTGCCCTAAAATAACACCTTCAACTCATATATAATTATTAAAAAATTATTAATTTTTTTTAAATATTATAAAAAAATTATTATTAATAAATTAAAATATTTTTTTATTAATTCATTAATAATATATTCTTATTTTATTAATTAAGTTATTAATAATAAATATATAGTTAAAAAATTAATTAATTTTTTAATTATATAAAGTAATAATGTAAAATAAATACATTTTTTTATAAAAATGATAATTTTAATAAAATAAAAAAATATAATAATTCTTTCTTAATTAATTTTTCATAAAATAACAATTAACTTTTCCTTAACAAGTTCTTCATGAAATTAAATTAACTTTTTCTAAACAAGTTCTTAATGAAATTAACTATATTTAAATAATGATGTGAAGTACAATTAAAATATTTATTAAATTATCACTAAATAATTATATAAGTAGGTAAAATAATATTATAATTTAATTAGAATGGTCAAATTTAGATCTTAAATATATGGCCGTATTAAAATTTAGTAAAATTGGCTTTTTGTAACTTTCATATTTCAAAATTAATTAAAATATTTTTCATTTATGCAAATGATGTGAAGTATAATTAGTGATGCTAGAAGGCGATTAGCCATAGTCAACAAACCACGATTTTGAATTACAAAATTGCCCTTCACTGTTAAACTGCTTAATAAATCAGCCATGTGCACGCGATCCCACATAACAACGCATGGGAACCAAAATTCAGAGTCAAAATGGTAGATTCCTAATTTTACTGGCAACTGATTTCCAATGACACAATGTTTCCGGGGAAAATTGAAACCCGCTTTAGCCAACGTCCGGCTTACACATTGAAGGATAAAGTGGTGGTCGCCGTAAAAGCAGAGAAAGTGATCTCCAAGACTGCACTAACTTGGGCCCTCACTCACGTCGTCCGGCCCGGTGATTGCATAACCTTGCTCGCTGTCTTTTCTAGCTGTAAAACCGGTAATTCTGCAATTTGAACTTAGGAAAAAGATCAAATTCTGATTAATTTTTATAAATTGTGGATTAACGCATGTAATGTGTACTTTTTAGGTAAGAGATTCTGGCATTTTCCAAGGTTGACCGGGGACTGTCGGAGCAATCAACGGGAAAGGTTACAGGATCGCGTTTGTGAAATCTTCGAATCTTGTTCTCAGATGGTTCTTCAGTTTCATAACCAAGTTGAGGTGAAGCTTGGGAAATCTTTTGCCAACGTTTATTTTTTCACCTGCTTGTCAAAATTAGAATTCGTATTATGCTGTTACTAGCAAATGATTGACGCATCAATATTTTAGAAGGCTCCTGGATCTAAACAGGAAAGATTTTATTGAGTGATCCGAAACCAAGTGATTAGATAACCAACTACCACTTCTGTTCTCAATTTTTTCCCAAACAGGTTTTCAAGGCTTGCTTTCAGATACAAACAAGTATAGTTAATGCTAATGGTAGGAAAGGCATGTCCTCTGATATTTGCTTGTTTTAAGATCAACTAAGGGCCTCAGAATTTTATGGTGGGTTTGGGCCCAATTTTTGTAAATTCCATGTGAGAATTGAGAGCTACTGTGATAAATAGGAGATAAAGAATTGACAACTTGATATACTCTATTTGGTTCTGAGTGTTGGAAATAAGAAGTATCAGAGACGCTGCTAATTACTTTAGCAGTGATCCTCTGTGCTTATTTGAAGGAAGAAGAAAATCTCAACCGGTAAAGAAATAGTGAGTGTCTGACGATAAGGATTTTTCGGCATATTGATAGACACATTTGAGTTGAGCCTCATGTGTTGGTCCCTTTGCTTTACATTATTTTATCTGTAACTCTTTGAGGTAGCTAATGATTGTCTGTTGATTGTAGGTGGGGGTGAAGATTAAGGTGGTGTCAGGTTCATCTGGCAGTGTTGTTGCAGCTGAAGCTAAGCGCAATGGAGCCAACTGGGTTGTACTGGACAAGTAATTATACATAAAATTGTATTATTTCTGAGCTACTGATATAATAATTGATTTGATGTAATGTATCTTTTCTTCCCCTTGATAAGTCCCTTGTGGAGGTGTTTTTTAAACACAGTCGTTCTCTTTCATAAGAGAACCATGACTTGGTGATCGACTATATATGTCTTTATGGAAAGTAGCTAATATGAGTCATCATTTTAAAATCAACTGGGACAAATTAGCCAATGAGGTTATTGGAGCTGATTATTGACAAAGTGCAGTATGAGTTTCTACTGTATTATCTGCGAGATATATGCTGGATTGCTGGTGTTACAAATTAATGCCCGTGTTGAACTCTTGGATCTCTGTCTTATTGTTCTATCACTTATTTTACCAGCTAAGCTTTCTTTCTTGCAACGGGAAGTCGACATTAAGGAGTATTTGATGACCACGTATTATTGTGCTGAAACAGAGAACTAAAGCAGGAGCTGAGGCATTGCATAGAGGAGCTTCGCTGCAACATTGTGATGATGAAAGGTTCTCAAGCAAAAGTCCTCAGGCTTAATTTAGCCTCAGATGAAAGCCAAACCCCATACTATTCTGCTGCCTCTTCACCAGATGAGAATTTTGAAGGACAGAGGATGAAGCATTCTACTCCAGTGAGCAGTCCTGAGGAGACAAGTACTTCGTATTCTAGAACCAGAGAAGGTTCATTGTCGAGTTGTGACTCACCATTACTCATTTATGAGCAAAATCCTCTGTTTGAAGGAATGAATAGAGGAAAACATGCACCAACAGATAATCAATATGACTTCGATGACTCATGCAAAGCTCCTTGTTCAGATTACAAGTTTATCACTCTGTCAACAAACCCAACATCATCTGTCGCTTGTAATCACAAGAGTGTATTTTGGATTCCTCAAAACCACATAGTTGATGGAAAGCACCCAGCAACACAGAACAGGAACTACAGAAATACTTCAAAAAGTAGATATCAATCTTCCAGAACTCTACTTGAAAATTTTGTGCAATATGATCAGGATAGTAAGGATGGTAGAATTGGGCTCAACCATAGCCATTACAAGGTCTACACTGCAAACTCAAGTAAAAGAAATGCAGTTCCTCTTGGTAGAACATCCTCAATGCCTCCTCCTTTATGCTCATTATGCCAACACAAGGCACCAGTTTTTGGAAAACCTCCAAGACAATTTTCTTACAGGGAACTTGAAGAAGCTACAGAAGGATTCTCATATATGAATTTCTTAGCAGAAGGACGTTTTGGCAGTGTCTACAGAGGGGTATTAAGGGACAGTCAGATGGTTGCAGTGAAGCTGTTAAAGCCTGGTGGTTCTCAAGCAGATGCTGACTTCTGCAGGGAAGTGCAGGTATTAAGCTGTGCGCAACACAAGAATGTTGTGTTGTTGATAGGGTTTTGTATTGATGGCAAGAAGAGAATATTGGTTTATGAGTACATATGCAATGGGTCCTTGGACTTCCATTTGCACGGTATTGCCATCTTCTCATTTCTTTAATCTTTATGTAAAGAATTATGTATAAATACTTTTTCTGATGTTTTGTTTGATTTTCATCTGCTCAATAAATCATGTGCATTCAGTTATTTTGACTCCTAAACTTGGATCAGTAGATAGACTGCTATCTTGATTTTGAATTGTGATTAACAGGAAACAGAAAAGCACCTCTAGATTGGCATTCACGGGTGAAAATAGCAATCGGGACAGCAAGAGGTTTAAGATATCTTCATGAAGATTGTAGAGTGGGTTGCATAGTACATAGAGACATGAGGCCTAACAATATCCTTGTTACGCATGATTTTGAACCTTTGGTACACTATGTTTTAACTCTGAAGCTTTTTTTATTAAGAAGTACAAGTTCTGCACTGAATAGATTCATGGAACATCTTCAACGCTAAAATGTGTTATTTGAATAATTTGTAAATTTGCCTTACTTTGGTGCTACAGTACAAAAGATCCTAAAATGATGACATTTTCTTTTTCTTAACAATGCATTTTTAACATCTTCTTGCAAAGCTAATCTGGTTTGAATGCCAAATAACTTTCTTTTCTATACAGTGGTTTATTGTTGGTAGAGTTAATTTTAGAACATGAGAATCTTATTCGTTACAACAAGGACATTGTGCAGTATCATGAAAATGCACTATCATCCTTTTTGCTAATACTGATGGAGATTTTACCATGCTTTATTATTCTGTTGTTTTCAGGTGGCTGATTTTGGGCTTGCTAGGTGGCACTCTGAATGGAATGTCAGTGCAGAGGAGCAAGCCATTACTGCTTCAGGGTAGTTATCCTGGTTTCTAGTTGTGGCCAGTTCTGTTGAATACTCTGTAGCATTTATGATGACTCCTACTTACGTCAAGTGGATTTTCCATTTATGCTTTAATGGATACTCTTAAAATTAATTCCTTAAATGCACATTAAAAGATCTATGCGATTATACTTCAGCTGAACTTAACTGGTAAATTTTTGTAAATTGTCTAAATCCAGGTATCTTGCACCAGAATATGTTGATGGAAAAATTACACAGAAAGTTGATGCGTATGCATTTGGAGTGATTTTGCTAGAACTATTGACAGGCCAAAGAATCAATGAGCTACATTTTTTTGAGGGATGCCACTTCGTATCTGATTGGGTCTACCCTCTAGCTGCTCTAGAGCCAAGCCATTTCTTGACGAAAATTTACCAATTGCTAGATCCATGCTTGGTTTCTGAGCAAGTCCTTGAATGTACCTATCAACTGCAAGCTATGGGCCAAGCAGCTTCACTGTGCCTCCATCCAGATCCAAAATCCAGGCCTGCAATGTCAAAGGTTCGCTAGCTTGCGCTATTATATCTGATATATTTTCTCACATATTTGGTTCCTTCTATATATTTAATAAGTATGTAATCTCTTTACCTGTTTCCTAGAGCCATTCTCTGAATTGTGGAATGAAGACAGTTCTCTTGTTTGTAAATTATCAGGTTTTTCGCATACTTGAAGGAGGAGATTTGGCAATTCCTATGGGCTTGGATTCAAATTCAGTTGGCAGTAGAAGTGGGCATTTGCGTGGTCTGAGCTTGCTCGGAGAAGATAAAACAAGGCATGATCGCCGCAGCTCTCCAACTAAAACTTCAATTCTAAAATAATGGCACAAACCCACCTTTACATGTGCATTTGAGAGGGGTGTTGTGTTTACAGTTCGGAAGTGATAATTTTTCTTCCATGTGCAAGTTTAATTTTTCTTCCATTTGCAAGTTGCTTTTCCAGTCACAGACATGTAAGCTGATCATGTGATTTTCCTCCTCCCTTGTTGCAGTTCTTTCGTTGCCGTCATTGGTTCTTGTAGAAAAGTTTTTTAAAAGAATGTCAGGGTAAAGAATTACTTGCATGTCTGCAGCTCAATTATTCTTCATTGTTGAAAAGGAAGTATAAATCAATAATAGTATTGTTTTTTTGTGCTTTTGCAACTACTTCTTACTGAGTACCTGAAGCTGAGGCTCATATTCACATTATTGCATTCTATTCGAGTCTCTGAATTATTAGCAATAAGGCACGTTTCTCTGTCACATCATCTTGGCACGTGACTCTTCCGTCGAGTGTGTATGTATTATGATTTTCTTCTCGAGTCACATTGGAAGCTCGACTACTGATATGCGCGCCTTCCAGGCGCGGAGGCTGGGAGCCATGGGGGGCTTCCCTCCTGCCATTCTTTATACATATATATATATATATAATGATTTGTATATATAAATATTTATAAATATATAATTATTATAAATATGTATAATTATATATATATTATTCACTTTTTTTACACTATATATTTTTTATTTTTAATTAGTGGATATTTAAAATTTTATGATTTGTTATTTAGTTTAATATTAAAATTTTATAATTTGATTATAAATTTAATAAAACTAGTGTTTTCATTCGAAATAATATTTTTATAAAATTTAATTTAATAAAATTATTTAAATAAATTAATAAATCTAAAAATTAAAATAAAAAAATATATAGAAAATTCAATATAATTTTAAAATTTAATAAATGATACAAAATAATAAAAATATAAATTTTACTATATATAATATTAAATATCAATTTTATCTTCAATTAGTCTATAATTTTTTTTAACTTAAAAAATTTCTCCCCTTTCATTCAATTTTTGGTTTCATCACTCGCGCCTTCTGCTGTATAATGACACCTACTGTCACTTGGGATAAAAGGTTTCAATATTTAGGTCTTTCTTAAGTATGGATTTAATTTCCCTAAAGTGCAAAATAATTAAATTTCCTTTGTGAATTCTTATAACTCTGCATTGTGCATGAGGGCGTCCTGCCAACCCCTCAAGATTTGTTGTGGCAGTTACTTGAGCTGAAGTAGGACGAGATAAAAGAAGTGCCTTTCATAGTCAGTGAGTGCTTTTACTTTAAATATACTCCCACTTATCTCATAAAAGTAGACCTACTTTTTGTATAAATATTTAAAAAAATTAATTATTTTTATTATAAATATAAATTTGTATATATATTTTTTGTTATATTTTTATTTTATCAAAAAATATATTTAATAAGTAATATTAAATAAAACTGTTATAAAAATTTAATTAGCTAAATAATTTATTAAAATAATAAATAAAGTATAATTTTTGATAGATAAAAAAATAAATATATATATGAAAAATAAAAATGAATTATTTTTTTAGGACTAAGAAATTATATTTAATATAAATTTTCAGCCAATGATAATTTTTTTTTCAGCCAATGATAGTTTTTTTTTTCTATGATTGAAGTTGCAACTTGCAACAAGGAACAGTTTACCAACAAACCACAGAACATGACTTTGATAAAGAAGCAAAATTCGCAACGGATTTTATATGTTTTTCTTTAGGACGAAGGGTCATTCCTCTGAAATGAACAACAGAGCTTGAACCGTTAGATTATTTTAATAATCCATAATGTGGCCCATGTGATTACTTAACGAATTTAATTAAAGACGACCGATTTTGATTAAAGTTGACCCGAGATAATGGTTATTGGGTTTAAAGGTTAAGAACCGGTTTGGATTTAAATACTCTTTCCTCTAATTATTAAATAAGTAAGAGAGAAATAAATAAAAAGAGTTTTTTTTCAGTTACCTAATGAGAACGGTTATATTTAATTTCTCTCTTATCTCATTCTCTGATCATCGTGAGAAAGTTTAAGGAAATAAATTAGAGGGAAGAAAATTTTTGAACGCAGAACGCAGTTTTTCTACGGAACAGGAAAAGCCATGGATCAAGGTACGCTTTCGATTTATTTCCTTTTATCAAACATTGACTAGAACTAAAGATCTATTATAGTATTTTGCTTTCAATTGGTATCAGAGCGTGATTTTGTTCTAGTTTTGTTTGATTAATGGATTTCTTAAAGTAAATTATTTCTTCGATAAATCGGCTAAGGCTTTCGGAATTAACTGAATTGCTTTCGTTTCGAAAGTTGTCTATTATTGAATTGTCATCGTTTCGAAAGTTTGAAACATTAATGGTGAGGAATCATTGAAAGGCGCCGATTATTAAATGTTAACGTTATCGCGTTAATGATTTCAATTTTAACAGTTTATTTTTATCTTTGTTTGAAATTGATTTAATATAGTATTATATTATATTGCTTTATATGTATTGTGGTTTGGATTGAGACCATGTGATTGATGTTTATTTTAGTCCATATATTTATGCACTGGATTATTGGCATTAAAGTAAAAATAATGAAAGAAGTGTCAATTTGTCTGTATTGTATTACTTTTTGCTTTTATGGAATTGAAGCAATAATTAATGATGTTAAGGTGTTTTGTTTTATATGGTGGTAAGTTGTTTTGCTTTTCATGGTGAAACTGAAGCCACTATTAAAGATAAATTTTTTTTCTATTAAAGGTACAGTGAAATGAAGCAAAACAATGAGTAATGTAACCATTATAATGTAACCATTATATTGTTTATGTATAATAGTTAAATTATATTATGGTTTAAATTATATTATGGTCCAGTAATGTAACCATAAAAAAAAAACAATATAATGTGCAATTGGTGAACATAAATTTTAATTGCCTAATTGCATCATTAAAGATTATACAATTTAAATGTTTATTGTATGGAAAGCTTGTTAGTCACCAAAGTGGCCTTGCTTGGAATTTATTTAAATATTTAATTGTGTACTTCAATTGTTCATATTTTTTATGCCGTTAAATGACATGAAAGATAAAATTGAACAATTGGGATCATTAATTATAATGTTGTGAGGTTACCCAAAGGTAGACCATTACTTATAGTTAATGACATCAAAGAGACTTGAGATTATGCTTGGTGAGTATGAATGTATATCCAAAAATAACATGCATATTGTCTATAGTAAGATTGAAAGTCTATTATAGTATCCTTATTCTTGGCATCATTATATGTTTGTATCTTTGTATTTAAGTATTACCCAAAGGTAAACTTAAATACATAATTAAGGTTGTTATTTGTTTGAATCTATTATGTTTTCTCAAAGCATTAATGTGTGAGTATGTATTGCAGCTTATTCTAAAATGTTTGCTATGGGTACTGGATTGATTAAGTTCAACGGATTGAACTATGATGACTGGTCTGAACAAATCCATTACCAGTTGGGAGTTTTGGACCTAGACTTGGCGTTAGTTTCTGAAAAACCAGCAGCCATTACAGAGACCAGTACTGAAGAGGAAAAGTCTCACTATGAGGCTTGGGAGCGGTCTAATAGGCTGAGCTTGAACTTAATGAGGATGACAATGGCTGAAAATGTCAAGCCGTCAATGCCTAAAACAGATGACGCCAGAGAGTACATGCTGAAAATTAAGGAGTACTCCCAATCAGACATTGCTGACAAGTCTATAGTAGGCTCCTTAATGAGTGAGCTCACGACCAGGAAGTTTAATTGGTCACAATCTATTCATGATCATGTGACTGACATGCAGAATTTGGCAGTAAAATTGAAATCAATGGGAATGGATGTGAGTGAAACTTTCCTTGTTCAGTTTATTATTAACTCACTTCCTGTTGAGTTTGGTCAGTTCCAGGTGAATTACAACACCCTCAAGGAAAAATGGAACATTCAGGAAATCAAGGCCATGTTAATTCAAGAGGAAGGGAGATTAAAGAAGGTGAAGGAACACTCTGCCAATCTCTCTTTTCATGATGGAGCTGGAAGCAACAAGAGCAAATCAGGGAAGAATGGCAAGAAAAAGGACAAAGCCCAAATGAAGGTTCGCGAGGGCCAAATCCATAAGGAATCGAAGTGCTATTTCTGTAATAAGACTGGTCACTTCAAGAAGAATTGTCCTAAAAGAAAGATGTGGTTCGAAAAGAAATGTATTTTTTATGTTTCAGTATGTTTCGAATCAAATCTTATTGAAGTGCCTTATAATACCTGGTGGATAAATTCTGGTACGACTACTCATGTGTCTCACATTTTTCAGGGATTCCTTTCGATCCAAACCATAAAAGAAACTGAACAGTTTCTTTATATGAGAAACAGAATGAAGGCACAAATAGAAAGAATTGGGACTTACAGATTGATCTTGGACACTGGTTGTCATTTAGATCTTGAAAGGTGTCTTTATGTTCCTGATTGTGCTAGGAATTTGGTTTCTGTTGGAATGTTGGATAATAATGGTTTTAGTATTAAGTTTGGTAACGGTACATTTTCTTTGTATAAACATAAGTACTTTTATGGTTCTGGTACTTTGATTGATGGTTTATATCGTTTTAATCTTGATACTAAATTTATGGAATCTTTGTTTAATGTTGAGCACAATATAGGTAATAAACGTAGTGCACATGATGAATGTTCTGCTTTCTTATGGCATCAAAAATTAGGACACATTTCCAAAGAAAGGATTTTGAGGTTAGTGAAAGGTGGAATCTTACCTCAATTGGATTTTACTGATTGGGATGTGTGTATAGATTGCATTAAAGGCAAGCAAACTAAACACACATTAAAGAACCCAGCCATAAGAAGCAGTGAACTTCTTGATATTATACACACTGATATGTGTGGTCCTTTTGACGTTCCCTCTTGGGGCGGTGAAAAGTATTTTATCACTTTATTGATGATTTCTCACGGTATGGTTATGTATATTTACTGCATGAAAAGTCTCAATCAGTGAATATTCTAGAAATATTCATTAATGAGGTGGAAAGGCAGCTAAATAGAAAAGTTAAAATTGTGAGGTCTGATAGAGGTGGTGAATATTATGGTAAATTTAATGAAAATGGACAATGTCCAGGTCCATTTGCAAAATTCCTTGAAAAGCGAGGCATTTGTGCACAGTATACAATGCCTGGTACGCCTCAGCAGAATGGTGTAGCTGAGAGGCGTAACCGTACTCTGATTGAAATGGTTAGGAGTATGTTAAATAATTGTTCTATACCTTTATCATTGTGGGTGTATGCATTAAAAACTGCTGCATATTTGCTTAATAGGGTTCCTAGTAAAGCATTTCCTAAGACCCCTTATGAACTGTGGACAGGAAGAAAACCTAGTTTGAGGCATCTTCATATTTAGGGTTGCCCAACTGAAATTAGGATATATAATCCACATGAAAAGAAGCTTGATGCTAGAACTGTTAGTGGATTTTTTATTGGATATCCTGAAAAGTCAAAAGGGTACAGATTTTATTGTCCTAACCATAGTACAAGAATAGTTGAGTCTAGAAATGCTCGGTTCATTGAGAATGGTCAATCTAGTGGGAGTAGTGAACAACGTAAAGTGGATTTGCAAGAGATTCAGGTTGAGAATCCAATTCAGATGGATTCTCCTAATGTCTCTTCTTCTATTGTTGTTCCTTTTGTTGTATCACGGGCTAATAAAGCAATTGAACAACAAAATAACATTCCAAACCCACAAAATGATCATATAAATGATGAGCCTGAAAATAATGAACAAGTCATAAATGAGCAAGTGGTTACACAAGAAATAGCATTACGGAGGTCAGAAATACAGAAAAGACCAGCTATTTCAAGTGATTATGTCGTATACTCTCTTGAGCATGAATGTGATTTGAGCATTGATAAGGATCCAGTCTCTTTTCAGGAAGCCATGAAATGTAGTAATTCTGAAAAGTGGTTAAATGCCATGAAAGAAGAGTTAAAGTCAATGAGTGATAACAAAGTTTGGAACTTAGTAATGTTGCCTAAAGGTTCTAAACGAGTCGGTTGTAAATGGGTCTTTAAGACTAAACAAGACTCGAAAGGCAACATTGAAAGGTTTAAGGCCAGACTTGTTGCTAAAGGTTATACTCAGAAAGATGGCATTGACTATAAAGAGACATTTTCTCCTGTTTCTAAAAAGGACTCTTTAAGAATTATTTTGGCTTTGGTAGCTCATTATGATTTAGAGCTTCACCAAATGGATGTAAAAACCGCTTTTCTTAATGGTGAATTAGAGGAGGAAGTATATATGGACCAACCGGAAGGTTTTATGACCACAGGAAAGGAAAATTTAGTGTGTAAATTAAAGAAGTCAATATATGGACTAAAACAAGCTTCTCGTCAATGGTACCTTAAGTTTAATAGTACAATTACTTCATATGGTTTTATAGAAAACACTGTTGATCGGTGTATCTATATGAAGATTAGTGGGAGCAAGTTCGTTGTTTTAGTCTTATATTTGATGATATTCTTCTTGCTGCAAATGATATTGGCATATTACATGATGTAAAGGAATTTCTCTCTAAGAACTTTGAAATGAAAGATATGGGTGAGGCATCTTATATGATAGGAATAGAAATATTCCGTGACAGATCACAAGGATTGTTAGGATTGTCTCAAAGAGCTTACATTAACAAAGTATTAGAGAGATTTAGGATGGAAAAGTGCTCCGCAGGGATAGTTCCAATTCAGAAGGGAGACAAATTTAGCGAAATGCAATGTCCTAAAAATGATTTGGAACGAAAAGAAATGGAGTCTTTTCCTTATACCTCGGTAGTTGGGAGCTTAATGTATGTTCAGACATGTACTCGACCGGATATCAGTTTTGCGGTCGGAATGTTAGGTTGATATCAAAGTAATCCCGGAATGGATCATTGGAGAGCTGCAAAGAAAGTACTTAGATATCTACAAGGCACTAAGAATCACATACTCACATACCGGAAATCCAACCATATAGAAGTGGTAGGATATTCAGATTCAGACTATGCCGGTTGTGTAGATTCGAGAAAGTCTACATTTGGCTACATGTTTCTCTTGGCTGGAGGAGCAATTTCATGGAAAAGTGGAAAGCAGTCTGTCATTGCTACTTCCACTATGGAAGCCGAATTTGTGGCATGCTTTGAGGCCACTGTTCAAGCATTGTGGTTGCGGAACTTTGTCTCAGGTCTAAGTATTGTCGACAGTATAACTAGACCGTTGAGAATTTATTGTGATAATTCTGCAGCTGTCTTCTTCTCTAAGAATGATAGGTATTCTAAAGGTGCTAAACATATGGATTTAAAATACCTATCTGTGAAAGAAGAAGTGCAAAATCTCAAAGTGTCAATTGAGCATATTGGTACTGACTTGATGATAGCGGATCCGTTAACTAAAGGCTTACCGCCCAAAACCTTTATTGGCCATGTAGAAAGGATGGGCATTAAAGATAAGTCATTGTTAGCATGATGTTCATATGTACATATGGTTATTTTGCTCATTATGTTGTGACACTTAAGAATTCAATTAAAGTTGGATTTTGCTTTATTTAATTGTTGTCCACATTATAGTTGTATACTGATGCGTGCCGTTAGTGCTATATGCAATTACCGCAAGTGCACGGGTCACTCAAGTAATATAGTAGTGAGTGAATGTCGTTCCTCTAGGGACAAGACCAAGTACTAGTGCAAATCTTAATCGTTGTTTAGCGAATTAATAGTTGTGTGATGTGTTGTAACTAAAATCAACTAATTAATGAATGAAAGAAAATTAAATGCTGTGCACAAAAGATTTATAATGATATTAATAGAACTATCCGGATATTGAATCCCCCTGGCCTCAATGATATTTATAAACAATCCATTCAGCTAAATCGTTTAATCAAATTGAATTGGCATTCCTCTAACTTAGATTAAAGCCTCTCTCGAGTGGATTAATCCATAATCACTAAGTAGAGTGCCGGAATCTCTTCTCAAAACACAATTAAATAGATCATGCATTAATGACAAGGAACTATAAACCAAAGAATCTTGTAGGTCTATCTCTAGTACCCCAATCAATCCTCAATCCTTATGAGTATTCAATTCACATCAAGCTTTCTCAAGTCAATAATATGAAAATAATAACCAATCAACAAGCATGCTATTATCAATTGGAAATAACAACAAGTATCATAAGAATAAAACAACTCAATTAATTGATTCAACTGAATACAATTGTTCAATTCATACAAATTGGCTAGGGTTCATCAACATCTAGATAGAGAAGGATTTAGTTCATATTCAAAGCTAGAAAAACAGAGCAAGATAAATGAGTAAGAGAAACCAAACAATTCATGGCAGTGAATCTGTATTTCTTCACTTGAGCTCTTGATTCTTGGTTTAGGGCTTGTATATGATGTGGATCTTTCTTCAAACTCAGCTCAAGACCCTTCTCCTTGCTCCAGCAGATAGCTCCTCCTCCTCTTCTTTCTTCTCTGTTTCCAGAAATGCTCCAGCAAAAAACTGCTGTTCTTCTCCCTCTCTTCTCTTTTTAATTCCCTCCAAATCTCCAGCCCATACCTCCAGCTCACTAAACCCATCCATTGTCTACCACTTTCCCTTGGTTCATCACTTTTTTTCTTGATTTATGCAAGCTCTCTTTTTCTTGTTCTTTCTTTTTGACAAAGGCCAGCTGTTGTCCCCCACTTATTCCCCAATCAGTGCAAAGAATCTCACTTTTCGACAGGTGACACGACCACTGACACGCCCATGTCACTGGGCTTGTCATAGGCACTGTGATCTTGAACCAAAGGCACGTCCACTGACACGCCCGTGTTACTGGGCGTGTCACAGCTACCGTAAGTCTGAATAAAAGGCACGTTCCTTGGCACGCCCGTGGTACCGGGCGTGTGACAGCTACTGTGAGTCTGGATGAATTACACGCTCATTGACACGCCCGTGGTCCTGGGCGTGTCGCAGCTACTGTGACTTTGGATAAATGGCACGATCATTAGCACGCCCATGCAACTGGACGTGTCATAGCCACTGAATGCAGTAACAGGGGCACATCTAACGACACGCCCGTGTTCGTGGGCGTGTCCATTGACAGATTTTGCTCTTTTCTTCTACTTTCATCCGTAATTGCTCCGAAATGATCAAAAGCCTCAAATTATCGAGAATTCCTGAAATTATCCTTAAATTGCACTTTGAACAAACAAATTAAACTCAATTTGATAGTAATCATATTAAGAAATGGGAATAAAATATCATTAATTGTGTACTTATCATATACATTTATTGTTTGAGTGTGATAAAAATGATGTTGAAAGCAACAATATATTGTTTGTTGTATTTTCTCAATTAAAGTATCTTTGTGAATTAAGGTGGTTTGTGATATATGGAAGGGATCATGTCGACTTAATGACTTGTGACCGCCATAATTCAATCATTTTAATTCCAAATAAAAGTTAATGGATATTCAAGTATGCGCATGGGCCAAGTGGGAGATTGTTAGATTATTTTAATAATCCATATTGTGGCCCATGTGATTACTTAACGAATTTAATTAAAGACGACCGATTCTGATTAAAGTTGACCCGAGATGATGGTTATTGGGTTTAAAGGTTAAGAACCGGTTTGGGTTTAAATACCTTTTCCTCTAATTATTAAATAAGTAAGAGAGAAATAAATAAAAGGGGTTTTTTTTTCAGTTACCTAATGAGAACGGTTATATTTAATTTCTCTCTTATTCCATTCTCTGATCATCGTGAGAAAGTTCAAGGAAATAAATTAGAGGGAAGAAAATTTTTGAACGCAGAACGCAGTTTTTCTACGGAACAGGAAAAGCCATGGATCAAGGTACGCTTTCGATTTATTTCCTTTTATCAAACATTGACTAGAACTAAAGATCTATTATAGTATTTTGCTTTCATGAACACTTTGTTTAAATCATATGTAGAAGTAATTTAAAAATGTAAAATAAATAAATATAAAATTTCATCGAAATCTAGTGATTTATTGAACATACATAGAAATATTTTATTAAATCATTTTGTAATACATTTCCACCTGAAAAGTCTCAATTGGGATAGAATTACGATAAAAGAAAACATAAAATAAGAAAAAAAAATTAGTTCATAAATTTACAATCGCTGTTGTCGAGCAAATTAAATATTAGCCACACAAAGTCCACTAGAATATACAAACCCGAATGTCTCCTCATCTCTTATCCGGCAAATCATCTCCTCTGTATCAACAAAATCCACGACTGTGTCACTAACCAATAATATAATAATATTTGTTAGTAAGAGAATTTTGATTTTTTTTTTAATTTTTTTAAGTGAAACGTAGCTTTACCAGTTTTCTTGGAATTCAAATATCCAACAATTTTGGAAATATTACTGGCCAGATTTGCTGCTTCCATCAGACGGTGCAGATTCCCCATCAGGAGTCTGTTGATATTGCTGTTGCATCATAGCCATCTGATTAACATCAGGTGCCAATTCAGACACACTCCAAACCTTGACAGATTTATCCAAGCTTCCACTGTAAACCACCCATCGTTGATCACCATCTTTAGACTGCTCACGATCCTCCTCTACGGCCAAGCACTTAACGGGTCCAGTATGTCCAGTCAGCACAGATAGACACGTGTGAATGTTACCATCCCTCCTCCATACGCAGATGATTTTATCTGCTGATCCGCTAAACACCAAGTTCCCTGCAGAGGCAAGGCATAGAACTGCAAGCTTATGCCCTTTCAAGACTCCACCATGAGATAATTGCTTTTCATGTTCCCAGAAATTCACAACTCCATCACTGGAACCACAGTACAGCACCGAATTGTTGGTGTTGACAGCCAAAGCTGTAACAGCACATTCTTGTTTCAACAACGTTTGAACCATATTATGTTTAAAGGATTTGCCTTGTTGTTCTCTTTTCCAAACTTTGACAGTTCCATCAGCTGAACCTGTAAAGACCATTGCTTCTGTGCTTGCAACGACGGAGTTAACAGCGTCATCATGAGCGCTTACAGATTCAAGACATTTAGAGTCAGAAATTCTCCAGACTTTGAATGTCCTGTCCCAGGAAGCAGAGTACAAAAGAGTATGATCTTCATTAAAGCTCAAACATGACACAGCATCAGAGTGTTTGATCCAGAGAGCAGTACGATGGTTTCGAACTTGAACATAATTGCTTGGTTTGATAGAACTTTTGAAAATGTCCTTTAAGGTTGGCAAAGTTCCAGAGCGTTTATGT
Source organism: Garcia nutans (assembly GCA_947685225.1). Classification (NCBI taxonomy): domain Eukaryota; kingdom Viridiplantae; phylum Streptophyta; class Magnoliopsida; order Malpighiales; family Euphorbiaceae; genus Garcia; species Garcia nutans. The sequence goes on from CANTUV010000039.1 coordinate 57,328,890, forward strand.
ACGCTAGGATTCTTTGGAGAAACCTTCCAGACACGAATCTTTCCATCTTGATGACCAGTGAAAATCTTTTCACCAGAAATTATAATTGCTTTCACTAATCCACTGCTGGATTTAAACCCAGAAAATTCTTTCAGATTCTTCCAAACACGAATGTTCTTGCTATCTGAACCAGTATAAAGAATATCTTTAGTTGCAGCCAGAGAATAAATATGACCCTCTTCACGAACAAGAGAGCCAACTAATACATTTTGTGGAGCATTTTCTTCAAAAGGAGTCCAATTAGCTTTGTTATAAGGAGTTGTATTATTCCAAGGAGACATAGTCATAGGAGACCCTTCACAGCTCAACCGGTTCTGGTCAAAAAACCCAGGAGTAACAGCTGAAGCACTGCTGTTACGGACATTAAAATCCTCATCATGAATAGTGGAAGACATGTTTGGATCCGAATGGGTAATGTTATTGAATTTGGATCTTGGCATGCTGCTTCCTGTATCAACGAATTTCGTGCAATCTCCTCCTTCTTCTCTCATTTCAATTCACATGCAAGACAACAGAAAAAAACTTAATAACAGAGATAAGAAATTGAAATGTTTGGGAGGGAGACAGAGAAGATTATGGAAGTTATGGATACACAAAGAACAAACTACCCCTAATTAAAGGCGGGACAGGACAGAGAAATCATACAAATAAATAGCTGCAAAACCAACGGTAATTCAACTTTTGAGATCTTAAATTGTTGACACGTGTCTGTTAAGACGTTACTGTTGGCTTGTAGAAACGGTGATATTGTTGTCGATACTAAAAATAACGTTGGTGTCGGTTTTTATTATTTTAGCTTAGGTTGTTTTAATTCCGTGGTTGTTTCTTTAGTTTCTATTTTTTTTCTTTTTTTGTGTGTGTGTGTGTTTGTGTGTGGGGTTCTTTTTGTTGCTATTTTTTGATACGTTAATTTGGATATTAGTACTTCTTTTATTCTTGCAATTTTTTCATAATTATATATTAAGACAACATCTCTTCAAAAATTACAAATAATTTCATTGTATTCGCATACAATTTTCATTAGAATTGCAGAGGCTGAAACACATTAAACACATTTGGACAAATTTGATCGTAGGATACTTGCCGACCATACCATTTTCTAAAGTTAGAGATCTACTTCAATTATCTGGCTAGAAAAGAAAATTTTATTAACAATTGAAACTTTTTCAGACTAAAGGAAATTTTTTACTGCAGCCTTAATGAGTGATGATTTACCGATAAGAAATTAGTTAAATCCATGACAGTTATCTTATTGGCAAAATAAAATATTGCGTTAAATTAGTTTTTTACTTAAAATTGATGACAAGGTGTACCTCTGTAAGTCCTAGCTCAAGCTCAACTAGTGTTTCTATCATCTCTCTCATTTGTAAAATAAGAAAAAAAAAGGATCAAACTCTTTGAAAAAATTCTAATGACTAAATCAGAGCTTCATTTATTTGAATATAAAAAAAAGAAAATGAGAGTAAAAAAGAGCATTTTATTTGTGAAAGTTTACTCCTATTTATAGTTGAATAATAAAAAATAAAATTTGAATATGTTAATAAATCTTTAATCGGTGTTAATATCATACAACGGTCGTATTATAGACAGTCTTTCCAATATAAAGAGCTCAATAAAATTAAGAGTATTTAAAATCGAGATTCATTTTTCTCTGAGAGCTCGATCATGATGTTGACAAGTCACAGGACATAGTCTTAAAGTTTAAAAAATGAAAAATAATATTTCATCTTTATCATCTAATATTTATATCATATTAGGACCTATGTTATTCTGAAAAGCTTGATTGAGCCCTATTATGATTACTGAATAAGTCATGCAAAAAAATTAAGTGATCCATAATAATACTCGGGCGTTGATTTTGATATTCTAAGGATAGTACTAGAAATATATACTTTAAAAAATTATTAAGATATTTCACGTGAATTTAGAATAAGAAAATTATTAATTAATAGATAATAAAGGATCATCACTTAAGTATCCAATACTAAATATTTTAATTATGATAATATCTAATATATTAATATATGTATATATTTTTAATCTTAACACTTTTACATAATCGTCAATCTCCTTCAATTTATAATAATAATAATAAATTTAACAAAAAATTTCCAAAGAAACTTCAATTATTTGCATTATTCATACACCAAGTTTGGAAAAAGTTGATAATTTCTAAGAAGGCATATGTATAATAGTAGTATAGTGCGTGGTACATTCATGGTTAGATTAAGACTAGCCAAATTTGTTTGATACCCATGACCATAAGCTACCATCATTCAAGTATTGAAGGAAAAAGAAGAGTGGAGGTTTAAACGAGTGTAATATTTTACCGAAACAAAACCAGGTGGAAAATGAAGAGCCAAGTGAGTCGGAATAAGGACTAGCCCGCAGTAGATTAACCAGTCATTGATTATTAGTGCATTGTTTTTTTTTTTTTAAGGGAAAACACTGGTAACTCAGGGTGTCCTAGTGCAGACTCCAAAAAGGGCTGTTGTAGCTTAGCTAGGTTCCCCCCAAAATTAAGACTGAAGATCATATCAGCAAATAGAAGACAGTGCCACTTTTATTACCCAAGTCTCCAGAAAACCTCTGTTGTTGCCACGTTCAACGATTGATGATTGGTTCATTTTTGTTTTTTTTTTAATTTTCTTTTCTTAAAAATAATTAGATGTGCCTTCACTGTAGGACTGTTCCTTTTTTTGACACGTGGTACTCAGGAATCTGTAAAAAACTAATTGCTATTATCCACGTGCCCCCACTCTACACAAAAATTATGGTAGCATGATGCGCCATGAACTTCAAAATTGGAAAAACATGATTGCTTCAAGACAAGAAAGGTTGTTGCCTTGTTGGTCATGATTTATGTTTATTTTTGTCTCAATTTATATTGATTTTGACACGTGCCAATTGAAGTGCATCAAAGGGCATCATCATTCATTACTGATCAGTACGTGAGGAATCTAAACATTTTTACATTATTTATTTTTTGAAAGGAAAATCAGAAAAATACATAAGTCTTTTTTGATAAACGTATAAAAAAATTTAAAAAAAATTTCAAATTTATTATATTTATAAATTATTTATCAAAATACTATAATTATAAATTATTTATCAAAATATTATATTTTTATTATTCAAATATTTATAATGTGTTTGTTATAAATTTATAAATTTTATATAATTTATAATAAATTTATTATAAATTTATAATAAAATAAAAAAATATATTTCTGATAAAAAATTAAAATTTTAAAAAATATAAGAAGGAATGTCATTTTTTCAAATACACAGAAAGTCCATAATGAGAAGATTGGATATAAAATTCGTAATGACAGCTTGGGGTTTAAAAGACCATAGCTTTCTAGTTTTTCCTTTAACAAACTTTATTTCTATTTTTTTTTGTTTTTTAAAATATTATATATATATATATATATCTTTACATATAGTACTAATTGTTTTAGATTTGACGTAAATATTTTTAAAATTAAAAATTTAAATTTTAAATAAATTGAGAAGCAAAAAACACTAAATATTTTTTAAAAATATTTTTATTTTTAAAATATTTATATATATACTACATTTTAAGTTTTATTTTTTAATTTTATTATTGTTAAAAAAAATTCATTTTTAAATTTTGTCTTTTTTTTTTTGCTTTTTAAAAAATACTACGCCTTCACTTCTACTTTCTTTTTTTCCTTTTAATGATGTCTTCACCACCACACCTCTCTGACTTTGGTTTGAACCAAACACTAATATTCTCTCTTTGTGGAAACTTACTCCATTGCCATCCCATTCCTTCCTTCCTTCCTCTCATTTCAATTCCATAAAGAGTGCATTGTTTCTGCACTGTTTATAGAAGTCACTTTCCACCGGTAATCGACGACGTCGTTCCTGCACTGTTTATGCTTCTAAACTGGAAAATCGTTTTACCACTAAATCCGTTAATACAACTCATGTCTTCGAATAAGAGAATATAGTTGTGTGGGTACCATATTATGTACTTATATGGGTATGATGTTTGTCAGGGTCGTCTTGGACATTTTAAGGGCCCCAAGCAGAAATTAAAATATGGGGCCTTAAAAAACAGTATCGGAGCAAAAATTTTAAATTTGAGGGACCGTCCAAAAATAAATATTTAGGACTTAAGAGCCTAAAAATAATAATGTAAAATAATAATTTTTATATAAATTAAATAGTAAAATATAAAATTTTTATATAATAATTTTTATATAAATTTTTAAAAATATTTATATAAATTAAATACTAAAAATAACAATTAATAATTATCTTTTGAGTTTACTATTCCAGCAGAAATTAAGATAGAGCTCAATCTTAATTTCTGCTGGAATTGTTATTTGAGAGGCCCTGAGCTGTTGAGGGCCCTGAGCAACTGCTCAGAGTGCTCCCCCTCCTAGCCGGGCCTGATGTTTGCTTGTATATGTGTATAGTATGTGCTTGGATAGCTGTATGGTCTCTGCATTTTTTTTATTATTATTGTTATAATTTTCTTTGTGGCTTCGATTCTGACATGGAGTTGAAACTCGGAAATTGATGGGTTTATTGCATTAAATTAGTATTAGGGTATTATTGGAGGACGTTTTGTTAACTAAACTATTTGAGAAGTTCAAAGAAGCATTTAACTAAACTATTTTGCAGCATGCATATGCTTTGTGAACCATTCAAGGTTATGATGGAAATTTTTTTTGACAATGTTCTTGCTTCTGCTCCATCACTATGTACTCCATCAATTTTAACGTACTATATCAATTTGTCAATTTGATTTTTCATTTTGTTATTTCAATTTGGGATATTTTTCTAATGACTAAAAATTTGTAACTGCTAGTCTTTATGTTCTGACTATAGGCAACTCCATATTGAAACTTGCGTTGTTGCTTTGTTCCTTCTTAAAATTTGGATATCACCGTTACCGACTTTGATGCAGTAAATATTTGTGATTCCTTTGTATATATGGGTCTTTATATATATGGTTGGACATGGTTCTAGTTCTACATGTGTAAATCAAGTATGCAAATTAAATAGAAAAAAGTAGAAACCACGAAATTATTATAAAAATTTTAAAATTACTTTTTTCTTTTTGTTGAGTTTGCTAATTTAAATGAGTGATTCAAACTAATTTTATAGTTTTATATATCTTCTTCGAAAATAAAAGTAGAATTTATATAAATTTTAATTAATTTGAGATTAACATTAATTAGTTGAGTTATATATCAGTATATGTCACATATAATAATATATATGTATTAAAATTAAAAAAAAAGTAAAAGTATAAAACTATTTGTATTTAGTTATATGTCTATATATGTTATAGATAATAATATATACATGTTAAAATTTAAAAGAATATTAATATAAAACTATTATATATTTAATTATATATTAGTATATGTTATATATTGTACTAACTTAAATTTTAAATTATTTTAAAATTAAAAAATATAAAAAGTTAAAATTAAAATTAAAATATGTATATATATGTATTTATAAGAGAAAGAAAAAGAAAAGAAAAGAAGAAAACATAAAAAGAATAAAAGAGGAAGAGAAAAAGAGCAAAAATGAGGGGAGAGAAAGTGAGAGGGAGAGAGAGACGGATCAGTTTTTCTTAAATTTATCGTCGTCTGGTGAATATTTTTTGGCACCTCTTACACTATTAGAAAGCTCATCGTCCGACGAGTTCAACACAACCAAGATTGCCCCCGTCCAACACCAGAGCAGTCCCCACTCACCAAATGAAGTTGGAGCCTCTCGAGAGCTTCCGACCAAGATTCCGGTCAATTCTGACATCCTTTTCCGGCAAGGTTGGTATTTTTAGAACCCTCTCTCTATAAGCTTTATTTTAGTATATAATTTATAAATTTTATACTTATTTTGAGATTAGCCAGTTCTGTTTTTCGTGTTCAGTCGATTATAAAAAAAATAGTAAAAATATATAATAAATAATGAATAATTAAAGATTAATTATTATAAATTTTTAGTATTTAATTAATAGAAACTTATAATTAGATAATAAAATGAATTATAAGTTATGATAGTAATTTTAGATATAATTAAAATAATAATAAATATGTATAATTAATTATTGATAGTAAATAGATTAAAATTTGGATATTTTAAAGATGTTAATTTAAAACTAATTAAATGTAAAGATTTATAATTTAAATATTATAATTTTAACTGAGTTAATTATTAAATCTTAAATAAGTAAATAGAGTACTAAGTAATTAAATTAAATAGTTAAAGTATTATGTTTAAAAAAATAAAACTAATTACTTGATTAAAATTAGTATTTTTATAATTAAATTAACCAAGTTATTTTTATAAAGTGAGATAAATAAATTATATAATAATTAATTATAATTAAGGGACGGTTATAATATAATTTTTAAAGAATTATTTAAAATTGAATTAGCATATATCTTAAAATTTTAAGTAAATATTTTATTAGCAAATTAAATAAATAAGATTAATGTTGATATAATAAACTATTACTATTTTATTTGTGAGATGTATGTTAAGCTTATATTTGAGTTATTAAAAATTATAATAATAGCCTAGATGAGGAAATTGGGTTGACATTAACTGTTGTGAAATTTTTTTAAAGTGTCTTTTTATTTTATTTTAGGAAAAAATATCATGGTTATAGATGAGACTTTGTCAAAATTTTGGTAGAATTTCTAGAGTCGTATTTGTCTATATTTTAATAGTTTTTATTATCGATTGAAAATACTTTCGGTGTCTTCAATTTTCAATCAAATATTTCAGGGAGTATCGTTGGGTTTTACATAAATATGTGAGTTATATAGAATAACATAATATCTTGCTCCACTAATTTGTGTTTATAATTGTATTTTCATAATTTATCGACTGTTTGTGCAATATATATATATTTATTATTGTTATAAGTATAATGTGTATTGAGTATGAGTTGGTTATACTTAATGATATAATATGTGATGCCGGATAGAGTTAGGATGATGTGTGATCACACATGATCAGAGATACGGATTATAATATGAGGATATTATATAATGAGACTAGGACTGGCGTGACAGCGAGATATTTTTATATTCAGCACTGCTTGTCAGTCGGGTAGCACTGCTTGGCTACGGCTGTGACAGTGGACCCTATATATTGAATTCTAAGAAAAATATATGGACTAAGAGAGAAAAATAGGAGGATAGACTCCCTAGTTTGAGCTTTAGTATTGCCCCATTGAGTTATTTATATCCTTATTTGCTTATGTGATTTATTGGTTGATTGACATTTGTATAAGCATGTTATGCATGTGATAGTTGCATTATATTAATTACTACATAACTCATTGAGTCAAACGCTCATTTTTGTTCACTATTTTTTTCAAGTTGCAGATTGAGCATAAGAGTATTACTTATTCAGATCATCATGTCTTTTTATTTCTCCGCATGAGTGTTAATTGTATATGTTTTATTGTATAATTATATTATAAATTATTTTCTAGAACTCTGAATGATATTTTTTTTTTCTTGTCTATCTTTTTATTTATTTAGTTTCGCGGTTTAGTTAAATATATTTATTAATAAATATCTGATGATGATGATGTAATATTATATTATATTAAAGTATAATATTAATAGGCTTGTGGGCCCGATTCGAGACAGTGACTGTTGTCACAATCTATATTTATTGAAAAATAAGTTGTCAGACTTACTACAATTTCTGAAAGCCACGTACTTTTTTTATTTTCTAGTGTCGGTCACTTACCCTTGGGTTAAATCATGACACATATAACAATATATACTTGTTAAATTTAACATATATGAATATATAATATAATATATTAGTTTGTATATTGATATTTTTTCTATCTCAACTGATCATATATATTGTTATATATAATATATATAATATATATATGAACATATAAAAATATATATTAGTTGATATATTAATTTTTTATATCAACTAATATATAAATATATAACAATATATTAGTTTGTATATTGATATTTTTTTGTTTATCAATTGATATATTATTAAATGTAAAATATATAAACATATAGCAATATAAATTAGTTTGTATATTAATATTTTATTACAAATTAACTTATATATGTTATTATATATAACATATATAAACATATAATAACATATATCAATTGTATACTTATATTTTTTTTTTACAAATTAACTAATATATATTGTATTGATATTTTTTTTTTCAAATTAATTAATATATGTTCTTATATGTAACATATAAAAATATATAATAATATATAAAAATTATATATTATTATTCAGTTTTAAAATTGAACTGATATTCGTTGTTATATATAATATATGTGAATGCATATAATAATAACATACTGTTATAATAACATATAAGAATAACAGTATATTATTAATATATATTATTATATATAGCATATATTAACATACAAAAACATATATTAATTGTATTTTGCTATTTTTTTTACAGAACAACTAATATATATTATTATATGTAATATATATAAATATATATTGATAATTTTAAATTATTTTTATAGTATATATTATATATAAAAATAATATGTGTTTAGTTATATGTGAGTAAATGTTATATATAACAAGATATAATGTTAGATTTAAAAAAATAATAGTATATGTGAATAAATATTATACATAAATAGATATATATGTATAAAGTGTGAATTATATTATATATTAAATAATATTTTAAATAATTTTTATAGTGCATATTAAAATTATTTTAAAAAATATAAATTAAATAAAATATATTAGTATAAATATAAATATAAATTTTATTGTTAAAATGAGAGTATATATGGATATATAAACAGCTACAAGTACAAAAAAAATTAAAAAAATATTATAATTATATAATAAAACTTAAAAAAACATTATATGTAATTTACTGTAAAAAAATAAATAGTGATCAAACATCAAAAACTATTTAAATAAAATATATATTAAAAAATAAGAATTTATCTTTTAATTATATATATATATATGTGTGTGTGTGTGTGCCTTTCCTTTGATTAATTACATGTCCAATTACACATAGTAAATTAGCACAACACCTTTCACATTGCACAGTGCACACGCATGGCTTGCTTATTTATATTTAAATGGCTCCACTTATGAAATTTCTGTTCCCATTAATTAATTGATTTCAAGCCATTGATTAATTGGTTAATTTTTCATCCAATTTCAACTACTGTTATGATCTATTTTTAAATAATTAAATCACCAAAAGATCAGTGGTTCCTTCGACCGAGTGGTACCTCCGTTACTTTCGTAAAATAAAGATGGTGTTGCAAAATTTTTTTCTATTGTATTTTTGAGAATTAAAAAAATTAAATTTATCGTATTTTTTTACAATATTTTTAAATTTATTAAAATTTATAAATTTTTTTATAAAAATATTTTATTAAATATTTATTATGAGTTTATTAAATATTTATTATTAGTTTATAAATTTATATAATTTATTATGAATTTATTATAAAATAATTAAAATATTTTTAATAAAAAAAAATATAAAATACGACAGAGACCGTAATTCTTTCACTACATTATTCATATCCAATCTATAAGAGCATAACGGATCAAATAAACTTGTGAATGGGCTCAAGGCCCATTTTCTGTTCAATCTCGATTTAGATTTCAAAGAAGACGATGGATGCACTGAGAATCCAATTCCTAGCAATTTTATATTCTAAAAACCGAATATTAAATAATAATAATAATAATACGATGATGATAAGATGCCTGCTGCAACCGACTTCTGGAACACAAAACCATGGCTTCTGCCACCTGATATAATAACTGTTTCGTTCAGACTCAGACAACCTCGAGCCGACCAAATCCTTAAAAAAAACTCCCATAAATTTCCTAAATTAATCTTGTTCGGCAATAAATACTAATAGACAGAAGCCATTTTCACTTCTTCACTATTACACTTATCATATCCAGTCAATAATCCTTATTAGTGATGTCGAAAACTCAATCCAGTCTCTCAGAAGTAGACAGCAACAGTACCAACGACAATTCTAGAGAAGATCAAGAAAACCAAGAAAACTTGAACGGCGTTACTAGCCATGTCCACTTAAAACCCGTTCACTCCAATGGAACGTTAGATAAAGAGGTGGTTCTACGGCGGATCCGACAACGTAAGCGCCACAACAAGGTCCGAGCTGCTGTTCAAGGTTTCTTTGGCTTCCCTGTTTCTTCCAAAGCCGATGAGGTCTTTATCCGGTGGGTGGACGATGCCTTTGCTGCACCTTGAACTTTATTCATTCGCATCATTGTGAAATGTGAAGAGACAGATGTTTCACTTCAGGCGAACAGAATGTACTTTTTACCTTGTTAAGCCAATTGGGGCTCCCAAAACTCCCCGAAAAATTTTCATCGGCTTTTCTAGAGTAATTTTGTCTCATAAATAAGCTCAAGTTACTTTGTTCTTGTACATATAATGGTTTCAAGTCGTTAATTAAATTAAAAGAAAAATATACTCTCTGATCTTTTTGTTTGCAATTTTTTTCTAAACGTGTTTGTTACTTTGCATTCTGTCTGTTCACTGGGTTTATATAAAGGAGATTAAATGACTTAATTAATTAGTATTATTATGAATTATATAATAAGTTTAATTTTTTTTAATATTTTATATTAAATTCATAATAACAAATAACTGAGAAATTTGAACTTAAAATTTCTCAATTTTCACCGACTTAAAAAAAAGAGTAAGAGAAATATAGTAATATATTATGAAATACAGGAAATAATGATGGGGTTGAGAATAGAAACTAATAACAAACTCAGTTCAGTTTTGGGCTTGTTAACGTCTCAAACTAACCTGGCCAGATTGAAATTTGTAGGTTAGTTCTGACCTAACCCACGAACGGGGCCAGTCTTATGTTGTATGCCGTGGCGTGTAGGGCATGGCAGTACAGTTTCTTTAGTTGGATCAAAAAGAAAAATGGATTAATCATTCAGCTTTGTTTTCACTGCCACTTTCGGTGTAAAATCTCGCCGCACAAAAGTTAAAAAAGAAATTCAGTATTAGGCTAATGATTAATTGTTGTTGATGAGTCATGAAGATGAAAATGTCTGGTGCTTCAGATTAACTTTAATAACAGCTTTTCAGGCTGAAAAGCCTAAGAAGATGCAGACACTAATTTATGATGATTTTTTCTGTTTTGCTCTTGCAAATTGATTTGATGGTGCATTATTGCTCCATGTTTGTCAACACAAAATATATGGCCCACTGGCACTGCAATTTGTGACTTTCTTATTAACATGGTTTAATTAGGTCCTTATTGGCACCTGCGTTATGTATAATGAACGGGCAGTTCAATAGTGAGAATTCCATGGAATTATAAATCATTTTTGCTTTTGGTCAAACAACGTTTATGTTTTCATTTTATGGATCAAATACTACTTTTTGTTTCAAATGACTACTTAAGAAGCTAAATTGATACAACAGACAAACTCTCTCCGGCTTGTTGTTTATAGAATAGATTAATATTTGTGCTTTTTGAGCGTGAAAAACTGCTTACTCCAATTATTTCAGGCTTCACCATAGACATTGCAGTTAGACTTATACCTCTATTTTTTTAAGGGAGCGTAATTTTGTATCATATTGATAAACACTCAATCATATAATGACTCTAACTCTTGTTTAGCGGCGAAATCAGTAACTATATAACAGGGGGTAAAATTTTCACCGTTGCAGTAGGAAGGGGACTCTGTTGCAGTGGACGGCCAGAGGAAAGAGGAGTCGTACTTCCTGACTCACATATACTAGCTTTCGGCCGGCCGACCAGTCTGAAGAAAGTCGTGCAACTCCACACGACCTCACCTGATTCCGCCACTGCTTTGGTTAATTATTATAACCTTTGCTTCCATATGGATATATATGTGATATGATGCAATTGAGTTGAAAGCAAACAATTCTTATATATCGATTCAACATCAATATAAATATCATCATAATTGCCTCCAGATAAAAATAACAAACGAATAAATAACAAACGAATTAAACAAGAATTTAATTTATATTTAATTAAAGTGCATTAAAAAAAAGAACAAGAACAAAAATTGTCCTTGTCCACATATTTATGGTGGGCTCTAATTTTTTTTCTTAATCATAGCTTTTTCCTACACGCCAACCATCTATTTAATAATTAATTTCCATATATGCCTGGTGCTCATTATGATCTATTGTATGCGGAAATGACATCATATAATGTTTATTTTCCCCACACAGATAAATATATAAAGAAAATATAGCAAAATGGAGAAGAAATTAAAGTCATGTTAGGTTGTAGTGATGATACTTTTATTCAATAATTAATTAATGGTACTAATACTATTATAATTTTCCGGGCTGATTTTCTAAGCAATCATCGTGTCTAATGGTCAAAAATAATCTCACCTACGCATGAGTGAATTGTCAATTAGAGATTTTCATTTTCCTGTCCATATTAATTAACCAAGAATATTTACAGTTACTACTATAGTCTACAGTCAAGAAATTAATGTTTTAATGTAGTCATAAAAAATAAAGTTGATAAAGAATTTGTTATATATAATTATATATGGTTGATGAGGAGAAGTAGCCCCACCATCAATCTTATCCCTAATAACTTGTTTTTATAAATAAAAATGCATATTCAATACGCATATTTGTTTGTTTTATGTGTTGTATGTGGAAAAATTAATCAAACAATTTGCCTACTTGAGGAATCTAATAACTTTTAGTTAAGATGAAATTTTCACTATAATATAAATATTAAAATTGTCAGTAAAATTTTTAGATATATTAATTACAGAAATACAAAATATTATTATTAAAATTGACATTAAATTATTTTCATATGACGTTTCTAGATAGATATTAACAGAGCGAGAAATGGAGTAGTATATTAAAGACTGAAGTCTTGCCCAAAATTATAATACAACAGTCAAATATGCATATAATAGAGGTGAATAGTATGATTTCATTGTAAAAATAATATTAATATTGATTTAACAATTTTTTTCCTTACAAACACAAAACGTCAAACAACTCTTAATCAAAAGAATTTTTCTGTAATTTTTTTTTTAATTTCCAGTCTTTGGTCAAAAGAAGTTTCGCTTTACCACAACACTATTATAGCTAAACGGCAAAAAGAAAAAAGAATTAATTGGAGGGATTTTAATGTTATAAACTTAACTAAATATCTATATGGTGATTTGATTTGATTTTATAAGATAAAAAAAAGTAAAATTGTTGCTGTACTTAAACAGCAGTGTCATTAACAGAAGTATGAAATAGAAGAAAAAAGTAGTGTGAAAAGAAGAAGCCTGTTTTGTTAATTTCTCCATCTCCTGATGAATTCATGTCAATCATTTTCAAACCTGTGTTACGTTCTAATTAAAAACACTCTATGAGTTTTCTTGTTCACTAATTACTTGAAATCGTATTTGGAAAAGACTAAAATCTTGTGCTGATATATATATCTTCACATTTATTTATCGTATTCAGTCTTTACAGTTGAAGTCGTCTCTTTCTCCCTTCTTTTACTCTCATTCTAGTTTTTTATTTATATTAAGTTTTGTTGGTTTACAATACATCATTTGAAAAAAATTAATACAATGCTATTAAAACAGTTAGATACTCTTCTTTTCTTATCACTTTTTGTTCTTTCATCAACACTAATCACAACTCAAGCTTCCTTCTCCTGTAACCGGACATGCGGCGATCAACAATTTGCTTACCCTTTTGGGTTCTCCTCCGGTTGCCAAATCCATTTAAATTGCAGCTCAAAAGGACAAGTTTTTTTGAACGAGCAATTTCCTGTTCAATCTGTAACAAAAGATAAAATGAAAATCAACCTTAAACCTAATTGTAGCCGTCCAATCCAAGCCTTTGAAAGTCTGTTTACTAGAAACTTTGCACCCAGATCATCTAATGCAGTTTTATTGCATAACTGTTCTTCCCTGGCTTTACCATGTGATATACCTGTTATCAATGTACAGACTCATTTCCAGTCGCTTAATATTAATTGTGCACAAAACGGAAACATAAGTTGCGTTTTCTATCCAACCAAAGACGGTTTCTTTCACCGGAATGATACTCAGATTCATCAGTGCCGGAATCTTTTGACATCCATTTCATCTGAGTTGTCTTTTGAAGATTCTGTGTCGTTGGATATTCAGATGATGGAGCTAGAGTGGTGGCTTGTTGGGGACTGCCAGTGTTCTGACCATGCCAATTGTACAATACTGAAGAGTGCTTCTGATTATCTTGAGAGGAGATACAGGTGCCAGTGCAAACATGGATTCGAAGGTGATGGATATGCAGCCGGTGCCGGCTGCCGGAGAGGTTAGCTTCTGACTTTCTTCTTTTCGAATTAATTATGTTAGAATTTTTTTATATATGTAATTTTAGTCCTGTCAAATTAAAATTTATTATTGCTTAAGGTATAAACTAATTAATGTTTAACTTAATTAAAAGACTCAAATTTAATTTTAAATATATAATTATACTAAAATTTAATAAAAAAAAGTTTTATTGTTATTGTAGTTTTACTATGTTTATCTCCAAAAAAAAATTATTTGCATAAAAATATTAAAATTTATTAATATCTTATGACTTACTTTCTTATTTTTTTTAAATTAATTATATCTAATTGAATTGATTTCTTGCCTCCATAAATATAATTTGATAACAACTCTAATTATCAGTTCTTAAATTAAAAAAAAATTGTTAAAATTAAGATAAGATTTTTAAAAAAAAATGTACTGTTTCGAGCAATGATTGAAAGATTGAACGCGTAACACTTGAAGGGTACTTTTGTTGGGGCAAAATGTACTGTTTAGTAAGCTTTGATGAAGTAAAAAAGGAGGGCTGTCCTAAAGTATCTGTACCACTCAATATCTATGGGACCGATCAATCATTCAATCTGAAGTGGAAGTCAAGCTAAGCCCACAAATTAACTGGTATATTTTGGGAAGAAAAAATAAAAAATAGAATTTATTATTTAGATAGAAATATTTTTTATTTAAAAAATTAGAAAATTATTTTTATTAGATAATAGTTGAGTTTCACTTTAATTCTTATAAATTTATTTTTTATTTTTTAATTTAAAAATTAAAAAAATTAAAAGTTTAAAAAATTAAAAAATAAAAAATATTTTATACAACTAAACAGCTCTTTAATTTTCCTAAAAAACCATTTGGATAACAATTGACTAATTTCCTGTTTAATAAGTATAAATAATTTAATTGTGTTTTTGCTGCCTGTTAATATATTTAATGAAAGAGAAATAAATTATGTTAATATATTTAATGAAAGAGAAATAAATTATCTCTTTCTTTTTTATAGAGAATCTATGATATAAAGACGAGAACTATAGATAAAGAGAAATTAATAAGATCATGGACTTTTCATCAATTTATCAGGACAATAGGGTGGACTAGTAAAAAAAAGAGAGAATTTATTGAGGTGGAACATAAAAATATTTTTTTTTAGTAGTGAATTGGAAGAGAGAAAATCAATTATGAGTTTAAACTATCTATTTAGCATTATATTATGTCTCATGTACATATTTTTATTTTATTTATTCACAAGAAAGAAAATAAAAATATATATGTATACATTTGCCATATTATTAGAGATTATTTTTATTTTTAATTAATTAATATAAGAAATTAAATATATTTCAAGTAAAATTTATTAATTCTCTTTTCATTCTCAATAAATTATATATTCTAGTAGGGAGATTTAAAAAAAAAACTCACGGGCCTATTTTTTAATCAAAACATAACAAATGCAGACAAAGGAGCAGCTCATGGCTAAGTCATAGGGAGTAATATTACATCGAAAAAATAGGCGACCCGCATAATGATGATTTGAATTTCATGGCTTGAATAAGGCAGGAAGGTCAAACTTGAAATTATAGCAAGTATTGATTAAGTGTGGATCATAAAGAAATCTGCTGCCTTGAGGGTTTGGTAGCTACATTTTGTCAAAGTTCCATAAAAAAATATTTTAACTTGCAATGCTTGCATTGATTAAAATTGGCATTAATGGATACAAGATTTTCATTATAAAAGGCTGTGTTGACATATTGGCAAAAATCTTCACATCAAAAACCTTCCTTGAATTTCTTCAAATAGAAAATTACTATTATTAGTTTGTCAAACTATCCAATCTGATTATTTGACTCTGCAAAAAATCAGCAAAACCTCTATCTTAAAGTTTTTTTTTTCTATATGAACAGCTTGTAATGTCGCAAAGTATTTGTCTGGCCAATGTGGAGGAGCCAATAGAATGGTTGTTTTAATTGCAGGTATTTCTTTAACTTCTATGCTATTAGCTTGGCCAATCAATTAATGGGGCAAAACAAAACTTACATAGCAATAAAGTTCCTGCTTGTTAGAGTTAATTTTAAGTTAAAATATTACAAGAATTACAGTAATTTAACTTGACTCAACATGATTTGAAATCCTAAACTCTCAGGAATTGTTGCTGGAACAGCATTAATGGTGGCTCTGAGTCTGGTTTGTTATTTCATTCGAAGACGATCCACCGCAAAATCCAAAGGTTTCGTAAAACTCCACTTAGCTGAAACTACAGGCATCGACATCCCCATTTATCCCTACAAAGAAATAGAAAAAGCCACAAATTGTTTTTCAGAGAAACAAAGGCTTGGAACTGGAGCCTTTGGAACAGTTTATGCTGGTAAACTGCATAATGATTTATGGGTTGCGATTAAAAGGATCAAACAGAGAGACATTGATAACACTGAACAAGTCCTGAATGAAATCAAGCTCATTTCATCTGTCAATCACCCAAATTTAGTCCGCCTCTTGGGTTGCTCAATAGACAATGGTGAACAAATTCTCGTGTATGAATTCATGCCTAATGGAACATTGTGTCAGCATTTACAAAGAGAGAAAGGGGATGGACTTGCCTGGCCAATTCGCTTTTCTATTGCCACTGAAACTGCTCAAGCTATAGCTCATCTCCATTCTTCCATTGACCCTCCAATATATCATAGAGATATCAAGTCAAGCAACATACTTCTAGACTACAATTTCAGGTCCAAAGTTGCAGATTTTGGTCTTTCTAGACTTGGCAGGACTGAAATATCTCACATTTCAACTGCTCCTCAGGGAACTCCAGGGTACCTTGACCCTGAATATCATCAGAATTTCCATCTTTCAGACAAAAGCGATGTTTATAGTTTCGGGGTAGTTCTTGTGGAAATCATAACAGCATTGAAAGTTGTGGACTTTTCCAGGCCCCAGAATGAAGTGAATTTAGCTGCTCTTGCTACAGACAGAATTGGAAAGGGACGATTCGATGAGATTATAGATCCATTTCTTGAAATCCAGAGTGATGCTTGGACACTTTCTTCAGTAAACAAAGTAGCAGAATTAGCATTTAGATGCCTTGCATTTCACAGAGACACGAGGCCTTCAATGATGGAAGTAGCAGCTGAATTAGAGCAAATAAGACTAAGTAGATGGGTACCAACCGAGGAAGTAAATTGCGTTGCTTCATCAATTGAATCTTGCTTCTCTTCTTCATCTAATAAAAGTGAGAAGCCTCTCAGCTTCACCGAGAAGCATAATGTGAAATCAAAGGACAGAGCAAAGGATAGTTCACCTGTTTCTGTTCAAGATCCATGGTTAAGTGAACGAAGTTCACCCTCATCAAGCAGTTTGATATATAATATAATTCAGTAATTTGAATTTTGAAGTGCTTTTTAAAGGGATTGCTAAATTAGATTCACTTTCCTGTGAATACTATCAAGGTAAAATTTGAGCTTACAATTTATAGTAACAGTTTCTTTTTAGAGGAAGCAAGTTTTTAATTCAATTTTACATTTTGAATGTTACTATAGAAAAAATATACACTTAAAATTTTCCGCTGTCAGAACAATACTGCCAGTCTTGAGAATTTTTCCAGGAAACAATATGTAGATAGTTTGGGATTTTTTGTTTATTTTTATAATAATAAAAAAATCACATATTGAAATAATCTTTAAGAAAACAAGTAAAAAGCATTTTTGTTGCTCTTTTTAATCTAACAAATAATAAATTATTGAAAAAATTATACTACATAGCATATTTTTTAATTTTTATTTAAAAATATTATATTTTTAATATATTTTTAATATACTGAATATATATGTAATATATTTATTTAAAAATAAAGTATATTTTAATATATCAAATATATATATATAATAAATATATCTAAAAAATATATTTTTAAAATTAAAAATTAAAAAATATATTTTTAAAATTAAAAATTAAAAAAATATATTTTTAAAAATATTTTTATTTTTTTTGGATGTTCTTTAAAAAAATTCCTAAATTAATTTGGCTTCTATCGTAGTTCCTGGGCCATTTGCTTTTTTAACATACTTGTGCTATGTACAAAAATGGGCTATGGGCTTTCATTATTTTACAACTATTGCATCTTCTTCGAGGAATAATTGGCAACTGGCGAGCATCCCTCGATCGAACTGCATTTCAACATATTTATTTAGAGCATCAACATAATTATCCAAAACATAATAATTTTTATTTTAAAAATATTATAAAAAATAAAAATATTTATATTTTTATAAAATATTAAAAATACATCGTTCCTCGCTAAAATAATTTTTTTTAAAAATATATATTTTTTCACTATAATTAATATTTTACTTTAAATTTTATTTTTTTTAAACTTTATTATTAAATAAAAATATTTCAATAAAATAATAAAAATTCATGTTTTAAATTATTATTTTAGCATATAAAATTTATTAATTTTTATAAAAAAAATTTAATTTTAATTATAAAAAATAAATAACACTTAGAAATATAAAATATATAAAAAAAATATATTAATAAAAATTATTAAATTTATTTTTAAATAAATTTTAAATATTATACTTTAAAAATAAAAAAATCTATTAATTTTTTTTATAGATATTTGATATATATTTTATATATGTTTTGTAAATGTTATAGATATTTTATAGATATTACGTATATGTTATGTTTTTATTATCTAAGATATTTATATTTTATTTATAAGTTATTGAATATTATATAAATATTGTGAGAATAACAAATTTAAAAATATTAAATAAATATTAAAAGTATTATATAGATGTTTAACGGATGATTAATATATTTTATAGATATTGTTTATATTGTTGTGTATGTATTTTGTATATATTATATATATATATTTATTTTATATATATATTAAAAATATGACATCAAAAAAATTATTTCTAAACAAATTAATATAAACAAAAAATAATAAAATAAATAAATGCTGTTTTAAAAAGATAAAAGTAAAAAAAATTTAAAGGGAATTATGGAAAATAAAATAGATACTTAATTTCTCTATTTTATTTGGCTGTGACAATAAAATAGATATTTAATTATTGATTTTTACTTACACAATATTTAATTATTGAGTTACTAATATAAAGCCAACCTCCCTTTTCCATGTGATTTTTTTATTCACTAATATTAAAATCAAATTTAAAATTATAAATGAATAATGATATTTCAATCTCAAATACAGCTAAATTTATGTGTAAAAGAAATAAAAAGTATATACATTATTGCCATGTGAAAGATTTTTTAGATTTTTTTCTAAATATAAAAATTAAAATATTCATTTTTCTATGATTAAAAAGGAGAAATTTTTCTTTCCTTACATGTTCTTGTTGTTATTTCATCGGGTCAATATCGGGGGCTATTCTTTTCTATTTTTATTTTATTTTAATTTTATCATTCAATAATAGTCAAATTTTATTTTATTTTATTTTTATTCACCCGTAGATTTTTTCCATTGGTTTATTATTTGATGAACAGTTCAATCAATTTTTATTTTTGTCGTAGAATATATTTTTTATTACTATTTACATAAAAAATTCTCAAATATACCTTCAAAAGAATTAAAAAGTGCTTATTATTTATTCAAGTCGAGATTATTGTTATCTTAATTTGTATTTCTAATTTTATTTTAATAAAATAAAATTTTATAATTTTTTATTATTTTATTTTAAAAAATAATAAATATTTAAATTTGGCTTGAAAAAAAAAAAAGGAAAACTCAAAAGCATTTTTTTAGGGGGCATTTTTTTAGGGATGGCTTTAGTTACCGTTTTTGATTTCTCCTACGGAAAGCGACTAATGAGAATGACGTGTCAAATGGGCTCAACCCATATCCAAACTCTTCTTTGCCCTCCATTTTTTTTATTTTTATTTTTTTATCAAAAATATTTTAATAATTTTATTAAAAACTTATAATAAACTCATTATAAACTATTTAATATTTATAAACTCATTATAAAATCTTTATAAACTAATAAAAATATAGTATTTTAGTAAATATTTTATAAATTCTGATATTTTGATAAATAATTTATAAATATGATAAATTTAAAATTATTTTAAAATTTTCTTATATTTTTGTCAAAAGTCCACGCAATTTTCCCATGACAATTTATGTGCCATTAATAAGATGCTTAGCCAAACGAGAGAAAACTAAAAGAGAATATACAAATAAAATTGTCTAAATCTTTCATTAATATATATGGTGGGCAATTTTTGAAACTTACCTTATTAGGAAATGCAATTTCCTGAAAGCAAATAACAATGAATTAAATGATACGACTAAACTTGAGAAATTGCTTCCCCTATAGATAATGTCAGACAATCTGTGAGATGGGTAATGACAATTTATGTGAAACAATTTTTTTTTTCAAAAATAACACTTTAGATGGGTAATGATATAGAAATAATTTTATTCTAAAATTATAAATTCAAATATAATCAATTAAATTTACAAAAATAAAAATGGTAAATTTAAAAGATATAGGTTACAAACGTCACTTGAAATTTCAAACATAGGCCATTTTTATCACTAAACAGTCTTCCTAGCCCATTTGTGGACCAAAGGGTTGGGACTAAACAGTTAATTATTATTAAAGATGGGGTGATTTTCAATGCGCACAATGTGCATTTGCTATTTTAAAAATCATTTTAACTAGTGATTAAGTAATATTTTATAATATAAAACATATGTTTTGGACAAAGAACAGCATGAAAGTTACTCTTAACAGAAGCATTCATTCACTCAACAAATAAAAGATAAGAAAAGCACAAGCATTGTACGGTCTTAATCAACATATGCTTGTTTAGCACTTTTTATTTTAAAAGGTGGCCCATTTTGAAGACACACACTTCCCCACATTTGGATTCTGTTTTAATTAAATTATAGAAATATAATTAGATCTCCTTTATCTAATATATTAACAATTTGCAAATTAAACAGCAATTTCCATTTTATATTAGCCAAGTGAAGCACCAGTATGTATTTACAAAATAAGAACGTCTAAAACATTACCAATTATATTCCACTCCACTCCACATTATAATATTAAAAATAACAGGCACTAAAACTGAACCTTCACTTAGTCAAATTCTGGAATAATTGATACATTATCATTTCAGCAACATGAACAATTTTATTTATTTGAAACCGAAATAAAAATTAAAATTTTTTTCTTCTAAAAACTTGCTCTCTTTAATGACGTAATGTTGACAGAATAACCCAACGGCGATTTACTAACTTCAACATCAAACGAATCGTACCGTCGAAATAATTCAACAACGAAGAGTCTTGAAATAAATACCACAAAATCTTTACCAGCACACTGTTTATCTTCCACCGTTGGATGTTCTGTCTCCGGACCATTTGACCAAAACACGTTTTCCAACAACTTTTCGCCTTCACCCACGAACCGGTCTGGCACGTACTCTTCGGCTCTGTCGAATATTTTCGGATCTTTAGTTGCAAATGGTTGGAACCCAAATAACATCGTCCCTTCTTTGACTTCAAACGCAGCGTCGTGACTTTCAACCACCAAATCGCGTTTGGCTTTTCCGTATTGTAAAGGTACCGGTGGATCAATACGAAACGCTTCGTAGACTGCGGATTTCATTAATGGCATCTGTTCCAGAGCAGCCATCGTGATTTTTCCACCGTTGGATTTGATGACTGATCTGATCTCCTCGGCTAATTGTGTGTGGATCTTGACTCCGGCACGACCGATCCATTTGAGTATGGAGGGGAAAAAGATTTTAAGACCACCGAAAGTATTGAAGCAAGTAGCGAAAAGGATATTGTGACAGGCTTCATCTTTTGAGATCCCCATCTTCTCAGCCTCGTCGAGTAAAGATCCGGCGGCGGAGTAGAAATAATCGTACAATTTCTGGTAATCTTTCTGGATTAGAGAGGCTGGAAGGCGGACGGAGTGGATGGTGGGCTCTTCTACAAAAGCTGGAAGGCCAAGAGTGAGTATAGGAGCGAGTTGAAATAGTACCCATTTTGCGATCAGACTAGGACCATCAGTCCCAATTTTAGTATCAACGGGATCTACACCAAAATAACACCGGCCCAAGAAACTGAAGGCTGCTTGTTCACCAGGATCATTGAAACCAACTTTACCTTTGGGTGCTAGTTCCTTCTCTAGATCATCAAACAATTGGTTATAAGTAGAACTGAACTCAGGAATTACATAATCACGGCGAGTTTTCAAAAGATAGAACAAGAAATTTTTGAGTGGGGCGTGCTTAGGCTCAGATGGATCGAGATAAGAAAGAATTCGGTAGCCGCCAGTGAGATCTGTGGAGGGCATGTAAGTACCAGTAAAAAGGTCTTTCTTTTCAACCTTTGTTACATCAAAAAGAACAGGAAAGCTCTTTCCATCAAGAAGAACGACAACGTTTGGATTAGAAGCGATGAAAGGACCAGGTGGCATGTTGGCTTTGTAGACGGTTGACTGATACTTTTGAGCTCTGGACTTAAAGAACTCTTCTCTGCCTTGATTATAGAAATAATCAAGTCGATCTTTGATGGGACCGATAACAGGAGGCCCATAATCTCCGGGGATTTTGAGAACCGGAAGCTTGGTGGATGCAGTCGACGAAACAGTGGAAGGTTTATTTGTTACTGATGGTTTTTCAGAAACAGACGCAGAGACAGGGGTGATAAAAGATCGCCGTCGAGAACAGTTGGGGTGTGACAGAAATTGTAAATTCAGGGAAAGAGAAGGCAGAGAAGAGGAAGCCATTGGCAAAATGAGGTTATAGAATAGTTGTGCTTCTTTTGTTGCGCTGAGATATTTGTTGCCTTGGCAAATAAATAATTGGAGCGACTGTCTTAGTTTATTTATAGATGGTGCGAAGCACAGTAGACAGTCCCTGATAAAGCTTGGCTTTCTGTTCTCTAAAGAATCGTGAATGGCGTGAGTTATTTATATTATATATAGAAAAATAAAGGATATAAGAAGTGTTTAAAAGAGTTATGCACAATCAATTTTTAAAATATTATTTTCTTTTTTTATTTTTAATTAATTTTTTGAATTTTAATAATTTATATAAAATATAAAATCTAATATGTATTATATTTATGACTATTAATCTCATATTAAATAATTATTAATTAATATAATTTAATAATATTAATTAAATAAATTATATTTGTAGCTTTTAATTTTTTTAAAATTAATTACATATAAATATAATTAAATTAAATTAATTATATATTAATATAATTTAATAATATATTTATATATTTTATAAAAAAATTTTAAAAAATATAATACTCTTAATATTCATAATAATTTATTGATATATTTAGGATAAAATTTAATAATTTATTAAATATAAACGTGACTTTTTATTTTTGTGTATTAATTAAATTTATTAGTAATTATTAATTATTAAAATTATTAATTTATTAATAATATATTAAATATTACTTTTTATCTTCATATGTTAAGAGTTTTAATTAAAATATGTATCAACAATTACCTATTCATTAATAATTTATTAATATATTAAATATTTAACCTCTCATATCCATCATTTATTTCAGTTATAAAAATTTTCTTCATTTAATTATTTATTTTAATAATATATATCCCATTAAATTAGCATGAATTATTCAAAATTCTCTCTAGACTTACCATGAATAATCAAATAAAAATTAATATAATAAAAATTTTGATAAATTTATAAATTTTTTAAATTACAGAAATTTATATCATAAAAAAATTACGTAGAAAGGATATATTAGACGCAAAGAGACACAATTATAGTAAATTTAAAACTCTTATTTTTAATATTTGTTTTCTCTATTTTTATTATTTTTTATTACAAAAATATTATAATTAATTTTTTATTTTAATATTAATTTTATAATTAATTTTTTTCTATAAATCGGTCACCAGCTCATCACATCTTATATAACTTATAGTCTTTTTCTTGGTATTGTTATAAATTATTTTTGTCTATTAGATATATATTGGATAACTCTCTTTATAATGGAAAAAGCACTATAATCTTACATGCTGTTTTACATAATATATAATTATTAAGTTTGATTTTTCAATTTAATTTAAAATTATAAAATTTATATAAAATTAAAAAAATCTCTTTCACATGTGAATTTATAATTAAATAATTATAAATAAAATAAAATAATACCAATAATTTTTTTTTCTAAATAAAGGTCAAATTCATTACTCGATTTACTATAGAATTATATTTCATTATTGACATATTTTTTTATTTCATAATAATAAGTGAAATTAATTATTTTTATTAAAAATATAAATTTACATAATATTTTTTTATTATATATATATTTTTTAATATAAAATATAGTCATTTAATATTTTAATAAGTAATATTAAATATAGATATAATAAATATTTTTATATATCAATTGATTTATTAAAATAATAAAAAAGATATAATTTATAAATAAAAAATTATATTTATTAACTTATATTGAAGAGCAATTAATATTTATAATTATGATCCATTTGAATATAGAATAAGTAGATTTTTTAATGAAAAAAAAATTTCCAGCCACGTTAGTTAAAATAAATTTAAATTGAATATAGATAGTCAATTTCTGCCAAAATAATTTTTAGCCATTAGTCTACTAACCACAATTTAATATGAATAAATTAATAATTTTATTTAGAATTGAGATTAAAACTATTTGTATAAATTGAATTTCTGGTTTTATTATAAATTTTTAAAAATTTTACCTTCTTATAAAATTATACTTGAAAATAAAAAATTAAAAGACAATTTTTTCTTTTTTTAAACACTAAATAAAATAAAATTCAAATTTTTTTAATAACAGTATGCGTAAAGTGTCAAATATACTTTTTTAAATTAAATTTCATTAATAGTTTATATTGATATTATTATGAATGAATTGAAGTTAAGAATTATAATTTACTTTAGACAATTTAATATATCATTTAACATAAATTTGAGTATTTTTTATTATTTATAAATATGATAGAAAAAAATTATTATTGTAATATTATATAAATTAATGATAATATCATATAATTATGCTATTATACTCATTAAATAATAAAAAAAAGTTAATACATTTAAGAATCTAATTCAATGATAATATTTCATATTTCATATAAAAATTATGATGGAATTGAAAATACAACAACAAAACTATAGAAATAATTATGAAATTTTATTTAATAATTAAAAAAATAGTTTTACATAACATAAATTTATATTAAAATTTTTTTATAAATTAAACTAAATTAATAAAAATTTATACTAACAATATATTATACTAATAAATTTTTTTAGGACTTTAAAAAAATATTGTTATAAAAAAATTAAATATAATATAATATATGATAACTATTATTAAAATATATAAAATATAATATAAAAAAAATAAATTCGTGCATCGTGTGAGTCTACACCTAATTTAGAAATTTTCCATGGAAATATAACAAATTTAAGCTGAAAATACAGATTTCGTCCAACCCACTCTATATTACATTAATATACATGTATTATTATTATTACTAAACTTAATTAGATAGGACAACATTAATTATATATATTAAAATTGGTATAAGGTATATTGTTGGCAATAAACTTAATTAGATAGAAAAACATTAATTATATATATTAAAATTGGTATAAGGAATATTGTTGGTTGTTCATTCTTAATATATATGGTATAAACCCATAAATAGGCAACAAACAGTTGAACCGAACCACCATCTCTTACCGAGACTTTGATAGCTCGGACCGAGCTATTTGTCTTATTTAGGATCGAGATACTTAAGTATTGAAAAAATGATCTTTGATCGAGCCTTTCCATAGATTCTGGCACGTATGGGCTCAGTAATTTAATCTTTGCCACGTATCTCATATGATTCTGACAATTTCTGACAATTTTAATAGATCCGTTGGCATTTTAAAATTTGTTTCATACCTTTCATCTATAGATATAGGTAAAATCCTACAGGTAATAAGTATTTCTAAACTTTCATTACTTTCTTTACTATTTCTGCAAGATAAACCAAACCATAACTTAGAAATCAGAATTTTTTAATCGGAATCCGAACATCTACTTTTTCTTACAAAAAAATTACCAATTGTCGGACTAAATAATAGAACTTTGAGTTCAGAAGTCCACCTCATCATTAATATGTTTAATAATAGTTTGTTTAGCTAAAAAAATTAATGATTTGCTTAAAAAAATATAATAATAATAATAATTAGATAAATGAGAAACAAGGAAATTCCATTTTTTTATGCAGAAACAAGGAAATTCTATTTATTATAGGTTCTGTTGCATGCAATAAAAACGCCTCAAGTTGCCACGTTTAAAGCAATTTCTTTTTTCAATTATTTTCATAAACCCCTTTATACCTTTTTATAACAATAATTAATATTGTAGATTTTTATCCTATTTTTACTGATTTATAATATTTTTTTA
This sequence comes from Garcia nutans, assembly GCA_947685225.1. NCBI lineage: Eukaryota > Viridiplantae > Streptophyta > Magnoliopsida > Malpighiales > Euphorbiaceae > Garcia > Garcia nutans. Next base: position 57,355,783 of record CANTUV010000039.1, read on the forward strand.
TTTGAATTTCAATTCCTATGCGATATTAATATATACTAGTCATTTTCTTGTTCTTGTGATGCAAAATTATAGCACTATGTTCCAAAAAAAAAATTATAGCACTATTTTTTAAAAATTATTTCATTAATTTAATATCACTGCGAGTATTTAAAAAAAATACAAAATATTTACCAAAAGAATAAGAAAACATTTTGTAATTTTTAATTAATTGAAATATTTGTTTCTCTTTCTTTATTGTTTTTCTTCTAAAATTATGTCTAACAATTAAGCAGCAAGAACCTAAGTTAAAATAGGTAAGGTAACTTTTGCTAGTAATAACTGGCTAGTGGCTAAGCACTAAAAGGGTTAATTTATATTGGCAGCTTGAAGAATTTCTCAATCTATTAAACAAGAGTTCAATTTTAATTTATATATATAATTGAACGGTACATTTACATTTTGATTCCTTGTTGTCTTGTGTTTGGACTTCCGATTGATAGAGATGGCTACTTGATGTTTCATGTAACCTCTCATTCAAAACTTATTTCCTTTGTTTTATCTGAGTTTTTCCTCGCTCCCTCATTTAATCTTTTAAGGATGAATATATTTTTTTTTCTGGACTCACTGTATATATGATAAGGTCTGGGATTTGTAACATGTTAGAATTTCTATCTTCTCTCACGATAGCTTGGGTTTGTTTACAAGCCATCTTAAGGCTTTGCTTCTTGTTATTATTGCTAGTCATGTCTTAGTTTCTTGCTTGCTTGCTTTTTTTTTTTCAAGGACATTATGCTTTTGCTCTGGGACACTCGGATATCGGAGGAAGATGGTTCACCCTCTGACTTATTTTGCATATGGAATAGTCAAGTTTTTTTTTATGAAATATTTGTATTGGGAAAGTTATTGTTTATGATTTTATGGAGCTTCCATTTTTATTTGAAAAAATTGATAACTTTCACCGTATTTTTTAAAATTTTTATTTTTTTACAAGAGATATTTTTATTATTTTATTATAAACACATAATAAACTCATTATAAACTGTGTGAAATTTATAAATTCATTATAAATTTATTATAAAGTTTATAAATTTATTGTAAACTAATTATAAACTCATTGTAAACTCTCTGTAAACTAATAAAAATCTGGTATTTTAATAAATATTTTATAAATTTTGGTAATTTGATAAATATTTTATAAATATGGTATATTTAAAATTATTTTTATTTTTTTTTGTATTTTTGTGAAAATCCCTTTTTTTTTAGGGAGCTTCTTATTGGCTATTGTAATTTTCTATTTTAGTGTATTTTATTTTGTGTATTACAATAGTTTGATATATTTCTGGTTGTTTTGTATCCTTTGATTTATGTATCTCTTGCTGATTGTTAATGAACTCTTATTTTCATTAGGAAAAAAAAATATGTATATTATTGTGAAAAATTTTACCATGTGTCAGATCCATATTATGTACGTAATAAATTACAAAATATAATTTAAAAATAAAAAATTAATTAAAATTAATTTTTTAATATTATAATTTAAATCTTATTTTATAATCGACCAAATCTATAAGTGAAGACATGTATAACCGGATTCATCCATGATAGAATTTTTCATTATTGAAATATTGATGTTACGGACACTACAGCACGAGCCGTCGTCATTTACGGCATTTGGTTTTCTCGTTTATTTGTCACTGTGGAACTATTAATTACAGAACAGATCCAACGTATTAAACTTTTTTAAAAATATTTTGCAAATTTAAATTCAACGTGACTGGGTTATTTTCCAGAGCTCTCTCTTTGGAATTCAGTCATCCCATTGTCTTCGTGTTTCTTGCTTCAATTTCCACGTGATATGTCCATGTTCCTGTTAATACACTGTTTAATATAATGCACAAACTAGGCGTCCATGCCTATTATTTCATTGAGTTATGCAGAAATTTTAATTTAACCTCCCATCAGTCATCTCCTGCTTCACAATATCTAATTCTACGTCATTCAATTAAATTAACTCTTTTCTTATCTTTATTTTCTAATTTTTAGTCCAATTTCTAGTTGGAACATTTATATATACAGCTATATATTTTCCTCAATTTTTTATTTTAATAAAAATGTTTTAAAAAAGGAAAATGAATATTAGTATTCAGCAAAAAATTTAGCAATAGGTTGATTTTATCATAGGTAGATTAGTAGCTCAATAAAACTCTAATCAGCACCTGTTTTTAGTTGGACAAACATTCAACAATAAAATCGTTTTAGTTAAATCTCACACTATATTAATTAAAAACATGATACATTAACATAAAACTCATGCAGACATACAAGATTGTCGTTTAGGAATTGAACAATAGCAACTTGTCTTACTGTTCTTATTCAATCTTTTTCTTCCTAAAAGAAACCTTTATCATTTTGCATTTATCAAATTATATTGATTTTAGATGTAATAATCAATTCCCCCCTTTATATTTTCGTATAAAATGAATGTCCATCAAAATTTAATTAAGATATACATTTTTCTTATACTTGCTTAATCTCAATCATAGACGCAATTATTATATTTAAATTTTACAAGAAATTATATTTAGTTAGATAGTAAAATAATAATTCTTTATTAGTTTATTGTATTTGTACAGTCATGATAATATTTTAAAACAATCACATAAATGATTTTTTAGATAACAAAGATAACCATAAATAAGTGATATATTAAAACACGAATATTTCAAATCAACTCGAGCCAATGTAAGTGTTTTTTTTTGGATAAATTCTATGTAAAAAATATTGAATTTTAGTATGGGATTTACACGGAATGCATGTAGATCCGTCAATTTTTTGAGGACGTAGTTTATTTTGGATCGTGATCGGCCCTAGTTTTTCGAAGTTTCCTTGCATTATCGTGGTTAGATTAAATAGTAATATGCTTCAGACTTTGAATTGCACAATTATCCCATGCTATTACATTCCCACTGGGCGAAAACCCAATATATATATATATATATATATATATATAAATATACACTCCAAGTTTGAATTGCAGCGAGGCATTCGTCAGTTGCATTGTGTCCCGCACATGCTGCGAATTCAATTATCTTATTATTTATCTATTTTAAAATCCTATCCTTTTTTATCGTTTTTCGATGACGGCTAATAGATTTATCATCTTGTTTTTTTTAATCAAAGAGTAGATTATCATTTTGCTGCAAATTAGGTTTGTAAATAAGTTAAATTATTTAAATTTAATTTAAATTTTATTTGGTTAAAATTTTATTTGTATTTGAGTTTGAATTATTTATTTATTAAATGAGTCAAATTCAAACTCAGAAATATTCGGCTTATTAGTTCGCGAACTGGCTCATTTAAAAAATACGTAAGTTAAGCTCGTACGATAACTCGTTTTGTATATTAAATTAAAAATATATATAATTTAATATATATATATTAGATTTTTTAATTAATTTAATTTATATAATTTATTAGTATACGCTATATGTGATAAATAAATTAAATAATATATAACATAAAATAGTTTAATAATTTAAAATAAAATATAAAATTATAGTAATGTAATATTTTATTTTTAATAATATATAGTTATATTGTTCATCATTTATAAAAATATAAATTTTAATATATCTTTTATAAAAATATAGAAAAGATAAATAAAAAATGAAAGATGAAATAAGTTGATTGAACTCGTTAAATTTATTTAAATTAAACTCAAATTCAAGCTTGAGATACATTATATATGAGCTGGCTCGATATAAGTTCAGACTTGGTTCGGGCTTGATTCGAGTTCGAATTTGAACTAGACTATTTTATAACAAGCTGAGCCTGTGTTTTTCAAAACTCGATTCTGTTCGGCACGATTACAGCCTTACTTCTCATATAATGAAACGTGCAGGCAATGCGCTCCATAAGAAACACGCTTATTTTTTATTATAAATAATATTATATTTCAGCCCGTGTCTCGACTCAAACTCAGTTGGGCTGGGCTTGTCCGGGCCAGATCGGACTGATCCAATAAATTTATAATTTTTTAAAAATTATTATTTTAATTTTTCTAAAATAATTTTAATAATTTTTCCACCTAAATTTTTTTTCTTTTAAATTTTTGCACATATTGTATCACCATTTTTAAATTTAGTTTAATTTTTTTAGTAGCTACTGGCCATTTTAATAATTAAAATTCATATAAGATTCATAATTTTTTTAAATTAAAAAATTAAAGTCTAATTTATTTATGATAAATTTAAGATTATTTTAGTATTGGGCTAACGAACTTAATTAATTAGTTGTTTAGTATATAATTATTTAAAAAAAATAAAATAAAAAATTTTTAGGTAAGGTTGAGATAGCCTGAGAATTTTGAAGCATAATCTAAGGCCCGACTCGACCTAATAATTTTTCTTCAAACTGAGCCGCCTATTTTAGGCTATAAATTTTTTAAAACACTCCTAAATATAACCAATAAAATTATTTCGCCCCGACGTTGCCTCCAATTGAGTTTAAATCCCTCCTTGATAATAAAAAAAAAAGTTTTTTATTTTTTAAAATTAAAAATTATTTTTAATTTTTATTTTATATTTTTTAAAAATCTATTTTGCATTTTTAAAAGTTATATCATAATTTTTTTACTATTTATCTATTAAAAAATTATATTATTTATTCTAATTCTATACAGAATAATACTCCTCATTGTTATTTTTATATTTAAGACATTAAAATCATTAACATGCCCCTCATTGTTATTTTTAAATTTATAAAACAATTCTTAAAATATAAAAAAATGACATTGATTTTTAAAAATTTTGTTACCTTACAAAATTAAAAAGTTGGATTAGTCATTAACCATAATTAGGGGTGGTTACATACTAAATTGAACCGAATTTTATCCCAACATACAGTCCGATCCAAAAAATATTCGAACTACATTTTATAGCCCGTGGCCCGGCCCTAAACTAGGTCAGGCAGGCCTACTTCAGGCCTGACCGAATTCGGATCGAGTCAAAATAGCCCGGTATTTTTTAAATTAAAAAAATAAAATTTATTATTTTTTTTAAATTTCAATAAAATTTACATATAAATATTACTTTAAAATTTATTATACTAAATTTTATCTAATAATATATAAATTATTATATCAATATTTAACATAACTAAATTATTTTATTATTTAAGTAAAAAATATAAAATATAAAAATTATTTTTATATATTAAATTTTTAAGAGTCTCAAATATTATAAAATATATATAATATTTTAAAATTTTAAAATATTTTTAAACCTAAAAATTTTTAATATCAATTTAAAACTTGACCTGAATATAATTTGAGTCTAATTTTAAAATTTATAGCCCGACTTTATTATATATTCAGATTGATTTAATTCAGCCTGAATTTTTCAGATCGCACCAAATTTTTTAGGACACAATTTTTTTAAATATCGCTAACCATAATCATGCATACCACGTAAGCAGCAGCACTCAGCGGCAATTTTAATTTTACTGAAGGAACTATTTTTTTGGACAAAATCAAGAAATGTCATCATTCAAGCCACATAGGCAAAGAATCTTTTGCATAAAAAAAAAACAAAAATTATACTATCAATTATTTTTATTATTTTTACAAAATAATACTATATTATTTCACCATGCTAAAATAATAAAAATATTATTTTATCTCACATATATTATAAAAAAATAAATTATTTAATTAATAAATAAAATTTTTTTATAATGTATTCATTTTATTCTTTATTTATATTAAATAGTTGTTAATTATTATAAAAATTAAAAGTTAAAATAATTATTAATTGAGTTAAAATAATTATAATTTTAAAAATATAAAAAAATAAAAATAATATTATTAATTATAAAAAATTTAAATAGAAATATAATGGTTAATTTATAATATAATTATAATATAAATAAAATAATACGACTATATTTTGAGATAAATAAAAAAATATTTTTATTTAAAATGGAAGGAGTATCAATTAAATATTATAAATAATTATTAAAATAAAATAAAATTATTAAAAAATAAAAATTAAAAAAGATAAATTTCTCATTTTATAATCAAATTTAAAAAAATAACAAAATATATATATACAAAAAATAAAAATAATAAAGATATAAAATATTTTATTAATTTATCTATATAACTAAAACTCCAAAAATCATATTTTATAAATTTTATATTTATTTAAAATTATTTCTTATCTAATAAAAAAAAATTTAAAACTCAATTATATTACTGAATGTTTTTTTTATTTTGTTTTAAAAAAAATTAAAACTAAAATTGAAAAGCAAAAATAATTTCAAACACACTTAAATTAAATTTTTTATCTATCAGTTCAATAAATAAATAATTTTTTATTTTAAATTTGAAATACTTTTTTGGTCAATAAATTTGAAATACATTACAATAAGAATAAATGTTTTCTCTTAACAAATATCTTCATTTAAATTGTATAATTTATCAATTAACTGCTAAATTATTTTATTTTTTTAGGCCAGATTTTGATGTATTAAACATTAAATTAAATAAATCGCAAATAAAATGGATCGTTCAATACAATTTTGTTAAGTTAGAACTAAAATTAAGAAATAGGGGTGTATACGGGCCGGGTCGCCCGGTCCGAGTTTTTTCGGGCTGCAATTTGCAGCCCGTGGTCCAACCCGAAGCCCGATTGGGTCGGGCCATTTCGGGCCTGACCGGAGTTGGGCCGGCTCGATTTTTTTAAAATTTAAAAAAATTTAAAAAAAATTTTTTTTAATAAACTTTACCTATAAATATTACTTTAAAAATTTATTATACTAAATTATATCTAATAATATATAAATTATTAAATTATTTTTTATATATAATATTTTAAAAAAATAAATTATCAAAAAATAAATTTTAAAAAATTAAAAAATATAAAAAAAATTAATATAGATTTTTTATCTTAGCCTGAGGCCCGACCCGAGCTGGGCTCGGGTTGAATTTTAAAGCCCATGGCCCGATCCTAGCATGAGTTCAGACCGGCTCAAATTTTGGGCCGGACCGGGTTGATCGGGCCACGGCTGCATGAACAGCCCTATTAAGAAATCACGTGAAATAATGCATGCATTATTGGTTCCTGAAGGGGCATTCCGGTGGATGAGGTACATTGAGTAAGACGCCTTGATCTTATGTTTGAGGACCCGTATATATAATATATATATGAACTATTTATTGATTTATGATTTTTATTATTATTAAATTACTATAATTTCTATCAACTGTATTTATTTATTGAAATCAACACCTGTATTAGTATCGATATTTAATCTCTCTTAAAAAAAAATTAGGATGCCTTGTTTATTCAGTGAATTTTCAAAGATGGTTTTTCCCAGAGAAAATTATTAATTTTTTATCATTCCACAAAAACGGCACGGTGCGGTGATGTTTCATTTCCGGCCTTTTACATATTAGCGCGTGTAAAATGTGTACGGCCAAATACTTTTACTTTTTATGGAAAGTCGGAAGGACGTTTCGGCTTCTCGTTGAACTTTCAACTTTCAAGCTCCCACGCCGTTGAATATTATCGTCGATCAAATTGCCGGTCGTTGCCTTTATCCCTTCTGCTATTTGTCACGAGATTTGCTTGTCATCTAGACAAAGTGAAGGTTAGACTAAGATTTATTTAGAGCCTTATATATAAATATTTTTTAAAATATTTTATAGTATTTTATAAAATTCTAAAATTATATTTGTAAATTTTTTAAAATATAATAAAAAATATTTTAAAAATATGCTATAAAATATTTAAGAAATATCATTAACATTGTGTATAAGTTTATTTTAAGTCATTGGATTAAATTGATCACCACCATCTATTAAGAAGATAAAGTAGTATAAATAGGTACATGATTAATTTGGTGTAACCATCCAATTATTTCATAAATTTTTAAATGTAGTTAATATGGCTTTTGAATTTGTGTGAAAAAAATTTAGTGACATCTTATAGTTGACATGTATTTTTAATTATTTTTTACTACGAATTTTTTAAACAAGCCTTTGAGCAACTATAATTTTATGAATTTCTAGGAAAAAAAATTTCTCCGTAACAACTTCGATATTTGTATAAGCTAATGATTTATAATTTGATTACGATAAAAAAAAATCTATAATCCAATTATTTGAGGTAGTCTAGACCTCCACAACTCAAATTTTGAATTCCACTTTCTTTATGCAGAGAATATTTTAACTTATTTTCTCATATTAAATTATTAAATCCATAAGTTTGATATTGGATTTGTGCCATAAATATATACATTATACATGATATTTTTTTATAATTTCTAATAAAAAGTCTCGAAAAGTTGCCTAATTATAATATTTTGATAAATAATTTATAAATTATGGTATTTTAATAAATAATTTATAAATATAATAAATTTAAAATTATTTTTATATTTTTATCAAAAGTCGTTCAAAAAAATAGCGTTACATAAGTTGGGGCTTTGAAATCCAATGTCAAATGGAAATATGTCTGTTAACATGGGCCGATCTGTTGAAGGGGCTGCTCTCAAATCTATAGCCCGCAGTGAATGTTCTCTTGGGTCTTTCGAATTTGTAACTCGAAAAAATGAGGGGCCTAAAAAATAATTTTTGTTATAAAAATATTAAAAAAATTAAAAATTTTAAAAATAACTCATTCTTAATAATTTTTTAAAATATATTTTTCATGAATATAATTAATATTTTACTTTAAATTTTTTATTTTTTTAAAATTTTTCTATTAAATAAAAATTATAATAAAATAATAAAAATTAATATTTTAAATTATTTTTCATCATCTAAAAATCATAATATTTATAAAAAAAATAAATAACATAAAAAAATAATAAATAAAATAAAATAAATAAAAATACACTAATAAAACTATTAAATTTATTTTTAAACAAAATTTACATATTATATATACGAAAAAATAAAAAAATACATATAATTTCGTTATATAAATATTATATAGATGTATTGTAGATATATGGTTGATGTATTATAAATATTGTGTGTATATTATATTTTTATCATTAAAATTATGTATATTTTATTTAAAAATTATTGAATGTTATGTGAATATTATATAAATATTGTGTGAATATTTTGAAAATAAAAAATAAAAAAATAAAAAATAAAAATATTATATAGATACGTTATAGATTTATTATAAATGTATTGTTAATGTGTTGTAGATATATTTTATATAGTTGAATATATATTTTATATATATACTGTGCATATATTTATTTTTTATGTGTGTATATTAAATATATGATAATTTTTTTAAAATAAAAAAATATAAGTAAAATAAAATCATAAAAATAAAGAAAATAAAAAATTACAAAAATTAAAAAAAAAGAAAATTCAATGCCTGAAAGTTAATTTAAAAAAAAAGAATACGAAAATCTTATTTTTGAAATAAAAACACATTGGACCCATATATGTGTAAAGTGGCGTCGTAGAATGCACAATGTATGTAAATTTCTCCAGAAATTTGTATCACTTTCTTTTTTCTTTCCAATGGAGGGGTATATCCCTTAGTGCATCAACCTAGGCCAAATGGCCCCAACTCTGTCAGCATCTAACAAACTACATAAACAAGCAGGTGGAGACTCTAACAATTCCAAACCAGGACCATTGACAAACGCCGAATTAGCTAAGGCATCCGCGACCGAATTCGCTTCTCTAAACACATGAAGGACTTTCACACTCCAAGCTTGGTTCAATAACCTCCTACAATTAGCCAGCAGATTTTTTATTCTAAAATTGCCAGCTCCATCCTTCTTCAGCAACGAAACTACCACCTTCTAATCACATTGAATCTCCACTTGCTTCCATTCTCTACTCCAGGCAATTTTCAAAGCAAAAAAAACTCCCCATAACTCTGCCTCCAAGGAGCCACAAGCACCAATATTACACCTAAAACCACCCAACCAATTTCCATACGTGTCTCTAGCCACTCATGCACAGCTTGCTCTCCCTGGACTCCCTTTGGCAGCCCCGTCTGTATTAAAGGCCACCCAATCTGAAGGTGGAGGATTCCACGAGATAAATTGCAAAGAAACAGGAGACTCTCCAACTACCTGCAAACTTCCCTTCCATGCATCAGTAAATATCTTTACTTGTGCCACTACAAACTCTTTATTAATAAAACCAAAGTCCTCATCCACGTGAAAAACCATTGCATTTCTATATTTCCAAACCCACCAACAAGTTACAGCAAAAAGAGCTCCCCATGCAACCCCATGTAACTGCCTTGTGTCAATATGCATGTTACTCTCCACCCACTGACTGACATCAGGAATAATAAAAAAATCCACCATAATTACCTCAGCACCAATACTTTGCCATATTCTTCTTGCCATTCTACAATCTCTAAGAGCATTAATTACTGTTTCCACCTGGCAATCACACAAAGAACATATATCAATATTAGTAAACCTCCTCTTCCTTCTTTCCTCATTGCACATCAACTTCCCATGTGTTACTTCCCACAAAAAGAACCTAATACGTTGAGTAATAGGCAATCTCCATATTTTCTTCCACACCTTTTTCGGCTCTTCAACACTTGACCCCATCAAAGATTCATACCCAGTCTTTACAGTATACTCACTTGAATTAGACCTTTGCCAACTAAGTCCATCCTCCATTCCTTCTCCATCAATAAGGCACAACGGCAAAATCATATCAACAATGACACCAGGTAAAAAATGACGTAGCTTATCCTGCTGCCATCCCCTACCCTCATGACAAAAACTTCTAACATTAGCCTGTAAATCCGTTTCCTCAATTTCAGCAGTAGCATAGTTCAACAATTGACCCAAAGAAGTCCACTCATCTAACCAAAATAATGTTCTCCTTCCATCTTTAACATCTTTAATCACACCCCTATTAATTACATCTGCTCCCTTACAAATGCCAACCCAAACAATAGAAGTTCTTGCTCTAGCTTGCGGGTTCCACAAAACTGTACCTCCCATATATTTTTGAATAATACACTAAGCCCACAAAGAATTATGTTCTTTTTGCAGCCTCCAGAACATTTTACCAACCAGAGCCGTATTCATCATTTTCATATCTCTAATACCCAGTCCACCAACCTCCTTCGGCTTAGTAATTTTATCCCTAGCCACTACATGAACCCTTCTCTCATCAGAAGCACCATGCCACAAGAAACTTCTACAAACACGTTCCATTTCATGACACAAAGAGACTGGCAGCATAGAAATTTGCATCGAGTAAAGAGGGACAGTACTCAATACCGACTGCACTAGAGTTGCCCTTCCTGCCACCGAAAGTGTCTTAGCTTTCCATCCTTCCAGTTTCTGCTTCATCTTATCCAACAAATACCCATAGGTGGACTGGTTAATCCTCTTATGAATAGAAGGCACCCCCAAATGCCTCCCCAAATCATTGACCAGTTGCATCCCAGATTGATTTGCTAATTCAGCAGCAAAGTCACTCTCCACATTCGGTGACACATATATACAAGACTTGGCAATATTCACCTTTTGACCGGAAACTGTATAAAACATTTCCAACAAAGCCAAAACCATATGCAATTGGTCATTGGAAGCCTCACAAAATAAAACCATATCATCGGCGAACATAAGATGAGACACAAATGGTCCTTGATTTGAAAGCGAGACTGGCTTCCAAATACCCAAATTAACCGAACTCCGGATCAAATGGCTCAAATGCTCTATACACATCACAAAGAGATAAGGAGACAATGAGTCCCCCTGTCTAATTCCCCTTGTTGGAATAAATTCCTCTAAGACTTCCCCATTCCACAAAACTGACATCGATGTTGAGCTAATGCACTTCATAATATTCTCCACCCAATCCCTAGGAAAACCAGCTGTTTCTAAAACCCATTGGATGAATCTCCAATCAAGTCGATCATATGCCTTCTCAAGATCAATCTTGATTTCCATATAACCTCGTGCACCCTTAGCCATCCTCATGGTATGCAACACCTCCTGGTACAATGTTATCCACAATTTGCCTTCCAGGTACAAAATTATACTGCTCCGGACCAATAAGAGAAGGTAAAACCCCCTTTAATCTATTAACTAGGGTCTTAGTAATGAGCTTATAGCTAACATTACAAAGGCTAATTGGTCTGAACTGGCTACAAAATTCTGGATTCGAAACCTTAGGTATAAGGAACAATAAAGTCTCATTGACCTCCTTAGGGATAGGATCACCATTTAACACACCAATGACAAATTTAGACACATCACCACCAATAACTGCCCAAGCTTTCTGATAAAAACCAGCCTGAAAACCATCATTCCCTGGCGCCTTGGAGGGAGCCATATCCGAAAGGGCCTTAAAAATCTCCTCCGGCAGAAAAGGTTTACTCAACTCCTCAACCTGCTCCACCGTAATCTTTGGGTGAGAAAAAGCATCAATAACAACCCTATTACAAGATTGCTCAACAGAATATAAATTCTGGAAAAAAATCCCTAATCATCATCTTAAGAATATTATTATCTGTCACCCAAGCTCCATTGTCATCCTTCAATCTAGTCACATGGTGCTTTTTATTTTTAACTTTGGCAGAGACATGATAAAACCTTGTGTTGCTATCCCCATAAACAATCCATTCTTCCCTCGACTTCTGGAACCAAAAGACTTCCTCCTGAATCAAAACCTCCTGAAGTTTTTTGCTTAAATTAAATTCAAGCTTGACCAAATTAGGTGAACGATTGGCATTAAGCAACCTTTGAACACCTTCAAGCCTCTTCAGCAGTCTTCTTTTATTATGGAAAATATTGCCAAACACATTTCTATTCCAATGCTTCAAAGCATTCGCCATTACATGTAACTTTCCCGGAAAATCAGCATTGGCAACCCAACTCCTTGTGACCGCATCACAAAAATCAGGATGTGTGAGCCAGGCCAACTGACACTTAAAGGGTGAAACAACAACACTCTTTTGTATTACTTTCTTTGAGAGTACTTTTGATGAGAAGAAAAAAAATATATATATATAGAATAATAAAAAAATTAATAAATACTTTTTATTTGAAGTTTAATATTAAAATATCATTAAAAAATATATTCAAAATTTTTATCAATGAAAATTGCTCTGGATGAAGGGAGCTCTGCTGAATTCCTCTTGGGAAGAAAATCTCCTATATCTAAATTAATTACAGTTTCAAATTTCAAAAACCACCACTTCCATTTTTTATTTTCTTATTTCAACCCCAAAGTGGGCCGCACCTGAAAATTATTTCAAAACGGATAACCTCACCAACTGCTTGCTTAAACCCTAAAAACACTTAACCGAAATGGAACTTCAATCGGTTTGTCGTGGATTTGTGACTCCAAAACTCAGATTATCTGGTGATCGTCTCTTCTATCATCAAATTGTAAGTACATTTCTTTAAAATTTACATTTCGTTTTAATCTTTATCTATAATCACTTGCATTCCCCCCCTTAATAATCCTTAATTCCTCTTCTCACTTGCTCTGTTTCTGGTTCCAATTTTACAAATTTAAGGTTTCAGTGAAGCTTGGAAGCGCCTCAAAAGGTACTTTTTGCTCTTAAATCTCGTTTTGGTGCACAGTTAATTTAATCACATTCATACTCCATTAAAAAACTGAAGACGATAAATAAAGGGAAATTAACCTCAGGAATAGATATGTAACCTCAGATTAAGGTGATTATAATCTGTTTATTTTCTAACTAGTGCTTTACTCTTTCCCAGCACATTTGATATCTGGTTTGGATCATGTATTTAAGGGCTTTCCGTTGTCAAACATACAAAGAGGAGTTACAGTATGTGCGTCTAGTTCTAATTCTAGTCCAAATGCAAATTTGAATCTTTTGGGTAAAGAAAATGCTGGTGTGCCCGCTGTTGGTTTTCATGGGTTGGAGCCATTTAAAGGTAAAGCTGGTTCTGTTTCTTTCCATGGGTTGACTTACCAATCGGTGGAAGAAGGAAAATTGGTATCAACGCCTTTCAATGAAGATAAAGGATCGCTTCTTTGGGTTTTGGCACCAGTTGCCTTAATAGCTTCCCTGATCATTCCTCAGTTCTTCCTTGCAAATGCAACTGAGGCTTTTCTCAGGGATGAGGTTCTTGTAGGTACTTATCAAATTCAGTGTTTCAACCTTCTTAATCATCCTTCCTCCACTCTTTTATCTTATGTTTTGTTGTTTAGATTTTTGCTGCATTTCTATGATTAGATTGAGGCACATGAAATAATTAGTGAATTTCTTTTAACTAATTAATTCGACTGTGAGTAACATGGATTTCAATGCTCTGTTGTCCACCTGAGTTAGTTTAGCTCCGAAATTTCTAATACAAATGGTTGGAATCCCTGCTTTTTTTTTTGGAAGGCCTCCCTAAAATGGAAAAAACTTTATTTGTTGAGTCTTTAAATTTTGGTTTGAAATACATTTGTATTAGAAGTTAGCCGTTTCATGCCCAGAAATCAAATTAGTAGTTAAAATTTTTCTTATATTAATCTGTTGCCAGTAAAATGTAGCAGACCCATGTTATAGGGTAACAAAATTGTCAATTTTTAGCTTCTTTCAAGAAATGTTCATGTGTTGTGCGCGCGCGCACAAGCAATACGAGCTATCATTAGTAGATATGTAAAAGCAACAAAGACATTCATAAGCTTATTCTTGTTAAATTTTGTGCAGAAATTGTGGCATCATTGTCTTTCGAGGTGATTTTTTATATTGGTCTTACAATATTCCTGCTTGTAACTGATCGAATTCAAAGGCCATATCTACAATTTAGCCCAAAGAGGTGGAGCCTCATTACAGGCCTTAAAGGATACTTGACATCTGCCTTCTTTGCCATGGGGTTTAAGGTCATTGCTCCTCTTTTTGTTGTGTTTTTAACCTGGCCGGTGCTTGGCCTGCCTGCGTTGGTTTCTGTGGCTCCCTTCTTATTTGGGTGCCTAGCACAACGTGTTTTTGAGATTTGTTTGGACAAGCGGGAATCATCTTGCTGGCCTTTAGTCCCCATTATATTTGAGGTACTGGACTTATACCAATTAATATTTGTTGCTAAGCCAAGCCAGAATTTAAGTTTTGATGATTTTCATTGGTTTGGCAGGTTTATAGAATATATCAATTAACCAAATCTGCTCATTTCATTGAGAAATTGATGTTCTCCATGAGGGGCCTTCCTGAATCTGCACAATTGCTGGAAAGAAACAATGCCTTGATTGTGATGATAGTGACGTTTCAAGTTCTGGGTGTGGTTTGCCTCTGGTCATTGTTGACCTTTCTTTTAAGGCTCTTTCCCTCTAGACCTGTAGCCGAGAATTATTGATGTTTGTAATGGTTATTTTTATATATTCTATTTGTAGTTCTCATGCTTATCGGCACGCGACAAGTTAAAAGAAGTTTGATGATCACGAGTTTAATGATTGTGTCAACATTTAACAGTCTAGGAAATCTAGATTATCCATTCAGGCCTAATCAATTAAGTTTCACTGTCTTAGCTTGCTCCCAAGGAATCCGGCGCTAGCAAGTATAAATGCTAGTTTAGCACCTAATCAGCGAGATGACTCGGTAGACTAGAGAGTAATTTACGCTCACCAAGAATGCGCCAATACACATCCTTATTCTTGATGACGAAAGTAAATTATCCAATGTACTAGATCTTAAAAAGAATATCTAAAGAAGATCCATCATGTGATTTTGAGATTTGTAATTGGGCACACAACTAGCTATAATGTAACTTACTTCTCCCTAGTTAGGCACAAATACCACAAAGAAAATATTTAAGATACCCGTCAATTGATATACATTCATAAACTTTTAACATGACAAAATCGGAATGAAGTCATTTGCAGTCAATTCTAAAACTATATGTACATATATAGCTCAAGCGCATACTAGAATCAGTAGCAGAGCACAAGCTAACTTCCTAATCCATATGCGCTTGGCTCAAGTAATCTGTGCATAACTGTCAATAAATCTGTGAAATTAATTTGCATCCTGCAAGACACACATCTGGCATTCCAAGACAGACCCAGGATTAGCGTAACTGCAACGATCACAAAGCCAATAATCTTCAATCTCATCTCTCGAGCTGCTAGCTACTTGTGAGACAACATCAGATAGGCCATTCTCCAATGCTTTTACCAGCTTCTCAAAGTAATATCTAGTCACAACTGTCAGTCCAAGTAGCATTGTTCGATATTTTATGAAATCCATCGATAAGCTATAAGAATCAAGAAACTTTTCCAGTTCTTTCTCTGCAAAACTATGAAGCCTTTCAAGTCCAGTTTCTGCCTCCCATTGTAGGTACTCAAAAAAGTTTTTCTTAGCAAGTTCATTCTCAGGCATATAGTATCCATAGGCATAGCTCCATTCCAGTACCCTTCTACATTCAACCACCTGCAGCCATGCTTTTGTTATAAAATCAAATTTGTTCTCAGGTATGCCATGTATCTGGCCAAGCCGATTGAATTTCACATCTTTAACATGCTGAAAATCTGCAAGTGCTTTTAGTTTCGATCTTCGGTTGGCATCCCATCGCTCAAAAAAATGTGCATATTTCTCTAAAGATTGCTTTGCCATCTCTTTTTTCCTGACTACTACATTATCCAAATATCTATTGCATTTTCCATGATTATCATAAGGAGCTAGACACAACCAGCAAAAGCTGTGTCCGCAGACCTTGCATCTCATGTGCATACGCCCCTCATTCTTTTCAATGGGTCGCTTGCAATTGGGACAAGGCTTGCAGTAAGTCAGGATATAATTAACATTTTCAGACTCTGAATTATTCTTAGAAATCCATTTCTTTACCGTCTCACAATCCACAGGACGGTGGCTTTCCTCATCACAATTCCAGCAAAAACTAGTAAAACAATGGCAAGTAACATCAAAACTTGTTATATCCCCATCAGAAAACTCAATAGCATAATCACAGTCCCGACCAGGACACCATTTTATTTTCTTCTTTTGTTCAATATAAGATCTAATAATACACCGATCATACTTTCTCCTATCATCCACAGACACCAAAGAATCGATAATTTCCCGATTCACAGCAACACTGCAAGATGGGTCAGGACATCTCAGCAACAAACACCCAAGACCATCATTATTAATACAAGTGCTAATATAACTAGACCAGCAATCATTACAATAAGGATGGCCACAGGCAACGGAACTAATCCTATCACTAGAGAAAGAATCGAAACAAATCCCACAATTTGAGAAAATCTGAGGAGTTAAAACTGGTTTTTGAAGCAAACCCACTTTTTCACGGACTCTAGACTCATCGGCAAACCAAGTTTCAACGACTTTAGAGACAGACCAATTGAAGCAACAGAGTAAGATACCTGCCTCTGATCTTGATACAGAAAGAACTAAAGACACTTGAAAGATGTCAGAAGAAATTATAAAAAAATGTGAGGTAAAAATAGAAAGTGCCTAGTTTAGCCTAATTTAGTTTGATAATTTATTTGCATTTGAAGCTTATAAATAGGCTCATTCTCTCCATTTGTAGATACACCAAGCAAACATAAAATATAGTTTAAGAAAAGCTATAGGTTAAATACCAAGTAGTTTATATTAGAAATTAGAGAATCAATCTCTTGGAGTTCCTTAGAGTATAAATATTTGGAGTTTGTTTTGTGGGTGTCGGTGAGGAAAATATTTTGTAATTTGTGGTTATAACAATTTGCCGCATAATGAATATTTTTTTTGGTTGTCGTTAGACAACGATCGTGGTTTTTCCCCATTCGGGAGTTTTTCACGTTAAATCATTGTATTTTATTCTCTTTAATTTCACAGTCATTATTTTATTTTCTCATTTGTTCCTATTTGAAGACTGTCCGAAGGGCGGGAAAATAACGATTTTCCCAACAAGTGGTATCAGAGCTTAGGTGTTATAATTTTTGTCAAAAATCTTAGTATGCTATGTGGTTGCAGCTTGGTCTGATCTTCCACATCAGAAAAGATTTTTGTTAAAATTATTTTTTGTTTTTAAGCTGGTGGAGCCTTTGGAGCTGGTGGAGCTTTGGAAAAGGTGGAGCCGTTTTGCTTTGGTGTGCTTGAGTATTGGTGGTGAGATAAATAATTACATGTCGAGATAAATTCTGTCAAACGACACGAATTTAGTCTAAGGTAAGTGGATTTTAAGTGAGACCATTGTGACTCCTCCTCTTACCTGAGAATTTACCTGGTGTAATATTTATTTCTAGTCCTTTATTAAGCACAAAGTAAGCATGTCGGCAATGAGATGCGAGATTGAGAAATTTGATGGGAGAATGAATTTTGCACTGTGGCAAGTGCAAGTCAAAGACGTGTTGATACAGTCTGGACTACATAAGGTTTTGCAGGGTAAACCAGTCAGCGGAAGAAATTCAGGAAAAAGCGGTGGTAGTGGAGACTCAGAAAAATCCAAGATTAGTGACGAAGAATGGGAGGAGCTGGATATCAAGGCGGCAAGTTAAATTCGCAAGTGTCTAGCAAAAAATGTTCTTGTAATATGCTTGGATTGTCCACGACAAAAGAGTTGTGGGAGAAACTGGAAGAATTGTATCAGGGGAAAAATATATCAAACAGGTTATATTTGAAGGAGCAATTTCATACGTTGAAAATGGCGGAAGGTACAAAGCTGTTCGATCACTTGAGTGTCCTCAACGGTATCATCTCTGAATTGGAAACTCTTGGAGTGAAAACCGAAGATGAAGATAAAGCTCTCCGGCTCATCCTGTCACTTCCTTCAACATATGAGCACATGAAGCCTGTTCTGAAATATGGTAGTAAGGAAGTAGTGTATGCGGATGTGGTTAGTAAGCTCATTACTGAGGAGAGAAGACTGAATGAAACGGAAAATAAATCTTATGAGAATTCAGCTTTATCTGTCGGTATCAGGAAAAAGAATAAAGGCTCCGGAAAGAGGAAGATTGTCTACTGGGGGTGTGGTCAAACTGGACACGTGAGGAAGGATTGCCCGAACGGTGGAGCTGATTCGGCTAGAAGCTCTAACGTTGTTGCTGCCAATGTGATCTCCTGTGGCGAAGGAGATGATGAGTTTTCTCTGTAGTTGAGAGAAGTATGTCCTCATGGCATGATTGCTACTCGTTGAGATGCCATGGAAGAGGACGGATTATTAGTAGCTGGTCCACAGAAATGCGTGCGACATTGGTTGACAGTTGATGCAAAGCATGTGGTGGAAAAATAGTGTCGATGGCTAATGAACTCTCAGAAAAGTCAACAGGAGGGTTGCACCATAAACTATTAGCGGGATCCGACATGGCCGATGAAAAATTCTTGGAGTTGGCGAAATAATTCCAAGTGGCGATACTCTTTTATGGTGGAGAATGCTAATTCTTGACGTTAAGAATTATGATTGTCGGTAACTGTAACACCCCCATACTCTATATAAGCACTATACATATACCTGGTATACATACGATGCGTATATAAAGTATAAGAATGTCACTTTTCGTTTCCACTTAAAAAAATCTTTATCCAAGTTCAAGTAATATTACATTAATTTAAAGAACATTTACAAAAAAATCATTATTCTTATCAACAATACAACATAATTAAGATAACATATGTATGCATCACCTTCTAGTTGGTCTCGAGACACTCTTACCCTTCTCGTGGCATAACAGCTAGGCTTCCCGATCAACCGCATGACCACCTGCGCGATTACACAACCGCGCTAAGCTCGAGAGCTTAGTAGTATAAATAAATATTAAAATATACTTTACAAAATAATCATACCTCATATTTTTAGCATTATGTTCTATTGTTCGCTTATCCCGTTTTTCCTTTCTCAATGCATTCTTCATATATTCCCACTAATCTCATAAATTATACACATTTTTACATAGAACATTCACAATACGATACTTACCATTTCTATCTCATATACATATACATATACATCATTTCAACCAATTACCATTTAATGATCTATCCAAACCTTCATGACAACAATTCTTACAAATTCCACATTCATATACATAACACACATCATACTATATTTTCATATACTCATATCTCAACAAAGCTCCTCAAGCTATATTCACTTTCAATATATCAATACATACATTACAAAATCATACTTCATAACATTGTATTATTCACAATTCATCAATCATGAATCACACCTTCAACAAAGGCAGCCATAGATTTCATTACTCATTTATTTCAACATTTGAATATCACATTGACAACACAGACAGACTCGGGCCCAAACCACACACTAATATGCCATTCAATTTTCAGAGTAATGCTTTGGTTTAATCATCACATTTATCAATATCATTATCCCAACTAGGCTTCAAGGATTAGGTTCAACCAAGCTTCAAGGGGAGCAAAGCATGCTAAGCTTCAACCCAACTTGGCTTCAAGAACCAATCCAACCTAGCTTCAAGGGTTGTAACATCTCAATTAGGCTTCAAGGATCAAGTCCAACCTAACTTCAAGAGATTGTTACTCATATTAGGCATGCCACCAACAACAAACTGTGAAAATGGAATAACACATTAGCTATACAATTCATTTATCAATTTCATTCTCAATTGAATTATCATAGCCAATAACAATGGCTTCACATTTCATTTGAATTACATAGTCAATAACAATGACTTCATATCATATTTGAATCATCATAGTCAATAACAATGACTTCACATCATATTATATCTCAAATCATATCATACTATTTCATTATTCAATTGTAAATAAGCAATTACTTCATCATATCCTTCACATTATATATATATAGCATCACAAACTACATTATTCATATAGTAGCACCTGTATCATCATTGATATAACATTTCACGGTACATTATTCATGAAACACATTACCATTCACAAGATTCACAATGCATATAACATAACATTGTTCATAGATTTAGAATCTTTCACATACCTTTGATTGAATCATTATTGTTTTAAGGGTGTTTAGAATGTTCATTTTCATGTATAGGTGCAAAAAGACCCTTAAGGAATCACAACAATGCATGAAGAGCAAAGAACAATCACACAAGCCAACATCCTCAAGGGACACGGCCAAGCTTGTGGCCGTGTCTCTCAACACCAAAATTTCCCGAGGCAGACACGGGCAAGTGACACGGCCGTGTCTCTCAACAAAAATCAGGCAGTGGCAGACACACTCAAGGGACACGGCTGAGACAGTGGCCGTGTCTCTCCAAAAGTCATCCAACACGGCCAAGTTTCCTTAGACTTGGCCGTGTCTCCCAAAAATCTCAAGTCTTGGCCGTGTCTCTTCTTGGTTTTGGCCGTGTCTCTCATGAACACAAACCCTACTTATGGCCAAAACTCTTTCAATTGCATGTACACACTTTTTGCACAACAATAATCTGATTCAAATGGTTCTAATCAATGTTATTAACACATATCTTACATATTCATCACATTAATCACTTTAACAATACATTAACATAACATTTAACACATACCACCTCAAAACCCTAAAACCAACATCCTTCTCCATCTTTCAAAATCAACATCCACCACTTCCAACAACAACACCTATTTAAACTCTTAACTTAAAATCAATTTTAACACTTGAAAACACATCACAAACACATCTCATCATCAAATCAACAAACCCTAATTCACTTCAAACACCACTCCAAAAGAATAAAAGAAATCAAGGAAAAGAACTTACCAAAGTTGTTGAATTCCACAAATCTCCAATTTAATTCCTTGAATCTCCCTTCAATCTTGATTTTGGAACAACAAAAATCCACTCTTGTTCTTTGTCTTTGGAGGGCCGGCCACCACTAAGGAAAAGAGAAGAAAAGAAAATAATCAAGTCAACTTCCTCCTCTTCTTCTTTAAATCTCCACCAAGAGATTTTAACCATGCAATTACCTATATACCCTTTTCCATTTGTTCTAGCTCCCTTTTAACTTATAAGCCCATTTAGGTAATTTCACACTTAACAAAATAAATATCTCTTCCCTTGACTCCCCAATTGACCAACTTATATGTTATATATATTACCATATAATCAATATATACACTTTCCTTTAATTTCTTTTCTCTTGCCAATTGACACATACATTCAATCCAATTTAAAACAACAACAACAACAACAATAACAATATTCAAAACTTCTAGGGCATACATTGGGATATTACAGTAACAGACAATGTTGTGTTTTTATTTTTCAAGGTGGAGATTGTTGGTGGTAGCACACCAAAATTGAAAAATAAAAATGAAAAAAAAGAAAGTAAAAAATGCAAGGTGCCTAACAAGGAAGAAATTGTTAAAAATGTGAGGTGAAAATGGTAAGTGCCTAATTTAACCTAATTTTCACCTAATTTAGTTTGACAATTTATTTGCATTTGAAACCTATAAATAGGATCATTATCTCCATTTGTAGATACACCAAGCAAACACAAAATATAGCTTAAGGAGAGCTATATGTTAAACACCAAGTAGTTTATATTAGGAATTAGAGAATCAATCTCTTGGAGTTCCTTGGAGTATAAATATTTGGGAGTTGTTTTGTGGGTGTCGGTTAGGAAAATATTTTGTAATTTGTGGTTATAACAATTTGCCGCATAATGAATATTTTTCTTGGTTATTGTTAGACAACGACCGTGGTTTTTTCCCATTCGGAAGTTTTTCACGTTAAATCATTGTGTTTTATTCTCTTTAATTTCATAGTCATTATTTTATTTTCTCATTTGTTCCTGCTTGAAGACGGTCTGAAGGGCAAAAAAATAGCGATTTTTTTAACAGAAATTACGAGCATAATTAGTAGATTTGGATAAGAGATGACGATCAGAGCTAATAGAATCGTAGAAGAAGCATCATCAAAGCCATCGCTGTAGTAGTCAACAGAAGTCTCCTTGGAAGTGTAATGCATGACACTGTTTAATAAAAATTAAAAAGGCTTAATAGAAATTAGTAAAGGCAGTTTTTTTTTGCAGAGAGAAAATAAAGGGCTCAATTTTGAAGATGGAGTCTTAACAAACCCCTTTAGTCTAATCGTCCGTTGTCAGGAAGCTGTTTGGCAAATACGCTAGACTTTTCTTATCAGAAACTCCGAATAATCTTCATTTTTTCTATATTTAAATATGCTTTTTTTTTTATCACAATATTTAAATATGCATTTACTTGGTGGACTTAATCATCACTAAAGTTTAAATATTTGAATTTTGGATTTTGGTAGCATTTTTATTAGTCGTTCTTTCTTAATAAGATTTTTTTTGACATGGGGTTATATGCTTAATACTTTAATTTGTATTTTTTAGCTTATCATTTTTTTAAATGGTTACTAAATTAAAAGAACCTTTAGTGGAATGAATATAGCAAAATGCGAGTAAATTAAAAGAAAAGAACAAAAGAGTGAAAGAAGGCTTGTTTTTTAGTGGCTAAAAAAAATGATTTTCTTGATATTTAATATTCCATGCATTAATTAACTAATGTTGCTTAATTCGGTGACCAATCAGTTTTTTCTTATTTTCTTTTTCAAAATTAGGGCAAGGGATTGTTTTAATCGCCACTCATCAGTCACCAATCATAGCTCGATCACATGGGCCATACTCAACTACCACTTTCACAGATCACAAAAGCAGCAACATGCAATCGCGTCTCTCATTGGCTCACTGCTTAACACCAAAAACATTCACTTTCTACATACAACAAAACAAATATCTATCATATTAAAACAGGGTCCACACCTTCCAAAACTACCATTGATTTGACGAGGCTTATAATCTCGCACAGATTAAGAAATTAGATTAAAGCATGAGTGAATCATCTAGAAATCGGACTTATAACAATAAACAAAATTAGATTGTCAAGAATAGGCACAACTTCATCAAATTGGGTCCTAGTACATTATTATGTTAAAGAACAAGTTCCATATAATGCAATTCTACCATTGATAGTACAATGAATCGATAATGGGGAAAATTTTTCTTTAAAAAAAAAGAATAATTACATCAGGCTAATACAAATCTACACTTAAAAGTGAACATCAAAGGATTGTACAACACAAAACTCTCTTTACAAAGTTTACATGGACGCCAGAAGATCTCTCATTTCAGTTGCCGAGGGGATAGTTTCATTTGGATAGATCTTTGCAACAAGTTGGACAAAACTGTCATACTTGTCTAAGAACTCCTTCTGCCAAATCACAAGAGTGTAATAGAGTGAATTAATCTTGATAAAATGTTTGCCAGACTTATATCAAGTCTCTAGCAGAAAAAAAAATCACACCATTTAATTAAACCAGAACAGCATACTACAATTGCATTAGAATACAAGACCATCCATTAGAATACAAGACCATCCGATCATAAACTCATACTAAATAGCTTAAATCGTCCATGCAAATTCATTTGCTTAATTTATCAGAATATAGCGCTATCAAACACTTTGTTTCATCGTTCAACATCAAGCACTTCATGTCATGGAGTTCATACCAAAACCAATCGAGTAACACAGCAGCATGTTTTTCCGTAATGATGCTCTCATCCGTTGAGAACTTAGAACAACTTCAACACACTTAGTTCCCTAATTACATTTAAGTTCCATTTTTTACAAGAAATAAGAAGTGACAACGGAAGTAATCATTTCCAACATCAATTCATTAACAACATAAGCACAGACTACATTTATCACTACAACTTTCAAGACTCCAATTTACAGGTTCAGAACTAAAAGTATGGAAGGATCACCTTCTCCCCTAACATACATGTTTCTACCAATATGCCACCTAGAGGTTCCGAAATGCCATTTTCCACAATATGTTTAAATTCTTTGTTCATTTATTTATTGTACTGTTGCTTTTGAGAGATGTACCTTGCATTTATCCCATAAAGAAGGTAGCAATTCCTCTGAAGTTAAGTTCTTTTGCAACTTCTTATACATTGCACTAATAGACTTGTCGACCTGCCAGATAAACCAATTAGTCACAACAATTACTTTGAAGCAGGGAAAATATGTTTTGGAGGCATAACTGACTCACTTACCCCAGATAAACTAGCCTTCAACATCTTCCGGAGATCCATTTTTGACAATCCAAGCTGAAAAGGGATCTGAAAAAACAAAAAGAGCATAACCAAGTTTTCAGCACAGCCTTGCACATTGATGTTTGAGATGGCCACATAGCACACAAGTTACCTTACAAGTAAGAAAAATAGCTGTAACAGCCCAAAAGAAGATCGATCTAGAATAAAACTTTTATATTTCTTTGAATTACTTATTCAGAGAATTTAATTAACATCTCTAAACAACCAAATCATAATCCCAACACCAAATTTCTTTGAATTTTGTTTGGATGTCAGATCCACTAGCATCTAATTTTGCTACTAGCTTATTTGAAATTATCAAAGAATTCCATTCAATCACAAACAGGGAAATTGTCTAGCAGTGGTAAGTGTACCATTAAAATGTGAATGAGGAGAAAGAGGGAGACATCCCACTAACAATAAGAAGAATAAATGTGAGTATTAGACATGAAGGTGAAACAACTTATTCAATTCCTATTCCAACGTCCATGAAGCATGTTGAAAAACAAGAACAACAATATCGTTGATATTTAAGCAACTAATGTGAAAAAATGCTTTTGTATTAAAGCAACTAATGTGAAAAAAGGTAAAATCGATTGCCCCAGTAAAAAAAATTACCATAATGTATATAAATATACGTTGTCAACTATGGGTAATTAAGTGATGACCAAATACTGACCTCTTCTGGTGAAATTGTGTACATCAAATCCTCAATTCTGCGGGCAAACTGGAAAAGCCGTTCAAATTGCTACAGAGAGAGAGGATGATGGGCCCATTAAAATAGAACAACAAATCAATGGTTTCATAATGCAGGTAAGATACTAATAAAACTAGGATTCTTACATAATAAATGATCATGCTGATATGACGAAGACAGGCTTGCTCATAAGTTTCGCTTGCCTGGTGATAAAATTTAGCTAAAGTTGGAACAACATTGGCCAAGTCATACAAGCTGCAAGCAGCAATTCAATCAGTAGATATAATTTGATCAAAGAGAAAAAACAGTTACAACAACCTTTCTTAAATTTCTACAAAAAAAAACGAGTACCTGTTTTGAAATGCTGCATAGTTCTCCAAAAGAAAAATGTCGGCATATTTTGGATCTGTTTGTGCAATTTTCTCTAATGTTACAAACATTATGCTAACCTGTCAAACGATAGTCACCATGTACAAAATCGAATCCCAAAACAAAGGAAAAAAAGATGATTATTATGTCTGTAATGCACTGAAATTACTCAAAAATAATGTTAGGAACATATGCTCAAAAAGACTACTCACGAATTTTGTATAAGCCTGATCAACCAAATCCCTAGATTGACCCTGAATGTACTGTTCCATGCGAGTTGCAAGAGTTGCGAACCTATGCAGAAATGAGACCATCATTTGCAATCAATTTTTGAATGTTATATAGATATATATCATTGATAAAGCACACAATTTTTAGGACCTATTCTGAAACATTTTACATCCAAGTATGCAGTTTTCTAAATAACCCAGAAACATCAATTATTCACAAGTCAATACCTCATTTACAATCAATTGATTCAAAGATATTGCTTACTTATATTACTTCTTACTTGAAAAGCAAAAGATTTGAATTTTCCTAAACATCATATGTGGATTACCTTGGTATATATGATAAAACCCCCATCTGCCTCACATTTCGCTCATTTCTTTCAATCTGATGGCAAGCTTCATCAACAAACTGCAATGCAAATCACTTGGTAAACATGAGGTAATATTGAAAATTTGTGCAGCAATAACTCAGCTAAAACATACACGGTTGAACTGCATAGAGATTCTCAACTCCAGGTCACCCAATAAGAGACGCACAAATCCAGCTGCATCAGCTTTCTGACCAGAAAGATAACGCTCTGTAATTCCGTGCATTGAGATGCAGCGAAGAGGGTCGATCTTGTATGCCCAATCAACAACAGCATAAAAATCTTCCTAAAATTCATTAAACGGAGACCTTCTACAAGTCAAAAACAAAAATTTTGAAGTATCCACAAGTTTGCTCTTCAAATCACCAGTAATGCCTACTGCTATTGGACGGTACAAGATGACCAAACAGTACCAACATCAAACGAATCAAACAGTACGCATGTACGTATATAAAGTTTTCTAGAAATACAATTAATATCAATAGTGTCATATATTTTTTGTCATCCCATCTCTATATAACATAAGCATGAGATCTTATATTTAATAACAAATTACTGCTGATTTCATGAGGAGATAAAAACCCAGGCATTTTTCTCTCATATAATGCTTGTGAAATTTAATTCTAACTTTTCTACTCCATCAATATATATATATATATATATATAGACAACATGGACACTGTACATAATCATCCAAACACTCATGAGACTAATACATGAACCAAGTACTTTAGCCTAACAGGAAATTCAAAATGGAACATAGTGGAA
Source organism: Garcia nutans (assembly GCA_947685225.1). Taxonomy (NCBI): domain Eukaryota; kingdom Viridiplantae; phylum Streptophyta; class Magnoliopsida; order Malpighiales; family Euphorbiaceae; genus Garcia; species Garcia nutans. Next base: position 57,383,236 of record CANTUV010000039.1, read on the forward strand.
AAAGTGACCCACAGAATTTTTTCCTGGTCTTAACATTCATTGTTTTCTGTTTTCCTTGATGTTTGTGGAAATATGGCCATGAACTTTACATCAATACAACTGAAAAATGAGTTCATGCAAAAGAATGTGTGAACTTGAAATATCAATCCAACTATTTGTAGAGACCAGTTTCAAAATGCAATCTTGCATATGAAAGAATTATTCAAGGCACATAAGCACACATAGGCATGACCTATAAGTAAGTTCATATATGACCTTAGCAACCCAAATTTGATTCCCCCCTCCCCAAATGCTCAAAAAAAAAAAAAAATCAGGAGCATGAGATACAATATACAGTATACATTACTTGGATTCCATCAAGCAAATCCTGAAGAGATTCATTTAGCGCTGCCAGATCAGCACTATTTTTACCTACAAAAGACACTTTTGCTAAATTGTTTGCAGTCTAGTAGTGGCAAAGCTCGAATTAAACATGCAAAGTTGAATTCCATTGACAGCACATCTAGAAAGGATTACCAGCTTTACTGTTATTCTCATCAATGTCCATAATACCCAAATCATCATCATCATCATCATCATCATTGTCCTCATCATTGTAACTTCCACCTTTATTACCATTAGCAACACCTCCTGGGGGAACAAGTGCAGGAACTTCGAAGCACATGAAGTGCGCAAAAAAAGAGCTCTGCAGTTTGACCATGGAAGAATAAACTCTTAATGTTAAAGGTAATGACAGTAGCAATTACATCATTTGTCTGTAGAAAATTACAACCTCGTCTACAAGGAGAGGGATAAAAATAGTCAACATTTTGGCATAAGCATCAGAAACTGATGATGTATCTGCCATATTTGCATTTTGATTGGAGCCTGTGGAAGCTTCAAGCCAGACAGTTGGATTTCTAGATGCTTTTGTACTAGCACGAAGCTCATTAGCAAATTCACGAGCCTGCAAATAAATGCAAGGACTTTCATAACATAAATTTGAGAAGCCATTGTAACAAGAAAAATCCTAAGTAATACTATGCTTCAAAATCTTACACATGAGGATTCAAATGCATGGATGAGTAGTTAATAAGAGCAACTCAAAGATAATTGAGTAAAGGAAGTCTGTTGCCTGACCTCTCGACGAAGAAGCAAGTTAAGGGAGTTACAATATGCTTTACGCAAAGGCCCCAAGCAATTCTTATCAAGACTCTAGCAGTATAAGCCAAAAAAGTTAGTTCAGAGAGGAAAAGGTGAGACAGAGATATAAAACTTTTCAGATTTATGACAAGAGGTTAGCAGAACCTTTAAATGTTGCAGAAGGCGAGCATATGTTCTGCACTTATACCGTAAGTCTGCATGATCTGGTCTCTTCAACTGTCCTCGCTGTACTATGCAATTCAGAATTAACAACTCCTTAATATTATTAACTATCAATCTCAAGATGAAAATAGCAAGATGAGATGTACCTGTGAGAAGTAACTCTTGTCACTTATCATGAAATCCACCAAACTAGCAAAGTAGTTTCTCAAGAACTCAGAGGCTCTTCTAACAAATGTAGTTTTTAAATTTTCAAGTTCTGCCCGTTTCTCTTTAACCTGTAAAACATTAGGCACTACATTAGAAAGACAATGCCACGAGGAGAATTTTGGCAAAACCTGCCATAACTTTATAGTGTGGCTCAATAGGAACATTTAATTCACAAGATTATCCATAAAACTTAAGATGACAAATATGGATCTATAAATTTGTATTCTTAGGTTCACAGAAGCATTAGATAAGTGTAGTATGGTGCTTCTGGCTAAAATTGTAGTCAGAATATCAAGACAGAAAGTCACATCACTAGATGATAGAAAATAGAGTTAGACGACATACAGCACGCATGTTTGCATAGGTAGGATCCAGATTAGGTACTTGAAGACCATGCAAAGCACCAGTCAACCATTCACATGCTTCAATATTCTGGAGCATGCGGGCCTCATCGAATGAACCCCCTGTTAGGCATGCTGCATACTACAGCCAATTAAGAAATCATTAGAAGATAAAGAGGATTAAACTCTTATTCTTTGATTCTCTGAAGACAGAAAAAAAAATGAAGGGTAGCATACTTCAGAAGGAACATGCAACCGTTCAAGAAGCTTATCAAGTTCCTCAATGAGTGCTTTGTTATTAACAGACTGCATCTCCAATTTGTTATTCCTGGTTTCTATCTGGATACCGTGAATGCAACAATTACAGAGTCATAAAGCAATACAATTAAATTTAAATTCAATATATGCATGAAACTATGTGATGATAATACAGCTATTTTAGAGAAGAATACAGAATCCAAAATCCCCTGGTGCCAGGAAAAGAACTAGTTATTTCACCTTAAATAAATTAACTACATAAAAAAATAAAAGAAGGACAACTGAACCATGATTTGTGAGGATAATTTAATAAGCATAAGGACAAGAGATGACATATATATGCCTGAAACTGGGAAAGCAAGCATTATACCATTCTTAATTTCTATGAACAGACCAGAGCAATTACAATACAGAAGGATAACCACAAAAACAATACATAAATATAATTGTGAGCAAGCAAGTCCTTACGGATTCAATGTCTTCCCTCATATGTCTAAGTTTCACATTGAAGATGCCTAACCATTCATCCATATCATCAACACAATTTGTTGCAGCCTCAAGCCCTTGCAGCACCTAAAATATCCAACAATCAGAAATCAATTGTGGAACATTAGATCTATTTATATTGCACAACTCCACAAGAAATCATCATATGCGGTGATATAAAATACCTAAGTATTAAAAGAAGTCAACAAGGAGAAAACTGTAAGGCACAATAAATATGTGCCAAAAATTCAGCCTAAAAGAAACAATTAACAGAAGGAGAAGTGAAAACTCTTCTATGAAATCACACTATGAAAGGAAGCACCTCTTCTATCAATGGTTCGCTTTCTAAGATGGCATGCACATTTGCTGCTTCAAGAGCAAGAAGTTCACGCTTCAATCTTTCAGAAAATGCCTCTGCTTCACCGATACCCATGACATAGCTGCACACCATAGTATAATTAAATACATTAGATATATTATCTTGGATAAGCACCAAAAGTAGGCCAGACTATTACACAACAAACACACATTGTAATTTTAAATGAGTGCTCTAATGAATGACTGCCAGGATCTAAAATAATAGTTGCCAAAAACTAAAGATGCCAATTGAATAACACAAACAAGAGTCAGACACAATGAATTTGATCAAGTTCACAGCAGGCCATTTTTTGCACATTAGGGTATCTTGGAACAAGCTAAACTGAGTTTTGAAGGGACAAAACAAAAGAAACAAAAAAAAAACAAAATACAGATCCATAGCAGGATTCTAACCCCCCTCTTTTGACAGAAAGATCTTGGACAGCATCCTTACAAATTGTAAATCATGGCTTTATTTATACTTTGAAGCACACAGGTAATACAATACTTGTTTGACCTCAATGAAACTGTTCATAATAGTTCAGCTTCCATTTGTTAAAACTAAAACTACCTCTCACTAAAATCTTGCTTTACTAAAGCAGACCTCAGAATAAAGGAAAAAGAAGAACATACGTATCAAGAAGGGCCTCCATGTCCTCTTCCTCAGCTTGAGAGACGAGCTCCTTTTCAACACTCACTTTCAACTCACCTTCTGCCACTGCAACTGCAGTAGGCCCATCTTGTACATTTCTTTGCTTGGAAACAGCAGGTGTATTTTCCTGCAACAAATTAATTTTAGTAATTTGTTAGGAAGTAAAAAATAACTCATGAATAATGATTTGACTATCTGCCAACACACACTCCAAGTACTGGTAGATTATTTAAGCTGGAAACAACAAATAGTCATAATCATGGTTTTAAATTCACATCACATATCAACAAAATCATTATGGTGAATCTCCATGGCAGTGGCACATTGATATAACCAATACCAGAAATTTTCTAAAGAAATTCATGGTACCACCAGCTACACTGTTAAACTTTCCTACACACTGGCACACTTACACTGCAACCATGTCTACGTCCACGACTAATGATTTAAAACCTTAGATTTATAGATATACACTCCGTACATTTTTTTAAAAAAAAAAAGAAGAATAAGAGGGTTTAATGGAGTAAGGATGTCTCAATGTGATTCTTCTGTATCTAGTTATGACAATAATTATATAAATCATCAATCACAACAGTGTGGTTTAAACAGAAAAATGTAGTTGCATGGCTATGTGATAGTAACAAATTGAGAAAAAGAATCCAACTGGTTCACCTAAATTGTTTCAAATCAAACATATTGAATAAATTCTAGGTTAGGGGGAAATTGCGGTTTGAAAACCTACAGCTTCGGATCCAATTGATAGTAAAACTTTTGCAAAATGCTACAGAAACTAACAAACTGTTGCTGAGCATTTAGTCCAAAGTTCTAAGATGAATCAAGTCAATTCCTTGTAGCAGGTTCTTCAGGCTGTTCTACCAATCTTTGAGGATACAACAGTCATTGATAAACCAATAAACTATGCCTAAATTTACTTGAAAAGCAGGTAAGTGAACAAGCTAAGAGCAATATTACTTGAGCATTTCTTGTACCTTAGCCCAAAGCGCCATCTCCACAACATCTATTCCAACTACTTTGGGTAGACGGCCAAGTACATCTTTGCAGATGTTTAAGATGCAAAATATAAGACGGTTCCTACATAGCAATTCAAAATAAAAAAAATAAAGTGAAGATAATAGCTCTAGTAAATTAATTCAAGAAAAACTACAGTTTGATAGATATATCTTCAATTGAGGATTCTTTCCTTGTGATGAAAGGAAAAGTTATTGCCAATAATGCTTACCTATCATCAATGTTTCGCATAGTCCACTGAGGTGGTGCAACAGTCTGGCTTCTAAGGTTATCAAATCCCTGTAAGATCAGTAATAAGCTATTGATCACAGGCATATACAGAATAAAACTTTTGAGAAAGTTTTCCAGTTCTCATATGGTTGAGTGCTTCCAACCATACGTAACTCAGAAAATAATAAACAAGTATTACCAAGGTGAATGTGCATCCACTAGGATCATTAACTACAACCTCCACCTTTGAAAGATGCTTCAGCTTGTATAACTTTGCAGGCTGCACAATAAGGTCAACACGTGATCTTAAACCAATACCTTCAAGAAAATCAATGCTATATTGTTATTCATCATGTCAAAACAGGTTTGTGCTTTCACATTTGGCCCAATTTAGAGCTTTTTACTATTTTTCGCAAAAAAAAAAGAGTCCAGCAAGCTTTACTGATAATCCGCGAAACAAGTTGAATAGCTTAGTTGGCATTATGGACCATCAACAAACTCACATCCACTGCACCATCTGAAGACTCTTAACACTGCTTGAGAAATTACACCAAATAAAATGCAATTTTCGTTTTGATAAGGAACACCACCACTTTAACTGAAGCTAAATTAATGTGGAAGGTTGAAATCCAAATACCTAAACTAAAATTTTGCCTCAGATAAGACCCTTGAACCTATACTTTTGATTAAAGACAATACAAGATAGCCCAGCCCAGTTTTAATGATAAGGCTAACTGCCTCAAAATATGTTCAGAAATGGCCACCTCCTTGGTCTAACTTTAATTTTTTCACTTGCAAATTCCTTGGCCAAGTGAAGAACTGGAATTACCTCAAGAACTCCTCCAGTGGAATATTTTAAGACACGAAGAAATGCTTTAGACCAGGTACCCTTTGTTTTGGCTGCAAAACCAAATCAGATAATGTGATACATTCGAAGAAAATATCTTGCAATATCATCAACTGAAGAAGAAGATTATCAGTAATATAACACCAGAACTATTTAATTTCTTAGTCTACAACTGGTTTACAAGTTTCTAGTGAAGAGTAGTCAGATATGAAATTTCCAAACAATGATGAGACACAGTAAACTGAAGGATGATTTCAGCCAGCAAAACCAAACTTTAAGATGAAGCACAATTAAGCACTTGGAAATTCAGAATTTTAATATGAAATTTACAACAAAGCATGTCAAAAATCTCTTGCATGCAGTGCTAAAATAAAAATTCCCCTACAGCTCCAACAGCCTTCCATTGTCAATGTCACAACAAGAATATCATTAATGCAGTTTGCAAATCTAGGCATTTAGGATTTCAAATCCCCTACTAAAATGCTATCCAGGCAAACTCATTAACAATGTGGATGAAGTATTGTCAAAATCAAACATTATTCGGAAAAAAGAAGAAGTTAGATTAGCTCCATGAAATACCAGATAGAGCCTCACCAAACATACATCCCATCCCATAAATCAAAGCGTGGATTATCCCAATTTAGTCAATAACGACACTCAGTTCCAGCTACATTTTTAATAGTACTTAGAAAAGCCCCAGATGGATTAGGCTCTATATCAAATAGTAACCTCTTTTTTCCGACACCGGGCAATAACAACCCATAATTAATAAGGAACAGATAAGGAAAATGATGACACATACAAAAAAGAGAAGGTAATTATCAAAAAGAGAAAAAGGAAAGGAGCGAATTGTCGTACTAGAGATAGCGAGAACTCTAGGCTTGGCCATTTGTCGACCTAATTTGCCAGATTTTCCCCAGATCCCACGGCTCTTGGCAACGCGGATCGACATCACGATCTTATGTTTGGTGCCTTCAATTGCTGCCTCGCAAGCTCTCCTGAGCTCCTCATCGTCGGCGCTGGATTTGGCCATTCCTCTTGTCCTTTCACTTGCTTAGCTTGTAATTGGGAAAACCAGAGAAGAGAGGGAGAGATCAGCAAAGCCTGCCTAATTTTTTTTTTTAAATTAATTCAATTCATTTCCAGTTTTCTTATTTGGGATTTTAACAATTGTTTTGTTGCGTTCCGTTCCGTACGTGTCCGGTCTGATAGTGTACAGCATACTGGGTTGAGTTATCGGTCTGATTCCATTGTGTCTTATGTCGGTTCATGCGGATCTTTCTATTACTTGGTCTTTATTCTCCTGGGCCAATTTGGACCCTTTAGGAGTGTGATTTTGAATTTGGGCCTTTTATTTAGCAATTATTGACAAAAGGAAACTAAATAAATTTTTTTTTTCAGAATTACATTTTTATTAGGTATATTTTCTGTTTATGAAATATTATTTTTTATTTCTTTATATTTTTACAATATATACTAAAAATATAATTAACATATATTAAAAATATATTTAATTTAAAGCATACTAAAATATATCATATTTTTATAAATTTTGATATAAATATAATATTTTTATTACACTTGTATTTTCTTTTATTTTTAAGCAATTTTTGTAAATTTGCCTAATGGCAATTTAAATTTTGGACTAACTAATCAGAATTCATATAAGAAGACTGAAACTATTAAAACTTTGAGTAGTATTTTTATCATCCAATTTTGACTTTGCCATCTCAAAAAAAAAAAAAAAAAAACGATGACAATTATTATAACATATTAACACTTAAAAATAGTGAAAGGCCCATTGAATAAAACTAACAACACTGCCTCATCCAGGAATTGTTTGAGATCGATTAGGAAATCGAAGCTGAAGCTTTATTTGATAAGTTGCATGATCCACATCTGATGTCGGTAATCCATCAGCCTGCGAAAAAACAGCAATCCCACGAGCAAATGCAAACGAACCAGTTCCGCCAACCACAATAAGTTCTTGTCTATCTTTATGCGCTATATTCTTAGCCTGTACACTCAAGCTGCCAGAGTAATGAGGTGTATCAAATGTGAGATGAATAATATTAAAAGCAGAGTCTACAAAATGTTCGATCGGAATTATGAAGCCTTGAGCCTTTCCGATGACTCGTGATGTGTTCTCAGGTCCTTGTGTGAGTGTGCGATGGAAAATAAAGGCCCATGCATCTTGTTGAACAGTTGGCTGCACATTAGAGCTTGAAAAGTGAGGTTGTTGAATATACAGTGATAGTGCTAGCCAAGGCCTAGAAAGGTCCTTTGATGAACGATGAGGTATTGGAGAAAACAATGATAAGAGAATTACCGACAGTATAGCAAATGAAACTGCCAATGCAGAATATGATCCTACACCGCATCATGCAACGGACCAGCTTCTTTCAATTATGGTGGATTTGTCTTGGAGTTTGCTTCTTAAGGCGGCAAGGATGGTGTTGGTTTAGGCAACCTAATCCACACATCCCTGAACCTATACATGCAACCTGCTGAATGAATACTATTAATATAACTTATACCAACTCCATCAATGTGATGTAAATCACTTTTTTAAAGTATTTTATTTTTTACTTTATTGATCTAGAAAGAAAGGCCAGGACATCAACTAGCATCAAGAGCTTCTCTCGTCTAATGGCAATGAAGATCTCTAACATCTCAGCTAAATTTAGCATTCAAACTCAATAATTTCTTACTAGTTCATATAACGTTTCGAGAACACTTTGCACACCACGATTGAATCCAGTACGCAAAAGCTGGCACTGCTTAATTGCAACACAAATACAAACCTCTTCCCATTATTTCAACTCCCATGATGCAATTGGCGCTATAGACAAAAAAAAACTCAATTTGATCCGGTTCAATGTGAACCTTTGGTACTTAAATGAGTCTAGTCTGATAACAAGAAATAAAATAAAAAAAAAACCAAAAATACAGATATCCTCTGCAGTAACGCAGAACTAGTGACAAAAAAAATATATTCGTATACACAAAGCTCAAAACAAGTACAAATAATCCTTTTTTTTTTTGTAGCAACAACATGGACACCATAATCATGCAGTTCACATGCATTTCACCCGCTTCAACAGCCAAGGTGGCCGCTCATTCCACCATTGTACACTTCTTTGATCATCTACCAGAAAGCTTCAGTCAGGAGCCTCGCACAACTCCCACTCAACATTGCAGGCTACTTCAGTCTGGAGCCTTATCCAACTCCTGATGGCAGGCTAATTCCTTCCATTCACCAATGCAAATAGCCATGAGCATAGGAAACCGAAAGAAGGTTGAAGTGCACCAATTTACTCATCCGTCATCCCCACCTGATAATATTAAAAAAAATAGTAGAAGAGCAAAGCTCACACCTAGGTACTCAATCCATATTTCAATGCACCCCTCCTCTTTTGTCCGGGATTGGACCGGCTATGTGAAATACCACAGAGGCAGAGTTACATGCATACACAAAAAAAAAAAATCAAACAGCAAACAATTCCTAAATGAGTGCAATCCCGCATGCATAGACAATACAAGACATTTGATAATTTTCTAGTTAGTGAAATCGATGCCTTGAAATCAACCGCAAAAACACAGCAATCAAGCTATGCACAAGAGGTCATCCACTGAGAAATGCTACAGAAATCTGCATAAGCCAACAATCACATGATAAATGGGTAACTTGAATGCTCCTGGACACCAATTTCTAGCACCACTCAGCATCATCACAAACCATCAAACTAGGAAACCACAACTTGAATATCGAACATCACATAGAACAACTCTTTAACATCCACTACACAACTAGAAGATACATCACATGATACATGGCAGCTTCAATATATGCTCAAGACACCCAGTACTCAACTAGATGTAAACAGTAGCTTCAGGTTCAATATATGCGCCACATTTTTCTCTGAACAGAAATCCAGGGAACAAAGAATCACCACTCCACAATTATATAACATCAACAGATATGCCAAGAGATGCCGCAACTCAACTATTGAACATCACACAGAGCGACTCTTAAGATGCATTACATGATAAAATGCAGCTTCAACATATGCATGATATTTTCCTGAGAACCACTCCTCACATGGACCCCTTTTTCAGAAGCAACTCTTACAGCCATTACTCAACTAGAAAGATACAACGCATGGAAAACAGCAGCTTCAGTATGTGTACAACATTAACAAACTTCCATTAGAACAAAGAATCACCACCCACCATTATATACAAAAAACTTTTGAAGTTCCTGCATATAACAAACTGATCACTATAACAAGCAAAATAACAATCAACTTGCGAGTGAACTTTAGATAGCCAACCCAATTTTGGGTATAATTCACAATACATGTCCATGAATTCTTCAATGCTTGGCATCCTGGAAAAGCAAGAATTGCTCATGTTCCAATAGAAATTTCTCAACAAATAACTCAAGCACAGGACAGAAATACTCTTCAAGTGAGAAAACCAAATTAATGATTATGACAGAGAAATTGGTGACCAAACCTCCAATCGACCCCAAAAGCCAAAGCATAGAACTTCATACCATAATCAAGATTGTACTTGTCAAAACAGCCCCCCACATCTTCCACAAAATATGAAACGGGAAAATGAAAAAGCATCAAGAACTTGATACATAATTGCTCTATCTACTTCAGCAAGAAAAGAAAAAGAACCTTCAAGCAGGTCCTAAGAAAATAACCTGATTCCATAAATTGTTCAAATTAACATGTCAGTCAACAAGAAAATAACCTGATTCCATAAATTGTTCAAATTCATAGCATGTCAGTCAACAAGCAATTTTGGAATATTGTAAAGTAGGGAAGAAACAGCTCCTTGATTATTTTGCTGCTAGCTTGTTTCCCATGAATATGACTATAACAATCAATCTTCAACCGACCCCCTGACAGAAGAATCCTGGACAATCAAATCACCTACACTCAGCATCAACTACCATGTAGCAAAAATATAATAGCATAAATAATTATTGACATGGATCCAAGAAAAACCCCTTGTTTAATCAAACACTTTGCAATGGATCAATCCAGGTCTCTTAGCATTTAAGGGATCCAGAAAAAAAAAAGCATCCAAAGGTTGTATCATGAGTTTGAAATATGCTCACACACTTTCAACTGCAGCCACAAAGCAGGAAACCAAGCAATTCGTTTTGTATTACTAACCTTTCTAGGAAAGAAAAAGAGGGAATTAGTTTAAATATGGGAATCAGGAATATTGACCAGAGAGCAACAATGTTTATAGTTTCTATGCCGGGGAATAATAAGCATCAGAAGGCAAAAAATACTCCCTGATCATCTTTTAGCCAACTGAACCCCTAGATATATGCAACTAAAGAATCTCAGATGCTAGCCAATCGCTAAGGAGAAAACAAATGGTTGAAACAGAAAAAAAAAAAGAGGAGAGAGAACTCCTGGGGTAAGAATAAGCAAACCTCCATTTTTAAGTTAAACAGATTGAAACAAAAAATAAGGACAGGCCAAATCTTCAGGAACCAGTTCACACTTGGTCCACATCTTCAACAGAAGACGGAAACAAACACCCAGAGAACAGGAAGCAAACAGCTCAACGGCTAGAACTAAAGTTGTTATAACCATAATAAAAACCAATTAAAACAAAGATTTAAGTTAAGAGTCACTCGAGGTAGACCAAATACTCCATGCAAACAAGTATCTACAGCAAAACAAATCTCCTATTTTAATAAATTTGCAGAACACAACTATGTAAAATTATGAACAAACTAAAATAAAAATTAAGAAACACCAAACAAAGTTTTGTGAGGCACTCGGGTGTCTAATTGGGGTAATCTATCCCCAATTAGAATCTGCAAAGGAAATGAATCAAGGGGAAAGAAAAACCCATTTTAAAAAATCGCAAAAAGGACACACACAAAGAAAGCACTAATCAAACACCCCCATAAATGCCAGTAAGAACAAAGGACATAAAATACTCCCTTCAAGGTGAAAAGCCAAATCATAGTATTTCTACAAAGTCCCAACCTGAAGAAAAGTAAAATAAACACAGCAAGAACATTATGCAAATCAGTAAAAGGAAATCACTAAGAACAAATATCGGGCAGCATGTTAGCTTATCAGATAGTTCTGGTTTAAAATCCTGGTGTAGCCCATGATTGAAACCATCCCTCTTCTGAAACAACTAATTCTCCACTTTCAGTTTCTATAAAAAAATCAAGACCACAAGCAAATCTTTTTAACAAAATAAAAAACGTCATAAAAAAAAAGCTTGTGGTGAGTATAAGCTAGATGAATGAAATGACAATTTGTTATATCCAAACCAAATGGACTTCGGTCAACAGTCTTAACCAATTTTTTTTCCTTCTCATTTAACCCATGGAAACATATGCAAATAAACAATCTAGGATCCTAGAGCCATTAGCTAGGACAAAAACACACAGGTGACAAAAAAGTATATGCATGAAATAAAACCTCCCATTGTAGTTTAATTTGCAGAAAACAATTTTGTAAAATTATAAATAAACTAATATGAAAATTAAGAAATACCAAACACAGTTTTGCAAGGCACTCAGCATGTTTGTCCAATTGGGTAATCCATCCCTAAATAAACTAATTTGCAGAAAACCATTTTGTAAAATTATAAATAAACTAATATGAAAATTAAGAAATACCAAACAGTTTTATAAGGCACTCAGCATGTTTGTCCAATTGGGTAATCCATCCCTAAACAATATCTGCAGAGTGAAGTGAATCGGGAAACAAAAAACCATTTTTAAAAAATCACAAAGGAAAATACAAAAAGAAAGTACTAAACAACACCAACATAAATGCCAGTAAGAACAAAGGACATAAAATACTTCCTCCTAGTCCTAGATGAAAAAAAGACAAATTATGGTATTTTTAGTGTCTCCCAACCTGAAGACAATTAAAATAAACACAGCATGAACATCATGCAGATCAATAAAAGGAAATCAATAAGAACAAATATCGGGCATGTTTGCTTATCAGAGAGTTTTGGATTAAAATCCTGGCGTAGCCCATTATTGAAGCCATCCCCCTTCTGAAACAACTAATTCTCCACTTTTAGCTCCTATCCAAAAAATCAACACCACAACAAACCTTTTTTACAAAATGAAAAATATCATTAAAAAAAAGTTGAGTTGTAAGAATAAGCTGGATGAAAGAAATAAAAATTTGTTATATCCAAACCGAATGGACATCAGCCAACAGTCTTGACCAAAATTTTTAATTCCCATTTAACCCATGGAAACATATGCAAATAAACACTCCTGGATCCTAGAGCCATTAGCTAGGAAAAAAAACACAGCTGACAAAAAAGTATCTGCATGAAAACAAATCTCCTATTTTAGTTCAATTTGCAGAAAACAATTTTGTAAAATTATAAATAAACTAATATCAAAATTAAGAAAGACCAAACACAGTTTTGTAAGGCACCCAGCGTGTTCGTCCAATTGGGTAATCCATCCCAAAACAATATCTGCAGAGTGGAGTGAACCAAGGGGAAAGAAAAACCATTATAAAAAATCACAAAAAGGAAAACACAAAAAGAAAGCACTAATCAACACCCACATAAATGCCAGTAAGAACAACAACAACAACAACAACAACTAAGCCTTAGTCCCAAATAAGTTGGGGTCGGCTGTATGGATCATCAACAAAATAAGCTCAAAAGACACAAAAAAAAAGATACTCCAGCCTTAGGCCCCTTCCAAGACACGGATTTTACGTCTCCATTCAAGTCTGTCATTAATCAAATCCGCATCAAGATCTAAAGCACGTAGGTCTCTTGCTATCACCTCATTTCACACAGTTCTAGGTCTTCCACGACCTCTAGCCCCCTCAATCAATAAATTCTCACACTTACGAACCGCAACATTAGGAGGTCTTCTTAAAACATGCCCATACCATCTAAGTCTTCCTTCCCTCACCTTATCTCCGACATCCGCTACTTGGACTTTTTGTCGAATATGAACATTTTTAATTTTGTCCAGTCTGGTATGTCCACACATCCATCTTAGCATCCTCATTTCTGCCACACTCATCTTATGCAAATGTCGTCCCGTTGGTGCCCAACACTCACTACCATAGAGCATCGCAGGTCTAACAACCGTCCTATAGAATTTACCTTTCACTTTCAGAGGTATTTTCTTATCACATAGAACCCCAGTCGCACCCTTCCACTTCAACCACCCTACTTGTATTCTGTGAGCCACATCTTCATCTATACGGCCATCATTCTGGAACACCGAACCCAAATATTTGAACTGCTTGGTTTTAGGAACCAAAACTCCATCTAACTTAACCTCATGTTCCTGCTTCTTCCTTAGACTGAACTCACAGTGCATATATTCCGTTTTACTCCTACTTAACTTAAAACCCTTGTCCTCGAGGGTTTTTCTCCACACTTCCAACTTACGGTTTACACCAGCACTAGTCTCATCAATTAAAATAATGTCATCAGCAAACAACATACACCAAGGAACATCGTCTTGTATGCTTCTGGTTAGCTCGTCCATAACCAGGGTAAATAAATATGGACTCATGGCCGAACCTTGATGCAATCCGGTAGTAATGGGGAAAGCCTCAGTGTCTCCACCAGGTGTTTTCACACTAGTGGATGCATTCTCATACATGTCCTTGATGATGTTGATATATTTGCCGCTGACTCCTTTCCTCATCAAAACCCACCATAACACTTCTCTTGGTAATCTATCATAGGCTTTCTCCAAGTCAATAAATACCATGTGGAGATCTTTCTTCTTCTCTTGATACAATTCCATTAGTCTTCTTAGAAGAGAAATAGCCTCCATGGTAGATCTCCCTGGCATAAACCCAAACTGATTCTCCGAAACTCTTGTAAGCTTCCTCAATCTGTGTTCAATAATCCTTTCCCATAATTTCATAGTATGACTCATAAGTTTGATACCCCGATAATTTGTACAACATTGAATGTCTCCCTTATTTTTATATATGGGTATCAGGATACTCTTCCTCCAGGCATTCGGCATCTTACGTCCTTTCACAATAGCATTAAAGAGTTTAGTTAACCAGACAACTCCTACCTCTCCAAGGTTCTTCCAAACCTCTATAGGAATACCATCCGGGCCACAAGCTTTACCAACTTTCATATACTTCAAAGCTTCTCTTACTTCACTATGCAAGATCCTCCTAGACCAGCTGATATAACCATTTGTTGCATGCAGACCTTGAAAATCTTGTTCAAGTTTAGGGTTGAATAACTGCTCAAAATAAGCCTTCCACCTCTCCTTAATCTCAACATCTCCTGCTCAAAAGGACATAAAATACTCCCTTCTAGTCCTAGGTGAAAAGCCGAATTACGGTATTTCTACAAAATCCCAACCTAAAGACAATTAAAATAAACACAGCATGAACATCATGCAGATCAATAAAAGGAAATCAATAAGAACAAATATTGGGCCAGCATGTTTGCTTATCACAGAATCTTGGATTAAAATCTTGGTGTAACCATGATTGAAACCATCCCTCTTCTGAAACAACTACACTTTTAGCTCCTATCCAAAAAATCAACAACAAATATAAAAAAATGAAAAATGTCACAAAACAAAAGTTTTCAGAAATGAAAAATGTCACAAAACAAAAGTTTTCAGTAAGTATTAAGCAGGATGAATGAAATGAAAATTTGTTATATCCAAACCGAATGGACTTCAGCCAACAATCTTGACCAATTATTTCCTTCCCATTTAACCCATGGAAATATATGCCAATACATAATCTCAGATCCTAGAGCCATTAGCTAGTAAAAAACACACAGTTGACAAAAAAGCATCTGTGCATGAAAGCAAATCTCCTATTTTAGTTCAATCTGCAGAAAACAATTTCGAAAAATCATAAATAAACTAATATGAAAAATAAAAAGACCGAACACTGTTTTGTAAGGCACTCAGCGTGTTTTGTCCCATTGGGTAACCCATCCGTAAACAATATCTGCAGAGGAAGTGAATCAAGGGGGAAAAAAAACCATTTTAAAAAAATCATAGAATAGAAACACAAAAAAGTCACTAAACACCACCCACATAAATGCCAGTAAGAACAAAGGGCATAAAATACTCCCTTCTACTCCCAAGTGAAAAGCCAAATTACAGTATTTCTACAAAGTCCCAACCTGAAGACAATGAAAATAAACACAGCATGAATGTCATGTAAATCAATAAAAGGAAATCAATAAGAACAAATATCGGGCAACATGTGAGTTCTGGATTAAAATCCTGGTGTAGCCCATGGTTGAAACCATTCCTCTTCCGAAATAGCAAATAATTCTCCACTTTTAGCTCCTATCCAAAAAATCAACAATACAACAAATCTTTTTAACAAAATGAAAAATGTCATAAAAAAAATTGTTGTAAGTATAAGCTAGATTTAAGAAGTGAAAATTTGAGATATCCGAACCAAATGAATTTCAGCCAACAGTCTTGACCAATTTTTTTCCTTAGCCATATTTAACCCATAGAAAATATATACAAATACACAATCTCGGATCCTAGAGCCTTTAGCCAGAAAAAAAAAATTGAAAAAAAAGTATTCGCATGAAGCAAATCTCCTATTTTAGTTCAATTTGCAGAAAACAACTTTGTAAAATTAAAAATAAACCTAATATAAAAATTAAAAAAGACCAAACACAGTTTTGTAAGGCACTCAGCATGTTTGTCCAATTGGGTAATCCATCCCTAAACAATACCTACAGAGGAAGTGGATCAAGGGGAAAGAAACATCCATATTAAAAAAAATCATAGAATAGAAACACGAAAAGAAAGCACTAATCAACACCCATATAAATGCCAATAAGAACAAAGGACATAAAATACTCCCTTCTAGTCCTAGGTGAAAAGCCAAATTACAGTATTCCTACAAAGTTCCAACCTGAAGACAATTAAAATGAACACAGCATGGGCATCATGCAGATCAATAAAAGGAAATCAATAAAAACAAATATCAGGCAGCATGTTTTCTTATCAGAATTCTGGATTAGTGTAGCCCATGATTATTAAGACCATTCCTTTTCTGAAATAGCAACCAACTCTCCACTCTTAGCTCCTATCCATAAAATCAACAACACAACACGAATCTTTTTAACCAAATGAACTTCAAATGTCATAAAAAAATATGTGAACTGAAAATTTGCGATATCCGAACCAAATGGATTTCAGCCAACAGTCTCGACCAATTTTTTTCTTCCCATTTAACCCTTGGAAAAATATGGAAATAAACAATCTCAGACCCTAGGGCCATTAGCTAGGAAGCACACACAGTTAACAAGTATCTGCAGGAAAACATACCTATTTTAGTTCAATTTGTAGAAAACAAAATTTGTAAAATTATAAATAAAATAATATAAAAATTAAGAAAAACCAAACAGAGCTTTGTGAGGCACACAGCGTGTTTTGTCCAATTGGGTAATCCATCCCTAATATCTGCAGAGGCAGTGAATCAAGGGCCATTTATAAAAAAAAATCACAAAAAAGGAACACAAAAAGAAAGCACTAATCAACACCCACATAAACGCCAATAAGAACAAAGGACATAAAATACTCCTCTCTAGTCCTAGGTGAATAGCCAAATTATGTTATTTCTACAAAATCCCAACCTGAAAACTAAAACAAACACAGCATGAACATCAATCATACAGACCAATAAAAGGAAATCAATTAGAACAAATATTGGACAGCATGTTTGCTTATCAGGAAATCAATAAGAAAAAATCAGACAGCATGTTTGCTTATCAGAGAGTTCTGGATTAAAATCCTGGTGCAGCCCACATGATTAAAACTCTGAAGCAGCAACTAATTTTCCACTTATAGCTCCTATCCAAAAAATCTTTTTAACAAAATGAACTTAGAATGTCATAGAAAAGTTTGATATATATATATATAAGTTTGATATATATATATATATATATATAAGCAGATGAATGAAGTGAAAATTAGCTATAACCAAACTACAGCCAAATGGACTTCAGTAAACAGTCTCGACCAATTGTCCCATTTAACCCTTAGAAATAAATGCAAATAAACAATCTTGGATCCTAGAGCCATTAGCTAGTAAAATTAGTTAGTAAAAACACAAAGTTGAACCTTAGCCAATAAAGGAAAAACACCATGGTGAATTTTTGTCCACTTCTCCTCCTACAATATATACAGTCCTGGAAAATCCCAATTAGGTTCAGAATCTAACATTATTCTAGGAACAATAGGATATAAATAACATTACTGATTAAAACATCCAAGAGAAACCCTCCATTTGTTAAAAGCTTATTCCACGTCCTCAATGGAAGAGGTAAATGAACCCCTGGAAAACAAAAAGCAAACCTCCATTTTTAGTTCAACAGACGGTAGTTCTTATATAATTTAAACAACCTATTTAAAACACTACAAATAAAGCTCCAGATCTTAGAAACAAGAATGAGTCTTCAATCTGAGAAGGCAAGGATTGAAGACTCGTTCTTGTTTCTAAGGAGAAACTTCTCAACAAAGAATTAGTGCACGAGAGACTTCCCAATCAAGTATTCACAGAAATTAGAGAGTCATTATAAGAAAAAGCTGACCCATTAATTATAACTGAATCAAGAAAAAAGAAAAAAAAAAATTCAATGATGGTGACGACAAAATTCCAAGGCAGAATAGAGCCATACTATGAAATTATGGGAAAGGATTATTGAACACAGATTGAGGAAGCTTACAAGAGTTTCGGAGAATCAGTTTGGGTTTATGCCAGGGAGATCTACCATGGAGGCTATTTCTCTTCTAAGAAGACTAATGGAATTGTATCAAGAGAAGAAGAAAGATCTTCACATGGTATTTATTGACTTGGAGAAAGCCTATGATAGAGTACCAAGAGAAGTGTTATGGTGGGTTTTGAAGAGGAAAGGAGTCAACGGCAAATATATCAACATCATCAAGGACATGTATGAGAATGCATCCACTAGTGTGAAAACACCTGGTGGAGACACTGATGCTTTCCCTATTACTACCGGATTGCATCAAGGTTCGGCCATGAGTCCATATTTATTTACCCTGGTTATGGACGAGCTAACCAGAAGCATACAAGACGATGTTCCTTGGTGTATGTTGTTTGCTGATGACATTATTTTAATTGATGAGACTAGTGCTGGTGTAAACCGTAAGTTGGAAGTGTGGAGAAAAACCCTCGAGGACAAGGGTTTTAAGTTAAGTAGAAGTAAAACGGAATATATGCACTGTGAGTTTAGTCTAAGGAAGAAGCAGGAACATGAAGTTAAGTTGGATGGAGTTTTGGTTCCTAAAACCAAGCACTTCAAATATTTGGGTTCGGTGTTCCAGAATGATGGCCGTATAGATGAAGATGTGGCTCACAGAATACAGGTAGGGTGGTTGAAGTGGAAGGGTGCGACTGGGGTTCTATGTGATAAGAAAATACCTCTGAAAGTGAAAGGTAAATTCTATAGGACGGTTGTTAGACCTGCGATGCTCTATGGTAGTGAGTGTTGGGCACCAACGGGACAACAATTGCATAAGATGAGTGTGGCAGAAATGAGGATGCTAAGATGGATGTGTGGACATACCAGACTGGACAAAATTAAGAATGTTCATATTCGACAAAAAGTCCAAGTAGCGGACGTCGGAGATAAGGTGAGGGAAGGAAGACTTAAATGGTATGGGCATGTTTTAAGAAGACCTCCTAATGCTGCGGTTCGTAAGTGTGAGAATTTGTTGATTGAGGGGGCTAGAGGTCGTGGCAGACCTAGAACTGTGTGGAAGGAGGTGATAGCAAGAGACTTACGTGCCTTAGATCTTGATGCGGATTGATTAATGACAGACTTGAATGGAGACGTAAAATCCGTGTCTTGGAAGGGGCCTAAGGCTGGAGTATCTTTTTTGGTGTCTTTTGAGCTTATTTTGTTGAGAATCCATACAGCCGACCCCAACTTGTTTGGGATTAAGGCTTAGTTGTTGTTGTTGTTGTTGTAATAGAGCTCCTGGTCAAGTTTATCCACATGCAAGCAAATATTGGGATACATTGGAAGACGCAAACTGACACTAGAAAGAACACAAACAGAGCAGAACTAATTTCCTGTTTCCATTTGGAACTACATATTTTAAAAGCAATACTGATCAATCGCACTCCATACAGAATAAGGTGGCAAGAAGAACTCTAATTATTGATATTCTCATCAGAAGAATACAGCCAAAAAATATAGAATAACCCAATATTTCCTGATAATTCTTCATCCACATATCTTCAAATTCAAGAAACTAAACCACCTGGAAACACATACGAACATGCCAACTTGGATTTTAGTTCAATTAGCTGAAGGATGATGCATAGTAAGAAAAACGAACGCACAAAAGGAGAGGAATAGAAAGCTCCCTGATCACCCTTCAGCCTTAGCCATCCTGTTTCTATGCATATAGAAATAAGAAAAAATTGATTACAGATCCATCTTGGTCCTCATAGTTAATCACAAAATGACAGAATACTAGAAAATCACAAAACCAATACTAAGAATCGACCAGAATGCACGATTATCAATTTAACGAACCAAGAAAAGAAAACCCCCCTGAACCATCTTTGTTCTCATACATAGCAGATTAGAACAAGGTCAATCGTGGAACAAGCAACACGACCTCAGCAGCACCTACAAACGAAGACAATTACGCAAGAACCAAATCTATAACACGGAGTTCTTTCAACATCTTTTGACTAAAGATGAGATCTGACGGAAATAAAAGAAGGATAAGATCTAAAGAGAGAGTCTGCTAATATTAAAAACAAGACAAAACCGTAGTGCAAAACAAAAGGCTTCAATTAATAGTAGCAGCCTGAATCAATTAATCTTCTATTCAAAAACCCTACCATAGAGCACCATCAGAAAAAAAAATTAAATAAACTGCACTTTCCCGGGGAACAAAAGCAATTCTTCAATTATCAATCATTACTACACGGTATAGGTTCAAAATTAAATCACCACTTCCCTCGAACAAACTAAAATCGCCGACACATATACCTTGCTCTTCAACTTCAAGACTGCCTCACATCTGTTAATTCCTATCCTAACACAAAAAGAAACAACCAAAGCAAGAATTCTTTCCATCATATTGACGATCCATTAAATTAAATAAAAGATTCATCCTAAGAAGCTCCAGACATTAAGATCTACAACATAGAAACAATAACTAATTATGAAAAATCTCAACCAAACCCATCGTTTCACTTCAGATCAGCAAGCCGGCTAAGATTCGATCTAACCAAAATTCCGAGTTGAAATCCAACCACCAAATCATATACGAGAACCTACAGATCGGACATCGTAAAAGCAAAGCAGAAAAACGAAACGATTAAGAGATGATAAACCACACACGAAAGAGGAACGACATTACCAAACGACTAGACCCAACCCATCCAGACGCACAGAGGTGATCGAATTGTGAAAGTAGCGGTTGTATTTATAGGATTAATTGGGGTCACATGGTCGGTTCCATGTCGACGCGGTTTCAATATTATGGGGCGGCGAGCCGTTGACTTAGCTTGATTTGTACGCCTTCTAGACCTATAAAAAAAGGCCAAGTCAGCTTTAGATAAAGACAGGCAACATGACTATGACGTGGCAAAGATATATTAATAACCAGGGACATCTTGCGCGTTTAATTTAAGTAGCCTTTTTTTCATAAAATAATTAAGACCTGATCGATGTACAGTTTTGCCCCTATGGGCTAATCACGTATTCCTGTCCAAACCAGAAATAGCAAAGGGATATTTACACCCTGTAATTTTTTCCACTCACTTTACAAAAGTACGGAGCCCGGCCTCTTTGCTTACAATTATACAATTTCGTTTTTTTTTTTTCATTTTTACTCTAAAACACTGAATTTTTTTTTATTTTTGTAACTTTTTTTATTTTTATTTTTTACCATTTTATCTTATTTATATTTTTTTATATAAAAAAAATTTATATCATATTTTTAATATACACAAAAAAAATTAAATATATATATAATATATATATATAGTATATACACAATATCTACAAAAATATACACTCAATAATACAAACTACATCTATACATCTACAACATATTGACAATACATCTACAATAAATCTATAATATATTTAAATAATATTTTTAATTTTATTTATTTAATTTTTTATTTTTAAAACATACATACAACAATCATACAATATTCATACAACATTCAATAATTTTTATATAAAATACACAACTTAAATAACAAAAATATAGCATATAAACAACATCTATAACACATCTATAATATATCTATAACACATCTACTATACATCTATATTATTAAATTATATGTATTTTTTTATGTATATAATATGTAAAATTTATTTAAAAATAAATTTAATATTTTTATTAATATATTTTTTATGTCTTATTTTATTTTTATACTTTTTAGTGTTACTTATTTTTTATAATTAAAATTAAAATTCTCTTTCTATAAAAAAATTATGATTTTTATGTAATGCAAATTAATTTAAAATATTAATTTTTATTATTTTATTTTAATATTGAAGTTTAAAAAAATAAATGTTTTTATTTTAATATTGAAGTTTGAAAAAAATTAAAAAATTTAAAATAAAACATTGATTGTAGTGAGGGTAGAGGTATTTTTGAAAAATAAACTTTTATTTTATTGAGAAATAATATATTTTTTAAATTTTATATCAACTTTTTATAAAACTATAAATATTTTTAATTTTTATAATATTTTATAATAAAAATTATTTTTTAGGATAGTTGTATAAATATTCCAGTAACAAAGGGGTATATATAAATGAGCCCACAAACAAAATTTTTAAAAATATTTTCTTTTTTTCCTCTCAAATTTTTTTCAAAAATTAAATTTCTAATTTTAAAAACATCCCACTTCAATTTGCAGCAGCACATATCAAATATATATATATATATATATAACTGCATAAAATACTCTATATTAAAACTATAAATAGAAAATATATTTTCAGTTAAAATTAAAAATAATATTTTTAGATTCTTGTAAGATCAAAAAGGTATTTAAAAAAAAGTTAAATAACCAACACACAGTATAATTCTTCTTAATAAAATACAATTTTTATTAATTTATTTAGTGGAGAATTAAAATAACTTTATACTCCATAATATTGAAATTCAAAAATCCTGATCCATTTTTATTTTTACCGTACAAAATTAAAAATATGAGAATTTAGTGTTGTTAAATTGAATTTTTCGCTTCAATGATCATAAGTGGTTGATTCTTAAATCAAAATTTTCAGTTTGACATGGTAATTTTTTAATTTTAAAAAATAAACGTTTTTAACTCTTTTATTAATTATATTTTCACTCCTCAACCATAAAATAAAGAGTAAATTACATATGTACATATAATATATATATTAAAACTTTAGTTTTTCTAATTTTTTACAATTCTTAATTATTAATAAATTAAAAGAGAATAATAATTCAATAAAATGGCTATATAAAATAGATTAGTATTATATAGATTTTTAATTATTGTACAAAAACCTTAAATGGAACAAAAAGAGCACCTTAAAAAATGTGCTTGATTCATTAATTAGTTGATTATATCATTAATTAGAGTTTGACTGTTCTCCTCTAACAATTTATATGATTATGAAAAATTAATAAAAAAAAAATACAAAGAAGCAGTGGGACGATAAAAAATAGAGATGATCAAAGAAAAAAAATAATCATATTCTTAACATTTAACATTAATGCAGCATGTCGTAGCTATTCACAATTCGAGTAATCAAGAATGTGGAACATTGATTGTAGTATCACTGTATTCAACTTGTCAATGGTTTCACTTTGCCTATGTGACTCGTTCTGTTAATTAGATCTTTTTCGGATTAGAATCACCAACAATACATTGAAATCATCATATAAAGATGTCACGTTATTTAAATAAAATTTAAGTTGTTTTGCATTGCAAATTAAAAAATTTAATTATTGTAAATATAATCAACTCGAAAGTAACACACTACATCGCTGATAGTAAACAGTTATCAATCACGATTACTCCAGCAAATTCTACACTGATAGCCTGTGTTTTTGGTTTTCTTCCTTATGTTTTGACTTGATTCTCAAAATGGGAAATTCTCCATTGGAATGGCTAGCCTATGAGCCTCTATCTTACAAGTTTATATGTATATGTATCTTCCAAGATTAAATTTGTTAAGAGTATTGCAGTTTTAGAATGTATTATTATAATTTATGTGATTTTATTTTCGCGATATCAACAGGTAACAAAATGAAACAATCATTCATATATTTCAAGGATATACTAAAATATTTAACAAATAAATTATTGATATTCTTGTAATTTTAATTAATAGCTATTTTATTACAAAATTTAGTTACCGCGTTAAAAAATTTAAATCACTGTTTTTTTAATAAAATATTTTGTAAATTACTAAAACTAATAGGTATATAATTATTTACTTCACATAAATAGAAATTCATTTTTTTCATACATTATCTAAAAATTCTATAAAATCATATAAATGATTAAATTTCCTATATACTAATTAAACTTAGTGTTATGAAAAAAAAATAAACTTTTTATTTTAAATTAAGTATGTAAACCTCGTGGACTCTACATATGCCTCCCCTCACTGGAAAATAGAATTCAGGATTTTAAGGGGCAACAATATAATTGAAAATACAACACCAAAAATTTTATTAAGACGATCTAAAATTTAAAAAACACAATATTACAACACTGTAAATTCAAAGACTACTTAGAAATATTAAACCCTCGTGTGTGTGTGTGTGTGCATACGTGTGTACAGCACGGGCATCAACTTTTTCTGAAAATAAGAAAAATAAAAAACAGAAACAAATATACACAAGCTCAACACAAATTTTCCTTCGTAGTAACACCACGCAACAAAATAAGATTATTCTTCGTACTCGCAAAGCTCCACACAAAAGCAAAAACCTATACAAGAAGCTTGCTCAAGAGAGACGAATGTCCCATCTTAAACTTAGCCTACATACATATTATATTTTTTTTGGAGCAACAACAGGAAGACCTTAATAATGCAGTTCATATCCATATCACCCGCTTCACTCATCAGCTTTCAAAGGTAACCCTTCACGCTCATCCACCATCGTACATCAAGCTTCAGTCATAAGCCTTTATCAACTCACTTTTAACATGGCAGGCTCCTTCCCAGCATCAGCCAATGGTTGAAGGCAGTAGCATAGGAAACCAGATGAAGATTGAAATGCACCAATTTACACTATCGCAGCCTGATAATTAAGAGAGAGACAAAGAGAGAGAGAGAGAGAGAATGAAGCACACACCTAGAAAAACAATATATCAATGCACCCCTCCTCCTTTGTCCGGGCTTGGTACCGGCTGTGTGCAATAAGACACAGGCGGAGTTACATGCATACAAACACACAAAAAAACAAAAAAACAAAAAACAAAAAACAAGAGAGCAGTAAACAATCCCAAACTAAGAGTCCTCCATTCACAGAGCTCAACACGAAGAAATGCAACAGAAATCACCAAGCATAAGCCAACAATTACATGATAGTTGGGTAACGAGAAGTGCTCCTGGACACCAATTTCTAAAATATTACTCCGCATCATCATTAACCATCAAACTGAGAAGGAAGCCACAACTTGACAATCAACATCACATAGAGCAACTCTTAGCATCCATTTACACAATTAGAAGATATATTACATGAACATAGCAGCTTAAATATATGCTCAAACAGCCACTACTCAGCAAAGAGTAGCCAACATTTTTATCTGAACAAAAATCCAGGGAACAAAGAATCACCACCCCACCATTATGACATCATCAGATATGCTACAACTCAACTACCGAACATCAACAGACTTCATAGGAACAAAGAATCACCACCCAACATCATAACATCAACAGATATGCCAAAGAGAAATAACTTTTGAAGTTCTTGCATATAAACAACTGATCGCCATGCCAATTTCATCACTGTATAAGGAAATTAAAGAACTTTTGAATAGCCACCTAACAATGAAAAAGCATACCCTTCCAACTGGAGAAAACCGAAGTCAATGATAATGAAGAAGAGAAATATTCAGAACTAATTTCTAGAGATATATCAAACGATACATGGCAGCTTCAATACATGCTTAGACATCCACCATTCAAAAATCAAACCCAACATTATAACACCAACGGTAACACCAAGAGATGCCACAACGAACATCAACAGAAATTTCATTGCAACAAAGAATCACCATCTTCACCATCCACCAACAGGCATGCCAAGAAATGCGACGACCATCATCAGCTTCAATATATTGACAATATTTTTCTGAGAACAACTCCTCACATAGACCTTTTTCTAGAAGCAACTCTTATAGCCATAGCTCGACTAGATTGCATGAGAAACAAAAGTTTCAGTATATGAACAAAATTTTCCTGAGAACAAACATCCTTGGAACCAAAGGTATATGCATGAAATACAATTTACTAATTAATTTTATTTTTATTCAAGTACATTTTTAATAATTAATGTCATCTTAGATCTTACCTTAAATTAAATGTTATATCCCATCTTAGATCTTACCTTAAATTAAAAGTTGATGATTATGAAGCAGAGAAATGGGTGGCAAAACCTCTAATCAACCCCAACAGCCCACCGCATAAAACTTCATAGCATAAAAATTCGTGACAGTACTTGTTGGAACTCTGCTCTATCTATTAAAGCAAGACAAAGGCAAGTGAGAACCCACAAGCAGGTGCTAAAGAAAGAACCTTAATCCAGCCAATTATTCAAATTCATATCATATCAGTTAAAAAGGCAATTTTGGAATATTGCCAAGGTGGGGAAAGAAACAGCTCCCTGGTTATTTTGCTGCTAGCTTGTTCACCCTGAACATGGCTATGGCTATAACATTCAATCTTCAGCCAACCCCTGAAAGAACCCTGGAGAATCACCTCACCAACTCAACATCACTACCATTTAGCAAGAATACAAGCACAAATTACTGAAAAGAATCCAAGAAAACCCCCTTGTTTAATCAAAGCCTTCCTGGGTCAATCCTGGTCTCTATGCACTGAAGGGATCCAGTTAATAAAGAATCCAAAGGCTGCATTATTTCGAGTTCGATACATGCCCCCACTCTCAACTGCAGCCACAAAGCAGGAAACCAAACAATGCGCTGTGTATTACTAAATTTTAAAGGAAAGAGAAACAGAGGAAACTAGCTCAAATTTGGGAGTCGCAAACATAGACAAGGGAGCAACGAGAACTCATATTTACAGATCCAAGCAGGGAAATAATTTGCATCAGGAGGCAAAGAATTATTCTCATCAGAAGACAAAAAATACTCCCTGATCATCTTGAGTACGCTGAACCCCTGGAAATATGCAAATAAAACGTCTCCAACACAACCATTCACTAGGGAAAAAGCACTTGAAACTGGCACCAAAAAAGGGAAGAGAACTCCCTCTGGGAGATATCAATCAGGCTCAATATCTAACACTGTCAAAGAAGTATAGGTATGAATAGAATAGTCATACTGATTAACATCCAAGAGAAGCCCCAGTTCAAACTTGGTCCATATCTACAGATGAAGACACACAATTCCCTGGGTAAGGAACAAGCAAAACTCCAATTTTAAGTTCAACAACCTTAACTGCAAAAATAGCACGCGCGCACACAAAAGAGCTCAAAAACAAAGCTTTAAGACACTACTATATTTTTCAAGAGGACAGGCCAAATAATCCATCACAAACAAACATCTTCAGGACGGTCTGCAGGAAAAAGAATATCCTATTTTAGTTCAATTTGCAGAAAACAGATCTGTAAAATCATGACAAACTAATATAAAAATTAAGAAAGACCAAACACAGCACTCAACATGTTTTATCCAATTGGATAATCCATCCCAAACCAAAATCTGCAAAGGAACTGAATCAAGGAGAAAAAATGAATTGAAAGAATCACAAAAAAGAAACAAGAAAAAACAAAACAACCCTCACATAAATGGCAGTTCAATAAGAACAAAGGACAAAAAATAAATACTCCCTTCTAGCACTAGTATGGTACTTTCAAAAAGTCCCAACCTGAAGACAGTTAAAAGAAACACAACATGAACATCACACAGATCACTAAAAGGAAATCAATAAGAACAAATATTATATAGCATATTCACTTATTATCAGAGAGAGTTCTGGATTACGATCCTGGTGTAGCCCACAATTAAAACCATCCCCCTTCTGAAACAGCAACTTATTCTCCACTTTTAGCTCCTATCCAAAAAAATCAACAAAACAACATAACAGATATTTTCAACAATGAAAACCTAAAATATCATATAAAAAAGGCTGCAGTAAATATATAAGCTGCTGCGTGAATGAAGTGAAAATTTGCCATATAAAAAAAAAATTGGAATCCAGCTAACAGTCTTGACCAATTTTTCTTCAGATTGCTACCCTAGCAGAACACAAAGATCACAGCATCAAACTCCAATCTAAGAGAGCTTAGAGTAATTCATCAATCATTAAAAGGAAATTATGAAATCAAACACTTCCTGGCTTAACCCTAATCGATACAGTCACCAATTTCTCCTCTCTTAAAAGGCACCTAGGTAAAAAAGCATTCCAAAGCCCGCGAGCCTGTTCCAAGTTTAAGACAAACTCATATTCTAGTTGTAACCAAAAAGCAGGAAAAGATAAATATTTAATCAGGAAATAGTTTACTTTTTCAAGGGAAGAAAATTAGAGGGTTGAAGGCTAATGATAATGCAAACAAAAAATAGCACAAAAAATTTTGAGAAAAGCACTGGTTCTACTGTATCCAAAGAAGGGGGGAAAACACCATGATCAATTTTTTTCCACTTCTCCTCAGACAATAGATGCAGTCCTGCAAATTTCCAATCAGGATAAGAATTTACCACTATCTACGAAGTATAGAATATAGATAACATGAATGATTAAAATATCCAAGAGAAACTCTCCCTTCACTAAAAGCTTAGTCCACATCTTCAATGGAAGACATAAACAGACCCCTGAGAAACAAAAAGCAAAATTCCATTTTTAGTAAAACAAACAGTAGCTGTTATGTAATGTGAACAAACCAATTAAAAAACAACAAAGCTCAAGATTCAAGTCACTGTTATGTATTCTGAAGAGGTTGGCCCAATTTTCCATCACAAATCTGCAGGGAAGCAAATCTCCCAATCTCAATTCTGAATTCTATAAATGAGAGCTAATTAAAACACAAAAATGGACATTAAGAAAGATTCAACACAGTTTTGAGATGATTTTACTTCTAGAATAGATGTTAGCCAATTGAAGCTCCATCACAGTTCTGCACAGTGAACCAAGAAATAGAAAAGCTATTTTAAAAATGGTGAAAAACGAAACACAAAACTGAAGCTCTAATCAAAAACCAAATAACTTAATGAGAACAAAGGACATAAAGTACTCAATTCTAGCTCTAAGCCAAATTCCAAATTGCAGTGTTGGTTCCCAAAAACAATGATGAACCCCTGAAGACAATTAACAGTCTAACTTTGGACGTTTGCAGCAGAGAAATCAATAAGAAAGAAAAAACAAGGGACAACAATATCAAACCCTTCTGGATTAAAATCTTGGTCCATGTGAAATTTGAGTTTCTAAAAATGTTCAGATCTGAAAAGTCAAGGATTGAAGACTCATTCTTGTTTATAAAGAGCAACTACTTAAAAAAGAATTAATGCCTGAGAGACTTCCTGATCAAGGATGCACAGAAATTATAAGGAAAAGCTAACCCATTATTCATCACTGAATTAAGAAAACAATCTAATGATGGTGAGGACAAAATGCCAACGCACAACGGAGCTCCTGGTCAAGTTTATCTGCACGCAAGCAAACAACGGATATATTTGAAGAGGCAAAATGGCCCTAGAAAGAACGCAAACATAGCAGAATTAATTTCCTGTTCCATTTCAGATGCCATATTTTAAAAATCAAAGAAAATAATTATCAATGGCAATCCCTCCAGAACAAGGTGGCAGCAAGAAGAGCTCCAATTGTTGATATTCTCATCAGAAGAATACAACCAAAAAATAGAATAAACCAATATTTCCTGACAATTCTTACTCAACATCTACTCAAGCTCAAGACACCAAACCACCTGGAAACACATACGAACATGCCAACTCGGATTTTAATTCAATTAGCTGGAATTGTATAGTATAAAAGCATAACAGGAGAGGAAAAGAAAGCTCCCTGATCACCCTTTTTGCCCTTGCCATCTTAACTCCTATGCATATTGGAAGAAGAACAAATTGCTTTTTCATCCATCTTGGCCCTCATAGTTCTTCACAAAATGTGAATAATGGAGAATCACAAAACCAATACTAAGAATCCACCAGAATGCACAATTATCAATTTAAAGAACCAAGAAACGAAAACCCCTCTGAACCATCTTTGTTCTTCTACATAGCATATCAGAGACAGGATCCTTGTGGAACAAGCAACTAGACCTCAACGCCTCCACTCTTATTCCTATAAACAATAGATAAATTATGCAAGGATCAAATATATAACGCAGAGTTGCTTCAACATCTTCTAACTGAGGAGGAGATTTAATGGAAACAAAAAAGGAAATTAAAATCTAAAGAGAGTTTGCTAATATTTAACACAAGAAGGTTCAGCCTCAGTCAATGTCTTCCATTCAAAATCCCTACAATAGGGCACCATTAAAAACAGAAAATGTAAGAACAAGAAGCTCCAAACATTAAGGCCTTCAATTTAGAAACAAGAAACAGTCATGAAATATCTCAACCAAACCCAATGTTTCCCTT
Source organism: Garcia nutans (assembly GCA_947685225.1). Classification (NCBI taxonomy): domain Eukaryota; kingdom Viridiplantae; phylum Streptophyta; class Magnoliopsida; order Malpighiales; family Euphorbiaceae; genus Garcia; species Garcia nutans. The sequence continues at coordinate 57,413,782 of CANTUV010000039.1, forward strand.
GTATCATCAACAGGTGAGCAGAAGTTTCAATATATGCACAATATTCTTCAGAGAACAACTTGCATAGACCTTTTTTAGTTGCAAAAGCAACTCTTGCAGCATCCCTCCACTAGAAAATACATGGCATGGAAAACAACATCTCATTATATGCACAGCATTTTTCTAAGAACAAACATCATTGGAGCAAAACATCATTATATGCCTGTTCCAAGTTTAAGACAGTCGCCTACTCTAGCTGTAACCACAAAGCAGGAAACCATAAATATTTAATCAGGAATAATTCAACTTGAATTAACTTTTTCAAGGGAAGGAAAGTATAGAGTCGAGAGGCACCGACAATGCAAGCAATTAATAGCACAAAAGGAACTGCAGAGGGAAGCACAGTTATATTTCAGCCCATTGAACCTTGGAAATAATTTCAAATAAACGATCTCAAAACATAGAGCCATTAGCTAGAAAAAACACACGGTTGTAGCCAAAAAAGAGAGAAAAAAAAACACCATGATAAATTTTTGTCCACTTCTCATACCATGGATGGTCCTGGAAAATCCCACTAGGATATAGATAACATCACTGACTAAATTATCAAAGAGAAAACCCCCTTTTTTATAAAGGCTTATTCCATATCTTCAATGGAAGAAGAATCCCTGGGAAACAAAAAGCAAGCCTCATTTTTAGTTCAACAAACTGTAGTTGTTAAGTAATTTGAACCAACTAATTAAAACACAACAAATAAAGCTCAATATTCAAGTCACTGTTATATATTCTCAAGAGGTTGGCCCAAATATACCATGACAAGCATATATCCGCAGGGAAGCAAATCTCCCATCTTAGTTCAGAATTCTACAAATGAGAGAACTAATCAAAGCACAAAAATGGACATTAAGAGAAATTGAACAAAGCTTTGAGAGGAACCCATTTTATTTCTAGATATCTGCAGGCAGTGAACAAAAAGGAGAAAAAAAGCCATTTTACAAATCGTAAAAAAACAAAAAACAAAACTGAAGCTCTAATCAATGAACATAAATGATAACTTAAGCGAGAACAAAGGACATAAAACACTCCCTTCTAGTTCTAAACCAAAAGCCAAATTGCGGTGTTTGTACAATCCCAAAAACCCTGAAGATAATTAAGACACATTAACTTTGGACATGCGCAACAGAGAAAATCAATAAGAAAAAACAGGGACTTCCTGATCAAGAATGCACAGATATTAGCAAGTCATTATAAGGATAAGCTAATCCCTTATCCATAACTGGATTAAGAAACCAGAACAAAAAAACCAATCTAATAGTGACAAAATTCCAAAGCACAGCAGAGCTCCTGGCCAAGTTTATCTGCATGCAAGCAGACAATGAATAAATTTGAAAAGGCAAACACCCTAGAAAGAATACAAACATAGCAGAATTAATCTCCTGTGAGAGAACATATTTTAAAAGCCAGTAAAAAATTATTAATGATCAATCGCACTCGCTCCAGCATAAGATGGCAAGAAGAACTCCAATTATTGATATTCCCATCAGAAGAATACAGCCAAAGAAAAAAAGAATAAGCCTATATTTTCCGACATCCCTTCCAGACGCTAAACCATCTGGAAACATATACGAACATGCCAACTCGGATTTTAGTGCAATTAGCTGGAAGAAGTTGTATAGTACGAAAAACAAACGCACAAAAGTAGAGGAAAAGAAAGCTCCCTGATCACCCTTTGGCTTTTGTCATCTTTCTTAATTCCTATGCATATAGGAATGAGAACAAATTGATTTTTCATCCATCTTGGTCCTCATAGTTCTTCACAAATTGACAGAATACTGGAAAAACACAAAACCAATTCTCAGAATCGACCAGAATGCACGATTATTAATTTAAAGAACCAAGAAAAGAAAACCATCTAAATCCTTGTGCGTATACATAGCAGATCAGAACCAGGAACCACGATGAACAAGAAACTAGGCCTCAACGCCTCCACTCTTATTCCTATAAACAAAGACCATAATGCAACGATCAAATATATAAGCAGAGTTGGTTCAACATCTTTCAACTAAGGAGAAGATCTGACCGAAATAAAAGAAGGAAATTAGGATCTAAAGGGAGAGTTTGCTAATATTTAACACAAGAATATTAAACCGAAATCCAAAACCAACGGTCTTCAATCAATTTTAGTAGCCTCAATCAATTTGTCTTCTACTCAAAATCCCAACCATAACGCACCATTAAAAAACAAAAAAATGAATAAAACTGTACTTTCTATTGGAACTAAAGCAATCCTTCAATTATCAATCATTACCGCATTGGATAAATTCAAAATTAAAACCTCATCTCCCTCGAACAAACTAAAATCGCCGACACATATTATACCTTGCTCTTCAAGACTGCCTCAGATCTGTTTATTCCAATCCTAACACAAAAAAGAAACAACCAAAACAAGATTTTTTCCATCATATTGATGATCCAATAAGACGAATTTTAATAAACTGTATTAAAAATTCATCCTAAGAAGCGCCAAACATTAAGATCTTTAACATAGAAACAAGAACCAGTCATGAACAATCTCAACCAAACCCAACGTTTCCCTTCAGATCAACAAGCCGGCGTAATTTGATCTACCAAATTCCAAATTGAAATCCAACCACCAAATCATACGAGAACCTACAGATCGCAGATCGTAAAAGCAACGAGGCAAAACGAAACGATTAATAGATGATAAAACCTAACCACGAAATAAGAACACCATTACCGAGCGCCTAGAAACCCCTAGACCCACCTAAGTAATTAAATTCATGAATTATAAACGGAGAGGTTGTATTTACAGGATTAATTGGGAATACATAGCCGGTTCCATGTAGACGCGGTTTCAATATTAAGAGGCGGTGGGCCGTTGATCTAGCTTGATTTGTGAGCATTTAAAACCCATAATAAAAAATAAAATAAAAAAACAATGCCACGTCAGCTTTAGATAAACTACTAAAAAAAATATTGTAGATAATCATTGGCCGCTTGCGCGTTTAATTTAAGCAGACTGCTTTTAAATATAATAATCAAGAGCTGATCGATGTACGGTTGTGGCCCAATGGGCCTGGTCTATTCATTCAAAAAATAATATTTCAAATTTTTTTTATTTTTTAAAAAATAAAAAAATAAAAAATAATTTTAAATTTATCATATTTATAAATTATTTATTAAAATATTAAAATTTATAAATATTTATTAAGATATTAAATTTTTATTAATTTGTAATAAATTTATAATAAATTTTATAATGTAATTTATAAAAATTTATTATGAATTTATAAATTTTATATAGTTTATAATAAATTTAACATAAAATATTTTTGGTAAAAAAAATTTTAAAATATAATGGAGGATACTATTTTTATAATTTTTTTAAATTTTATAAATATTTAAAAAAAAGTTAAATAACTTAATACACGTATAATTATTTTTAATAAAATAAAATTTTTAGTATTATTTTTATATAATAAGTAACTTATTCATTATTTAAATTTAAAGATAAAAAAATATGTATTTAGGAAATATATTATTTAGTACATCATAATAAAATTATTATGTTTTTATTGAATATATGTTTGTTATATTCAATCACAATTTTTTGTGTTATTTCTTTAAAAAAATGTATCAAGTTGTATTATGGTGTGAAATTGTAAACTTCTCAAACTTGACTAGGTCTGATGAGTCTAGTTTAAATATATGAGAGAATTTGGATATGGGTTTCAATTTTAAATATTAGTAAAAAATTACGTATTTAAGAAATATGTTGATTAGTATGCTGTAAACATGTTTAATCACTATATTTTATATGTATCTATTCTTATGACTTATTTTCCCATTAAAAAAATCAAAGATAAAAGAGGTATTATGAAAACAGGAGGGATATTACTTCAAAGTACTAGCTAATAAATTGTATAAAGATCTAAGCTGGTTACAAAGCTGATAACAATTTCTAACTAGTTCAAAATAGGATTCATCATTTCTATTGATAATTTTTATTAATTTGTTTAATGGTGAACTAAAATAGTTCTAACATCCTTTTAATTTAATCATACAAAATAAAAAATATGAGAATTTAGTGCTATTAAATTTATTTTTCCACCTTCAATAATAAAAATAGTTGATGCTTAAATCATATTTTTATCATGACAATAATTTTTTATACACACATATGATATAACATATTTGTCAATTCTATCGAAATTAAAAAAAAATTAATTATAATTTCGCTTCAAGTTAAATGTATGAAAATTTTAATATTAATTAAAAACTAAAAACCTTAAATCTTTAAATTTATAGTCTCATAATTTAGTATTTAAAATTTTGTTGAAGACAACATAACTATTTAAAAATTAATTTTAAAAATTTGATAAATACATTAATTTGATTTTTTTTTAACCATTAATTTGAATTTGACTTATCTCTAGCAATTTACATGGTTACGAAAGAATAAAACAATATATAGGGGCAGTGGGCTGATCAAGAATAGAGATGAATATGGAAAAGGGGAAATTTTTCCTATTCTAAACGTTAAACTTCAATGGAGACTGCCACAGCTACTCACAATTCGAACAATCAAGGATGTGGAACACTGAATGCAGCACAACTCCTTTCAACTTATCAACGGCTTAGCCTTGCCTATGTGACCCATGCTCTTAACTAGATCTTTTCGTATGCAAACAGGGAACATATTGATGTCCTTTAGCAGTTTCAACCGCCAGAGTACATAGGGGAAACTCAATTGATCCCGAGAAGTGTAGCGAACGACTTCGTTGAACCAGAGGCACATGAATATATTAGTCAATGGTGTATGCTTCCTCACAATAACTGAAGCTTCATTTAGAGCTACATATATTATCAATTTGTGAGAACCAGATCATTGTTGACTCATATTTCTAAAACACCAAAAGGAAAAAAGAAAAACATTAAGATCATACTAGCAACTCATCTCAACTCAATAAAAATTAATCCCAAATTAATTGGGGTTGGCTTTGTTGAGATCATTGAGATCATACAAGCAAACTCAGAAAAATCATATTAGTTCTATGCTTTTAGGCTGTAAATCCTACATTTCTTATTGGGATTTGCGCTCTCTAAGCTGTTACTTTTCAAAGTCCAGCCTCTCCTCTTAAAGCAATTTTTCGGACAACAAACAACTAAAATGAAATCTAATTGTTGGTCTTGTATCATTATAGCAGATTTTGCCATTAATGCCAAAATTGCACGTGGTAGTATCAAAATCAAAGGAAGAGCAACTTACCTTTCTTTCCATTATACCTCTTATCGTCAGGCAAGCCATCCCGTCTATATTGAGTCAACTGCACCTCAACTTCTTCTGGGGTGGCTTTGTGTTTCTTGACAACAGCTGTAGCCTCCTCGTATACACTGCTGCGAGCTCCATGTTGTGAAATTGCCAATACAGAATTTGAACGCCAAAGAAGAGCTTCTACAACACCTAAAGGGTCTCTCCGAAATTGGGATTTTGAGTCTACCCAAATAGAGTACTTGGCTTGAGGAAAGAGCCGATGTCCCAACATCTGACAGCAGCAGAAGTGAAATAAATCCCCACAAGATCATCCAATCAGAAGAACACCAGAGGATGGAAAATATACAATCTTGCTAAATTGAAAACAAGATTCATAGTCATGCTAACAAGATTAACAAATGAGAAAAGACGATCTTCAGAAGATAGTAGCCTTAACAAGATTAACAAATGAGAAAAAGACAATCTTCTGAAATTCTTGCGGTATACCAGATGTCCCATTTATAAGTGGATGAATCACTATTTTGCCTACATTGGTTTAGAGACTCTCAGTCACAGGAAATACAAGCCCCATATGCATTAAGTCCATTTGAGACACCGAATACACAGATGATTACAACCATAAATAAACACATTGAGGAAATCAAGATTTGCACAAAGTAAGAAGCAAAAAAAAAAGGAGCAATTGCAAACAATAGTTTCACAGACACATGCTATGTAGTGTTAGTATGTGTATATAATATCGTTTTAGTGCTACAATACCTTTGGAATTTTACCATTTAACCTTTGGTCTGTAAAAGGAAGATCCCTTACAACCACAATGCGCCATTTGCCAATAAAATGGTCCTCACCAGCTCTGTGCCCCCTTGATTCCTGAGTTACTCGAGTGATTTCATCCCAAAATGCAACATAGCAAACCTGCACCGATGTAATCAAAATACATATAGTGCCTATTGATGTCCAAGCAATGAAGTAAGATTCCAACAACCTTGATGCTAAGTGCTAACCTTATGAAGTGATGTGTCTGACATGCCAATGGGTTGATAAAGGTCATCTCCACCACCAAATGCACAAGTAGACACCAAAACTTTGCAGGTTTGCATGTAACTTTTGTCCTCATCAGAAATCTTAAACCCTCCATTGTCACTGTAAAAACCACAATGTATTTCAGCTGTCCCATTCACCTGAAACCCAAAATTTCCAAACAACATGAGCAACAACCAAAGGCTAATGAAAAAGTTTAAGTTTAACATTAGTTACATTCCTAAGTTGTCTTAACATGAAAAATATCATAATCCTATGAATAATCGTGAATCAGTTCAATGATGTGAAGATGGCAGCTTATAACCTTAAAACTTCTCTCTCTCTGGTCAAAGGTTTGGTCTCCAGTAAATGAATTAAATCTTGTACCCTCTGTGACCAGTTGAGAGAGGGTACTATTCCTTCCTCCATGATCATCTTTCTCTGATATGTATGCCACTTTTTTAACAGGGCTATTGAATTCATCATGAGTGGGAATATCTAGATGTTGAAGTTCTTCAAGTGGTAGTAGCTTCAAGCAACCTGTGTGTCACATATGCCTTTTCAGATTTAAAGTGTCATATCTGCTGGATTTCAGATGATCAAAGGCATCATAACAGACTATTAATATCTGAAAATGTGCTAAGTTTTAATTGTTATCGCATCTTACACTTGAAGCAAAAGTGCAATCATCATCGTCTTCGTCATCTAACTACAAAGAACAGCTGGAATTCTATACACAATAAATGGCTGAAAGCAAAAGAAGTAAATAACTAGGCTTAGAAAACAATAATTACTTACGCGGTGGATCAAGACGATTCAAATTCCCTCCCACACTCTTCTTCAGTTCCCCATTTCTCAGGTTGAATTTCAAATCCGGTGTCTTCCTTCCTAGGTGATCCAGTTTCAAATCCAAACTCGGTTTCTTACCAATTCTCAAAGCTTCGAACACGAGTAACACAGCTGTAGGAAGGAAAATCAAAGCCATCCAGTATTTCAAGAGAAACCTGAGAACACGCTGAGCCAACTCGTTCTTTATTCGATGACCTAGCTGTTTCTTGCGCTTTCTACGTACTCGGACCCGCTTCCTATCAAGTTCGTCCGATTCCTCGTCCGAGACGGAGATCGAAATACTATTGTTGAATGCAGAAGACGACATTGAGAAATATTTGATCGCAGTGTGTAATCGAAACTGGAATGTTGGAAAGTAGGGTTTGGCGGTAGCACAATGCGAAGCTGCAACACTCAGCTTTCTGCTCCAGCAAATCCCCGACACGGATGGCACCGCACACTATGTTTTTCAGTTTTTTTTTTCTTTTTATTTTCAACTTGATTTTCAAAATGGGAAAATTTCCATTAGAATGGCAAATCAATAATTCATGCCGAACATAAATAATTGAATATTAAGGGCGAATATATTTACAGGAATATGTATTTGGCCATTTTAATTATTTCACTCACAGTATTTATATATTTATCAAATTACCTTTTTATTTATTTTATTTTATTTTAATAAATATTTATAGAATTAAAAAATTAATTACTTTATACATTATATTTATATATTTTATATTAAATATAAATATATATAATATTATTTTTATCTAAATATCAGTTAAAATATAATATTTATTATATCTTAAAGCACATATAACATTATCTTTATCTAAGCATATTTATATATATAGCATTATTTTAATTTAAATATTTATTAAGATATAATTTTTATTTAGATGTCTGTTAAGACACATATAATATTATTTTTATTTAAGTATATATTAAATTAAATATCTATTTAATATAAAATATACCAATATAATTGTTAAAGAAATCAATATATAATTATATAAGTATTTATTAAAATAAAATAAATAAATATACAAAATAATCTAATAAATATATAAATATAATGAATAAAATCACCAAAATAAAAAAATACAGAGGATTATAAATATATTATATCGGTATTAAACAAGTATGATCTTAAATAAAAAGACAAAAAAATACAAATTTATAAATAAACAAGCATGAACATTAAAGGCTTAAGCCTACTCCTCAGAAATATTAAAGGCTTAAGCCTTCCCTTCAAAAAAAAAAAAAAAAAAAGACTCAAGCCTAGTCCAAGTCCTCTCCGACAATTTTTGAGAGCCTAAAATGTTAGAAGATATTACGTCACTTTTGTTTTTATTTTTTAAAATATTTTATATTTTTAAAAATATTTATTTTTAAGTTTAATACATTTAAATATATATCTAATTCAATTCACAACTGCATAATATATACATTTCTGCGTAATTCACAATTGCATAATCTACAATATTAGAAAAAATCCGAGCGATGCAACGAGTGTTACTAGAGATTATAAAATTCTAATGCAAGTTAATTGAATTTCAATGTTAAGTTTTATAATTTTTAATAGATTTTTTTATTAATAAGAATAAAAATTGACTATAATGACTATAAATATTGTGACAATTGGATTCATATTATATATTATCCAATCGCGAATCAGATTTATATTTAAATGTATCAAACTTAAAAATTAAAATTTTAAATAAATTTTTTAAAAATAAATATTTGCAAAATATTTACACTTTGTACAAAAAACCAGTTGGTTTAAGATTTTATTTATAAAATTTAATACAGAAAAATATTAGTTCGATAATTGAAATTGTTAATACTTGTTGAAAACATCCAGCTTCACCATCTTATAATTTCAGAGGTCCTCAGAAAGTAAATTGGCTCAACCACTATTAACGACCCTGTGAAGGTAGGCTGGATTCCAAACCAACTATATAATAAAAAAACCACTGGTATATATATATATATATATTAATTAAGAAGAAGATTGATTAATAAATCATTTAATCAGTAATTTATTATTACATAAAAAGAAAATGACAAGGGAGAGGGTGAAGGGTGGAGAGTAAGAGTAGCCAAGTAAAATTTCTATGGCGACAGTAAATTGCCTTAAGACTATGAAGAGCTATAATCACTATATTCATTATATGTCAAATAATGAAGCTATCTCCATGTGTTCTCTTCTCCCAGCATATATTCTGAGAAGCACCGAACACCCACCATAAATGAAACTCATAGAAGCTCAATGGAGGTCTTTAATCGTTGTATTTACATGCGTCAGTAGTGTTTGACTTGTGTAAGCAATCTTCGTTGCCTGAAAATACCTTTCAAATTCCAGCAAAAATATCTCATGAGACTAATGTTTGGAAGGAGGCATAGAAGTATAAAAGAAGGATGATAAGTAGGTTATTAAACATTAGACACCAAGAATAACTACAAATTTTGAAAATGCATGCCACTTACGCAATTAGTGCTGCGATAATTAGTAACTTTTGAACAGACTTCTGGACTTGTAAGGAGCTATCCTATGAACTGTCCACTTTAGAGAGCCCAACAAATCATTCTCAATACAATCGTACCTGCATAATGCCAACATATGCACAGAAATTACAGGGCAGTGGTGGATGCCTACACAGACATAGAATAAGAATCACTAGATTCTGCTCCTCATAGAATCAAATAGCTGCCTCATCTCAATGCCAGTCAAGCATTTCACAATTATAACCCATTTTTACAGTATCATGGTTTTGAACTGCATCTAGTACAAATTTTGCACAACCTAGCTATAAGTAATTCTGGATTTAGAAGCAATCAAAGTTTTAGCATGAACTTACAGATTCCGGCAGAGGTTATCAGTGGACACTGAAACAGCAATGACCCTCATTCTCAAATGAAAAATTTCATCCTCTTTGTAGTGCTCAAATTGCTCTTGTAGAAATAAGGAGAGCTTCTCAACATTTACCTCAAGCTGCTGTTGCTGGTCCTCAAACAAGTTCTTTTTGAGTTCCTTTTCCTCAGCTGTCATTTCATCTGTGAGGAAGTCATCACCAAACACATAATATGCAAAAGGATAGGTAACTGAAAGAATCCGCCTTGATCTAAAGAGTATGTATAGTCCATTCATTATCCAATTGAAATCTTTAGATTTTGGCTCCTTCTCTTCCAGTGCCAATATCTTTCCTCTCATGTTTTCCTTAAGTTCAGATTCAAGCTTAAAGGAATCTAAATGTGCCTTGTATCTGTTATGGTAGTGCACATAACGCTCCAGATCCCTTTTTGCACGCTCAGTTTTCTTTTCATGCCGTTCTTTGTATCGTCCACAACAGTGGTTAGCTATACTTGTCCAAGTGTGTTCTCTACCAGTAGCATCACCACAAAGCCAACTGAAAGGGCAAGAAATGGAGAACATTACATTTAAATGAACCGGTAAGAAAACAAATAGCTACAAGAGAATTATTAACTGCTGACTGAAAATAGCCTAAAAAACAGAGGGCCTACTATAAGTTATCTATACGGCCAGCACACCAACAAGGCACTATCCTAGACTACAATATTTAACAAATTCTTCTCGATGGTTTCAAAGAAACACAATAGGCTCAAAATCAAATCAACTTGCACAGTTATCATCAAATAATCCATAAGCTGAAGTTGGTGAAAACAACATATGAAGGTCAATCAAACCCCTATGCTCCACCCAAAAAAAATCAGAACAGGGTCCAAAGAACACAGAGTTATAGTCACATGTTCATACACTACAAAAACAAGGAAAAGATGGAAGTTAAACATTTTAGTCATCACAACAATAAAAGTATCAAAAAGTAAAATTGCAGATCCATGACAAGTTAAGGACTAAACTTTGTAGTTCAATTTTAAAGAAGCAAATAACACAAAGAAGACATCCTGGCAGTAAGCTTTGGAGTTTCCACTAGGAGGTCTCTGTCTCTTGGGTTGAATCCCAATGGGTGTAAAGCAAGAGGGTTCAGGAAAGAATAAAAGAAGAGAACAAGAAACAATGGAGAAGATAAGTAACAAGGAGGCAGGAGACAAATAAAAGAATTCTCACCAAAATGCTTGCCCACAAACACAACATACTAGGTTGCATCCTCCGTTCTTCTCAACTTGCTTGTGACATTTTGGGCAAGGCTTCGTATGGACTGTAATCCAATTAACAGTCTCTGATTCATCTTGGCATTTCTTGGACCAACGCTCCCAAATTATGCATGAACAAGGTGAGTGTGCTTCAGACAAACAACTAAAACAAAATTGTTCACCACATGCACATTCAACCTCACAAAGTTCATCATCCTCAACTTGTACTGCATTTCCACAATGGGGAACACTAGGACACCATTTAACTCTTTTATTGTCCTCAATATATGATTCAAAAAGGAAACGATCAAATTTCTCTGAAAGATAAGGATTGCTGGCACTGACTAAACGTCTGATTTTTTTATCATCACAGACAGCATTGCACTTGGGTTCCATACATCTAATGCGTCTACTCTGGCCGTCATTTATCTTCACGATAAAATGTTGAGTCCAACCTAAACAGAATTTGAAAACAAAAATGTCAATTTTCAAGGCAGAAAAAGATAAATCATATATCTTTGCACATAATAAAATCTGCGAGACAGTAATCATCTTCTTGATGGCAAAGCCTGCATCCAGGGCTTAGAAAAATCCATATTGATAAAGTCTACCTTATCTTGATCTTGCATCACGAAAAGGTAAATGTTCAATGCTAATACTTCTTCGTTAATCCCATTGGTAATGTTTATTAACAGTTGCTACTAATTTTGTTTATCCAATAGATTTTGACAGGAATGCCAAAAATGACATCCGTGGTAATGGTCTTTAAAGCTTTTGTAAAAATCAGTAGAAAAATCTAACACAACTTGGTAACTCTGGATTGACCAACAAAAAACTTAAGGTTCAATTATTCTCAAAACTACTTAAAATTGATGAAATGCAGGCATAAGAACAGTTTCTGTATAATCATAATATTTTGTCTAACATGAAGCAGTGTAGGCTTAAGGCTTTATTTAGTTAAATTGTTGAGCGGATGATAGCAGTATACTTACAGTCATTGCAAAAAAAATGACCACAGTCCATGGCAGTCACCTCGTTAGCACATACATCATCAAAGCAAATATTGCATGTGACTATAGAAGTTGTCTGGGAGGGGATGAGGCCATTATGATCCATGTCTGTCACACCAGCTTCAGCATATAATTTATCTTTCCCATTCTCTATGAGTGATTGAAGCAACCTATCTACATCCCAACGATGATAAATGAGTAAGCTCCGTGACTGGTGTTCCTTCAGTGATAGCAATTCCATTACTTTGCGTATGTCCTCCCTCTGCAAAATTTGACCCTAAGAAGTTTCCCTCTGCAATGGAAGCATTACTAAGACAAGAAGAAATGGTAGAGGGTTTACCTGTGCAGCCAAGAGAGATTCTTTAGTGATTACCTGCCAAAGGAGAAAGAAGATTATAAATCAAATTAAGAAATAAATTGAAGGAAGATTTTATTGTGATTCTATCAAAAAACGAAATATTGAAATTAGCCCTCAAAACCAAAAAGAAAAAAAAAACCCGAAAATCCAATTTCAACAAAGGTAAGCACTGTGAAAATACAGAAGTCCTATGCTCCACCAATTACATTGTTAAAATTTTGGAAATTTAACACTTAAACGGAAATCAGTCCCAGAAATCAACCTCCATACACATGTATAGACACAGTTGTGCAATCCTAATCATCTAATGACGATGATTGATTGGCAAGAAAGTGAAAGAAAACAAACCCAGCAATCAAGTTCCGCCAATTACGAGAATCCGACAAATTACAAATATGATGTTAACCCAAAATTCTGAAACCAGGAAAAGGAAACAATTCCTTGCCTTACTAGACGGACGACTAACATTGGCTACCACTATCTCACTGTCAACGTGAAAGCCATCAACATAGTCTTCATTGTCATCATTATAATCATCGTAATCATCGTAATCTTGATAAAAATCATCATCACTAGACATATAATCACCCATTGAGCCTGTGCTTTTGTTATAACTATATCTGCATTCATATATCAAAGGCTACAGAGATCAATTTTCCGGAAAAAAAAAAGGCATAAACAAAAAACCAAAAAAAAGAGGGATATTAATTAGTGATAATTACTTTAATGGTAGCTCGTAATTGTGGCTTCTCTGTTTCTGCAAAAACTGTAGAAAAACGATTCTCCGGTGAACGGAACGGAACTTCCGGTTCTTGATCAATGCTCGACGGTGATGACTGTGAAAGAATTCTCCTGAGTTACGAGTTGACGGTATGGTGGTGGCACTGTTGGTTCCAAACGCTGTTGGGTTTTTACGGCCTATTAAGACTCTTCCATTTTCGATATTTTTGTTTTGCCTCAGAATCAGATCTTCTTATACCGGCTGGTAATCTAAGCCATTAGGCTAAAGAGTCAGTGAGAGTGTCGGACTCCGTTTTTTTCATTTTATTTTATTTTAATTTAATAAGTAAATAGTATATTTTATATTTGACGTGTTCAATATAATTCTTGCTATGATCAAATTAGTCTACTTAATTTGGTGAGTGTTTACCAATAATTAATAGTTTATGGGCCATAATGTATTACAATTTAAATTAATTGATAAAAAGTATTTTTATTAGATTTGAATAATTTGTACTTATATCATTTTAATTATTATTATCTCCGACCTATATAAATTATTATTTTTAATTTATACATATATTAAAAAATTATTAATTTTTTTTAGTTTTATATAAATTTATTTAAAATATGCTAAAATATCATCTAATAATTTATTAATATTAAAAATATATTACTTTTATTTTATTAATTAACTTAATAAAAGTAAAATTAAAAAAATATTATCTCTATTCCATTTAAATTATCGTTTTTAGCTTATGTATATTTATTAAAAAATAATTAAATTCTCTCAATATTATATAAAATTATTTTAAATTGATTAAAATATCTTATATTAATTAATTAATATTAAAAATATTATACTCTTATTTTATTAATTAACTCATTAATAATAAAAATATAATTAAAAAATAATAATATAAGTGGGATAAAATTATTTTATAAAAATGATAATTTAAATAAAACATAAATAATAATTAATTTTTATTAATTTTTATAAAATGATAATATTAATAAAATAATTTTTTTAAAAAATAATTATTTAACTGAGACCGAATTAGTATTTTGTCTATTAATTATATTTGGCAAATTATATCCTTTGTTAGATGTAACATTACATTACCTATTTGTTATGGCATTAAATGTTTAAATTTAATAATTTTTATTTTATTTACTTTGTAAAATTTTAATATTTTGCGTGAATATTTATATAGCAATTAATAAAAGTAATTATATTATTGATTGATTATTTAATTTTATTATTACTATGTTTAAAACTGATTTATATTTTATTATTATTATTTTACAAATGTGATTTATATTTTTTTATCTCGTCCTCTATCAATATTAACATTTAGATTATTTTTTTATTGAATAGTTATATGACACATAAATAGAAAAAAAAAAAAAGATAAAACGTTTTTAAAAGTAAAATAGAACTTAAGGATGTTTGTAAAATTAATAATTTAATAAGTTTATTGTCCTTGGATAATGAAATAACTAATTTTGTTTTTTCAACAGACGAGACCGGAGAGGGAGGAAATCTTGGGATTGGGTTATTTAATTGGGATTAGTTGTACACTTGCGTGATTTTATTTGTAAAAACTACGTGGCTTTTAAGCGTTGGTTAAACTGAAGCCTCTTGACATGTTGCGTATTCGACTTATTTTATTTCATTTTATTTTAAAAATCATATTTATATATTTATTTATTATTTCAAAAATAAAATTACAATATATATTGCTCCACATATCATTAATATATAAAATTTATTATTATTTATTAGATATTATTTTTATTATTATAAATATATTTATACTTCTTCTTTTTTTGCCAACAAGTAATTAGGATTTTATTAGAATAAAATACAAGTACACATCTAGCAGAAAAAACACACAAAAGGAGAAAAACAGAAATAAAAAACAGAATATACCACAGAGAAAATGAACAAAAACTACATCAACATCAGTACACAGAAACACAAAAAAAAAAAGCAATCAACATAGCATCATAAAATATTTCTTGCTAGGAGTTTAGGTTGTAATAGACTCCTAGCAAACAAAAGAAAAGAGGACAAACTGGCACATAAGTGCAGAAGAGAAAGGAGAGAAGGCGAGAGAGTTCGGACTACCGCCAGCAAAATAGTCAGCGATAGCCCTGAATCTAATGCTGGAGCCACAGGTCAGCAACGCTTCACAGAGGAAGCGAAAAAACTTCCACTTGGGAAGAAAAAAACAATTAAGTTGGCAATCCTCTAAATACATTTTTTAATAATTAAATTGTTTTTTAACATTTAATTTATTTCATATCAATTATATTTAATTATTTTAATTTGCTGAGGTAGTACATTAATTTATTTCCGTTAAAAATAATCAACTGAAAACATAAATAGTTGATTCAGTTCGGGTCCAATGCAAAATAAAATGAGTTAAACTTAAAAAATAATACCCTTCACTATATTTTTTTTTCAAATTTTTATTTTTTATCAAAAATATTTTAATTATTTTATTATAAATTCATAATAAACTTCTATTAAAAAAATAATAAACTTATTATAAACTATATAAAATTTATAAATTTATAATAAACCCATAATAAACTTATTATCTATTATTTTAATATATATTTTATAATTTTAATATTTTTATAAATAATTTATAAATATAATAAATTTAAAATCGTACCCATTGAATAACAACTAGCCCAAAGGGGCCCAGTCCCTCCAAACAAATTTCTGCAGACCTAAATAATTGATTACTTTGCTTACATACACTAGTGACAAGGAAGATGTATACAAACAAAAGCTGGTACAATAGACATGCCGTGAAATTCTAACTTCAACGTTTAGAATATTGCGGGGCCTTGCGTGCTTTCTTCAGACCAACCTTCTTCCTCTCAACTACTCTTGAGTCTCTGGTCAGAAGCCCTTCCTTTCTCAAAGGGGATCTATGGTTCTCACTCACCTTCAGCACTGCACGAGCAATGCCAAGAGAGATTGCCTGCGCCTGACCCGAAAGACCACCCCCATGAGCTTTTACAAATACGTCATAGCTACTCTCATACCCCAGAGTTACCAATGGGACCTTCACATATTGCAGCCATAAAGGATTGCCTTGAAGATATTCCTGCAAAGATCAGAAAATCCAGTTACTAGGAACATATAAATATGCCAAGACTGAGAAAGCTTCCTAGTTCCATATTTCATAGCAACTCAAATGAGGCATGATTATGCAACAATTTCAAACAACATGTTCGAAACTCGATGCATTATCCATATGAATAAACAGAAAGGAAGTGAAAGTACTCATACAACATTAAGATACATGGATGGCTATAAAGACAAGTGGTTTACTAGTTACTAATATACCAATTAAGGATTCAAAAGGGGAGTTAGAACATTCATATTTATGTGCCTATAAGAATTCAAAACAGCATATATTTTAAAATCTATGATCATGACATACTATGGTCCATTGTAAAACCATCTAACCTATACTACACCTATCTAAAAGCATTAATTTTACAGATAAAAACCATTATTCTAGGAATATTTTCTCGATCTCTTCTCATGTAAAAGGACTAGCAACAGAGAGGCCTTGAAATTAATTATTTAAGGTTTGATAGAAGCAGATTAAGAACAACAGAACACAAGCATGTATATATAAAAGCATATGGATGAGAAAGAGAGAGAGTGATGAACAATGCTTTAACGATATAAAAATGCATAATAACAATAATGTTCATGATACGCATCAGAAAACTTTACAAAATAAAAGATTAAAGCTTTGCCTTTTATGGCATCTCTGATCTCTGCTCTTAAGCGCGTTATGAATTATTTTAGAATCGTCAATATTTGTTACATGAAAAATCATAGACAAGCATATATATCTATGTAATCATAATATATGCACCCTAACCACAACAGGAAGAACACAACACATAGCCTTTTCCATTTCATTATTCAAATTTTTGTTATAATTTTCGCTAAATCTCAGGCCAAACAAACATAAACCATAGTACTATTAAGTAACCCTATGAAATTATACGCTGCATTTAGTTCAACGCCCTAACTTGTCATCTATCAAAAATTCTCATATGGCAGAAGGCAGAGAGAGAGAGAGAGAAAGCAGACCTTGGCGTCACGGTAGTTGATGATAACTTTGCCTGTGCCTTCTTGAAGAACAACTCGAGCAATGGCGCATTTACGGCGGCCGGTACCGAAGATAGGTTGGGAGGCAAATCCACCAGGAAGCCTCGATTTAACTAATTTCTTGAGGTCGACAGTCTCGGATTCCACCGGCGAGGCAACAGTGGCTGAGATACGAAGGGTAGGAGGTTTGGGAGAAAGAGCGAGGGAAAGGGATTTTGATCGGGCAAATGACAGAGTGTTTGGTTTTTGAGAAATTTGTGAAGAGAATGAAAGCGAGGACAAGGAGGATGTAAGAGAGGTGATTGAGATTGACATTTTGATATTTGATTTTCTCTGAGCTCTTCGCGAAAGGGTGTGGACTGTGGAGTTCAATCAGAGACACTGGTGCAGGAGGAGGATCTGAGCGGGTGCAATAACGGGTCCAACAAGGGGATAATGTTTAGGCAAATAATTATGGATGACAGACGACGCCGGTTTAGGTTACAATCATTAAGTAAAAAAGACCTGCATAAAGTTTTTAAAAAAACAAAAAATAAAAAAAATTGTTTTTTAATTACTGTAATATAATTAAATTTTGAAAAATTAATTTAATAGTCCATATATTTAATTTTAGTTAAACAATTACGTAATTTCATGAATTTTTTTCATAAAACAATAATTAAATATGAAAAATTATACTTGTTGATTGTTGAAATCCTTACTTCAAAATTTTAATTTAATGGCATACAGTGGCGAAACTAGATTTTTGCTTAGAAATTCAGTCTGCAGCTGCAGTACCTCTGGTGGAGCTGGGGGTGGGATGGGAGCTGTTGGGGAGAGAGAGACGGGAGAAACGATGTCAAAAAGACAGAGGAGCTGCTGGGGTAGGGGCTGCAAATAAAACTTATTTTTTTTAAATGGTCCCTATGATTCTTTTTTTATATAATTGCAAAAACATATTACTTTTACCTTAACTTGTATTTTTTTTTCTTTTACAATGAAAACAATAAAATCTCCAAGTATGATTTATTTTTTCCTATTTACTTATTACAAATCTGCTACGCATTTAGTTACTATAAATCATCAAATGCAATCAAACTAAAAATATATATATAATTAAATCATTTTACCAAACAATTAAATGTAAACAAATAAAAAAATAACTCGATGCATAAACACTTCCATTATGTACGAGATCCGAAAAAATGTTAGATTCATTGAATTTTTATATGCAGCCTTTCTTTTTAATTGTAAGAGGCCATTTTTACTATTTGATCTAGTGACTTCAAGTCACATGGTGATAATACTTACCATTACATCAAAGCTCCTTTTTCAAATCTAAATAAGTATAAAGCAAAAATTATAATTAGATAAAAAAAACTAAGGTATTTTTTTTCTTATTTATAAGGTATTGATTGGCTGGCTCATGGATAGCTCGTGCCAAACACTTAAATATTAATTCATCAAAAAAAAACTAAGAAATGATAAATAATGTAAAACAACAAAAATTATAATACATAATTCCTACATCAAAATCGATATGTTACAACTTGTGAATCACAGAGTTGCAGATGTTAATTGAGCTTGAGGTGACAGACATTTGCCACATTCAATTTCTCAATTGATTCAAAGAGATTTTAGAAAAATTGTAGCTATTATAATCTAAGAATCCATTTCTCCTCAAATTTTAAGACTTGTAACATTTCTCAGCACTTGATGTGTCTAGCTACTAATGTCACATTAATGTTCTCCACTTGATCCTCCCCATCTCCTTACACGACTCTCAGCTTCTTCAGCCTGTGAAATCGAAGAAAAATTTACAGCCACATCATTTTCTGATGAACCAAACACCAACATTTAAATTATAAAATTTAATCAACAAATTCAAGGCAATGTCACTTACTTCTTTTCTCCAGTTAGTAATTGAAGTAACTATAATCAAGATTATGGTCTGCAAATATATTCCTCCAAGCATTCCTGACCAGATGCCCTGCATGATAAAAATTAGAGAAAATGAACTGAATTGGTTAAACTTTCCTTTTGATTTAGAATACTCTGATTGGAGGTTTGTGTTGGAATTTCAACTTTGCGAAAAATTCCACATCAAAAAGAGATGAATTTAGAGATCCATGAACTAAGGTTTTGAGTAGGAGGGTGGTGTTAGATCCACCAGTATTTTCTCTTACTAGACTCATAAAAAAGATATTCCAAAGTAACCGGGCTCTCAGACCCAACAGTCTGATACACAAGAACAATAGGTTTTGGTAACTTACCAGAACGCCAAAACCAAATGTGAATCCTAAGAGTATTCCAGCTGGTAATCCAACAATATAGTAACAAGCAATGTTGATATATGCAACAAGAGATTGCCATCCAGCTCCAACAGCAACGCCTTCAAAGAAATTTAACAAATGAGTGAAACTTAACATTCATATAGTTATGGTGAAATATGTATAATATTAATGTGCTTTGATGCTTGCCTGATAACACAGGCTGAAGACTGTTTAGAAGTACAGTTATTGCAAGCAAGAAAGCAATTTTAGTAGTTTCTTTAGCTACAGCAACACTGTCTGTGAAGAGGTAAGGAAAATAGTCTCTTGTTGCCAAAACCACGGCCATACAAACAACTCCTATTGAAATGGATGTTACTGAAACCACTACCACTGCAAATTTCGCAAGCCTAGAATTACCAGCTCCAAGTTCATTCGACACTCTCACGCTGTTAAGGAAAACAAGTAGGTGCTATTCACAATATATATATATATATATATATCCATTTGCTTGCTAACATCAACTTTGGAAGATGACAGCTATAAAGGAGTTTCTTTCAAAATGTGATTCCATTTTTCTTGCAAAAAAAGAAGATCACCTGATAGCAGCATTGAATCCAATTGCAATCATTGCATCCCATCCTTGTATGTTCATGCTGCAAATTGTATGCAGAAATGAATTCAATTAAAGAAATCTCTAGGCACCATTTGAAAATGATCATGTAGAAAGAATATAGTTTATGTATACCCTTTAAGCTGTCAATTCACTAATTATCTGACTATATAAAGATTGATTACAGATGGATTAAATAAAGCAATTACCAGATAGAAATGGCATCAACCGGTATCAGGGGATTAGGCAAACGACAGTTATAACCACCAGAATCATCAAATACCAAAACTCCAGGCTACAACGATTCAATTTTTATTAGTAAAATCAGCATTTGATTAGTGTTGCATGGTAGAGGGAAAAAGAAATTTACCATAACATAACAGCAGATGCCAAAGAAAGCTTGATAAAACCCCATAAATCAGCAAATGCAAGCCATGAGAATCCGCTCCATGCACCATCTGACTTGGTAATGAAAATGTACAACAATTGCCCTATAACTATGAGCCACCACGAAGTATTAAGGGTAATAGCTGCTCCAGTTAAGCCCCATCCAAGCTTCAATATTAGTGACCAACTGAAAAGTACATGTAACACTAGTACCACAGCTGATACCCAAGCCATCACAAACACTTTTCTCTGTGATTGCAAAAACTTTTGTATTGGAAAATTCATTGCATAAGCGAACAATTGTGGAAGCATCCATAAAGCAAATTTCCCTGTAACAAATGCCACCAAGCAAGAATAACCACTAAGGATTCTGATTGTATATCATACAAAACAAGATTCTAATTAATTTTTAAAATATTACTTAAGTACAAAACATTTCTTGAAGTCTTGAACTAAAGGTTTTTGTAATTTGTAATGACTGTAAATTTGCAATGAAAAAGACAAGGAAATTAA
Organism: Garcia nutans; assembly: GCA_947685225.1. Lineage (NCBI taxonomy): Eukaryota > Viridiplantae > Streptophyta > Magnoliopsida > Malpighiales > Euphorbiaceae > Garcia > Garcia nutans. The sequence goes on from CANTUV010000039.1 coordinate 57,435,024, forward strand.
ATAATAATAACCTGCAGCATCAGAGATCTCAGTAGTCTCTCCAATGAGCTTTAGAATGGGAGGAGACCAAACATAAACTGGAACTAATAAGCAAGCAGTTGTGAACAAAATGACCCATGATCTCTGCATGTATACACCTAACATTCTTATCTTCCGTGCACCATACGCTTGCCCACATAGTGTCTCCAATGCACTTCCCATTCCCAACTGCATTCAACAGAAAAATAATTACATTCAGAAAGAGGAAAACTGGGAAAAATGGCCTAATTTCCTGGAAACTCAAAACTGTAATCGGTATGTGAATTAATAGCAAATTTGTATTTTCAATCATAGAAGCTATATATAATAGGTAATTACTGCACCTTAAAAAGTCATTTTTCAGCTGTCATGTTCTTAAATTTTCTAAATATTTTCTTTTAATCAACAATAAGAGGTACTAAAGTGGTTCTAAAACTGTTAAGACTCTTAGTTGAAGAAGTAAAATTAACTGAAAAAAAATTCAATGTTTTTTGAATCAGAAGGCTGACAAGAACTGACCATGACACCGAAGGCAAGACCAGCAACAACGGAGTTCTCAAGAGAGACAGCAGCTAGCTCAGTCTCACCCACAAGACCAGCAAAGGTCTGAGTAAGAGCACCCAATGAATAATGGCATAAGGCAATGAAAATCGCTGGGCCAGCAAGTTTCCATAGCCTCTTTGACTCATCACCAAACCCTTTTACAACACTTACAGGCTTGTGCTCTTGATGGCCATTGGGTTAGTTGTCAAGAAGTGGAGTATCTATAGCCATTGCTTCTGCTTGCTTTAGTTCACACTGATGCCCCAATTCTACATTAAAATAATGTAGTTTCATTCCAACTATTATTTAAGATACATATTTTCAATCAGCCATATAGTTCTTGGTGGACAACTGGTAGGTAAAGAATAAAAGCAGTACAATGTTTTTGAAAGGTAGCTCCAAGTTTTAGTACCTCTCCACCAATAATTAATCAACGTATGGTATTTATTAATAAATAAACTACTTAATTATGGTTATTTTTTATAAGTTCAAAATTCTGGTTCAATTCTGGTTATTTTTTTTAAGTTTAAAATTCTGGATCTATGGTCATTTTCAGAACTGTTATGCTTTATCATTTTTGGATTATTGTGGTAGTTTTGGTGCAAACAAAGTTAGTCTTTGATCATTGAAATTAAAGTAAAGGTATACATTTATTGTTAAATTAAATATGTAAAAGTACATATCAGTTAAATGATTAATCTCGCTATTGGCTCTCTATTACTTGTTTGGTTCATTACTTATTTTAGAACCCTTTACTAGTTACTTTTTAATTTTTTATTGATGAACAAAATTCAATTTATTTTCCTTTAAATTTTCAAATTAAGATTAAATTCTGCGAACAAAAGTTTTGATATCTAAATATTTTTACGCCTGAATAATGTTAAAAAGTAATATAAGAGTACCTACATTTTTTTTATTGAACATGTGTTTATATATAACAAAGGTAGAAAGTACAAAGATGTACTTATTTATGTCTCACCTCGTCCATGGAAACCATGCTGCTGACTACCTAAACAATTTGCCCAAGTCGATTGCAATTTTTCAGCTAGGTTTTGACTAGAACGACAGCTACACAAAGTTGACGTCTAAAGTTACACACACACACACTTGTGGATGTGTGTGTGTATATACACACACTTGTGGATTTACAGTTTTACACAAAACCAATTCATAATTGGTTAATCTACAATCCAGTTCCTGCCATTGCAGCTGACAGTCAAACTATATATACCACATTATATAAAATTCTCTCTATCACAAGCACAAAAACTCATTTTTATTTCTTTTTAACAAATCTGAAGAAAATCTGCATGGCCAATTTGGTAATAGAATTAATAAAATGAAGGAAAACAAGAAATCCAATCCCTTCCCCTAGTACACTCCCTCCTTGTAGTGTAAATATCTGCAATCACAATAAAAGACCACGGAAGGCCAAAGCTGCAAAAATACACAAGCTGAATTATTCATATAACAAAACTACATTCAACTAAAATAAATAAGGCTTGTCACAGCTTCTTAATTACACAAGGCCATTTTTCCAATCATTATACTTCTAAATAATCAAACACAAAATATCAAACTATTCCAACTCTAAAAGTAACATAATGCATTGTTCATACTCCTCTGAAGTTTGCATATTATTTACATGGTATGCATTTTCTGGCTGCCAAGCCAAATAATCGTAGTTACGGGTCGAGATATATGATTTCTGCTCGCACTGAGGCTCGCCGGAAACGCAACAACTCTTTTAGCAATTCCCATCCTCCATCATTGGAAGCTGGTTTCACAGTCATTCTCTCAAGAACAGGAGAGTTTGAAAGCAGAAAGTCAATGAAATCAAGTTCAGATCTGACACCACATATGCCAACAATTTTCACAAGCCGCAGTTGGCCAAATAGGTTGTTCCAATGGTCTTCTTCCCAAAAGTTAGCTGTTATTCCAGCAGAAGCCTGTTCCTCTGGGCGAGCCTACATGAAGTCTTGAGGATTTCAGGAATTTGCAAAACATTGATGTAGGCAATAAATTGGAGGAGACAAATGCAAAGTTGATGCCAAATGGTCAGTCCACACACAAGTACATAAGAGAGGCTTACCAGCATCTCCAGCTCTTGCACAAAAGGAGAACTTCTTAAAAGGCATAAGGCAGCTGTACTCTCATCCATATCATTGAAATTTATGCGTATGGAAAGGTTATTCAGATCAAAACATGGTTTTGGCAATCTACTTGGTATATTGCCAATAGACAAATACTGTAGAAAACAAAAGGAACAGAACCATGGTGTAAATCAAAAACTCAAATAAATACAAGGTGGCATGCATAAGTCCAACAAAACAAGAACCACTGTATATATACCAGAAAATGAGAATTTCAAAGTACCCTTCTATAACAAGATAACTGCTGAAAGCAACCACACATCCCATGAGATGTTGTTTTTGTGTATTTCAACTGCCCCATATAATCCTTTTAACTTGTAAATAATTTCAAGGTGCAAAATTTTTTGTGAATGATACTAAAAGAATTTACCTTCAGAAAGTAGCTCTGAACTTCAAGCCTTCGAATGTGAGGCAGATTAGAGAAGAACCTAAGCAATTTACTGGAATTTCCATGAACCACACTCCGGTCATTTTTGACATTCACATACAAGCCGACAGAAACTAGCGTTAACTGACTAGTATTCTCAAAACTAACATCATCATAAACACCTCCAACATCAAAAAATTGAAGATTTGGAGCATTGATGTTAAGGTGTGTGAAACCATCAAAGTTCATCAATGTCAACCTCTCAAGTAGAGGGCAGCAAAGAATAAGATTTTCAAATACATGCTGGGTAAGTGTAATGTGCTGAAGGTCAAGGCTCTTCAAATTCCAGAAGCCTTTAAATGTTAAAGGAGGTTTTAGCAAGCAATTGAATAGCTCCAAATGAATCAGATGTTCAAAAGAGAATAAAGAGGATGGCACTTTATAGCGCTGCCCCTTCCATATTTCAAGTATGAATTCTTTGATAGAGTTTCTTGATAAATGAAGAATCCATCGATCAATGTCGCTGATGCCAAGAAGATCTCGGTGAGAGAGTTTGAACTTGTGTATTGGGCCATTATGAAGTAAAAGAACATGGTCAACAATGTTGACAAGCTTATTCTTGATTTGAGTTTGATCTTGAGAGGGATTAGGGACACAATGATTATCAAACACAAGATGTGGAATTTTAGCCCATTTGTACCTCCACCTCCTTGACAAAGCACTTGTTCTCACTGCATCTCTGATTGATAACTGTGATAAGATTTGGTCTAAAACATGCCCAGGTAAGTTGCTGATTCTGTCAATCTCTGTCTCTAAGCAAGGGAATTTGGGTGGTTCTCGATGCTTCTGAGATATTCAAGGGTGAAAAAAACTCAGATATCATATATACAGTTTAGGGGGAACAAGGATATTAGATGCCTGTAAACTGACAGAAAAGGTAAACCAAAATCATTATCAGTAAAGGAAACAAAAGCCATTTAGTGAATCATGAGAAGTACTTATTAGGGCAGATAGAAGATTAATTTATCTTTCTCACTCCCTGAAGACAATATTCTGATAGCGAATCAAAAAGCTCTCATCAATTCTTCAATCCATTAATCAATATAAGAGAATAGAAGAAATATTGGAAATGGAGTTCATAAAAATCTAGAATGCATAGCACTTTAAAGCTGGTGGAAGCGATATGCAGGCAATGGATTATACTAGCCAATATCTAAAATTGAATACATGAACAGAACAAGATACATATCATGAAATGCAGATTTGAATAATCCTATAGAATTATTAAAACATAAAATCAGTATACCTTGCAACATGAATTAATTTTCAAATAACCAAATGTCATACAAGCAGAACGATCATCGCATTCTCAATATGTACTCACAATTATCAATAATAGCAAGTACAAGGGCACCAATTACCGATAGAGAAACTAAAAATCTTTTCCTTTACACCTACACTTTTGTTGTTAAAGCAGTATTATTGCAGAATATCTCGATACACTAGGAGCTTTTTACAAGGGAAATCAGTCAGCAAACATCTGAGAGTTTTATGCAGGTCCCCTCAATCTTAAAGAACCAAGTAATTTCACTATTATTACAAAATAAATAAATAAATAAATAATACAACAACGATTACAAGAAGTGAAGTTGGCTTTCTACATAAATATTCAACATATGAAATCAAATGCACCACATTCTTGGGGAAAAAACAGTAGCATGAGTGTGCCAAACAAAATGGGGGAAAAAAAAAAGAACACAAAAAATAAGAATGTGGAACACCAAAAGAAAAGGTGCAACTCACCATTTGATTCAATTGCCCAGCAACGTTGCCAAATACTTGCGAGAGCTTGCTTAAATAAATACCAGGGCTCAAAATCTAATTCACCAAGCAAAGCAAGACTTCTGCTAAGTATCGTAATCTTGAAGTCCAAACTCCGGGAATAGAGATCAAGCAGCCAAAAGAAACTTCCAAGGAAGTTTATTAAAATAGAATACCTATCAACATAACAATTTAACAATGGCTATTCTGAAAGACGAACAAAATTGGGAAAAATTGCTCAAGAAAAACAAAAATTGGGAAAATAAATATTAAAAAATTAAAATGCGAGCCAAATTATTGACAAAGCATTGAAGAAGAGACAAGTTTAATGGTTTTTTTTAAGTGTATAGAAAGAACTGATTAGGTTCTGTGCCATTAGATCTAACAAAGCAGTCAGTATACAAGAAACCCTTTTTTTTTCTCTAGGGTTTCTGCTGTTTTGACGTTTTTACCTGAAAATACAGAATTATCAATTGAAGCTGCAATCTGCTGAAAACAGAGGAACGAGCGATAGATGCTATAATATTTGATTGAATTACGGCGAAAAAACACTCGCTGCCCTAAGATATAAATCATTAAAAGAATGACAATTGTTATATATATATATTTTTTGATAATGTCAAAAAATTTGCCGACACTTGTAGAACATTTTCTGTATCTTTCAATTGTAAATAGAGGTAAATTCGTATAAGTGGAGTGCTTTTTCGTTTCTTTGATTCTACTATTATTTGTGAGACAAACCAAACTCTCACTTAATCATTGAAATTTTTCAACTGAAACCTCGAGCCTTTACTTTGTTTTACATATAGGAGTAATCAGCGGTTGTACTCCAAAACCGAGCTCTGATTTCAGAAGTCCGTCTCATCATTAGTATTTATTAAAATTAATATATACACATATCCCAAATGAGATTATAAAAATTACAAATATATATATATGTATCCTAAATCAGATTAAAATACAATACATTTATAATAGCATTTTCTATAAAAATATTTTAAAAAATAAAAATAATTTAAAATACTTATTTCTTTTTTAAAGATGTTTATTTATTTACTCTCAAAAAAGAAGTTATTTATTTTTTAAAATTTTAAAAATATTTATTTTTACAGATATACATCTAATACACAAAAAGAATATAATAATACATCACTTAAATTAAAAAAATGAAACTCTTTTTTAAAAAATGCATCAATTAAATTTTTTAAAATATTTTTTAAAAAGTTGAAACACTTTTTTAAAAAATAAAAAATATATGTTATATAATTTCTTCTTTACAGTAGACTGGTCGTTACTTTCATAATATGCTATTATTAGGAAACATAAAGGCTGGGAGTGGCATTTCTCAAGGTCCAGCATAATCTATTTAGGGCTTTTCACAAATATAACAACAAAATTAATTTTTTTTTCAAAAATAATATTGATATAAAAAATATCTAAAAAATTTATAAAATTACAAAAATACTTCGCTATCTTCATATTTTTATTTTATAAATGTTATAGGTATGTTATATATATGTTATAAAATTATTAAAAATATATAAAAATTGAGTTTATTTTCAATATCACTTTGAAAAATAATATTTTTTTAAAAAAATAATATAATTTTATAAAAATTTATCAAAAAAAATTTAAGAAATATCATTTTGTAATATAATTTTTTATATTTTTTATATATTATTTATATATTACAGACATATTATATATATATTATACATATATTATGTTTTAGCCTTTATATATTATAAAATTTTTATATATTATTTAATTATAATATATATAATAGATATGTGTCTTCTAATATTTATATGTTAATTAATTATAGTATATATATTGTGAATATATTATAAATATGTTATCGGTATATTACTATTTTTATGTATATTATGAATATGTTATAAATATATTATGTTTATATTTATTTTTTGTATGTATAATAAGAATATAAAATATAAAAATATTTATGAATAAAAAAATATAAATAAAATTTAAAAATTTAAAAATAAAAATTTAAAAATATAAAAATAAAAAAAAAAACAGCGTAAAAAAAAGTGCACAACCGTAGTTTTGAAAAAAAATTATACTGTTTATAATTTTGAAAAAATAAACTTAAAGCATAATATTCCGTGTAATTTTTCCATCCATGTACTGGTGGTGCTACAATAACTAGTCCAACCAGCAACGCTTGGGCCAATCATTTTAGTCGGCAAATTGCAACCCATGAGCCTTTCTCCTTTCAGACTTTTGTGAGTATATGTGCCAGCGTGTCGGCTGATGAATCCCGCTTTTTGGTTTTCCTTTTTTTTTTTTTAAATGAAATGGTTGACTAATAAGAATTTGAATCCGAGCTCCCTTTTTTTTCCATCAAAACGATAAAATTCATTAAAACCAAATAGAATTACATATCTGTCTTAGAAGACTTTGGATAAACCATCAATAGTCTGATTTAGGGAGGAATAACCCAAACCACAGAAAAAATTAAAATATATATATAAATAAAAAGAAGATGAATAATTTATGTTGCCTACAACATTTCTAAAATTATGATAAAAAACAATGCAAAAAGCTCTATAAAAAAAAAAAAGATAAACCGATTCTTCACCATATAAGAAAAAAAAAAGACAATATTTGAATCCGAACATTTTGATACTACTACATATATGGGTATTATAATATTCAATTTTTTTTAGGAAAACATTTAATTGTTAGCCTAACTTCATGACTCTAATATTTTTAAAAACTATTTATATGGTATTTCACATATTTTTATTGAATTTAAATGTTCTATGGATGTATCTTCTTTTTTTAACCTTCAGATGAATTTGTGATAAATTTTTTTACTGATTTGCGGGATTCATTGATTTATTTGTATCCTTATACCTATACATTCAACATGTTTGGTTAATTATTTGTGCTGTGTTGCTCACACTTGCTCTAGAGCCATTAATTAACAAGAAATATTGCGGAGAGAGTCTTAGAGGGTAGAATAAATTGGCTGATAGGTATCAAGCGGATGGGTAAGAATTAAGTGTTTGGTAGGGGTAGAGATCACACGGCTAGCAGCCTAAAACTCTTCTTCTACCGTCATCTTCATTCTAAATAAAATGCATGTTTGATAGCATTCGATTAATGACGAAGCTTTCAAGGGAAATGGCCCATGGCATCCAAAGAATTTCAGAAGAAAAAAATTCTAAATTTATTACTTAAAAAAATTATTTATTATTAAATCGTATTTAAACATATTCTCTTCATTCATAAATATGTATCCCTTTAAATGTTCTATAGTGACTTAAATACTATAGCTTTTTTTAAGGTGAAATAGTTGGCCCATAAATCAATTAGACATGATGATACTATTGACTTGATTAGGAATGAAAATAGATATAATATTTTTGAATATACGATTCATTCTAATATGTTTATATATAATATGTATAGCTTATATATGGATTTGATTGAGTATGTATAATATTTTTATTATCCGCGATGAGAGTTTAAATGTATCATTTTTTATCCAATATTCAAATCTGATTATATATACTAATTGTATTCTATTAAAATTTAATTAATTACTTATTATATTTTATTTTTATTATAGAATTGGGTGTATAAAATTATTTTAATAAAATTATATTAGTATTAAATTTTTATTTATAATTATCTAATTAAGAAAATTATAATTTTATAATTTAAATTTTATAATATTTTTAAATTATTATATTTACCGTGTATGAATAATAGACAAATAGTGTTAAATGAGTTTGAAATATGTATAAATATAAAATGATAATTATAATTATTTAGGATGAATATGATTAGTTTAAATTTAATCAAGTTTAGATTTGGATAAAATATTTTTTACATGTATCATATCAATTGTTATTCCTAAGCATGGTGAGCTTTATGAGATGGAAGATTAAGAAAAAAATGATATCCTCCACTATATTTTTAAAAAAATTTATTTTTTTATTATGGATATTTTAGTTATTTTATTATAAACTCATTATAAATTATGTAAAATTTACAAACTTATCATAAACTAATTATAAACTATATGTAGACTAATAAAAATATAATATTTTAGTAAATATTTTATAAATTATGATATTTTAATAAATATTTATAAATATAATGCGGCTATAGTGTCATTATGGACGAATGCGGCTAAAGAAGCAAGTCCAAGGGAGCCGATTAAGATTAGGTAGTTGGAATATTGGCACTCTGACTGGGAAGTCTATAGAGCTTGTGGATACTTTGAAAAGAAGGAAGGTTAGTATTGCTTGTTTGCAGGAAACCAGGTGGAAGGGAAATAAAGCAAAAGAGATTGGTAACTCAGGATATAAGCTGTGGTATTGTGGCTTGGATAACAATAGGAATGGTGTGGGCATTATTATTGAGCCTACGCTTAAAGACAAGGTGGTGGAAGTGAAGAGAAAAGGAGACAGGATTATCTCTTTGAGGCTTGTTTTGGGAGATGACACTATTAATGTTATTAGTGCTTATGCTCCCCAAGTAGGTTTGGACGGAGCATCCAAGGTTCAGTTCTGGGAAGATATGGATGATATCATGCAAGGTATTCCGGATAATCAGCAAATCTTCATTGGTGGGGACCTTAACGGGCATGTTGGTAAGGACAGTAATGGTTATGACAGGGTCCATGGGGGTTATGGTTTTGGCAACAGGAATGAGGAGGGAAAGAGCATTTTGGATTTTGCGGTGGCTTATGATCTAGTGCTGGCGAATACCTGCTTTGAAAAGAGGGGGTCACACTTGATTACCTTTAAGAGTGGACGAACCCAAAGTCAAATAGACTTCATACTTACTCGAAGACGGGACAAAAGTAAGTGTAAGGATTGCAAGGTCATTCCGGGTGAAGCATTGACGGCGCAACATCGTATTGTGGTTTTAGATGTTAAGAATAAAAATAGCTGGAGGAATGATAAGAAAATATTGGAACCAAGGATAAGATGGTGGAAATTGAAAGACCTAGCTCAAGGTACCTTTAAGGAGGAGTTATTAAAGGAAGAAATTTGGAACCTTGAGGCTAGTGCAGAGGACTTGTGGACAAAAATGGAAGGTGACATTAAGAAAGCAGGTAGTAAATTGCTTGGGATCTCTAAAGGGGCAGGGCCTCGACCGCACGATGCATGGTGGTGGGATGAGGAGGTTCAAAAGGCTATTAAGGCTAAGAGGGAATGGTATAAAAAGTTACCGAATGCGGTTAATAGCGAGGCCTTTGAGGAATATAAGAGGGCTAAGAAAGAGGCAAAGAAGGCTGTTAGTGTAGCTCGTGGCAGAGCCTTAGAAGGGATTTATCAAAAGTTAGGTACTAAAGAGGGAGAAATGGGCATTTATAAGATTGCAAGGATGAGAGAAAGGAAAAGCAGAGATTTAATCCAAGTCAAATGTATAAAGGACGAAGATCAACGGGTGTTGACAGGAGATGTTGAGATTAAGGAGAGGTGGAAGGCTTATTTTGAGCAGTTATTCAACCCTGAACATGAACAAGATTTTCAAGGTCTTCATGCAACAAATGATTATATCAGCTGGTCTAGGAGGATCTTGCATAGTGAAGTAAGAGAAGCCTTGAAGTATATGAAAGTTGGTAAAGCTTGTGGCCCGGATGGTATTCCTATAGAGGTTTGGAAGAACCTTGGAGAGGTAGGAGTTGCCTGGTTAACTAAACTCTTTAATGCTATTGTGAAAGGACGTAAGATGCCAAATGCCTGGAGGAAGAGTATCATGGTACCCATATATAAAAATAAGGGAGACATTCAATGCTGTACAAATTATCGGGGTATCAAACTTATGAGCCATACTATGAAATTATGGGAAAGGATTATTGAACACAGATTGAGGAAGCTTACAAGAGTTTCGGAGAATCAGTTTGGGTTTATGCCAGGGAGATCTACCATGGAGGCTATTTCTCTTCTAAGAAGACTAATGGAATTGTATCAAGAGAAGAAGAAAGATCTTCACATGGTATTTATTGATTTGGAGAAAGCCTATGATAGAGTACCAAGAGAAGTGTTATGGTGGGTTTTGAAGAGGAAAGGAGTCAACGGCAAATATATCAACATCATCAAGGACATGTATGAGAATGCATCCACTAGTGTGAAAACACCTGGTGGAGACACTGATGCTTTCCCTATTACTACCGGATTGCATCAAGGTTCGGCCATGAGTCCATATTTATTTACCCTGGTTATGGACGAGCTAACCAGAAGCATACAAGACGATGTTCCTTGGTGTATGTTGTTTGCTGATGACATTATTTTAATTGATGAGACTAGTGCTGGTGTAAACCGTAAGTTGGAAGTGTGGAGAAAAACCCTCGAGGACAAGGGTTTTAAGTTAAGTAGAAGTAAAACGGAATATATGCACTGTGAGTTCAGTCTAAGGAAGAAGCAGGAACATGAGGTTAAGTTGGATGGAGTTTTGGTTCCTAAAACCAAGCACTTCAAATATTTGGGTTCGGTGTTCCAGAATGATGGCCGTATAGATGAAGATGTGGCTCACAGAATACAGGTAGGGTGGTTGAAGTGGAAGGGTGCGACTGGGGTTCTATGTGATAAGAAAATACCTCTGAAAGTGAAAGGTAAATTCTATAGGACGGTTGTTAGACCTGCGATGCTCTATGGTAGTGAGTGTTGGGCACCAACGGGACAACAATTGCATAAGATGAGTGTGGCAGAAATGAGGATGCTAAGATGGATGTGTGGACATACCAGACTGGACAAAATTAAGAATGTTCATATTCGACAAAAAGTCCAAGTAGCGGACGTCGGAGATAAGGTGAGGGAAGGAAGACTTAAATGGTATGGGCATGTTTTAAGAAGACCTCCTAATGCTGCGGTTCGTAAGTGTGAGAATTTGTTGATTGAGGGGGCTAGAGGTCGTGGCAGACCTAGAACTGTGTGGAAGGAGGTGATAGCAAGAGACTTACGTGCCTTAGATCTTGATGCGGATTTGATTAATGACAGACTTGAATGGAGACGTAAAATCCGTGTCTTGGAAGGGGCCTAAGGCTGGAGTATCTTTTTTGGTGTCTTTTGAGCTTATTTTGTTGAGAATCCATACAGCCGACCCCAACTTGTTTGGGATTAAGGCTTAGTTGTTGTTGTTGTTGTATTTATAAATATAATAAATTTAAAATTATTTTTAATTTTTTTTTTTGTCAAAGGTGCAAGATTATGGTTGTTACTTGTGTTTTGCCAACTTGCCGCGCACTATGGTACTTGCCAACTTGGGCATGTGTAGTAATGGGCTTAGATATGCTTAATGGGCTTGGCACAGCAATATCCAATAATGTGTATTTTTTTTTTTGAAATGTCAATAATGTGTAATTGAGATAAATGGGCGGCGCAGTTTCAAACTTGTTGCTGACCTAACCAGAAATTATACAATGCCACTTTTTTTTTAAAAATATATATATATTAGATATATGACTCTGAAAGTAAGGTATTTTCGAAATTAAAAATTAAAAAATTGAATATTTTTGAAAAAAAAAAGACATTTCTTAAAGTATTTTTTTATTTTTTTTTGAATATTTTCAAAGAAATTCCTTCATTATTGAATTTGGATAACCATTTATTTTGAATCATTGAAACAGCCATAATTGAGGAAGAAATTGTGGATATTAACACTTCTTTTTTTATTATTTGCAATGATCTTTTATATCAATTATTATTGGTCATTGATTCCTTTTTTGACCTTAGTATTTGTATAAGAAATTAAAGTGGCGAATACCACAATTAAGGAATTTTTTACACAGAGAGGTATAGATTTGTTGGTAGATGCACTCGATTAAATCTTAATGTAGGAAATTAGATTGTTGTCTGGGACTTTTAGCCATTTCCCAACCACATACTACAGCTTTTTTTTTTTTTTTCTGCAGAACGTATTGTAGCTTGATGAAACACGGCATGAGAATTTGAACCATTTTGGTGTCTCTATAAATTGTTACAAAAAGGGTGATCCTGGATTTTATGTATATTGATAAAATTAATAAAACAATTTTGTAACTGAATGCAATTGATTTTGACTATTTTTTTTTCAGAATTATGATTTTTTTTTCACAGGGTAGATTCCTATTTGCTAATTAGTATGTGTTGGGAAATTGAGGTGATTACCACTCTATTCCCTTAAACCAGATTACTAGGAGAGCGAAAATAAATGCGGAATATTAACACAGAATTTGATAACGGAGTTCGGCCAATTATGCCTACGTCTCCGGAGCTGCTGCAGACTTATATTAAGGAGAAAAATACAATGTGTTTACAAACACTCACAACCCTCACTCAATTATGAACAAGAATTTTTTCTCACAAAATTCTCTCAAAGACACTCTCTTCTCTTTACTTCTTCAATTTTAAGGTGTATCTTCCAAATGAAGTGGATGGGTTTATATAGGCTTCAAAAACATGGGTTGGTGAAATTAGTCAATAAATTAGGCACCTCCATTTTTGACTTTAACAATTCTCCAAATTTAGGCACCTCCACTTTTGACAATGTTCTAAATTAGGCACCTCCATTTTTTACTTTCCCCTTAATTAGGCACCTCCATTTTTGACAAAAAAAAATGGTTGGTGCCTACTTCTTTGACAATCTCCCACTTGAAGACCGATTTCAATCTGTCTTCACATCTTGATCAATGCAACAGCTCTTCTACGACCTTGATACTAGTGTAGGCCAACTGAAGCTGAGCACAGCTTCAGTTTATCAATAGTCACCGTCTTCGTCAACATGTCTGCCAGATTTTGAGTTCCACTAATCTTCTCAAGTTTCAAAATCCCATCTTCCAGAAGTGAGCTGATAAAGTGATACCGCAACTGTATGTGCTTCGTTCTGGCATGAAAAGACGGATTCTTTGCTAGATGTATGGCACTTTGACTGTCACAATACAAGACATTATTTTCTTGCTTCTTGCCCAACTCCTCCAAGAAACCTTGGAGCTAAACCATTTCTTTGCTGGCTTCCGTGACAGCGACATATTCTGCTTCAGTTGTGGAGAGAGCAACTATCTTCTGTAATTGAGAGACCCAGCTTACTGCGGTACCTCCTAGAGTATAGACATACCCTGTAGTGCTCTTTCTAACGTCAACATTTCCAGCTAAGTCAGCATCCACATAACCTGCTAGTGTCGTATCTCCACTTTTAAAACAAAGCGCCTTATTTGTGGTACCTCGAAGATATCTGAGAATCCATTTGACTGCTTCCCAGTGTGCCTTGCCTGGATTATTCATGTACCTGCTAACAGCTCCCACTGCTTGAGCAATATCTGGTCTGGTACAAACCATGGCATACATCAAACTCCCAATTGCTGAGGCATATGGCACCTTTGCCATGTGTGTACGTTCCTCCTCCGTCTTCGGTGACTGTTCTTTGGAGAGTCTGAAATGAACACCTAAAGGTGTGCTCACTGATTTAGCATCTTGCATGTTGAATCTGGCTAGTACTTTGGTTATGTACTCAGCCTGTGATAACATCAAAGTCCCCGACTTCATGTCTCTCTTGATCCTCATTCCAAGAATCTGCTTTGCGGCACCCAGATCTTTCATTGCAAACTGTTTTGACAATTCCTGCTTTAAATTTTTAATCTCTTGCATGTCTGAACCTGCAACGAGCATATCATTGACGTATAACAATAAAATAATAAAGTTATTGTCAAACTTCTTGATGTAGCAACAATGATCTGCTTGGCATCTTGTGAAACCGCTGCTGCTCATAAAACTATCAAACTTTCTGTACCACTGTCTAGGAGCTTGTTTCAGACCATATAAACTCTTCTTCAACTTGCACACTAGATTTTTCTTGTCTGCCTTAATGAAGCCTTTTGGTTGCTTCATGTAGATCTCTTCCTCCAAATCTCCATGAAAGAATGCTGTCTTTACATCTAATTGTTCAAGATGTAAATTTTCTGCGGCTACAATTTTCAATACCAGTCTGATTGTCGTAAGCTTCACGACTGGAGAGAAAATTTCAGTATAATCAACACCTTCCTTTTGTTGAAAACCTTTTACAACCAATCTTGCTTTGTAGCGTTTACTTCCATCATGCTCTTCTTTGATCCTATAAATCCACTTGTTGTGGAGTGCTTTCTTGCCTTGTGGTAGTTCAGCTAATTCCCATGTATGATTTGACATGAGTGAGTCCATCTCATCTTTCATGGCAGACTCCCACTTGATTGAATCCTCCACTTGTATTGCTTCATCGTAGCACTCTGGTTCACCATTGTCTGTCAGCAACAAGTAATGCAAAGAAGGCGAGTAACGTTGGATTGGTCTTGTAATTCTGAAGGAGCGTCTCAATTCTGGCGTGCTCGGCTCCTCTACTTCAGGACTATTCTGAACATCATTTCCAGAAATTTCCTCGAACTCAGCGAATTCTTTATTTTCAACATCTATCTTGGAGCTATTTGATTCTGCATTTAATCTGTCTTTGTACATCACACTCTCATTGAATATGACATCCCGGCTTCTAATGATATTGTGATTTTCATAATCCCAAAATCGGTAACCGAACTCATCACCACCATATCCAACAAAGACACATTTGTTTGACTTGGCATCCAATTTACTTCTTCCAGCATAATCTATATGTATGTAAGAGATACAACCAAACACTCTTAAGTGTGAAAGGTTTACCTCTTTTTTGCTCCATGCTTCCTCTGGTATTTCACCATCTAAAGGTACTGAAGGCCCACGGTTAATCAGGTAGGCCGCGGTGTTGACAGCTTCAGCCCATAAATTCTTGGGCAAGTCAGCGTGTATCCTCATGCTTCTGGCACGTTCATTCAGAGTTCTGTTCATACGTTCAGCGACACCATTCTGCTGCGGTGTCATAGGAACTGTTTTCTCCATCTTGATTCCGCTGTTTGCGCAAAATTCTCTGAATCTTCTATCTCTGTACTATCCTCCATTGTCCGACCTCAATCGCTTGACTTTCAAACCAGTTTCATTTTCTACCATGGCCTTCCATTTTCTGAATGTATCAAAGACTTCTGATTTCTTCTTCAGAAAATACACCCATACCTTTCTTGTTGAATCGTCAATGAATGTGACGTAATACAATGAGCCTGCAAGAGATGGAATTGGAGACGGTCCCCATACATCGGTATGGACCAACTCTAATTTTTCTGCCTTGGGTGTCTTGCCAATCTTTGAAAAACTGACCTTCTTTTGTTTTCCAAAGATACAATCTTCACATAGGCCGACATTGATACTTTTCAGTTCCGGAAACTTTCCTTTTGACAAAAGTGTCTTCATCCCTTTCTCGCTCATATGGCCAAGCCTTTGGTGCCATAGGTTTGATTTTTCGTCTGCACCTGCTACTGAAATAACATTCTCTAAGTTTGAGGTTACATAGAGAGTGCCAGTTTTCTTACCACGAGCAATGACGAGTGCTCCTTTGGTAATCTTCCATTCACCGCTTTTGAAGGTTGTACCATAACCATCTTCATCAAGTTGTCCTACAGAGAGCAAATTCCTTTTAAGACCAGGAATATGTCTTACTCCTTGCAGCTTCCAGGTATTCCCGTTTGACAACTTTAATCGGACATCCCCTTTTCCTACGATCTTTAAGGTTTCATCATCAGCTAGATGAACCTTACCGAAATCACCACTGACATAGTTGTCCATGATTTCTTGGCATGGAGTGGCATGAAAAGATGCCCCAGAATCTAAAATCCATGATTCAATTGGACTGTTGACACTTAGAATCATGGCATCACCTGCTTCCTCGGTCACATTTGCAAATCCCTGTGCACCGCTATCTTTCTTTGGCGCTCGGCAATCTTTCTTAAAATGACCCTTCTTGCCGCAGTTATAACACTTGAAATCTTTCTTCCCCGATCTAGATTTGTCTCTTCTAGATTTTGATATGCCACGATTTGAACTTTTTTCTAAAGTTTTCCCTCTAGATTCTGTGTGTAAAGCTGAAGAGGTAGATGCTTCACCCAATTCTCTTCGTCGAATTTCTTCACTCAACACCAGATCCCGAACATCATCGAATTTTAATTTGGTTTTTCCCGATGAGCTGCTGACCGCTGTAACGGTAGCATTCCAACTATCTGGTAGAGATGATAAGAGAATTAAAGCCCGAATTTCAGCATCAAATTCAATTTCTACTGAACTCAACTGGGTTGTGATTGTGTTGAATTCATTCAGATGTTGGGCCACTGATGCCCCTTCTGTCATTTGTAAATTGAATAATCGCTTCATCAAATGAACTTTGTTTGAAGCTTATGGCTTTTCATACATGTTGGAGAGAGCCGCCATTAGACCTGCTGTGGTCTTTTCTTTGGCGATGTTGAAAGCAACATTTCGTGATAATGTCAATCGAATAACTCCAAGGGCTTGTCTGTCGAGAAGATTCCATTCTTCATCCTTCATGCCTTCTGGCTTTATTCCTGAGAGAGGTTGATATAACTTTTTCTGGTACAGATAATCTTCAATCTGCATCTTCCAGAAGCCAAAGTCCGCACCGTCGAACTTTTCAATTCTCACTTTTCCTTCATCTGCAGCCATCGCTCCCACTCGAATCTGGACTCCTTTGGATCGTTTCTGACTGTTTCTGCAAACCACTGTGTACTAGGACACCTTTGTCGACAAATCAGAACTGCCGACAGAATTTCACTATTCACGAAATTCACTATTCACGTAAATAGTAATCTTGCAAAAAATTGACAGAATTTATCACCCAAAGCTCTGATACCAGTTGTTGGGAAATTGAGGTGATTACCACTCTATTCCCTTAAACCAGATTAGTAGGAAAGCGAAAATAAATGCGGAATATTAACACAGAATTTGATAACGGAGTTCGGCCAATTATGCCTACGTCTCCGGAGCTGCTGCAGACTTATATTAAGGAGAAAAATACAATGTGTTTACAAACACTCACAACCCTCACTCAATTATGAACAAGAATTTTTCCTCACAAAATTCTCTCAAAGACACTCTCTTCTCTTTACTTCTTCAATTTTAAGGTGTATCTTCCAAATGAAGTGGATGGGTTTATATAGGCTTCAAAAACATGGGTTGGTGAAATTAGTCAATAAATTAGGCACCTCCATTTTTGACTTTAACAATTCTCCAAATTTAGGCACCTTCACTTTTGACAATGTTTTAAATTAGGCACCTCCATTTTTTACTTTCCCCTTAATTAGTCACCTCCATTTTTGACAAAAAAATGATTGGTGCCTACTTCTTTGACAGTATGCAATAAATAAGTACTTTTGCACTGCAAAATTAGGAATAGTCATGGCGGGGCTGTGATAGAAATTTTCATCGTTTTTTGACATTTTTTGTTCATGGGTCTCATCGTTTTTACATCAATGATGATGCAGTAAAATGCGGTGAATTATGAGGTTTCGACGAGTTTTGAATACATAATTGTATTAAAATTTAATAAGATAAATTTTGTCATCTTTGTGATCTAACCGGCTCTACTTTAAAATAGTGATATATATATATACATATATTTCCTCTTTGAAGATGAATATAAACTTAAAAATGCCCATATTGAATCTGAGATTTTGAGGTCGCAAATGAGAAATACCCATAATCGGTTAAGATGATGACGATGTGGCAAACTGTGGTCGTTTTCAAGTTGGATTTAAACTTGTTTGTATTGTCAATAATGCCCTACCTAACTATTGAAAAATTTTATCAATTTAATGTATATTTATGTATTTGAGCAAATATATACATGGTATTGACTTTGATTTCCATAACTTCTTCACCGCCAAATAGCCCAATTATATATTTCCGTTTCCATAAACACTTACGTCCAAGTCAAATGAGCAAGCTTTCTCTCTTTTCTATTAATCTCTTTGATTATCAAAACACTGCATGGGCTCAAAGACTTGAAATACAGCGCCAGGTTTGGTGAATCTCACACAGCAAGGAAATGGGAAATTGCAGTGCAACTCATCCTGCTAAAAGGTACATCTCATCATTTCATCTTTTTCTTTCTTGCTTTCATGGTTTACTTTTTTATCATTAAAGAAATTAATTAAAAAGATGTTTATTTAATTAATTTTTAATGAAGATCTAATAAGTTGCTAATGAGAAAGAAAATGGTGTCCTCCATGAGTTATAATAATAATCACGTTGCTACACAAACGCATGAAGGAATAAAGACAGTGAAGGTGGATAATCTTTGCGATTTCTCCAGAAATTCTGACCTCTGCATTTGCATAGTCACCTGGAACATGAACGGAAAGGTAATATATATAAATCATGCATATAATAATTTCATGCAGTATTTAAATTTTTTTGTTTCTTTAATATACATATATATATAGTAAGATAATTGTTAATATTTTGGATATGCGAAACAAATTTAATTTGGTAGGTGTCTCATCAAGATTTGGTGGAGCTGATGGGTAGCAATCGGAAGTTTGATCTACTTGTTGTAGGTTTGCAAGAGGTACCTCGAAAGGACATTGCCCGATTGTTGCAGGCAGTTCTTGTGGATACTCATATGTAAGAAACTATATATAAATATATATACACGCACGCAACTGCTTTTTGTTTTTTTTTTAAATTTAAATCATTAGGAAAAATTTTCATTTCAAGAAAAAATTGCAGAACAAAAAAATAATATACACTAATAGTTTCATTTACATTGTTGGGTTGCATAATTAAATGTATTTATATTGATTTTTAAACTTCATTTCTGTTCATTTTCTTCCCTTGCTTAAAACTTTATTGATTAATTAATATTGTTCTATATATATCTATATATTTCTTCACTCCCTTGAAGACCTATAGAAAAAGAAAAGAAAAAAAAAACTATAGAAAATACATGATGTTCATTTGTGTTTTATATTTCAAGAAAGATCTTCTATATTTTATTTTTGACTTTAGTCTTCCATGATTCGATAGAATCTAAGTACAGCTAATTTGATTAATGATGGACGTATAGATCAGGAGCGTCCATGGCTCCTGAAATTTTGCCCATTTTCCTTAATTAGTAGGCATATATATATTTAATTAATTTGTTGTACTTTTGTACTATATAATTGGCAATTTTAGTCAAACTTTTTTTTATATATATAAATTTTATGTGATGGTGAATTTGGAAAAAAAAATACTGATGGTGAATTTGAAAAAAAATACTCCCTCCATTTTAAAATATTTACTATTTATTTTTTTAGATGTCCAAAAATATTTACAAGGTTTAAATATTCCAATATTTAAGTAGTATTATTTTTTTATAATAACTTTTATAATTGAATTATGTTTTTTAAGAGAGTTTAAAACATTAAATAAAGAACTTTTATTAATATCTTAATATGTTAAGGGTAAAAAAAGATAAAATAAATTTTATTGACTAATTTTTAATATGCTTATTTTAGTCAAACCATGTAAATATTTTGGAGCAGAAAGAGTAATTTATTTATTGAAAATCTCTTATTATCTACATCAAGTGTGAAAACATTTAATACCATATAAAATAAAATTTCACAACTTATATGTGACGATAAATATGATAATAATTATTTGAATCATGTGTCACATTCAATTTAAATGCAAAATTATGATTTCAAATCTATGAAGTTAACACTCTTAATTATAGGCCTAATTGGTTCATTATCCATGCCATCACAAGCTTTCGATATCCTAGTGCATTAATTAGTGCTTTAATTATTAGTTAATAAATTAAAACTAACTATAGCTTATTTGTTTTACTTTGACATGAAGACTGCAAGGAAAGGCCATCATGCAATCCCTTCAACTATATGTATTTGCGCCATTAAGTTCTGAATTATTTATCAAAGGTGAGTAAACAGAATTATTATATATATTCTTTTAATTTGTTCCTCTTTTTTCTTCTACTTAATATATATATATATAACTTTGCATAAATTTGAACGAAATATATTGAATATTGAAATGCTGATTGATATAGAATTGAAGGTGGATAAACATTCTGTTGGAGGACTTGGAGGATTAATTAGAAGAACTAAAGGGGCTGTGGCTATTCGCATCAACTACAAAGGAATTACAATGGTCTTCATCTCTTGTCATCTTTCTGGTAATTAATTAATGAACTTTATATGTAACTTCAAATATTTGTATTTTAAAAACAGCAATTCTCTTAATTAATCGTATGCAATTGCAGCTCATGTTCATAATGTGGAAGAGAGAAATTTGCAGTGCAGACACATATCACACAAACTTTTCTCCAAGAACTGGAACCCTTATGCTGAACCTGCCCAAGTCACCATATGGTTGGGAGATCTCAACTACAGAATTCAAGGCATTGATAATTATCCAGCAAGAAAGTTAATACAGAAAGATCTTCACAATGTGAGTATATATATATATATACTTGAGTTCTGTAACATAATTATATGTATTAATTACCTCTTATTATATATGATTAATCAAGGAATTAAATAATTAATCATGTGATTTTTGTTTGTAATTATCACAGTTACTGACAAGCAAAGATCAGCTTTTACAAGAAGCAGAAAGAGGACAGGTTTTCGACGGATTTTGCGAAGGGATATTGGCTTTTAAACCAACATACAAATACAATATTGGAAGCAGCAATTACGATACAAGTCACAAGGTAACAATCTTGTTTATATTGTATTATATCTTCAAATATTTAATTTTTAAAACGATTGCATCGATATGTTTTAAGACTTTATATATGGTTTGATTTTACAGGTTCGAGTCCCGTCATGGACAGATCGGATATTGTTCAAGATCGAAGACACAGACAAAATTAATGGAAGTTTACATTGTTATGAATCAATTGATAGTATTTACAGTTCAGATCATAAACCAGTGAAAGCTCACCTCTGCTTAAATATTAATGTTGATGAACAAGCACAACCTCCTATTGGAAATTAATTAAAAAGCATAATAGAGTATATGTTGTCAATTAAAATTTTCCCTTCGATTATTTTTGGGTCACAGTGTCATTTATTAACTAATTTAGAATATCGTTTTTACCATAATATAATTTAGAATTCTAACCTCTTTAATTATTTTTGTGATAAAAATTACAGTAGTGTATTATGGTATAATCTTTCTTTTATGCAGATATTAAATATGAAAAAAATGAAAGTTTTGTAATTTATAAATTATGAAATGATGACCGTTTTGATTAACTATCGGAAGGGTTATGGAAGAGAAATTAAATAATTAAACATGTAAGAGCTGCATAATTCGACTTAAGACTATAAGCAATGTATATTTTGTGTCAAATTATAATCAGATTGTGTTTAATTTGCCTGTTTCTGTCTTTTAAAAAAGAAAAATGGGTAAAGATAGATTAGGATTAATTATTTCAAGCCTACTGCGAATAGGATAGAAATTCCTGGTGAGATGTAATCACAAGTGTTTAGGTTGGTGACAGGACAATCAAATTAAGAAGTATTTTTCAACTGGATAGTCGGTGCTTCAATTTGAAATTATTTTTCAATTGATTAAGATATATTTGATATTAGGGTTCAAATTATTTTTATAAAATAAAATAATATAAAATTATAGTATCTTGTAATTTCTCAAAGCTAACATCAATATCAAAATATTTCGTTTGAAATATTACATCATACTTAGAAACAAATAATATCAATTTTCAATTTTTTTTTAAAAAATAATATTACTAAAACGATCTCTAAAATGGCAATGCTTTCAAAGATGTCTTGAGTTTCATGAAAGCTATCCTTAACTCCTAAGCTTGCGGACTTGACTTGTTTGCCGCCATCAATATTCAAAATACAATCCAAATTGGATTGTCTTCACTGCGTTTGTATAGAATATATATAGATTCCACATATTTTCGATGATTCGAGAGCTTTTCTAGACTTTCTAAGATTATGCTTGCAGTTTACGATATTTATATTTTTTACCTTTTTTTTTTTAAAAAAAAGGCATTAGTTTTTGGTCAATCATAATTTTCTAGTTTTCAAAACTATATATTACATATAAAATTATAAGTTTATATAATTTTTTAATAAAATTATAATATTATGTAAAATTATAACATTATGTAAAATTATAATTTTGAAAATTTCCCTATCAAATCAAAATTTTAAAAATTTAATTATTGAAAAGTCAAATTTAACTTGATCAAAGAAAATATCCACATTAAATTATTTTCATAATTTAATATGATAAATTTTAAAAATTCTTATATTTGCCTCTTTTTTTTTTGGTAGACAAAGAGGAATTAAATAAAAAAAAACTAATGAAATAGCATGCTCCAACTAGGTCATGATAAAACCAAACACTCAAGCCTGTGGAACAGTATCTAGAATATGGGAAACTAAATCAAAATTATAAACAAAATGAGATAAAAAATCAGCCGCAAAATTTGTCTCTCCATAGACATGAGACACCACAGCATGGGAAAGGGATTGTAAGTGTTGCTGAATCTGTCGAACTATAGCGCATATATTTGCTTTTGATTTCGAACATGATTCATTTATGTTTCAGTATAAATACATGTATAAATAATAGTGTATATACTATATATTATAAATTTATAATTATATAAATATGAATATATATTAGTTTTATCCGGTATGAGTACTGAATGTTTGGTGTCAATTTGGATCTAATTTGGTTTAATTCTTGATATGAATATCAATGCATCTTCATATAAGTTGGTTCAATAAGTTAGGTGATTTTTGTTTTTTTTTTAATTCCCAATTATTTTCTTTTCTTTTTAATTTTAAATATTCATAATATTTATGAGATCTTCACGTCTTAGTCCTATGGATCAGCAACAAAATTATGAAAAATTTATTTATTATATATAATACTACATTTATCCTATTAAAATTATTATTTCTATAAAAAAAATTATTCTATTAAAATTATTATTTTATACAATTAATTTTTTTAATTATATCATTGTTAATAATAATTTATTTAACTAAAATATAATAATTTTAAAATTAATAAATTAATAAAGGACATGTTAATCTATGTAAAATAATTTTGTATAATATTTAGAGAATTAATGATTTTCATAATAAATATGTAAGAGTATAAAGGCCATAATTTTAATGAAATAAAAGTAGTACAAAATAAATATATTTTTATGTTTAGTAACATGGTACGTAGTTGAATATAAAAGATTGATATTATTATATATGATATATTTAACATAATATATAATAAAGAATATCATTTATTCGACAATAATATCATTTCGACAATTTACTATTTGTGTGGTAATCTGATTTTATTTTTATATTTGTAAAGAATTATTTATTTTAAATATATTTCTAAAATATTTTCCAATACTATTCAATACACCATACATAATACAAAAGTATATATATATAGATGGATTTCTTTTTTTTTTTACAGATCACAAAAAAAAATGAATATGAATTTAGAAAATCAAATAAAAATTTTTAAATTTTTATTTGATATAGTTACAGCTAATTTAAAAAATAAAATAATTAAAAATAATTTTATTAAAATAAAAAAAGAAGTAAGCACATTTCTCGATTGTCATATAAATTAATTGACAATTTAAAATAATAAGAGAGAAACAAAAAAATATAGCTAAAAATTATGAAATTCGTTCATAAAAAGCTAAATATGTAGTGATTTTTACTATATATATATATATACTATTATATATACTAAAACACCCACCAAAATAAATAGTTTTCTTTCTTAAATTTTCTGTTTTACTTTTTTTTTCTTTTGTTTGTTTTTTTTTCTTTTTTTATTTAATTTAATGCCTTTTATATTTATTATTTTTTCTCTATTATTAATTAATTGTAATATAAACAGTATATATATTTAAAAAATTTGCAATATATAAAAAATAATTTTTTTTCTTAAAATTTCAATTTTACCCTTTTTGACTCTTCTTTCTTTTTAGCTTTTTATTATTTTTGTATAAGTATAGTTTTTAAAATAACAAATTTTCATATTTTTATTATTTTAAAAATAATTGAAAATGAACATATTATTAATTATGTTTGAATTTAGAATTTTATATTATTTTACTTAATTTTTAATAGATTTTTTATTCACTTTTTAAGTGGAATATTAAAAATAAAAAATAATAAGTGCTTTTGAATATTAATAAATATTTTTTTATGTATTTAAAGATATTTTTAATATACCAACTCAGTTTAAATCTTAATATATTTATTTATTTTCTATCACTTTTTACATTTTGATTACCATTTTTACATTTCTCTTTGTCCATATTAATTATTTCAAGATAAATTTATAATTTTTTCCATCCAAAAAAATTAAAAACTAATAAATTTTCATTTATTTTTTTATATTCAAATTAATTGTTTAAATTATTTTTTTCAAAATTTTCTTTTCAATTAAAATAATAAAATTAAAAATTAATATTTGATCAATGTGTTCTCAAATCAATTTAAAACATGTCTTAATACATTAGACATATCTTATTATATATATTTTTATAATATATAAATATGAAAAATTTTAATATTATTTATATTTATATTTTATTTTTATATGGTAATTATATTAATATATAAATTATGCTTTATTTAAAATAATATAAAATAATTCGTGCGTAGCATGAGGGCATGTATTTTCTTGTAAAATACTAAAAGAGCCGCACTAAATGAATAGTAAAATTCTAAAAAAAAACCTTTTTCATTTTAATTTTTAGTTTTACCATTTTTTCTGTTATTTCATTTTTTATTAATTTTTCTTCCTTTTTTTATTTTTATTTTTTTTAACTTTTTTATAACTTGAGAAATCTAATTGACAATGTTTTTTAGTTCTTTTCTTTTCTTTTCTTTTATAATTTTTTTTTACAATTCTACTTCTCAAACTTTTATATTTTTATTTTAACTTTTGATAAATTTTGTGAGTAATAATTTTAAATTATTTTTATCTTAAAAAAAATTTAAAATAAATATATTATTAATTATATTTATATTTGATATTTAATATTATTTGATTTAATTTTTAATAGACTTTTTATTTACTTTTTAAGTAAAATTTTATATTCAAACTAAATAATAATTTGAGTTTATTTAGAAATAAATATTATGATTTAAATTATCTCAATATTATATTTTTTATTCTTAATGCTTAAAAAATTATAATTTAATTAATAAATAGCATGAATTTCAAGTTTCGAACATTTTAATTAACATAAATAATAAATCTCAAAGTGAAAAATTTTTTAATATAAGAATTTTAATTTATTAAATGTATGTTAATAAAACTTTGGTTTAATAATTAAAAACAAAATTAAGATTTTAAAAAAATTATAAATTTGATTATTTATTTTTTTCTTATATTGAATATTATTTTTACTAATTACATATATAATATATTGTGTATATGATATTTCAAAAGTGAAATATGATTTAATTTTAATTAAAATCACTTTTTTATTTTTAAATAAATTATTATTTTTTTATTAATTACATATGAAAATGGAAGAATATTTAGAAAATTCGAATCCGAAATTAGATGGATTATTATTTTTTATTTTTAAATATATTACTTCTATATTTTGAATATTTTGTATGTTTATAAATATTTTACATATTTAATATATAAATGAATATTTTATATTTTTTGTATTATATTAATATATATTATTATTATTTATTTTTCTTATTATATATATAATAATATTAATTTTCGCAATAATAATAAGCGGAATTCAATATAGCTTGTAATTGGTTAAATTGCTTTCCGTTCACGTTTGAAATTTTATTACGTGACACTTTTACTACTACTTGTAAAATCTAAAAATCTTAAAAAATAATACTTTTTTTTAATACATTGAACTAATCTTACGTGTGACGCGCTTATGCCTGAAGCCTACAACTAATCTAAAGTTAAAGCCAACTACTCTAATAAATTTAACAAATAAAAAATAATTAGAGATGAGTGTCAGATTTCAAAAGTCTATCAAATTAATTATTATGGATTAAATTAGAGAATCAGTTGAATTTAATTAATTTTATTAAATTTAATAAATTTTGACCTGCAAACTATAATAAAATTAATAATATTAATTTATCAAAATTTTAAATTAAAATAAATTCATTCATTTAATTTACGTTGAAATGACAGGTGGATAAGCTTATTTACCTATTTCTAAAATAAATAAATAAATAAATATTAGAAGACAATTTTGTTATATTAGTATTATTAATTATATAAAGAAGGAGAAAAAATTACGTCGGTCGGTGTACGCATGTCCTCCGAAAGAGCCTTCTAGAGTAGGATGAGAATTGGAGCCCACATGCCTACCCAACCAAATTGGGTTTTCATGATCCCTTCTTCGTCAAACCCTTTTTGGTTTATAACAAAAATCTGTTAACGTTTAAAACCTTTTTACGTTTTCATATTTGTCCAAATTTGACTTTGAGATAATTTCAGGCACTCCTACCTACATTCTTAGCGTATTTGCCTTCCCTTTTTTCTCAATTTTTTTTCTTTCTTCTTCTCCAATCCAATCCCATTCTGTTCATTCTTTTTTTGAATATTACAATTAATTTTTTTTTTTTTTTTATGATTATAGCATAGATTGTTCCTTTACACACAGAAAAGATTTAGAAAAAGATTATCTTTTGCTTATCAGATTGTAAAATTTTGTGCCTTTTTAGCTGATTAGGATCTAATCTGATCTGGGTTCCTCCTGCTTCCACCATTTATTGCTGATTGTTCTTGATTTCTTATAGGTGAGTTACTCTTTCATTGTTTGATTCTTTACTTATTTTTCTTGTTCTTTTGGATTTCTAAAAATCAAAAAGTTGCATTTTGTCAGTTTGATTGCATTGTTGAGCTGAAACAATCCATCTCTACGTGGTATTTTGACTTGAGCTGGTTACAAGTCCTGATGTTCAGTTAAGATATTGCTTGGTCATTTTGCTTGCTATGCTATGTATTTGTGTGTTCCAAATTTCCAATGATCGTTAGGGAAGAGTTATATAATTAGCCATCCTAGCATATAAAAACATTCAATCATTGGATTGCAGAGACAGTTGGATGCCTAGGTTGTATATTTGCATTTCCATTGTTTATTTGTGGATGGCTTTCTTCTCCATTCAGTTCCTTTTAAACTATATTCCGCGACATTCTCTTAATTCTGTCATTTATCATGTAAATTTTGTTTTGTAACTTTCATTTAGAGTTGGAAACTGCTTGCAATCTATGCCTTGCTTTATTCTTTCAGAATATCATATTCCTTCCTCTTCTCTTCAACTATTAATCATTCTCGCTGTCACATGTGACATGAAATACAAATATTATTGAGTTGCTTTGGCTGACAGAATTCTATGAATGGCCTATCTTTCAGGCAAGAACTTCATCGACTATGAACAAATGGCTTAGCAAAATTTTTAAAGGCTCTGGCCATAATATTTCAGAAGGCCATTACCGTGGGAATTATGGAGAGGATACTAATTACTACGCACCATCTACTTCTGGGGTATTTGCCAATATCTCTTCTTTGCCTTTGAACCTTTTGTATATCCATTTGTCTAGTTGGTGTAAGATTGTTAGGCTACAACATGCTCTGAGTCAATCCTCTTTTGCATTTAGTTTTGGAAGTCAAATTACAAAACTTAGGAAATGCATCCTTTGTGTTGAAAGATTGTAACTTTGACAGTTATTACTCAGAGACCTATGTTGAAGATTTTTTTCCAGTTAAATGATTCCAAATTTACTCTCCTTCCTTTGTCATTTTTCTTAGTTTGGATCATAAATGTAGGTTGCATGGTCAGAGCAGGAGAATGAAGACATTGATCGTGCTATGGCACTGTCCCTCTTAGAGGAAAATCAAAATGGAAAAAATGTGGCTGGTAAGTAATATGGCTATTAGATGGCATTCTCATTTAAGCTATAGGCAGGCACATATGTAATGCTGCTTGGCTTTCTTGATGAACCACTGCATCATCTTGTGCATGCGTGTTTCCAAAATTTGTGCTTAGTATGGTAGATTTCTTGTCAATATCAGAGAAACAGAATATGATCAATGATGACCAAATGTGATTGGTCACTGATATGGGCATGATATGCTATCATGGATACTCTGCTTGACATTATACTTAAACAATTGCATCTTTTTGTGTGCAACTGTGTTCTTTTCCAAAATCTTTATATGAAATTCTAGATTTCTTATCAGTCTTAAAGGAATAGAGCATGATTTGCTAATGATGAATCCTGCTGTGGTGATGCTTTTATTTAAATGCTGCTGGGTTGACTTTTATTGTTACATTTTCTTAACTGAAAACACTATACTAAGTGGAATTCCTTGTGGAAAAATTCAATAGCTTGAGATAAGACCTATCACATGTCCTTGATATATGTAATAAGCTATCTTGGTTTTCAAATCAAATTACCACCTGCTGATTTTCCTTTAGTTGTTGATTCACTCAATATCTCTATTACTATAGGGTTTGTAATGGAAATGCTAGAAGTTCAATTCAATCATTGATGTCAATCTATAATGACAGCAACCGAAAAATGATTATAATGTCTTAATTGGTTTTCTTTAGCAGTAATATAGGACTACTGTATCTTTGGTTTTGCATCTTGTGTGTAGAATTCAAACATCATTTGAAAGCATTTCTTCCAGCAATTTGGCATTTGAAAGAGGCATAATAAAGACTATTTCCCATGAGGATAAAAAATCAGTGATACTTGTGTTGTCACGTATGCATTTTGTTTGGTGTCCATGTCCTAGCTTCCTTTTCTTCAATAAGTTATATTGGTTCATTGATATTGTAAAAATTTGATTTATTGGTTCTTTCCGGATGGTGTTTACCTAATTATTTGCTAGTAAAATGAATGTGCCTTTAGCTTCTTTTTATGACATTATTTATATTTTGCAAATCTGTGCATCTCTTGATCTATAGTGCTTCAATTTAAACTATCGCTATTAAGTTTATGGATTGGTGGATAGGTGAGGAGACTCCACTGGAAGAAGATGAACAACTTGCTAGAGCTATACAAGAGAGCTTGAATGTTGAGCCTCCTCCTCAATATGGATATGAATATGGATATGGATATGGAAACGGAAATGGCAATGCATATCAAGGAAACAGCAACGCATATCAAGGAAATGTCTATTTCCCTGTCCAATTTCCGATGGGGTATAGGTATCTCAGTTGTATTGCTGATTAATTTTTCTCTAATTTGTTGTTGATTTGTTAATCATACTTACATTTTTAAATTCTTCAATTATTTATTGAGGCATATATGCTAGAATGATCATTGAAAACAAACAAAAGTATATGGCTCATTCATCATGCTGCCTCCATCTCCTTTTTGGAGAACGGAATACATTTTGAATTTATGCATTCGAAATCCTTTTCTTTGATCTGATTTGAGGCCTTGAAAGTGTTGGTAATGTTATTGTTTTAACATGACCATAATTTGATATCTTAATTTTCAAAGACTTTTGTGAATGACATCATTGATTGGATATTCTTTCTAAGATGAATCAATTGCATTGGCTTGTGGAGCTTACGGCTATAATGGAACTGAGTGAGCAGGGATTTGGCCTGTTCATGTTAAAATTCTTGGGTTTGCGCTCCAAGCAGGGTCAACTTGAATTTCTTTAGCTTATATATGTTGGTATAAGTTAATAAATTACCAAAAGATTTTTATAAGTTAATATAAGTTAATAACTTGAAATTCAGGTTTGAGATTTTTATCAAATATACACGGGAAATAGATGCACTACTCAAAAGCAAACATGTCTTCTTATTTTAATTTTTGTTCAATATGAGATTGAGAATATAGGAAAGTTAAGTTGATATAGAAAAGAACACATTATAACATGGTTGAACTATTATTTAAATTAACCAAATAGCACACCTTTTTACAAGTTTATTCTCAAACTTGTTCACTAGTGACAATGAGCTGATAAGGGAGTTCCAATATCCAAGGCTTCCATGTTCTGGATTTATTTATTAAATAAGTCCAAATAAATCAAGTTTGAATTTGTTTGTTACTATTGATAATTGAACACCATCTTGTACTGGTTTTGACACCGTCATTCTCTTTCCTAATAATACTGTCTTTAGTTACTATGCTGGTATATGCAAGAGAGCTGACCCAAGAATGCCTTTATTTTGGCCAGGATTTGTGCTGGTTGCAATACTGAAATTGGTCATGGAAGATTTTTAAATTGCCTCAATGCATTTTGGCACCCAGAATGTTTCCGGTGTCATGCCTGCAATCTACCAATTTCTGATTATGAGGTGCAACTATACTCCTAATTATGGCAATAACGTGGTTTATGGCTGATTCTTTCCAATTATATTATTAGTTGCTTCACTAGAATTATTGTTTCAAATGGAGTACATTGGCGAACTTTACATTTCTTTTCTTGTACAGTTCTCTACGTCTGGAAATTATCGCTATCATAAATCTTGCTACAAGGAGCGCTACCATCCGAAATGTGATGTTTGCAAGTATTTTGTAAGTATCTCTCCTGTACGGAAAATCCTTTAATGATTCTAATCTTGTATGAGTTGTATATCTGGCCAAGATTAATAAAGAATGTTTTTATAAATTTATAACCATATGAAATAAGGTACAGAAATTATACTTTAATTGGAATGCTACAATTTCAGTAAGATTGACCTCCAAAAATTTATAACTACTTTTCATGGGTACCAACTGAGCAGCTTTTGCAATAGCACTGTATCCATGCATGCTGATTCATTATAGTATCTATTTCTTGTTTCTTTCTTTCTTTTTTCACAGTCTAAATATACCCATTCATTCTTATAGTGATGCTTGCTTGGATGAGGCATCAGGTCATAAGTGTACCATGTGCTCCTCGCATACTTTGAAATGGGATTTGTGATGTTTGGACATCTAAGGGGAGTCTTTGGCTTAGCATGTGCTGAACCCTAGACCCTATAGTCTCTTTCTTGAGCTTTTAAGTGTCATTTTTGCAGTGTTGTCAAATTGTGCCACCACACTCACACTAGGATGGAGGCTGGAAAAAAGAAGTTATAGACTGAGGAGCCATCTTTGTGCACTTCATGTTAAACTTTGCTGTGAAATGTCATGTCTCTGAATTTGAAACGAGGACGTGTAACTTTGTTGTTATTTCAAGTTCAGTTATATCATTCATATTTAGTCGATGGCTTCTTTTGATTACATACCTTTTGGCAGATTCCAACAAACCCTGCTGGTCTTATTGAATATAGGGCACATCCCTTTTGGATCCAGAAATACTGCCCATCTCATGAACATGATGGTACTCCTAGGTGCTGCAGTTGTGAACGAATGGAGGTTAGTCAATGAATTATCTATGCAGGCATAGACAGTATATTGAAGCATTTCAGGGAAAATCTTGGTAATTTGGTTTTTTAACATGAAGTAGTGATATATATTGTCTCAACACATGCAGCCACGAGACACAGGATATATTGCACTCAATGATGGTCGGAAGCTTTGCCTAGAGTGCCTGGACTCTGCAGTCATGGACACCAATGAGTGTCAACCCCTATATCTTGATATACAAGAATTTTATGAAAGTTTGAATATGAGAGTGGAGCAGCAAGTCCCATTACTCTTGGTTGAGAGACAAGCACTAAATGAAGCCAGAGAGGGGGAAAAGAATGCAAGTCAAAATGTCTCAACAACATCATATATTGCTATGATTAAATAATTTTGCTCATTCTTAATTGGCTTATTAGGCATTGCCCAAACCCTGTGGCCATTTGCATCCTATACCTGTTTCAGCACTTAAAACTTCTGCAACCTTAATTCTTAGAAAAATTTTAAAAATCTAGTGAATCATGATATTAGAAAATAGCACAAAATTGAAGCTTTTTCAAAGTTACTGACTTTCTTTGGATATCTATCTTCTATATATATATATATATATATTGCACAAGCAAACAATATTTCATGTTCTTTTGTCTATGTCATTAAAAATAGCTTGGTGCTTTAAGGTTGGTATTCATTGCACCAGAGGAGTGTTTGTGGGTTGAACCCCGTTTGCAGCAGCAGGATATATCAAAATATTTGTTTTAAAAAAAAATAAAAACACATGTATCCTATTTCAAGTCCCCAGAATTATCATTTCCAACATGATTGAACATATGAAGAAATTAGGATGTGTCTTTATCCGTACTTTCAGCCTTTCGTGGTTGGATTTTGAAAGTTCTTCTTGGACAGGGCCACTATCACATGCCAGAAACGAGAGGACTTTGCCTTTCTGAGGAGCAAACAGTCAGCAGGGTAAGAGATTTTCTAAATCTTCCTTTTGCATTTTGTGGTTGACTGGTTGAATATTTTTCAGATGTCTCTTTACTAGCTGAAAATTTATATTAAAATTGGCATCCATAACCAGGTATTAAGGAGGCCACGGTTTGGGGCTGGAAACCGAGCCACAGGCATGGTAACAGAGCCCTACAAATTAACAAGACGTTGTGAGGTGACCGCAATTCTCGTTTTGTTTGGTCTCCCAAGGTATATTTGGGTCTTTGCTGTTATACTTTTACTAGCATGCTGGAGGGTTTTGTCAAGAAGTAGATAATTGAAATAATTTTCAACTGGTTATGACAGAAAGCACCATAATGAAATCAAATTGAAGATGAAATGAAGCTATTTCGTATTGCACATTCTGTAACTTTTATTCTTAAAATGCTCCAAAAATAGCAGGAATTACAATGAAAATTATTTATTTTAAGGTAACAATACAGAGATATTATTCCTAAACAGAACTATTTGGAAATAGAAAAGAACAACTTTTGTTCCACAAGTGTTGTATAATAACATAAAGTGTTGTATCCCCTGAAATATTAACTAGAAAAGATCGGGGATCGGGGATGTGAAGAAAATAAACATCTTCTTATTTGATGTGAAAGGAAGTTGAGAC
Organism: Garcia nutans; assembly: GCA_947685225.1. Classification (NCBI taxonomy): domain Eukaryota; kingdom Viridiplantae; phylum Streptophyta; class Magnoliopsida; order Malpighiales; family Euphorbiaceae; genus Garcia; species Garcia nutans. The sequence goes on from CANTUV010000039.1 coordinate 57,468,774, forward strand.
AGCTTATTATCATAATAGCATCAGCTCTATCAGCGCGTCTTTAATTTGTAGAATATTTGGTGGCAGATATGGATTTTACTGTTTATTATTGGATATGTTACTGGCTCGATGTTTGATGCATTGCTGGATATCTCTTTTCATGCAGGTTGCTTACTGGGTCAATCCTGGCTCATGAGATGATGCATGCATGGATGCGACTCAGAGGTGCATCTTTATTTGTCTTTCTTAACATTCAGAGAGTAATTTCAACTATTGACCTGTGTTATGACTCTGCTGATGGCTTTATATTAATATCAATTTGCTAAACACAAATATTAATTTATACAAAACCAATGATTTCATTTCTGTAATGGCTTCATGCTCTGTATTTATGTTATGTCCCTCTAGGGATGCTGACACATATTTTTATTTCTGCAAGGTTTCCAACATCTCAGCCAAGATGTTGAAGAGGGCATTTGTCAGGTGCTTGCACACAAGTGGTTAGAAAGACAACTTGGGTCTGGTTCAGGCGGCGATATTGCATCGTCCTCTGCTTCCCAAGCTTCAAAACGGGGTATGGGATCTCCATTTGAGAAGAAGCTTGGGGAATTTTTCAAGCATCAGATTGAATCAGACGCTTCTCCTGTATATGGAGATGGATTCAGAATTGGCCACCGAGCAGTGCAAAAATATGGCCTTGAAAGGACACTTGACCATATTAGAATGACGGGGAGATTTCCATATTGAAGTCCAGAATCTTGAATTCTTACCACGGTTTTTCTTTATTTACACAGTTAAAATAGCTTTGGTCATTTCTTATAAGGCCAAAGCACACTGCACATAGGAATTGATTTTTAGACGGTAGTTTTTCAGGGGTTCTGATTTATCTCTTTTTTTTAAAAAAAAATTGTTCTCGTGGCTATGATGCCATTGAACAGGTTTTTCTTTTGGTAAATTTTATCATTTAATGAGAAATTTTTATTCTTTGATTCCAGACTGGTGTCTATATTCTGATATGAGAAACTCACTTCCTTAACATCGTGTAGGCATTCAGTGGTTAAAAAATGAACATTCAACCATTTCAGTACCCGTAAAAGCTTGAGTACCATACACAAATTTTATAATTGATTTTGTACATTTCATAAAAATTGGCTTAAGTTGTGGAAATCTCATATTTTATTTTTGATATATATCTATATTTACAAATAACTACTATATTTCATAAATAACTACTACTTCGAAATAGCTTCACATCTCCAATTACTTTCACCAATGGATGAACACCATAGTGGGACTGCTACTTCAACAGAGTCAACTATCAAAGATTCTGATTTCTTCAAATCTGCCTGAATTTTCAACAGAGTTGATACTACTTCTCCCATGCCTGGTCTCCTTGCTGGCTCCCTTGTCAAGCAGGCTAAGCTTATTCCAGCCAGGCGTAGAGCCAGTTTTATCTCATGACTTCCAGTTGGACTATGATCAATGAAGAAACTCAACTCAGCTTCTGCATTTTCCTTCTCCATGACAGAAACTATCGCTGTTGAAAGCAGCGTTTCCCTTCCATCCTGCATGAAAACAGCATCTTTTCCTGTGATCAGTTCGAGGAGCACAACGCCAAAAGCATAGACATCAATTTTGGGAGTCACTTGTCCTGTCTGCACATACTCAGGTGCCATGTACCCTACGGTCCCCTCAACATGTTTGGTCAGGACAGCGTTTGTTGTTCCTCTTGCTGCTGCTCTTGCAAGACTGAAATTAGCGATCTTGGCCCTTAAATTGCTGTCTAGTAGAATATTGCTGGTCTTGATGTCCTTATGTACACAGCCTGGTTCAGTAAAGCTGTGAAGATAGTAAAGTCCATTAGCAACATCCAGAGCAATCTGAATCCTCTTCCTCCACATTCCACTGTCTTGACACCTTTTGTTGGACAGCCATTCTTGTAGAGAACCATTTTTCATATATTCAAAAACAAGATAGAAACAGCCAAGAATCTCGCAAACGCCATGAAGCTTGATCAAATTAAAGTGGTTGAGCCTTTTCAAAATGTTGACTTCCTTGGATACATCTCTACCCATTTTCTTAACAGCTAAAATCTCCTCATCAAACTTCCCCCAGTACACAGAACCCTTTATTCTGTTTTTGGAACTGAAATTTTCAGTAGCTTTTTTCACCTCTTTGACTCCAAAAACTTTCAGGACTTGCTCCACGCTTGCAATCTCGACACGCAGATCCTCTGGCAATGTCTGTTTTAGTTCAAGCCTATTATCAGTAACCTTTTCTCTTCTATCTTTATAAAGATAAAAGAGAATAACTAAAATGAAACTGAGAACTAGCAAAGAACAAGCAGCTGCAATCCCAACCCATTCATAAATTTTACTCTTGGAACTTCTATTTTCAGGACTAGGAGACAAAGGAGGTGAAAGCTCTGGTGGGTCTTCGTGAACTATGGTCTTTGAGGTCGTAGGTTTAGTAGGCAGAGGTATCAGAATTGTTGTGTCTGGATAAATAGTTAATTTTTCAAGCAAACCATTTGCATCAATTATACTCTTTACACTTACATTAAATCTTCTAGCAATGATTCCAATGGTTTCTCCAGAGCTAATAGGATAAGTAAGTAGGTACTTGATACCACTATTAACTTGACTTCCAGTTGGACAAGCACATCGGAGCGGCACTTGCAATTCTAAACCAGGCCTCAAATCAAGTTCACCATATGTGTTTGCTCTCTTTAGAGAAGCACAAGCAGACAGTCCCTCATAAATTTGAGTTGCTATAGCATAATAAGTCCAACTATCATTAGAGGCATGAAATGTAGTGTTGGCCTGGTAGTATTGGCCTAAACAAGAGCAATATACAGGAACTATTACCTCTTTGTTGGCAGGGAATTTTGATAGTCTTGTAACATTATTGATTCTTGCTAGCTCTTCTTGATTTGAGGAAGCGAGGGATGATATAATAGGAACTGAGTCAAAAGAAGTTTGAGATTTGAAGATAAGAAAGGCCTCACAAGAACTGTTTTGGCCATTGCAAGTGTAAAGAAATGCTGGGGATGGCCCTGTTTCATCATTGCTATCACAGTCTAATGCTGAATTTGCTGAGTAATTCTGTTGAGCAAAACAGCAAGAAATGAATAAGCTTAGTATGAGCAAGTCAAGTAACAAGTTATCCATGGCGGATGGATGTTAAACACACAAATGAGTAATGGGTAGACAAGAATTTTAAGATTTGAAAATGGGGTTAGCAAACTAAACGCGTTTAAGAAGGATTATAAAAACCTGCAAACAATTTAACAGTCATCATTGACTAAATGGTCTTCAAATTAGGTCACTAACACGTAATTTGTCTCAATACAAATACTGCATATTAGTTTATTATACAGATTACAAATATAAATAACAAAAATCTTGACTTGACCCAGTATTTGTGCTAATAATGCTGTTATTATGGAAACGAGAATCAGATAATAAGTAATAAATAATATTATTATAATTCGTATTTTTATGCTGGCCGGTGATAAAAGTTTGTTTGAAGTTGATTTACGTTATAACCTTAGGTCTGATGTCAATCCGGTTGCTTAAGCCACTGAATTCCCCAATTTTTCTACCCTTTCAAGTCTAGCATCTAAATTGCACTGCCAAATGCTAAATCCCACCGGCAAATTATATAAAAATACTAATTTTTTCTTTAAAATTATATTTATACAGTTGTAAATTTTTTATATATTTATATGTTATATTTATACAGTATTTTTTTATATGATTTATTTTGTCTTTGTTCTTTTCTTTTTCAAAATCATGTTTTCTAAGTATTATGTGCTTTAATTGCAAGGGAGACATAATAATCTTTTATACAAAAATTTCATTTAGTATCTGTGTCAGTAAATATAATTATAGATTAAAATCTGAACAATTTATATTTACTATACATGAACAAATCGTCCCTACAAGTTTAAAGCTCTAAAAATCAGTACAGCTAGTCCAAAACGGTAAATTACTTAAATTTATTTGCATTTTTCAATAGCTCGGAGAATCAGTATACCTATATGTTCCTGGTTAAATAGATAGAATCAGTCAAATCTTCTGGCGAGGAGATATATCAAATGAATACTAAATATATATCTCAAATATATCTATTAAAAGTACATTAAATATATATCTTTGAAAGGGATATTTTTAAAAATAAAAATTTTAAAAATAATATTTTTAAAAATATTTTTTTTTGAAGTATTTTTAAGGAAATCCCCAACTCTTTTTTTTTTTGTCACACAGATAACATTCGAGATGGTGGATCCACTAGTTACGATATGGCCCTCAATCAGGTAAGATTCACACAGGTGAATTTTGGGCTCTGTAATTCCGTTCAGTTGTTGGTCCATAATAGCTGTTACCGTTGGGCTCTTCCTTCCCACAAAACCGTCCAAGAGCCACCGCAGGAGAATAGATTGTCGTTTCATCCATCAATCGATTCGTCGGTTAAAAATAAGAACTGTCGTTTAATGAGATAGGTCTTCCGTCTTCGCTTACTGAGAGAACCAAGAACTAAAAACCCGTCACCATACCCAACAACCATGGCTACTTCTGGAACATCTCTTGTCTTTATCATCTGTGGGTTCCTTTATGTCTCTTCTTTAGCCCTCGATATGTCTATTGTTGATTACAATATCAAACTGACATGAACAAAACCTAGAAGAAATAACCGATTCTCAGATTCAAAATGTGTATTTGGCTTGTGAAACATGGTAAAGCTTATAATGCTTGTATTAGTTTAGACCAGATCTTTAAGGATAATCTTAAATTTATTGATGAGCATAACTCCGTGAATTGGAGTTATAACCTTTGATTGAATAGGCGGCTGAAAAAGAGTACCGGGAGATGTACTTGGCTAAAAGGATGGAGAGGAAAAATAGATTGGTGGCGGCGGGGACTTCAATGAAGAGTCAGAGGTATTGTATAAGAATGGTGATGATTGTACCTTGATTATTTTATTGCAGAGGTTTGCAAAACAGATATAGGAAAAGCCAATGACTTCTATCGTATGCTAAGTTTTAGACGCAATTGACGACACAGCATTTCCGCTCCATGAAGCCAAGTTGGAAAGGCATTATTCAAAAGTGTTTGAGGTTAGCGGCTCTTTATGATTTTGTCAGTTCAGTGTTTTTGCAATCTGAAATTAAATTATTGTTTGATCAGCATATTTTCACTTGGCCTAATTTCCATCGCCCTGTAGCCACTGATAAATGCAACGCTTGTTAGACTTCCTACAAACCCCTCCCCCGCCAATAACATGTGTCCAGAAATAGCTTTGCATTGTGGCTTCTCAAAGCAGATAAGTTGTGTTCTCAATCATTGACAAGGCATTTATTCTTAAATGTTGAGATCACTGTGTCTTCATGATCCATCAATTCAATATTTTATTTCTAGGGTTGATAACTTGAATTTAATTGTTGTCTGAACTCTGAATAACATTCTATTTAGTCTCTTGATTGGTGAATTGTTCAACATGACTACAAAGCTGTTCTTTTCTACTATGGCAGTTAGAGTATGTGCTTACTTTCTCGTATGTTAATGACTTGAAGTATTGAACATATCTTACTGAGTAATGCTCTGCGAATTAGAAGGGACAATTATTGATTGCAGCACAACTGTTGCTGATTTAAATCTTTCCAGCCTCTAGTTTAGCTTGTGAATCTGTTTTTTCGGCCAGCATACAAATCATTGTTAATTTTAACAGTTTTAAACCAGTTATTTTTTTTTTCGCTACCAAAGATAGTTTGATTCAGTGAAATTTGTACATGTACATTATGAAAAAGAAAATTCTTGGGAGGGATTAATTACAAGATCATGCTCTAATCAGAAAATACACAAAAAAGAAAAGAGAAAACAAAAAGAATCCATGGAAAATTCACAGAGCACATTGGGGGCAATATATTAGGAGTTTGAAACTTCTAGAGCACTTCATCGACTTTTCTACCAAATCCATTTTGGTTCACAACCTTTATTTATATTTTCAGTTTTATTGTGAATACATAATACTTTTATTGCTTATATGTTATGGTTTTGACTATATTTTTTTGACAACAGTTGAATGTTTGAATCGGTTGGTTCGGCTAACTAGTTAATTAAGTAACCGATATTTGATTTTTAAGAAGAAAGCGACAGAGGGAAAAGTTACAAATACAGAAATTTTTTTAAAAAAAATACAAGAAAAAGAAGTTTAACTTCTAGGCACGCGGGATGGTCGATTTACAAGGCTTCATCAAGCATAAACTAGTGCAACTCTAGGACACTATACACACAGAAATACAACACGTACACAACATAAATACATAGTAAAACAAATCAGGCCATCATCATTTTTTGGAATTCATGAAAATCGAGTACTCCATTGCCATCAAGGTCAAATACTTGAATCATAGCAATGCACTGTTCTAGAGATTTTGAATCGCCTAAACGATTAAATGCCTGTTGCAACCCTCTTGGTGTGATGCACCCACCACCCTTATTCTCCCCTTCAAACACCTCGAAAGCCCTTCGAAGATCATCGTCATGATCAACATTGTTGTCTCCATCTACCAATCGGGTGAAGTCACTAAAATCCAGTAAGTTGTCATCATTTGTGTCAAAATCTTTGATCACCCTTTGAACATTATCAGAAGACATAGACTCGCCTATGGAGGCGAAATATGCACCAAGTTCTTGGCTTGAAATCTTGCCATCTCCATCCTTGTCAAAGTAGCGAAAAACTGTTAGAAGCTCTTCTTCTTTTTTGGACTTGGACTTTAAAAGAGACTTGGATTTTGAGACAATGCGAGGTAGAGTACTTGTTATTAGCTTAAAACTTGGGGTTCTGGGGAGCCATTTAGAGGGTTTGGATACAGTAGCAGTTGCCATGAACTTGTGCTAAGCAAAGACTAGTCTATAGCTGTATAAATAAGCAAGTTACAGCTGATGGAGGAAAAAAAATTGATGGGATATATGATTGAGGATTTCAAGAATGGCTGAACAACTTGAGAATAGAGGCAAAAAAGAGACTTGCAGCGAAGTTGCGTAGTGAGACACTGGACAATGGACACAATTTGAGAAGGTGCTGTGCAGCTTCTTGGTTCCTCCAAGTTCGAGACAGTAGTTTTTGGATCGAGTGAATTTTACTTAAAAGACTGTTACCAAGTAACTTTTGGTTTCTTTCGAACGATTTTTAGTATTATTATATGCACACCCTATTCTTACTAGCCTACAAAATCCAACAATTGGGTCATCTTTTTACAAGGATGGAGCTAAAAGAATACGAGAATGGATCCAGGAATTCCCTCATCTATAATTGAACTTTTGAAGAAAAAGCGCTCAATGTGAAAGGAAAAGCAAACTTCCCTTAGCCTTATACACTATATCCTCAATTTGATGACACAGGGTGTGTACTATTTGACTTGGAATTAATCCAATTTGAAGTAAAATAAAATAATTGTTCTTTTAAAATGGAAATATCTCATCATAAAAATCGAGGGATAAAACTACAAATATAAATATTTAACTATATGGCCATGGAGAATAATTATAACATAAATATAATTTTTTATTTTTTAATATAATCGAATTGATTTTTATTTTTAACTAGTGAACTTGTTTTCTAAATTTTTATGAAAAAAAAAAAAGATTTCTAAGAAATAGAAAATAGAAAATTATTTTTATGAACAAACATGCCTTAGAGGATTGTCAAATTAAAAACATAAGAACAACCTAGCCCAAGCCCAATCGTAAGCCCGACCCAATCCTTATCCTCAAACCGGTTAATAACTCATTCTCCCTTCGGCGGACTAAAAAGAAAAGTGTCGGTTCTGGATGGCAATTGGTTGTTAAACTTTAATCAATTTCTGGGGTAAAGATTGACAGAAATCCTAACTAATGGCTCAAGTTTGTTTTATTTAATTTTTTTTTTTGCTGTTGCTATATTTGCAAGTATAACTTTTAGAACTAATTGTGTATTTAGTGTTGTGATTAAAGTGCTTTTTTAGCATGGATTTATAAGAAAGAAAAAAAAACACATTAGATTTTTAGTTTTGGTCCAAACTATGATTTATCAAAAGCACACCTTAAAGAGAGATGAGATTAGAAGAGGTCTATTTTCTCTTTATCAGAGATGTTGAGTTTGATTACTGAGTATGGCTTTTACATTTAAAAGGAAGTGCTTTACTCTGGGCTAGCAATTATAATTTCAATTAATTGTTCAAAGGACTTTAAGAAACTTAATTCCAAACACAATATGGATAGCAAAACCGAGAAAAGTGCTCAGAGTAGTTACAAATGCAGACACAAGTACGAGAAGAAAACTATTGAACCTAAAACTAAATCTTGAATCATGTTTGCCGTGGCTTCTATATGACTACAATGTGCATGGAAGTTTTCTCGTTTTGCATACTAGCATATGCTGGTTAATTTAGTCTCCATGCATCATAAAGGACATAATTATTCAGTGGCTTTTGGACTTTTTAGTTCCAAAATGTCCTCATCATCTCTGGATGTACTGATGTAATTGCTTTTGAGCACTCACTGACTACTTATTTTTCATATATTTGGAACTGAAAGATTGCTATGCTTAAGTTCAAATTGCAGACTGAGAGTATTGAGTTAATTTTTTGTGTAAGAACTTGTTTCCTGTCTCATAATTGCATCATTGCCTAGAGCAATAATATATCTGTCCTTTTAAGTGCATATGCTTTTGAAATACTGCTATTTTAACATGTAAAACCTACATCTGGTGTAAATCAAAATAGTCTTGTTTCACAGGTTTAGAAGATATATATTATCCATGGCAATGTATCAAGCAAGAGGTGATGAAGCCAATCCATTGTCTGTGTTTTTTTTTGGTGAAGTTAATTAATGCCCAATTGGTAGCTTTGAACCACCTCGTGCACTGGGTGAGCCCTTTTTTCTTTGCTTTAATTAGAAAATGGCTATTCAGCTATTAGTTTTCCATGTTATCTATTCTGTAATTTTCTTGAAGACGTGTTGCTTAATGTCAATTCTGATTCTACATATAGGTGCTTGGTTGACACATCTGGAAGCCCACCTATAGCATAATCATAATATATTCAATCAAACATTATTATTCCACTTCTGAAGGCCCATATCTGATACTGGACATCTAAACTGCTGCTTCAATGCCATCTGCACAGCGGCCCAGAAAACATTCCATTGCTAGGATCAACTTTTATGACATTATAGATTGTAGTCTTGGAAAAATTAAAGAGGATTGGTCATGGCAAGACATGATTATTTCTATTTGCTACTACTTTCAGCTAATGTTGGCACTTCAAACTATTCCTACTTCTTATTATATGTTATAGTTGTCTTTCTCACGGATACATCAGCTGTCCTGTCCACCTTCTTGATACTGGAAGTAATAAAGATTTCTTTCCGATTCTGAAAATTTTAATTTCACCGATGATATTTCTGAAGGGCATAGCATTAAGAAACACTTGCTTGATAATGCAGTGCCACCTTGTTTTATATTAAAACAAAACTTAAATAGATTTACAGTCATATAGTGTTTGGAAATGTTTAAAATTCCATTGTCATCTTTGTCAGGACTAGGTCACGATAATATTTTATTATATTGCAGATGTATCATAGAGATGAGCAGGCATCGCAATTAAAAACTCATCACATTATTATATGCTCAGTTTGAATTAGTCATTGCCCCATAACAGATAGACACAGATTTGAATGAAACTGATCCTACAAATTGTAGATTTTATTTTGCTGATTTTGATTTAAACCATTTTCCCCCATATTTACATTTGTGAGAAGATGCTGATCAAAACCATAATTTGAAAAGTGGGTATCCATTAATTATATGGACAAAAAAAAATCTTAAAAGACCAATTCATAGAGATATAGCTTGTAAGGTACATTCTGACCAAGAAGAAACACAGGCTTGTAATATAAAAGATTACTTATAGTTAGATGCTGAAGTTTCATCCTTCATTTTCCATACAATAATATCATCATCAGAGAGCTGGCTAATGAGAGGTACATTTACAGGACATGAAAGTCCAGCCTATGATATAACAGAGCGTAAATGTCACGAAATAAACATCTCTTTCAGGTGTTATAGGAGTTAGACTTTGTTGCTGATCAATCGCTCTCATTTCTGATGCAATTCATTGTGACTTCCAGGAATGTGTCTTCATTAATCACAGTTGGAAAATTAATTAATGGGCGCTGTAACAATCATACTTCATTGTTACTGCCTAAAAAAATGTCATAGAGAATAGGTAAAACCAGATGGAGTAATTAATAATTCAGGGTTTTTAATGAAGTAGTTGTAATTTGCTTATTTATTTATTAAGGGAGAATTTAGTCCTATGTCAACAACAATAATAGAAATAATATATAGTAAACAGAAAGGTAAGTTTCATCTTAATTAATTTTGGCGTGCAACTTATTATATTAGAGCCTTCTATTAATTAATATTAAAAATTAAATGAAGAGATTGAAAATTTGTAAATTTAAAACACATTAATAGTTGGTAGAACGGAAAGGTATGCCTTATCTAACAGAAGGGGTTTACTTAGGATTGTAGTTTTAGGCAAATGCATGTGAAATAAGGCAGTAAGCATTGCCTTTTGCCAGGCCAAGAAGCATGCCCGTCTTCCTTTGATTTGCCACTTGTGAAAAAAGCATGCCACATTTTAGATTTGGTCGTATAAAAGTATATCCTAACTCCCATAAAATCTAAGGGATGCATTGTCATATCAGACTTTTTAGCACTTCCCATTAGTTAATTTTTACTGAAGTTGCTCAAATCATAAGATAAGGAAGCGGGAAACAAGCTAATAATGTAGTTTTGGATGGATTCATGGCAACAAAAATTATATTAAATACTTGGGACCCTTTAGCTTATATCTTGAGATCCATGTGTTTCAACTTTATTACCTATTTCCGGATTTGTGAAAATGAAATTAACTATTTTAAGATAAGATTATAACAGATAAGAGAGCTACCACCACATATCATAAATGTTGTAGAATCACTAAGCATAATTCCATATGCTTGGGCAGTCTAATGAATATATTGTAAAGAGATAAAAGACAATTACGAGGTGATGACATTTATATATGATATGTGCTATTATTCATATAATAATGTAGTTCATACCCTTATATATTACAAATGATATCATTTCAGGAAAGTGCAAATGGTCCATTACATGTCATGTGATAATGGCTAAATATTTAGACATCACTCAAAATTATCTATGTGACTTAAATTAAAGATTAAAAACGGTTGTAATTAAATATGTGTTTAAGGATAACATATATCACAATTTATATATAATCAATAATTTTGGACTCGATGAGATAATATTATTTAATATATGTGTTAAACGGTAATAAATATTTTAAGTTTTATTTGAATATATTTTATTTTTATTGAAATTTGTTATAATCTTTTTTTATAAAAATAAAAGACATATGTATATTTAATTAATTTTTATTTATTTCATTAATTATATCAAGTTTTAAAATAAAAATATTAATTTATGCTGAAAAATAAATAAATTATATAACCCCATATGATAGAAATAAGCTGTTTAAATTGAAATTATTTCTATTGGAAATTTAACCCAATTAATAAATTATGATTAAATTCCAAATTCAAATCCACAATTACTTTAAAATCAAGTGAATCCAAATAAACCATAAAAAGGAATTGTGAAGCAATATATAATGTTATTTTAGAGAAAAAAAATAAATTAAAAAAGAGCAAAATCAGAATAAAAATGGCATCAAATTCAAAGAGGAGAAAAAGAAAAACAAAGAAACAGAGGCCACAATGGTCATGCTGGCAACCATCACAACTTTCTTCTTTAGAAAACGCGTTGTTATGTACAAAACGACGTCATAAACTCATTATTGATTTTCTTTTTCTTTTTCTTTTTTTATAATTGATTATCTGAAGAGTCAATACGTTAAAATCTTTCTTGCTTTCTTTACTTGATTAAGGATTTTTAAAAATAATAATAAAAGGAGTTTATTTCACCAACTTGTGCTTCTGTACTACTCGAATATATATATATATATAGTCAAATTATTATTTTATAATAAGTTTGTCCAAATCAAATTTCGAAGACTTGCTTCTGTAAAAGTAAATACCTAACCAATTCGTCTGTAATAATATAAATTGTAAGATCAAAAGTAGATTAAGGGTTTTTTTTTAATCTTTTTATTTGATACGGTCAATGATGGAAATTTTTAAGAAATTATAAATTAATCTAAATAAATACATAACTGTTTAGTGTTGTCAATGATAATAATTGTCAATTTATTCATTATTCTCTCTATTATAAAAAATATAGAATAATATAAATGAAGCATGCAACATCTTCTAATTTAAAAATAAAAAATAAAAAAATTAGGACATGTATCACTCTTAATTAAAATAATAATATCATTAAAGGGTTGGTTATGTTTCAATTCATAATTAATAAAACATTAATACTGTCTTCGTGATGTTAAATTCTCAAATCAGATAAAGAAGATGATAATTCCAAATATAAATTCATTGATATTTTGTGTCAGTACATAATGTTATCACTCTTAATTTCATATATATTTTGAAAAGATGAAAGCATTAGTTAATAGGAGTATTAAATTTTCATAAAATAATACTCGATAGTACTATTCAAGCAACATCTATCGCTTTTCATATTTCAACCAACAATAATACAATTAACATTTCAAATATTACACAAGAAATTGTTTTTTTTTTCATTTATAAATCTTGTAGTCCTAGCACGAATTAATCATTAAATATGATATATGTAAAAAATTAAACTATAATATCATTTAATTGCAAAATAATATATATATATATATATATAATCAAATAAATCACTCAACGTCAATTAATCACATAGTGAACCACTTTAAACTTAATGAAGCCAGCAAAACAATGAGTGGTGGATCGCAAAGTTCTGTTATCCGTGCTTTTCACTTTAAGAAAAATTATATCATTTATCACATTTTTTAGATATTTAATATTTTTATATTTAAGATTTTTTATTATTTATAAAATTATATAATAAATTTATAAAAAGTTATATATATATATGTTATATGAATTCGATAAATTTATAATTAATATAGAAATTCTTATAAATTTAAAAATATTTGAAAAAATTAATGAATTTATAATTTTTTAAGTCTTCTAATAATTTTGTAAAAAATTAAAAAAAAAATAATCTAAGGTGCCCTCCTCGTAGATAAAAGAAGGGGGCAGAGTTTGGGAGTAGAGACCCTCCCAGATACAGAAGTAGGGTCCATATCCAAAGACTTTTTATGTTTCTAATTCGGATCAATTACCGTACAGCTTTTCTTATTAAATTTATGCTGCGTTTCAGTTGTACAGACATCCAGCGTCTCCATCTAATTTCTGTCGTTCCATGTTCATTTCCTTTGCTCTACCGACACTTATTTTAATTTTCTTAATTATTTACTCTGCTTATAAATTTAATTTTTCATTTCCTTTTTCTTAATTTAATCATCCAATATATTACAATACTAAAATTACAAATTCAATCTAAATTCATACCGGATTGATGCATTAAAAAAAAGACTGCTATCATTTAATTTTACCTCTTAAAAATAATTTTGCATTTTCCTTTTAAATTATATTTTAAAATAAAAAATTACGGCAGAGTGGCAAGGCATGGCATCTTCAAAGTTCGACTACTTGGCTAATTAAGTCTTAACTTGGATGTTAGTTTACTAATTAAAATGATAATCTTAGAAATTCAGTAATCATGCGATCAAATTTTGATATTTTTAGATATTTAATTTATTTTATTCTTCAAGTATTAATTATAATTAATTAAAATCATATTTTGTTTATCAGTAAAGAATTAAGCCCTACCAAAACTACGGAGGTCTCTCTAACACGAGCACAATCTAAATAAATTAAAATAAATAACTATAAGGTAAAATATTAAAAGAGAAGCTATATAGCAGAAAAAAAAATTCTATTGAAAAGGGAGAGAAAAGTTGGATGATTATGAAACCATGTTTTTAGTAAGAATATATGCACATATAATAATTAGATCTTATCATATGTTAAAATTCTATGATCAATTGAAATTATGAGAAGGCATTTTACATGTAATATTATTATTTTTTCAAATTATGCATTGAAAAAGAAATACAATAATATATTTATTCTTCTAAATTAAAAGGTAATAATTATTAGAAATATATAGCTGGCATGGATAATTAATTTTATAATATATGGGGAATGATTGATGCGGAAGGCATTTGGCAACTTGTGCTTTTTTTTCTTCCCCGCATGGCAACTTTTTCATAGTGGTTGAACATGTCCGTACCAATAGCAAATTTACAACACTCTTAGTTATTTTCTAATAAAAATAAATAAAATAATTTAATCCTTTATTAGATCAAATTCTTTAAAAAAAAGTTGGAATTAAGAAATTTTAATTTTTGATTTTCTGCATTCTGAAATAATTAAGAATTCAAATGTAATACTTATTGAGTATTATAATTAAAAAATGAAGAATAAGTTCTAAATATATTATTTAAAAAATATATAAATTTACCGTTATTACTTAACTTGAAATATAATTAGTGTCATTAGAAATTTGATATAACTACTTTACTTTTTGGTTCATTAATTAGCGGTTAAAGGTTTTTATTTGAAGTTGCAGCAAAATTAACAAAAACAAAAGAATGTGTCTAATAATGCTTTTTGATAGTTTATTTGTTATTTTGATGTCTAAAGACAACTAGACAAGTGAAAAAAAAGACGGCTACTATATATATATATAGTTATTTTATTTTATTTCTTAATTAGTTCGACAGTTCACATCAGTTGGCAAAATGTCTTTCCAGCCTTTCTAATTACTCATACCAAGTTATATTTAAATCACTAATTAAATATGTATACTGTATTTTTTTTTTAAAAATGTATTAGAAAAAAGTTAGTTAGATACAATTGCTTCCTTAAGTTTTCAGTTAGATTTAGAAAAAGAAAGATGAAATTAAATTTATTTACTACATAATTATTGATGCTTCCAGCACAATGAAGCTGCAGTATATATCATGGATTGAAGAACAAAAGTAATTTAACAAACTTGAAAAAATTAAATGATATATAATATAACAGTAGTTAAATTTATGTAGCAAAATTTATTCATTTCCTGTATATTATAGCACCATAGACAGCAATAGAAAAGAAATAAGAAAAATGGCAGAAGAAATAATTAATAGTTAATTAACAAGAGCAAAAATATATGGAAGCAAAAGAGTAATTTGTTTGTTGCTATTATTATTATTAAACAAATTAAACATAATGAAATGATGAGAACAAAACTGCTCTTTAGTTTACAATTAAACATAAATTCCGAGATGGAAGTTGTTCATGGCTCATCATCTCTTAGCTTCTTTTTATTTCTTACTTGACAATTTTTTTCAAAAAAAAATTAATAATAATAAAGAAAAAAGTCTGATTATTTTTTTCTCTGTTCATAACAAAAATGAGAAATTTGACAGAAATTAATTTTCTGATGATCCATAGATGTATATGAACACCTGCATACAATAATCTACAACAACATTACTACATACCTAAGATTTAACTTCTTCTTCTGTATATAATTTGACTTCTTCTTTCTCTGACTACGAGATTCCAGTAATTTGCATTTTCTTTATATATGTTGCTTTCTCTTCAAGAATCCAACGAAAATGGAGTTTGCAAGAGATCGTATGGAGCCCATAGAGCATCCAAAGGACAAGGCCGGTTAGCGTCGAATCGAACCCATGGCTTCCCTTTACCACTCCAATGCAAGAGACTAACTGGACCTGGATGCATATCTCTACAAAGACCTCTAAAATTATCTCCGCCCAGACCATGTTGGTTCCATCTGTGATCTACTGGCACAATATTTCCTGCAAATACTAGTAAAAATGGCGGTAATGAACCGAGCTCGTATATTCTCATTCTCTTTTGTAGCTCCATCCACTCTTCAATTTTAGTTGTATAATCACCGGCTCTCCATCGATCGAGATCGATCACCATAACTCCAGTATTGAAGTAACAGGCCTTTCTATCCGCAAATGTGAGTGATAGAGAAGGATTTAACCAAAACGTCGGTGTGAAATATGATGTGAAATTCGCATTACAATATTCTGGAGCTGCAAGTACTGATTTGTCGCCTAATGGAGTAGCCGCGAGCTTGTCAATGTCATCGACGAGAACTAAGTCCGAGTCGAGATAGACCACTCGGCGGACGCATAAAGGAAGAATATTAGCCAAGTAACTGCGAGCGTAATTCAGAGGACAATCTAAAGCAGAACGAATTGAGGTGGAGATGAGTCTTGACACGGACGAGTCATCAAATGTATTAACTCGGAATTTCAGGTAAGGGAAAGAGGAAGAGATGGTGAGGCGAAGCAGAGAGGTGTTGGCAGAGACGGAGGCGACAAAGTGGAAAGCAATATTTTGGGGACAAGAAGTGTGCTGCAGAACCGAGAGAATTGCCGCCATGGAGCCGCGGATGTAGGCTGTATCTAAAGTCATTGCGACGTGAACAGCTTGATCGGAGCAAAAGATACTGGGATCATCAACGTTGTTTAATTCAGAATCAGGATCGTCATCTTGATAAAATGAAGGGCAATCAGGGGAGTTATAGAACTGCGGGGCTTCTTTGAATTGCTGTACAATAGGAGTCACGGTGGTCGAAGCAGGGGCGGCGACGATGGTGGCATTGGTGGTTAAAGATAAAAAACCGACGAGTAATAGTACGGCGGAGATCAGTAGTTTAAGCATTGGCAGGATTTGTTATTGGGTTTGAGAATTTAAAAAAGTGAGAAAAGGATTGTACAGTATGTTTGGGTTTTGATTGGGAGAGATGTGTGGACTTAAAAAAAGAGAGAGTTAAATATAGATTGATTTTTATCTATTAATTAGTTACTATATATCTCATTATTATATTTATAAAAAAAATTGTTCTACTTAAATTATTATTTTATTAAATCAAAAAAGATTATTAGTTTTTTTTAGCTGTATTCTTTTTATTAGTGATATAATTAATAAAGTGAGTAATTTTAATATTAATAAATTAATAAATAATATATTAGTTTAATCAAAGTAATTTTTTAATAAAATTAAAAAATATAATAATTATTTTTTAATATATATATATATATTAAAGTCGATAATTTGAATAGGAGAGGAATTATTATTAATTTATGAAAAGAGGGGTCATAGAGCTTTTTTTTTAAATCAATTTGAATTGAGAGTTTATTTTCTTGTGTTCACATTTGTAGTCTCTTTTGCAAATTGGGTCCATTTTTTATGTCCCACAAACTCTCCTCTCTACTTATAATTTACAAATCAAACTTAATTAACGAAAAAGAAAGTTTTTAAGTTTTTTTGAATTTCAAGTGTACTTTTCTTTTTATCTTTTATGCTTATCATAACTCAAATGGGGTTTTTAAACTAAGTCCGAAGATAAAAACCATTTTTAAAATTTCAACAGTTTGTTACTAAAATTGAAAATTGAATTGTTCGATGGGTATTAGTTACTATTATTATTATTATTATCCGCACAAAGATTCTAATTAGCTGTTGTTAATAAGTCTAAAATGGTATTAACTGGCTCTAAATCACCGTCAAATGAAGATAAAAATAATAAGAAAAATTTTGTAACACGCATTTGAAGATTTCAACCCTACTCTTAATTAATTAAACTAATAATGAACTCAGTTAAAAAAAATAAATATAGAAAAATATTTCTGATTGATTGGTAAAAAAAATTTCTACTAATGAAAAATTTTGAATAAAATGATGGTTATTGCTATTTGTAGTTCCTGTAGAAATTTTTTCATTTTAAAATGTATCGAAAATGTATCGAAGCATTCATACATAATAATAATAATAATATGAATTTTTTATTCTAAGAAAAGAAAAAGAAAATAAATTCTATAATTTTGCACGTAAGCATTCGAATGAGGAATTAGCGTGTACGGACTTTTTCTTTATGCCAATTGCAAAGAAAAGATAAACGCGGAGAGAGAATTGTTAACATTGTGGTCCTATTTATGATATTTTCACAAATTCTTATTATTCTTTTTTTTTTCCGAGAATCACAATTTTTCTTTTTTAAAAAATATATATTATATCACCGCTTTTCTTCTACATTTTTTTTATTGAAATTCAAAAAAAATAAATACCCAACAAAATCTCAATCTCAATCTCAATTTGATTTAAATTAAATTAGATTTATCTATGTCTCTCTTAACTATATTCAATTAATATAAATAAATTAAAAAAAGTTTCATTGAAAATTATATGTGATTTTATTTTTTCTTGAAGCAAAAACGAAATGAAAAATAAATATTAAGAGAGGGGGTAGTTGATGGTTCATGGTCTCAACTATCTCCACTTCCCCTTCAAATGAGTTACTCCATCGCCTTCAAGGAAAATTATACTTGAGCAACCAAATAGTTAAAAAAACAATGCCTTGAAACCCAGTTTGTTCTGATACTAGATATGTTAGTAATTGGACATTATTTGCATTTTTTTATGCTATTTACCTAGCTAAAATCCATTACTAATTGTATTATTATAACATATATATATATATAACATAGCACACAAGTTATGAATAAATTAAGCTCAGCCCAATTTGCTAAATAATTATACTAATTCTGGCTAATCTATGTCAAAAGATTTAATGTAAAATTAGCCAAAAGTATTAGACTAACAAAAACTAGTGTTGATTAAGCTATAGCTTAGACAAGACAAAATTTGGACACTAAAGTTGAAAAGGAAGTTAGATTTTAGAGTCAAAACTCGTCGTTATGGACAAAGAAAGGGACGTGGAAAATTCTTTTGATAAATCATTATTATTAGTATTAGGAACACCCATTTGTACTTGGACTACGATCACCAAACCAAACCTTCATTTTGTATGTAAATGTTACGTGATCGCCCTTTAACTTTAAGGTAGGTTTTGGTGGAAATAATTATTAATTAAACTTTTAAAATATTTTGTTAAAAACAATTCACACATTAATGAAAAGTTTAAAATCATTAATTATAATATCATATATAAGGGTGGTTCATTAATTTCAGTGGCTTAAAAATAAAACTAATGAAAACCATGGTGAAAAATAAAATATATAGAAATTAAAATTTTGTGACCTAAAATTAGAATTTTATCAGTTTTCGGGTTGAATCAGTCCATAATACTATATATTATAACATTGAAAAATAGATCCTCTCTTTCTCAGAATAATAATCGATAATAAAATAGAAAGTATATTTCTTTATTTCTTTATTAACTAAATAAGTATTTCAAAAATATGAGTTGACATATACAGATTGCAAGGAAAATGTCAATTTCAAAAACCAAATTATCACATGAATTAGCTTCAAAATTGGTTATATCAAATCAACCAAAACAAAAAATACTAACAATATTAATAATAATTCCCACCTTTGCAAGTTATAAACTATTCGAGGAAAGCAACTATTCCAAAGTGCCAAGCTCTATTAGCTTTACCAACAAATTAGCACCAAATCTCATAATAGAGGACTAAGCAACCCATTGAGATTCCAGAATTAAGAGTTCCTAATTGCAACTTTATTAAGAATTAACTCTCACTAATCACAATTATCTGGAGTCATAACCAAGAAATCACACAAAAATTTTACATTGAATAACCAGACAATGCACAAACCTTTAGAGACTAGAAGCAATGAATCTAATTCAAAACATAACCTTCTTAATTATAAACCATTTCCCAAAGCAGTAAATATTGCACTTGCCCATGACTTTCAATCAATACTGATTTCATTTAGTTACTTCCAATTAATATTTTAGAATTTTCCTCCACTATTTATTAGTAACATGTATGATATTATTTATAAAATATAAATACGAGTAATTGTTTGCATAGTGAAATATAAATATAACCTAACCATAAATATATATATATTTTTGAATAATATAGACTTAAAATCGATTTTTCCCTCAAAATTTCATGTAGTTTTTCTGAAAGACAGTTAATAGTTTTCTTCCTAAAAATTTCTCACTATTTCAACTAACAACATTCACTATTTATCCTATTTTTATTTTTAGTAAAGAAAATAATATTATTTTTGAACTTGCGATGGCTGCAACTATTATGCAGGGATGTCAAATAATTATATCACAGTAAAGAGAAGGGTACGAATGAATAAGAATTCATTAGTCATTTCTGCAATTATTACTGCATAATCCATCCATAGATGCATTCAAGTTTCAAAGTTTATATCTCATAGAGTCAATAGCTCCATAACTGCACCCAGAAACTCATAAGAAAGACAGATTTAAATAATAAATGAATACAGCTAAGGCAAAGACCATGAACTTTCCCATGTTCAACCCTCACCAATTGAAATCCTAGTCCTTGTCTAGCTGCCTTTTATTTTGAATTTTTTTAAAAATTTTATATATTATATAAGTACCAAAAAATATATAATATTACTCTTATTTATCGAACTTATAGATCAAATCCGGTATCCTCTCAACACTAAGGTCCTGTTTGGTTTAGCGATTTCATGCAGCTGATAGCTGTTGTTGATAGCTGGTAGCTGTTGCGGATAGCTGTTAGCTGATGAATAATGAGCGTTTGGTAAAAATACAGTAATCTGTTGTTGTTATTGTGTAAAATGACCAATAAGGATATAATTTTAAATAAACTCAAATTTTGAAAATTTAAATAATAAATATATTTATAATAAATTTAAAAAATATAATCTACCAGCCACAATAAAAATAGATTGATGCCTTTTTTTTTTGGTAAAATTTATTAGTAGCTTTTTTTTTTCAAAAAAAATATTAGTAGCTTTTTTTTGTAAAATATATTGCAATTCTTATATATTCGATTAATTAATATATATATAAAAGATTGACGTATAAATCATTGATTTGGCACATATCGTTATACTTTAATAATCACACGTTATAAGTTTAAATTAAAGGTTACAGATATTAATATTATCTAATAATTCAGGGTTAATATTGTCAAATAAAAAAACTATCAGCAGCTGTTTGAAAAAGCTCCTTCTCCTAATTTTTTAGAAAAAACTAGGAGAAGGAGCTTTTTCAAACAGCTGCTGTTTGAGCCTTCAAATAGCTAACAGCTGCTGATAAAAAAGTTAACCAAACACATATTATTTAGTTGATTGACTTGAAACAGCTATCAGCTGCCTCAATCAGCTAAACCAAATACCCCCTAAGACCAAATTCTTGTATAAGAAAATATTTCTAATCCTATTGAGCTCTTAAATGTATGAGAGACAAATATTTAATCGAGCTCTTAAATATATGAGAGATATATATTTAACATAGCAATCGTATGATAAATATTGATATATATAAATTTTTTTTTATTCCTGAACTATAAATAAAGATGAACCTTACAAATAAAATGATCTTTTTAACTCTTTAATGCATTTATCTGCAGATAAATTAAATAATAATTCATACATTAATTTTTTTTACTAAAATCAAATTCATTCTCTTATCTTATAGAAAGGTGAGCCAGCAGTAAAACTTAAACCCAAACTAAAAGTCCTTGAAATCTATGTCATTAATAATAATAATAATAATAATAATAATAATAATAATAATAATAATAATATGGTGAATATTTGCCATGGTCATAGACATGTAACCCACAATACAGAACGTGTGGGTCATATTAGGCAATAAAAGTCTGCTTCAATGAGAAGCACATGCTCCATATTGCCTTTGTCTACTTGCTCAATATAATCTTCAGTTCACTTGTCACTTATAATTGTCAACCGTACAAAATTTTCAAAATACACTTTATTTTATAAGTTATGATATTATTATAATAATTATTATTATTATAAATAAAATATATTTTTTCATTAGGATATAAATTTAAATAAATTAATTTTAATAGTTATGTTATTGATGTTAAAGATTACAAAATTAATTAATGAATATAAAAATTATATAACTAAAACGTTTTAAAATTAAATTATATCATTATTCGTTATAATATGATGATTTTTTTACCAAATAATATAATGAAAATTGAAACATATAATATATATACAGACAAATAAGTTGTTAAATATACAAAAAAATATTAAGATAAAAGTATAAACTATTCATTGAGTTTTTATTATAAATTAAAAATAATTAAATAGATAAAAAAATAAAAATGAAGAGTAAAAAGAAATGAATTTTTAACATATTATCCATATGTTATTATTTTATTAAGCTAAAAAATATAAAGTATTTTTGAAATATATATAATAATTCTTTGACTTGCCCATTTGACCTTTTTCTTACTTCAACTTTCAAAGGCGTCGGTGGTCAGTACAAACAGTAAAATACCAATGTGGTCAAACCTATAAATTTCTAAATAATAGTAGTAAATATTTTTTATTACTTTGTTTTTGTTTTTATTATTTAAAATAATTACGGAAGCAATATGCACTTTTTTTGTCCAAAAGCAATAAGCACTTCAATCTTTCAACACTCGCAGCGCAAGGAAGCTTCCGAATTTCTATTATTTTTTAAAAACCAAATCTCTTGTTCCCATGTGCCTCTCTCCTGCGCATAAATCAATGTTTCTCTATTTGTCTAAAAATAATTGACATGGCTATAAAAACATTATAAATTATTATAAAGGATTTGCCGTTCAGCCACTAAATTATTTAATTCCCCTTTTAATTGATGATAAATATCTTATAATTACTAATTTTGTTATTTTTATTTGATATAATTACATTATTTATGTTTAAACTTTTTAAAAAATAATTGAATTTTTTAATTTTTTAATATATAATTTAATTATTTTAATATATTACAAACAGATTACAAATAAAATACCATGTCACATTTTATTGACATATTGACACATGTTATATAATAAAGCAACTTTTAATTTATAATTGACTAAAATAATTAAATTATATATAATTTTTCGATTACAGCACTAAATTAATATTTTAAAAAGTTAAACAATTCAATTATTAAATTTTAAAATATTTAACACCTATCATTAGTGTAATTATAACTTTTTTATTTTCAATCTAGCCATATAAACTCTTTATATATACATATATATATATATAATTATTCTTTCTCTACATATTAATAAATAATATATATAATTTATAAGTTGCTACAATATAAATATCTATAAATTAAAAATAAAAATAGCACAGCAGGCACACATTTCAAAGATTAAAATAGCAAGTAACATGTTAAATCTTTCACGTATTAAGGAATTTAAAGATTGTTGAATATAAACCGCTTGAAATGGCATGAAAACGAGCGTTTGTAAGCCTAAACCTGGACCTCAATATATATATATATATATATATATATACTGTTTAGTACATCTCAGCCCCCCCCCTCTAGTTGCTTATACAACGGAGGGCCAACCGTGTATCGCACATCCTCAACAAACCAGCAAATATCACTTTTCTTCTGATATTTTTGAGGGGACGACTCAATTAATTCAAGGACATGTTAGTCTGCAACTAGCACAGAGAAAAAGAAGACAATATCATCGCTTGATTCACCTCCAATACTAACTATTACATTTAATTTTATTAGCTACCCATTCCTTTCAAGTCAAACAAAAACATCAATGTAAAAATCCTTATCGGCAGAAAGCCCTAAACATCATATATATAAACGCAGAGATTAGTGATTACTGATTAATGAAAGCAGCCAAGTGAAAGCAAAACTCAAAACGGCGAAGGGAGAAGAATTTGCGTGTTACTTTTATGCCAATTAAGCAACCCATGTGCATGGAAAGAGAGTTTGGACCTTTTGATTTTAACAGGGGCCACAATCAACAAGTATCTTTAGAACTGGTGGATCAGGCCTTTCAGCTAAAGAACCATTTTAGGACCGCGTCTTGTGCAAAAGGAAGGCAAAAAACAAAACTAAACATTCATGCTCTAAGTATGACAAGTTTCTATTGGGACCTACAGCCTTCACTTACTAGCATTTATTTGTTCGCAATAGATAGGCAAGGAACCCAATCTTATAGGTAACTCTTCCTAATTGAGATAGAATATTGTGAAGCAGAGAAACAACATATCGAACGCATATGTTTTGAGCTTGAAGCGTTCTCTGCACATTCTGATTTACTGATCCAACCTGAGCAAGCCAAAAGTAGCATCAAATCAATTGTAAATCTTATAGGACAAAAGATAGATATCCTTACAGAAAATTGATAAAAAACACGTAACAGAAACTGTCGATGTAATTGTGGTTCATCACCTTCTCAAGTCACACTGTCAGAAGGGTCCAAAAATCCAACAAAATTAATGACATCCAAGACAGGCAACATATGTCTAATCTGTCCATGAGCAAAAACTTCAGGCATACAAGATGGAAAACATAAATCCAGTTCCTCTCAAGCACCAAGGTTCTTGTCCAGGTTGAGACCAATCTACTCAGCAAGGTCTAGTAAACCTCTGAACACGTACATTCTGCAAGGCTTAAAAGTCCATCCATGGCATTCAATAGAGGTAAGATATGCTTAATCAGTCCCATATAAGCACATAAGAGAGGATGATCTCACTAGTTCCTTTCAAGACACCAATGACACCAGCGTACAAATACTGAAGAAGCCAAAGCAACTAATTTCAAAGCTACCATAAAAATCATCCAAAGCACCAAGAGATTAACATAATTACTGAAATTCTGAGCAAGCAAAGCATCTCATCCCAAATACAGCCATAACCACCCAAGGAACTAACTAATCCCTCTAAATTGCATCTGCATGTTCTGATAACCACATAAGCCCACTGCTCTGTTCAAGATTAGTTGTCTCACTAACAACCAGTAGCCATTCAGAGTAATAAGGAGGAACTAATTTGGTATCCAATTTATGGCTAATCCATCTTTAAAATTTTGCCACTAAATACAGGTATCCAGCCAACAAGAATCTAGCGGCAAATCCATCCAGCATCTTATGAAACAAATGTAAAGCATATTGCTACAAATCACTCAGCAAGTCATCAACCAAGTTGTTTACATGTGTAATCTATATCTACTAAACCAGCATTAAACAACAAACTATAATAGTGCTTTAAAACAGCAACTGAAACTCAAAATCAATGTCAGCTTAACCATACAATAAAAATCCATACTCAGAGAACCACAGCTAGAAGAACATTAAATTCATAATCCAAAAAATGCTTCTTAGTAATTCAGTGAAAATGCAACAAAAACCCAGGAAATACGCATCAATAAGAAGACTCACTAGCAAGCCAATAAAAACATTAAGGGTCTATAAATTGAAAGGGAGGTGTGCAGAAGAGATGGGGAAACAATAAAATTGAGCCATATAGAAAGAATTTAGGTTCACACATATCTTTATTGCATAATGCATAGTATTACCTGGGCACAGTCAGCAACCAGAGCAGTTCTTGTTGGCCCCACAATCACTATAAAACAGACAAGACTCAAACCTGTAATGCCATGAGGAATTGTTCTCCAGAAAGAATGTGTAAAAGGATTGAGTACTATACTTGAACCAAATGCAACTATTATGTGATAAATATAATGACCTACCCAAAACATTTGTAAGCATGTAAAGTAGAGAACTTGATACCATAAAAAAGACATACAAATTGCATTCCAAATAGCTAATGAAAATATGGAGAAAGCTATAAGAGTTCTGACAGTATACATTATGGACAATTTCCTCGGTACCAAGAAAAAAAATGCAATAAACAGATTTACAAAAACATAAGATTGACAAGCTCTAAACATCCATTAGTAAGCCTTAATAACCAATTTAATCTATTGCCAAACGAGGGCAAGAAGAACACAAAAACCAATAAAGAAAAGCAGCCTCTTCAGATAATAATCTTGCTGCCCCTGCCCTTGGTGTTGAGGATATC
This sequence comes from Garcia nutans, assembly GCA_947685225.1. Classification (NCBI taxonomy): domain Eukaryota; kingdom Viridiplantae; phylum Streptophyta; class Magnoliopsida; order Malpighiales; family Euphorbiaceae; genus Garcia; species Garcia nutans. The sequence continues at coordinate 57,494,714 of CANTUV010000039.1, forward strand.
CATGGGCATGGCCACCATGAAATGAATTTGAGAACCCATAAGGAAAGCCAGCAGCCACACCATACATGGCAGCATCAGGAAATCCATGCACTTGAAGGTTAAAAAGTGAAGGGATGAGTCCACCAAAAGCTGCAGATAACGTAAAATTCCCAAACCTAGCTGTCGCCATTGGTGCAAAACCTCCCAACCCTCCCATGAACCCAAACCCATGTTGGGCAAAATGATTTGGTTCCAGAGGAGGGGCTGTTTCAGGCCTCTGCCCAGCCGGACGGTTAGGAATATTAACACCAGGAATGGACTTTGATCTAGGGTCAGTCGATGTTTTACCCCTACCATATAAGGGAACCAATTTCTCCTCTTCCACCAGAGCCTTACAAACGGGGCATTCCTTGGATTGTGAGTGAAAGTGAAGCCATTTGTAAAGGCAAGGCCAGCAGAAAAGATGGCCACACAAAGTTACAATGGGGTCCTGAGCTAAGTCAAAGCAAATATTGCATTCAAAGTTACCAGCATCGCCATTACTGTTGTTGCTGGAAAATGAGGAGTTTTGGGGTGGCCTGCTTGTTGATTCCCCAAACCCACTTGCCATCTCTCAACTAATTACTCCAAAATCTCAAATGCCTAAAAATCACAATACAAAAATTAAATCAGCACTAGCAATAACAATGTCATATCAAACCAAATTTGAACACTAACAATTTCGAAACTACAATACTTTACAGCTTTACCCAACCTGAGCACAATCCAGTGTATAACACTACATTTAAAAGAGTTCACGAATATACCAAAAACAAGAGATTAATAAGGCTTTCTAAGATGGATTTATGCAATTAAATTCTACAATCTTCTCAGTCCAACTGTCCAAGGCTAACTAGAATTTAAAAGTAATATTTCCTAATTGAAAAGCAATATTTCCTAATCACCCAAAATAAATAAATAAATAAAGCCTCCAACTCAGAGTCAAAACACAAAATTCTCAGATCTTAATCTAAAATCGTAATTGCGTGAGACAGCATATAACATCTGGAATAAGACCAAATATTTCTAGAAGATCGGGGCCATGAGAGATGCTTATCCAAAAGCAAATCAAAATCCAGATTTTGAAAAGAAAATAATAATTTGAGATATGAATTACTGACCTTTATAGATAACAATAGAGAGAAAAGATCGACCGATCCACGAACCGATCGATTCCCCAACAAGTGAAAATGGAGAATGCGAGAAGCTCTGAAAATTCCTCAGAAATTACTTTGACGTCGAAGAAAATTAAGAATAAAAATTATTTTTTCCTTCAGAAAATTTCTTCGCCAAGTTAACTTCCCCTGTTTAACGCGTACCGGTTGGTTTTGGTATCTCCCGGGTTTTCCCCAGTTGTCACGTATCTAGTGGCCCCTCCAATTCTTCTTAGCCGTTCGATGTGTTAGGTTTTTTTCTATTTCAATGATTAACGGTTGAAAAACATTATTTCATTTGGGAATTGAGAAACCTTTTCCGTGATACAGTGCGGTGCACTACGCAGCAATTATCGAGTGTACTTAGACATCGTATGGTGTTACGTGTTTGGCAATGAGAATTAAGAATTGTATTCTAGAATATCAATTTCCCTCTCTTTCGTGTGGAATACACCAACCCCGTTTAGGATTAGCAATGAGGCGAGACAAACAGTGGGTGAATTTTGCAATTTTCACTTTTTTTTTTCTCTATTATTGGTTTGCTAATATGTACTTAAAATTTTTAAATGCAACATGTACTTAAAATTTTTAAATGCAAAACTAGTAAAATTATATATATATGGGATACAGAGAATTTCACCGATTAATCCAAATGTAAAATTTCTTCATAAATAAATTTTTTAATGAAATTTATTTGCAAATAAAATGAATTTCATATAAATTTATATTTAAACAATAGTGTAAAATTAATTAATATATATTTGGTGTTCAAAATTTTAAGTTATAGTTTGAAGGACTTAATAAACACAAATTTTAGATATTTTTTAAAATTTATTAAGGATTAATAATTTAAAATTATAATTATTTGAAAATTAAATTTTATATTAGCAATATTTAATTATTTAATTGTTAGTTATCTTTTACTAACACATAAATATTTAATCATTAGGTGTGCGCATAGAATTTATGTGGATCATATTTCTTGATTTAATTTATTTTATTTAAAATATTTGTGATAATCTAAATATTACTAAGAATATATATATATATAGGTTTGTTATTATGGATAATTTAAAAAAAGTGATACATGGATTTATATATTCTTTTTAAATGATACCTATAAAATATGTTTATATAAAAAATAATAGAGTAAGTTTTATTTTTTAGAGCCAATAAAAATATCAATTAATCACATAATGAGTGAAACACATTCTTACAATATTATCAAAGATATATATTTAAATTTAAGAGAGAGTTGAATCATGTCATAAAAATCGTTATTGCTGCTCAAAAGTAATATTGGCCAACTTGTATATTACTATATTTGTCTCTCAAAATATATAAGTTAGTTGCACATTCCAATTTTGAGATAAAAATCTTTGAATCGATAAAATGCATCCGCATGCTAATACATCAAATTATATTCTTTGTGAATACTTGAATGACACTAAAATTATAAACTAGGAAGATGATATTCTTCTACCCCCTATTCCAACATTCTCTAATTCTAATAAATATTCCATAAAGTTTTGCTCTATTAGCACAACAATTGCCTAATACGATAGACAATCCCCCAAGCCAATTTTGTATCCTCGTTAAAAATCTTACTTGCTAGATGTTGTCCCTATAAGCTCCATCTAAATAAATTTCAATCCAAACCACATGAGGCATGCTCCACCATATCCTTTCTTTTAGGACATCTATCAAACACAATATCAATGTCAAGATTTGTTATGGTAGCTCTCACCCAATTGATAACAATTTTGACCTTAATGCCAATAGGGATAATGGACTATGGCCAAACAAGTATTCATTTCTCCATTTCCATAACATTCAATTAGTGGCGGAATCAAAAGTTTACCGAGGGGGTCAAATGGTCGTGGTGGGTAGTGATGGTCGGCGGTGTGGTGGTTGCCTGGCTGGCCTGCTGTCTCGTGCTATGGCTGGTTTAATTTGGGGAAAGAACGGGGAGAGGGAAAAAGGAGAAGGAAAAAGCAGAAACGCAGCCCTTTTTATTTTTGAATCGGCCCAATGTTTCGCTTGGGTCGGTTTTTCTTTTATAAATTAACTCCCCGGGGTTTATTTATAAATAAAAAAAATAGTCCCTGGCGAAACGACGTCGTTTCGTCATGGACTAATTTATAAAAAAAAAATAAATATATTTGCAGCGAGGGATTTATCTACCCCTCGCTGCAAATCTTCTCCAACTCAGCCCCCTTCAACGGGGGCTGAGTTTCCCTCGACTTCACGCCTCCACCGAATTTTCTCCTTCTTGCTACTAGTGAGGAAGGGTCGTGTGACCCTACACGACCCCATGATTATTCTGCCACTGCATCCAACATGCGAAATCAAATATTACATCCCAATCACCATTACATGAGCTTCTGAATTGATTCCTAAATTCTACATAAATCAAAATTTATGAAGGCTACTAAAAAAAATATTTTTGTATGTGTTAAGTAAAAGTGGTTTTCAACTTGCCTAGTCTGACGGCATTGTTGTAATACATGCAATATAATTTTCATGTAAAACATTTTCTCGAGTTTTCTTGTCGATATTTATGAGAATGTAATATTGCACGCTTAACCAAATGAAACTTCTAACCTTCTGAAGCTCTACACACCTATAGATAAGCTTCCAAATACTATTCACCTAAACAAATGATAAAAAAAATGTAATTTTAAATATAATTAATTTATTCTACATTTTATTTTCTTCTTAAGTTATTTATGTAAATATTTTGTTGCATTCAAAAAAATATATTAAATATTTTGTTCTCTTACAGCATTTATAATCTTTAAATTTATTTTATTAAATTTGGATTTACTGTCAATATTTTGGATTTATTCAAAAATATAAAATAATCGATTTATCATCTAATAATCACCTAAATAGAGCACAAATTTACTACCAAATTATTATTTGTAATATTCTATTAAAATTATAAAGAATATGTAAAAATTAAAGTAATTCCATTATGTTTTTAATGTACTTTATATTTTTATTTTTCTATCAAAAATATATTATTTTTAATTATAAATAAATATTTATAATATATAAAAAATTAAGATAAACTAAGATTTAATCATAATTATTGAATCAAACAAGCTTTATATTATTAAGATTTAATTATAATTATTGAATCAAACTTAACATTTACAACATTTATTTTTTATAATAATTAATTTATCAGTGATAGAAAAAAATAAAAAAAAATGAAATGCGATTTGTAGCACCGACTTTCTAGAGCTCCAAATAATGTTTGAATGCTTGCAAAAATTGGGAGAAGCCCATATTCAATATTCGGATGTGTAACAGGAGCCTAGAAGATAGAGTACCATAACGAAAATTTTAGATATATTACATTGTATAGCATATTTTTTAATTTTTTTTAAAAATATTTTATATATTTTTAATATATTAAAAATATATTTAATATATATCTTTAAAAATTAAATATATCTTTAGTATACTAAATATATATTTAAAATATACCTCTAAAAGATATATTTTTAAAATTAAAAATTAAAAAGAGTATTTTTGAAATTAAAAAAAAACATATTTTTGGAAATATTTTTATTTTTTAGAATATTTTTGAAGAAATTCAAAAATTTTATCTTTAATTGGGTGTATGATCCATTTATCTATTTAATCAATAATAATATTATGTGATTTAAAAATAAAAATTATTTTTTAATATTATAATATACTTTACATATTGTTATTAGTTGAGTATATAGATAAGAAAATACACCCAATTCATATAAAAATTTCCCACGTGATAATTACTAGTTGCCTTGCCAATTCAATCCTTTTTAAATAAAGAAAAAAACATTAATTAACCTGTTTTTCTTACATTAATTATTTCTTTTATTTAAGAGTTGCTTGTAATTATTCACTTCTAGACAATCTTTGATATATTAACCATCTCACTAATTAATTGGGAATAAAATTGGTGATTTGATTTGATTAATACCTACGTTTGCACAATAAATCTATCTATCTATCTTTCTATATAATACCATATTAAATTCACTTAATTAAAATAACCGTTCAAAAAATTATTTTATATTATTATATATTTATAAGTTTTATTAGATATTTTTATTATGCTAATCAATGTATAGTTTTTTATTTTTTTAATTCACTTAGATATAAAAATTTTATTATTTTTTATATTAATAATTAAATGGCTAAAGATATAATAAAAATAAATACAGCTCGTATAATTAAGAAATATAAATTAAAAAAATATTAGAACTCTCACAAATTGAGAGTGAAAGACTGCTGATGCTGCTACTACTACTATTACTACTAGTAGTACTACTACTACTACTGATACTAATAATACTAATAATAATAATATTTGCTATTGCAAGCACTTCTCTTTTCTCTCGAAAACATTTGTAAAGCTAGAAAATACCATTTAATTAATTAATCAATTAGTGACATCTTTTATTCAAAGGGAACAAATGCCTGAATTACACAAAATTTCCACATGTTATCATTTGTCTTTTACATTATTTTTTTTGAAGGCCATTTGGTTTTTTACATTGAAGCAATTTAAAACGACATAGTTTATTCTATAAAAATAGCTAGAAAGAAAAAGCTTGAAATAAGACAATATAATAATAGATTTCTAATAAAAAAATGACACTATAATAGCAGAGAATCCCAATGTAAAATTATACGTATTTCCTTCAAAAAAATTATTAACATACTTCTAATATCTCAAAAACTTAGACACTTTTAATTATTAGTATTTTCCCAATTTCATAATAAGAGTCATTTATAAAAAAAAAATTTATCCCATTTAAACCATTTTATAAAATTAAGAAAAAATGATTTTTTTTCAATTTCATCCTTATTATTATTACATTAAATTTTCTATTTTTTATACTTTTTTTAATTTTCATTAAATATAAACATTAGTCACACAAAAATTTAGAAAAAATGCTCATAAAATTTATGAAGAAAATGAAATTATATTTATGAATTCAGATTTCTTAAAAATAATGCGTGTAGTTGTTATATAGTGATTGGTTAATGGAATGAAAAAGTATTTCAATAATAATATTGAGAATTGAAATATAAAAGGGAGTATGTTAATCCATTAGAAGTATTCTAATGAATTATGTTTATATTTTTTTTTGAACAATGAATTATGTTTACATTTGTGCAAGAGTCAAAAATCACTTTTACCATGGATAGAAAAATAATAATTTTATCCATTTTAAAATATTTTCAATGTCTAAAACATTAAAAAAATGCATTTTTAATATACTATTAGAGATATAAAAATATATCATTTTTTTATCTCTTATATTCTTAATTTTTATTAAAAAATGTGACTGAATGATCTAAGTTTTTTTTTTCTTTAATATGATTATTAGTCTTTTTATACACTATTTGTGATGCATGTTCAATTGATTATCGTATTCCATCTTTGAATTGAAATCCTATTTTTCGATTTTCCAAAACCAAAATCTTGAAATAAATCAAAGCTTATGTTAATAAATAATAGCAATCCGTTGAAAAGTCAGCTTTCAACTGCCAGAAATATTGTTTAATTTTCAATCTTCTATATAAACAATACGCTGACCTTCTTCAAAAAAAAAAAAAAAAAACAATACGCTGACCACCCATTCAAAAATTCCAGCAGACTACTTCTGAATATTTGTCTCCATTTGAGCACATTAGACTAAAAGCTGTATTTCTGCAACTTTCCTTTTCTTTCACCATTTCCGTATACTCTTCTTCTTGACTCTCTCTTTATATGCAAGAAACAAGATTTTGCCAGCGGTTATGGCACTGTCCACCTTACAAAGCGTCAAAAATTGCTTATCGGAGCACCCATCAATTGTAAATTTCCGATGGAGCATTACTCAAACATGGGGTTCAACTTGGTCTTTCATTTTCTCGGCTATCGCTGTATACATCTCTGCGGCCGTCACCCTCCACTTCCTCCTCTCTCTCCTTCTCAGTCGTAGCCGTAAAGTACCACTTGGTCCAATCCCAGCGATCCACAGCCTTATGGTGGCGTTGATCTCCGTCTTCATTTTCATCGGTTTACTTTTCTCAACAGCTGCTGAGATTCGTGACACGCGGTGGTTCTGGCGACGGACAAAGACGACAACTGCTTTCCACTGGCTGTTTTGTTTCCCACTGGGCACGCGCCCAACCGGACGTGTCTTCTTCTGGTCTTACGTTTTCTACCTATCTCGGTTTCTTCACCTATTTCGTACTTTCATTACAATTCTCCAATATCGTAAACTCACCTTCTTTACACTCTTTAACCAATCGATTCTCTTGTTGATGTCGTTTTTATGGCTTGAATTCTCTCAGTCTTTTCAAGTTTTGGCTATACTTTTAACAACTTTATTATACTCTGTAGTTTATGGGTATCGATTTTGGGTTGCAATAGGCTTGCCAAGAGCGCATTTCCTATTTGTAACCAATTGTCAAGTTGTGCTTTTAGGATGCAATCTTGTCTGCCATTTTTGTGTTCTTTCTTTGCATTTATTGAAAGGTGGGTGTAATGGAATGGTAGCTTGGGGCTTGAACTCTGCATTCAATGGCGTTATTCTGCTCCTATTTTTGCGATTTTACTGCAAGCTACATTTGATAAAGAGGAAAGCTCGTTTAGTTAGTGAATTCGAGGCTTCTTCAATGCATTTGCAATCTGATTCGGAGATATCAAAAAATGAAAAGGCTAGTTGATCACTTGACTTACTAGTCGATAAATCCCAACCTGATTGTCTTCAAAAATAAATTCAAGAATTACAAACTAAAATTTTTTTATCATATCATGTAAAAAAACGAGTGTAATTAGCATGTAATTAAGAAAAAAGTTAAAATGCAATATTATTATACAAAAATCAAGTTTTTTGAAAGATTTTTCAGATGTTTTCTTGAAGTGGCAAGAAGATTAATTAAAAGGAAGAGCAGTTATTGTCGGTCGAAGCAAGATCAGCATTTTGCTTGGGTCAACGGAAAGAAAAGGCCAGCCGCCATTGACCAGCTGCAATTCTTGATTTTTTTTCTCATTTCTTGAGTTTTTTTTTTATTATTTCTTATAGTTTTCAATGCCTTGCAAAGGTCACTAATTTGGCATAATATGAATTTTCTTTCCTTCTCGAAGGAAGCTTCGTATTGTGCTATATCGATCAAGGGTTAAATTAAGAGTGGAATTTGAATAATTGTTTTATTAATTTCTTGCAACATATATAATTTGTTTCTAGGTGAAAATGGACATTCTCGGTCCTTTTTTCACTATTGCCAGCTACTGCTATTCTATTCTATTGTATGTATATATATATACATATTTTTCTATCGGAAAAACAAGAAAGGAAGGTTCTATTATTTCTGCCAATTCTCTCGAGTCTCCTTCAACCTCACTTGTGAACGTGACCCTCTTTACTTGGAAAATAATTGCCAGCCTAGAATAATTGTTAATTCTCTATTGCAGTTGCAAGGGGCTATCTTCACGACTCAAAAAAAGTCAAGTCAAACGGCGATAAAACTTTCAACGGCCATAAAACTTCCATCGTCGTTAGCCAGTAAATAATTGCGCAAGCCAAGCCATGAAATATGATATGTTCTAGAAAGCAATCACCGACCTACATAGTACATATAATAAATTACTATAATGTTGCCGATATCTGCCACATTTATTAAATGATTTAGGTGGGCTTTTTTTTAAAGGCCAGTGAATTTTAAGGTCTCAATTTTTTAATTTTTTTTTTTAATAAAGGAAGTTATTTAAACCTCATAACCTGTTGCCCTCGAAAATTTATGATACATTAATTTAATTTGGTGAATAATGGAAAAATCCACAATCAAATTTCATTGTATATATATATATATAATAAACTCATAACAATTTAATAATAAATTTATAGAATATAATAAATTTTGTATAGATTATACAGAATTAATAAATTTTGTAAATTAATTAAAATTTTTGATAAATTATTTTGAGCTAGTAAATTTGTAATTTTGTAAAAAATCCAAAAAAAAAATACAATACATTATCAATAATCCTATACGAGGAATAAGCCGCGAAAGGGTACCAAGTGTTAGGCCTAGGTGGCCCATTAGATTTAATTGCAAGGCCCATCTGAATCTCAAAATAAATAAATAAAAGAACTCGGGAGTATATGGCAAGCGCATGTGATCGACCTCTTAGAATTATTGCTCAGTATAGAAGACAAAGAAAATCGATTTAGAAAACAATACAACCCTCAATAAATCCATTTTGTCTAGTTGTCTCCTGAGTCCAGCGGATTAAATCAGAAGCCAAAACTCCGTCGTTTATCCATTTATATTTGACAAATTAAAAAAGAAAATTAATAAAAAAAAGGCTTTTAGCTAAGCCAATGAGGTAACAAGAAGACAGTGAGGTGGATGTTTAGTTGTTATCGCAGTGACATTGTGTGGGAGAGGCTAGACTCGAATTCCCTGTTTCATTGACCTTCCATATTATATTCTTCTTTAATAGTATGCCAATCCAAAACGTCATCTTTTTCTACAAATCGAACTGCCTCTCTCTCCCTTTCTCTCGCTCGCTGTATTAGCTTTCTCTTCGAAGACGCGGTAATTCTATCAGCTCTATTTCAATTTATTCTTTTGCTAATTTTCAGAATTGTTTGTTTGTGTTGGTCGTTGGGAAGCAGAAACTTAATTGTTGATGTTCTTTGTTTTTTAATAATTTACCTCCGGATTAATTTCACCATCGTAATTGAAATTCAATACAGTCGTTGTTAATTTTAATCTATTTCAGTTATTTTTTTTTAAATAATATTGAAACAAATCAGAAGCTAAAATTGAAAATATAGGCGGATTAATGATTTTGTAATGGGAGTGAATCAGATGCAGCTATTGTGTTTTTTTTTTGGCAGAAAACAAAAAAAGCTGTTTGTTTTTCAAGATGTATGAGCTCCAGTTTTTCAACTGTTGGATCTAATTGCTAGAGATGGATGAAAAGACAGAGAAAAGAATTCTATTGAAATTTGACGCTTAAAGCAAGAACAATATAATTTGTGAATTATTTTAGAGTGCTTTATGTTTGATATAATTTATTTTTGCTTCTCAGATAAGATACAGAGAGTGTTGATGTGGTATACTCGTATAGTATTAATATTTTTTTTCATTAAATTATAGTTTTTGATTCTTGCATCTTTTTCAATGAAAAGGTACTCCTTTGCCCAATTTTGGGGCACCATAATAATTACTTATTTCGTGCACATTACTTATTCAATACTAAATGTTAGGTGGGGATTAGCTTCGATTTATTTTCTACTCAATACCTTTACCTTATAATTAAATGGCATCATGATTTTAATATACGTATCTTCTAGTTCTTTATGTGTGGATTTCTGTCTTTGTATTATTAAATGATGGGGACAGGGATTTCAAGTAACAGTTATATATATTGAATTGCAGCTGGCCGTAGCAGGAAAGGAGGTATTTATATAGGATCCTGGTAGAAGATGGAAGCTTTGGAACCTCTCAGAATTACTGATAGAAAAAAGCACCGACCCCTCACTCTTTTTAGGTTAACCAGGGGTGTAATATGTTTAATGGTGTTTTTTTCTACTTCTTTTATGTTTTTGATGTATTTTGGGCCTCCGGTATTCCTGACACAGCTTGCCAGCATAAATTACCGCAGAAAAGCATCCTCCTTTCTCTTTTCTCTTTGGCTAGCTATGTGGCCCTTTCTTTTTGAAAAGATAAATGGGACTAAAGTGGTTTTTTCCGGTGATGTTGTCCCAACAAAAGAACGTGTTCTGATTATTGCTAACCACAGAACTGAGGTTGATTGGATGTACTTGTGGGATCTTGCATTGAGGAAAGGGTCCCTGGGCTCCATCAAGTATGTTCTTAAGAGCAGCTTGATGAAGTTACCTGTCTTTGGTTGGGGTTTTCACATTTTGGAGTTCATTTCAGTTGATAGGAAGTGGGAAGTTGATGAACCCGTCATGCGTCAAATGCTTTCAACTTTTAAGGATCCTCAAGATCCCTTATGGCTTGCTCTTTTCCCTGAAGGAACTGATTTTACGTATAGTCTAACTTATCTTTTTCCTCCTCAATATTTCATTTGCATGCTTCTGCAAATCCTCATGATTAAATTTTTCTGAGCCGACCAAAAACCTGAACTGGTTTGGCTAACAATTAGAGAAGTATGCAATGGACGACTCTGTGGTCTCTGAGCAGTTCATAATATATTTTGAACAATTGAATTTCTGCGTTTGTACTAAGATTTATATTAGACCACTTAAGATTTTAACTTTTTGCTTGCATTTTTAACACAGAGAGCAGAAATGCCAAAGGAGTCAGAAATTTGCAGCTGAAGTTGGACTGCCAGTGCTGACAAATGTGCTGCTTCCTAAAACAAGGGGTTTTTGTGTTTTCCTGGAAGTTCTTCGAAATTCAACAGATGCAGGTTCTTTGAAACTATTTTACTGCTGTAGTTGTGGTTGAATATATTGGATTAAATCACACAGTCCTATACAAATTGACCAACTATAATTGTGTTTTCGACTCCGAGATAGGAGTATCCCAGCATAAGTGTAAATTATTTTCAGCATAATCATTATGATCATGCATCCTTTTTCTGTCCAATTAATAATTTTGGAACTTGGCATATCTTTGCAGTCCTATCCTGCTTACATTGCTTATGTTGATGACTATTCTGCTATGACTTTGAGCAACATTTTGAATCAGAGTACTCCATAGAATTTCAGGACTCCTTAGTGAATATACATTCTTGCTAGTGTTAGTACTAGAATTATAGTATGACTTCTGTAACAAGAGAAGGATTGAGAATAATTAATTATTCATTCTCACTTGGCCAATGAAGTTTTCTGTTTGAATTATATGATACTTCTCATTTGATTTTCAATCATATCTTTGGTATGAATGGTTAGACGTTCCAAAATCCAAAATTTTCTTTTTTATCCCATATTGGTGAAAGTGTGGAAAGGAGCAGTATTGCTAGAATTAACTGATTATATTCACACGATTTGTCAAAATTATAGTTGTGCACGGCAGGAGAATTCTGGTTCTGCACTTCTATCAAAATTTATGGTTCCACGCTTTTATTTTCATTTACTTCCTGATATTACTGTGTGCTTATAAGTGTCATACAACTGCAGTTTATGATGTAACTATTGCATACAAGCATCAATGCCCTACGTTTTTGGACAATGTGTTTGGTGTGGATCCGGCTGAAGTTCACATTCATATTCGACGTGTTCCAATCAAGGATATCCCAACCTCTAATAGTGAGGCTGCTACTTGGTTAATGAATACCTTTGAGCTCAAGGATAAGTTGCTCTCAGATTTCAAAACTCATGGTCATTTCCCTGATGAAGGAACAGAGAGAGAACTTTCTACATTGAACTGCTTGGTAAATTTTATAATAGTTATTTCCTTGACTGCCATATTTACTTATCTCACCCTTTTTTCATCCATTTGGTTTAAATTATATGTAACTTCAGCATGTGTATTCCTTGGTTTGGTTTCTTACCTTAAAATTCAGCCATTACCAATTGTAGGCTCCTTTACACAAATGTTTCATTGCAAGAAAATTTAGCAGTTATAGCTTTGTCATAGAAGATGGTCAAAATGACAAACCAGACCTCTTGTGAACTTTATTGCAAATTGTAGGAATTTCTATTTCAATGTTATGTTTTCCCCTGAAACTATAGGTAAAAGATGAAAAATCTGCTTCAGACAAGAAAAATATATTCCTTGGGGCTTTTAACGCATGAAAGCCACAGTATTTTTCCTTTTTGAAAACGTGCAATATGAATTTCTTGGGAGGTTTGCTTGTAATTGTGAATTATAGAGAGTTCCAATTTTGATATTGGTCATGGAGTTTTGAGGCATTTGCATGTCTTTTTCATGTAACTTTTAAGACATTTGGTATTATCTGAGCTCCACATGGCAGTTTGTGGGAAAAAAGGGTATGTGTCAAACTGAATGCAGCTTTTCAAGTCATGGGCGGTGCAGCTATCCGAGGAAGCGTATTGTACCTTTGCTCCTTCCTTGTCTGGTTAAGAACACCTCTGTTTTAGAACTTAGTACAAGTCTATCGAATAGATTGGACTCTAGTGCTTGTTTAAATCCACTGCAGACTGTGATTCAGCCTTTGAGGCAACCCAAGGTCAGTGCTTTTATAGCTTGGTAAACTACAATCCATCTACCAGTTCAAAAATAAAAAATAAAAAAACTACAACCCGTCTATAACCCAGTATATCACTGTTCTAATCCACCCTAAATTTGATAAGCCTTGAATTAATAAACAACATTAAATGGATCAAAATCTTCTCTTATTTTGAGTAACATGGTAAGTTATTAGTAGAATTTTCACCATTAAAAAAGCAACTATTGAGATTCTTAATCATTTATTTCCAGTTAATGATGAAACAGTGTGCTTTTCTATTTAATAATGAAAGGCTTTCAGGTTTAGAGTTTATTTTAATATGAAAGGATCATTCAAATCCCTTCATAAATATTGCTTATCATAATTTGCAATTTAGATTAATATTAGCCAATAATATCGTAAGACTAATATCAGTCCACCAGTTTAATAAGAAAGATCAAATTAGTATTGAATTTTTAACTGTTTTCAACTGCAATTATTATTATTATTTTTAATTATGTATCGTAATTTTCTTAACTCTCTATATAACTGAATTAAGAAGGCCGATGTATAAATTGGATTAATTTTTTACCAATAATATCTACAGTGTAAATAATTGCATTAATAATTATACTAGAAAAATTTTTAGAAAAGAAAGGTGAATTATAATGGATATTCTTAAATAGTAAATTTTTTGTGAGAGAATTTTTTTAGACATATAATTAAAAGCTCAAAATACCACCACAATTATATCTAAAATAGCTATTAACTAAAAATAAATAGAACATTAAAATTTAACGAGGTTCGGCTAATTTTGCTTACATTGTCGGATACTATCAAAATAATTTTATTAATATCAAAGAAGAAATACAAAAAAGAGAGAAGCCAAAAATAAAATTTTATATTTAAAGGACTTATTTTGAGATGAATTTAAATGGTTTCTTATATAGCTGAAATTTCAAATTCATTCCTACATCTTTCGTTGTGAAATTCAAGAAATAGCCAAATACAATAGTTGGCTGTGTGAGATAATGATGCGAGTAAGGGTGAAATTATGGGAGGTCGTGGGATGGTGGATGACCCCTTTGTCGACGGCCAAAACAGTATAAAAGCAAAGGATAGAGGCGGCAATGAAAACGGTGAGCAGCAATACACTAACCGACCATCGATCGGCCACTATTTTGCCCCCTTTTCAGTGAACATCTGTGTCCGTCACTGGATGTGAGGATCATGATACGTTTTCCTGCTTTTTTCTTGTTAAAATGTTTCCCTTTTCTCCAACTCCTTTGATCACTTTGCTTCATTTTGTCAATCCATCAGTTTAATGAGTGAAAACATTTTCCAGACATGGATGCTCATAGCAACGTGGGGATGGCGCCGCCTAAGATAAAAAAAGTTACAGTTGATAGGGTTTTTGTCATTTATTGATAAAAAAAAACAAGAAAGAGATTGATGTTGTCAATGAAGAAAAAAGAAACATAAGGAGGAAAGAAGTAGTTGGATTTCATCAAAATCGATCACCTGAATTAACAAAAACAAAACAAGGATAATTTGTCCGCATTGAGTTTGGAAATTCCAAACATGTGGTTGGTTGGAACTCTCTCTCTGTCTATGTATATAATATAATATATGAAACTTGTTTTTGATTTAGCCGTGTATTGTGTTTATTAATTAACTTTATTTTGTAATTCTGATTTGAATTATTAAGTAATGGGCTACAACGCCATGATTGTGTTGTCTTCACTTTCCATATCCCTAACTAATCCCATTATATTGGACTACTAACTACAAATAAGCTTTACTTTTTCTTTTTTCATAAGAATGAATTATGGCGAATTCATATTTCAATTTATTATTTAATTTATTTTAAATTATATTATAAATATGTCGATTCGTTTTTTATAAAAATTATTAAAATTTAAATTTAAATCATTAATTTTATGTGATTTGTTGATTATGTTATGATCCATTTTGATATCTTTTTAAGTCTTAAATAACATTTTATTTATTGATTATCATTTGAAATAGTGAACATTTCGTTTATATTCGGTATTTTGCTTTGAAGTACGCAAGCAAGTGGTGTATGATAATGCAATCCACTCTCACATTAATCACAATAAATTACGAAGGACATGGCCACACATTTACTGAAATAATTGAGTAAAATAAAATTAAACCATCTCTAATTAATTATTTATAGATTATGATTGAGAGGGAAAGTGGGGGAATTAGTGAATGTAGTGATGTAAAGGAGAGAGGAGGAAGCGCGTGGGGGTTCTAAGTGTAAAACTGCGTAAGGACGTGTGAGAGTGGGAGTTTAGGCACTTGAGCTGATGTTTGCCACGTGACTTGGAGGGATCTCTCACCGGCTCTTCCCCTTTTGTCTAGGGCAAATGCCTTAAATGTTAAGCGCATCCCTTCTTTGTCACGTGACTCGATACCATTTTTGTCTGCAAATTTTGTTTAATTGCTTGTAAATTTTAGTTTTATTTCCTGTTTTTTTTACCCACCATTTCCAAGCTGAAGAGACCGTTAGGCCTTCCCTTGCTAGGGATTTTTTAATATATATATATATAATTATTGAATTTTATAAAAAAAATTAAAATAAGAAGCTCTTTTATTAATTTCTAATTAGTAAGCTTTTCATTGGATAATGTGGTGCTTGGAACCAATGGCGGACACAGAAATTTATTAAGGGGGTTTAATTTTCACAAAAAAATTGCGGTGATTAGTTTGTGGCTGGTAAAAAAAATTTTCGTTCGCATTTCTTATCGTTGCAACCGTACTTATAGTGATAGAATCAAAAATTCATCGAAGAGGCTAAATTTTTACAAAAAAATATAGTTGATTTTACTATAAATTTGAATATTTAATATTATAATGATTTAATAATTAATTTATACTATTAGATTAACTACACTTAAGAAATGATAATTATGGTAATTATATCTTACAACTTTACATATTTTAAAAATATTATAAAATAGTCTCATTTTTAATTTTTAAAAAAATAATTTTTTTCACATAATACACAAGCAGTCGATTATTTATATATATATATATATTTTAGTAAAAATTTTATGAATTAAAATAAAATTTATTTAAATTCACATATATATAATTATATATACATAATTCGCATATATATAATTCATTTAAATAAATAAATAAATAAATAAATATAAATTCATATATGCATATAAAATTCACATATATATAAATGTGTGTGCATATATATACATATATATATATATTCAAATTTATTTAAATTTAAATTTAAATATATAAATTCGTATATAAATATAAAATTTATAAATATATAAATAAATGTGTGTATATTTATTAAAAAATGTTTGTATATATATGCACATACATATATATACATATATATAATTCATTTAAATTATATATATACTCAACTCAACTCAACAAAGCCTTAATCCCAAATCAATTAAGGTCGGCTATATAGATTTTTCTTTTTCACTCAATACGATTTAAGGTTATCTCTTCTTATAGATATAACATCTTAAGATAATTTTGGACCACTTTTGACCAAGTCAGTTTAGGCCTACCTCTGCCTCTCTTAGTTATATATACTCTAACTTGTTGGATTTTTCTAACCGGCGCATCGCTAAGTCTTCATTTTATATGGTCAAATCATCTCAATCTATGCTCTCTTATATTATCCTCAATAGGTGCTACCCTACTTTTTCTCTAATGCACTCATTGTGGATTCTATCCATAGATATGATCACACATCCATCTTATCATTCTCATTTCTTGAATATGCATTTTACTCATATGTTGTCATTTTACTACCCAACATTCACTATCATACATCATCACAGGACGTATTGCAGTGCGGTAAAACTTTTCTTTTAATTTAATTGGCATATTTCGATCACATAGAACTCATGTAGCACCCCTCCACTTTATCCAATCAGCTTTAATCTTATGATTTACATCTTTTTCACAACCCCCATCTCCTTGAAGAATATATCCAAGGTATTTAAAATAAGTACTATGAGGTACTGTTATTCCGTCTTAAATAATTTTGCCTCTTTCTCTATTATCGCTATTAAATCTACAATTCATATACTTAGTTTTAGTTCTGTTTAGCTTAAAACTCTTCGATTCTAAAGTGCTTCTCCATAACTTCAACTTTTGACTTACCCCTACTTGAGTCTTATCTATTAATACAATATCATCTGCAAATATCATACATCGAGGAATGTCATCATGTATATGTCTTGTTAGCTCATCCATGACCAAGAAAAAAAGATAAGGGCTCAAAGCTGAATATTGGTGTTATCCAATAGAAACGAAAAAATCTTTAGTATCTCTTTCCACAGTATGGACACTGGTGATGGCTTCCTCATATATATCCTTCAAGATTTGGATATATCGTATAGATATTTCCTTACGCTCTATGACCCACCATAAAACTTCTCTAGAAACTCTATCATACGTCTTTTTCCAAGTCAATAAAAACTATATGTAAGTCCTTCTTCGTCTCTCTATATTTTTTCATCAAATCTCTTATAAGAAAAATAGCTTCCATAGTTGAACGACCAGGCATAAAGCTAAACTAATTTGAGGAGATACAAGTATCTAACTGCAAACGGTGTTCCACAACTCCCTCCCACAATTTTATAGTGTGACTTATAAGCTTTATACCCCTATAATTGGAGCAATTCTGAAAATCTTCTTTATTCTTAAAAATAGGTATTAAATTACTTTATTTTCATTCATTATGTATTTTCTTTGTACTTAAGATCTTATTGAACAAAGATATCAACTATGTAACTCCTGTATCTCCCAAATATTTTCAAACCTCAATAGGTATCTCATCTGGCCCACAGGTTCTATCAATTTTTATCCTCTTCAAAGCTTCTTTAACTTTCAAAAACCTAATCTGCCTAGTGTATTTCACATTTTACTCCGGCCTAACGTCTAAACCCTCAATGTTATCACTATGGTTACCATTAAGAAGTTTCTCAAAATAGCTTCTCAATCGTTCCTTAATGTCCTCTTCTTGAACCAAAACCTTATTCTCTTTACCTTTAATACACTTAACTTGGTTTAAATCACGGCATTTCTTTTTTCTTATCTTAGCCAATTTATAGATAGCTTTTTCCCCTTCCTTTGTTCCAAGTTTCTCATACAAACTCTCTAAAGATTGTGCTCTTGCTTGACTAACTATCTTTTTAACATCTTTTTTTGTTTGTTTGTACTGCTCAAAAGCATCATTATTATTACACTTGGGCAAACTCTTATACCATTCTCTTTTACTTCTTACCCTTTTTTGCACTTTCTCATGTCACCACCAAGACTCCTTCGAGGGATGTCCAAACCTTTTAGATTATCTAAGAATCTTTCTAACTACTCCTTTAATTATTGTAGACATGTCTATCCACATATCATTTGATGACATACTCACATCTTTCACTCACCCTCCAACTTTAACTAACTTATCATTGAACAACAATTATTTTTCACCTTTTAAAGTCCACTACCTAATCTTAGAAATATTATTCTCCCTTGGCCTACTAGTCAACGTCTTAAATTTGATATCCAAAACCACTAACCTATGCCGAGTTGTCAAAGCCTCACCTGAAATAACCTTACAATCCTTGCATCGAGTTCGATTGGCTTTTCCTGTGAGTATGAAGTCAATATGACTTCTAATTTTGCCCACTTTTAAAGGTCACTAGATGTGATTCTCCTTTTATAAAATATGTATTTGCCAGAATCAAACCATAGGCTCAAGCAAAATCAATGATACTCTTACCTTCTTCATTTCTAATTTTAAAATCATATCCTCCATGTACTTCCTCAAAACTTACCCTGTCTTTTTCCTATATGTTCATTTAAGTCTCCTCCTATAAAAACATTTTCATCATTTGGAATCCCTCGCATAAGTTCATCCATATTATCTCAAAATTTTTGCTTGTTCTCCCCATCCAATCCAACTTGAGAGGCATATGCACTAACTATATTGATGGTCTCATTCTGGAGCATAAGTTTAATTGGAATAATTCTATCGCTTACTCTTTTCACCACTACAACCTTTTCTTTTAGATTCCGATCCAAAATTATACCTACTCCGTTTTTACTTCTATTTGTACCTGTATACCACACTTTATACCCAATATTCTCAACTTCTTTACTTTTTACTCCAACCCATTTAGTCTCTTGAATACAAGCAATACTAATTTTTCTTTTCTCCATAATATCAACAAGTTCTATTCTGATCTTAGTTTACCTATAAGAGATCTAATATTTTAAGTTTTTATTCTGATCTTGTTTACCTATAAGAGATCTAATATTTTAAGTTTTTATTCTGATCTTACTCCCTACTTGTTCTTTCTTATTCTTCTTTCTATAGAATCTTTTATCATTATTTGAATATGTATCTCTCGTATTACTCGTATTACTAGTATTTTGGACTAACTTCTTTATACACACATGTCCATGATATGAGAACCCTTATTTATTATGCACCAAATCCGGGCGCCGATATGACTCATCGCATTCGGGGAACACCCTACACCCTTGCTTATTCTTCACTACATTCGGGCTCCGATATAGCGCGTCGCAAGTAAGGAACGCCCTAACGATATTATTATTAGAATTCATATCATGAGATGTGGCAAAAATTTTACGCCGGCTGTCACTTACCGCAACCCTCCTCCTTTATTCGGACTTAGAATAAACTATACACAAAAAATTTATGTATGGACGGAGTTATTTAAATTATATACATAATTCATTTAAATTTAAATATATAAATTAATATATATAAATTCATAAATATAAAATTTATAAATATATAAATGAATGTGTGTATATATTTTATATAAAAAAAAAAGAATATGTGTATATATATATACACATACATACATATATATATACACATACATATATATATATATATATATATATATATATATATAGATGAAGAGGGTTCAGAGCCTCCCTAGACCTCCCATGCGTCTGCCGCTACATGAAACATTATTATTAGTTTTTGTTTCTTTGGATGAGTTGGCATAGAATTGACGTGATATATTTATTATTAACATATAATAAAGTGTAAAATGAATAATTATAATTGCTAATTGCTTTTGCTTTCTAACCCAATTAAAACAATTAAGTATATATATAAATAACATGTACACAAATCTTATATTAATTTAATTTAAATCCACTTGATCAAAATAGATCTACCCCATTACCTCAATCATTATAAAATTTTTCCTCTTTTATTTAGTTTTTGTAAATTTAATTTACCAATTAGGAAAATGTAATAATGATAGTAAAAAAATTAATATATTGGGAAAATAATGCAAATAATTCCCCAAATTGTAAACAAAATGAAAATATGCCAAAACAACTGATTTTTTGCCTAATTAATTTAACTTTTTGCACATAATCACGAAAAGACAATGGCAAATTAATTAGTAAGTGTATAATACGAGAAAAATTACAACAATAAACAAAATAAAAATAAGAAGAAAAAAAAATTACAAAAGCATCCTCGCAAAGAGAATCAAAAATCTTAAAAGAGATCATGAAAAGATAGTAGAAAATTAAAAAGAAGGTAGAGGGTTAAAGTTTGGTGCCCAAATATAAATTTCAATCCTCTCTACAATAACTTCCCACGACTCTAAAGTTTGTTGTACAACAACTCTCTATTCTTCTCTTTCTTTATTCCCTGAAAATTTCTCTTCTTTTTCTCCTTCTATTTTCATCTGCTCTAACTAAACCCAACAATGGCGATTGCCTCATCATGTTGTTATCTTCTTCTACTTCTCTTTCTCTTCTTCTCCTTAGGTAAACATTCCATTAACTCTACGTATGGTTTTGTTGTGTGATGTGTCCAGTTGCTCAGAATATTATATTTTCTTTTTTTTTTAAACAAAAATTTACCAAAAAAAAATATATTCTCAAATGTTATCGTTTATAATAGAATTAATGTCAATGTAAATTTTTAATGAATTGCAATTCTAATGCAATTAATCGAAATAAAGATTATTATATTGCAAGCTATATTGTTTGCTATGCAAAGAATTTATATTTCTATGAAAAATTTGCAGGAAACATAACCAATGCCACAGTTTTTACTCTCCAAAATCTTTGTAGCTACACCATATGGCCGGGCACTCTTTCCGGCAACGGTGCTGCTATTCTTGGAGAAGGTGGTTTTGAATTGCCATCTGGGTCGTCAATTCAACTCCAGGCACCACCCAATTGGTCTGGCAGATTCTGGGCTCGAACTGGCTGCACATATGATGATTTGGGCAACGGAAAGTGTATTACCGGTGACTGTGGTGGCTTACTAAAATGTACAGGAGGTGGAACTCCGCCGGTGACTCTGGTGGAGTTCACTATTGCCACGAACCCAACTGACAAAGATTTCTACGACGTTAGCCTCGTAGATGGATACAATGTGGGATTAGGTGTGGAGGCACTGGGTGGTTCCGGTGATTGTCAGTACGCTGGTTGTGCTGTGGATCTTAATGGGAATTGCCCCGCTGAATTACAGGTAACGGATTCCGGTGCTGTTGTTGCTTGTAAAAGTGCTTGTGCAGCGTTTAATGCGCCGGAGTTTTGTTGCACCGGCGACCATTCGACGCCGCAGACTTGCTCGCCGACACAGTACTCGGAGTTGTTCAAGAATGCATGCCCCAGAGCATATAGTTATGCTT
Organism: Garcia nutans; assembly: GCA_947685225.1. Taxonomy (NCBI): domain Eukaryota; kingdom Viridiplantae; phylum Streptophyta; class Magnoliopsida; order Malpighiales; family Euphorbiaceae; genus Garcia; species Garcia nutans. Next base: position 57,516,742 of record CANTUV010000039.1, read on the forward strand.
ATGATGATGCTTCAAGTACTTGCACTTGCTCTGGGTCGGACTACTTGATTACATTTTGTTCTGCTGGGTCTTGATTATTTTATAAATCTCTATATATCAATGTTATATGGTCTTTTTCTGTCGGTTATTTAATTTGTGAATGATAGTCACATATTTTTATTTACAAAATCATCTAAATTAAGAATTTTTTTTTCTAAATTATTATATGTATACATCATAAGTTAATGATTTAATAATACAACTGATGTATTATAAATTTTCAAGTATCAAATTGTAATAATATCATACATATATATATATATTCAAAAACAATATAAATAAATTTTGAAGATCAAATCCTCTAAAATTTCTTAAATTTAGTTTATCATTGTCACTATACTAAAGTCTCATGACCATTAAAAATTTTCTTTGATTGGATCAACATTTGTTGTTTTAATTGATGATTAGCTTGATGTTTGACAAGTTAATTATGGATTATAATATTGGCTATGTCTTTTGATATGTTTTTCGCGTTAATTTTATATGATTGCATTGCTTTGGTGTATGAAAGAGTCAGTTAAAAATAATTTAATATTAAAGAAAATTTCTTTAACTCTACTTTTCTTTTAATTGGTACTAAAGAAGGAGAAATTGATACGTCATACAAAAATTTTATGTATCTTTTTCTTAATGATAATTGGATAAACTAAAATAAAAAAAGAACCTTCTTTACCCATTTTGGAAAGCCAAATTTACAATAATTTAATTAAATTAATAATATTTATATTTCAAAGTATTAAAAATAATGTCATTTGATGTTCCAAGAATACTAAACTTGAAGCTATATTACACAAACAACTTAACAATTTGTATCGTAGTTTCGAGAGTTATAACACTGTTGATTGTTGTTGGTGGCAAACAAGGATAATTAAGAATGCAGACAGTATTTAGAATAATTTAACAGAATTCTAGTTAGAGACAGGAAATTTTATCCTAGACCGATCTATAACCCCATTTAACACCCAACCAATAACATGTGACTAAAAAATAAAAACTAATTAAAATTAATTTTCACGAAATATTATTGATTGAGTATACAGATAAAGTCATAGGTTCAGTCCAAATAAGAATGTTCTGTCTAGACACTAACAATTTGAAGAAAAGTATGTTGGAAGACCATCTCTTTCATATGCCAAAAGTTTGTTGGAGGAATTTAAGAAAACAAACCCAATTACGTTATTACAAAGGGACCAATAGGCTCAAATAATTGGATAGACACGATCACATAGCGAAGAAATGAATTGAAAACTCGTCACAAACAGTTGGATTTTTACCTGGTACTAGAAAATCTATGTTGGATGGTAAATTGTACAACTGGTCTGCAAAATTTCAAGTCATTCAAAAACTAAAAAATTAAAATTAAAATTAAGGAGGTAGAAAGGCATATTATAATACTCCGAAAAAATAAATAAAAAAAAGAGATGGAAAGGCAGACAAGGGAAACAAGAAAAGTGATTCTTTTTCTTCCAAGGCCTTCGGCCAAAACTCCCATTACTCGTCAACAAAGATTGATTTCTTTTTTTCTGTTCTTTTTCTTTCCTTTTTTTTTTTTGAGATTTTCTCTTTGCCTACATTTCAAATTCTCTACATGCAAGCTTTCATCTTTGAAAGCTTTATCCCACCCAAATTTCTTAAATGATGATTTGGGATGAGCTACCAACCACCTACATCTAAGGCACTTTTACCTGTGTGCCTCCTTTACCTACATTGGAGCCCTAATAAAATTACAAGGCAAAATTAGGAAAACAATGAGATGAAAAACAAAAGGAAAAAAAATTGGAAAATCTACAGTTGCCTATATTTTACAGACATCCCTTTTAGAGAAGTATTACTTGAAAAGAACCTAATCCCCACTCGATTCAACCATGATAACTTCATCTCTCCAGACCCCGTGCACTGACCCTCACCTTCCTCTTCACTGCTAAAGAGGGTCTGGTCTGAACAGTCAAGTGATGCACCGCAGGCCAAATTATACGACTGACAAGCTGAATGGCATACCCGAAGTCTGTCATCACCATCCTTATCACACTTTTGGATGGAGATCTGGTCATTTTAACGCCAACATGTTTAGTCCAGTGATATAGATGAATCATCATCATGTATGACAAAGTTTAGAACTAGAACATTACTGGACAGGAATTAGAAGAGATGAACAACATACCCAGCAGGCGAGTCGCTTAGCAACTGTGTCACAGTATCTGTTGCCAAAGATATTAAATAACTTCCGAGCACCACCTGGGAACAAACGATGGTAATTGGGCATGACAACAACTTCTTCTAGCTGCTGTAATATACTTGGTTCACTGGGTGCACAGTGTTGACCAGACATATCACTCTCCAACACATTTCTGCAAACTGAAAGGCTAGACAGAAGTGTAGAGCTATTCTGACAGGTGTAGCCTGCATAGTCTGAGCACCTGAATTCGCAAACACCATTGTCACAGACCCCACCATGAAGGCTGCACTGTTCATCACAAGCAGCTGCGCATACGACGAGCCAAGTTAGAGAATGGCAGACCAGACTTGACAATGGATCTATCATTCTGCCCATACAATCAGCCAGTGCTCAAGGCTTTTTTGTTTTTGAGCACTGGTAGTAGAAGACATACATGTATTTACTGCTAAGATGTTCTAGGTGTGCAGCCACCTATCAAGTCAATCATACAATTTGTTGATAAAATCACAACAAAGATAAAATCATAATAATAACAATGAGCAACAAACTTGACACTCAATTGGAGTACCAAGGTAGCCCAATAAAGAATGAAACTGTAGGTACTAACAACATTGTGTGAGCTTCAAAATAATCATATACATATTTAACAAGCACTACATGCAGTCCAGGTACTCTAAAAACCAACAGAATAACCATTCTTGTTTAAAATGCAAGCATAAATGAAAGCCATTTTGATCCAGCACAAACAGAATACCACCCTTTATTTTTAACTTCCATTCAGCAAAACATGGTTTTTCACCCAGAAAAAAGCTGGGGGATCAAATTACCAGTAGAGCAGTCAATGCCAGTGTAACCATTTTCGCATTTACAGACCCCATTTGAAAGGCATTTGCCCCGTCGATTGCAATTACTAGGGCACAAGCCTGCAAAAGAGAAAGAGTCTGTAAATCACCAGAAGAATCCAGATAAAATTACCTTAGCAGGTTAGAGATTCCACAAGTTTCATCCAATCAGTTAACTACAGGTGGCAAAAAGAAAAGGGAGGAGCTCACGTTTACTGCAATCATGACCACTAAATCCTAGAAAACAGTGACACTTCCCATCGACACAGTCTCCATTAAAATTACACGAACTGGGACATTGACCAGGTACAGAAACTGAGCCTGTGCTGCAGAGCCCATGATAAGCAGGGCATATCAGCTCACCTACAAACAAAAGCAGAGACAACATGAAGAGAATGGATTTCATTGTCTAACAGAATCAATCACTAGATAACACACTAAATTACCATTAAAGCCAGGGAATTGAATTGGCCCACCAGCTTCAGGGCACAATTTCCAAATACCATCCACAGCAACCTGAAAAGAAGACTATTAGAATGGCATAGGATAGATGATTTGGAACATGAGAAAATAAATAAAGATATATATAGGAAATGAAAGACCAAGTTCAAGTTAATTTTTATTCCTGCCCATCTAACAATGATCGCAACATGTCTACAATCATGTACAGTGCCAGATGCATTAAGGGAGAAGATGGGGAAAATTTTAAAGAGGGTATATATTTTTTATGCAATGGACTTCTACAAAAAAATTCTTAGAATGTATATGTTTTTATGTTATAAAGAGAAACAAGTATATGTACACAAATAAAGAGAAAATTTTTCTTATATATTAACCCAACTTTAGTAATTTATTCTATCCGCCATTGACCATGTACAAAGAAAAGCTCATAATATTTAAGCCTGCAGTCCTGTTTACAATAATAACACAAGCTAAAAAACCATTTTCAGAACACTATTCCAAAAGTACAGTCTCAAGTCCCTTGAGATCTCACTCCTCACATTGTTTTCTACCTTGTTCGAGTGAAATATTGTACCGTTGGAAGGATAACATTTTATAACATCCAATCTCATACATTCAAAACTATAATAACAGAACACGCCCAGTTTATATTCCTCAGGTTGGGTGTTAATCTTTCAGGAGATATTGAGTAAATTTTAACATCCATAGGTTGCTACAAGACTAATAACCTTTCAGGATATATTCAATAAAATAGCACATTTAAGTTCCTGAACGGCTGAACCAGGTCGTACCACATATGCATCTGATAAACAACAGCATGGCATGCAAAGGAACATCAAATGTGTAGCATACCTCAAGAGAGTTGTTTACACATCTATTCTGATAACAACCATTTCCTTGCATAACAGAACCCCGCACAAACCCAGTGCGTACTAATGATGATGCCATGCATCTATGTATAGCATTAAAACAGAAAATGTATTAGCAAAGTACCAAATATTTTTTTCTGCCCCTTTCTTAGAAAGTTCAAATCATAATTTTCACCTGGAGCTACTCCCTCGAACTTCACCCAACATTCTGTCAGGTGCCCGTGCACTGTTAGCGTCTGTACATGATCCATCAGAGTAGGCCACAAAATAAGTACAGTAATCAGCCAACGATGACTGCCCACCTGCAATGGCCAGAAACAGAAAAGAACTTCAGACTACGGGATAATCCAACCAACTAATTAATATCACATCTTTGTTCACCAGCATATTTCTAGAAGATAATTTTAATGCTTAAACTTCTAATTAGAACATAACCATCGTCAGAAGCCAAAAAATTAGGGCACTAAAAAAAACACAAACTCGTAAGACTCATGTAGACATTTTTAGAAAACATACGAAAAAGAAAGAAAAAATAAAAAAGGAAGACCAAAAAAGGTTAAAAATTAAGGACACGGAGCGCTCCTGACATCTGCCAGTAATCACATTCAACATCATGAAGGGATAAGATTGGACACTTGAATGGGATAATGGACTCTTGAATGGGATAAGCTAGAAGAAATTGTTTGGCTAGTATATACGGAAATAAGGATTAAAAACCTTTGATCAAAGCAAAAAATCTCTATTGTGCAGAATTATGTGATTAAAGGAATTTGTAAATATAAGGGCCGAAAAATCTGTCGAGAGCACACCTTTATTTGGCTGTGAAAAGTAGCGGGCCCACTGAGGGAGGTCCCCACTATAACTTACAATGGGGCAGTAACCCTCTGCCTCCCTGTTGTATGTACATCCTGACAACTGGGTTGTGTTGCAATGGTATGCCCCCTTCCAGAGATTGCAAGGGGAGGTAACAAATTCAGTTCCTTGATTACGACCCCAATCAAGACGGTCCGCCATACTATAGTTAGCCTGGTACCACCCACTATCCTCTAGTAAAGCTAGTGTCATTTTTGAAACTACAGATCTTGTATCCACTGATCCTGTCATAATCTCATTCATTAGAAGCCTTTTTTCCCAATGCGACCCTGCAGACAAGTTACCAAATAAGTATGTATTATTAGATTACTAGTGAATTACGGAGTCAAAAGAAAAGACAGAAAATAGAAAGGAGGAAAAAACCTGATGTGCCACGTCCTCCCCCATCTTCAAGTTCTAATCCAGTGAAATTCTCAGAAAATGCCTGCCAATAGAAAAGTTCATCAAACTTTCGTTGGTTTTCTGGCTTTTGAAAGCACGCAAAAACCCACCTCACCCGAAAAAACAAAAAGGAAAAGAATCATGCAAAGCATTTTGGTAGGTAAATGTTTTATACACAGCAACTACCCCATAATGATGTCGTGAGCGCATGACAACACGTGGAAGCACCACACGCGTTACCATCCGCCCAAGCTTTTCATCCATCACTTGTTCTGTGACCTGAAAATAAAATGCAGCACAAGATGGTCAGTCCTATTGATTTACAATGAGATACCTGGTTGTGCAGAAAACTGCATTTAAGAAAAAAATTTGATGCTCATATGAACAGAAATAAACAACAAAATTAATTTTCAATCTCCTTGCATTTTACTCAATCATTAAAAGAACCTAAAGTTAGTTCATGAAGTGAACTAGGCTTTTCAAAGAAAAAAATACTGTGCATCAAAAATTGCAAGTTGGCAGTACTTCAACAACATAGTTACCAACATTTTAAAAGCATCAAATGAAAACATAATATTGGATTCAAACCTATTCATGATTTTCTGAAATTTGGGGACAATGTCAAGATTTGAAGAATTTCTTGCAATTCACCTTAAAAATACATTAAAAAAACCACATTTTTTTTCTGATTCACAAAACATATATTCTCAAACAAAATTTAAGATAACTGGTTGATGCAATCCTCCTAGAGGCACAGCTCAAAGCATTACTATCCTGATGCAAGCCTGTATTGGAGAAGGACCACTTTGCATTTTGATTGTCGTTTAGCCATTCTATTAGTAGGAAACTTCAGTAATTTTATATTACATAGGGATGTTTAGCAACTTTATTTGTCTCTAAATAAGGTCATAGCCAACATAGGAATATTGTGGTTTTTTGCTAAATCGTGTTATTTTTTAAGGGTGTGAGACCTACAAATCATATATCACTATTCTTATACACTGAACCAAATTTATCATTGAGAATGCGCATTAGATTAAATACCTGACTACGCCGTCTTTTCCTCTCATCCCTAAAATGGGCAAAGGCATGTGGATCAAAACCCAGAACATGCATTACCTGGAAAAGATTTAAGCATGATAATCAGTGCAAGAAAAAAAAACCCATCTTATCCCAATTTCAATAATTTAGTGACTAGATGACCTCATGAATTAGAGTAGCAGAAAGTAAAGTCTCTGCCTCAGCTGTTAGATGGCGAGGAGCAACATTCACATGCCCTACACAAGAAATGCATCATCAAAATTTTATTGCATCTAGCAGTAAGATATTGCTATAACAAGCAAATGCTCAATGAAAAATACCAGCAATTGCACGACCCCACTGATCACGTTCACATGCCACTGCCCATGCAAGAGTGTTGCCAGTGGTAGGTCTTGTAGTCACCAATAAAACTAAGTCCGCATCAGCAACACCCTCTGGAAGAATTAAATAAATACAATGGCTACCTCAGAAATTTGATCAAAATATGGAAACAAAAATTAGAATGAAGATGAACAGTTCTCTGAACCAAATACTGTTAAATGCACCACCAATTTACCTTCAACATATTCACGTGGAAGTTGAACACCTCCATCTTGTCCACAAGCAGAATATCCACTTAATCGCAAGTTTCCCTTAACAGGCTCAACAGCCAAAGCTCTCCTAAACCAATCAGCTGTTTGCCCCAAAGCCTGCATGAAATTGCTCACAGAAATAAATATTTTGCTTGATTGAATGCTGAGATCAATCACAAATTTTATTATCTTGATATAAAAATTAAATAGCACTAATTAGAAAAACTATAACCTTGTGAAGGCGATGCCTTTTGTCCTCCAAAGTTATATCATCCAAAGTGCAGTTGCACCAGCAGTCGCCATAAATTGGAGGATCACCAAGAGGATTGCAGGAAGGAGTGCCAAGTAGAGAAGACAAAGGAGGTTCTCCAAGCTGTAAAAGGGAAAAAAAAACATAGAAAACAAACAAGGTATCAGCAACAATAGCCATAACAATTACAAGCACCAGGACTATGCAAATTACTTATAATACCAACCTTCACAAGATCACCAACTTTTCTACAGTCTCTATCAGGGGAGTGTCCAACAGCATCATAATTTAAAAAAATCCTAATGGGTTCCTTTTGCTGCAGTTGCAATTCTGGAATTCCCAGCAATGCCCGCCCTTTGAGATGAAGGGATTTTGACATAACAGACTGATCATAAACCTGTGGCGTAACAGAGTACACCTTGCGACCAGGCCGCCGCCTTTGCTCAATTATCTGGTCATGAATACATGAATGCGAGACAATGTTTCCACTTCCTCCTTCTGTGCCTTGCCATTGTAACTGGTGTTCTTGGGCGTCTGCATTAGCAGCTCGAACGCATAAAAATATCACTGCAATCTGTTGCAGGGAAACAATATAAACATGTTATTGAATGTGCTCAAAAGTTTGTAACTTTGTATTGTCATAAACAGAGCCTAACAAAGTTGCGGTGCAATCAGTGATAAAAACACAACTTTACAACAGAATTTTTGCTATGAAAAACAACAGATCTAACAACATAAAATTCACCAAGATATTACCAGAAAAAAGAAGAGAACTTTGGACTCCATAAACTCAGTTGAACTTAGCTATAGCTCACAGAGATCCATTAACGTTAAACTGAAGCAGTAGATATACAGCAAGATCAGCTTATTTTAAATTCTGAAAGAAAAGATTATCTTTCCAGCGAAAAAAATTAGAATGAACAGTGCCCCTAAAAGTGATCTCCAAAAACAAAAAGGAAAAGAAAAGAAGGGAAAGATAGTGGCCAAACAGAAGATCTTCGCCTAGTGACCAAATGGAAGGCATAAAACAGGAAAAAAAATAATAAATAACAGAAAGAAGGCATATAACACTATCAATTATCAAGACTTATTTCTCAATTATTGGACAGTCTTGAGCCTGGTTGCTTCTCGAGAAAACTTGATAAAATAAACTAAAAACAAAAATCTCAGAAATCCGACAATCACTTGAGGGTTACAGTGCAGTATCGAAATCCCAGATTTCCTATAGTTTAACGCGCAAATTGTTGGAAACCAAGGAAAGAGAGAAATTTCCACATATTCCTCAGTCAACTAAAACCCTCAAATCTCCCATTTCAAAAGACAAACCAACCTAGCTAGAAGAAAACAATGAATCACGGTGAAATTAACAACCAAAAAAAAAGCTCACCTCGAAAACGACGACTGCTAATCTGAGCTTAATATCAAATCTATGAACCAAACATGGACTAAACCGAATTATAACCTCCATGAAAAGTCCAAAAAGCTCCACTAGTTAACAGTGTCGATTCCATCAAATCGCCGGCGATTTTCCGATCGGCCTTAACACCTTGAAAAATCGCTGGCTGTTCGGCATTTCCAATGCTGTATAAACAAACAGATAATAAATATACCAAAAAAAGATCTGACCCAATTTGTGAAATGGCGTAATGACACACGGAGTGAAAAAGAAGTGTGTTTGGGGTTTGGGTCTTATTGATAGGTTTTCTCAACCATTAACAGATTGAAAGTTTTGTTTTCGTCTTTAAAAATTAAAGATTTACAAAGTAAATTTGAAATCTAAAGACTTCAGCTTTGATTTTCACGGAAAATGAGAGAGAAACAGTGACAGTAAAGACAGAGAAGCACAGAGAGATAAAGGATATGATTGAAAATCAAATGGATTGGGTGGGTGGGTAGAGCTGATAACTTTAGATTACCAGAGACTCGCCAAGCGCCCGCCAATTTTTATTATAGCTCACGATTTTTACTCAATCAGTCACTATTTATTGCTCTATTTTAAAGATTAACTACAGTGTTGTATTATATTTAATACAGCATTATAGCTGTATTTTTTTTTTTAATTTAAAATTTTAAATATTTTTATAATAAGTCATATTTTATTAATTTTTAAGTAAATTTTTATAATTATGTGCTTATTTTTTTTACTCACTTAATATATTATATTATTTATTAATTTTATATTTTAATAATTAAAATATAAAATTTTATTTAAATAAATATCATATAAAATATGAATTGTATTTATGATAAATTATTTTATTTATAATATTTAAAAATGAGTGGAATTGAACATTTATTATAAATGAACAAAAAATATTAATAAACAAAATAATTAGCAACATAACATTAACTTTTTATTTAATCAAGCTACAAATTATTACTTTTTGTCTAAAAAAATACACTTTAAATAAAAATCATACTTAGCCTAAAAAAATACACCATAAATAAAAATCATTAACTTAGTCTAAAAAACACACCCAATAAAAAACTACTGAAAACATAGAAAACATAGACAATCATAAAATAGAAAGACTACTTAAACATAAGAAATATTTAATATTCCGGTAGATCATACTCAGATCCACTAATATTATTAAAACATTGACCATACACATTGGAGGTGGATGACGGTGGTGGTTGTTGGCGTACTCTCTTTTCTGATATTCGAGCTTTTTCACAGCGAAATGTTTCTTGAATCATAGGATCGTCAATAGTATCTAAATTGAGCGATAATAGAGCATTAATAGAGTATTTGTGGGAGCAATACACTAATTCAAATGACCCTTTCAGCTAATTTATACTTTCTTTAAAATTTTTATTTAGAGGGTGTTTCTCAAAACTAGAACTTTTCAGCTTATTGTGAATAAGTGATTTTTAGATTATAATCAGATTAAAAATAAGCAGTTAAGCGTTTCTGTAAACTAGCTAATAATCAGCTGATAATCAGTTAAGTGTTTCTGTAAAATCAGCTTATAATCAGTTTTTAATTGTAGAAACTGTCAAAATTACCAAACTGTCCATGCGTTTATTTATTGTATAAAAATAATTTTTTAAATGTCAATTCAAAATTTATTTTGCAATAATAATAATAATAATAATAATAAAATTTAATAATAATAATAATAATAAAATTTCTTTGATGGGAACTAAAGTGTATAAGGTAGGCAAATTTGGAATATTGAAGATTAGGTAGGGATAGTATGGTCTTTTACTTGGTCAAAACTGCTTAAAAAATAAGTGCTTAAAAAAAAGTAGCAAAACCCAACTTTTAAAAAACTGATTAAAATCAGATTATAATCTACTATTTAAGTTTTCAGAAACACTTAAATAAACAACTTATAATCTAAAAACAGCTTATAAGCAGTTTTGACCAGCTTTTAAGTTTTGAGAAACACCCTCTTAATATGTGTGTCTATTTTATTTGTAATTTGCTATGATATATTTAATTAATGTGTGGCTTTAATTAATATGAATGTATTTTTATAATTAATATTTGCTTAATATATTTTTATAATTAATATGTAATTAAAGAATTTTCCAACTTAATTTTTTTTATTTGTCTCTAACAAATATAATATATTTTTTATTAATTAATTTAATTGTATTTGGATGAAATTGCAAAATATATAAATATATGGGGTGAAAATATAAAATAATATGAAATTTTTAAGTGAAATGGAAAAATAAAGTTAAACTAAAAAGATAATATAATATTAATAAGAGAAAAAAATCTAAACAGAATATTTTTTTTGATGATAAAAATAATACAGATGATTGAAGATAATATTACGTCATTTTAGTATTTTACACTGTTTTAGTGCAAAAAATGATGCAGTTGGAGTTGGCCTTAGTTTTTTTATTTTTTCGTTTAATTTTTTTATTTCTTTTCTAATATATGCTTTGAAAAAAAAATAAAAACAAAAGTCCTGACAATTAAAATATCAGTCCGTATTTAATGTCTGTTTCACCTTCTTAGTTACACTAATATTACAAAAACACCACTTGCTCGTATCTAAAGTCTCAACCTTATGTAATTGTGTTTTATATTTTAATGAAATTTTTCTCTTTGACTGTTTCTTATTAAAAAAAAGTCTCAACTCTTTGACTCTTTCTAATAAAAAAAAAAAAAAGTCTCAACCAATCATATATTTGCTTCATTTGCTACGAAATTTTTATATTAAGGAAGGAGGTTCGTATCACCCGTTGAGCCTGTTAAATTAATTTCAAAATATTTCTTCTCTGTGTGGCTTAGTTGATCTCTCTTTTATTGGGCATCCTTTCACCTGGAAGAGAGGTAGAAATTCTGCTAATTTTGTTCAGGATAAATTGGATAGATGTGTGGTAAATGAAACTTGGGCAAGGCTTTTTTCGAGCATCGGACTAGAGAACTTGATTGTGTTGGTGGTAGCACACCAAAATTGAAAAATAAAAATAAAGAAAGTCAAAAATGCAAGGTGCCTAACAATGAAAAAATTATCAAAAATGTGAGGTGAAAATGGGAGGTGCCTAATTTAGCCTAATTTTCACCTAATTTAGTTTGACAATTTATTTGCATTTGAAGCCTATAAATAGGCTCATTCTCTCCATTTGTAAATACACCAAGCAAACACAAAATATAGCTTAAGGAGAGCTATAGATTAAATACCAAATAGTTTATATTAGGAATTAGAGAATCAATCTTTTGGAGTTCCTTGGAGTATAAATATTTGGGGGTTGTTTTGTGGGTGTCGGTTAGAAAAATATTTTGTAATTTGTGGTTGTAACAATTTGCCGCATAGTGAATATTTTTCTTGGTTGTCGTTAGACAACGACCGTGGTTTTTCTCCATTCGGGAGTTTTTCACGTTAAATCATTGTGTTTTATTCTCTTTAATTTCTCAATTGTTATTTTATTTTCTCATTTATTCCTGCTTAAAGACGGTCCGAGGGGCGGGAAAATAGCGATTTTCCCAACAAGTGGTATCAGAGCTTAGGTGTTATAATTTTTTGTCAAAAATCTTAGTATGCTCTGTGGTTGCAGTTTGGTCTGATCTTCCACATCAGAAAAGATTTTTGTTAAAAATTATTTTTGTTTTTAAGCTGGTGGAGCTTTGGAAAAGGTGGAGCCGTTTTGCTTTGGTGTGCTTGAGTATTGGTGGTGAGATAAATAATTACATGTCGAGGTAAATTCTGTCAAACGACACGAATTTAGTCTAAGGCAAGTGGATTTTAAGTGAGACCTTTGTGACTCCTCCTCTTACCTGGGAATTTACCTGGTGTAATATTCATTTCTGGTCCTTTATTAAGCACAAAGTAAGCATGTCGGCAATGAGATACGAGATTGAGAAATTTGATGGGAGAATGAATTTTGCACTGTGGCAAGTGCAAGTCAAAGACGTGTTGATACAGTCTGGACTACATAAGGTTTTGCAGGGTAAACCAGTCAGCGGAAGAAATTCAGAAAAAGGCGGTGGCAGTGGAGACTCAGAAAAATCCAAGATTAGTGACGAAGAATGGGAGGAGCTGGATATCAAGGCGGCAAGTCAAATTCGCATGTGTCTAGCAAAAAATGTTCTTGCTAATGTGCTTGGATTGTCCACGACAAAGGAGCTGTGGGAGAAACTAGAAGAATTGTATCAGGGAAAAAATATATCCAACAGGTTATATTTGAAAGAGCAATTTCATACGTTGAAAATGGCGGAAGGTACAAAGCTGTCCGATCACCTGAGTGTCCTCAATGGTATTATCTCTGAATTAGAAACTCTTGGAGTGAAAACCGAAGATGAAGATAAAGCTCTCCGGCTCATCCTGTCACTTCCTTCAACATATGAGCACATGAAGCCTGTTCTGAAATATGGTAGTAAGGAAGTGGTGTATGCGGATGTGGTTAGTAAGCTCATTACTGAGGAGAGAAGACTGAATGAAATGGAAAATAAATCTTATGAGAATTCAGCTTTATCTGTCGGTATCAGGAAAAAGAATAAAGGCTCCGGAAAGAGGAAGGTTGTCTGCTGGGGGTGTGGTCAAACTGGACACGTGAGGAAGGATTGCCCGAACGGTGGAGCTGATTCGGCTAGAAGCTCTAACGTTGTTGCTGCCAATGTGATCTCCTGTGGCGAAGGAGATGATGAGTTGTCTCTGTAGTTGAGAGAAGTGTGTCCTCATGGCATGATTGCTACCCGTTGAGATGCCATGGAAGAGGACTGATTATTGGTAGCTGGTCCACGGAAATGCGCGCTGCATTGGTTGACAGTTGATGCAAGGTGCGTGGTGGAAAAATTATGTCGATGGCTAATGAACTCTCGGAAAGTCAACAGGAGGGTTGCACCATAAACTATTAGCGGGATCCGACATGGCCGATGAAAAATTCTTGGAGTTGGCGAAATAATTCCAAGTGTCGATACTCTTTTATGGTGGAGTATGTTAATTCTTGACGTTAAGAATTATAATTGTCGGTAACAGACAATGTTGTGTTTTTATTTTTCAAGGTGGAGATTATTGGTGGTAGCACACCAAAATTGAAAAATAAAAATAAAGAAAGTCAAAAATGCAAGGTGCCTAACAATGAAAAAATTGTCAAAAATGTGAGGTGAAAATGGGAGGTGCCTAATTTAGCCTAATTTTTACCTAATTTAGTTTGACAATTTATTTGCATTTGAAGCCTATAAATAGGCTCATTCTCTCCATTTGTAAATACACCAAGCAAACACAAAATATAGCTTAAGGAGAGCTATAGATTAAATACCAAATAGTTTATATTAGGAATTAGAGAATCAATATCTTGGAGTTCCTTGGAGTATAAATATTTGGGGGTTGTTTTGTGGGTGTCGGTTAGAAAAATATTTTGTAATTTGTGGTTGTAACAATTTGCCGCATAGTGAATATTTTTCTTGGTTGTCGTTAGACAACGACCGTGGTTTTTCTCCATTCGGGAGTTTTTCACGTTAAATCATTGTGTTTTATTCTCTTTAATTTCTCAATTGTTATTTTATTTTCTCATTTATTCCTGCTTAAAGACGGTCCGAGGGGCGGGAAAATAGCGATTTTCCCAACAGATTGCTGCATATTCTGATCACTCACCCATTCTTCTTTGGTCTAATTTGGATGGTACTCCTCACTTCAACCAACGTTTTCGCTTCGAGAATGCTTGGCTGCTAAATCCACATGTGTGTGAGGTGATAGAATTGGGCTGGAATTCGGATCATAATGCTTCTTTGTTGGATATAATTGAAAGATGTGGTAAAGCTCTATTTGAGTAGGGGGGAGAGTTGGTTAGGAATTTTAAGCAAAAGAAGAATAATTTATACAGATTGTTAGCAGCAAAGCGTGAGACGAATGAGGATATTTCAAATTTGTGTGCTAAACTTGTCCAACTACTTGAAGCTGAGGAAGTGTATTGGTGTTGGTGGTAGCACACCAAAATTGAAAAATAAAAATGAAAAAAAAAAGAAAGTCAAAAATGCAAGGTGCCTAACAAGGAAGAAATTGTCAAAAATGTGAGGTGAAAATGGGAGGTGCCTAATTTAGCCTAATTTTCACCTAATTTAGTTTGACAATTTATTTGCATTTGAAGCCTATAAATAGGCTCATTCTCTCCATTTGTAAATACACCAAGAAAACACAAAATGTAGCTTAAGGAGAGCTATAGGTTAAACACCAAGTAGTTTATATTAGGAATTAGAGAATCAATCTCTTGGAGTTCCTTGGAGTATAAATATTTGGGAGTTGTTTTGTGGGTGTCGGTTAGAAAAATATTTTGTAATTTGTGGTTGTAACAATTTGCCGCATAGTGAATATTTTTCTTGGTTGTCGTTAGACAACGGCCGTGGTTTTTCTCCATTTGGGAGTTTTCCACGTTAAATCATTGTGTTTTATTCTCTTTAATTTCACAGTCATTATTTATTATTTTCTCATTTTTTCTTGCTTAAAGACGGTCCGAGGGGCGGGAAAATAGCGATTTTCCCAACAAGTGGTATCAGAGCTTAGGTGTTATAATTTTTTGTCAAAAATCTTAGTATGCTCTGTGGTTGCAGCTTGGTCTGATCTTCCACATCAGAAAAGATTTTTGTTAAAAATTATTTTTGTTTTTAAGCTGGTGGAGCTTTGGAAAAGGTGGAGCCGTTTTGCTTTGGTGTGCTTGAGTATTGGTGGTGAGATAAAGAATTACATGTCGAGGTAAATTCTGTCAAACGACACGAATTTAGTCTAAGGCAAGTGGATTTTAAGTGAGACCATTGTGACTCCTCCTCTTACCTGGGAATTTACCTGGTGTAATATTTATTTCTGGTCCTTTATTAAGCACAAAGTAAGCATGTCGGCAATGAGATGCGAGATTGAGAAATTTGATGGGAGAATGAATTTTGCACTGTGGCAAGTGCAAGTCAAAGACGTGTTGATACAGTCTGGACTACATAAGATTTTGCAGGGTAAACCAGTCAGCGGAAGAAATTCAGGAAAAGGTGGTGGTAGTGGAGACTCAGAAAAATCCAAGATTAGTGACGAAGAATGGGAGGAGCTGGATATCAAGGCGGCAAGTCAAATTCGCATGTGTTTAGCAAAAAATGTTCTTGCTAATGTGCTTGGATTGTCCACGACAAAGGAGTTGTGGAAGAAACTGGAAGAATTGTATCAGGGAAAAAATATATCCAACAGGTTATATTTGAAGGAGCAATTTCATACGTTGAAAATGGCGGAAGGTACAAAGCTGTCCGATCACCTGAGTGTCCTCAACGGTATCATCTCTGAATTGGAAACTCTTGGAGTGAAAACCGAAGATGAAGATAAAGCTCTCCGGCTCATCCTGTCACTTCCTTCAACATATGAGCACATGAAGCCTGTTCTGAAATATGGTAGTAAGGAAGTGGTGTATGCGGATGTGGTTAGTAAGCTCATTACTGAGGAGAGAATACTGAATGAAATGGAATATAAATCTTATGAGAATTCAGCTTTATCTGTCGGTATCAGGAAAAAGAATAAAGGCTCCGGAAAGAGGAAAGTTGTCTGCTGGGGGTGTGGTCAAACTGGACACGTGAGGAAGGATTGCCAGAGCGGTGGAGCTGATTCGGCTAGAAGCTCTAACGTTGTTGCTGCCAATGTGATCTCCTGTGGCGAAGGAGATGATGAGTTTTCTCTGTAGTTGAGAGAAGTGTGTCCTCAAGGCATGATTGCTACCCGTTGAGATGCCATGGAAGAGGACGGATTATTGGTAGCTGGTCCACAGAAATGCATGCGACATTGGTTGACAGTTGATGTAAAGCATGTGGTGGAAAAATGATGTCGATGGCTAACGAACTCTCGGAAAAGTCAACAGGAGGGTTGCACCATAAACTATTAGCGAGATCCGACATGACCGATGGAAAATTCTTGGAGTTGGCAAAATAATTCCAAGTGGCGATACTCTTTTATGGTGGAGTATGTTAATTCTTGACGTTAAGAATTATGATTGTCGGTAACAGACAATGTTGTATTTTTTATTTTTCAAGGTGGAGATTGTTGGTGGTAGCACACCAAAATTGAAAAATAAAAATGAAAAAAAAAAAAGTCAAAAATGCAAGGTGCCTAACAAGGAAGAAATTGTCAAAAATGTGAGGTGAAAATGGGAGGTGCCTAATTTAGCCTAATTTTCACCTAATTTAGTTTGACAATTTATTTGCATTTGAAGCCTATAAATAGGCTCATTCTCTCCATTTGTAAATACACCAAGAAAACACAAAATGTAGCTTAAGGAGAGCTATAGGTTAAACACCAAGTAGTTTATATTAGGAATTAGAGAATCAATCTCTTGGAGTTCCTTGGAGTATAAATATTTGGGGGTTGTTTTGTGGGTGTCGGTTAGAAAAATATTTTGTAATTTGTGGTTGTAACAATTTGCCGCATAGTGAATATTTTTCTTGGTTGTCGTTAGACAACGGCCGTGGTTTTTCTCCATTTGGGAGTTTTCCACGTTAAATCATTGTGTTTTATTCTCTTTAATTTCACAGTCATTATTTATTATTTTCTCATTTTTTCTTGCTTAAAGACGGTCCGAGGGGCGGAAAAATAGCGATTTTCCCAACAATTGGAAGCAACGTTCTAAGGTATTCTAGTTAAAAAATGGCAATAGGAATTCAATATATTTTCACAGGCAGACTAGCACTCGTAAAAGGAGGAACTGCAAATCAGCTCTTCATGCAGATAATGGGCAGTTGGTTCATGGCCGGGAGGAGTTGAAGAATCATGTGCATAGTTATTTTAAAGTTCTTTTTTTGGTTGAAAATGGGAATTGCAATGATGTTATTAATAACATAGATGTCAAAGTCTCCCCGCTCTATAATGCTAATCTTCTTAAGCCCTTAACTACTGAAGAGATAAAGAGAGTTGCTTTTTAAATATATCCAGATAAGCCGCCTAGGCTTGATGGTATGAGTCCATTTTTACCAAAAATTTTGAGATATTGTTAGTAGAAATGTGATTACTAGTTGTCAGTCTTGATTCAATAACTGTTCTTTTGTTGATTCTTTGAATAATACTATTGTTATTCTTATTCCCAAAAAGAATAATCCTGAGTCCATTAAAGATTTACGCCCAATTTCATTGTGTAATATTTGTTTACAAGATTTTTGCAAAAACTTTGGCAAATAGACTTAAAGGTCTTTTGCCTTTCTATTGTATATGACTCACAATAGGCTTTTTTGCTAGGAAGGGCCATGACTAATAATATTTTACCTGCCTTCGAAATTATTTACCATATGAAGTGTAATAAGAGGAAGAACTTGGGTGGAGTGGCTCTAAAAATTGATATTAATAAGGTATATGATAGAGTTCGTGTAGGAATAAAATTACTTTTGTAGAGCAAAAAATGGAGGTGCTAACTTAGGTAATTCTTAATAAAAAATGGAGGTGCCTAACTTAGGTAATTCATAGTAAAAAATGGAGGTGTCTAACTTAGGTAAAAGAGGTACTTAACCATTTACAAAATTCTACCAATCCATTTTTTTTGAAGCCTATATAAACCATTTAGCTTTCACTTGAAATTCATTCAAAAAAAAATTATTAGAGAGTTTTAGAGAGAAAAGTGAGATTTCTCCTAAATATTGTCTTTCTTTTTATTAGAGAGAGAGTTTTTAATTTCTCCTATTATAAGAGAGAGTATTGTTAACTATGCTCTTCTTATTTTAGAAAGAAATTGTTGTAATCTTTTGCTATAATAAAATTCTTTTACAATTTGCCTGTGATTTTTTGCTTCAATTAATTTGGAGATTTTTTCACGTAAAACTTTAGAGTTCATTATTTTCAATTTATTTCTTATTTCTACTTCAGTTATAATTGTATATCCCGTTTTACAACTTCCTAACAGTTTCTTAGGAGTATCTTAGGGGTATGTGTTTGAAGTTGAGATTTGATAGAAGATGGGTGGAATTAATTATGTTATGTGTGTCCTCTGTTTGCTGTAATGTTGCTTTAAACGGGGAGATAGGACCTATCTATCCAGGGCATGGGCTGCGTCAAGGCGATCATTTATCGCTATACTTATTTATTATATGTGCTAAGGGCTTGTCCGCTTTGTTTAGAAAGGCAGAAGCGGTAGGGCTTATTCATGGATGTTAAGTTAGTACTAATGGGCCCAATGTTTTACATCTTTTTTTGGCATATGACTATTTCTTCTTCTTTAGAGCCAATCCGGTTGAATGTACACAAGTGAAGCAGATTTTACGCTCTTATGAACATGCTTCCTGTCAAGCTGTGAATTATCATAAGTTTGAAACCTTTTTTAGTGCTAATGTGAGTGCAGAGGCAAGAGGTTATATTGCAGCCTGTTTGGTTGTTTGTAATAGCATAAACCATGGTAGATATCTTGGTCTACCATCTTTTGTTGGAAGAAACAAGAGGAGCGTCTTTGCTTTTATTCGTGATAAGTTGGCTAACAGGATTCAGAGTTGGACGTCGAGTCTGTTGTCTAAAGCTGGAAAGGAAATTCTTTTAAAATATGCAGCTCAAGCTCTTCCCACTTGTTGTTTAAGAGTCTTCCTCATTCCTATTTCTCTTTGTGTTGAGCTACAACGGATGATGAATAGTTTTTGGTGGGGTCAAAAACCTGATGGAACAAATAAGATGCATTGGATGTCTTGGGATAACATGTGCTGAAGTAAATAGGAAGGGGTATGGGTTTCAGGTTGGTTTGAGTGTAGTAAAGACCCTTTTTCTTGCTGAATTGCTTAGTCTTCGTGAAGCTGTTAATTTTGTGATTTCTTGTTTTGATGGGCCTGAGATTATTGAAATTGATGCTCAACAAGTTTTCTTTGTTGTCTCCTTTGGTGATTCAAACTTGTCTAAGTTTGGTGGTGTGATTGATGACTGTAAGACATTTCTCTCTTCTCGATCAGACATCTCCCTAAATTGGGTTCGAAGAAACTCTAATAGTTTAGCTCATGATGTATCTAGGAAGGCAATGCCTGATGTCTGTTTCTTTGTTTGGGATAATATCCCTCCTTCTATTGTTTTACTCTTATCTGCTGTGCAATAAAACCTTTCCTGCTATTCTAAAAAAAAGATAGTTTGAGATTTTTGTCGAGTAGTTTAACATAAATAATAATTTTAACGTTTACAATTGAATCATTAATGTTATTATTGCAAAATTATTTTATTTATAAGCAAATTTAAAAAATGGGCTTAAACTTAATTCATCAATTATTTATTAATTGAAGATAAATCAATAAACTCCATGCAACTAATAAAAAATTAAACTTATTTATTTGTTAATATATAGAAGATAATTCATTAGTTGTTTTATAATCATTTTCAAAACTAAAAAATCTTTTAATATTTTGCCAAACTATATTAATTTGGAAAAAATACCTATATTCATTGAAATCTTAAAATTTTAATTTTGTTTTTTTAAGATATTTTAACTTTTAAGTTTATATTTGAGCTCTTGACCCTTTTTGCATCAATGTGTTGATTTTTGAAAATAAATCTCAGCCGGCGATAAATTTAATGATATTTTATTTTTCTCTGGCCAAAAAAATAATCAGATAAAAACTTTAAAAAGAGTACAAAAATAACGAATAGATGTTTAATTTTGAGCCACTGAGCGAAACTGCTGTTTTACTCTGACGATGGAAATTTTTCCAATTGTACAGCTTTTTAACTCTGTTTTTGCGGGTACACTCTGTTCCTCTCATTACTACTCTGCAATTAACGGTTGACTTAGCAGGCATCCCCTGTCACCTTTTTTTTTTTTTTTTTAATTTTGCAATTGTATTATATAAGTGACCATTTGGATTAATTACTAAAATAATTTATCAACTTTAACGTTTTTTCAATTTAAAATATTAAAAAAAATATATAAATTAGAAATTTTATTAAAATTTTATCATATTTATTAAAAAATAATTTTATTCTATAAAATTATTAACATGTGAAATTTTATAACTATAAGAACATCTTTAATAGAAAGGGTATATTGAATTCTTCTAAAATGATATATAGATATTCAACGATATTCAAATAAAAATTAAATTTTTAAAAAATAAGTCTCACTTTAATAGATTTTATTTTTATATTTATTTCATTTATTATTATATTTTAATAATTAAATTTTAAATATTAATTTATTTTATAATATAATAATAAAATTATTTAATTATGTGAAAATTATTATTTTATTTATAAATTTTTTATTAAAAAGTTATTATTTTTATATATAAAACTATTATTTTATTAAAAAAATATTATTTTTATTAATAAATTATTGTTTTTATTATAAATATATTTTTTAAAAAATTGTTATAAAATTATAAAAAAATATTATTTTATTAAAAAAATAAATTTATTTATTTAAATTTATAAATTATATATATTTTTAATAAGGGGCTTTCATTTATTAGAGTCCCTACAAGAACAGACAATGAAATTATCCCACGGTCCTAATTTTAAAGTGGAACAGAAACCAATAAAGCACTGACAGAATTGTTGTGGTAAAAAAATAATAAATTTTAATATTTTTTTATTTTTATTATAAATTTTTCAAAATTATTTAAAAAGTGTATAAATTATATATTTCATTCTAAATTAAACTTTCAATTATGTTAAAAATCACATATTATCATAATAGCTGTTTATAAATTTGTATATTTAGCTTATAAGTTAGACTAGACTATCTCAACCATGGACATTGTACATTTTTAAGTTGCCACCAATTCAAAAAATAAATAAGTTTAAATATAAATGATTCTCAGTGAAATTTAAATTTAATTATAGATTGATCTATAAATTTTAATTAGCAAAAAAATTATTGATTGAAGAATTAAATTTTTAAATAATTCAATATTTTTTTTAATTCAAATTTAATTCATGGTTAAATATAATGAGATTATGTATAATTAATGCACACTGATGGATGTGCATACCTTATCCTAGGTTACAAAATCGTCATCTACTGTCATTATTTCTTCTTATAAATTATACGAATTTAATTATTTGTTGAAGAAGGTTGCTAATAATTTATATTTTTTTTTCTGAATATTTATTTATTCAATTAAAATGAATCATCCCGTATGGATTATATAATAAATAACGTCAGCAAATAATAATAATATTATTATATATATATTTGAATATTACAAATAATATTATGTATATTAAGTTTTTTTTCTTGAATAATAATATTATAAGTATATATTGAGTAGTTAAATTTCAACGTATTCATTTACGTCCCTTTGACGAATATAAAAAAAAAGGTTAGTTGGCCCAATTAATGAACGGTGATGCTATCGGGTTGATCGGCATCCGGAGTTATGGCAGTTGTGGTGCAATCTCATTCGGAATCGAGCAACATAATAATCTAATTCATCCCATAATTATATTATTTTAAAAAAATGCATTACATATTACTTTTTTTAATTTTCAAATTTGTATATATCTTTATTACAATAAAAAATATATAAGATATATATATATCAAAAAATAGAGTATATTTTCAGTATATTAAATATATAATTTTTGAAAATAGAGTATTTTGAAATTAAAATTAAAAAGTGAATATTTTTAAAAATATTTTTTTTCTTTAATATTTTTTAAAAAATTCAATATTTGTTTATAGATCATCCAATGACGTAAAATACATAAATTAAACTTAAAAAATTTATAATAGTAAAAGGTAATCGTCTTACACATGAATACGTCAATTATATTGTTTCTATAATTAATCTATAAGCATTCACTTTCACTTAAGAAAATAAGATAAATAATTAATCATACATTATTTTTACATCTAGTCCACTGATTATATTTAGTCCAAAGTACAATTCAAATAAATTAAATTATTATAAATTCGAATTTCCATATCCCACGCTACTTCTTGTTGCCCTAAAATGTATTTGACTTTTAGTTACAATTTGGTAAACTAGCTCCGCTTTAATTAATAGTACAATCGCTTTCTAGGAAAAGGTTAATTAGTCCTAAATACAGCCTAAAACCTAATTAATTCAGATGTTTAGTTGATATAAGAAGTAAATTAGGTGATGGCAGAAAATTGAGTTTGTTCGTTCAAAAAAAAAAAGGTAATGGCAGAAAAGGGTTTCACACCAACTTAATTAGACATTCTCATGAAAATTAAAAGTAAAATAAGTAGTAATGATTAATGATAAATGCCTTCGTACTTTTTAAATTTTTGGTATGAGTATGTGAAGTGGGTTTGACATCATTTTGATTTGGTATGCTTTTCTAAGGCACTGATGATCATTCTTATCCGTTAGGTTAGCCTCCAAATATATATAATATACCTGCCCATTTACATAATTGTATTGATTGCTTTTATTTTATAACACTTGAATTTCCTTTAAAAAAAACATGAAAAATCATGTTCAATTATAGGATTTTTTCATCACTAAACTCTATAAATTTACGGTCATCGAATATTTTATTTAATTTTTAATTACTCTAAATTTAAAGCAAATTTTGATGATTATAAATGGGTATGTTATAAACTACTTATTAAAATTTATTTCATTTATTTTGTTAAAAGGTTTGAACTTATGAAAAAAAAATGTTGATGTTTAAACTAGAATTAAAGGAGAGTCTTAGCACAACGGTAAATATTATCGTCGTGTAATATGAGGTTACTAATTCGAGTTGTAAAAATGACCTCTTATAATTATAAGGGAATACCGCGTATAAAGATTCAATGAATCTGACCTTCCCTGAACTTCGCTCATTGCAGAAGTATACGTACATCGGACTGCTCTTTTATGTTTAAACTAGAATTAGCATAATTTTTAAGGGTGAGTGTAACTTAAATTTCAAGTATCATTTAATATTTTTGCAAATTTTATAATAAATAGTATTTGAATAATTGTATGAATGTTTATCGATGTTAACTGAAATAATAATTAATAGCAAGCAAATTATTAATTTGTACATGTAAAAGGTGGACAAATTTATATATCGGACCTAATTATTATAATTAAATATCCAACCAATTATATCCTAATCCGATAAATTAAAAAAATTATATATATCGCGAACAGGCCAAGCAACTAATAAAGTTGACGTTTCCAACCGATATTTTGTATGGGCCTATAAAGGGTGACGATGGCTTTCGCAACATATGGAGCACCACTATTTCGATCTGACTTTTGTTTTTAACTTTCTTTCATTTTTATTTAAAACAACAAAGAATTTTACAAAAAAAATAACTTAAATAGGAATTTACTGAGCATTTTTCCATTAGTAATTCAATTTACCGAGTTAAATATATTTTAAAATTTACATTAATTGTATTTTTTTTTTATAGTCAAACAATATTATAAGGATAATAAAACTCTATTTATTAAGTTTTAACTTAGCATCGTATATAAAATTTAAATTTAAGATATAATTAAGTTAGAAAAAATATATTATTAACTGATATATGTAATAAGTGTTATTAATTAAATATTTTTATATAATGATTATATATAAATGCATTATAAATATATAAAAATTATTTTTTAAGTCTATATATAATCAATAAATACTACACACGGCCACATATTTCTAGTCATAATAAAAAAAATTATGATTAAATCATTGTATTAGTTACGAAAGGTAATATTTTATAGCTATAAATAATTTAGCTAAATTGTTTAGTCACATGAATTAAATATTCATAATAAATTAATTAATTTTTGCTACAGTATATAAATTATAGCTATAGGCAATCATCTAATTCTAATATTTTAGTCACAATAAACTAATATAATTAATTAATCTAATTAGCCATAAATATTTAAAATGTATAGCAAAATTAGTTATATAATATCAATATTAGTCAAATAAATTAATGAGCAATTAATTATAATTTATTATTACAAAAATTATTTGCATATAATAAATTAAAATTTTATAAATTTAATTTACTATGAATTGTAATATGCGTAGCTATAATTAACATTGTATATCTTGTAGTTAATTAACAAAATAAATCGAAGATGTAACAAAATTATAATTTTGAATTACGAAAAATAAAAAATTCTAAAAGATAAGCACAAATAAAGAGAAGAATAAGAGTATTTTTTTCAAATTACATTAAAAAAATAATTAATTAATATATTATAATTAATAGAAAAAGTTTTAAAATGTAAAAATAAATATAAATACTACATACCTTAACTACACTAAAATAATATAAAAATAATATAGCTACTTAATTCAATTAGTCACAAATATTTAAAGTTTATAAAGAATAGTTATAAAAATTTAATTATAGCATATAAATGAATAATTTTAAAGTTTACAAATATTTGTTTTAAATTTTAATATTTAATTAATGTAATCCTGCATTTAAAATATGTACACTTAAATACTACAAAACTCAGTTTGATTCCCGAGAAAATAACAATATCTTGACCCTTTTTGCTGCACATAATTGAAAAACTTACCTCCGCAAAGCCAAATAAAATTCAATAGGAAAAACTTTTAAGGTTATTACTAATGGGTATGTTATGGGAATCAAAGTGGTTAACACAAAAAGTATTAATCTATACCATTGAAATTCTCTAACTTACTTCCTCAAATATTTAATGGGTAATACTTGATAAAAAATAAAACTGGGAAACTCTGATTTTGAACAGAAAAAAAGGCTGATAATTAAATAGGATTTTGTAAATTCTCTTGAGCTGAATATATTAATTAATCAGATCTAGATTGATGAAATTATAAAGTATTTAAACAACTTTCACTACAACAAAAATTCATATACAGTTACAGTTTTTTAGTTACAATAGGTAAAATTATAGCAAAAGATTTGTACTAGCTAAAAAAATTAAATTTTTATAACTATATATAATTTAATTAAACTGGTTAGTTATAAAAATTAATTATCCATAGTAAATATATTATTTTTGTTACGATATCTTAATATTGTAACAATAAACATAAATTTAACTACAATATTTTAGCTACATATAAATATTATAGCTATTTGATCTAATTAGTCACAAAGATTTAAAATTTATAGCAAAGATAATTATAAAATTTCAATTTTAGCCATATAAATGAATTAGTGACTAATAATAATTTATTCTTGTATAAACGATGGATGTATGGCAAATTAAAATTTTTAATAACTAATTTATTGCAAGATATAACATGTGTGGCTATGATTAATTTTATATGTCTTATAACTAATACTACATACTTTAACTATTCTAAAATAATGCAACTTTTTAATGTAATTAGCCGCATAGATTAAAATTTATAACAATAATAGGTATAATCAAATAAATAAATTAACGACTAATAATAATTTATTGCTACATAAATGATTAATGCGTGATAAATTAAAATTTTTAATGTTTGATTTGTTATAAGATATAATAGGCGTAGATACAATTATTTTTATAAATATTATAGCTAATACTACATATTTTAGAGCTACCAAAAAATTTAAAATGTGGCAAAATAATAACATTTTAATTAATGAAATCAATTATAAGAATTTAGTATGAATTCGAGTAAATTAGTGGTATTAATTTATAATTTTGATTTGAATTATATTTAAAAAAATTTCATTAAAATAAGGGTAATATCTATAATTTTCAATTGCAAAATTTTTTTCATTATCATGTAATTGGTACAATATATATGATAAATTTTTTCCATTAGAATAACAGTTAAGCAATATAAATTTTTGAAAGAAGAAAGTCAGAGAAAACCATGAGAACGATTGAAGAGCAGGGAAAAGAGTGGCAATGGAATGTGAGTTTATAGAAATTTTTAATTAAAATGATTTTATCTAGGTATTAATATGATAAACAAGCTTTTAATTTTTTATAAAATTTTTCATATATTCAAGATTTTTAACTAAAAAAATTATAAAGCATTTAGTTGTAAAATTTTATTTCATCCCCACACAATTAGAGTGAAAGAATTAAAAATAAAAAATAACAAAAATTTAGAAAATACTAAAACTTTATATTTAAGTAATATTGTGCCTCAAAATTTCTATAATTGGTAAGTTGTTTTCTTAATATAAATTTTCATTGGTTTTGCAGAAAATAGTTTTTGCATTTATTGATATTTTAAATGTTTTGATAAATTTGTATGTGAAAATTTTTACATATTTATGGTATTATAAATCAAAATTTTTAATTAAATTATTGCAAAAACAAATTGTAGCTAGTTAACTCTAATTATTAAAATTGGTCCCACTTAATAACAATTATCTAAGAAATGTTAAAGCTGAGCTCCCTTATTAGCCTTGCCTTCCCATGGACAATGCAATGTTCCACATCGTTTAGAATACTAATATTACACATGAGAAATTGTCTATATAATCACTTTTACAATGCTATGTGGTGAGTGTGAAGCTAATTATATGTTCTTTCACCTCTCATTCAAAATTAGTTTAATTTATTTAAATCTCTAAGTTAAAATTTAAATAAATATTTTTACATTTTGCTAATATTTGTATTTTTCTTTTCCATGGCAATTAATTATACTATTTAATTGTAATTTATTAGGTTTGTAGCTAAAAAAATATTTTGGCTATAATATTATATTTATGACAAGAAAATTTATTTTTTTAGCTATGAATTTATTAATATAGCAGTTAAGATTAAAAATATTTGCCACAATATTAAAAGCCTGACAAATATATATATTTATATAGTTATGACTTTATTAAGATGTAACTAAAATGTATATATAACTATAAGTATTAATAGTGTGACTAGCGTATTTAATTATTTTTCGCATGTTTTTCTTTTTTATGATAATATATTATAATATTTAGTTATAAAAAAAAATTTTATAGCAAAATAAATTGATTCTCAGCCATAAAAGTTATAAATTGTGTAGCTAATTTTTAGTTATATCACTTTTAGTAATATAATTTTTTTATGATTTTTATTATTATTTTTTGCTATAAATAGAGATATTAATTGTTAATGTGAAAGGACAATTAAACTATTTATCAATAGAAATTTTCATATATTGGAAATGACAAACCAAATAAAACTTCATCAATCAAAAATAGGCCAAACCAAGCGTCCAAGAAAAAGAGTTATATTCAAAAAATGCAATGATGAGTTAGCATGTGAGGTTGGTCCATTGTTCACATGAAAATAATTTGAGTATACAGTGGTGAATGTCCTCTTAAAAGTTATTTATGTATGGAAAGGCTTCAAGTTCAATCCCTTTCTTCCTTTCTTGACTAAAAAGCCAAAAGTGGGGTTTTGCTTCTAGTGATCATCCACTCTTCTCTTCCCAATTCTCACATGCTTAGTGACTGCGACTTCTGTATCTCAAATATGAGTGGTGCTCAGTATAAATCATTTTTTGTACTTCAATTTTAATTATTTAATAATATAACTGCCGAGTTTTTAAATTATTATAGTTTTACATAAATTTAAAAATAACTAAGTGTTTGTATAATCATATAATTAATTAAGAGTTTGTAAATCACATAATTTTAAATTAATTACGAGCATTTATATTTTACATAATTTAAATAATTCTTGATTTGATAATTATACTCGATTTGTAAATCGTCAAAAATATAAAAGTTATAATAAAATTTGCAACATATACATACATGTAATAGTTTTTCTTTTATTTTTTTTAATTATGAGAATTATATATTTTCTTAATAAGAATTATATAAAATTTATACTCTTAAAGATTTTATAAGCGTAGATATTGTTTTATAAATATTTTCAAATTTACCAATACACTAGATGTATAATAATAATCAGGGGCGAAGCCAGACTTTAAAATAAAGAAGGGCAAATTTTTTTTTTATAAATTTTGACTTTTTCCGTAATTATTTATCTCTTTTTTTATTTTAAATAATATTTTATAAATTTATTAATAATATATTTTATTATTAAAAATTTAATTAATAAAAAAATATTAATATATATATGTAAAGAATTTTAAATTTATAAAATTATTCACAATAAAAATAAAATAAAGAGAAAAAAAATTAAATAATAAATATGATTTTTTAAAAAATCATTAAAATAAATAAATTATTTAATTCATTAAATGAGTTCAATTTAATTTAGTTGAAAATTTTATCCCTTTTTATTATTTTTTTTACATTTATATATAATTAATATTTTGTCAATTTTTTAAAAAAAAACTATTGGTTATAGAATAAATAATTTATTATAATTTTTTTAATTTTTTATAAAAATTAAAAAAAGATGGGGTAATTTAAAATTTTAAATGAAATTAATAAATAATTTTAAAAATTTTAAAAATATTATATATATATATATATTTAAAAAGAGAAGGGAGGCAACTGCCCCCTTGCCACTGATAATAATCCTTATCATACCAAATTAATATCACGTGTCATTTCAATGTTTCATAATTACGAAAATAAATATCAAATAAATTTGTGTTATTATTTATTCATATCATATGCATGTTGGATTGTAGTCTTTGGATTGGAAATATAATAACTGATTTAGTATTGATTAAAAATCCCACTGTATATTCAAAAAAGGTGCAAGCAAAATCACATTCAACATTTACCAATAATTTATATGCATTAGAAAAAGGAATTAATTTGTTTGGCGTGAGTCCATCGATGAAAATGATTTTATTAGTATATTAAAATTTGCTCGAAAGCAAGATATGTGGCAGTGATTGGGCATCCATATAATCTATCACTGTTGAGAATATATACTAACGTTAAGAAACTTTTAATAGTAATGTTTTTTAATTGAATGGCAAAGAGAAGTGTTGGAACAGTAACCAGTTATAATTTAAAAGAACAAATTGCAATAATATAAACTTGAATTAAATGTTAAAATCAAAATAATAATTAATTGATTATGTACAGTGTAAAAACTTAGATTTGAGGAGCTTATTGTAAGTAAAAAAAAGTAATTGCTCCAAAGGAGCAGGTGGAAACCATCCTACGGTCCACGTGATTTTACAGCTATTTTCAGCGAACCAATAATAAACTACATTAAATTATGATTTTCATAATATTTTCAATAAATAATAATAAATTGAGTTGCATGTGGACAATCATTTTATTTAAATCAAAATTATCAGAAAAAAAAGTCTAATTAAGTTTCAGAATTTATAAAATAATTATACACATTATGTAAGTAATATATAAACATGTTTTTTATTAGATGTAGAGCAATGGTTAAGTAAGGAATACAAATCGAACTTTATATAAAGCTAGCAGTCTATTGAAATAAAAGGATTGGTCATTAGTCTTGTAATTAATAATTGTTCATACCAATGGGTCCTTAATTATAGAATATATTTAATATAGCCACATGATGTTGATTACAATCTGTCCAAAAACCATTATACTCAGGTTATCATATTAATTCTGAAAAAAAAAAGTTATCAGATTACTTTTTAAAAATATATCACATGCATGTTGAAATTTTTCATATATTAGTTGATTACTATAGCTTAAAATTAAATTGAGATAAAATAACTATTTTTTTATTAATTATATGTGAAGAAAAAATACTTAGCACTCAAATTTTATATTTAGACCAAAGTAATACATAGTTTGACTACTAAACTATATTTTAATGGTTGTTAAAGTGTATGTTTTAACAGATGATGTGGAAATGAGTGAAATGAAAAAATTAATGAAACATTATGTTATAGATTTAAGTTAGGTAGTTTAGTTTGATAGATAGACCACCAAAAACATTTGCTAGATTATTAGAAGTAAGTGGTTGAGCAATTAATTGAGATTAATTAGTTGGTATAACAATTTTATTTGAAAATGTTGTCTGTCCACAATTACATAACTATATCAATCATTCAATTGATTAGGTTTATGATAAGGTGTTGATCTGTAATTTAGGTTTTGTCTCTGTTAATTTCAAAATCAAGGAATTTAGGCGAAGGCAACATAGACACTTAGCCGAGAGAAAATGTAGGAACAGGCATGGGCTATAGCTGTTAGCCACTTTTTTATTTAATGATATAGTGAAGAAGAGGTTCTGAATTTTAATGAATTTGCAACGAGTGGCCATTGCTACTATAAGTAGAAATATCCTAATAGAGTGGGTCAGTGTTAGTTGCGGATGCATATAAGTTTTTAAGGATGAAGTAAAATGGGAGCCAAAATCAATTCATAATATGATTTTCTTCTCTTTCGGTCAATCTAAATTGGCTTTTTAACTTGAGTTGAGACATCTTTTTCTTGAGAGGAAGAATGAGAGAGAAGATGAAACCTTCAAAAACTACACCCAAATCATTATTTTAGATATTCATTTAAGCATTAAACTCTATATAAAGCCTGACTAAAATGAAATTAAATTTTTTTAGAAATTTCAGCTATTAAGATAAAATTGTCATCTCCAATTAAATACATTATTTGCATAACATATTTATTCAGAGCTTTTGATAAAAATATAAAAAAAATTTAAAAAAATAAAATTACCATATTTAAAAATTATTTATCAAAATACCTAATTTATAAATTATTTATTAAAATATCATATTTTTATTAGTTTATAACGAATTTATTATGAATTTATAAATTTTACGTAATTTATAATAAATTTATAATAAATTAATTAAAATACCCATAATAAAAAATAAAAATTTTAAAAAATATTACGGAGATTATCATTTTTTTTATTTATTTATTGATACTTAAAACTTAGTATTTACTGCAGTCAGAAGTGGATCCAAGTTTCAGTTGTTAGAAGGCTTGAAAACAAAACAAGGCCGATGGCCAGAGCTTTTTATATTACGAGACAATTTGTAAATGTTTTAGGCCCAAAAAAATTTTGCATGTTTCTTCATAATGACTAACAACATCTTCCTGGATTTTGCACATGCCACTTATGTCACTAAAAGTTCACTGTTATGGCCACTTCTTCTGCCTTCTTCCCCCATTAAACCACTCCATTAAATTTTCTTCAGATTGTAGGAGTTTATATATCACTTTGATGGCAAATTATTCAGCATATTTTTACTCTCCATTCTGACTTCAGGTTTTATTTGTCGAAGTTCATGTACATTTATTTGTGGAAAAATATATAAATGCTGACAAATTTTTTATTTTGTTATTTAATTTTTTTTAATTAAGTGTTTGAACAGAAATTGTTAATATTTTAATGGTTATGACTAATTTTGTAAACTAAAATAATTATGTTACTAATTTATACATTAAAAAATGCCTTAAATATCCTTATTTCAAGAAAGAGAATAAAAAAAAAGGATAAATCATTAAGAGTTTTTGCGATTTATCAATAATATAAAGATCTTTTAATCAAATATCTATTAAATAAGTATTATAAAAGAGGATCCTCTAACTGATTGATTTGATATTTGCAACTTTAAAAAACGCACGGAGAAAATTTAGACGACTTTAGAGCGTCTGTTGCGTTGACTCTTCGTGGCAAAGGACAATGAACATATGTCATCTAAGTGAGGATTATGAGAGAAATTAAGGCCCAGGCTCAGGCCCATTCTAAAACTATTGAGAACTCACTCCAAAGGAGTTTCTTGAAAAATATCATAAAAAATAATTTTTTTTTTAAAATATTCATTTTTTTAATTTTAAAAATATCATTTCTATTTAAAGAATTTCCCTTTTCAAAAATATATTTTTGAGATACATCTAATGTATTAAAAGTAAACTAAAAGTATATTCTATTTTTAAAGATATATATTAAATTAAAAATATACTAAAAAACTAAAATATTTTTTAAAAATAATTAAAAAATATGCTATACAATATCATTTACTCAAATATTTACATGCACTCACCAGTACTAGGATGTCTCTAATTTCTTTAAAAATCCTATATACTAATTATATCTACCTTCAACTTTATTTAAATCTAACAGAGCTGAATTATCTTATTCTTTGAAGAATAAAAATTAAAATTATCCAACTCCAACTGAGATTTGTACTGCTTTATTTACTAGAAAATTTACAGACTAAATTTTTAATGATGCATGGACTTGAGCAAAGATCCCTCATCGGCAATAAAAGGTTTATAATGTTCCGATTAAGGATGTCCATAACCCAAGTTTGGATAAAATAATTTCCGGAGCTTGTTATATTTTTCCATATCAAAGTTTTGGATTCCCATGAGTTTTTTCTGTTTGGCTTTGAACCTTCGCTGGAAGTACCCCTCAAAAGAAGGTTCAACTGATGTTTTGATGAAAAAACCATAAGCAAGTGCAAAGTGAAGTGAGGTTACGAAGAAACATATGGGTTCCATCACATCCCAACTAAATTCCCAGAAAGTGAGCCTCATGAATCCAAGTGTTTGAGCCATTAGAAAGCCTAGTCCACAGTAAAGCTCGACTCGAACTTGAGCTCGAGCTTTTTGGTCGATTATGGCTTTTTGATGTTCCATGTTTTCTAGTTGTTTTCTTCTTGGGTCATCTGGTGTAGCCATAGATTGAGAAATTAATTTCTCCATTGATTTGGCCACCTGTTAATCATTGAAAAATAAAGATTAGAATGAACGTTTCAGTTTAAGTTGACGCGTTTTTCCATATAATGCAACGAATAATCTGTAAAAAAATGAAGCAATTGACATCATTAATACTGGAAAGGTTCTATTACCTGCTCTGGCAGAAGGAACACAATATTTCCCAAAACGATGACTTTTCCAGACTGATCTAACATCTTTGCAAATTCAATTCCTTGTTCTTCATTTCCACACTCCTCAATACAAATCTGAACCAACTCAGAGTACGAAATTGAACTATTTGGAATCTGCTTAAGCTTTGCTTTCAGCTTTTCCACCTGAGATAGCCTCAAGAGTTTCTTCGCATCCTGAACTGTAATTCCAACCACATTAGAATCTCTGGCGAGTGGTTCTTTTAAAGGAGAAATCAGTCCATCCAGGCGGAGCCGATCGCCGGTAATGTCGATGCCTTTAAGTTTCTCCCCGAGTTTCTCACCAACCGGAAGGGAAAGAAACTCAGGCAACTGGTTTATGGCTCTCCGGTGAAGTAACCGCCTGAAAAATCTTTTTTTATTGGAGGTATCCGGAGAGGTAGGGTACTCTCTATGAAAAATTGTTTTGGCTGCATTTGGTGGCAGTGTGGATTGATACATAAGAGGGAATGAGATAGGTGAGTGTTTTATAGTAACCGCCGGTGAGGTAACTCTGTAACTATTGGAAAGACGCTTCGATATAATTCTATGAAGCGTCATTGATTTGAGAGAAACAGAGAGCCGATGGGTATAAAAGCTTGAAGATTTGAGAAGACTTTGGTGCTTGAAGGTTCAGGGTGATCGCTATTTATAAGGATCCAAATATGGAGGAGAATCTTAAATTTTCTTTATTACATACTTAAAGCCAAGTAAGGAGAATCTGGGCCCATAATTACGGCATACTTTTGCGTCCTTACCATAAATGCAAAAGATTCTACACAGTCAAAAATTAAAAAATTACCGGAGAACGAAAGGATATGATCGAATGTTTTTAAACTTTTAGCAAATTTATATTTGCATATGGTTAAAAAAAATATATTTGTAAAATAATAAATACCATAAAAAAAAGAGAAGTTACGGACTTACCGTGATTACTGATTAGATTGCGAAGCGACTGGGCAGACAACGGCAGATATATGACTCGGCGTAATGGAAGGGTTATCGTATGAGTACAAGAAGACGAAAATACCCCCCATCAGATCCTACCTTCCTCAGTTGCGGGAGGGAGCAATAAAATTAAGATTCTGATGACGTAATCAAACAAGATTCTTACATTTGTCGAGTCGGTTGTTTCTCAAAATGATCATTTGTCGGATTAATTTCTTAGACTTTTTATAAATTACACATGCGGAATACCATTTAATTAATAATTTTTTTGAGTATTTAATACATAAAAACAAAACCAATTATGAATTTATTATTTAAAAAGATATATATTTATTATCAAATTATATTTTAGTACATTTTTTAGTTAATAATTAAAATTTCAAAATAATAGATAAAAAAAATCGATGAAGCCATTGTCCATAAGACGAGAATTGATCAAAACGGATAGAAAAATTGAAATAAATTATATTTATACAAAAGCTAACGAACTTTATAGTCTATTTCACGTCTCATCCCAATAATTATTCAATTGGAGCTCATAAGATTATAAGATCCCTAAAAGCTGAATGCAGCATGACTTACTGTTTATAAAAAATATATATTATATTTATCTAGTTAAAATTATTATTTTTATAAAAAAAATTCCTCTCAAATTATCATTTTATATAATTAAAAAAAATTAATTAATTTTTTAAATTATACTTTTATATTTAATGACTTAATTAATAAAACAATAAAAATATTTTAATATATTTAAAATAATTTTATATAATATTTTAAAATTTTTAATAAATTTCTTAATAGGCACATATGAGTTCTATAGAGAAAGAAAATATAGTTTTATGAGTTTTTGAGAAATTTCACACTTTTATAATTAAAAAAAAAGTCAAGCCATTAGCAATTGGGGACTGTCAAAAGCAGTGGGCTTTTAATATGTATGAAATCAAGAGGAAAGAGAAATATAATTTAACTATGTCAACAAGAATGGGTTATCAGTCATTACTGGGTTGCTTCCATTTGCAGGTTTATAATGAAAATTGACATAACAGAGTCACAAATTTTGACAATGTAAATTTTTTTCTAAAATTGTCAGATTCTTAATTTGAATATTCGATGATTAAATGAATTTTAAAAAATAAAAAAATGTATATATAATTTATTTGTTGATTAATTTTTTAGGTATTTTAATATGCATTGAAATAACTTCCTTTTTTGAAAAGAAATTTATGAAATTGTATATAAAATAGTCATGAAACAAATAGTAATTAGGATTGCTAAAAAAAAGGGATAAAATTCAAATGAATTATTTTGCACTTGTGAAATAAATAAATTCATTCTTTTGCTATATATTTCTCACGAAAATAATATTAATTTATATTATTCATAATAATTCTAGATCTATCCTGTCAAATTTAAACTGAAAACTTAGAAAAATAAAAGAATAAATAAAAATTGAAGGATTATATTACATTAATTCTGTAAGAAAGATAAAAAAAAATCATATACTACATAAAAATTCAAAAGTGCACAAAAAGAAAAGCTAATCCAAACATAGCACTAAGGGTAGCAATGTCTTTCCGCAACAAAAACTTTGGATTCTCTTGCAAACTTGGCAAACTTGAGAAAAGTTGAGTAAGAAAATTACTATAATATCTTTAAAATTATTAATATTTTAATTTCACTTTCTCAAATTTTTTTTATAGTTCCTGTAATAATAATAATAATAATAATAATAATTTTAATGAAAGTTGCAAGATTTAATACATTATTTGAAATTATACTATATTTAAAATTGTTAGGATAATTGGAGGTTAATTATATCAAAATTTTAAGTGTCAAGGTAATTAATTATTTAGCCATAAAAATTATATATATATATATATATATAAGTTGCAATTGCGTGTGAGGGATTGATTGGTCACTGGCTCACCACTAGACACGAACTAAAAACAGCCTCGACTATTAATCTGGCTGGTGATGTGCATGGTAGCTTTGTCCTGGTTTTTAACATTTTTGCCAAATGCCTTGGGCATATCATCGACTCAATGTAACGTGGTTTTAAAGGACCTTCCCTTTCCCACTCTTTCTTGCTACGTTTTCTCTACATTTTCTACCACTTAATTTTACCTCATTACCTCATAGGCTAAGTACCTCTAAATTAAAAAGCAATCAAAGAACTTGAATTCGAATACTGAATATATAATTATATTAAAATTTAATAGAAAAAAAATTTATAATTTTTATGATTCTACTCGGCTCAACTCTAAAATATAATTTATAACAAAAAAAAATAAGAAATTCATAGGTTAAATATAATTATAACCCACAATCCTATACCCATTAAGATTTTTATCATGAATCAGCAACTCATTTCTCTTTTGAAATAACAAAAATTAACGCTTGCAAATGGGAATATAGAACATTACTTTACTGTAGTTGCTTGTCCCTTACGAACATAAGTTTACAAATCAGCAATGCAAGTGCCAAAACAAAAACATTACCAAAAATATATATTAATTATTGCATAATGTAATTGAGTCCAACTCGCAAGACTATCCTTTTGATGCTTTTTTAGGTTAAATATTTTCTTTCCATCCAAATATAAGAAAGGAAAATAAAAGCATTTTAAAATGGTTCTATCTTTTCTCTCTTGATTTATTTCTTTCTTTGTTTTTTTCCCATCCAAAATGAGGGCGATCAGTTAATTATTCAAAGGCACAACCTTTGAATTTTTATTCTATTTTGTTTACGGCATTCGTACGTGACTTAAATGAATTGAAATTTGTCCAATATCATTGAATATCTACAAAAATAAAACGTAATCTTCAAATGGTAACATTCCATGACCACTTGCTCTCTTTGTGCATGGCTCAAAACTCTTTAACGACCTAAATCAGCACCGTTTTAATTTAATTTTTATACATCAAAATTGCCATTTTTTTAATTGATAGCGAAAGAAGATTATGACAACCCAATAATTAAGCTAGATATAGAAGTAGAACCAAAAAAGGTGATTTATCCATGATAGGATATGTATAGATTAATTGCCGATGGAGATATATTATTTTTATCTTTATTGATTATTTGGTCGTCGTGAATTAAGGGAAGGAACACAATATATATATATCACGTACTTGACTATTAATAGTAAAAGAAGTCATTCAGGATTTAATAGTACCGATTAATAAGAAAATTTCTCGAATATCAAACGGTTTAACAAAAAATATATATATTAAAAGAAGTCATGTTTAGCATGAATTTCTTTACCTCGATTCCCTGATGGATTATATATCACAAGTTAATTATTAATCTAGTGATCCCTTCCAATGATAATGATAATTAAGAAAGAAAAAAAACCATGAACTAATTAACTATTTTGTTGCATAGTTCCCTAATGGATTATATTTCACAAGTTAACTATTTTCTAAAAAAAAAGAAACCTTGAACTAATGACTTGGATAGTTTGCGTTAGGAGTGTACACGGGCCGGGTTTGACCCCGGCCCGAAGCCCGGTCGGGTTGGGCCACTTCGGACCGGGCCGGACCGATTTTTTTAAAATTAAAAAAATAAATTTTTTTATAAAAATTTTAATAAAATTTACCTATAAATATTACTTTAAAATTTTATTATACTAAATTATATCTAATAATATATAAATTATTATATCATTTTTTATATATAATATTTTTAAAAAATAAATTATCAAAATATAAATTTAAAAAAAATTAAAAAATATATATAAAAAAAATTAATATCTCGGGCCGGGTCGAGCCGGCCCGAGATTTTTTATCCCAACCCGAGGCCTGACCCGAGCATAGCTCGGGTTGAATTTTAAAGCCCGTGGCCCGACCCTAATATGAATTCGGGCCGGGCCGGGTTGATCTGGCCACGGGCTGCATGAACAGCCCTAATTTGCGTTTTCAATCTATTTTTTCCCCCATATTGTTTTTTTTATGATAAGAACAAATTTTATTAATTTAATTTTTAATGGAGAAAAACAATTATTGGAGTGAAAATTACCCAAAACAAAATCAATAATGAGACCTATCCAGCCTAAAAAATCCCAAAATATATATATAAAAAAAAAATCCTAAAACCTCATATTACAAGAATTAGAAGAGCAACCCAATACAAACTAGGCATGGTTAAACATGGCTAATAGCATTACCATGGAAACAGTTCAACTGAAGGAGAAAAGAAGCACGAGAGCATTCCATCTTTGAAATCTAGCAATAATTGCATTTAAATCCAATTGAATCAGAACATATAGCACTTCAACACAATAATTCACATTATTAGGTTTCAAAGGGACCTGCTGCCTTATGTTAAGATGGAAAAATTGTGTCAGCAGACATGATTTAGCTGCCAATCTTCAATCAGACGCAAAATTGCAGATAAACACTGAATTACTGCCATAATTAACCAGTAACTCCAATGACAATGAACGTGGATATAGAACAATTCTGATTGCAAAGGAGCCCAAGTATCAAGAAGAATTGAATAAAAAAAACTAAACTTTATAAAAAAAAACTATTTTGTTGCATATTTTTTAGAAAATTAGATTATACCTTAATTCTTAAGAAATTAAATTACAATCTCAATCTAACTAGTGATATTATAAATAGATGTAATGATCTAAATTTCATCAGTCTTAAAATTTCCTCCCTAATATTTAAAAAGAATTAAAAAAAATTAAATTAAATATGAAATCATGAATTAAGAAAAATGTATAAAATGCATAACTAAAATAATTTAATGAAATAAGTCAATTTAGGATAATACTATCTAACAACAAGTACATTTCTTTTAAATAATAGACTTATAATCGATCAATTTTTCTTTTTCTATTGTAATACTGAAAAAATAATAAGGGTGAATTGTAGGATCTGCATAGAAAGAGATAAAGCGATGAGATAAACATTTAGAACTCCCTTTTTTTTTAATCTATTGCTTATCTATTTAGAGGGAAAAATCAAACACTTCTGTACACATGTTCTTAATTAGGTTAACAATGGAGGTCATTTTTATTCATCGTCATTCATAATTTATTAGCCTTAGCCTATTGGGAGAATTCGTACTTCTCATTCTTTTTTTAAAAAATATAACTCTTTAAATTAACAAGGAAAAAGAAAAGATTTATCTTATTAAAAAGAAAAGAAAAAGAATTTCACTATCATGATTATTGTTATTATTCTGGAAAGCATATATAATCGTGTTAATGGGGTTTTTGGATTCTAAAATTAATAGTCAAGTTGGGGGGGGGGGGGGGGGGGGGGGATCAGAGGTTTCGATTTCCAAACTTAAGATTTTTTTTTTCGTAGTAGTGGTAGCCCAAAAAAGAAATTAATAGTTGTTTGAGAGGTTAATTTTTATGGAAAAGATGACTCCTGAAACGCAATTAAAATTTATTAATAATTTAATCATCAACGGAAGGGACAGATAAATATATAAAATTGAACATAGTAAAATAAGAAATTAAAAAAATTTCGTAAAAATTATTCATTTAGAAATTTTTTGAAAAACTAATCATAGGTTTTTTCCATCTTACAATTCCTTAGTATATATTATATATAATTTATCAACACAGCTAAAATATATTAAAAAAAGTATTAAAATTTAAATAATTTCATTGTAATTCTTAACATAATTTTATTTTTCATATCAAGAAGTACTTTTTAATTGTGAATGAAAATTAATGATATTATCTAAAAAAATAAAAAGTCCAAGCAAATTGGGAACTGAGAATCATAAAAAAGCAATTGGATTCCATTCCTTAAATTGGAAATGAACCACTTCCAATGTGAATCTGTGCCCAGTTCAACTCTATCCACAACTTGTGGAATATTTGCATTTTCATCCATATATAAATTATTTTACTACTCTCTAATCTCTGGCCTTACACTAATTGTTTTTTTAAGCCCTATTAAATATATTAATTGTATAATTAGCAGTTTGGTTTTTATAGCAAAAAAAATTAAAATAAAAAAATTTAATTTAAATCAAATTATACAGTAATCATATAATATGATATTAAAATTTTAATTTACATATTGGAATTTAAAAATAAAAAATTATTTTAGCAAATTATAAATGATAAACATTTTATGCAGATAATAATTATATAAAAATAAAATAAAATCGCATTTTATTTTGTGCGCATTAAAATTTAATATTTATACAATAATTTCAATTTTATCTCATTCTAAATGATCTATCAATTCATTCTTTTAAAAGATTTTATTTTTTCAATTTTGTTAAATTTAGGTTGCACATAGGTTTTCTTCTTCTATTATATTAATATATATGAGAGGGATTAATTATTATTATTATTATTATTATTATTATTATTATTATTATTATTATTGCTTTGTTCTAATTATAAAATGATTCTACGTAAGCCCATTGGAATCAATAGTACTGTGCTTGAATTTTGCATGGGTTTTGAAATAATATATGAAGAATGACCTAAAGAGAGTTTTGGTGACAAAATCAAGCTTTTTTCCTACTCAACCACTAGACATTTGAATTATTTTGGAATAGAATTTTAGGAGAATATATGGATGGTGGGATATCCTCGTTTTTAAATAATGGATTTACCATATATAAATTACACAATAATTTCTTTTCTTTTTTTTTTAATAATTTCGTTAATATATCCTTTAGATGTCACTGCATGCATGTGCCTATTAATTTAAAACGGGAGGAATTATTTTTTTTTGAGAATGGCAAAAACGGGAGGAATTATTATTATTATTGAATTAATCTATTGTTTTACAAATTAATTAATTAATTAGCCAGGCGACTTGCAAAATTAAGAAAATTAAATGCTCAAATAGTAACAGTTTCTTTTTTTTAAATACTTCGTAATTAATTATATTAAGGAAATAGAAAAAAGTTTGCCAAATAAATTGAATTGTTATTGCTTGACAAAATAGTAATATGTTGAAGGTGGTGATATTATTCGACCTTAATTAAAAAAAAAATAATTCAGATGAAAAAAATACAGAATAAAATTAGAGAATAATGAAAAATCATATGATAAAAAAAAATTGAATAGAAAAAGATGTGGCTTCCTTACTGTGGCAGTGGCACCCAACATTTTTTAGGCTATTATTTTGTTCTAATATTAGTGGTGATTTTGGGAAATTGGGTCACGTCCTGTTTTGGAAATGTAATTATAAATTTTTATGATATATTGCAAGGTTTTTAATTATAATTTTTAACCAACGTAGGGAAATACTGAAATTAAATATACTTATATTGCCAAAACAAAGAAGTTATAATGCATCTTAATTTAACCTTAACCCAATTAATTACATTTATATAAATGGGTTGAAAATTAATTTATCCAACCTTAAAAGTTAAAAAACCATTCACATTAACGTTAATGGAAGCTTAATTAATTAATTAATTGAAATATATTGTTATAAAGCAGATGAACAATATATATTGATATCTTTTGATTTGGAAATGTATAAAAAATAAAAATAAATGTCAATCAAACTTTGATAACGTCATTTGGCTTGCCATGCGGTCCGAATCTGAAGCACTTGCAACATAATTCCTTAGGAGGAGATATGGAAATTGACAGTTGAGTGCTTTCCTATCTCTATATATTTCACTGTTCCATAGAAAATTCATCTGTTATTTTCTTAAAATGCATTGTTAATTTATCTGAATCTTTTGTTCTAGTGGAACATGAATACTCTGCCATTCATTAAAAAAAAAATACACACACACATATATATATATGGGTGAAAAACGATAAAAACGATAATGATAAATTTCCTCCATTCTCTTTTAGGTGTCTACTTAATAAATTTCTTTTATTTCTAAATATATAAACATTCATTTAGAAAAATAAGGTATAATATGAAATCCATTTTATTCCAATATTATTTTTATTTGTTGGATTTTCAAAACATTTTAAATCTTACTTTTCCAAACCCTGGCAATTTATTTATTAAATACTCCTTATTATGTAAAATAACGATATTTTAGTAAAAATTATACTGATATACGATACTCTTAATATTAATAAAAACAGCCAAAGTGAATACCTATAAGGAAATGAGAGAGTAATATCTTTATTATGATTTCAAAAAATTTTTATTTTTTTTAATTTGGGGTTGAAAATCAGTTATAGTTGAAAGAGACTTGTTACATATATTCTTGATGTGCATATATGGGTTGACATTTAATTTTAATACAACTAGGGAAAGGAAAGTTGATATCCTTGGATTTGAGCATATATCCTTAACTAAAAAGGCCAACCAAGATTTTTTTCAGATTTTTAATTAGTACTAGTTGCTTAAAATTGAGACATGCAATTCTGGAAATCATATTATTTTCATAGAATCTTCTTAATTATAAATTTAAATTCCTTTGCTCTGCTAAAATCATCGACTTCGGCTCACGTATAATTACTAAAAAAATTATTAAAATTTTTAAATATTATACAAATTAATTTGAATTGATTAAATACCATATATTACTTCACTATATTAATATTACACTCTCATTTAATTAATTAACACATTAATGATAATGGTATAATTGAATAAAAACTAATTAATTCTTCTTGATTGCATAACGTGATAATTTGAAAATAAATTTTTTTTTTGTAAAAGTGATAATTTCAACGAGACTAATGAAGTAATCCTTAAATATATTATTATCATTTTAATTTTCATTATAAAAAATAAAAATAAATAAAAACAAGAGTATATATAATTAAATTATATCTGCAAGTTATGTATTACCACAAGAAAGATGCTGTAATGTAATGTATCTGCAGGAGGCAGCCCCAGATGGTGATGGGTAAGTTAGAATCTCTTGGAGTTGTAAAATTCTAAGAAGTTTATTATGCATCCATTGGAATGTTACGATTACATCACTAGATTCATATCATTCATTTCCTTTTAATTAACTGAATTTATTCACTTCTTGATTCTTATATTATATATATATATACA
Organism: Garcia nutans; assembly: GCA_947685225.1. Taxonomy (NCBI): domain Eukaryota; kingdom Viridiplantae; phylum Streptophyta; class Magnoliopsida; order Malpighiales; family Euphorbiaceae; genus Garcia; species Garcia nutans. Next base: position 57,560,221 of record CANTUV010000039.1, read on the forward strand.
TATATATATGCTTGTATAATAATAATAGTAAATAATAATAACCATTTTCTATAGATATATAACACGAGACACAGTGAAATATAACGGTAAATATATATCCCTTTGAATAATATAACAGTTTTATGAAAAATATTCTCTCTGCCCATGAGAGGGTGCATTGAATTGATATTTATACAAAGGATATACAAGATTATCTTTAAAATAACAACTACAGTAACTACTAGATAAGTACAAATAATAACAAAATAACTAATGCCAATATTTCATATTATTCTATAATTTTCATCCAGTGATCAAGCTAAATTAATATAAAATTAACTAAGATTGATATTCTATATATGTAATTAATTACTCAAAAAATATATGTGCAATTAATTAAATATTCTACAACTTCTCACTCTTTTTTCTCATTAAAATCTCTCTTTAGCTCTAGAAACGAATCGAATGTTCTTTATCAAGATCTTCAATCTCTTTAACTTATAATCTGAGTATAAAATTTTTGGCATGCCCTTCTAATGCATTTTGCACATCATTTAGATCCTTGGAGAAAGCAAAAACCTTAAGTAACAAATGATACTTTTTTTTTTCAAGTAAGCAAAAAAAAAAAAAAATAGTAACTGTAAAAACCGTATATAAAAAAAATAGATCCGTAAATTATATTTACATTGATGAACTGGCTAATTACAATATGAAATATTTTTAAAATTAAGTTAACTCTTTTAGTATATTAAATAAAATGATATTGTATGCCCTGAAATTAATCAATTTCCTGAAATTCATTTTTCGTTTCTTTAATTTGCATTTAGCGATCTTCTAGTTTGTTTTTGGATGGGCAAATATAAACTCTTATTATTTCTTTATTGCAATGACAAAGCAACAAAATTAGTATTAAAAATTACGAAAAATGGGACAATGGCAAAATGCATTGGTGATTTCATGACAATTCTGTTAATTATTTATCTATTTCGTAATATTAAAGAAAAAGTTAACTGAAAGGGACTAAATTATTCACGAAAATTACATCTCTTCTTGACTGATATTCAACCTATAACACAGATAGCTAAAATTCTGGCATATATAATTGTACCATTATTACAATATATATTTATATGCTAGACCCATATATATATAGTTCAAATTAAGAAAAGACATATATATATATATATATATTCAATTGTGAGAATTTTCAAAAAACAAAAATGAAGTTATATATTATAACTAGCAAAAGGTACAAATTAAATCGGGGAAGAAAAAAAACGTGGAAAAAAATAAATTAGATAAAGTATAATTTTATTTGTAAAGGTTCCCAACATGATTATTTTATTTTTCTAGTTCTAAAAATAAAATTAATTATTTTTTCATTTATCTCATCACATCAAGCGTGTAGAGACACATATGTGAAATTAAGCTCATTTAATTTGAAATTGAAATATTTATGTTTAATTAATCCGAAATTTCTTTTTATACCTAATTGGAGATTGATGATAATTATCCGATAGTAGTCCCCACATTGTGGAATCTTAATTGAATCTTTGACTAAAAGGTAATTGAATCTTTTTGTTTGTTTTGATTCAATTTTGAAGACTTTTCTTAAGCCGCGGCAATAAAAAGGTACATTCAGTTTAATTTTGAAATTATTTGCACATTTTTTTGGTCATCGAAATTGTTTGCACAGCCAACTTAAAACTAAAGCAAAATGTTTTTATTTTGTCGAATGTCATGTTTTTCATGATCGTAATTTGCACTTTCTATTATTGCTGAAATTTCGTTTTTGAAAATCTTTTGTCGACAGGAAATTATTGTCTTTTCATTAAATTTAAATTAAAATTATTCTCCATCGTTAGATATTACAACTTGGAATATTTTTTTTCCTACAATTTGATCATGAATTCAGCGCTTGTTTTAAAGATTGACTTATTTCGTTTAATTTTTTTTAAAGAAATAATATACAAATATATTATTATAAATGTTGGTGAACTCAAATAAATTCATTTCGAGGAAAAAAAATTCATATAAATTCATTTTGAGCAGTAAAAAAAATGGGACAATTTGCTCACTTCAATGGAGTTTAAACATGTGATATTCACCTGCTTCAGATCGTAAATACGAAATAAGTTCACTTTTTCCCTCTAAAATTTTAAATTTTATTGTATTTTAAGTCATAAAATATAGGGAAATTTACAAAAATAACTTAAAATTACAAAAATTACAAAAATGCTATGCAACCAAAAAATTTACTAAATACATATACTAAAATTAAAAAAAATACAGTATTTTATGATATATATTGAGTATATTTTTGGTATATATTGTAAAAATATAAAAATAAATAAAGTTTTTGTAAACAAAAAAAAATAAAAATAAAATTTTAAAGAAAAAAAAGTAGTATTTTATGTAATTTCTCTAAAATATCTGAAGAAGAAATGTTTTCGGCCAAGGTGTCACTTGTTTACCTTTAGCAACAAAGCATTGCCACTCTCAATGGGTCCAATACTGAAAGCTGAAGCCCAAGAAAAGAGATGTTAGGGCCCATTTTAGAAATTCCACTAAATTGAGGGCTTTTGACAAATTTGCCAGAAAAGCATTTGATGTTACGAAAATGCCAATCTTAAAAAACTTTATCAGAAATATCAGATTTTTCATTCAAATAACATTAAATACCAAAGAGTATATATTGAATTTATACCAAGTGATGAAGCTCGACTTCAAGCTTCAATAATAAATAGCTTAGCAGTAGCATTTGTATAGCAATTATGTTTGCCTTGAACAAGATAACATTCACTTGATGCAATTGCCATGCTTTTATGGAAAGAAATCAGAAATTTTTATTAGGTGCCAAATTTATTAGAAAAAAAAATAGTTTTTCCAATATTTTTTAATAATTTTTTATTTAGAATATTACTAATTACATGGTTTACAAAAATATATTTTTAATTAAAAATAAATTTGTATTAATCTTGAACTACTTAAATGATTTTAACAATTAAAATTATTTATAAAATTTAATTTTGAATTGAATCAATTAAAATGATTTTGAAATTAAATGATTTTCGAGTGGGTTGTTGGCGGCCAAAGCTCTCACCTGTTTCCTTATTATACAACGGTAACGCTGTTTTCATTCAAAACGATGAAATAATATTAAAGATTATTGTTAAACCAGTGTTTCTATCTTTCTCTTTTTTTTATCAACATTTTTTTTTTCATCTAATAACATGAGTAAATTCAAATTCATTTTTTTATCAACAAGTCCTAGAGCAGTATTAAAAAAATAACAATAAATAAAATAAAAAAGTGGCTGTTTAATAATCTCCCTTTTATTTATTTAAAAATATTTATTATAATATCCCTTTTAATAAATATATTTATAATAAATATTTCTTAATTAATTAGAAAAAAATTATTAAATAATTATTTTTTAAAATAACTATAATTAGTATTTTTCAAAATAAAAATGAGGATGTAATACTACAACTAGTGGTAGTAGTAAATAGTAATATTTATTGAAGACAATTTTATAGGCATGCTAAACTTGTTTCCATTTTCATCAGAGTGAGTTTCTATTTGTGCAGAAAGAACATAATTCAGATAACTTCATTTGCTATCTTACTATAATGGTTAAAAAGAGTATTTCCTAGAGAATAAGGAGAAAAGAAGAGGGCGAAACCCTTTTCTATATATATATTATTCAAATTTAAATAAGTTCAATCATGCATTATAATTTGTATATTAATCAATTAATATTTCTACTACCATTTGAATTTGAATTTAGGTTTGGATTTAGAGTTTAATAACAAAGGATGACACGTGCAACAATTAAATTATTTCTATTCAATTCAGTATAATCTTAGTTTCCATTTAATTAACATTGGCTATGACTTATATTTTTTCGTTTTATATAATTTAAAATTATATTTTTAAAAATATATAAAACTGTAAAATTATTTTAAATTATTTTTATTTAAAATAATTTAAATTTATATATATATTTTTTAGTTATAACTATCTTATTTTCTTTAATGTTTTTTAATAGGCGCATTATTGGAAACAGCAATTAATTAGTTGCGTCGAAAAATAAATGCCAATTATATTATTTATGTTAGCAAAGTGAAGCGAGTGGTTGGTGCAAATGTTAGGCTTAAGAATAGACAGAGCGGCCCCCCGTCCATTTTTTAAAGTTTAGCTTTAGTTTTACAATAACATATACATATTATATAATATCATAAATATGAAAAAAAAAAAATGCTGTATGCGTGATAATAATTTATGAGAAGGGCCCCATTTTGATACTTCAAATCTGCCCATTTTGACTTTGTATCTGTACACTTTAAACAATAGCAGCGATCCATTAATAACCATTAACCTGTTGACAATGATTCCCTCTGAACACTGGACTGGGACTTCACTGCATTATTAATTACATTTTATGTACATATGATTAATTTTTATTTTTTATTTAAAAAAAAAAACAATAATAAGACCTGCAGCTACTAGCTATAAAACTGGAGGTCGAAAGAAGCAAAAATATGTACATTTTTTTTTTAGAAATCCACTTCCCCAAGTCAGCAATACATTAAACCAACGCTTAGAAGAAAAGCCACAAGGGCTTTTTTGGAGGTCTATTAACCAGTTCGTACATAATATATAAACATATACATATACATATATATATATAAACTACACTACAAAAAAGGTAAAAAACCTCTATAGCTCGGACAAAGTTACTAATAGCCCCACTGATTAACAGATAACAAGCCATTACATATGTTACATACATGGCGGAATTAGGGAAGGGTATATTTAGGCACACACTGTCTCTGTTAGTTATTTGCACACTGTGGTCTTCAGTCTCTTTGCAGCCTGAACAAATCCCACAATCACCTGCAACTCATCCATTTGCTTCAACCAACATCAAAACAAAAATGTTTTCAGCTGCTTTGAGAACAACAAAGAAATTTATAAAAAATAAATGCACCAGGAAAATTGCAATTTTGCTTGCAAGCAGTACCTGTGACATAAAATGCCTCCGAACAACATCTACTAGTTGCTCTTTAGATGGGTTGGGGATAGCATCCACCTAGAAATATCCACAATGTAATGCATATTCAATTAATACACAAAACAATGGCTATCTGCTAACCACACACTTATCAAAATAATTGTCACCGTAACGAATAAGAAAACTCACAAGATTGAAGTGTCTCCAATATCTCCACAAGGCAGCCATCTCCAATTTGCTAAGGTCAACCTTCTATGATGATGTGATCATAATAATAAAACAATGAGATGTATAGTACATTTTGATTCCTTTGCTCTTCAAATGAACAGAAAATAAATGAAAATAGTTACTCAAGAAGTAAAAAGAATTGCTAAACATAGTATACCGTGGTCCCACGAAGTGTGGAAATAGAGCCCTTAGACTGTGAGTCACAGGAAAGAGACCTGCTCATAGTCTTGTGAGATGATCCTGTTGATTTATGCGTCCTATGCCTTGATCTATGGAACTTTTGGGTGTCATCGGATGCTGAAAAAAAAAATCAAGAATGGCACGACCAGGATTAGAAAAGGGAGATGGGCCCAATTAAAAGATAAAGATATGAAGAAATAAGAAAGCTTTTTTCTAATAGTGAAAGTAAAAGGCGAAGACAGAACGGATCCTATGCAGCATGCAACAATCACTTTCCACTGAAAAACACATTAGTATAAACTTAATTACACCCTCTGATTAGGGCCATGGCTGAATTTTTTGTTTGAGGAGAGAAAGGAAAGACAAGCTCTTTTTTTTTTCTTCTTCTTCTTGAGGTACCCACCATCAGGAGGCTGAAACGGAAACCTCACCCAGGAGAGTTTCACATTCAGATCAACCTTTCCTCGATGAAAGACAAGCTCTTTCAATAGAACTAACCTAATTTGGCTACTATGAACCTAAATGAGGAAACGTAAACATTCAGAGAAATGTAATTACTGGTTTGCCAACACACCTTTTCCTCTTTTAAGGACTATTTTTTTACAAATCAATGCTCATTTAACTTCTGCCCAAGTCTTTAACCAGTCTCGAGTCATCAACTAATTTAGGGACTACAGGACAATATTAGATGATGAAATTAAATAACTACACTTACCCATATCAGATCCATTCCACTGCACATTATCAAATTCCAGGTCATCGTCCTCCTCATTGCCAGTGGGAGCCTCAATTACACTGAGAGCATTCCTCTGCAACTTTACTTCTATACCATTTGTCAGAACCTGTTTATTTTAGTAATGGAGCAATCCAAGTATTAGAATTTAGAACCAAAACAATTGCATAATGGAATATAGTGTGCCAGATGGTGAATTGGTGAGGTCAGATAGCGAGAAGAGAAAACTGGAGAGTGAGAAACTGAGATTTTATCCTAATTAAGCTTATCAAAATTAATTCTGTTTTAAAGTTCAGGCAAACCATATTTAATTCACTGTTCACAGTGAAATTTAGAATCCCAATAATCCATACTAAAAAAATTAGGCATAAACACAAACAATCACTACAGTGAAAGCAGGAATAAAAATCAAATGATTTTGTCGAAGAAAATAGAGCCAGGTCAAAGCGGAAGATACATGTTGAAAAGATATCAGAACAAACAAAATGGAGTAAAATAGTCCAAAACACCAGCTATATTGTCATCAAAAGATGTGCTAATTATAGGTTGCACATGTGATATACATTTTCAGACGAGTTCCAGATAAATAAAATTGGGAGAAAAAGAGACCCTTCTAAGCAAAAATAGTGAATTTCATCGAAACCCAGGTAGTGATAGTTTCTGTTAAATAATTGGTATACCAAGAAAGCTCCGTGAACAAACAAAAAAAGATAAAATTTTAGCAATTCAATCATGCAACTAAAATTGGCATCAATTTTATGGAATAAAAGGGAAAGAAATTAATTCAATACAATAGCAAACGGATTGAGTTCTGATAAAGCACTATAAATCTAATGAAAAATAACACTACAGTAGTAAGCATAAAAGCAATGAAGATGAACTCGAACAAGTCTTAATAAAACCACATGAAAATGCCGATTTGATATCCCACAATATAAAATTCCAATCGAAATGCCAGATCTATTGGTAAAAATGTGCATGCAATGAAAACTCAATATCCAAACCCTGGAATTGTAGTTTGAAATCATCACAAATAACCATAATTCAGTTAAAATTACATATTTAGAATCTTGTGCTTCACAAAATATTATCCAAAACAGCTTTCTACATTAAGAATTGAAATTAAATTTAGAAAAGAAACACGAACTTGAACTTATAGATAAAACCCACCAAAAAAAATAAAGAAAAGAAAAGAAATTGCAACCACTTGATAAGAAAAATAAAATCACACCCGTAAAATCCAAAGGGAAAACTGCTAAAATTGACCCACATTGCAAACACACATCATTTAGATAAATCCAAAATAAAAATTAAAAATATTTCAAGGTTCAAAACTCAAGAAAACAACATTAAAAATCCAAAATTAATCAGAACCAAATCATTTAACCAAAATAATGAAAACCCATTTACGCAAATAAATCAAAACAAATACCAGCCAATGCCAACCGCCAAGACCAACAGCTTTCTTCACAACACCTTGAAGACCCACAAGCACCGACTTTGTCCGGTTATTTCCAGTCACGACGACCTTAGTGTGACGAGGCAAAACAGAGAGCTCCTCCTCACTACTGTCTCCACAGCTCTGCAAATGCGAGAACCCTCCATTGACTGAACTATCTACTGCCTCAAGCATAATTCCAAATTCCAACTCAGCGAGTCAATAAAACAAAATGGGTCAAAAATTAGTGTGTCAAAACTCGAAATTACAATGAAAATGAAGATCATGCATTGCTGATTAAGGTTATGGAGGTTCTGGAGACAAAAACGTTAGAAATTTAGGAGAAATTTCGGATTTTCTGAGAGAGAAAAAACACAGAGAGAAAGTTATGAGAGAGAAAGACTTTTTTTTTTTGTGTATTGTGAGAGAGAGAGAGACTGGTTTTTGTTTATTGGTTGTGCTGCTATGAATCCCGACGAAGATGAACTAACCAATGATATATTGCCACATAAGGTAGCTAATAAGTGTTTCGTTAATCACGCACTTAGTGGTGACGTTAACTTCCGAAAAAACCACTAGCCGGTTTTAGGCTAATAGAGTTTTTTTTTATATGCTGGGGGTTGACTCTTTGACTAGCGGCTCTAGTGGGGGTTATGGGGCAATTTGAAATTACGAAGTTGCCATTCTTTTTATTTGTTTTTGAATAATTATTCTCCCTGATTTTTTTTTTAAAAAAAAACTATTCTCCCTTTGTGCTTTTGAATTTCAAATTGCCTTTGCTTATTAAGCCAATAAAAATTCTCTATTTCATTATTCACATACCAAATAAAAATTTATTAGATTTTAATCTTTTTAATATTATAAAGTTATATCTTTTACACATTTTTATTATTTATTTATTTATCACATTATCTAATATATTAAATATTTAATACATTATTTTTTTATAATGATATAAAGATAAAGAAAATATGTTATATATTAAAAAAATTGATTATAAATTTATTATTTATAAAAATATATTTATTATTAAATTATTTTATATTTAAATATATATTTATATAAATTATTTTTTTAAGTAGAGTAAAGTAAAACTATAAAAATTTTAAAATTTTTCATATTAAATTTTAAAACAATTACATATTTAAAAAATTAAATTCAAAATCTCTATTAAGTTAAAATATTATTTTATTAACTTATTTATATATTTAATAATAAAAAATATATATCTATTAATAAATTATTAAAATTTATTGAATATTTATATTTAATAAATTTAATATATCTCAAGAAAGTGAATATAACCAATCTCTTATGATAAATCATACAATATGTAATTTACAAATTCTAGCACAAAATTAATGGTGGTTAAAGATATAAAAACAAAACATCGGCTGGTGAATTGGTAATTTTGATATAGGAAAATAACGGAATTCAATTTTTGGAGGGACGTAATAGAAGTAAGTGGGACTACAAGAATACGAAAGCAAGCTTTAGGACAGAGAGAACTAACGCAAAAATGGAACGTAACGGAAACCCGAAATTCATCTGTGGGGTCCACAGGTGAGCCACCATTGCCGTCGGTGTTGTCTTATCCGACATCGATTTTTTTCTTTTATATTTATTTATTTATTTTTAATTTTTTTTTATCTTCCTTCACATAAATTATTTTATTTTAATTTTTTTTAAATATCGCCGTCTTTTCACATTTTCTTTTCCTCTTTCCCACCAGAGTTTCCCGCCATAAAAGATCAATATTAACCGTCGATTTCTGATTACCAAGAGTTGCAGCCGTTAGATCATTTTGGCTTCAGTTGAGCCGTTGGATTAAAAAGTAGCAATGATCCCAAAGTTGAAACAAGAGTGGACCTTTTTGAACACCTTGGCATAAAGTGCAATTAACAAATTAATTTTTTTTCCAGTGTAAGCTGTTTTATCACGTGTATTGCAGCAGTAGCACATACCATGCATGTGATCATCAGATCCATTCACTTTCGATAAACTTTGATCTAGTGGGTGCAGCAGCATTGGCTGATGTAGGAGTGCTGCACAGCATCAATTGCTTTTGGTACGGGACAAATTATCATGAAATGCTGTGAATAATGGAAGTAATCAGACAATTAATTTTCTTGAAGCTTTCGGTTGAAATTTTTTGACTATTGTGCAATTGAATTGCTAATTCCAAGCTTATATTTTTGCTATATACTTTGCCCTTTTGCTTTGTGCCAATCCTTCATTAATTATTAATAGTCCAGTCTACATTTTATTCTATAATATTACTTGTTAATTATTTAAATTATGATCTTCAATTTATATATTTTCTCTGTTTTACTGAGATTATTTACTATTATATTTTAAAATAATTATTTATTTTTATTTATAAAATATATTTTTTATTTTTTATTTTACTCTCTACTAAATTTACACTTTAAATAAAAAATTAATGGTAATTTAAATTATTTTTAAAATAAAATAAATTATTTTTAAAATAAAATAAATTTAGTAATAATGATAAAAAAGAGAAATATATAAATTATTAATGTATTAATTTTTTTTTAATTTATAAAAAAATAAATTTTAATTAGACGAAATAAGTATATATCTATTAAAAAATATTAAATTTTCACAATATTATAGTTTAACAATATTTTAAATATATTAAAATATTTTTTATTTACTTATTAATATTAAAATATTTTATTTTTATTTTATTAATTAATTAATTCGTTAATAGTAATAAAATTTAAAAAAATAATATTAAACTAATATTATTTTAATATTAGTGATATCTTAATATAAGTGAAAATTGTAAAATGGACACTTAAAATAAAATTGAGAGAACATTTATTTTTTATGACTTTCTTGATTTCATTTCAACTCTTTGAGCGTGGTATAAAAACAAAATTCATAAATTAAGATGATAATTAATGATTATAAATTTTATAAAAATTGTATAGTAATTTATTTAATTACTATTATTTTCAAGCATTTTATTCTTAGGATAATAAATAGAGATAAATTTCAAATTATTAATTAATATTTCTTTAAATTTATGAAAGTAATATTTGAAGTGTAATAAAAAAAAAATTTACACTGAATTTGAAACAGAACGGAAAAAAACAGTGTTATTAAAATCGGACCGGACCGGCCGGTCAGACCGAAAAACCGGGAACCGGCTGCTTGTCCGGTCCGATTTGTAAATTAACCCAAATATAGAATGAAAACCGGGTTGGACCGTAAAACCGGATAAAACCGGTGAACCGGACCGGACCAGTTTGAATTTTTATTCTAAAATTAATTAGGTTTGTTTTAAATTTTTAATACCCAGAGAAGACTCTTCTGCTTCCCAAAAGTTTGTGCAATCAATTAAATAATGCATACTAATATATGTTTTATACAAATTAATGCATACTAATACTAATAGTTAAAAATTAATTTGTGTAAAACATATATTAGTATGCATTATTTAATTGATTGCACTAATTTTTAGATCAAGAGGAGAATCCAATTCAAGTTGGAGAAGAAGAAGATGATGACATTGAGCAAGATGGAAATCTCGATGTTAATTTAGATGATATTGATCTTAATATTAATGTTTAAGACGTTAAGTATTTAGTTTCTTTACTTAATTATATAATTTATATATTATCATAACATAGTCTTATAATATAATTTAGTTTATCTTTAATTTTATATTATACAAATTGGTCTCCTTTTTAGAATTTTTAATATTTTTATGCGTAATAGTGCCGGTTCTAAAAAAGTCAAAAACCCGGTTGAACCGGTCCAACCAATAAAATCAGTGATCCAGTCGGGGTGCCGGTTCGATCTCCGGTCCGGTTCTGAAAACATTGGAAAAAAATAGAAAGTAACATATTTTATAAGTATTTATTTAATTTTATTTGTGTTAATTATTATTTAATTAATGAACATGGATAATAATACCAGAAAGAAAAAATAAGTTGATGCATTAAAAGAAATAACATGTGATAAAACGTTTATTTATTGTTACATAACAAAAAAAAAGTGTTATTATTATTTTCTTATATAATTTTATTCATAATCAATAATATAATATTAAAGTATGTCAAAATATAATTTAATGATAAATATATTTATTTTAAAATAATTTAAATTTAATTTTTTATCTCCTATATTATAATACAAAAAAAACAATATGATATTAAAATTAAATTTAGTATAATTGCAGATTTTGCTTGGAAACGTCAACGTAAGAAAGAAAGGATAATATATTGCGGTCGCATTAGGCAGCAACGAGGAACATCACCATAAGGAGACAACACACTGGGCTCCACCAATCACTGCCTTTTCACTTTCTCGTATATAGCTAAAAATTATATGTTTCTTAACCCTTTCTGCCTTTATCACTTATCTTATTATTATTATTATTATTATTATTACCACACTCTAAATTCTTATTAATATTGAGATTTTCATAAATCATAAAATTTCATAAAATAAGAATTTAAAGAAAATGTCTATTAGCAGCAAATCATTACGTGTCTGATAAAGAAAATTCCTAATTTTTCAAGTTCACTATTTGATCACGCGAAATTTGTTGCTGTATAAATTGATAACATGAGCATTTAATTTACACTATAATTATACTAATATACTCAGATTTAAATACATACATTATATTCACTCCGTTCTACTTTAAATATATATACATTTTTAAAATTATTTTATTTTTAAATGTCATCTTTAAAAATTTAAATAATATTAAATAAAAAAATTTAAATTTATCCTTATTTATTAAAATTTCTGACTCTAGTAATTAATAAGAAAAAATAATTTTAAAAGATAATTAGATAAATTTCTATGAATTTTTTTTTATAAAATTTATGATCACTAATAATTATTTTGATATGTGTACTCTCTATTTTTATATGACACTTAAAATAAAATAAAATAAAAAATAAATTCAGTATTAATTTTTTCTTTATACGCTAGATTTATGAATGCCGGTCTTAATAAATAAAAAAAAATTAATTGGCCGTAGGAGTTCAAAATTTCCTCCGTATTAACTATTAAATTTCATCATGCTAGTAACAGAATGACCCTTAATAATTTTAATTCCAATCCAATAATTGAGAATTGAAATTTATTATAGTTTGCGTTTTCAAATGCTTAATTGAGAGTTTGATTTATTTGAATTATGCCGTGCTGGGATAATTTTTACCGTCAAATACAAAGTAGATTGTTGGAATTTATTTATTCTGGCATAAGAATAAGGCCCGCTTCATCCCTTAGAACAGCATACACCAAAAAATTAAAATTCTATGGCTTCCTACAACACAAGAAATGTCCATATGAACACATATACTAATTAAATTTGTACTGTCTATGCAAATTGATTTTTATTAATAAACTCCTGAAGACCACTCAATGACAAACTCAAATCTGCATGTGAACCGTGGTTTATTGGCAGATTATCTAATGCAGCCGGGGATGTGCAAATGGCGATGAGCAAATGGCCAGCCATGTCGGTTTTAATAAACGGTTTACAATTTTAATAAATTGATATTATCATTCAATTTCAACTTGCGAAATAAAACTGATCAAATTCGACGAAATCAATAAAATTATATATAGCATGATCGATAGTGGTTGGTTTTATAAATTTTTTTTTATTTAGAGTGGTTAATTTCGAAGAATGAATTTTTCAACTCAATTAATAGTGGTCGATTTAACATATTCTTAAAATTCGATTAAATCGACCTATGTTCAATTCCTAAACAGATATGAAGTAATATTATATAAATATATATATATTAAAATTTATATTTGTGATTTTATTCATAATCGAATTTGAATTTAAATTTGAAAAAAATATTAATTTTTAAAATAATAAAGATTTTATAATGGATAAACAGTTAACAGCTTTCATGAACATGTAGATGCTTGAAGAAGAAGATATGAAACCCAAAAAGCACAAATTAATTTTATTTACCTCAAGCCACAGATTGCCAACATCAGCAAAACAGTTACCTAGCTAATAATCATATACATACATATACACAATAGTAAAATTGTATATAAACACATCATTCTTGTACATTTTTCGATACTTGAAATATATTAGATATTTCTATTCTCTTGATTCTGCTCATGGTATCAGAGCAGGGAATTTAATCAATTTCAAATCCAGAATCTGTTTCTTGGATTTTTTTTCTTTTTCCGATCCTTCTTTGAAGATTATACTGCAATGGCAGATGATCCAGCTATCAGATCTACAAGTGAACAAGATGAAGATGTTTACAAGGTGATGAATGCAGATCATTCAACCACAAATCTGATCAATATTACTCTTACTGAGAGGAACTACCTCTCATGGAGCAGGGCAATGATCCTTGCCTTGATTGGCAGAGACAAGCTTGGCTTTGTCAATGGTGAAATTAAAGAACCAGAACTGGATTCACAGTTGTATAAGAAATGGAAAAAGGTGGATAGCATTGTAACCTCTTGGATAATCAACTCCATTTCAGGTGAGATTGTTGAAGTTTTTCTCTATTATCCTGATGCTAGAAGTTTATGGGAGGAGCTCTCTACTAGATATGGAGAATATAATGGTCCAATGATTTACAAAATTAGAAAAGAAATCAATAATCTGACTCAAATGAATGCTTCTGTTACATCATATTACACTAAAATGAAGAAGTTATGGGATGAGATCAAGTGTCTTAAGCCCATCCCTAAGTGTACTTGTGGCAGTGTGAACAGATGCACTTGTGGAGTATCTACACTCCTGTTAGGAATGGAAAATGATATCAATCTTATGCAGTTTTTGATGGGATTAAATGAGAGTTATGACAATGTGAAAAATTAGATACTACTCATGGATCCATTCCCCAGCATTGCAAAGGCATATTCTATGGTTTTATCTGTGGAAAAGCAGAAAGAAGTACAGGTTATTTCCGTGGATACTCAAGAGACACCAGTGGCTCTTTACACTCAGAAATATGGACAGAATCAGGCTGGTTATGGTAGAGGCACTAATAGAAATAAGAATGACAGAGTTTGCACCAATTGCAAGGGTACTGGACACACCAGAGAAACATGTTTCAAGCTGGTTGGATATCCGGATTGGTATGTGGAACTTAGGAAGAAAAGGACTCAAGCTAATGCTGCAGGAATGATGAATCGAGGAGAAACACCTTTGACAGGCCAAAATCAGTATGGTCAGATGACTGGAGATGATGAACTTGACAGTCCAGGAGCCAACACTGCAATCTTTGCAGGTAATGTGTCTAAACTATATTATCCAAGTATGTTGAATTGTGATAAAGACAATTGGATCATAGATTCAGGAGCTACTCACCATATAACACATGACCTAAAATACCTAGACTATATCACCAAACTACCTAAATCCAAACCTGTAGACTTACCTGATGGAACACAACAAGTGATAACACATGTTGGACCAGTTACATTGCACCATACTGTGATTTTGAAGAAAGTTCTCTATGTTCCTAATTTCAAATATAATCTGTTGTCTGCTTCTAAGCTAGCTAAAGACAACAATGTTTCGGCTAAAACTTTACCTAATGAATGCTTGCTGCAGGATATACAGACTAATGAGGTGCTTGCTCATGTGAAGGAGTGTGGGAACTTATATGTACTAAATAAGAGAGCATTTGTTAAGCCTCGTATTATAAAGTGCAATGCAGTATGTAAAAACCATAACATTCATTTAAAAATGTTGTGGCATGCTAGACCAGGACACATTTCTGAGAAAAGACAGCAGTATGCTTTTGGCTGTAAAAGTGATTGTGACTCGATTGTATGTACAGTTTGTCCATTGTCTAAGTAGCAAAGATTACCCTTCCCTATTAGCAAAAGTAAAAGTGTGAATGTTTTTGAATTAGTGCATATGGACTTGTGGGGTCCCTATGCAGTGACTTCTGTCACAGGTGCTGTTTATATGCTTACTATTATTGAGGATTACAGTAGATATGTGTGGGTGTACATGATATCCAGAAAAACACAAGTATATACTGCTATAAAAACCTTTCTAAGCCAAGTTGAAATTCAATTTCAAACCAAAATCCTAACCATTAGAACTGACAATGGCACAGAATTTGTAAACTCTACTTTGACTACCCATTGAATGAAAAAGGGATTGTACATCAACTTTCTTGCCCATATTCACCACAACAGAATGGGAGGGTAAAAAGAAAACATAAAGAACTACTAAATATAGCAAGATCATTGATGTTTCAGTCTTGTTTACCCATTAAATTCTGGTCAGAACTGTTGTTGACTGCTGCATATATTCTAAACAGAGTGCCCTCTGAGGTATTACAATGGAAGTCACCTTTTGAAGTGCTTCACAAAACAAAACCAAACCTAACCTATTTTCGAACCATTGGTTGCTTGTGTTTTGCATCCAATCTGTTACATACTAAACAAAAATTTCACCAAAGAGCCAACCCTTGTGTTTTACTGGGATATGCACCTAATCAGAAGGGGTATAAGGTTTATAATTTGGAAACCAAGAAGATCATTGTAGCTAGAGATATTGTTTTTCATGAGAATTCTTTTCCTTTTCAAAAACAGAAACCAGAGATGTCCTACATGTTTTCTTTACCAACCTGTATCCTTGATAACATCTACTACCCCACAGACACAGCACTTGAGCTACAATAAACACATCCACCACAACCACAACAAACAGTCCCACCCAACAATACTGCAGAGACCATGGCTAATACAGAACCTGCACCAGATATCTTAACATCAGAAAATACAATTCTATCTGAACCACAGTTAGAAAATATACCTGAATTACCTGACCAAAATGCACCTGCACCACTTGCTTTGAGAAGAACCTCTAGGCAAAGAGCACCTCTTGCCTGGATGAATGATTATTTCGTACCTCATTCTGGTCCACCTGCACACAACAACACACCACGTATCAATAACATTTCATATTTTTCTTCTGAATACCTTATTTTTCATGCTAATGTTTCTAAGATCCATGAGCCTAGTTCATATAAACATGCAAAAGATAATATTGATTGGATACATGCTATGCAACATGAATTGAATGCACTTGATGCTAACAATACTTGGGTTTTAGTTGATTTACCCCCAGGCAAAAGAGCTATTGGTTGTAAATGGGTGTACAGATTAAATACAAGTCTGATGGCACTGTAGATAGATACAAGGCCAGACTGGTGGCCAAAGGGTTTAATCAGCAACCAGGGATTGAATACACTGATAATTTTTCTCCTGTTGCAAAATTAGTTACTATAAGAGTTTTACTTTCAGTGGTGGCAGCAAAGGCATGGCCTTTACACCAGCTAGACATTAACAATGCTTATCTTCATGGTAGCATTGATGAAGAAATATACATGACTCAACCACCAGGATATCAATCCAAGGATTCTACAAAGGTTTGCAAATTACTTCGATCCTTGTATGGATTAAAGCAGGCAGGAAGACAATGGAACAAAGAATTTACCTCTACCCTACTTGACTATGGATTCAAGCAGTCCCCAAATGACCATTGTCTCTTCATCCTAAATTCTAAGTCAACCTTATTCCTTATTCTGTATGTGGATGATATCCTGGTAACTGGACCAGACATCAATGATATTCTACAACTAAAAGCCTTTCTTCATAGAAAATACACCATTAAAGATTTGGGTTTGGCTCGTTTCTTTTTAAGACTGGAGATTACTAGAACTGACACAGGTCTTTACCTATCACATCAAAAATTTATCACAGACCTTATTAAAGACGTACAGTTTGATACTTCAAGAACGGCTACAACTCCACACATACAAGGATTGAAACTCTTACCTGTCATGGGTGAAAGATCCAGAACAATATCGTCGTCTCATTGGCAGATTGCTATACTTAAGCTTCTCTCGTCCTGATGTCACTTACACTGTCCAACAGCTCTCTCAATTTATGCAAAACCCTTGTCAAGGTCATTTCAGAGCCGCTGTTCATCTTCTCAAATACCTAAAGACGACTTCTAATCTTTGTATGTTCTTCCCTCGCCACAACAATTTCAAAGTCAGAGCCTTTTGTGATGCGGATTGGGCTGGCTGTCCTCATACTAGGAGATCTATTTTCGGTTACTGCGTCTTCTTTGGAACGACACTTATCTCCTGGAAAACAAAAAAGCAAGCCATAGTCAGTAGATCTTCTGCTGAAGCGGAGTACAGAAGCATGGCGAAACGCAACTTGTGAGCTCATATGGCTTAAACAGTTAATAACAGATTTTGGATTACCTGTTTCATTACCGTTTCCTCTCCACTGCGACAACCAAGCCGCTATTTACATCGCAGCCAATCCAGTATTTCATGAACGAACGAAGCATGTTGATCTCGATTGTCACCTAGTTTGACATCATCTTCAATCGGGTCTCATCTCTACGCCTTATGTCAGATCTTCTGACCAGTTAGCCGATCTGTTTACAAAGTCGCTTCCTTTCAACGTTTTCTCAAGTTTGATTGGCAAGCTCGGTTTGGAAATCTTACCACTCTCGAGCTTGAGTGGGGGGTGAAGAAGAAGATATGAAACCCAAAAAGCACAAATTAATTTTATTTACCTCAAGCCACATATTGCCAACATCAGCAAAACAGTTACTTAGCTAATAATCAGATACATACATATACACAATAGTAAAATTGTATATAAATACATCATTCTTGTATATTTTTCGATACTTGAAATATATTAGATATTTCTATTCTCTTGTTTCTGCTCAATGCTCCCCTGCAGGAGAGCTTGACTTCAAACAAAAACTAAAATGAAGCTAAGTGGACATGTGCATGAGGATAAATTAGGTAAAGAGTCAATTATGATTTCTTTTTATTTTGGTCACACAATTTGGTTCCCAAGTTTTATATTTAATGTTAGGTACAGGTGGTTGGGTCTATATATGGAAATTTTTGTTGGGGGCAATATTATGGGATTTTCTTCTTCTCTCCCCATTTTTTTAGGCTAGCAATGGATTAGTCCCATTACTTTCAAATATCTTCATCATAGGCCAAAAAATAAAAGGGCCCTATTTTGTCAGTCCACTAAGTCTCAGATTTCAGAATATTAGATTTGTAGTATTTGAGAAAAAATGGCAACCATCTCAATAATCATTTCACATCTTAGAAGGAAAAAAAAATTCTAAAATTCACTCAGCCAAAAGTTGTCAAGGCCCAGCCCAATGCAATGAGAAAAAAATAAACTTAAGTTATAAATATGGTCTTTTTGGTACATTAATATAAAGCATACAGGAGGAAAATGCATAGAATGATTTATCCTAGCAAATAATTGTCTTTCTTCAAACAATACTTATGCCCGTGTTGGCTTTGAAATTCATCAGTCTGTAACTACCCTATATAAAAGCCTGGTGCAACTATCCTAGCAAGTTAAGTTGCTGTTGAGAGAAGTCAAGTACACAATAATATTAATGCTATTAGCGTGTGACATTAGAAGAGGAAGTGAAGTGGCATGAAGCATAAATACTTCCTCTTAAGTTTTTTCTTTCTGCCCTTGGCAATCTTTGTTTCTGTGTCTTGAGATGTAATGTGGTGACCGGATGAAGTGCCTGCTTCATCATAATTTGATGGACCTTCATCCCTGTAATCTGGCTTCTGGTTTCTGACCGTGTGCTGTAAAACTATGCTATCTTGATTTTTATGGCTATTAGCCGAAGTGGGTAGGGATGTATCAGTTCCAAGAATTTCTTCTATAAGTGGCTTGCTTTCTTCAATGCCACTCAAAGACCCTGTTGCCAAAGCCGCCCAAAAAAAAAAAGAATAAGAAAACTGGTCATTACTTATATATACATAAATAAATAAATATATATATATATATTATACTAAAACTATTAACGGTAGCATAGTATCATTTCATGTGCAGCTATCTCAATCTTGTTATGTATTATTTTTAATATTTTAAATTAATTTTATTATTTATTATATAATAAATAATTATTTAGAAAGTTTAAAAAGAATTATAATATTATATTTCATAATGATTTATTTTTGAAGAGTTCAACCATATTTGTGATACCTTATTTGATATTTATAATAATTAGTTATCTTTTTATATAAAAAAAATACAAAAAAGTCATAACTATTACATTATTATTATCTTTTCCTACAGTACTATTATTCAACTACTGCATTATTATTTAATTAACATGTACGTAATATATCACATTTTTTTTTATATTTTTGCTTTTATTTTGATATTTTTTTTATATTTCATTTAGCCTATTATTTATTTTTTTGTTTATTTTCATTTTATCGTCATGTTTACTTTATCGTCATGTTTACGATTTTGATGAAACATATTATCGTTATTTTTTCATAGTCGTTTTTCACTCTTTTTCTTATCTTTTTTCTACTGTTGGTTATTATTCAATATAGTTTATTTTAATAGTTTATGTTTATGTGATTACTTTTTGAATAATTCGTTGTGTTATTTAATTTTAATTTTTTATTGAAATTTTTTTTTCTAATCTTTTATCTTTTATTTATTTTTTGTTTGTTAGGTAATTTTTTGAATTTATTTGTATTGTTTGGCTATTGTATGATTTTTTGTTTGTGTTTTTTTGCAATGTTTATTTTTTTTGATATTTTTAACTTATTTTAAAGTTTTTTAATTAATTTTTTATTTGATTTTAAGTAAACTGTGATTTTATTTTAATTTATGTTATGGTTTTTAATTTCCATAGTTTAATTTTTATTAGGATTTTATTTTAATTGCAGATATATTAATTTTTTATTTTAATTTTAATTTTAATTTATTATTTGATTATATTCATTTTTTAATTTATGTTACGTTTATTTAATTTTTTTTATATTTATTTCTTAATTATTATTATTTAAATTTTATTTAGATTTAATTCTTTAATTTTATTTTATATTTGCTTAAAATTAGTACATATATTAAGTAAAAATATCCACAAAATTACATGATATCTTTTTCTAGTATATATTATACTATGCCACAAGGCTTGTTCTTATTTTTTTAAATATATTAAAATATTAAAATTATTATTATTTATTAAATTAATTAATTATTATAAACTTCTATTTGAAGAGTTCAAATATGATTATATTATTCTGTTCGATATTAATAATAACTAATTATTATCTAATTATATAAATTAATTTTAAGACATTAAATTAAAAATAAATATATTAAATTTCAAATTAAATTTTATGAAATACTGAATTTATTATTTATTAAAATAAATAAATAATTAAAAATTATTTGATATTATTGTTGCCGTTGTTTTAATTTTTTCCTATTTATTATATTTTCATATCTATTATTTGTTTATTTTATTATTTATTATAATTAATGATTATAAATATTTATTAGATGTTATTTGGTTGAAAATTTGGAATCAGAATGAAATAGAATAAATAATTATTTATTATTTCTGTATTTGTTTACTTTAAAATTGAAATCAAAATATTTATTTATTTTTTTTATTATTTACAAAATTTAGGGATATTATAATAAAAAAATTAAAAAATAGATTTATTATACTTTATTTAAAAAATTTTAAAAAATTATATTTTGATTTTATTAAGAAAAAATTATTAATTTAAAATTCAGAGATACCGTAATTATAAAAAATAAAAATAAATAAATTGATTATAGGTTATTTTAAAATTTTAATTTAATTTTATTAAAAAAATTAAATTTATATTATTAATTTTATTCTAATAATAAAAATGTGTTTTTCATTTTTTGATTCCAGTAAAAAATAAAATCTAATTAATAAGAAAGTGGTAGGGAATCATTCATTTCTTTTTCTAGGGTGATATAATTTTTATTTTTTTCTCTATTTTATTCAACAAAATAATATTAATGTGAATAACTATTCTCATTTTCATTCTCACATCTAACCAATCCTTCTCTTAAAGTGTTTAAATGCGATTAAAATTTAATTGCGATTAAAATAAGAAAGTGGTAGGGAATCACTCATTCCCTTTCTCAGGGTAATATGATTTCTATTTTTTCCTCTATTTTATTCAACTAAATAACATTAATGTGAATAACTATTCTCATTTTCATTCCCACCTCCAATCAATCATTCTCTTAAAGTGTTTAAATGCGATTAAAATACTTATTTGATATTAATAATTATTATATTTATTTAAAAAGTTAAAATAATATTATAATATTATATTTAATATTAATTATAATATCTTATTTCATATTAGTAGTAATTATATTTATTTTTATTTTTAGAGAGTTTAAATAGAATTATGATATATTATTTGATATATGTTATTTGATAATAAACATATTTATTATTAATTAAGTATTATAAATATTTATTTGGAGAGTTCAAATAAAATTAAGATATTTTATTTGATTTAATAATAATTATATTTATTCAGAGAATTTAAATAATCTATTAAAAAAATAAATTGATATAATTTCTATTAATTGTCTTTGTAGCTAGCTGTACGGCGAGAATACTAATAATTTATATTATCAGGGTTTAAATATAATTAAGAAGAATAGTGTTTCTATTGTATATTTATCATACTATTTTTTTATTAGGATTTTTTGGTTTAAATTAATTTTTTTTTGTTGTTTCTCAATTTATATGCATTTATGTTTTGGAATTGTTATCATTTTTCAAGTTGTTATTAATATAATAATTATAGGGTAGAGTATTTAGCAATAATATATAATAATTTAATTTTTATATATTACTTTTTCTTACTCAATCAAATTTATATCAGAGTATACTTTTATTATCTTTTCAATTTTATATTAGTTGTCAAATAATATATTACAATTTTATATATTTTGAAAAAAAAAATACAAATTGCCTAACTTTCTTTTTGATTTTTGTTGCTAATAATATATGTTTTATATTAAAACCTTTATTTAAAATAGAATAGTATGGACATATAATATTATTATAAATTTAGAATTTTCCATTTTAATTTCCTATTTGGATAAATATTTATAATTATAAAATATCCTATTTTATAATTTTTAACAAACTTTATTTTTATAATTAAAAAATAAATTTTTATCATTTGACTTTTGATTGTATTGTGATAGCATGGTATTGTGTCATACTAATATTATATCCCATTTGATATTAACAATAATTAATTATCAATTAATTATTAATTAATTATATTAAACATTTTTTAGTTTTAAAATTATAATATTGTTTGATAATTAAAATTTTAATTATATTATTAATAATACCCGTAGCATCGCTTCAGGTTCTTTTCTAGATTCTAGTCGAATACAATTATTTTCTTCACTAAAGGAAAGCTCAAGAAGAGTGTTTCCTAACCTAAGCTGTTTGTGTAAACACAATGTTATCAACTATGAAAATCTTCCTTTTTCAGCCAAAGCATGAATGAGAAACTCATTTTTATAGCTCCATTTTATTTAGACTTTCAACATACTTATATCCATAAATAATTACTACAGTGGGACTAACGCACATGATGAACTTTTGAACCTTATTAAGTTATGCACCATGATATTTAAGCCAACTTCCATTCAGCTGCAATGAAATTGTAAAGCAATGGTACCACAAAAATTGATTGCAATGGTCAGGGAAATCATCAATCATGTATCTTAATCATGTGGTCAACATAATGGAATATCCAACCAAGTCTGCCTTTTTAGAAGATCGATTTAGGAGGTACCTTGATTAAGTATCATGTGGGATTGCGAGAAAATTTAGGAATGTTGAAAGAAAATTGATATCAAGAACATAACTAAGATAGAAAGAGAAGTAGGGAAAAGAAATATTTGACAAACCTGGAGATGCTGGAACCATGACCACCTCATTTGGTCTGAAAGATGCAGATATACTGAACTTGCAGTTTTGATCCTTTTGGACTAAGTCTTGGTCAATAGCAGAATCTAGTTCTTGTAGCAAAGCCAATGAGTCAAAACATTCATTTGATGACATGGTCAAGCAAGTTGAAGTATCTGAACTTGAAGAAGGCGATGCTGGAGTATCAAGATCTAGCAGTTCCAAGTAGTCACCTCTAGAGAAATAGTCAAATTCTGGTGCGTTTTCTACCAGGAAATTTGGAAGTTCTCCTGTCACAGCCAAATTTGCAGCTTCATCATTCTTGTCAGCCTACATTAACATTAACAATCTTCAACACAGAGAATAAAAAAAAACATATTATGTTGTATGACCAGAATATAAGAAAACAGAGTGAACAGAGACAAGTATGTTCCAAGAAATAATTTCTCCGTGCATTCAGTGCTGAAAGTTTGCAATTTTCATCCTAAATATTAACTCATATTTCTTTTTTGCAGGTACTTCATTAGATGTGTCTTCCCTACATGTTTTACTGGATTCTCATGTCCTTGGGAGCTTTGAGAAATTCCTATTGATTTCACTTAACAGTAGAAAAAATATAAAGATATTTGCATATTGGATTCTTTTATAAGAAATTCTTAAACTATTCTCTATCATGCAGAGACTTGTGCTAAAAAGAGAGATGGCTACTACAGTCATTTCACGATCCCAGCTAGTATTTCAAGTATTTGGAATACTAATGGTATGAACTTTTATTTTGGGACTAACATGAGAAAATGATTAGCTCTAATACATTTCATAAAATTAGAACTTTAAGAAACTTGCTGCCTATCTAATAATTCTGTTGATTCACTATTATATTGTACCAAAAATCAGCAGGATGATATCCCTGTGAAGATGAGAAGTATTATAGTACTACACCATCACAAGAATCATTAAAAAAGGCCCTAGTTTTGGAATTAGTATATGAACTGCTGCCCAGAGAAATAAACAAAAGCTACTCGCAAAGAATAGATGCAATATCCAACATAATTAGCCAAAAACATTTATAGCTTAAGTGAAGTTGACAAACCGCAGATTTGCTTGTGGAACCACTGCTAGTGTCATCACGAGTCTTTGGAACAATTGACCTTGTTGAGTGAATGAGGTTTTCACACGCAATATGGAGGCTAGTAGCTTTGTGCCGCATTTTATGATCTAGGCCTTGTTCACCACCCAGGATGACTCTGCAAAGTGAGGCAGCTTCCTGCAAAATGTCCAACCAAACTGGCATTTGACTGGCAAGTTCGGAGGAAAATCGAAAGAAAAAAAGTCATTTAATAAGCAAAGAGACTAGTATATTCCATGAAATACCTTCACCTTGTTTTTTTCCCCAGGTCCTTTCTGAGTTATCCAATACTCTTGCATCAACCAATCAGCTTTACGCTCATGAGGCACTTGGCCTTCAAAAAATTCAAGAGTTGTCCTCCAACCAGTGATGGCAGAGTTTGAGAATAGTTTACATGCTTCCCCTTTTACCCTCCAGAATCCAAGCTCTATAGCTCCATTCTCCTTGGAGCGAATCAAGTACCAAATTCCATCTGCAAAACCAAGCATCTTTATTGCCTTTGCAGTTGAATATGAACCAGATATTAGCATGCTAATTTTGTTACCAACCTAATATGTTATTGTTAGCACATGACAGGCCGTTCAAAGGAAAAGCCAAATGCAAAAGAAATTTTATTTTGGACATGGAAGCCGCACGGCTTATGGTGGTAATGCTAGATAATCTATGACCAACAACAACAACAACAACAACAACTAAGCCTTAATCCCAAACAAGTTGGGGTCGGCTGTATGGATTCTCAACAAAATAAGCTCAAAAGACACCAAAAAAGATACTCCAGCCTTAGGCCCCTTCCAAGACACGGATTTTACGTCTCCATTCAAGTCTGTCATTAATCAAATCCGCATCAAGATCTAAGGCACGTAAGTCTCTTGCTATCACCTCCTTCCACACAGTTCTAGGTCTGCCACGACCTCTAGCCCCCTCAATCAACAAATTCTCACACTTACGAACCGCAGCATTAGGAGGTCTTCTTAAAACATGCCCATACCATCTAAGTCTTCCTTCCCTCACCTTATCTCCGACGTCCGCTACTTGGACTTTTTGTCGAATATGAACATTCTTAATTTTGTCCAGTCTGGTATGTCCACACATCTATCTTAGCATCCTCATTTCTGTCACACTCATCTTATGCAAATGTTGTCTTGTTGGTGCCCAACACTCACTACCATAGAGCATCGCAGGTCTAACAACCGTCCTATAGAATTTACCTTTCACTTTCAGAGGTATTTTCTTATCACATAGAACCCCAGTCGCATCCTTCCACTTCAACCACCCTACCTGTATTCTGTGAGCCACATCTTCATCTATACGGCCATCATTCTGGAACACCGAACCTAAATATTTGAAGTGCTTGGTTTTAGGAACCAAAACTCCATCCAACTTAACCTCATGTTCCTGCTTCTTCCTTAGACTGAACTCACAGTGCATATATTCCGTTTTACTCCTACTTAACTTAAAACCCTTGTCCTCGAGGGTTTTTCTCCACACTTCCAACTTACGGTTTACACCAGCACTAGATAATCTATGACCATAGTTGTTTAATAATCAGATAATCTGCTAATTCTTGTGAATCAAGAAGCTAGTGAGAAAAAGAGATGATAAAGATACATGATTGGTCAAATCATGAAAAAGCACATGATTGTTCAATAATGTAAGCTACCCAACTTTGATAATATCATTCAAAAGAAAAAATACGCTTACCTGGCAAATTTGAGGGTTCATAGTTGTATGGATTAACGTCAGTAATCACATTACCAGGAAGAGGGTGTCCACTAGCCATTTTTGCCAAAGAGATAAAGAGCTCCTCATCAGTGCAATTAGGAGCAATATCAGGAACAGAGGCAATTGGAGGACCCGTCATAACTAAAAATCAGCAGGAAGAAGAAACAACACCGCGACCAAAATTTCTCCGTAGGCCAATTATAATAAAAGGGAGATCAGAAAAATGGTGGAATCAAAACGAAGTTAAAAAATGATATTGCAAATCATCTACTGTTCAGTTGATCATTCATAGATTATATAGTCAGTCAAGGAACTGTCGCTAATAGTTTCAACATAAAAATAGAATTCACATTCATGAAGCCCAATCATTCAAGTAGAACAAACTCATGTATAGATTATAGACGATGACAAATATGAATCAAATCTCAATTCACTTATAAGAAAGAACATTACCAACAGAATTCCTCAATAAATTTCTTATTACACATGTATAGATTATAGATGATGACAAATATGAATCAAATCTCAATTCACTTTTAAGAAAGAACACTACCAACAGAATTCCTCAATAAATTTCTTATTTTCATATATATATATATATATATTTAGATTTTAATGCTAAGCCATGCTACTTGAGGCTTTAAATGTAATTTGATCATATTGCATTGAATTAATCAAAAAGCTTCGAATAAAAGAGTTCTCACTGTCTCTCCAAATCCGATCACCAGGAACATAAATCTCTAAAATTTTCATTATAAAATTGCAAGAACGGAAGGCAATCAATAAACTTTTAAGCAATTCATGGTTAATTTCAAAGAAGACGTCTTGTAGCCTAGTATGAACTATTGACCTATTGACTATCCGGTGTCTAGAACAATGAAGGAAAAAAAAAAATGCAAAAACAGAAGATCTAATATCTATATAAAGCCATAAAGCATAACGAAAGTAAGTCTAATTAAGTTGACACGAGCTTTCCAGTTTTCCTGGGTACATAACATAAAAAGTTATTTTCCTGTTTCTCCATTTTCTTATCAACCAAACAAAGTTTCGAGGTTACCTGGGCTGGTATATATATGTTTACTGGGGCCGCAAGTGCTGAATCTGTTTCACAAAATCAAAACCCCGTTATCAAGATCAAAATAAAAATGAAAATGAAATCTTTATCAAGAAAAAGATAAAAATGAAAAAATAAAATAAAAAGCGTATAAAATGAAACTTCTTTAGTTCCTTCCAACTGGGGCCTTATAAAATCGTAAAACTTATGCCAAGTCGACAAATACTTTCTTTAATTTACTCCTCATTTGATCATTTTCCAAAGAAAATTCATACTAATTACAGCAACACTTTCCTGTCCTTTTTTCCTCTATTTTCTCATCAACCAAGCAAAAGAGGAAAAAAAAGATTGATTAGCAACTTTAGCTAGATTTTGCATGAAAAAGGTAGAAACAGACTATAAAATAAGAATCGGAATATTCAATCAATCAAACAACAAAACAATAATTCACGAAGAAACAAATTAAAGTTAGCTTAAAAAGGATAAAATTCTCTAACCGAGCAGAGAGAAGTTGCAACCAATTACCGCTTCATCACTTGATAATAGCGCAAAAAGAGTAAATTTAAGGAAATGATAGTAGGAGAAGCAGTGACACGGTTACTTAACCATGGTTAAGAAGGTACAGCAGCACACAGTTAAGTCGTAACTCCCACTAATATGTGACTACGTGCATTTTCGTCATTGGCTGAGATCATCCAATCAGGTTACCTTGACAGGCCCCACTTTCTATATTAATTTGTATCTTCTTAGAAATTTCTGCCCTTTATGAACTCGCGACATATTCAAAAAGTTTTTCTTGATAAATTAATGCGAGATAAAGTAATAAAATTGAATAAATGTTAATATAATTAATTTTATTAATTATTTTTTAAATATAAAAATCGAATAAAAAAATTTTAATAAAATATTTTTTTTATAACATTTAAATTTTCAAATGAAACATATTAATTAGAGAATATTTGAAAAAACCAGTTATATAAAAATTTTAATAAACTAAGGGCACGCATTATACAAAATTTTCAGTCAAAATGTCGAAGCATTCTTGATAATGAATATAAATTTATTTTTATTTTCCGTACGGTATGGACCATATCCATAACGCAATTTTATTTGTTTGAAATCTCCACCGCGCGACTTTGGTTACTTGCACGGCCAAACTTCCTTTTCTTTTTTTGTGTTTTTCTTTTTCCTTGTTAATTAAATTTGTTATTTCCAATGTAATAATTTTTTAGATCATATTTTATTATTATTTTCTATTGTAAATAATATAATAAATAGTAATATCACAATTGTGAAATTATAATTAACATGTAAAATTTGTCAATTTTTTGAAATTGAATTTCATACACAAGAAATAAATTTAAAAAAAAAACAAAAAAAAGTATTTAAAATGAGAGAAAGAGAGAGAGATATTATAAATATGAACACATGACCAGCCTAAGATTTGCTTTGAGTTCCAAATTCCAATCACAATACATTTCTTAAACCATCAATGATTAAAGTAATATGACGAAATAAATGATTAATTATAAATCTGAATGATGACGTGTGTTGAAAATTTTAACTTTTATTTATTAGATAGAAAATAAAGAAAGTTATAATTGGTTAATTTTTCCTTGCTCAATGGATTATCAACATTGGAATTTATAGAAATTTTCAAAAAATAATTTCTTATTAGTTTGTGGTTTTAATTTTGGAAACTTTAAGGCTCGATTGAAACTCAAACTTTCCAAGAAATAAACAAAAAAAAGAGAGTCATGTCTAAAAAATTTTGCAAGAATTCAGTTTGACTATTGAATTTTTTTACAAGATTTATTTTAATAAAGTGTCTGAAATTTTTAGAATATTTCAAAAAATTATGAAAAATTTCATAAGAAATTATTGAGAATTAATTTACAATTCAAAAAATTTTTAGAATGAAATATTAACTATATTGTACAAAATTTTATTATTAAAAAAATAAAATTCAGAAACATTATATGAAAGAAGTGATTTAGTAACCGGCAAGATTAACTGAGTGCAGGAAATATATATTTCCTTTTATATTTTTTATCCTTCTGCCGGAACAAGCACAGCTCAAGCTCAATTGGGCATGCCACTACTACGATAATAGAAAACGGTGCGTTGTAGTGCTCAAAAGCCCCCAAAACAGCCAACTGTTGCTGTCGTTTAAATGGATCAGCCAAATAGTGAAGTACTAGCTAAGGAGAGAAGATGGAATCGAAGTATTGAATCATGGAAGCTGAGATTACGACAATGGAGAATGCGAAAACGAATGATCGGATATCTGTATTTTTGGATTCATGGATTTACCGATTCGAGAATTCTAACACTGGTTTTATTGATCCGGTTCGTGTGCTAAACCTGTCATGTAGTCGGTTTAGGGTTTCTCCAACGACTTACTATTCTCGTTCCTTCGAATCCAAACTCGGCGATCAAGATTGTGATGGAACTAACCTCTCTTCAAATTCGAAGAAACGAAAGCGAAAGGAGAAAAAATCTCACTTCTTAAACGAAAGAGAATTAGCTGCTGATCAGGGCTATCAGGTAAGCATTATCAATTTATATTTTACTTGCTCTCAATTCGATTCATGTTTCATCATGGCAATTATTGTTCGGCTCTGTTAATGAGCAGTCTTTTATTGAAGGCATTAGAATGCTTAATGGCAATTCTTGCTCAATTCTTGGCAGCAAGCGCGGCCTATGTTATTGAAGGCATTAGAATGCCTAATGGCGGCTACTGATCTTTTAGTGATTATGAGAGATTTAAGAAGTGATTGTTGTTCTTCACGAAACAGAAAATTACCGAAGCCTGTTAATGAGCTGTCTTTTATAGAACTCGGCCGCGTTTGGCAAGCTTCTCTCTACGAAATTACTCTAAATTTCCATCTTCATCATCATAAGTCAAGCGAAGATGCAGGCCGGTTTTTTACACGAAGAACATTTTGCATTTCTGATTTTTTTTTCCTTCATCCCAAATTGATACTTTTTATTTCACAAGGATTAGGAAAAATTATTTTGGTACGAGAAATATTTAATAAATAATATTAAATATAGGTATAATAAAAATTTATCATATTAACTAACTTATTAAAATAGCAAATGAATTATAATTTCGGACAAATTAAAAAAATGTGTTTCTTAATTTGGTAGGAAAGGAGTAATATATTATAAAATAAAAAAAATATTACGTCTGTCTTTTATAAATTATCATTTTTATAAAAAAAAATTTATATTATCACTTAATAAATTTAATAAAAATTAATTAGATTATTTTTGGAAATATTAGTGCCTTAGTGAAGTGTTGCTATTAATTCATTAAATTTTGTAGCAGAGAAGGCAAAGCAAATAAAAAGTGAAAGATTGACAGATATTTTAATTGTCTCCAAGTATGACTCAATAATTAATTTTTATGGCACAATATTAAATTTGAAAACATTAGTACCTTAAATTGTCGCCTAAATTTAAACACACATATTTAAAAGTATTAAATTATTCTAATATTATATAAAATTATTTTAAATAAATTAAAATATCCTCAATTAACTCATTAATATTAAAATATTTTATTCTCACTTTATTAATTAACTCATTAATAATAAAGGCGGTGCATGTCATACGTTTGTTTTTTTTTTCTCTGTTTTTTAAATCAAACCGAAATTTAAAGTTTTGGTTTGATGCGAGACCGAAGCTTAAAAGTTCATATTATGGTAAAATAAGAGATAAGACTCATATTTCAGTAAATTTTTTGGACTTCTTCCCTATTTTAGCAATTATCCCTATATAATTAGTTGCAGGGAGATTGTAGGAAATTGTAGAAAATTTTGAATTGTAACAGTTGGTATTTTAGAATGTGTTTGTCAAGCACGTAATTTAGATTCTTCAGCTTCAGTCAGTGGGACTCCTGATACTTTTTTAATTTGTTTCTCAGGCTTCTTAACTGATCAATGCAGTGCGCAAAGAATTCTTCCTGTCTTCACTAATTTGGTCGTGAATGAGACAGGTGACGATGCAGAGGCAGAATTTCTAAATGAGAAATACATACTTCTTAGAGAGAGCTGCTTCTACTTGGTGTGCTAAGTTATTTATTCTGTCTTAGTTAAATTTTATATTTTATCATCTTGTTAAGTGCTAATATTTTTGGACGCAACTGAATTCTTATATTTTTTACATATTTTTGCATGTCTTTTCTATTATGTCGAAGTCTGACCTGGGGCAGATTCACAACCTTATTCCTGGTAATTATTGTCTACATGACTCACTGCCTTTCTCGTGTTTGTTTTATGCTTACAAGAGCTTTTATTTCTGTAGTTGAGAAATTTCGAGGCTTCATCTCGATATGCATTCAGTTAATTATTGGCTCAATGGTCAACATGTTAATCTCCATGAAAAATGCAAACATTGATACTGTTGGCTTATCTTTGTACCCAAGTCAATGCCATTTTTTTACTTTGTTTCTTACCTTGGCCATTCACCTTCATCTCGCACGGAAAGAAAATGTTGAGAACTTGGTAGCACATCACCACATGTGATGTTGCAAAACTCTAGTAAGAAGCAATATCTTTCATGTTTCTAATGGTAAGCAGCATGCTATTTTTAGCCTTGGCAGTGTGATCTTATTAATGGAAGCTCTGTTGCCTCCATTTTTTTTACAGCATCTGATACAATGCTTGGATAATTGGTAGCTAGTTCTGAAGACATTTGGTTCTTGATAGTTCTATTTTACAAATTACGGGGATGCTTACTTGTTTTTTCATGCAGTGGAATCTGATTGTGGCTTTCATTTAATAGTGGTTGATCCACCATGGGAAAATAAAAGTGCTTCTCAGAAATTCCTGTACGCAATACCATTTGTCTCATTGAAATGCTCCAGCTTGTCAAAATGTTAAAGTTTATGCTGATAAATCATGTATATGTCTCTATGAATTAATTCTTGTGTATAGAACTTATGCAAATAAGGCAGTTCGCTTAATATGTTACAGCCACAGTTAATGACTGATTGTAACTTTCTTAAATTGATCTCAGAAGCTATTTATCTATAATATTTGTCAGATTTTTATAGATTTCTTTGTGCATATGAAAATTAGTTGATTTGCAAATAGATGAGGGGAAAAATCACTTCTTTTGACCTTCTTATGTGACTTTTCTGTTATCTGTTGTAAAATCTCATCATCTGCATTGAGACAAGTCCTTATCCTTTTTTTTTGTATTTAAAATGACTGTTGTTCTCTCTCTCAACTTTGTAGGTACCCAACATTGCCAAACCGGTATTTATTGTCCCTTCCTATTAAGGAACTTACCCATACAGATGGAGCACTGATAGCCCTATGGGTAACGAACAGGAAGAAACTGCATCATTTTGTTGAGGAAGAGCTATTCCCTAGATGGGGAGTCAGTTATGCGGCTACTTTTTACTGGCTGAAGGTGATCTATATCTCTCTCTCACACACAAAAACTATCTCACATGCGCAAGAGTGGCTGTAGGTAAATGCTTTGAAAGTTATTATGCCATTGAATCGATTAACACTCAAGTGCTGCAGGTGAAAGCAGATGGCTCATTGATTAGTGATTTAGACCTCTTTCATCATAGGCCCTATGAGTGTCTTCTGTTGGGCTACTGTCATCGGCAGGTAAGAGTGTCCAGTTGAGCAGTTTAGTTTTTTTAGTTTTCAATTATGCTTCTATGGCTCCAATCTAACCCTTATGTGTTCCATGTAGCTTATTCTGTTGATTTTTGCAGGGAACAATTTCAAAACAGATGTTGAACTGGAGAGCTATAGAAAAAGATGAAATCATTATAAGCATCCCTGGGGATTACTCAAGGAAGCCCGCTATTGGAGGTAATCTTGTGCTGACAAGGCTTTGAATTTTTCTTGCATGTGGTGTATGCTAGTGCTAATTGCTAAGAACATGACCTTCAATGATCATCTTTTGAATATTGTATATTAGTCCTAGTCTGATAATTAACATGGGAAAAAATAATGTTTCTTCACAATTTGTGTTTTGTTGGGTGATATGCTTGAAAAAGGTGGTAGATAACACACCTATATAAAAAACTAAAAGGAGTATAAACTTTGAAGTTAATGATATTAAATAATGTGGTAAATGCATAATTCTCAATTGTTGTTCTTCCATTACACGTGTAGAGTTGCTGCTGGAGCATGTACTTGGCCCAAAACCTGCTCAATGTATTGAACTGTTTGCTAGAGAGATGATAGGTGGATGGACTTCATGGGGGAATGAATCTCTTCACTTTCAGAAGTCTAGCTATTTTATAAAAAGATAAGGACAAAATGTTAGATGAAGACCGTTCATTGTGAATTAACAAAGGGAACCTGGTCCACGACATGCTTTCTGTAAGTTGTTATTCCTTCATAGTTGAAATGTTAGTGCATTGTGATAAATTGAGATAAATGGTTTTTTAGATTGTAATGTCATATGGGCATGAGAATCTTCTTTTTCTTGTTAATTAGATGATTTCTGTATTTGATCGTTACATACAAGTCTGTATGAGATCAGCCATAACGTCTTTGCTTTGCCCTGTGACTTCATTTTGTTTTCACTTGCACAGGCAATTCTGATATGCAAGTAGTAACAAGACAAGCAGACTGGTTGTTGAATGCTGTATAATATGTAACTAGTCAGGTGGATACTGAACTGAAGATTAGGGAGGTAATGATAGTGATGTTTTCAGAATTGGTTGAAAAACAAATTTGCTTCATCTTTTGGGTGGGCTGTGGGTTTGCTTGACATGTTTGAAAACTAATTGTACGATTTACTTGTATGAATCTCATTTTGAATCCATGAGATGGTTAGTTTAATGGCTTTGATGAGGAATATCGCTTGTAAATATTTCTCAAGTCTCAACCTACTTACTGAAAATGTTTGCTATACAATTGAAGGTTGCATTTCTTTTTCATTGTCTAACTGAAATTAGTTCTACAGTTATAACTTATATCATATAAAGCGCATGCACAATATTACATTTGCATAATATTCATTTTCCAAATGTACTAAAAGAAAGAATTGCATAACATTTTGACGTCTGTAGACTGGTGGCTGGTATTCTGTGTGTTGACTGCTCAGGCGCCATCAGCAAACTCTGTAAGTTTGGTTTTATGGGTTTTGAGCGAGGGATTTTGTCAAGTACATGGCCATTAGCTTGTAACCTTTTTTTTTTTTTGACAAAAGAAGGGTTTTATTAAAAAAAAAGTCGAACGACAAAATAAATAATTTAAATAAATAATCATCTACGTACTATGCGTGGGTCAGTAACTTTCCCCATAGCCTAAAATCTTTGTTCTCGTCATTGCATCAAATCGATGTTAAGAATATTAGATAAAAAAATTAGGAAAATAATTCCAAATATTAGAATTTGCAAATAATTTAGCCACTCTATTCAGCAAATGACTAGTTAAATTAGCAAATCTATTAACCCATTGAAATAATAAGACATTTATCATGCTACTCAAATGGAGGCAATCCTGAACAATCCTTATATTGTAGCAATTGTGTGGCCGTGCAGCAACCAGATTATGAGGATCCTCTGAATTCTGATGCAACTGATGTGCTGAGAGATAAGCAAAATTGCTTGAATCCAACGTAAAGGAAGCCATGGCTGGCGGCTGTGTAGGACAGACCAATTTCACTCCCTGCTTGTAGTATTACCAGACTCAAATTCATAAAACTATTTTATGCTTCCTGTAAAGTTGATTTTATCGCCGTCTCTCTTATGGTCATTAGGATTCATTCAAACTTTTGCTGCAAGTCTTGCAAGTAACAGTAATCTGTTATATGTTTGTCTAATTTAAGCATTTGTTTTATTAATATATATTTGCCTCCTTTGACTTGGCTTTCCACTCTTTCTTCTCTTCTTAACATATGTTTATTAGTCTAATTTTAAACAAACAAATAATAAGAGTTTAAAAGCTAATTTTCCTTTTTGTATCTCCAAGAGTAGAGAAAATAAACTATTAATTTTCTGACCGCAAAAAAAAAAAAACTAATACTCCTTTTCATTATTTAATTAAAAATATCTAGTTTTAATATTATATAATCTCATAATAAAATATTTAATATATTAACTAATTTATTAAAATAATAAATAATAAAAATTTAAAAATACGGGGAAAACACATTGAAAGTGATTACAACTGGGATAAGATGGACGAGAGAGACCTCTCTCAACAAACAAAGTTATTAAAAAAAATAAAAAAGAAAAGAAAGAAAAGAAATGGAAACATGGGCCCATCTCTGCCCCTGAGCTCATTCTGAAATTGTGGCGACGCGTTCTTCTTTTTACTTTTTTTTTTCTGGAATGGGTCCCATTACTCAACGGCTTGGACCCATCTTAGAATTATTATTAGGTCATTACCAGACAGGCTAATACACTTACACGTGGTAAGTGGTAAACCCCACTCTCCTTTTTTTTTCTCCGTCAAATAAAATTCCTATTCTCAACTCCCAAACACACCCTTATATTTTATTATCCATCAAACGATTCATTTGATTTAGCCAACTGATGTGTTTTCAGAAGGGTCAACGTTGACGAGGAAGTTTGAACATAATCCTTATCCTGTACTTGCACACACATTACCAGTTCTAGAAACTAACTTTTCTTTTTTCTTTTTTCTTTTTATTAATTTCAGAAAACTCTGCTAATTAGTCCTCACACAGAAAAACAACAGATTTCTTCGTCTTCTTATGCTCCAAGCGAAGGAAGGAAAGCGCATTCCTCGTGACCACTTTCCTTTCTTTCCTTTCTGGGGGAGAGAGATAGAGAGAGGGTTTAGTTATAAACCTCTGCAACGCCGCCGGCTGACCCAGCGAGAGAGAGCTAGCCTGCCGTAAAATGACGTCAGATGGGGCGACATCTACTTCAGCTGCACTCAGAAGGAAGCCATCTTGGAGGGAGAGAGAGAACAATAGGAGAAGGGAGAGGAGAAGAAGAGCTATTGCTGCTAAGATTTTTTCTGGTTTAAGGGCTCAAGGGAATTTCAATTTGCCTAAACATTGCGATAATAATGAGGTCTTAAAAGCTCTCTGCTCTGAAGCTGGTTGGGTCGTTGAAGAAGATGGCACCACCTATCGTAAGGTATATCTTAACTTGTTATTCTTTTTTAATTTTCGATCTATCGTTGTTGCTTTAGATTTATCTTGTTTTTGTTATTTTCAGCTCTTGATTTGCCCAAGTAATGGTTCTTTTTTCCTTGGATCGAGCTTCTATCTCTCTCTCTTTTTCTTATTCTTTTAGATTGGCTTTTTTTTTTGGATTATCTAGTTTATGTATGAAAATTTTGATCTGGATGTTTGTGTTATAGCTTTAGTTTCAACATGTATGGTTGGCAATTGTAACATTGGGTTACTATTGAATTGAACAAGAAGGAGGGCCTTGTATTGTATTGTATTAGTTATCTTCTGGTTTATGGATTAACATAGCAGATATGTTGTTGGGAAATTAATGCTAGTTCCTATATTTGGAATTTGAAAGCTTCAATGAATAACTGATTAGCTTTGATCAATTCTATCATTAGAATTTAAAATCTAAAAATATGGAAACTTCAATTGCTTTAAGAAGTATTTCTAAGCTATTGTGCTTCTTCATCTAGTTAGTAAGTATTGTAGCAATCATAATAATCTCATAAGGTGCCACCATGTTTGGTTTATTGATCCAGGGATGCAAGCCACCCCCAATTGATATTGTGGGAACCACTGCAAGAATCACTCCGTATTCTTCTCAAAATCCAAGTCCACTATCTTCATCATTTCCTAGCCCAATTCCTTCCTACCAAGCTAGTCCTTCATCCTCTTCTTTCCCTAGCCCAACTCGGGGCGATAATAATGCACCATCTAATCTCCTTCCCTTTCTTCAAAATTCAATTCCATTATCTCTCCCTCCTCTCCGGATCTCCAATAGTGCGCCTGTAACTCCACCTCTTTCATCCCCAACCTCAAAAAATCCCAAGCCAATTCCCAACTGGGAATTCATTGCCAAACAATCCATGGCCTCATTGAATTATCCTTTCTATGCTGTATCTGCCCCAGCTAGCCCGACTCATCGCCAATTTCATGCTCCAGCTACCATACCAGAATGCGATGTGTCTGATTCATCCACTGTTGAGTCTGGTCAATGGATAAGATTTCAAAAATATGCACCCGCTATGGCAGCAATGCCAACCTCTCCAACCTACAATCTCGTGAAACCTGTTGCTGAGCAAATTTTGTTCAACAATGTGATCAAAGAGAATGGGAGGAGCATGGATTTTGAGTTTGGGAATGGACAGGTGAAGCCATGGGAAGGAGAGAGGATTCATGAGGTAGGACTGGATGATCTAGAGCTCACATTGGGAAATGGGAAGGCTCGGAGTTAGGTTGGCCAGTGTTGCCAATGGAGATGATAGTGAGGACATGCTGGAATTGACGAGAAGATATGATGAAGAAATGTTGGAACAGAAGAATTATTCATACCCTGTCTGGTTTGTTGAGCATGGATTTGGAGGAGTATTTGCAATCCATGGCTCCATTACTTTGGCAGAGAGTGCATACCTTGAATCTCAGGAGGAATTAAATTATCATGTTTAATTTAATGTTTATTTCTCCTTCAATTTTACTGATTTGGCAATCATATTTGGCACTCTAGTTGTCTGTATAATTTTGCAAGCATTACATGTAGATAGTGTGAGATATTTCTGTCATTGAGGGGTT
This sequence comes from Garcia nutans, assembly GCA_947685225.1. Classification (NCBI taxonomy): domain Eukaryota; kingdom Viridiplantae; phylum Streptophyta; class Magnoliopsida; order Malpighiales; family Euphorbiaceae; genus Garcia; species Garcia nutans. The sequence goes on from CANTUV010000039.1 coordinate 57,598,201, forward strand.
CTCTTCTTGAAATAGTCGGATGAGACTTTGATGAAATGAAAACATTTATTTATGGTTTTAATGATTGTGCTGTTATGTACTTCATCGTTTTCATGTCCATAATCATATGCTTATAAGAGCTGTAAGATTGTTAAAAGCCGATATATTGTTGAAATTCATCTCCATGATTACAATGGTAATGGTTAATTGGTTATGATACTCATCAAATGGGTTAATTGGTTATGATACTCATCAAATGGGGCTGGTTCTGGACTTGCATTGCCGGACAAGCCCCACGTTCGCTCATGGAGACATTCAATATTAAACAGGGGAATATACAGAAAGAAGATAAATAATAAGTAATCTGAATTTTATGATCTTTGTGTTTATGAAGGGGAGTTTGTCTATTGTCTGAATAGAAGGGTCTGGTCTTTATCCATATCTCTTAATTTGATATATTTCTATTCTGTATATCATTTATGGCACGTGGCTTTGGTCATCTTGTTGTCTGCAATGATGAAAGAATGCTTTTTTTTTTTTGGTTCATTGCATCTTATGCGTTGCCATATAGCTCCCTTCTTGCCCGCTCTACCATGTTTAAAAAAATATTTGTCAGATTTCCAAGCAGATTTAAAAGCATTATATAAACCAAGCAATATAAGCACACACCAGTGAATCTGACACAAACCTCCTCCGAAATCAGCAAAGCATCAATGAAGTCATAAGCGCGTGCCATATCATTATCACAAATTTTCATTATTTAATAATTGTAGTGTAGTTTAGGTCAATGATACACGAAGAATTAACCATTTTAGTCATCTACACGAATGAATAAACAACAGTAGGTCCCACGCAGCCGAACCCTCTTTCTTGCTCATGAGTTCTGCTTCATGATGGAATCCATTTCTTAATGGGTTATTGTTAACAAAGCGTCAGCAATAGATGCTGAAGGAACCAAACTCCAACTGAACCTGCAAATTATGAGCAGGAAGTGGACACAGATTAAACATTATCTCTGCATTAAAGAATACTAATATTCTTTTGTCCAAGCACAATTTTTTGCAATCAACATGATCCCTGCTTTTTAAATTGACTGGAGATGATGTAAAGTACCAATGAACTATTATAATAAGACATATCACTAATTTCACCCTGAAACTTGTAGAAGTGTACGTCACCGTTGGGAGCCAAAGTGGTTTTAAGTTCAGAGATAAGCTTGTAGGAGATATGACTTTGGTTAACTCAGCCCTTCAATTAAGAAATGTACATTTATCCTTGAGTCTCTAGGATTTATGCCTTAGCCTACACTTGTCTTAAGGAGTTGTTTAGCATTCTCCAGTATTGCTTGCACGAAGCTTTGGTGCAGATAGCAACAGATTGCCATTCACTTTCAATTACAAAAGCTTGTTCTCGGTAAACTGTGCAACAGATGATCGGTTGAAGTTGTCAAAAAGTTTCCTGGCACAGGATCGAACGACAAAGCGCATAAAGACGTATTTTAATTGACGCTCAATGAACATAAAGTGAAGAATGAAATCTGAAAATGTCTCTCATGAGAATAATTGCTGCCCAGCTCATTTCTGCTAATGCTTGTCAAATAAAAAAAACAACTCAAATAGCTTCCTATCATCGTGAACTGGAACTCCTCGTTCTTCATCATGTGGATCTATTGGTAAAGAATTACAAAAATAAGACTGGTTAACAATTGAGACAACTCGGAGAAAACAGAGAAAACAAGAGACTGATTCATGTGTTGAGATTTGAAAGATTAAATAATTAGCCAGACAGATAAAATTAATATCTTGGAATGAGAGGAAGGGTCGTACGGGTTTGTTCAGGTAAAATGCCTCAAAGAATGTCGTATTAACTTCACTAATTACATGTCATGCAATGTTCACATAGAAAATAAAAGCATAACGGACCAAAAATTTTTTTAGTTAAATATATGGATTGGACAAGAACTGCAATCAAGCTGGGCTGGTGATTTCCTCAGCAAGTTGTGTGCAACTCTGTCATTTCAGTGGCTAGTCATGGCATTTGAATATTTAGCGGTGATAGTGAAAGTCATCATTAGACAATTGATTTAAATTATACTATTAAATTTGTTGAATTCAATGTAACTATTCAATGTATCATTCAACTAGCTTATCAATGTATCATTCAACTAGCTTGTTAGCCACAGAAAATTTCCAAGCCTAATCATGTTGGCATGTTATTTACTGTAAAAATAGATTAATTTTTACCAATAATATATATAGTATATAAATAATTGCACTAATTAATTATATCAGGAATATTTTTAGAAATGAGAGATGTGTTATAATAGACACACTTAAATTACAAGTCTTTCCTTAGATAAAATTTTTCTTAACATATAATTAATAGTACAAAGTATTATTACAATTATATCTCAAAATAGCTGTTAAATAAATAATAAAGAGAACACCACAATTTAATGAGGTTCGACCAATTTTACCTACGTCCTCAAACATCACCAAAATAATTTTACTAATATCAAATATGAATTACCAAAGAAAGAGAGAAGACTTAAATTTTGGAATATCTTCCAAATGAGAGCTAAAAAATTTATATAGATTTAAAAAATTGGGTTGGTAAAATTAAACACCTCTTTTACCTAAATTAGACACCTTGATTTTTAACTTCTATTTCCTAAGTTAGGCACCTCTATTTTTTACCCAAAAAATGGTTAGTAAATTTTCATGATAGATAAATAGTCAAAATAATAATTCTCCATCTTGACTATTTTTCTATTTATAATTTGCAAATATTCTCTGAAAAGAAATTATTTTCAGTAGTATCTTCAAAATGTATTGTGAAGCGCTTATCTTCAATTTCTCAAAACATTGATTAAGTCCAAACAATGGTTGAACTTGACAACTGTTACCACTTTTATCAATATATTCGCATGATTTTCAGTAGTCCGAATTTTTTGAAGTAATATTTCACATTTCTCCAAAATCTCACGTACAAAGTGATACCGAATATTGAAGTGCTTCGTCCTTGTATGTTAAACTTGGTTTTTTGCTGAATGAATAGTGCTTTGACTATCACAGTGCACTTTGATATGCTTTTGTCTAATTCTTAGTTCACCAAGCAATTCTTGAAGCCAAATTGCTTCTTTAACTACCTTTGATACTGCCATGTACTCCGCTTTCGTAGAAGACAAGGCAACTGTTGACTGTAACGTAGACTTTCAACTAATCGATTCCTTAGCAAGTGTAAATATATAACCAGTAGTTGATCGACGTTTATGATTTTTCAATTCGTATAATGATTTTTTCAATTTCAATTTGTACAATGATTTTTTCAATTTGCATACCCGTTTTTCTTCTCCAGCAACCTCGAGCCCTTCTGGCTAAGCTATATAGATTTTCTCTTCTAAGTTACCATGTAGAAATGTAATTTTTACATCAAGTTGAACGAGTTTCAAATCTAATTGTGCTACTAAGGCTAAAAAAATTCTAATGGAGAAATATTTTACAACTGGAGAAAATACTTCATTATAATCAATTTCCTCCATCTGAGCATAGCCTTTAGCTACTAACATTGCCTTATAGCGAAATCGTTCTTGTCAGAAAATTCTTCTTTCTTTGTATATACCCATTTGCATCCAATTATTTTCTTTTTCTTTAGTAGATTAGCTAGCTTCCATATCTGATTCTTTCCAAAAGACTGCATTTCATCATCTATGGCTTTTCTCTGCCTCTCCTTTTCTGAATTTTGGACAGCTGCACTATAAGTGTTAGGAATGCCATCATTTTCAATTAGAGATGCATAAGTCACCATATCATCAAATTGAGCAGATTTGCGACTCTCTTATCGTGGCTTATTTATTGTAATAGATTCTTGTTGCTGTGAGGTTCTTGGGTTGAAACCTCTTTTTCATCCGACTCTACCTCTACCCTATGAGTATCTTCATTTTTTTTTATTTGTTATTGGATTAACGATTCTTCTTTCAAACTCCACCTGCTATGAAGTGCTATTTGTCTGTTAAACAATTTTATTTGTCACATTTTTCAATACGGTAGACTCATCAGAGGTAACATCTCTACTAAAGATTATTTTCTTTTTTTTATATATCAAAGGCAAAATTCTTTCACACTAGTGGTGATTCCCATAAAGAGCACTTTCTTTGCCCTTGGATTTGACTTTGATTCCTTAACATAGTAGTATGCAGTGGAACCAAATACACATAAAGAATCATAATCAGTTGCAGATTTTTCAGATCACATCTCCAAAAATATTTTACCACCAATAGCAACTGATGGTAAGTGATTAACTAGATGGCAGACATATGTCACAACCTCAACCCAAAATTGTATGTCCAACCCAGCATTGGATAAGATACACTAAACTTTCTCCACCAATATCCAGTTCATGCATTCTGTCATCCCATTCTATTATGGTTTATTTCTAACTGTGAAGTATCTAAAAATGCCTTCATCCGGCAGGAGTTAAAAAATGGATTACATTTATACTCTCCACCATTATCTGTATGGAGACATTTGATTTTTTAGTTTGTCTGAGTTTCCATCATCTTTTTTCATATAAGAAAAACTCTCAACACTTCATCCTTCATCTTCATAGTATAAACCCATACACTTCGAGAGAAATCATCAATAAAAGTTATAATATAGTATTTTCCTCTCATTGAAGCAGTCTTGGAAGGACCTTACAAATCTGAGTGAACATAGTCTCAAATATCCTTGGTATTATAGATTGCAGTACCAAACTTCACTCTAGTCTATTTTTCTTTAACACAATGTTTATAGAAATTTAACTTCTGGGGTTGCACTCCTTTCAGTAATCCTTGATCCGACAAAAGTTTCAAAAATTTATCGCCAGCATGCCCCAAGTGCATATGCCATAATCTGGTTGCTTCCAACTCCTGATCATTACTGGAAGCTGCTGCTGCTGTCTCAATAATTACATTACCCTGATAGTAATACAAGTTATTATTCTTCCTCATTTCTTTCATTATCACCAGTGCACCTGAGATGATTTTCATTACTTCATTTGTTGTATTTATAATGAAGCCCTTTGATTCTAAGACTTTCACAAAAATGAGATATTTCTTCAAAATCGGTACATATCAGACATTTATCAAAGTCCTGATGAATCCATCATGATTCCTTAATTTGATTGAACCAATCCCTTTAATTATACATGAACCATCATTTACTGTGTAAATAGTTATACATTTTAGTTTTCTAAAGTCAAAAAATCAATCATGATTGGGACACATATGATGGCTATAACCTGAATTAAGTAGCCATAGACTAAAAAATCTTGTTGATGATACAACAACTAATGAAAAGTCTGAGTCTTTATCATCACACTCATCTATATTTGAATTCACGATAACTTTTTCTTTATCCCATTTGCTTTTATTTCTCAGCTTAGGATAGTCTATCTTCCAATGTCCTTTCTCCCGGCAAAAGTCACATTCCTCTTTAGCTGGTCTGAATTCTGATCTCCCCTTCTTTTCTCTCTTCCTGCTTTAAGAGTGACCTCTCACTATTAATGCTTTTGTTGCTTCACTTGAACTCTCTTTCGTATCCTTCTTTTACAGTTCGTAATTGTATAATGTAGCAGTTACTTCAAAGAGAGTCACTTTATCCTTCCCATGGAGTAAAGTTGTTTCAAGAAATTCAAACTCCTCTGGAAGGGAATCCAACAGCACCAAAGCCAAATCTTCATATTTGAAAGAAACTTTCAAATTTATCAAATCAGCTATCAGCTAATTAAAATTGGTGATGTGCTCATTCATAGTGGTACCAAGAATATAAGTGAAGCGAAATAATATCTTATTCATATGAAGCTTGTTCTAACTGCTTTTCTTCAAAAAAAATTCCTCCAATACCTTCCATAATTTACTTGCGAAAATTTTCTTAGAGAAAATATACTTATGTTCACTAGAAAGACATGATCGAATTGTACTACCTGCCACCTGATTGATAGATTTTTAATTTTTTCATCAATATCTTCTAATTTCTCTTCTTCAATGACAATGTCTAGACCTTGCTAAAAGAGAGCGTCTAGAATCTTACTTTGCCACAAACCAAAATGGCATATACCATAAAAAATTTTCACTGCAAATCTAGCATTTGACACAGTAGTTCTTGACCAAATTGACAAAGTAAATATTATCTCCTTTGTAGTGAGTGATTTACCTGAGTTGTTTGTCATTTCTGCTTCAAAAATTATTAAATAGCTAACAAATACGGAATAAAAATAATTCAAAAAAATCTTTTCTGATTCGGAAGATCAGACTAGGCTGCAACCATAGAACATACTTAGAAAATCTTGGCTCTGATATCAATTGTTATGAAAATTAGATTAATTTTTACTAATAATATGTATAGTGTGTGAACAATTACACCAATTAATTATACCAGAAATATTTTCAGAAAAGAGAGGTGGGTCACAATAGATATGCTTAAATGTCAAGTATTTCTTTAGATATAATTTTTCTAGATATATAATTAATAGCATAAAATATCACTACAACTATACTTCAAAATAATTATTAAATAAACAATAAAGAGAATGCCATAATTTAATGAGGTTCAACTAATTTTGCCTACGTCCTCGTATACTACTAAAATAATTTTACTAATATCAAAGATGAATTACAAAAGAAAGAGAGAATACTTAAATTTTGAAATATCTTCCAAATGAGAGCTAAAAGGTTTATATAGGCTTCAAAAATTAGATTGGAAAATTAGATACCTCTTTTATCTAAGTTAGATACCTCAATTTTTAACTTTTATTTTCTAAATTAGGTACCTCTATTTTTTATCCAAAAAATGATTAGTAAATTTTCATAATAAATAAATAGCCAAAACAATACTATTATTATATTGCCACCCAAAAATTACTCCTTTACCTTTTGAAACACAAGTTCGAACTGTTTATGGTCTCAACACATTCGAAACAACCTAAGTTAATATTTCTCACCTTCCAGGTAGCTTGTCTATTTCCTATTTATTTGAAAGAAATTTACCCATGATTGCTATAAATAATTTCTCTCTAGTTGTAATATCCCAAAATATACCCTAGAAGTTTGGTATATAATTGTTGTTTTATTTGGATTAAGTGTATTTGTGTTTAATTGGAAAGAGATATGTTGTAAGAGTTGAGTGCATATGTTATTTATATTGGGATATACACAACATATACAATTCTAAGGGTGAAGGGTATAAAGGAAATTAATTTGAAATTGAGTTAGTGGAATAAGATGAGTGGATGGAGATATTTTGAATATTATATTATTATTTGTGTGGAGGAGATTGTTTTGAGGAGAGAGAGGGTTGACTTTTGCCTCTTTCTTTCTTTTCCTTTTCTTCTTTCTTCCTCCTTCTTCGTGCCTTTCATTTTCTTTCTTTCCTTTGTTTTTGTTGGCCGGCTGTTACAAGAGAGAGAGCAAGAAAGAGAGGTTTGATTCTACCAAGCTCAAGATTGAAGAAGTTTTCAAGAGATCAAGTAGGAATCCAAGAGTTTTCTTCTTATTTGGTAAGTTTCCTCTTGATTCCCTTGCTTTCTTTGAGTTTGTATTGTGAGTTTGGTGATTGATGGATTGTTGGTATGTTATGGTTGAGTGTGTTGTGTTTAAGAGTGTTGGATTTAAGTGATTTTGGGATTTTTGGGTTGGATTGAAGGAAAGAGTAAGTTGGTTGGTATAGATTGAGTTGTGGTTGTGTTTAGAGTTTTTGATGAAGTTTGTGATTGTGTTTGATGTGTGTTTTGGCTTGTTTTGGTGTTGTTGTAAGTTTGAGATGGTTTTTGGGTATGTTTTGTTAAGTTGGGTTGTAGTGGATGTTGATGGATAGAAGTGTTTTGTTGGTAGCGGTGTTGTCTTGGCCGGAATCTGGGTTTTTGGCCTGACACGCCCAGGAGCACGCCCAGGTCCTTAGGCGTGTCAATTGTTCTGTGTGGCAGTAGGATTGACACGATCAGTAACACGCCCGTGTTATTGAGTGTGTCATAGCTACTGTGAGTTTTGAGATTTTGCACGGTCATGAGCACGCCCATGATGTTGAACGTGTCGATATTTCTGAGAGACAGAATGTATTACACGCCCAGTGACACGCCCGTGGTTCTGAGCGTGTAAATGTTTCTGTGTTGTGGAGTTAGGGCACGGTTAGAGGCACGCCCGTGTGTGTGAGCGTGTCAAGTCTAGAGTTTGCCTTAATTGATTCTTAACCTTATGATCTCATGAGAGTTTCCTCATTCTTTTGGAATAGGTTGTGAAGAAGGTGATTTACCCTAATTCAAGTGGTGAAAGATTCTTGTAAGAGTAAGTGTTTAGAGTTGTGTGAGTTTCTTTTTAAGTAAGTTCAAACCACATTATTGCATACATTCATATGATATTGTGAATTGAGATATAATTGGCTATAATATGAATGTTGTGATGAGCATGTAAAATATGTGATAATGCCATTGATTATATCCATGTGAATAATGAATTAATTAATGAGATGATGAAATATAATGTGAAAGATATGAGGCCATGAGTGTTGGCTATGATTATGGCAATGCAATGTAAAGTGAATTGAGAAAGAGATTGATAATGAGATAAATGAAATAATTGTATGTCTAATATGTTTATTCAATTTTCAGAGTTCTGAGTTTGGCGGCATGCCTATGAATAACTGGATAGGTGAAATGACCGGGTCGTAAGCCGAATCCAGTTGATAAATGTGAAATGTGATGTTTTTGGGGTGAAATGACCGGGTCGTAAACCTCAAAAACATATTATTGAAACTAGATTGAGTGAAATGACCGGGTCGTAAACTCAAATCTAGTTGATTATCCATGGATATATATATATATTGCCTACGGGGCTAGACACAAGGTGTCAATATGGACCAAAGCAGTAACTCTGAACTTTGAATAACATATTAGTGAGTTTTGGGCCCGTGTCTGTCTTAGTTGTAATATGTGATTTATGAATGAAGAAACAATTGAATAATAAGATCTAATGTACAAAGATAAAATGTGATATGATTATGTATGGTTTATGAAATGTATTATGGTGACATGTGCATCGCATTAAAGCATCATGGTTGTATTAGTTGCACTACTGAGCTGTTAGCTCAGCGCGATTGTGGTTCATCGCGCAGGTATCAGAGTTGAACCTGAGAGTCCCTCGAGACCGAGTGAGAGTAGGCATTGAAGAGTTGAATTTGGACTTAAAGATCAGAGAAGAGCTGCCAGTCATGTATATATTTTATATTTGTATATTCTGATTTTGATGTATAAGTATTTGTAAATATTTGTTCTATTTTTCGCTGCGTTTTAAATGAACTTTCTATTTATTTGGTTTTATAAACTCTTTCAAAAGTTTTTAATTCATTTACATTATATAAGAGTGATGACATGAGTGATTTGTAAATGTGGCATTTCTATATTCAGTATACGTATATTACGATCGTATTAGTATGCTGTATACGTATACGGAGTATAGGGGTGTTACACTAGTCCATCCCAATTCCGATGCAATAATGCCAAAAATTCTTCTTCCTTTTTTGTTATTTGTGCACAATATTACCAAAATTCTGAAATGTTACTGCCAACAAAAAAGGACTTTTTGAAGGAGGTCTCAACTTCCTGAAAATATTGGTGCTAATGGTCCTGCTATAAAGTATCCTATTATAGGCAAAGAATAACTAAAATCAAAATTAGCATGGTATATAAATTAGCTGGCCGCTCATACACATGTTAGGCAGAGGAATGAAGCTTAGTAGCTACAGACATTGGTATATAAATTATATTTGTTCAAAATGTGAGCAATTTGAGCTCTATTAATTCCACCTAAAAAATGGTAAATATTGCAGTTTCAATTCCGTAATGCAGTTATGTTTTTGAAGTGAGATGATAAATTGGGAATGTGGTGAGAATTAAGGTTTGGGAAGTAGAGAGATAAAGTTCAGAGGAGGTGTGGAGTGACAATGGAGAGAGCAGAGGTAGATGACGAAGTTAACTGTGAAGGAAAAAAACAAACAGACAAGTTTTTCCAAGAATTTAAAACAAAAACCTGTATTTGGATATGATACTGGTTATAACTAGTTATAGTGCCTAGGTGTTGATTCTTCTTGAACCATTTTCTGCTTTTAGAAAGGATTGAGTAAACTATATTTTTTTGACTATTTGTTTATTTTTTAAAAAACTTTTTGTTACTTCTAATAAACTATAATTTAATATATATATAATGTCTTCAAAATTATAATGTCTTTAAACTCTAAATTGTTTATATATAACATAGAGAAAATTTGTCATTGTTTCATTTTTTAAAATATTTTGTTATTTTAGTATTTTTTATATAGTAAATATATACTAAGTGCATAGATTTGGAAGTGGATTATATTAGATATACAATAATATCTCTGAAAAAAAAATAATTAAAATTTTAAAAGTGATATTTTTTTAAGGGTTATGTTAAACATGACATAATTGATTTTTTTTATCTACTTTTTGATGTTTTTCAAAAAATTATTACATAGCTATTAATTATTATTAGATTTTTTTATTAATTTTCCTAATTACCCCTCAACAACAATAGCTTTTGCATTAGAATAAACTTTCTTTTTTCATCTTAGATGTTTGCCTTTTCATTTCTCTGCTTAAGCATAAAGCCACAAACGTTATATATCAAGTTTAGTACAACACTTTTCTTACCTACTGCGTATTAGCATATCTAATGTAAGTTGCTTTTCTTTGATAATTTTCTTCTTTGCTTTCCAAGTTTTTTTTTTTTTGATATTTTTAGAATTGAAATATAAATATTTAGATAACTAATATATTAGTTTTGGTTGGCATTTTAGGTTGTTTCTATTCAAAGTTATTTTTTAATCTTCTATAAATCTATATTTTAATCTTTTATTTATTTTATGTTTTGGTTTATGCTTAGAATTGAATGAATGAGTAATTCATGTCTTATGTAAATGAATCCCAATTTTAAATAATTTTTTTATTTTTGGTATAATTGATAAATGCTTTGAAATTTTTTTATTTGTACAAATTAAATTGCTCCATTTACTTAATTGCAAAAAACCACCAATAAGTTTTTCTCCTTTTTTTAGTGTAGGAAGAAAAATTGTCAACTTTGATTTGAATGAAAGTCTCACTGATAAAGAAGATTTGAAAATGTTAGAGAATAATATAACCAATTTAAATGGGCATTCAACTGAGTTGGAAGATGTGATTGAGAATGAAAAAATCACATTTAACCCAAATGATCAAAATGTAATAGATGAAAGTGAAGGTCAAGATTTTGTGAAAAATGCATATGGAGCTTTTGTCGGCCAATGCTTTCTTAATAAAGAAGAAGCTTTCATTTTTTATGGGAATTATGCTAAACAAAATGGCTTTTCAATTCGAAGGAGTTAATGTCATAATGACAAAAATGAAAATATGGTGAGACGTGATTTTATTTATCATCGAGGTGGAACACAATCACTAAAAGTTGTTGACCCATCAAAGAAGCAACATAATCATCAATTATTGAAATGTGAGTACAAGGCTCTTATGCGGATTCTTTTGAGAAAATCTCATGATATATTATTACAAGAATTGCAGGTTGCTGCATTTGAAAATAATCATGCACATAGATTGTTGGATCCTTCACAAGTTAGATTTCTTTATTCTAATAGGGTTATCACTGAATAAGATAAAGAACAAATTCCTTTATTGAAGGAAGCGAGGCTTTCAATTAGGCAAACAATACGTGCCATAGAGCTTGAGAAAAATGCAAAGCATGAGTATTTTTCATTTTTTCAGAGAGATATTCTAAATCTTTATGACAAAATGAGAAGAAATCACGAAAAAAATGATGCTATAGAGCTTTTACAATATTGCCAAGTAGCCAAAGGAAAAAAAAATGATGGATTTCAATTTGCTTACAAAACTAGATGAATACAAGAGCTTGGAGCATATCTTTTGAGCTCCTTCGCCTTCATTTTTTTGGTATCAAAAGTATGGAGATACGGTTGTATTTGACACTACCTATCGTGTTAATGCTTATAACATGCCTCTTGGTGTTTTTGTCAGAGTAAATAACCAGGGGAAAACTATTTTTCTTGGTTGTGGGCTTATTCGTAATGAGACAACTAGCACTTTTCTATTGCTATTTAAGGTAATATACTTAATCCTTAATTTTTAATTATTTTTTCAATTATAGATGAACTAAAATTTATACTTTTATATAACAAACATTTATTTCTTTGATGAGAAAACCACCTAAGACTATTTTGACAGACAAAGATCCTTGGATTACAGAAGCTATTTCAAAAGTATTGCCATCCACAAAGCATGCTTTTTGCATATGGTATATTACTTCTAAATTTAGTGGTTGATTTATTAAATTACTTCAAAATGAGTATCCTAATTGGTGTAAGGACTTTTACAGATACCTCACAAGAATTTAAAAAGCGATGGCATGAAGTAGTTACAAAGTACAATATGCAATCAAACAAGCATGTATTGGGCTTATACCAAATCAAGAAATTTTGGGTCCCTTCTTATCTTCGTGGATATTTCTTTGGTGGTATGACAACAATTTCAAGATGTGAGAGTATTAATGCATTCATCAAGAGATTTATTTCCTCCCATATTTGCTTAGGTGAATTTGCTAAACAAGTGAATACCTTGTATTATTTAGATATTTATTTGCTATTTAGTACTTTTATTTAATGGCTTTGAATTATTTTCGTTCATCTATTTGTTCTTTTTTTTAGAAATCAAACATTTTTTTTTCTCTTGTTTGTTTATATTTAGTGAAATTAATATTATCTTTTGTCTTTAGATTAATAATGCTATTGAAGATGTCCAAAAAAAAGACATGCTTCATAGAGAAAATCTAGGGAGGAAAATCTAGAGGTATTTCATAGAGAAACTATACCTATGGATGAAGTTTTGATCCAAGATAGTGCCAATATTAGTTTTGATAGTGTTATTTTTTCACTTGTCTTCCATTGTCGAAGACCAAAGGTTGTCCAAAAAAAAAAAGAGAATGAAAGGTGGACTCGAATTAGAAACACTAATAAAAAATAGTGGAACAAAGACAGATTTTGTAAGAAGTCAAGACACAATATCACAACATGTCCAAACAAAGAGAATTTTGCTGATTCAAGCAACTTAAACAAGAAAAAAAAGATCATTGCAATAAATATCAATTTGAATCCTATATATACCTTGAAATATTAAAAATTATATTAAAGTTATGAATAAATATATTCTTTTTTTTTTTTCGCAAAGTGTTTACTCATAATTCTATTTATTTTTTTCTTATGGCTATTTAAAAAGACCTATAATAACATAGCTTGATACACACACACACACACATATATATATATATATATATTTTTTCTATATAATATTTAGTTTAATCTTCTAATATGATAAAAAAAATTCTTTGAATTTATATGATTGATTTAATTATTTTATTTTACTTTATTTAAACTGATTATGTATGTAATCTTGTATGTTTATTTTTTTTTACTTCCCTTATATATGCTAATACGCACTGAGTAAGAAAAGGATTGCAGTATCTGAATTAGATCTACAGTATTTGTGCTTAAACAGAATAATGAAAAGGCAAGCATCTAAGATGCAAAAAAAAAAAAATATTTACTCCAATACAAAAGTTATTGTTGTTAATGGGTAATTGAGAAAATTAACAAAAAATCTAATTATAATTAATAGCTATATAATAATTTTTTGAAAAACATTAAAAAGTAGATAAAAAAAAGTCTATTATAGCATGTTTAATGACATCCGTTAACATAAACCTTTTTTTAAACACAAAATGAATATTTTTGAAATTAATTTTATTTTTTAGTATTTAAAATTATTTAACCACAGTATGGCATGTATGGAGGGCGGCACTAAATAACTTTTAAACGGCAAATTGCAGCAGATTTTTATTCCATGAAAAGAAATGCCATCCCAATTGGTTGGAATCTTAACCATGCAGTATCAAAATTCAAGAAGAATGAGATGCTTATACATCCTAGCATAGCACTAAGTATTCTTTTTTATTTTTTCAAATTAAAAAATTATTTTCAGTTTTTTTTATATATTTGAAAAATCTATTTTATATTTTTAGAATAAAAAAATATATGTAGAAAATAAAAGAATTAAGAATAAAATTACATAAATTATGAGGAAAAGAGAAAAAAAAAACTATAACAGAAAAAAAAGAAAAACTAATCTTTGCAGTAAAAAATTAATTTTTTTTATCAATATTATGGCTAAGCTTGCTTACACAGTATATATATACCAATCCGATAATAATAATAATAATAATAATATGAATGAATTTTCATTGGAGAAAAAAATTAAATATAAGAGTAATACTGATTAAATTTCTTTTTCAGTTATTGATTTGAGAGTTTGAGATAAGAATCTATATTAATTATAGGCAAATAAATATAAGAATCGTATTGATGAATTTTTTTTTTAAAGTTATTGATTTAACTGTATGACACGAGAATATATACTAAATATGCTAATATTTTTTTTTATTATTGAGTATTTTATAATTTAAAAATTATAAATTATTTTAGAATTGTGTCGCAAGCTAATTAAAGTAGTAGAGCATTAGCTTGAAGCAATATTTTTAAAATTGATACGATACTAAATTAAATTGATGATTAGTTATGATACCAAATTAGCTCGGGTTTAATAATATAAAAATATTATAATTTTTTTATTTATAAATCTTAATAAATAATATAAAAATTATAAAAATTAAAAATAATAAAAATATATTTTATCAATTCAAAAATATCACATTTTAAATTTAAGGCATATATAAAAATAAATTTACTATTTTTTTCTTTTATTTTTTATTTAAAAATACTTAAAATTCAAAAATTAATTCAGTTTAAATCAAATCGATTTAGTTCAACTTAATCCGATTCAGTTTCATTCAACTGATTTGACTAGTTTTTAATAAATCCGATTTTTAAGTTTTTTAAAACTAGATCTTAAACAAGCTCAACCGGCCAGTCCTGTCCTATTTTCAAAATGCTGCCCTGAAGTTTTCATTATATTAGTAAACACACTTTTGTTCTTTTGTTCTATAAATTGAGTGACATTGTTTTGCTTACCATAGCCATCCTCACAACATCAAAACTCCACTTTCCATATTAAGAAGCCCCAAAAATGGCAGTAGGTACAATAACAAAGCCTCATATAGCTATATTGCCAAATCCAGGCATGGGTCATATAGTTCCTCTTCTTGAGTTTGCTAAACGACTAGTCGTTTACCAAGATATCCATGTCAGCTTTCTAGTCATCACTACCAACGAAGCTTCTGCAGCTCAACAACAATTACTCCAATCACCAAATCTCCCTTCTTCTGGTCTTGACATTGTTCAACTCCCTCCTGTTAATGTTTTTACAGTAACTACTGATGATATGCTTCTTCTTACCCGCTTAAGTGTTATTGTACAAGAGTCTCTCAAGTCTTTAAAACCTGTTCTTGTAGAATTAGGAAAGCCAAAAGCCATGGTAATTGATTTGTTCTGCACCCAAGCTTTCGATATCTGCAATGAACTATCCATTCCAGCTTACTTATTTTCCCCCGCATCCAATGCTTTGCTTACTCTTTCTCTTTATCTTCCTACTCTTGACCGTGAAGTTGATTGCGAGTTCGTTGATCTCCCTGAACCAGTTAAAGTCCCTGGCTGTAACCCAATTCGAACTGAAGATTTATTTGACCAAATCAAGAACCGAAAAAATGATGAGTATAAATGGTTTTTATTTCATAGTAGCCGGTTCCCATTCGCTGCTGGTATTATTATTAACTCTTGGGAGGATCTTGAACCAGTTGCGTTCAAAGCTATAAAAGAAAATCCTTTCTTCAGAAAAATCGTCGCTCCACCGGTTCACCCAATAGGACCGTTGATCAGACAGGAAGAATCATTAACTGGTTTAGAGATAGAGTTGCTGGAATGGCTAGATAAGCAACCAGTTGATTCTGTTCTGTTTGTATCATTTGGCAGTGGTGGGACTTTGGCTATTGAGCAACTCACTGAATTAGCATATGGGTTAGAACGGAGTCAGAAGCGTTTCATTTTTGTAGTACGTGTTCCTGCAACTAATAGCGTTTCTGCTTCATATTTTAATGTGGGAAGTGATTTTAATGATCCAAAGAGTTATTTGCCAGAAGGGTTCGTAGAAAGGAGTAAAGAAATTGGTATTGTTGTTCCATCTTGGGCACCCCAAGTGGCAATACTTAAGCATCCATCAGCTGGAGGATTTCTATCTCACTGTGGATGGAATTCAATATTGGAGAGTATCAGTTATGGAGTACCAATGATTGCGTGGCCACTTTATGCAGAGCAGAGAATTAATGCTACCATTTTAGCAGAGGAAGTTGGGGTGGCAATTAAACCAGTTGTGGAAGAGGGAAAAAGCATAGTGGGACGTGAAGAAATAGAAAGAGTCGTAAGAGTACTAATGGAAAGTGAAGAAGGGAAAGCCATGAGAAGAAAGTCTATGGAGCTCAAAGAAATCGCTGCTAAAGCTTTGAATATTGGCGGTTCTTCTTATGATTCTCTTGCTTGTCTAGCAAAGGAATGGAATAATAATAATGTTGTCCGTAACTTTTAATTAATTTCTATAATAAATCATTAAATCTGATCTATTAAAAGAAACAAAATTAGAAATTCAACAGTGGCAATAGATCAATAATAATCAAGAATAACTTTTTTTTTCTGAACAAAAAGAAAAAAGTCACATGACTAGTTAATCTAATCCCATTCTCAGCAACAACTATCTTAAATAAACTCATTAGAAACGAGGAGTGCTCTTGGCAAAATAATCAACACAGCAAAGTCTTTAGATCAGATCAGCAAGATTCACCGGCAATTCATCAATCTGGGTACTATAATATGGCTCGATATCTCTCAAGATCTTGATATCATCACTCTTGGCAAAGTTTATTGCAACACCCTTTCGCCCAAAACGACCTGAACGACCAATCCGACGAATGTACAACTCTCGATTGTTTGGTCGTTGGTGGATTATAATTGATCACCAAAGAAACATGTTGAACATCAAGCCCGGTTCCTTGCGAGGTTAGGAAATAGATTTTGCCATTTTGGGTTAGGAATACGAAGGAAAGAGGGAAAACATAATAACATCCATTATTCTTAATTACTTTATTATAAACATTACTCTCGTACACTTAAATTAATGAGTAATAAAATATTCTAATTAATAGTATAAAAAATTATTTTTCTTTTCCATTTTTATGTTAATTTCTTAAATCAATATACCTATTAGTAATTTTATTTCTTTTTTTTTAATATTTTCTCCTAATTCCTTTTCTTATTAAAATCTTCTAATCCCAAAAAAAATGTATTTAGAAAAATATTTATTTTGTTACGTGTTTAATTAATAATTCAGTAACTACATCAATTTGTTTTTTTCATTAATAATTTACTTATTCAATGTCACCCTTGTGCATTAATCTGTTTGTAATTAGCCTAATTTTTATATTCAAGAGTTAAAATTTTCTTTTATGCTATGTAATTATTTATCATATTCATTTCAATATAAAAAAAGATCTTAATGCGTGCGTCAAAGGCAGCAACAGTGTTCACGTAATTGGAGAGGGGAATTCACTTTATAATTACTGAATATATATAAGAAAACTATTTTTTTTTCATTGTTGGTTCTTAATAATTAATATTAAAGTAATGATGAATATGTTGGAAATAAATCTCTAGCTACGTTAATTCTCCAGGCTAAATAGCTTCTAATATAAATTATTACTGGCTCATATTATTAAAAATATTCTTATTTGATAATATCATATTAAAGATATTATAATTATTTTTACTTAAGTGCTCGTATTTATTAATAAATCAGATCCGAACTCATTTCTTAATTTTTGAGAAGGTTAAAAATTTAACATGTTCACATGGAATGATTTTTTTCAATTAAAATTTGAGAAAATAATGTAATGTATCATTTTTTTTTTCAATTTTTTAAAAATATTTTATAATTTTTAAAAATTTAAAAATATATATTTTTTAAATTTAAGAAAATAGACAGTAAACTGAAAATGAGTATTTACAAAACCCTCAATAATTCAATTTTCGTACTCTGAATCTTTGAAATTCAGCCTGGCATAGTTCAATTGTGCGCTTATTAATTTGATACGCTTTTGTTTTCAAATCCAGTTGCTATATACTTGTGAATAGGATTTTTATAGGGAAAACCATGCCCTTATTAGATTTCTTTTACATGTTTTGTCATTATTTTTTTATGATTTTATAAAAATTTATAAGTCATTATTTTTTTTATTATTTTATAAAAATTTATAATAAACTTATACAAATAATCATATGCATATTTTTTTTATCCATAAATAGAATTTCATTAAAAAGTAAAGAGAAAACTAGATGCTAAAGACTTTCTATACTAGATCTAATACATTGGATATTAGAAACTATATATAAATAAAAAATAAAAAACCTATAATATCCATTCTGGACAAAATCAAAATACCATTGATACATGGAACAACACAATATAAAGAGTTTACATAGAAATAGAGCTGAGAAGGAAGTTGGAATTTGGTCTGGACACCAAAAGATCAAAACCATCTGCCAGGAATACAAGTAAAAATTACCATCTGTCATGAAAGACAAGTCAATATAAAGATATCCTCTGAAATTTTCTTTTTAGTTTCTACATCAAATAACTAAATTTAGAGAATAAAAATCTTCCATCATGGAGAATAATGATAGCAAAAAGGCCTTATAAAGGCTAAATCTAAAAAAAAAAAACTAAACTAAACTATTAAAAAAAATAAATAACAAATGAAAAATCAAATAAAAAATTATACATCAATGACTGTTGTCGGACTTCTGAATTTATTTTAAAACAATCAATTGAAAACTCAATCAGCGAACTTAGGAGTGGACCTAGATTAGGGTCAGTGGAGGCTCAAATCCCATTGGCATTTGCCCTAATAGTGCAGTTTCCGTTTTAAAATTATAGTCTCATTTTTATTTTATATAATTAAAAAAATAATTAAATTAATTTAACCATATATTTTTTTATATATATCTCTATTTAATTTATAAACTTTATTTGATGAAATAAAATTATAATAAATATATTATTATAGAAATAACAATAATTTAATATAAATACTTTTGCCCATAATGAGAAAAAAATTCAAATAATTTTTTTAATATATATTATATTCAAACTTTATTTATTTCATTCATATTTATTAATTAATGATGATAAAATTGAAATTAATAATTTTATATAAAATATTTCTTAATATTAAAAATACATATTAATTAATTGAGGGGTATAATTTAAAACACATATAATATTTAAAATCAAAAATAAAAAGTGAATTACTATTTTGAGATACATAAAAAAAGGTGGGACTACAATTTTGGAGTGGAGAGAGTGTATATATATATATATATATATATAACTTACTGCCCTAACTTTATACAAAGGAAACTTATAATTTTTGTGATATAATAATAAATCATTTAATTAAAATTAATTTTGTGAATGAACAAAAAATTATATATATAAAATTAACAAAATTTACTTTCAGCTTAATTGATATAACTTTTGTCGTTGAAAAATATATTATTTTAAACTATAATTTTTTAGAAATTTTTCTCTCTCTCTTATTCAATTAATATTCTCCAATATAAAATGTAATTACATTTTTTTTCTTAAACTAATTCTCTCTCTCTCTATTAAATAAAAAAGTCTGTGTCTTTGAATGGTTTTAAAAAGATATAAAAGCCCTCCCTATGTAAGTTTTTCAATTTTATCTTGAAAATCTATAAATTTCTTTTTAATATTAAATTTATTTATTTTTCTTTGTTCATTTCTCTTTATATATATGGAACGTAAATATGCAGTTATACTAAAAAATTTATATTTATAATTATAATTATATTAATTGTGTTGATAATGAAAATTTTAAAAATCTCAATTTTTTACCTTTTTAATTAATTTATATTATTAAAAAGTGAACTAAAATAATTTATTATTTTAAAATAAAAAATATGATTAATAATAAATTTATGGCTTAATATATTTATTGTCCCTCAAATTTATCACATTTAATTATTTTATCTCATATACTATTTGAATAACTATTTTGCCACTTAAACTTATTTTTTAATAATAAACTGGTCCTTAAATATTGAGTTGATAATATATTTATATTTCACTTATAGGAAGCACGTGAACTAATTAAAATAATATATTTATATTATAAAATGTTAAAAATATTCTCTAAATTTTTTTTAAAAAATTTAATATATATTATAAAATTATAAAAATATCCATAAATCATTAATAATTTTTTTTTGCATGAATTTCATACACCAAAAATTTGATTTAAAATTAGTGTTTTGAATTGTAATTTCAGTCTAAAAATCTGATAAGAAGAAAAAGAAAAAGGAAGAAAATTTTTTGTTGACAATATGAAAATTTTGGCCTTTTTTTTAAATACTTCTGCTTATTTCTTAAAAAAATGTATAGATTTGAGAAAAAAAAAAGAAAAATAAGAAATTTTTTTGACGATTTGAAATTTTTAATTTTTTTTAATTTATGTTTACTTCTTAGGAAAATATACAGATTTAAGAAAAAAAAAGACAAAGAAAAAAAAAATTGGACAAATAAGAGATTTTAATTTTTTATCAAAAAAATTTATTTATTGACCGAAATAAGATAGAAAATGATTAAAATTTCAAATTTAAAGGTGTTTATAATTTACAAATCATTAAAAAATTTTATATATTAAATTAGGAGCCCATTTATTTTAAAAAAGCTAAATTTAAAAAGTAAAATAATTATTAGAATATTATAAATAGTAAAATGACTAAATGTGTCAAACCCTAAATTTAATTTGATATGTATTCTTATTATCGCCAATCTTTATTGCATTTTTCTTCGAAGAACAAACCTTTGGTTGCGTTTCGTACGTAGAACAACAAAAAAAGTAATCGATGCGCACATCTGAAGTTAACGGCGCAACAGTTTTTTAATTTTTTGGGACGTAAACGCTGCCGTTTTGGCTCATCCAAATACACAGTTGCTGTGTAGTGTTTCATCCAATCCAACGGCGTCGTCTCAGTTTTCGCATTTTCTTTCTACAGCTTCACCCCACTCTCTCTCTCCCTCGGTGCAGCTCCATGGAATCGAAGGATTCAACAACCGGACCGTCACAGGAACCGACCGTCAGTTCAGCATCAATTCCTAAAAACCTAGCGCCACCAACGCCAGCGAAAGACAGAGACTTTCTCATCCACCTCGAAGCTTATCTCGCCAAGCGAGATGGTGTAGATAAGCTCCTCAAGATCTCGCGTTATGCCTCCAAGATCATCTTAGCTTCCTCAGTTCTCCCTGAGTCCTTAATTTTAACTAAGCGACTCAAGAGCTTTGAGTCCAGCGTAGGATTGAGTCGCAAAGCCTTTCGACTCGGGAAATTCGTTCAGGACGTCAACGCTCTTAGAAACTCTCATCTTGACTCCAAAGAAGAAATTATCCTGTCAACTATCGCGTATGGAGGTGAGGGCTTGTATTATTTTGTTGAACAGCTCGTTTGGCTCGCTAAAGCTGGTCTTATCGATAGCAGACACTCGAAAATTTTGGGGAAAATTAGTGCTTGGACTGAGTTTATTGGGTATATAGGTAGTATTTCTCTTAAATTTAGGGATTTGAAGAAATTAACTGAGGATGAGGTCTGTTTGAAATCAACCATTGAGGTTGCCATTGCCAGAGGGATTGGATATCGAGAAGAAGAGGAGAGAATGAGGAAGTTGCGGGAGAAGAAATTGATGAAGAAGCTATCAATTGTGCAGGATTTCGCTGACGGATTAATGGCGTTAGCAGATATTAGAGACGGGAAGGGGAGGCTGTCAGCGCCACTTTTGGTATCACTGGCTGGGCTTTTGTCTGCCCTGATTAGTACTCATAAAAACTGGGTCTCTTGCCAAGTCTAACAATCATATCAGAATTGAGAAGGTATGGATATTAAAGGCTTCTTTCTTTACACTTATTTAATTATGAGTTTTCAAGATTTGTTGTTGGTGGAAGAAAAATTCATAAACAAGATGCTATATAAGCTGCAAAATTCAGAGAAAGAAAAGGGTTGAGATAACTCTTATGCTGTTGATGTAGGGGATAAAATGTTCCTAAGGCTCAGGAATTCTCTTTTGCTTTTTTCAAATAATAGAAACATACACTGATGTGAATGAATATGAACTGAATTCTTGTTTAATATACCCCATCGTCTAGATTTCTGAATTCGCTAATTCTTGAGAATTTGTGAATGTTTTGATGATCAGAAAGGAAATTGCGTTCATTTTAATTGGGGATATGTTAGGTCTGGACCTCCTTTTAATGGTTTTCGTGATAGTCTCTCCCAAATCCAAATGCAACATTTAGTAAGAGCAATATATTTATATATATTGTTTGGGTAAAGTTCCAATTTTTATTTGAGTTCTGGCTTATAGGAACTTCCTTTGTTCCTTTATGCAAGTACTTTATCATTATTTTGCTGTGTGCTTACATTCGATATATTTTGGGATCCTAATCTAGCTGAATATTTGTGAAGTACTTGGCCATTCTTTTATTTTGAACTGTGTTTATGGCACTTATGTGGTATATTTGATGATAAGATGGATTGAACTTCCAATTTAATCCATACAGCTGATGTTTCATCTAATTCTTACCTGTCTTGCTCTTTTTTTTTTGAAATTTTGGAAAGTATTCCTTTCTGCACCTTTATCCAATTGTTAAATATTGAACAAAGCTCATGCTGTATGAAGAACTTTTGTCCAAAATGAAAAACGATACAACATAACTAACTTTTGGGTTAGATTTTTGGACATCAAATGGAAATGTTAAGTTAGGGACTTGTGAGCTTTTGTTGCATCTTGGAGGTATTCATGTCACCTCTAGGCAAATAACCGAAGGGATGGTAGTTATGGTTTGGAGCCTTTCATAATTTAATTTAGCTGTTTGGTCATTTGATCCATACTAAAAGCCAAATTTCTGGATTTGTAATTACATATATCGGCCTTGGTTTCTCGACTTAATATATTTCTATGCCGCCGGTGTAAAAATTGGCGGAATCTCTCTCAATATTGAAGGCACAATTTGAACAATGGCATTGATGGTGCATCTTTTTCTCCTTTTTTCATCCGCAGCTCCAATGATATTGACATTCTGAAATGTCTAGTTTTTTTGCGCGTACTCTCCTGCAGCTGAATTTTGCATTTTGATTTGAGATATGAGGTTATAAATTATGAAATTTTACTAATAATAATAATAAAAGAAATTATCTAATATTACCAAGTCAATAGCAATCCATTCTACCTGAAATTTGTTTGGCGCTTTTATACTCATCTCGATGACCCAAACAAAATATGTGAAAGCAATTGCTCTCTACTAATAACAAGAATCAAACAGAAACTGAATCCCTTCTAAGTGAAAAGTTATGAGGAATTTAAAGAAAAAACTTGAATCATCAAGCTAAGAAAAGAAAGAATAAATTGGCATTGACCCAAAAAAAAAAAAGAAGAAAGAATAAATTGACAATGGGCGTGGAGAATAGTTAAAGAAAGCAATAATTGGCCCAATATTATTATTATTATCTTCTCATAGTTCACCAAGACCATGACGGCTATAGAACAAAAACACAATTACTCCTACTTGACTGAAGCATGCAAGTTTTGGATATACTACAAATTAAATACAAGTCGTCTATTAATCAACTTGCAGTTAGTTGGCTTATAAGACTACAATCCAACGGTTGTATTTGTATGCTAATGGAAAACCATATATCCTATAATGCACCTCACAACATGTAATCCTAGCTCAAACTATGGCAGTTACTTCAATGATTTTTTACGCGAAGCCTTAAACGCAACACGACACGAGACAGAAAGATAGAGACGATGACACTCATCCATCTCTCATACTCAGATCTAAGACTGCAACTTAACGAAGCAGCACTTTCCTTGTCGAACCAAAACAATGGCTATCCAATTTAATCTTCATTTACCCTAAATAAAAATCAAATCCCTAAATTATTCACATTATTCTATTTCTTCAATAAAACAATGGATACCGAGCTTAAAGATATCAATCCAGAGTCTTCCAAATCTAAGCCCCAACCAGAACCAGAACCGGAACCGGAATCTGCTCCTGAAGATGGCTCCAGTAAAGATGATCGCCCTCTCCTTAAGTCCGACTCTAACCGAATGTCGACGGAGAATATTGAAGAGCTCGAGAAGAAATTTGCTGCTTACGTCCGTAACGATGTCTATGGGCCCATGGGACGTGGCGAACTGCCGTTGGTCGAGAAGTTGCTGCTAGGCATCGCGTTGGTCACGCTGGTGCCGATAAGAACCGTGCTCGCGATGTCTGTTTTGTTAGTTTATTATACGATTTGTAGGATTTGCACGCTGTTCTCGGCTCCTAACCGGGATGAGGAGGAGGAGCAGGAGGATTTCGCTCATATGGGAGGGTGGAGAAGGGCTGTGATTGTTTGGTGCGGGAGGTTCCTCTGTAGAGTTATGCTTTTCGTGTTCGGGTTTTATTGGATTGACGAGACATATAGGATTCTAGAGCTGCATCAGGTATTGTCACTGCTTCTTTCTGCTGTATATGTTGTGTATAGTATGGACGTGGCGAATAGGGTGCGATTATTACTATAATCTGCATTAACTGCCTATATGGGAAATCTTTGTAATGTTTTGTCAATCATTATTCTCCCTCATTTTAGCTGTTGGGACTCAAATTTTTCCCTCTATCGACTGTGGATTCTGATTCTAGCGCATTCAATGAACCTCTATTATGTAATTTATGCTAGCGTTCTGAACATGAAACAGGGTTTTTTGTGGGTTTTCATTTCTTCTCACTTTAATAAGCTTGAACTTTATCTGTGAAATTTATTATCATCTTTTTTTTAATAGCGTTTTTCCGTTTTATCTTTTTATGTCGTTTCTGTTAAATCTTCTGCAGATGTTATGTGTCCTTTTTGAATGCATGAACTAATTTTGTTGGATTGTATTTTTTGGGATAAGAGAATAAGTGATCAGTTCTATCTAGGTTCTGTTTTTTAGTATGTAATTTTTAGTAAGTGATCTAATATCCTCCTCCTTTTCCATTTTCTGCTCTCTTTTTTTCTGGTCAGAATGAGGGCAAAGATCAATCTGAAGAATCTGAAAGACCTGGGGCAATAATTTCTAATCACGTTTCATATTTAGATATTTTGTATCACTTATCTTCTTCTTTTCCAAGTTTTGTTGCCAAGGTTTGTTCACACCTCAATTCTTCTTCCTCTTATAGAAATTACCCACTATTGGAATTAGATTGGTAACTATATTTATAGACTTTCTGCCGAGATTCACACATTTCTGTTTTAATTGTTATGATTTTGATCCTGGATTTTATTGCTGAAGAGATCAGTGGCTAAACTTCCTCTTGTCGGTCTCATCAGGTTAGTACACTGAATGTGAACATTCTCTAATTGTCTTATGGCTTGGACTGCATTGCAATTTTGAAATTTTACTGGCTTTTTTCCTGGGAAGTTTATGTGCTTTTTTAATTCTATGAAGCATGAACTGTATGGAAATTTGCACGGTTATTTAATAAATCATTAGTTCAAGCTCTATTTTTCATAGAATTTATATTTATCTTTGATAGCTATATAAGATATATATTCTTAGGCTTTACCTTTAATCTTGAGCTTCTAAGTTGAGTTGTTCTCTAATATGATATTGTAGCATTTTTTTGTATCAAGTAGTGAAGAGCTCATATTTTTTATTTATTAGTTTTCAGCTTAAGATATAAAGGATTGGGTTGCATCAATAGAATGGTATATGAAGAGGCACTGTGGCATATAATCTGTTCTTGAGTCCTCGCCTACTGTATGAACTTGTGAGAGTAATTATCTAGCAATCATTTGTTAGTTTATTGTTCCATGTTTCTGTCAACAACTTTCATCAACGTTTTGCTTCAAGCATACTTCAAGCTTTGTGCTCTTTTTATTTATGGGAATAATTATGTGCTGAAAGATCTTGTCTTGTCTTTATTTCCTACTCTTTTCTTCATAGCATTATGGTGAAAACTTTTCTTTTGCTGTTTATTGCTTTCTACATCAACACATGATGTGGAAAATATCCCTTTATATTATTTATCAATAGTTTAATTGGGAAAAATGGGTTTTTGATTCTGATGTCTTGTTTTTAACAGCAAGTGTCTTGGTTGTGTCTATGTTCAGCGGGAGTCCAAGTCATCTGACTTCAAGGGTGTTGCAGGTATATTATACTTGAGCATTTCTTGTTGCATGGTAACCAACATAACCATGTGATAAGGTCATTTCAATCACCAAAACTATATGTTCTTATATGAAAAATTATGTTTGTTAAACTACGTATTTTATGATAATAGAACTGATGGCATTGTTCCTTTGGCTGATGCTATATCTTTCATAATGAGAATGTGGTTTTTTGATATATTTCAACGCCCTCCACCCACTCCTTGTAGGTCTTGTCACTGAAAGAGTTAAAGAAGCTCATCAGAATAAGTCTGCACCAATTTTGATGCTTTTTCCTGGTTTGTATTGAAAATATTTTCCCAACATATCTTCTTGTGAATGGTCAATGGAATGAATTACTACTGCTACTTCCATAGAAGGAAGGAAATGGCATTTCTTCTTGCTTTTATGTGATTGGTCCTGTTATTTTTGAAATTTTGTAAGGACGACAGTCACATTTGATTGATTTATGGCATCAGAAGTATGCAGAACAATTTCTGTGAATCCTTATGTAATTAAGGATTTACTGGATTTGTATTGCAAGGAATAGTAGAGATGAGAATTTTATCGAGCAAATTTAATTATTTTCCCTGGGAGTTGAAATAGGAAAGGTACTCAAGTCAAGTGGAGCATTTTGCAGGTTGTGCAGGTAAATCATCAAAATGAGATGCCTAGGTTCTCTTTTGGTGTTTCCATCACTTGTAGTTGAGGGAACTTCATTCTGTATATGAAACCAAGATGTATGCTTCTCTAGGAACATACAATTGTTGCAAAGAGAAAAATTGATGTGTCCTTAACATGTGAAATTGCAAGGGCTGTGTAACTGCGGGCTGCTGCACTGCTGAACTTTATTTCATTGCCAAACTTGGGGGGAAAAGGAATACCACCTTGTCCATTAAAATGAAATTTGTTTTTATTAATATAATAGCAGCTGGAGCATTTGCACTATTAATGATAGCCTCGGTTATTTCATCCTCAATTTACTACAGAAGGCACCACTACAAATGGAGACTTCCTGCTTCCATTCAAGACAGGTGCTTTCTTAGCAGGAGCTCCTGTGCTTCCAGTGATTCTGAGGTATCCTTACCAGAGATTCAGTCCTGCCTGGGATTCAATATCTGGGGTGAGTTTATTTTTCTTACACAAGTCAACTGTGCATGACCTATAAAAAGTTTAGATGACGAAATCTTGTTTATTCCCCAATTAGCTTGTAGATACAGCATTCTGCATCACCATTGTCTAAACAACAAACAATATACATATACATATGTGTGTGTGTATTCTTTCATTGCTGGCTAGTGGTTTTGTTCTTGGAGAATTGTATTGTTAATGCCTGATGCTAACAGCTATCTAGGTGCTCTGAATGCTGTTGACGTATGCCTTAGCTTCAAAAGTGATATAGCAACTCAATTTAGGCGTTATTTGATTTGGGATGTTCGTAGCAACTGTTAGCTGTTACTTATAGCTGATTTCTAACAGCAGTTGGCTTATATCTTATTGTTGTTAAGTGTTTTGGTAATTAATTATTGCTGTTAATATATTTAATGACCATTAACAATAAATATTAGTGACCATTAAGAATAAGTATTAAGATTAAGTATTAATGACCACGTATAAATATTAATATTTACTTTTTTAGTTAAATATTTTTTGTTGTTAGGATGATTTTAGTCTTTTTATTTAAATGAGCATGAGCTGTTCTGGAAAAAAAATCCAAATTGGAGATTGTGAAAATAACAGCATTTTGACTACCTAGCAGCTGTCAAGGTGGAGATTGTACTAAATATACTTTTTTTTTTCCTTCTCATGTAACAATAATGAAAGGTAGAAGATGTTGTGTTTTCCATGACCCCCTTTTTGTTTTGATCTTAGTTACAACGCACATTTATCATTGCAGGTGCGCCATGTGATTTTTCTCCTCTGTCAATTTGTAAATTTCATCGAAGTGACACGGTTGCCTGTTTACTACCCATCACAGGAAGAGAAGGATGATCCAAAGCTGTATGCTAATAATGTCCGACGGTTGATGGCTTGTGAGGTATGCATTTTCCTTCAATATCTGATTTTAGGAGTTCTGGAATGAATTTATGGACAGAGCCTATACTTCCCACTTAAGGTCAAAGGAACTTGTTAGTGGGCTACAGTATGAATCAGAACTTCCCTGGTGCCTCAAAGTTGAACATTAAGCTTCAGATGATCGGGCAAGCTTGATGACTCTTGTTAATTTTTGGATATTTTAGCAATTCTGAAAGCTTTGCTTCGATACTGTAAGACAATGAGAGCTAGACCTATGTTTTGTAGCTATACCTTTAGGGTTCGTATGGAATGGGAATGGGAATAGAATTGATTTCCAAATTTATTTTTTTAATAACTAAAAATAGAAATGTTGGTTAGATTAATAATTATACTAAAAAATATATACCATATCAATATAAATCAGAATTATCAAACGTTAAAAAGATTAACATCATTTAAGTAGAGCAACCAGAAGAATATCAGTAATTTCTTATGCAGCATTTATTTAACAGAAGAGAGAGAGAGTCATAATTAAATTTTATTAGAATTTTGGTTGATGATTTTATGTGGATATTGGCCTTGTATCAACATTAGTTCAACTTTTATTTTGGCTGCAGGGTAATTTACTTATGTCAGATATTGGACTAGCTGAGAAGCGAATATATCATGCTGCTTTCAATGGTAATAATAGCCTGCCTAGTGTTTTGCATCAGAAAGACGATTGATAATTTCTTGGACTGGCTCCCAAATGATGTCTAGTCTCAGTTGAGCTTGCTAGTTTCTGTTGGTATTTGGTCATAAATGACAGTCAAAACGTGGGGTAGTTTTCTCCCCCCTTTTTGCAAACAAATGATGCCATTGTGCCATTGTTGTCTTGTAAATTCTCAATATGAGTTTTTCTCATTAACTACATTTTTAAATGTGATGTGATGGCGAATCTTTGTCGAACCATCTGATTTAAGAGCTTCCTGGGATTTTATTCATTGGTGTTGTCGAACCATCTTTTTTGGTGTCTTTTGAGCTTATTTTGTTGAGGATCCATACAGCCGACCCCAACTTGTTTGGGACTAAGGCTTAGTTGTTGTTGTTGTTGGTGTTGTATATGCATTCTCAATGAGTGTGCCCTGACACCTTTTAGATAGAACATCGCATCTGTAAAACTGAAGCATCTCTTTCCTGTTCCTGCAGGTTTGTTTTGACAATGCTAATTCGGATACGCCGTCTGTATATTTTCATTGTATGATTCTATTATTAACAGAAAATATAAAATTATAAAGAATCATCTTCTTATAAGGTGTTTAGATGTTCTTATTCGCCGTCTGTAAATACTTGAAAATGTATTTACCTGGTTATGTGGTACTGTTGTGATCCTTAAGGAGCTGAACTGGGTTTTCAAAGCAGGGCAATTTGTTTTTATTCCACGTGGGAATTATATTCCACAAAAAGGTGTTTAGGCACTTTAGAATGCTTGAAGTTGAATGAAATTTCATATAGGGGCCGACACTTGTAGTTTTTCTTCTGTATATACTGAAATGAATTCAATTTCTTTGCTAGGAAAGCTGGGAAGGATTGGCAGCCCCCTTAAGTTCTTGCACTTTTCTGCAGTTGAATCTGAGCTTTATACCTCTCTTTGCGGTAGCTTTCCATGCCTCAAGCCCTTCAATTTTGTTTCGGTTATGGGGTGAATTTTCAGTTGCAGCTGTCACTAAAATCGAGTGTAAAAGATGCCTTAAGCTATTGGAACTTAGGATCGTTTCCATTGCACAGATCCAGATCGAAGCTCTTAACAAAGTAAACTAATTGAAATTAATTAAATTCTCGATAATATCAATTAGCCCTTTTAACGCAGCACCAAATTGCAATTGTATATACAAACAAAATGAGCAGTCACACGACATAAATGAGCCAATACAAGGGTAAGCCCATTGACAATAGCCTCTACAGACCCAAAAGTATATGCGAAGTTGGTAATTGGCCTCAAAAAAAATGGATCAAGCACAATTTGAAACACGAAAGGCCGCTTGGTTGATTTGATTCAGCATTGCCAAACTTCTTCTCAGTGTAAAGAAGAATTAAATTAGTATCACAATGTTTTTTCACTACACTAATGACATACAAAAAACATTAATGCCCAGCTACTCCCCCCGCATCCATGGACAGAATATCCACACATACTGAACGAACTATCTGAACACCCTTTCATCTTTCTTTGAAGGAACTTTCTTTGAAGGAACCATTGATAGACCTTCTCAGTTCCCATGGTAAGCATCCTTTCAAGGGTGATTGCAGAAACATTGAAGAAGTTGACAGCTGCTTCTGTCGCATCGAGATTGAAGACAGGCAGCTGAAAGCACTTCTCAACCTTCTCGTTTCACTATCATAAGCTTGGCTGTTGCGATCATGGTGCACCGCTGATATTTTGAGAGATTCAGGAAGTATGCAGTTGCAAATAGAACCTACCACAAAGTAAATAAATATCAAACATATTTATCAAGGAGATTCTAGAAGGTGATAAATGTAGTATTATTATTGACAGAAAAAATTTTGCAAATGGTTTAAATGAGAAATACCTATTTTTGCTAGTCGATTGACCCATTTTGGAATTGGTTTCCCAGTTAGCTTGTAACAAATATCTTTGCAGAAATGATTGCAATTTTTAACAATCAAGTGATATGTATCTCCATGGTAGCTTGCAGCATGCCTTTCCATGAACTCCCTAACCTGAAGAGGATCCAAGTGCGTAGTTCCAATGAATATTGATTTCCTGAACTTGAAGCCTTGACATTGTCGAGGTTCCACCTCAAAAACACCACTTGATGGGTAGTCATGAGCTCCAAATGCGTATTCTACACCATGAACTGCACAGTAAATCAGAAAGTCTGAACTCAGCTTGTCATAGGTGAACAATTATGAAGGACAATATTCAAGGAGAATGTGTACATTTTATTTGTATATGCTTCCCAGGAAGGATTAGTAAAAGTATGGAAAATGGTAATAGAAGTGAAGGGAAAAATCACTACAATGCTTAGTAGGTTCCAGAACAAGGTTGGAAAGGTAGAGTGAGAAATGGCCGAGAAATGGTTTTTCATATGCCGAAGTGTAAATAAAAGATTTTGAAAAATACAGGGACGCATTTCTACTTGACCATATCTTGTTATCATAAAAATTGAAGTCGAAAATGGGAGAATAATTAAATGATGTCGATTCTACAAGTAAACACTCTATATACGCCATTGAAATCTTTCAAAATAAAGGGAATAATGGTGTTCTCAACTCAAGGTAAGAAGTGCAGCGAATGTTTTCACTTCACTTGAGCTAAACTTCCTTACCTTATGTTAGCATCCCAATTTACAATTTAAAACCAGAGTAAGATGACAATTATCTTTGTTTAGCAGACAGCATTTATTATCTCTCCCAGCCAAAAAGAAAAGAGAAAAGTTCCCACTCATTTCTACCCCAAGAATAGCATGCAAAGCAGCATTTATCAGTAACTAGATTAGGAATTCAGGCATTGCAAATTTTGTCTTCTACAGAATCATGCTATTAAAGATGTCTAGAAAGGGAAACTGCGACAGCATATTTGAGGAACAACAACTAAAGAACAAGTTCAGATAGAAAAGTGTATAAGTATTACCTTCCACACCAGAGTGAAAGATGCCTAAGCCTGCCCAATAAACGTAACCATTCATGGGTGTCAAGTCATACACATTTAGATAAACTGGTGCACTGCCTGGACCATAGCTAGTTGACCTTGGTTTGAGAAACAAACAGAAGCGGGTGGCTGATTTGCCTTTCAAGTGAAGGGGCATAATAGATTTCCATCCTTTCTTTGAACTGAATTTCATTTTTCCTCAAGGTTCTAGGAATCAGTTAATGCCTGTGCCCAGCCTGCATTTGAAGTAAAAGTGAAGTATTAATCCTTTAAAGC
The DNA here is from genome assembly GCA_947685225.1 of Garcia nutans. NCBI lineage: Eukaryota > Viridiplantae > Streptophyta > Magnoliopsida > Malpighiales > Euphorbiaceae > Garcia > Garcia nutans. Next base: position 57,630,480 of record CANTUV010000039.1, read on the forward strand.
ACAGATGTTTGAGATTAAAGAATAGAGACTCCAGAAAGGTATTGTTATTGATGATTACAATGCAACAAAAACTATATGGATTTCCAAAAGTTATGATATAATATGCAATAATAACTATATTGATTTCCAGAAGCTCTGATATGATATGCAACAATAACTATATGGATTTCCAAAAGTTATGATATAATATGCAACAATAACTATATTGATTTCCAAATGCTCTGATATGATATGCAACAATAACTATATGGATTTCCAAAATTTATGATATAATCTTATTAAGATTTATTTACAAGAATCACTGATTTATAACAAAATTCAAAAAGTTGTTGTAAATGGTCATAATCTTGATGGTAGAAGTTCAAGCTTCTAGCATTTCAAAAATCAGAGTTTTATCAGATTTAAGACGGCAAAATACAGAAATTGTAAATCATGTAGAAAATCTAAAACCTTCCTTTGAAAAGAAAAACCATTGTCAGAAGAATGGCACAATTCTAACAAGAGGAGGTGGAGATCTACCAAAAAAGAGACAGAAGCCACAAACTACAGCAAGAAGATAGTGTGCGGGCAATAATAATTGTTAAAAGGAAAAAGAGCTAACGAGATTTCAATGGCTACCTCCTAGGAAAATGTTGCAGCTGAGACTAGTGATATTTTTTCCGTAATCTACTATCTTACATTCAAGGAGAATAACTAAATTAGTGAAGCCCTTAAAGGAAGCCATCTACAAGAAGCATTCAAGATAAAACACATGTAATTTTGTTTTGTATGCTAGAAAAGCCAAAATAAAAATGGCATTTCTTACCAACTAGCAATGAAATCACAGAGTTCCCCTTCCAATGATTGTGCCGAAGTAGTTCCTACCTCCTGGCATAATGCTGCTACTCCAAAGGCTTTTCTGCAAAAATTGCATTTTCCAAGCGAACAATGATGTAAATTCACATGGAGCATGACAATATTGTCACAGTACAATAGTGATGCTACCAATAGGAAAAGGAAAGTCTTGGATTCAAATCCTAGGTTCACACTGCATTTATATCATAGAACACCCTATACACATTTAGAACTTCTTCCCTCCATTAGTAAATTCTTTTGTATCTTTTTTCTGAAGTATATTTGTTTTGTTGTCAGTTGCGAAGCAAAAAGGGAAAACCTCTGTGATAGATCAGAATAGAATGTTTTTCTCTATTTCAGAGTATATTTGGATTTCAATCACTTCTTTTTGGGAAGAAAATCTATTGTTATTATGGACAAGTATGTTGAAGCGACACAATATGTAGGAATGCTACCAAGCTAACCTTTAAATCACACCAATCCCAAGTTAGCCCAAATTATTGATGAACACAGAACACTGCAAGTTAATTTTTATCAAGTTGACAAACCTCAGAAAAACCCCATTTTCCTTGTTTTTTCTTGACTAGATAAATAAAGTTGACAGACCTCCGTTAAAGAAGATTGTCTAATAGAACCATTGCAGACAACAGATACAGAAGCGCATACGAATCAGCAATAAAATTTCAAAAAGGTTAAAGTTGATCTGCTATTTAATTTCACTTCGCAGTCCTCTCTAATAATCATAGGATAAAATCCTGGCTTTAGCAATTCGCTCATCAAATACCTTGAGGCCCTGAATCTCTCTGAACTGTTGTTTTCTGCCTATCTACTGCAACTCAAATATATGAGCCCATTTTAATTCAAGGACAATGACAAAGGGCTTGGATATTACCAAGAAAGTCCAGGAATCTAAAACAAACTTCAAAGCTTCAATATCAGGAGTTCTTTTCACAGTTTTTATTTTTCCTCCTTAAAAATTACTGCTAACAATGGGAACAGCCAAAAACAATAATTAGAGAATCTCATGGAATCTTTCAAATATAATAAAATTAAATTAGAAAAAAAATCAAAAACCTCAAGACTTGTCCTCACGTTAGAAACCATTTGCACCAAATCCCAAATGTAATTCCAAATAATTAGAGAAAACTAATTGTATTACAGAACACTAACATCAGCAGGGAATGAGAGAGATATGAAAGAGCCAAGTCAACACTGGAACAAATTCATATTCCAACAAGTTAGAGCTGGCAAAGAAAAAGGAATTATAAACCTCAAAATAAAGTGATTTAGTTCGATGAGCTCTATAATTCAGCAGAAACTAAATGCAACCCCTTTCAAACTGTGAATATTGGGGAAATTTGATAAGGAATTCCACTCGAAAAAAGTGTTGATTCTTCCATCATAAGCCAATCTACTTAAATATGAAGAACATGAATATCCCCCTAAAAAAAGGTTTCATGAAATTCAGTAACTTTTAACTGCAAACTTTAACAATTAAGCTCTGCATTTTCCAGATAAATACAATACAGCGTATTAATCCTCATATAAACTAGAATTGTAGCATTTCCTTCAAAATCCAGAAGGGAAACACTCAATGGGTGCTCAAGGAGAACAGTGACAGCTCTTGACTTTATACTTTGATGAGCATTATTTCAGACCAAGTTGAAACCATTTTAATGGAAACAAGAAAAAGAAAAATAAAAAATAACAAGAAGCAGAATTATTCTGTTTGGCTGATTAGTAAGGAATAACAATGACCCATAAAAGGAAAGGAAATAAAGGAAAGGATTTGGCATCCTATAACATCTCATTTTCTTCGCAAACCACTGCAAAAGGACACCCCCAATCTCAAGTTTTCGTTTTTACTGAAATTTTCCCGGGAACCAAACAGGCCATGCTTAGCCATCCGCTAAGGAAAAATGACAAGGCGCTTAAAAAAAGCAGCAGCAGAAGAAAGTACTCACAGATTTAGAGAAAACAGCAGCAGCAGCAGCCATCAGAGCCCATGGAGCAATATTCAAAAAAAGAATCACCGAGTTTAAATCAATAATGCCAGCTAGAAAAAAAAATTGAAAAGAAAAAGGGGGGCCTAAGCAATTCTGAAACACTCACTCATCGCTGACAGAAAACAGCAAAAGAGAAAAATTTAGAGAGGAAAAGCCCAAAGATGGAGAAATGGGAAGCGAAAGGCAATACCCAAAGTGAAAATTCTCTGCCTTTGCTGCGTGTGTGACTGTAAGAAAGAGTGAGTAATAATTATAAATCACAGTTCACAGCAAGCAAAGGAATCAACTTTGGGTTAAGGAAGATTAAAAATGGGATTTTCAGACATTAAATGCAATCGCTAATCACTGCTACTATAAAGGAATCAGATGCTTTTGGTGCTGTGACTCCGTGTTACTGTTCTGTTTCAGCGTTTGTACTCGTGCCACTGTTTCATGTCCTCTGTCCACTTCCTAATGATTTTTTCCCAAATTGTGCTCTCACTCCTGTTAAACAATTATATAATATAATTTATTCTATAAAATAACCAAATATCTTAATATTATTTTAAACATTTTTTAATATTTAATACATTCTATTGAAAATTGAATTGATTTTTAATCTAATATAAGACATTTATCGGTAGATTAAATTTTAATGTGCAAATAAATTATCTTGTGCTCGAATATTCTCTAAATAAATTATTTTAAACTTTGTTCAAAAAAATATTTTAAATTAATTAAAATATTTTCTATTAATTTATTAATATTATAATAATTATACTTACTATGTTAATTAATTATTAATAAAGTATAATTAATTATCAATATATAATTTGATGGCTAAAAATATATATTGCTCTCATTTAAATTTTATATTCAAATTTTTAAAATATTTTACCTTCTCATATATATAATTTATAAAAAATATAATTATAAAAAAAATTATTACATAAGGTAACAATTTGATTGATAAAAAAAGAGATAATTTCAATTTGTACACGACAAAATTATATCATCATGTAAAATGTTTATGACATTATTTAGTTATGAATAATGTCAGTTAGGTGAAGAATTTATGCCAATAGATGAAATACTTAATAATTAATTAAATTATAATCAAAATAGTAAAAAAATGTGTTTCTTATTTGCATTTATTTTTGCAGCTTAATTATAGAGGTTGCATTTGATAGTACTACTTTTTTTTGTAACATGATATTACTACTATTTTATTTTCATTGATGGTAGTAAATGTTGAAATTCAAAATTCTTATTGTTTGTTATTACCATCGAGTTAAATTTTCGCATTTAATTTATGTACATCTATTAAAAATTAATTAAATACTCTTAATATTATATAAAATTATTTTAAATAAACTAAAAAATTATTTATTAACTTATTAATATTAAAAATATTTTACTTTAACTTTATTAATTAACTCATTAATAATAAAAATATAATTAAAAAGATAATAATTAATTTTTATTGATTTTATAAAGTGATAATATAAATATAATAAATTATTTTTGTAAAAATGATAATTTAAATAAAACGAGGTAGTTCTACATAAATTTCTTAACTAATGATAATAATTATCAATAAATTATTTATAAAGTCAGGCCTGAATTTAAAAAATAAAATAATTTTTTTTTAATTTTACTTTGTTTACCCATAATTTAATAATCATTAGTATAAGTTATCAGTTGATGGATTGAAAAGTCAATGTCTTCTTCTTCTTATTCTTGCAAATAATCATAAGAAAAAATGGCATTACGTTAGTGAAAACTTTCTTGCTAAGTTGATTGGTGCAATGTCAATTTTAAGTTGAGAAATATTTTATTTATTTCTTAATAAAAAAAAGAAGAAGTTATATTTGACTCTTCTAATTCTATTTAGTTGATAGTTAAGACGTGTTAATTAATTTAATTTGCACATGGGTGGATTAGAATTATAATAAGAACTATTAAAGAATGCAAGAGGAGGAAAAAGTTTATTTATTATAGGCAATGGGAAAATCTTTATCTTAATTAAGATTTTACGCCTAATTAGTAAATAATTATGTATATAATTAATATTTGGAGGATCAAGAAGTTGCGGTGTCATTTCTCTAAAAAATGGGCAAAGCAACTAAGAAAGTGTAGTACCCAAAACATTTTGGTGAGTGATGTGTTTACTGCAAATTGACTTCATAATTATTATTTATTAAATGGTCCTCCTGTTTTGCAGCAATTTTTTATTATATTTCTTTAAATATATATGCAATTTAAAAAAAAATAAAACCATTAATTATTATTTTATTTAAGATTAAATATTAGTTTCAAGAAGTTTAAATAAAATACAATTTTTTTTAATATATGGGAACAGCTTTGATTTATGGACCATAATCAACCCCATATATAGCTAGTTTAAGAGTTGAAATTGATTTTAACAAAAAAAAAAAAACTTGAAATTTATAATGAAATTTTGATGTGCAACTACCCATTTTAGTAGTCTCTGGCTATCTGTAGAAGAATTGCACTTTCTCATAATAATACATCTTAATCGTTACACCAACTCCTATTACAACTAATTTTCACATGACTTTTAATTGATATTTCTTTTGAATAAATAATAATTTTAAATAAATAATTTTAAATATTTTGATATTAATTTTTATGTGTTTGTCATAATTAAATTTATGTATTTGTATTAATTGAAATATGTTAAACCCATCCTATATATTTAAAGATTATGAAAAGTATAATGGCATCATTTTATGGGGTGTTTGTTGGAGAAATGATAATGAAAATTAGTTATTCATATTGATGTTGTTTGGTTTGATAAAATAAATTGGACAATTTATTTGCATATTCTATAATATTTCAATCACTTAGTTTATTAATTTTTTATTATATCTCTTCTCATGTGTTTTTTATCAATTAATATTATCATTAGCTATTTGTTTGTATTATTAAAAAAATATATTTCATTAGTTTTAAATTATTTAATATTAAATATGAGTATAATAGAGATTTAATATATTAAATAATTTATAAAAATAATAAAATATAATTTGAGATAAATAAAAAGAAAACATGTTTATCAATTTCAGATAAAAAAATATTTAATTAAATTATATTAATTATATACTATTTTAATTTGCATGAAAGTTATAATAATACACATATATTATCATGAAAAAGAGAAAAAAGTAGCAATAAATATGAAAGGGTGAAGAAGGGTTGCACATGCATAGCATGAAATGAATTGAAGAGGGTCACACTCACACAATCACTTTGTTAACCAAAACAATTATTACTACGTTAACTATCATAAATGTTACTATGCACATTTCCATCTGCTTCATCACATCTATATATGGCCTCTGTCTCCCTCCCTATTTTATTCTGTTTATACGTAATTTAATCCTTCAAATTTTTTTATAATACTTGTTCTGTATCAATAAAATCACCGTCTTTTATTCATATATATTTATTAAAAAAATTATAAAATTATTTAAATATTATACTGTAAATTATGTAATGAATTATTATATATTAATTCATTAAAATTATAATTATTATAATCTTAATTTATTAATCAACTCAATAATAATAATAGTACAATTAAAAAATAATTTTTTAATTATTTAAAATAATAATTTTAATAAAATAAATTTTTTATTAAAGTGATTATTTCATCAAAACAAAAAAGAATATATATTTAATACTTTAATATTTATATTAAACATCGAATTTAATTTTATACAATACATATGTAACTATTTCGAATGACACGTGTGGTCCTATAAAATAAGGAGGAGGTGATTTGGTGAATCTATTTATGCCAAGATTATATTAAGATTCATCTTCAAAGTGATGATTATTAGTTTATTAATTAACACACTTTAAACATTTAGACCAGTCAATTATAAAATTTAATTTCTCTAAACTTGATAAATAAAATTTAAATGGAAAACGAAACCTAGACGATGGAATCTAATTTTAAATTTTTGTTGTGTTTTTAAGAAAAGAAAACAAACAAGTTAATTAAGAAAGAAAAATTAAATTTAAAACATATTAATGGTTTAATAATTGTAATTAGGAAAGCATGGGGCCTACTAATTTGTCTGTTTGGCAAAATTGTCAAAAGATGAGACAAAGCAACGTGGGAGCTTTGAGGTTGGCTGTTAGCTCGTGGGCACTGCTACAATATAGTGTTCTTGCTATAAAACGACAATTGTATATCCTCATGGACCGTATAAACGACACCAAAGCTGTATTGACAGTAGAGTTACCTGATACGAACTTGGGAGAACCAACACCCCAAAAGCTAGCTGTTAAGGTGGGAGAGCCCAAATCCATATAAATCCCATATTGAAATCCCATATTTTCAATGTGGGATCATAACATTCCACCACGCTCCGCAGTCTCGGCGCCCACGATGGCTGACTTTGCGCTAGTACTTTCTAGCCCCGGGCGAACACTGTAATGCCGGCGTCACCAACCACGCCGCTCGATTGCAACTGAGAGCAGTAGTGTTTGGCTCTGATACCAATTGATACGAACTTGGGAGAACCAACACCCCAAAAGCTAGCTGTTAAGATGGGAGAGCTCAAATCCATATAAATCCCATATTAAAATCCAATACTTCCAATGTGAGATCATAACATTACCTTCCTATTTACTCACTGCTGACCTGAGCTTATCTCTCACAAGTTACTTGAAATTATTGGAGAAATTATGCTCCTTGTCATATATTTTTTTAAAAATTTTATTTTTTATAAAGAATTTTTAGTCACTTTTATGGGTTAATAAATTTATATAATAAATTTACAGAAATTATATGTATATAATAAATTAATAATAAATTATACATATTATATGAAATTAGTAAATTAATAATTTTTTTAATAAATTTAATAATATTTTTCTAATTGATAAATTTGTAATATTGTGAATTTTTGACAAATAGTAAAAAGCCAAAATCGTTCTCTTATAATACTAAATTGAATTTTTCACAAAATTACTAAAAAAAATTATAAAATTTACCATATTTTTAAAATTTTTTAAAATTTATCAGAATTTATGATTATTTACAAATTTACTAAATTTATATTATTTATTATGAATTTATTATTAGTTTATTATAATTTATTATATATTTTTATAAAATAATTAAAATATTTTCAATAAAATATGAAAATTTTTTATAATATCTTGTGAATGGTGTAATTTTCTCTATCAAATTCTACAAATAATTTGAGGACAACAAAACACTGAAGTAAACAAAAATTAATAATTTTGTTGAATGAAAGAAGAAAAAATAAGGTAAGGGCAGCATAGTAATGAGAGAGACAGAATTCAGAAATGGAAGCATAAAAAAGAGTGAAAGGTTAGGTTTTAAAGTTTATCATGATTGATTGTATTACGGTTTTTCAGGCTGCCGTCTGTTGTATGTCTGTCTGTTTAAGTAGACCAACTAACCATGCAATGCATACATCGCCAATGTCCAGACCACTTTTCCAAATGATTCTCAACGTCAATCAAAACGTACTTTAACCTTTACCTTTATATGCCTTTTAGGAGTAAAAAATTGAATTCAAATATCTAAGGCAGCAAATGTGATCCAATCAATTACTACTCACTGGTCATGCCCAGGGTGAAAAAAAAAAGAACTTGCATCTTTGGTATGATATTATAAAAAGCGGAAAATCAGAATTTATATAGTCGATCTCCATAATTAAATTGAGATTAAAATCTATTTGAATTGAAACATAAGAATATAGGTTTGAAAGTTAAGAAAAAAAAAAAAAAACAAATATGGCATCTTGAATGTATTAAAGAACCAAGAAGGTATGTCCAAATCCATCCAAATCCAAGACATATAGAAGCAAACCACACAAAACACCCACGCATAGTCCAAAATGTAGTTTTCTGACAAAGTGTAATTTTTATCAAGTGTCCTTTTCTAAATTATCACAAGATATTGCCATTTTGAGATATTCACTGGTTACAATAAACCAGCTGAGTTGAAATGAGTCCATGCTCCCTGCATACAAGGATCAAAGAACAAAACCATTAAATTTTTTTTTAAAAAAAAAATTGCAAATTACTGATAAAGATTAATGGGAAATTTGGTTTTCTGAAGGAAAATAATAAAAAAAAATTGATTAATTACAACCATGAAGCAACAATTTTACCTGCAGAATATCAAAAACTTTTTCCGCTATATATTTTTGATGTGAGGTAGCTCCTTTTTGCTGCAGTTTATCTGGGTGTAGACTTAGCAAGGCTTTTTGGTATGATCTTTTCACTGCATTTCCTTCAATTATATCAACAAGAGGCACAGGCTTCCACCCACTTTCTGGCCACAGAACCTGCACATATTATGTACCCAGTATCAATTTTAAGAGCCAAAAGGTAAGCTTTATTCAATTAGTCAGTGCTTGAAATATATGGCTTAAAACCAGATTACTTTGGTAATAAGCAAGAATATATCTGAAAAACAGCAAATCAATGCCCACTACAGAAGCTTCAAAGAAATTTTCTCTTGTAGAGTAAAATGTGTAACTACAGTAGATGGCTAACTCACATATTGTAATGTTGAGAGCAGGGAACGGATGTTCGCTTCCTTTCCATTTGACCACTTTCGGATATTAGCATCAATGACCTACAATGTGTACCATGTCCAATTAGCATTTCCTGCCACAACCAAATGAAATAAAGGGCATTCTGTAGTGTCTATTTAACATTACTTGGATTTCTTCTCGGTTATCACAGGCTTGTGGCTGTCCATCTTCATCATGTGGTAATTCTTCAATCTGTTCGTAGGGCCATATTAAACTAGGTTGGTAGAAGATACAATTAAATATAATAACTTACAGAAGTGTTAAACAAAATGCCTGCACCATTCAAACTCAAGAATGAGCTTTAATTCTTATTGCCTTATAGCACGCTTACACAAGATTTTTAGTTATTTTATCCTCTGAAATTTACAGTTTTCTGAAAAAAAAATTCCATTAGGAAGTGAGACAAAGTTAAAAATAGACTTGATTACACACCAGGATATTTCCATTGAAGGAATCATCTAGATCTGCAACGACTGCCCCTGAGCCATCAGGAATTGCTGAGAACAACACTTCAACATATTACATGACCTATCATTGAACAGCTATAAATACTATATGCAGAACAACTTAAAGAAAGGGATATATACAGTCACTGTTGTGAATTTGACCTACATATATTAAGTAATACGTGGAATCTCATAATCACTTATCTACAAATGGCAAAGGAAACCATTTTAGCAAAATTTCAAAACAATTGAAACATACCTGCAGTTGATGCGGGCCTATCCTTGAGTCCAGAAGAAATATCCATGGATGTATGGTTGTTGATCATTGTCCTGGAATGCTGTTTATCAGACTGCTTGAGAAATCCATCTACCTGAAAGATTATAACACTCACTCAGAACTAAGCAGCAAGTTTTTTTTAGCATTCCTGAAATATAATTGCATATATTGTAAATGCAGGAGCTAGAAAAATAAAGTTGCTTCGAGCTTAGTAACACAGCAGAAGCTTGTCCTATATTGTTCTTGTTAGCATTAGGCATTCGTACCTTTTCATTTACTTTAGTTGTGACACAATTGGCCTCGTCCTGTGTCTTGAATTTGGCTCTCTCCTTTCCTGCCGAGCCCAGAATTTGAGCATCATCATTGAATTTGGGTTTGTTAGAAGCTACCTGGTTGAATATTTTCACAAATTCCTTGACCTTCCCCTTATCTCGATTCTTTGGAAGGCCTTCTCGTGAATTCCTAGGTGAACCTCGCAAATTGGCTTTATCCATTTCTTCACTATTCAATACAGATCCTTTTCCATCTCCTTTCTTTACTTTTTCACTAACATCAAAGACTGCTGCTGGTTTTTTTGTGCTTTTCACTTTGCTTTCTTTTAATTCATTTTTGACAGCTATCTCATGGCTGCCTGCATAAGAAAATGAATGTAATATTAGAGACTTTAAATGAGAAGCAATATTGTTCATCTAGAACAAGATTGGCCTTTGTCATGTGCATTACCTTTCAAGAGAGAACGTAGTTTTTTCATCTCATTCTTGGAAGCTTCTTGTGTAGATGTAGCCACAGGAACTTGTTCTATTTTTCCAGACAAGCACTTATCAAGAACAGACTGATGTTCTGTATCTTCTTGAAGAGTGTTTGGGTTTTGAGAATCAGATTTTGGAAGAACTGCCTCCTCAGCAGTCTTCACTTGTTCTACTCTACTATGAGTGCTAGTATTGGAAAGGTAGCCATTCTCCCTTCCATTAAATTCTATCTCAGAGGGCTTACCATCTGATGATATGCTATTATTGAATGTGGAACGGTCAATATCTTGTGGAGTCACGGCAGATAATTCCTTAGCCATACCTTCACATGCTATCCGTCCAGAAGCACTTAAAGTTCTTTCCAATTTAATTTTCTCTTTTGATTTTATACCATTTGCTCGTCTAAGAGGCAGTGCTAAAGGTACTCCTTTGCTTGCCCATTTATAAATAGAGAAGTGAAATTGGTTGCTAATGGTTGAATCCCTTTTCAATTTGCTGGCTTTCTCCATTTCATCAGGTTTGGCCAAGTTCAGTGAATCCTCACTACTAAAAGATGGCTCCCGCGATAAAGAGCTTAGGCAAGAAACGTCATTTCTTGACTCCTCTTCCTGAACTTGGTTTGCTTGGCTTGAAAATCTAGACAAAGGAGAACATGGATAAAAGCTTATACTACTTAAAGTACCATCCTTAATTTTGCGATGACTACGTCCTCTGGATCCAAACGTTGGCAAGTCTGTCCCTTCAATCAGTTTGGCAAGTAAGCTGCAAAAAGTTAGCAGCTCTTAATATAAACCAAAATCAGCTAATAACATCTCTAATCGACATCCTTGCACTCATAAAGGCAGAGTATAAGCAATTGAGAACGCAGATTGAATTCAAATTCATGGTCAAGAAAATCAAAATGAAAGACAGGGAAGAGAAATTAATTTAATATTTTGATTGCAAGGGTAAACAAGAAAAGCAAATAAATAGGCAAATAAGAACAACAATTTATAAATCCAAGTGACTAGAAAATAACTAAACGATTGGAGTACAAACTGATAAATTAAGCCACAAGCTCTACAATTGCATTAAAAAAGCAAAGCCAAAAACCTGAATTGTGCAGGTAGTGATGAACTTGCAAAAGGCTCAGCTCTTGGTGGCAGGGGACGAGCAGGGCTTAAGACTTTTGAACCCGGAGAGGAACAAAATGGATCTGATCTATCATTTTTCCTTGGAGAAGAACTAAAAGAGTCGTTGCCTCCAAAAATATCATCAAAGAAGTCTTGACTTGGATATGTTCTTCGATTAACACCTTCTTCTCCAAACACCGGCTTCTCGCTTAAACCAGACCATCTATGGCGATGTGAACTGGTTTGGTCATCGCTTTTTCTAAACGCATATGTATCTGTACTTTCAGCAAAGCCACACCGCGTCTCCTGAATCGACGCCCGCCTAGGTGGTCCACCAAACACATCATTGAAATCAATATCCGAGTTGTGATTTGGAGAAGTAGAAATCGGATAGTTAACAAAGGTTCTCTGAGGGCTATAACCCAAAAGAACACTCTCTCTGTTAGAAAAACTCTCCATTTTTATGTAGTAATTCAAAATAGGTAAATTTGGCGGGAAATCTTTCAGCAGATTATTAAATGATCTTGAAACTGCAAAAAAGGGATAATGGGTAATAGTAATTGAAGCAAAATTAGCAGAAAGATTTGAGATTTGAGAAACATAATCGTTAGATTTTGTGGTGGATGAAGAGAGAATAGACAATAATAGAGAAGATTTTGAAAAGGAAAATACAGAGAGAGTGGGGTTTATTAGTGTGTGGACTGCGGATGTTGGATAAGGAACAAAATACTAAGGCTGTTAGGCTAATTTTGTCTGTAATGCTATCTCCAACCATCGCACTAAAATAAAGCAGCTTTAACTTTAAAATAAAACAAACAGTATATTATTATCTCCAACCATTTACACTATCTTTATCTTTAAAAAGTATATTCTCTCTAAAAATAAAATATTCTTTATATCATTTTTATTTATTTATAAAATAATAAATAATCATAAATTTTAATCATTTATATAAATAATAATTATTAATGTAGCATAAATAAAATAAAATAATTAAAAATAAAAAAAATAAAAATATATATCAACTAGAATTTTTTTATTCATATATAATAAATACTACATTTAATAAAAAGAGGAATACAAGTACAAGTATAAATATTTATATTACATTTCTGAATTACCATAATCATCCCATATATGTTCGATTAATGCATTTCGAAGTGCATAATGAGCATCTTTATCCTTAATTTTTCTATGTCGCGATAAAAATGCTTCAAATCGGTCATTTTCATTGGTTACAAGCTCAACATCTGGAGTCGGCACTTCCATACAGTCCGAAATATTTGCATGAACATCACGTTCATTTTCAATTATCATGTTATGCATAATAATGCATGCACTCATTATATCATGCAAAATATTCTTCTGCCAAAATCTTACAGATCCGGCTATAATTGCAAATCGTGATTGCAAAACTCCAAATACGCGTTCTACATCTTTCCTACATGATTCTTGTTTCATTGCAAATAATTTTCTTTTAGGACCACGTGGCTCATGAATACTTTGTACAAGTGTGGACCACTTTGGATATATGCCATCAGCTAAATAATAACCCATGTTATATTCTTTTCCTCGAATAACATAGTGAGCTGGAGGAGCAATACCTTTAGCAAGATTGGCAAAAAGATGAGATGCTTCCAACACATTAATATCGTTGTTAGAACCTGGCATACCAAAATATGCATGACATATCCAAAGGTCATAATCAGCTACAGCTTCGAGAATAATAGTTGGAGATCCACTCCGACCAGCATATTGTCCTGCCCAAGCAGCAGGACAATTTTTCCACTTCCAATGCATACAATCTAGGCTACCCAACATTCCCGGAAAACCACGAGATTTTCCAATATGAAGCAATCTCGTCACGTCATTTGCATTAGGTGACCTTAAATATTCTTCCGCGAATACTTCTACAACCGCACGACAAAATCTCTTCATACTTTCTATTGCTGTAGATTCTCCAATTTTAATGTATTCATCTGTTGCATCTGCCGGCATTCCATACGCTAACATCCGAAATACAGCTGTTACTTTTTGCAAACCCGATAATCCGACTTTACCAGTTGCATCTCTTCGTTGTACAAAGTAGTTATCGTGTTCCACTACGGCATTAAAAATACGTTGGAAGAGACCTCTGCCCATTCGAAACCTTCGACGGAACATAACATCATTATATAGAGAATTATCAGCAAAATAATCGTTAAAGAGATTACGATCAGCATTTTCACGATCACGATTGATCACTACGTGGCCAGCAACCGATCCTCCATGATGCACATCACTGTTTAGTTGGTCTTTATAATAATGGGCAATGGCTACATTATTATTGTTGTGAGCCAATATAAGTGCCATTCGCTCTGCATCCCATCTTTCATTATTCAGTATTTGTGATTCTTCATCATTTTCTGATTCAGAATTTGAAGATGAAGTATAATATTGATAATGAGATGAAGATCCGAAGTTGAAATTCATTTTTAAAGAGTAAAACAGAGTCAGTTTGTATTCAAGATAATTATCATCAATATATTTATATTGAAATTTTTATCTTATTTTTCAACGTGTCAGAAGATAAGATATGTAAAAAATTTAATCTCAACCGTCGGATTCAATTTATCTTCGTATGAACCATTGGATATCTGTCATAGAATCTGATCTTATCTTCACTATTTTTCATGCCAGAAGATAAGATATCTAGCAAATCTAATCTCAACCGTCGGATCAATTTATCTTCGTATGAACCGTTGGATATCTGTCATAGAATCTAATCTTATCTTCACTATTTTCCATGTCAGAAGATAAGATATCTAGCAAATCTAATCTCAACCGTCGGATTCAATTTATCTTCGTATGAACCGTTGGATATCTGTCATAGAATCTGATCTTATCTTCACTTTTTTATATAAATACCCCACTACATCCTCACTTTTATTATCGTACTTGTAAACATTTATCACTATCCATCAATCTTCTGAATTTTAATTTGTTTGTAACTGCCAAATCATTAATATGTCTTCTAAACATCGCACTTTATCATACACAAATGATGAAGATAAACACTTATGTAGTGTTTACCTTGACATTTCTCAAAATCCAATTATAGGAATCAATCAATCGAGAGACCAATTTTGGTCCAGAATTGAAGAGGAATATAATAAGGCACAAACGGAGTTTTGCATCACGCAACCCAGATTGAAAAGATCTCTACAATGTCGCATGCAAGTGATATTGAAAGAGGTTGGTAAGTTTAGAGGATGTATGGAACAAGTTGAAAATCTCAATCTCAGTGGTGCTTCACAACAAGATATTGTGAGTATTCTACATTTATTTTCTAATTATTTTTTAAAGAAATGATCCTAATATTAATATTTTTACAGGTTAACCGTGCAAGAATATTATATTCACAAGATACGGGCAAGAGATTTAAGTTTGAACATGTCTGGCTAATTCTAAAAGACATTGAAAAATTTATTAGTGTTAATAATGTTGCATCAACATTTTCAAGCCCTAATCGTAATTTTGCATCATCTGAATCAGACTCTCCTGCTTCGGAGTCTCCTAACACTCCAGGTCTATCTTCATTCTCCCTTGATATAAATGATGACAATGTTAGTGGAAGTTCATCACAACGTCCTACAGGGGTTAAAAAATCAAAATTGAAAAGAAAAAATGATGATCAATTTTTCGCCCTTATCAAAACCATGAATTCAAATGCTGATCGACTTTTTGAAGCTTTAAAAAAAGGGAACCAAGATAGGGGAGAGTATCACGAAATCGAAAAACGGAGGTTGGCTTTAGCTGAACGTAAAGAGGAACGTAAAATTATGTTCACAGATCTGAATTCTATAACTGATCCAAATTTACGTGAATATATTCGTACTGAAAAAGAAAGGATTTTACAAAAAAGATCTCAACAAGGTCAAGGAACTCAAGGTCAAGAACAAGGATCTGGAGTTGAAGGATCTGGAGGTGAAGGATCTGGAGGTGGATATGGTCAATATTTTAATTTATTAACTGGGTCACAAGATGATTTACCAGAATATTAGAGTTGTTGATATGTATTTTTAATTTTACTTAAATTTATTTTATGTTTAAGTTTAAGTTTATTTTTCGTTCATTTTATGTTGTATTTTTAATTTTTTTTAAATTTAATTAAGTGTGTGTTGTATTTTTAAGTTGTTTAAATTTTAATTAAGTATGAGTTGTATTGTTTAATTTATAATTTATATTTTTATAATTTTAATATTATCAAAAAATTATTAAAATTTATTTTAAAATTTTATATTTTTTTATTACTTAAAAAAAATTAAATAAATTAATGACATAAATAAATAAATAAAAATTAATAAAAATTAATATTTATAAATTAATAATAATTAATAAATACATAACAAATTATATTTATTATATTAATTAAAAAAATTTATAATATTTAATTAATAATAATTAAAAAAATCATTCAACAGTATCCTTTTCCTTTCTTCCTTTCTCTGTTCCTTTCTTCGTTTCTTTTCCTTTCTTTCTCTGTGTCTTTTCCTTTCTTCATCATTTTCCATCTTCGTTCATCATTTTCCATCTTCGTTTTTCTTTATTTTCTTTCTTCTTTTAACATAGCGCAGCTACAGTGCTGCGTTATGTTTGGCGCAGCACTGTAGCATCCATTCAATTTGACGCAGTAAATAGCGAACGATTGGAGTTGATTTTTAACAAAAATTACTCTATAATGGTGATATGAAGCTACCGTTGGAGATGCTCTAAGTTACTGAAATTTGAGAAATTAAAATTCTATTGGTGACCGTTAAGTTTGGGACTTTTCTGATTGGAGGTTCGTTTTTTGGATCAATCACGTTTAAGTTTTGATGATAGCCTCTTATTATTTGCAGTGACATGACTCGACTTTCGTGACTTGTTTTGGACTCGAGTGTTTGCTCTCTTACTGTCCACCTAAATTAAAATGCAAAAGAAAATATTTAAATATTAATTTTACCCAACCCAAAACAAGCAAAAGCACTCGAATAAAAATATTTAGAATTTTCAACGGCTTAATTACACTTAAATTCTTACAAAACTTTTTTTATTTTTTCATTATTTTATTTATTTCAAATACTTATTTTTAATTAAAAAATTAAATTTGATTTCTTATATATATGCACCAGATATATTGTTACTCATGTATGTTACCAGTCGCAATCTCAGCTCACCTTCTGAACATTTTTGGCTCCCAGCTCAACTGGGCTGCACATCGATCATACAGTGAGCAATAAAGCTCGCAACAGCCAACAAGTTCAGTACATGGGAAAGTCTTCAATAGGAAAGAAGGACAATAACCTGGATTAGATTGTTGGTGCTTTAACATCCCATAAACATGCCAGCGTTGTGTGGAGATAACAAATGAAACTAATCTCAATTGTGGAATCAATGCAACATTAAGATCTAAAAGAGAGGAAAAAAAAAAGAAGAAAATTCATCTCACATTGCTCTTCAAAGGTTGAAATCAAATTTACCTACCTGTATAATTTGAAACATAACACACAAGTGAAACTAATGAGCCCATCCATGGGGCAAAACCTAATTCTTCTGTAATCTTCTGCAGTTATATATCTACCAGTCTGATCCATCGGGGAAAGGATCCAAAGCGTTTTGCTTTCCATTGACATAGAATTCTACAACTGCTTTCATTCTTGGAAGTTTATCTGAATGGTAGTTTACATGAACAATTACTGGTTTCAAATTCTTCAGCTTAGCATCTTTTCTTACAGTCTTGAAAAGGACCTCACTGTTCATAAACAGATAAAAGTCCATAGCTCTCTTTGAAGCATGAAGTCCATCATACCCAGGATGTGAAGGGAAAACTGCTTGGTCCCATGAGTTTGGCTGCTGAGACAAGCGATCAGCTACACGGTCCAAAAGCTCAATTGAAGGAATCGTAGGCCTAATATAAAATAAACCAGAGTTGTAAACCCATATCCTAATTGTATGAGCATAACGCGCCCAACCCATGGCAGGTTCATCAAAGACATCATTATATCCATAAGCTGTCATATTATTGTGGCCATCGGTCATAGATTCAACGTCTGAATCCTTGTAAAGATGATTAAATGGATTCTGCAAGTATACTATATCAATATCTGAAAGAACACTGTAACCCAACTTGCAAAAATTCCCTCAATATACGGAATTTTAATCCAGATACAGCATGGTTGCCTCCTGTCAACTGAATCAATACCTTCATCTGGATCTCTCTTGTAAGCAGGAACATTATTTGACTTGCAGAAGTCTACAATGTGGTCATCTATACCAACTCTCTTTATATTAGTGAACCAGACCTCCAACATGTTTTTCACATTGAATTTGCAAATGCAACTATAATCTCCTTCTCAACAGCAACCTGCTCCAAGAGTTTTGCCAACCTGGGATTCACAGATGGATCAGGAACAGCAGATGGGTTAGTTCTCAAACTCTTCACAGTACCAAAAGCCCCAGCTTTCTGTTGTTTACCCAGCATCAAAACTTGCTTCTGTGCATGATCTTTTCCTTGTTCAGCCTGCTGCAGCTTTTCATTTAGCTGACTGACTTGCTTCTTCAACTCGGCATTCTTCTCTGATAGAAAGATGATATCTGATTTCAGCATTTTAGTTCTTTCTGCTGATTCACATGAAGATGAGCCAGTCTAACAAATGGACAGTGGGAAATTAGGATACAGTTAAGCATACTGTCAATTATGGCATCAACAAATAATGCAGACTTCTGAACAAAAGCATTCAACAATCGAGACATCATTAACTTAGAAAAGCAAATTAGGCATCGCATGTAAATAAAAAATAAGTTCATTCTTTTGTAAGCACGACTACAAACTAGAAATCTATGTTTAAACTAACAATTATCATGACCTAATTTCAATCTCACTAAGCCTGTAATCCATGGCGACTGGCTTGCGGCAAAAGGGGCTACAAGTTAATACTTTTTTCACATTGAAAGCATCCTCGTTTTTCAATAATCAGTAGGAGTTTTGGATTTCTCGTTCTCTTAAACACTCATATAACGATGAAGTATTTAAATTAAACATGTATGACACTAGTCTAACTAATCAAGTTTTCTTTTATATCACTGAATCACATAAACAAAAAATGAGTTCCAGCTCCCAAAGTTAAAATAGCATCAATTATGGCACTCAAGTAATCAAAGTCAATCACAAAAGGGAAGTCAACTCTCTCTCTCAAGTTCAACAATTTAAGACCGATAAGATCCAATTAAAGAGCTATAGAACACAACAACAAGTTTAGCAGCACAAACTCAAACAAGCAGGGTTTGATTTGAAGAATTTAGGAAGTGCAAGAATCCGAACCTGGAGATTAGATGTACAAATTAGACGATCAGATTTGAAGAATCCATAAGGATATAAAATAGCGAAGACACATCCGAAAAAAACTCCGATGACAATAGCTATGGCAATTCGAGATCCGCGAAGTGGGTGACCCTTTTCTCCACGACCCGTACCCGCCATGGCTGTGAATGTCCGAGAGTAGTAAATAGTCTTATTCCATCAATGGATTGATCTGTTTGGACATTCAGACTTAAATTCCTTGAAATGAAGGCTCTACTTACATTTGTTTACATGGAAAATTAGACAAT
Organism: Garcia nutans; assembly: GCA_947685225.1. Taxonomy (NCBI): domain Eukaryota; kingdom Viridiplantae; phylum Streptophyta; class Magnoliopsida; order Malpighiales; family Euphorbiaceae; genus Garcia; species Garcia nutans. The sequence continues at coordinate 57,650,120 of CANTUV010000039.1, forward strand.
TTTTCTACGAATGCAAACAGAGACCCAAATTAGTCATCGTGGAGAGCAGTTTCTTGTCTTTTTTGTTTAGAGTGAAGTGAAGGAGAAGATCACGTGTTTTTTATTCAATGTTTCACAGGTCCATATTTGGATTCCTCAACGTGAAATATTACCCTTCCTACAGTAGCAAAGCTAGACTCTAAAATATAGGGGCTAAAATTTTTTTTTTATAAATTTTAACTTTTTTTCGTAATTATTTATTTTTTATTTTAATAATATTTTATTAATTTATTAATAATATATTTTTATTATTAAAAAATTAATTAATAAAAAAATATTAATATATATGTATATATAATTTTAAATTTATAACATTGTTTATAATAAAAATAAAATAAAAAGAAAAAAAATTAAATAATAAATTTTTAAAAAAATAATTAAAATAAATAAATTATTTAATTCATTAAATAAGTTTAAATTAATTTAGTTGAAAAATTTATTCCTTTCTTTATTTTTTTTATATTTATATATTATTAATATTTTGTCAATTTTAAAAAAAAAAATTATTGATCATAGAATAAATAATTTATTATAATTTTTTTAACTTTTCGTAAAAATTAAAAAAAAAAGAAAAGATAATTTAAAATTTTAAAAAAAATTAATAAATAATTTTAAAATTTTTAAAAAATATTATATATATATATTTAAAAAGAAATGGTGACAATTGTCGCCTTCTCGTTAAGATAGCTTCCTTCCTACAGTAAAGACCTTTACTATTGGAACGGATTGGAATCTAAAACGATATTAATGATCGAAATGGCTTTTTTTTTGCTTTTTTTTTTCTTTCCTATCAAATTCCGTTAAAATTGACAATCATCCGTCAAACGTCTGTCAATTTCGTCTGTCAATTTTGCACTTCACCAAGTCCTAATCAATATTTGATGGTCTGATTTGATGTTTGATATGAAGCGTCAAACATGCATGCAGATCCATCAGTTAACAATGTTTTTGATATAAAATAGATTTATTGTAATTCTTACGTTTTGCGAAATAATGTATCCATCGTGCTATTTTCTTTCTTTCTTTCTTTTTTTAATCAATTAACCTTTTTTTAACTAACAATTAATTATTTTCGTATAAAACATTTAAAATTGTTTATGCTTACTTTTTCATATTTCAAGAAATGAAATCAAATTTTAAAAGTAAAATTCGAATATTGTATAGAAAAAGAATCTATAAATTTTAATATGGCCAAACAGTTAAAATGGGACTACTTCAGCGCACAAACGCTGATAGTTATCTAAAATGCACTCCTCGACTCTCCACTGATAGACAGTTTGTAAGCAAACCAATTGCAAACCTAACATATGCTAATAATACTACTATTTACATTTCCAATACAAAATTCATAAGCTATTGACTTAAGTAGCTTACTGATATCATCTAAGCACAAACTATTAGGCCGCTAGATTGGAAAGAACAAAGGTCCTTTCCAAATAACAATATGAAAACAGTGAAAAAGCAACTCCAATCTCTAGTTACAACAAATGGACTTGTGCAAGGCATGTTTAATAACCTTAGAAAGTCCCAACAAAATTTGAAGTCTATTTATAGTGACATATGTCTGTTATTCTGTTTACTTCTTTGATTCAAGAGTACCCGTTGCTGGAATTACACATAGGCCATCATGTCCATCTGTTTCCTTAATGGCAAAACAAGAAAATCAGAGTAGATTTGGAATTAGATATTTACAACCAGTAAAAGACAGACACCCCACCCCCTCCGGTATGTTCAAGCTCAACAATCTGCACAACTGAGAATCTCCCATGCCCACACCATTGGGAATTGTTCTTCCAACCAACAAAACTGGATCCAAGCAATCCTTCAAGGGCTATATATTTACTAAGAAGACTGGCGTTGTTCCTGCATAAATCGAGAATAAACATTAGCATTCTCGTGGACATACAATTTACTTGCATAGAGCATCATAAAAAGGCATCAATGGAATGACAGCATTGCACCGAGAAAGTTACTTCCTTTTCAACACTCAGTCAAATTAAAATTAAGATTACTTCTGTGTAAAAGCTCGACGTAGAAGAGGAATGAGCAGGCAACATAGAATATCACGAGGGAAGGAACATATGACCAACATATTTCTCTAGTCCTATCCACCAAAAAAGTTTAACGTTATTTCATCTCAGTTGATGGAGAAAAACCAATAAAGACTTGAGCTTCTTAATATATGATTTCAAAGGTATTATACCACAATGCAATCTCATCCTTCTCCATCCAAGTAAAAATAATAATAAACCCAAGCATCTACCAGGAATTTCATCTCATGCACTTTGCAAGAACCAAAAGAACATCGAAAACCAAGCCAGGCGGCAATAAAGACCATTGCCTGCATCTTAACAATTTAAACATCAATGCTGAAGTGATGCTAGTTGGTCTTGGTCAGGAGAAAAAAGAAGAGAAACCTTGAGATGAGCTACAATCATACAATCACTAAGCATTAAGTAGTAATTTAAAAATTGAAATATTCCGCAACCATGTTTTGGTGCATTCAAGCCTGCATACATGTATCTGTCAGTGTAGAGATCTTTAACATTGAATTTCAGAATGAATAAACACAGCTCATTTCATGTTGGAGCATATGCTGACACTGATATGCACAGAAAAAATCCATTTCAGTTCCTCACATAAAATAAGAGAAACATTTATAACAACTTTGTCCAAGTTGTGTTTGCATGGGTGTACATGTGTGCTTACAAGAATACTCCATAAACATGATCAGCAAGGAGGTAAAAAGGAAAGTAGAGTTGCATTCAGCAAAAGGAACAAGAAAAACATAAAGAATAGTAGGCCATAAATACACCAGAGAAAGAAAAGGAAAGGAAATCATACATCACCAGAGCTGGTAATATATGAAACAACAACAGTGATATCATCAAGCTTGCCACCATAATAGCGAAATCCAGCGTCCTGGGCAGCAGTTGAAAAGGGGGTCTGACGGTCCTTATCTTGTGCTCGTTGTCGTGCCAGTGCTGCTATTTTCTGAGCTGTTACCTGAGGCCCTAAGCCAGCTCTTGTGGCATGCACCACCACTGCAGTAATCTCATTGTTGTACAAGTTGTCAAATAACCCATCTGTTCCAGCAACCATAGCATCCCCAAGTGCAACAGAAATTGTGAAAACCTAAAAGAAAAACAATTTAACTTCTTTAATCATTTCTCACAACCAAAGTCAGTTGAATCATGAAAGATAAATCTAGTGCTTGCATTTGATTTCCACTGTTTTGGGTGTTTATTTGGGCACATATAACAATAGATCCCACATAGCCTTAATCAACCAGACCAAAAAGTTTTGATAGGTGGAATTAGCATATATGCACAAGTAAATTGTAACATTTAATAATTGTTCAGGAAAACATACAATCAATGGTGACAAAATCAGACAACTACAATATATATTAAGTTGTTCTACAAAACCATAACATGCTTAATTACTCTGCAGCATATTACTAAGTGAAAGCATGCAGAGTACAAGAACATGCACTAACTAACCTGACCAGAGCTAGGTAGATCCCCATTGTCTCCACTCTCAAGTTGATAGGTGAAATTAAAATCATGCTGCTGCACAGGAGAGCGGAACACAGTGCATCCATCTCGAACAACTATAAATCCACTGTCCCCTAAATTGATTGCATGGAGACCCTAATACAATCAACAACATTTTTCTTTCCAGTAAGTCCATAGTAATAATATCTTGTTTCGAGAAAGCGAACAATCAATCATAAAGTGTTGCTATGTGAAAATGTAAACTGTCATGTAGTGGGAAATTGGCAGTTTTCATAAATAGACTGGTGCAAATTAATTGTTTGGCCTACTCAAAAGGAGAAAGGAGAAATACAATGCCCATGTATCAGCAAGACAGAAAGTAATCAAGTTCAACACCTCAGGTTGTAGCTATTGGAAAATTTCGAGGTATAGTATGTTTAAGTTCATGTAAATTTAATTATTCAAATAGATGCCATTAACTGAAATTGCAGTTCACATGCACCAAGTATTGACAGGAGATTTCCATGATTATACTCAATAATTGGGATAAAAGTCATAAGATACTCACTGTAGCAATGCAGCATTCATTTGGATACAATACAAAAAGCATGTAGAACATGAAAATGGCATACCTGATCAGTGAGTGCTATGATACATGCTGTTGATGAACCTTTGGCTTTTGTGATAGAGTGAGCTTTCTCCAAAACCCTAGCTGGGTCAACGGAACCCTTGGGCTCGTGTTGGATAGCAGTAACTGAATTGGACATGAGTTCACGGGAATATAGCCCTGCATCAACACCAAGATCTGCCCAACCTCCCACACCATCAGCCACACCTATTGCTTGCTCATTGGCACAAATGAAATGGGCATCCTCTCCACCAGTTTCTTCTTTATCAGGATGGGGCAAGCAGCAAGACCCTGAGATTAGCTTCAGTGTTTTGACAGAAGATATCTTCCTGAAGTCAATTTCAAGCAGCATAATATGCATAAGTTCTAGAAGTTCTATTGTCTCTTGAGCATATAAAGAAAAGAAAAACCTTCCATCAAACAGGCGGACAGGTGACAAGCAATGCAATTCATAATTCCTATACCCAAAAGTCAAAGAAACCAATCATAAAGTCCAACAACAGATTGATGGAAACATTGAAGAACATACTGTTCGGAGGAGTTTGTAGAAGCTTCAAGTTGTTCCTCATGTGCAGAATTCTCAAAGGTAACATCAGGGGCAGTTCCAGCTGACAAACATGCAGGAGATGAGCTATGGAAATATCTAGATCCTGTCTCTATGTATGGAGAAAAGTCACACCACTTCTTCATGACATTATATACAAAATGTCCATAAAAAGGAGAACTGGCAGACTGTTCTTGTTTCTTCAAACTCATGCTAACGTTTCGGCAGCTCCGGGAACTACTACTTCCATAACAGATGCCAGTATTATTGGTTGAAAATGGAAGACGCCCACCTCTTGAAGTGAGAATCTCAAGTAAACATTCACCAATTACTGCTCTGGGTGTATAAGCAGCCATTTGCTTATTATGCAACTTCCCAGCATCAGACAATTGACTGGGAGCACAAAGGGCACGGTCAATGTGATACCCACAGACCTGAAATGAAGGGCCTGACACAGAGGGCACAGAAAATGTGCGAGAAAGCACAGCAAAAACAGTACCAGGTCTCAAAAATGCTTGAATGTCTTCAAATGAGGCAATTTGTACAGATTGCAAGAACCTATAATTGCAATACCAAGACTTCACTTGTCCAATTAGAATTTCAGTAGAATCTCTGAGCCCAACCTCTTTCCCTACAGTGGATCGAATTTTAATCTGCACTGCACTTCTTAGACTTGAAAAATATGGAGATGGCATCTTACCCTTTTAAACAAAAAAAATTTTGCTTGAACCCGTCTATTACAGAGAACACAACTGTTACCACCATACGCAAAATACAATCTCATAATTTTTTCCAGCGCATCTAAACGTTAAATTATTATCGTGTAAATCCTCTTCCCCACAAACCTGTATTTACCAAAGAAACCGAGCAGATTATAATCATGTTAATCTCTAACAATACCATCACAAATATGCAGCTAAATTCCCCATGTAACCTCTGAGCTATCATAAATAAATATGATTATGAATGGTGTAGAAATCGTAATCCCATCGTCAGATCATCATTTTCAATTAAGCAGCTTAATAATCCCTATAACAACATGATTCAATCATATTAATGACTAATTAAAATACTATAAAAGAAGAAACCTTGGAATCTGATTCACAAACCAGTCAATTATATAAAACGAAGCTCCAGAAAGATATTAAAGATGTTAGGTAAGGAACACGAGGCTTTCTACTACCATTTTGCAGCCATTTCTACCTCTCCGCTTTTACGATCGCCTGAACGTTAACAAAATGACAAAATCAAGAAAATTCGTTAGAAAGCCCAAACATTGGGGATTTTTTTTGGAAACCCTAATTTGGCAGAAAGTGATACCTAAGTTAATTTAAAATAAATTCTAAGGATTGAGGTTTATTTTGGATTGATAGTCATTAAGAATGTAAAACAAAATTTTGGACTGGTTTAACACTGCTAATGGCTTGTTATTTACAACCCAAGTAGCGCCATTTTTATGATTCAATGAGGGGTAATTTGGTCATTTAAAAAAATGCCTAACCAACAGCTAGGACTCCTGCTCCGTTTTATCTTGGTGTTCAATCCCTAAAAAGTTGGAGGAGAGCTAAAGTAGCACAGAGAGGGTATATAAAGTACCCGCCAACTAAATTACATTTTAAAAAAATTTTGAGAAATTTTTTTTTAAAACAATTAATGTTTAAAACATTTAAATATTTTTACAAAAAAAAATTAAATATTACTTTTCAAGTAAAAAAATTACTAAATTTATTGTAATTGATTTTGGAGGATTACAAATTACATCATATGTTTACTTTATATTACTTTTAAATAAAAATTAAAGTGAAATACTCGCATTGTTTTAAAATATCTATAACTATTTATTAAATTATAATTTTATTTTTAAAAAATAAATATAAATAAAATTTAGTATAAAAAAATAATAAACAAATGATATATTTACCATGTCATTGAATCATAAATAATATTTTTTATTTAATTTTTAACTTATCAATAAAAATATAAAATTTAACAAAAAATATAAATTTTACACATGATTAAAATATATAATATATAATTTAAATTCAAATATAATAATCATAATATCAACACAAAATTAAAATATATAAAATATATTTATAATTCAAATATAATAAAAGCAAACCTATTATCTTAATTTAAAAATTATAAATTCAGACTTAGAAACTAAGGTACTTTGACTATTTTTTAAATTATATGGATATTTTTTATACTTAGATAAATGATTGGTTAAATAACTTATAGTACTAATAGAAAGATATGTAAGAGATTTACTATAATATTTATATTTAATTTTTTTTCTTGAGAATTTTTATTATTATTTAATTTAAAATGCTTCTAAACCCATAATTTCTTTCTTTTATTACTCATTTTGGGTGACTTTATAGTATTTTTCAGAAATATTTATTTTTATCAAACTATCATTATTTCTTTGAGTGGCAGCACATATACTATTAGTTGTAGTTTTTATATTATCTCCGTTACTTGACATTTATTTATGAAAAAAATAATTATTTCAAAGTATTAATTATACACATTTATTATATACATTAATTATATAATTTTATTTTATTTATTTCTCGCCGAAAAAATGTTACTGAAGTACATCGTCATCGAATTCTGGTCAACAGTAAATGGGGTCTAAAAGTTATAAATTATTTACTAAAATGAAGCTTATAAATAAAGGATCTCAAAAATATTAGTTTAGTCGAAAAAGAAAGTCATAAAATGAAAGAAAAACTTATTAGAAATGGCTGACAACATTAATTACCGTGGATACTTCGGATGACGTGTGGTACGTGCTCTAACTGTCGATGACAGTGAAATCGGTGTCAATACACTCGTTGAAAGATGGACTTTCAGATAATATGACGGTGACTGCATGATATGACAAAAGAATAACAGATTGAAAAAATCTATCTAATTTAAATAATAATTTATATTCTAAATTATTACTTAAATAATTAATTAATTTTAAATTAACAAATTCTAAATATATAAATTTTAATTTATTAAACTATCAATCATTAATTATACAAATTTATTATACACATTGAGTATATAAATTTTATTTAATTTAATTTTTGTCAAAAAAATATTACTGGAGTGCATCGTCGTTAAATTTCAGACAAAAATAAATGCGGTCTAAAATTTACAAATTATATATCAAAATAAAGTTTATAAATAGAGAATCTCAGAAATACCAGTTTGACTTGAAAAAAAAGTTGAAAATTAGATCGAAAGTAACTGACGGCGTTAACCACTATAGATGCTTTGGACGACGTATGACATGTACTCCGACCACTATAGATGCTTTGGACGACGTATGACATGTACTCCGACTACATATGATAGCAAAATTAATAGTGGTACACTCATTAAAAATAGGCTTTCAGATGATATAAGTTGTGATGATTGAAGATGACCAGAAAAATGATAGATCAGGAAAATAAAAAATCAAACATCTCTCTTCTCTATTATTTTCTATCTCTTCAGTTAATAACCTCTCTCCTTCAAAATAATAATTTAATAGAGTTTTTTTTTTTAATTTACTCTTTTGTACTATAGCAAAAATAATAAAAATAATTTTTTTTTGCCTTTTATTATAGTGCATTGAATAAAATTGTAGTATGAATAGTTTTGTTACTTTTTAATATAGCATGAATAGTATTTTTACTGTAATTTAAAAATAAATTTAAAAAAGATAAATTTGATATTTTACTGTTTTAATTTTAAATTTAAAAGGATAGATTTAATATTTTATGAATAATATTTTTTGCTTCAATTTTAAATGATAAGATAGATAATATTTGAAAGATAGAATTGCAATCTATGAACAACTATACTTGTATAAATTTTCTTATTATTTATTTAATCTTATATTTATTTTTTAATTTAATAGAATTAATCCTACATCTTATAAGAACTATTATCCATTGATATATTTTATATTACGAAATTAAATTTAGGTTCTGTATAACTTTTCTTAGAATATTCAAGTAATCATAAAGGCTTTAATGCAAAGACATCCTTTTCTTCTTCTTTTTTTAATTTGCTTCCATAGGCTAATAATTTATAAATATATATATATATATATATATTTTATTTTGGCTTGGTTTAAATCAACAAATATAATTTCACTACATTTTTTTTATTTATTTTTAATAATATATTTTTTTTCTTAAGTAAATAATGTCATGGACCGGATATATAACCCAGTCTTTAGATCCAATCAATAATTTTTTTAATTTAAAAATAAAAAATAAATAAAATTAATTTTTTTTATATTAATTCTCAATTGGCAGTCTTTTATTAATTGGGTTTATAGGTGAGATTATATATTTGGTCCATGTCATAGGCCGTAAAATTTTTATCGATTTTTAATATAATTATATATTTAGAAGTTAAACTTGAGACTCTGATTAAGTTAAAATAGTCGAGTACCAATTTATTTAAGTACTTAAATTTCCTTTTCTTTTAATATATATATATATTAAAAAAAAACTGCTATGTCCAAAAACTAGCATGATAAAAATACATCATCGCTAATTTTATTAGAATCACATGAACACAAACTAGCTAACAAATCATCAATTTCAGATTTTTGTAAATAATAGCTGTGCTCCATGTTGAGGTTGCACAGTCAAAAACTGCACAGGTGCATGAACATATGTAGGTGATAGCACAAAAGAAAATTTCCTAAGTATCATAGCAAGAGCAAGCTTGATCTCAACCATGGCAAAACTTTGTCCCACACAAATTTTGGGGCCTAAACCCCAAGGAAAGAACGAGGCCAAATGCTTGCGAGGTTCGCTAAATCTTTCAGGATTGAACTTATCAGCATCTTCTCCCCATATCTCAGGATCACGGTGGATAGCAATTATAACAAGTGCAAGTTGTGTATTGCTAGGAATCTCAATATCTCCAAGCTTAACATCTTTGCAAGTTTTTCTTGTCAGCGTTGTCACTGGAGTGTAAAGTCTAAGTGTTTCGTTTATTATCATGTTTATCTGTTAATTAGAACAAGACACGAACTTAGTACAATGCCTGAAAATTGAGTTCTGATGTTTGGAAAAAAAAATATGAACTTACAATTTTTAACTGGCTGAGATTGTCTGGAGTGGGACACTCATTGTCTTTGCAAACAAGAGTGGCTTCTTGTCTGGCCTTAGTTTGCCAATCTTGATGCATTGCTAAAAGGATAAGTGCCCAAGTCAAAGTATTAGCACTTGTTTCCTTTCCTGCAAAGTAAAAAGTCTTGCATTCATTTATAACTTCTTCTACCATTAACTTGTCCTCTTTACCATCACCAGTCTTATTGGGTGACATTAACAAACTAAGTAAATTTCTTGAGTCCTCTGCTTTTATTTTGTTACCCTCTATCAGCTTTTGTATTGAATCATAAATTTCCTGGTTTATTCTCTGCCTCTCTTTGTTCTTCTTAGTGGGCAAAAACCTGGATTAGAATTAATTATTTAACGTGTAATTAGGCCTTTTAATCTGTCTTATGGAAGTTAAATCATGAGTTGAGCTAATGTTAAATCACCTGAATCCTGGAATATAGACACTATTCTGAGACGCAAAGTAAAGGTGCATTTGCTGTTCTTGCAACTCAAAAATTTGTTTTCCCTCTTCAAAACTACTTCCAAAAATTGTTCTTGATATAATATCTGCTGAAAGATTATGAATTTCTTTGTGCACTTCCATCTCAAATTCACCTCTTCCTGATCTTTTTGCCTCCCATTTCTCCAACATTTTCATAGTACTAGCCACCATTTTTGGCACCCAACTCTAGCAGAAATGTGATATCAATTAGCTTCTAAAATTTTGCAATAAAATCTTGGTTCACATAAGGAAAAAGATTGGGCTACTCACCTTAACTTGTTCCATGTTTAGAGCCAAGTTACTGATCCTTCTATGAACCATCCATTTCTCACCTCTAAGCTCAGCCAGTCCCTCTCCCAAGAGCTGCTTGGACAAAGGGTCATTATCAAGCCTCTCATATAACCCACCCGTGTTCATAAGAACCTCTTTGGTCAAGCCTGGGTCTGCTATTGCGAGCCTTGGCTTGGACCCAAACCAGTATAAGTAGTTCTTCCCATATATGCTAGACCATGTATTATAAGCTGGAACAACTCTGTTGAGGATGCTATGTTCATATGATATTTTGGACTTTGCTTCTGCTGTTTTACGTTTCATCTCCGACAGATTACCGATGACCGGACGGTAATTGGGCCCTGATATACCTTGCTTTTGGAAGAGGAGTTGAATTTTGTAGGGAATCCATAGAGTTGAGTGTATAAATTTCGAGAGAATAGCTAAGATGATAGCAAGAACGAGATACAACATCATGGGATCTCAATAATGATGAAATTTTCTAAGTAATAATCAGTTTTCTAAAGGTTATTATTAATTAGCTTGGTGTGTTAATACAGGCTGAAAATTTATTTATTTGATGCGATGCTTTCTATAGATTATTTTGTCCCTACACAATAATTTATCAATTTGGAGTTGAGGATGATAGAATGTATAAGAAGGCTTTAGAGTATAAATTTAAAGAAGATAATATGTAAACTAATTAATATATGGAGTTTTGGACAAGAACAGGTATACATATAATCATTATATAAAAGGGACAAATTTGTTTTTCCAATATAATAAATGCTTACGTAATTTGAAGATGAAGAATTTCATTGGCAGCAAATAAAACAAGCATACCAGACAAAACCAGGCAAGTCATCATATATTTCAGACTTCTCTGAAGAGAATATGTGCACTGTATTGTGGAATTTGTGTCAAGAAACTAATTGGAGAAAGAAATTTTCATCTCAATCACGATCAACACTCCGTATTGTTAACTTTTTTTAATATAATTTTAGAGGTGTCAAGTTTAAAGGCTAGCAGTTAAAATCGAAAATTCATTTATATATCAAGATAAATACAGTGCACAAATTATCGAGAATTCAATTATATATGAACATAATGCAATTTCTTCCTGCTTTTTTATTTTATTTTAAAAGAAGCAGGAAGAAATTGCAATAATTTTTTTTTTGCCAATAAGAAATTGCAATTATTGAAACCTTATTAGCTAATTTGAAAAATAGCAGTAGGTATGCAATAATTCTATAAAGAAAAACCATAAGAATTAATTATATTTAGTGTGACAATTCAAGACGCTATATTTTGAAAATGATGTGTAATAATTAGTTCACATATGTTTAAAAATGCCAAAATTTGCTGGTATATTCAACGATTAAGATTCCCAAATATTTTACATACAAGCATTAGCAAACCAACCAGAAACAATATTATTTATTCGCTAAATACATCACTACTACTAATTTTCAAATTATAATTTTTTTTATTAAATTTTCAAATTATAGTTGGATAATGCTAAAGTACAGCCAACAGCAAAACAATCAAACAATCCAATTGCCACAACATTGATGAGATTTGAACTTTTGGACTATTTGGTTCTTAAGGAATCGGTATTGAAACCAAGTTTTCAACCTGAATTTCTTTCTGCTAAAGATGATTTGAGTAATTTTTAGTGGAACCCATATTATAGAATTTATAAAAGTTCAAGATATAGATGAGTAGCGCTAATAAGATTAGAAACTGAAGAACAATAACAGGTAGAAAAAGCTAGCATTGATATATACTTATGAGAAGGAAAGAGAGTATAAATGAAGTGCTTTTTTAAGTAATGGTACCGTAAAAGAAAACTGAATGTATTATCCGAAAAAATTACACTTCGATTGATTATAAGTCTAGTATGAGTGGAAAGGACTTTGATTAATTTAATAGCAAAAACTGCAAGGAAAGATCTCGTGTAAAAATCTAATGAGTCCGACCTTTTTTTCAATTCAGCGTATAGCGAAAATATTTATACATTAAATTGTCTTTTTTTTTATAGTAAAAAATGTCTGTTTACCATTGAAGTATAAAATGAGATGGCAAAGATTTTTTTTTTCTTAATCAGAAATCTCAAATTCAAACCATGTTATAAAGTATTTTTAAAATTTAAGAGGAAATATTTTACTCCTTTAATGAGTTTGTCAGGCACAAATCCAGATTATTATGTAGTCTTTGCCATAGGATATTGGAATCCAGATTACTCCTCGTGTAATTAATGAACAACAAAAGGAAGAAAAAGCCAATTCTCAGCAGAAGCAAAATTTTCATCAAAATTTTTTCTACACGAGGTTGTTGATTCATTAACATTTTATGGAGACTTTTATTTTTTTACGTTTTTTTAATTTAATCTTATAAATTGTAGATTGAGTCACTCATGCAGTCATACCTGCTTACTTCAATATATTATATTATAATTTATTTATAATGATAATGGTTTATATTAAATTAATTGTCAAGTATAGAATAAAAATAATTATGAAAAATATTTTAAAGATACATGTGATCAGTACCAGATTAATTATGAAAAAAAAACAAATAGCATAATCAGCAAGTCAAATAAGTATTCATACCAATTTAAATTTAAATATACGCACATAATTTATCTAAGCATGAAAAGAAATTGTCAATTTAAGGCTAAAAGAATAATAAAAAGCTTATCAAATTATCTAAGTGAAAGTAAATTTTCAATTTAAGAGTTAAAGACTCTTAAGTTTCTAAAAATACTTTATAGAGTTTGAATTTAAAATCTCCAATTAAAGAAAAAAAAAAATCTCTACCATCTCAGTTCACCCATCATCTTCAATTAGTAAATAAGGAAACAAGTGAATTTTATCACAATAGTTCATGTAAACTTAGTAAATATTACAATTACAAACAAAACAGCTGTATTCAGCTTGAAATTCTGCTAAAGATAATCTGTGCACCAAATTGGGGCGTCAAGGTAATAAAGAACATTGGAGCATGGACATATGTTGGTGACAATACGAACGAGAAATGTCTGACGATCATTACTAGGACAATTTTTGTTTCAACAATGGCTAAGTTTTGACCAACACAAATTCTGGGACCTAATCCAAATGGAAAAAATGAAGCTAAATGCTTTCGAGAGTCATTAAATCTGAAGGGGTTGAACTCATTAGCTTCTTCTCCCCATATATCAGGATCATGGTGAATAGCAACAAGTGGCAGATAGAATTGTGTGCCTGCAGGAATGTCAAGGCTTCCTAGTTTAATTCTTTTATATGCTTGTCTCGTTGTTGATACGGCTGGGGGGGTAAAGTCGAAGCGTTTCATTGATTATCAAATTCACCTGTTTGAACAATGCAAAGAATGAAACTTTGCAAAAATCACAAGTCTCCAACTTGGAAAAAATAAATTAAGCAGGAGTAATGAATGTAACTTACAATCTTAAGTTCATTCAAGTTTTCTGCAACTTGAAACCCATCATCCCTTTCTCCATATATTCGAAACACTTCTTCTCGTGCTTTGTCTTGCGATTCTTGATTTAATGCTAAAAGGAGAAGTGTCCAAGTCAAGAGATTAGCAGTGGTATCCTTTCCTGCAAAGTAGAAAGTCTTGCATTCATCTATAATTTCATCTGTTGTTAGTTTCTCTTCTTTCCCATCCTGATTTTTACAGGAAGACATTAGTAAACTAAGAAAATTTCTCGAATTCTCTTTTGTTTTGCTATTGTTCATTATCGATGTCTTTATAGATTCACGATTTTCGTTGTCAATCTCCACCTTTCTCTGTTTTTCTTGGTAGGTAAAAACCTGCACATTAATGAAGCACGAATTCATGACCTGAACCTTGGAATTCTAACAGAAAAATGAAGAAAAGAAACAAATCAGAACCTGAATCCTGGAATGTAGACACTTCTTATAGCCTGAAAGCTGTTCCTGTAATGCAAATATGCGCTTCCCTTCTTCAAAACTGCTTCCAAAAGCTGTTCTTGATATAACATCTACTGAAAGCTCATGAAGTTCTTTATTCACTTCAATTTCAAATGGATCTCTTCCTCCTCTTATTTCTTCCCACTTGTTCAGCATCTTCCTGGTGCTAGCCACAATTTCAGGCATCCAACCCTATTAAGAAGATTTTGGTCATCAAATTACTGGAAAATCCACATTAATTAGACTTGTAATGGATGACATTAATCCACATCCTATTAGACTTGTAATAGATGACATTACAAATAACATATGCAATTTTTATTGGTGTCAGACACAAAAAGATAAATTAATAAATTAATAAACAAGCACCACACCATAGCGCAATAAGTATAAACTTACAATCGATTTACTTAAATAAACTGAGAAATTTATAAAAACAAAAAAAATATTTTTTTTAAAAAATAACAATTATAAAAATACTGTATAAATAAAAAAATTTACAAAAATAATGTATAAAAGGTCATTTTTAATATTTTTTAATTGATATCTATGTATATCAAATAAATTTTTAGTATGTTGTAAAAATATAAATAAAATTTAAATTTTAAATAAAAAAATTATATTTCACATAATTTTCTCAAATAAATAAATAAGTAAATAATAAAAAAGGAGAAAATAAGGAAACTCGCCTTAACTCGCTCCATGTTAAAAGCCGAAGGGTCCATTTCTCACCATGAAGCCGAACAAGTCCTTCCCCAGATAGCACATTAGCTTGAGGGTTGTTTTCAGGCTTATCAAAAGCTCCATTACCAGTGTTCACGAGAACCTCATGGTTTTTGATAAAAATATATTAAAAAAAAAATTTTAAAAAAATTATTATATTTATAAAATATTTATTAAAATATTAAAATTTATAAAATATTTATTAAAATATTATATTTTTATTAGTTTATAAAGAATTTATAATATATTTATAATAAATTTATAATAAGTTTATAATAATTTTATAAATTTTATATAATATATAATAAATTTATTATAAATTTATAATATAATGATTAGAATATTTTTGATAAAAAAAAAAAAAAACGGAGGATTCCATTTCTTTTCTTAATCATAACCAGATTGGACATAGCTAGCCTGGGCCTCGACCCGAACCAGTAAAGGAAAGTCTTTCATAGACCCTTGACCAATGATAGTAATATGGGGCGACTCGATGAAGCAAATCATGGTTAAACAACGACGAATTTGGCTTTGAATGAGCCTCAGCGTATAGACGCCGCATCTCCGCTGAATTTCCGATTATCAGACCGTAATCAGGGCCATTGATGCCTTGCTTCTTGAAGTGATTTTGGATTTTCAGTGGGACCCATATGATTGAGTATATTAATTTTGGAACATAGATTACTAGTAATAACAGGATCAAAATCTGAAGCAGAACAGGAGAAAGAAGGAGCATTTTCTGGGAAAGAGAAAGAAAGAGAGAGAAAATGAGGGAAAGCAAAAAGTGATTTAGGCGGAAGATTGTTTTATATGGGAGATGTGGTTAATTTAATGTTATGAAAATGTAAGTTGCTAGATGCTAATATCTGTAGTCAATTCTTATGAATTTTATAATAAAATGGCGCACCATCATAAACACAATAACATGGGCTTCTTTTTTTTTTTTTTTTAATGTATAGAGCACTTTTTTTGACTTTTAGAAAAATTTAGGCTTATCCTGAATTTATTGATTTTTTAATTCAAATATTTATAATTTTTTTAATTTTTATGCAGGTGCAGGAGACCCATCATGTTATATTAGAGTTGTGAAATTACTGATATTGACTTTTTTTTAGATTAAAAATAACATCGTTTAAGATTATTTTAGAGAATTTAAATTTTTTAAGGTTATTATGGTATTTACCCATTCATCATGCTTTATATGCTGCCCTGAGTTCTGGAACACCTCAAATTTTCAAATGCTTGCCATTTTTTTATTTTTTTCTCAAATAAAATGGTAAGAAATTATATATTAAAAAATCTGTAAATTTATATTATATATATTTCTATCACTGTATGCCTTGAGTCCAGTTTAACATTCACGTTTTTTTTTTACCAGAGACATGTGGGTGCATTACATGTGTCTAAAATTTTAACTCATTGTCTTATTTTGTCTTGCCACAATTTAATAAATGTATATAATTATAGAGATTGAAATAATAATAATAATTAATAAGGCAAACTAATATTATACCCTACAAAAATAAACAATTATATATTTATAATCAATATCTTACATCAAATAAAATATTAGATATATACTTTCTATATTTATTTTTTAAAAATTTGTATAATTTTATGTGATATATTTTGATTTGAATTAAGAATTTACTAAACTCTAATTTATCTACCTTAATTAAATGATATCTCATATTTAGTTATATTTTTATAAATTTTTTAAAATATTTTAATGACTTAATCATTTCCAATGTATTGAATCTCCTTTCAATTTAAGGCCAATCAGGATTTTCAGTTTTCATTGATTAGATAATTTTTGAATTATAATCAAACAATTTTCAAATTAAATATAGACTTAATTTAGGATATGATTTTAAACTTTAAAATTACATGATCACATAAGCTAAATAAATTTATTTATTAGAGAAAAATTGGTATAATTTAGTTCAGAAAAATTAAAAGTCAATGAATTTTTTTTATTCTAAAATATTTTCGGTCTAAATATTTAAATTGGTATAAAAATCTATATAATCAATAAAGTATTATTTATTATTTAATATATGTCTTATTCGGTCAATATGCTTGTTGATATTTATATTAAAGGTCAAATATTTAAATAGATGCTTAAATTATAGTCTAAATAATAATTAAACACTTAATTTTTTTTAAACTATTTAAATACTTTTTTAAATTAAAATATTGCCAGATAAGTATAAATTTAATATTTATAATCTCAATCAAATAATACTTTTTTAACAAATATGAGATTTATTCTTTTTAGTTTTTATTGAATAAAAATTAATAAATTATTTCATTAATTTATATTAAAAAATTAATAATTTTTTTATTAATTTTTATTTTTATTTATGAAATTATTTTTATTTTTTATTAAAAAATTATTTTTTATTAATTAATAAATTAATAATTTTTTCTTTTTTATTTATTAATTTTTTTATTTATATTTTTTATTTCTTTTTGTGATGGTGCATATTTCATTAATTATTATTATTATTACTATTATTATTATTGTTATAATAATACCAAAATAATAGTAAAAATTTCATAATAGCAACACAAAATGATAATCATTATAGTAATACTAATATATAATACCGGCTTCAATACAAAATAAATCTAATTTAGTTACAATAAAATATGTCGTATTAAAATATTAATTTTTATTTAATAAAATTTAAAAAGACTAAGTCTTATATTTATTAAAAAGAGTATTATTTAATGGAGATTACAATTACTATTAAATTTATACTTATTTAATCATATTTTAATAAAAAAATTTAAATAAATTAAATATTTAATTACTATTTAAGTTATAGTTTAAATATTTATTTAAATTAAATATATTAAATTAAAATTTTTAATTTCTGAAATATTTTTATTTTATTTGGCTTTCTTGTCCGTCCCATTCAGGATGGTAAAGAATGAAATTTAATATTCCATTTAATCTTTAAACATTGCTCGTCCTTTTGAAAAAATAAATAAATAAACCTTCATTTTTTTGTCTCATCATTTAACACCTCTCCGTACATAATAAATTATGAAAATATGTTAAAGATGTGATTTGTACCAGATTAATTATGAAAAAAAAATCTGTACAAATAGCATAATAAGCAAGTCAAATAAGTATTAAATGTCTATACTGGCAGGATGTATCCTCACAAGTCATTACATAATAAAGAGAATCAGCGTTTTTACCATTATAAGTATAAATATACGCACATAATTAACCAAGTATTAAATGTAATATACTCACATAATTATCCAAGTATAATCTTTATCTCATCGAATAATTTATGTGTAATTTAATAGCTTCAAACATATATTATTTTGCCTAAATTTTAAGGTTGAATTTTAAATATTTACTTATTCCACACTTAGTTAATAAAAAAAATGCATCATCAAGTTGATCAAGTCATAGAACTTGTACACTAGGAAAATGAAAATTTTAACCAACTTTAATCAAATAAATGAAAATTTTAACCGTCTTTAATCAAATATGTGAAATAATAATTAATTAATATTATCAATAGAAATTTTATTAAAAAAATTAAAATAAAAAGTGAAAGTAACTCTTAAATATAAAGAGCCAAATTCAACCTCAGAATCCCAACTTGAAAGCTCAACAGGTCAATAATTCATATAAAATTTTCAAATACTTATAATAATAACACATCAATTATATATATATATATATATATATTTTAACTAGTGCTATGATGAAAATCTGGTGACAAGTGGGTGGATAATACAAGGAAAAAAGCTCAATTAGTTTTACTAATAATTATCTCAAACAATTTTCTATTAATAACTTGTAATTTACAAAAAAAAAATGACACTAATTCAACTTCTCTTTCAACAATAAAACTAATATTTGAAAACGAAAAATGAAATAAAGTTCAAAAATAATAAAAAAGAAATAATAAACCATTTGAGAAGAAAAAAAATAATAAAATGCTAAATAAATTTTTATTTAACCATTTTCAATGTTACAATGTGCCAATGATCAGCTATACAGTTAAACTAAAACATGCCCAAATTTACTAGTCTCGATTAATTAAGCACTCACCATATGCTAATTTGCTTTTAGAATAATACATGTTTAACCATAGCAAAATATATCGAGTAAATACACTATTTATATACCTCATATTCAGCGAGTAAATAAGGAAACAAGGGAATTTTATGCACAATCATTCATATTTAATTTACAGAAATGTAAACTAAGCAAACAATCATTCATATTTAATTTACAGAAACGTAAATTAAGTAAATATTATAATTTACAAACAAAACAAGAGTATTCAGCTTGAAATTCTGCGGAAGATAATCTGTGCACCAAACTGGGGCATTAAGGTAATAAAGAGCATTGGAGCATGAACATATGTAGGTGACAGTACGAAAGAGAAATGTCTGATTATCATGGCTAGGACGATTTTTGTTTCAACAATGGCTAAATTTTGACCAACACAGATTCTTGGACCTAACCCAAATGGTAAAAATGAAGCCAAGTGCTTTCGAGACTCATTAAATCTCAAGGGATTGAATTCATTAGCATCTTCTCCCCATATATCAGGATCACGGTGAATAGCGGTAATTGGCAGATAGAATTGCGTGCCAACAGGAATGTCAAGGCTCCCTAGCTTAACTCCTTTATATGTTTGCCTTGTTAATGCTACGGCTGGTGAATAAAGTCGAAGCGTTTCGTTGATTATCAAATTCACCTGTTAGAACAATGCAAAGAATGAAATTTTCAGAAGATTACAAGCTTCAAATTTGAAAAAGAAAAATTTGGGTGTTACTTACAATCTTAAGGCTATTCAAGTTTTCTGCAACTTGAATCCCATCATCCCCTTCTCCATATATTCGAAACACTTCTTCTCGTGCTTTGTCTTGCCATTCTTGATTTAATGCTAAAAGAAGAAGCGTCCAAGTCAAGAGATTAGCAGTGGTATCCTTTCCTGCAAAGTAGAAAGTCTTGCATTCATCTATAATTTCTTCTTCTCTTAATTTCTCTTCCTTTCCATCCTGATTTTTGCAGGGAGACATTAGTAAACCAAGTAAATTTCTCGAATTTTCTCTTGTTTTGCTATTGTTAATTATCAATGTCTTTATAGATCCACGAGTTTCCTTGTCTAGTCTCCACCTTTCTCTGTTCTTCTTGGTAGGTAGAAACCTGCACATTAATGAAGCATGGATTCACCTGAACCTTGGAATTCTGACAAATTAAAAAAAAAGAAACAAATCATAACCTGAACCCTGGAATGTAAACACTTCTTAAAGCCTGAGAGACAAGGTGCATTTGCTGTTCCTGTAATGCAAATATGCGCTTCCCTTCTTCAAAACTGCTTCCAAAAGCTGTTCTTGATATAACATCTGCTGAAAGCTCATGAAGTTCTTTATTCACTTCCATTTCAAATTCATCTCTTCCTCCTCTTATTTCTTCCCATTTCTTTAGCATCTTCTTGGTGCCAGCCACAATTTCAGGCACCCAGCCCTATCAAAAAAAATTCATTTGGTCATCAGATTAATGTGAAATCCACATTAATTAGACTTGCGACAGATGACATTTCAAAGGACTCGATGCAATTCCCATTGGCGTTAGACACAAAATAAATAAATAAGCAAACAAACAAACAAAAATTTTTATAGACAATAAACTCGTATAATTTTATAAATAAATAAAAAATTCAGGATAATTTCTTTCTAATATCAAAATTATAAATAATAATAAAAGATCCAAATGCCTAGAAAAATAAATAAACAACAACAACAACAACAAAGCCTTAATCTCAAGTCAATTGAGGTCGGCTATATGGATTCTTCTTTTTCATTCAATACGATTTAAGGTTATCTTTTCTAATAGATATAATATTATAAGATCATTTTGGATTATCTTTGACCAAGTCAGTTTAGGCCTACCTCTATCTCTCTTAGCTATATTTACTCTAACTTGTTCAGTTTTTCTAACAGGCGCATCACTGAGTCTTCGTTTCACATGGCCAAACCATTTCAATCTATGCTCTCTTTTCTTATCCTCAATAGGTACTACCCCCACTTTTTCTCTAATGCATTCATTGCGAATTCTATCCATCTTAGTATGACCACACATCCATTTTATCATTCTCATTTCCGCAACATGCATTTTACTCATGTGTTGTCCTTTTACTGTCCAACACTCACTACCTTACATCATCGCAGGCCGTATTACAGTACGGTAAAATTTTTCTTTTAATTTAATTGGCATCTTTCGATCACATAGAATTTCTATAGCACCCCTCCACTTCATCCAACCAGCTTTAATCCTATGATTTACATCTTCTTCACAACCCTCATCTTCTTGAAGAATAGAGCCAAGGTATCTAAAATAAGTACTATGAGGCACTGTTATTCCATCTAAAATAATTTTGCCTCTTTCTCTATTCTCGCTATTAAATCTACAATGCATATACCCAGTCTTAGTCATACTTAGCTTAAAACCTTTAAATTTCAAAGTGTTTTTTCATAACTCCAACTTTTGACTGACCCCTGCTTGAGTCTCATCTATTAATATAATATCATCTGCAAATATCATACACCAAGGGATGTCATACTGCATATGTCTTGTTAGCTCATCCATGACCAAGGCGAAAAGATAAGGGCTCAAAGCTGAACCTTGGTATAATCTAATAGAAACGAAAAAATTCTTAGTATCCCCTCCCATGGTGCGGACATTGGTGGTAGCTCCCTCATACATATCCTTCAAGACTTGGATATATCGTATAGATATTCTCATACGCTCTAGGACCCACCATAAAACTTTTTTAGGGACTCTATCATACTCCTTTTTCAAGTCAATAAAAACCATATGTAAGTCCTTCTTCATCTCTCTATACTTTTTCATCAAATCTCTTATAAGAAAAATAGCTTCCATAGTTGATCGACCAAGCATAAAGCCAAACTGATTTGAGAAGATACAAGTATTTAATCGCAAACGGTGTTCCACAACTCTTTCCCACAATTTTATAGTGTGGCTCATAAGCTTTATACCTCTATAATTTGAGTAATTCTGAATATCTCCTTTATTCTTAAAAATAGGCATCAAATTACTTTGTCTCCGTTCATTAGGCATTTTCTTTGTACTTAAGATCTTATTAAATAAAGATGTCAACCATGTAACTCCTGTATCTCTCAAACATTTTCAAACCTCAATAGGTATCGCATCTGGTCCACAGGCTTTATCAACTTTCATCATCTTCAAAGCTTCTTTAACTTCCGAAAATCTAATCCGTCTAGTGTATTTCACATTTTTCTCTGGCCTAAAGTCTAAACTTCAATGTTATCACTATGGTTACAAGTAAGAAGTTTCTCAAAATAGCTTCTCTATCGTTCCTTAATATCCTCTTCTTGAACCAAAACCTTATTTTCTTTATTTTTAATGCACTTAACTTGGTTTAAATCACGACATTTCTTTTCTCTTATCTTAGCCAATTGAATATATAAATAAAACAAATATATAATTGAATATAATTCAAGTTGGGCCTTGAGTTAGAGAAAAACCTTAACTCGCTCCATGTTAAAAGCCTGGTTGGCGACCCTTCTGTGAAGGGCCCATTTCTCACCATGAAGCCGAACAAGTCCTTCCCCAGATAGCACATTAGCTTGAGGGTTGTTTTCAGGCTTATCAAAAGCTCCATTACCAGTGTTAACAAGAACCTCTTTAATCTTGTCCATGTCGGATATAGCCAACCTAGGCCTCGACCCGAACCAATAAAGGAAAGTGTTCCCGAACATCCGTGACCAATCATGGTAAAATGGCTCCACTCGATGAAGCACATCATGGTTAAACGACGACGGAATTGCCTTAGACTGAGCCTTAGCATATAGTCACCGGATTTCGGTTGAATTTCCGACTATCAGACGGTAATTAGGGCCATTGATGCCTTGCTTTCTGAAGTGATTTTGAACTTTCAGTGGGACCCATATGATTGAGAACATTAATTTCGAAACATAGATTACTAGTAATAATAAGATCAATATCTGAAGCAGAAGAGGAGAAAGAACAAGCATTTTCTGGGAAAGAGAAAGAAAGGGAGAGCAAAATGAAGGAAAATAAGTGATTTAAGCCATAAGATTGATTTTTTTGTATGGGAGATTCGGTTAATGTTATGAAAATGCAAGTTGGTGGATGCTGACACCCTGCTTGCGAAACTTGAAGTCATGGATTACGTCAATTCTTATGAATTCGAAATAAAACAAAATGGCTCACAATACTTTAATAATTAAGGTGCGACTCTACATGTACTCCTTAGATTCACAATGCATTTTTCTTTTCTTTTTAGTCAGAGAAATAAATAGGGTCTATTTAATTAAAAGAAGCAATGAATTTTACATAATCTTTAATGTAAATATGAAAAAATATATAATCATATATATTATATCGTAAATATTATATATAGGCTATTTTCTCTTTTTTAATTAATTAAAATCTAATTTTTAAAGTTAAATTATAAGTATATATATTTATTTTAATAATATTTTATAAAATGTAAATTTAAATATATGAATATTAACTCGCGATACCACTTATTATTATTATTAAAACAATTATGCATTATATATATTTTCATGATATTTAGTTTGAAATTAAATTATTATTTTTATCATTTTATATGATAGGTGAAGTAGTATTTATTATGCTTTTCTTTCAGCTAATATGTTAATTGATAATTTTAACAAACTCTAATAAAGTAAATATTTTACTTTATGAGATATTTCTATTTTTATAAAAAAAAAATAGAAATGAAAAAAATAAAAAAAAACTCTCATCCTTAATAAAAATAAATAAATAAATATACAAAACGACATTTTTTTGTCCCATCATATCATCATATAAGAATCTTCTCCGTACCTAATAAATACTTATGTTGAAGTGTTTCAGACTGATTCACAATTTAAAAAAAAAAAAAAAGCTTGAAGCGATATGCATTGCATTTTTGCATGTTTAAAAAAAGCATAGAGTACACTGTTCAGACAATAATCAATAATTGGATTTTGATGTTCGTTATAATTAGCCATAGCTTATGCTTTTTTTACTTTCTATGATATATAATAAAAATAAAATAAAATTAATAATGACTTTTTTTGTTGTCAGAAATTAATAATGACTTACTAATAAAATAAAATAAAAGCAATAATAGAGTTCTTTCTTTTTCCTCATTTTTTTTGGCACTTCTCCAACAAAGCTTTTCTTTTCATGCACTGTTCGAACTTTTGTTTGCTCTATTTTTTGCATGTACGTAAAACTTCACGCATACAGTGTAAAAACACTCCTTTGGCGTGGAGAGTTTGGGCGGCTGAAATTTGAATCTCTTCAGTCTTCATGACAAATATTTTAAAAAATAATAAAAATAGAATGAGATATGGATTCAATTTTCATCCTAATCTTTATGTATGAAGACGATTTGGCGTTTATCCCTTATCGTACCTTCCTTTTATTACGTTGTGGACGACAATTCTGTTAACCATTTTCAAACTTGAAATGATAAAAGAAAAAGAAAATTATTCGTCCTTACAATACGATATGGATATTATTTATATATATATATATATAATAGGATAAATACATATTTTCCTGCATAACTCAAAATTAATTCCCTGACTCCCGTATTAGTAGTTTTAAAATATACTCACACAATATATAAATCAATTAATAAAAAATTATTATACCTTAATTAAATATGCCAAATTCAATTATTTGAATATGTAACTGGAATAAAATTTTACAAAGAGATTTATTTTTATTAACTAAATAGCCTTATCCAATTCAACTAAAAAAAATTAATTTGTATAAAAAAAAAAAATATTTTATAAAGTGAGGTTACAAACTAATCTATATTGCAAGAATTATTTTAAATATGCTCCATATCTGACTTAAACTCCAAATATCTATTTAAGAGAAAAAAAAGCTTATTATTACCTATCTCATTCTCTTGAGTATATTTATTATATAATTTTTTATAAATAGATTACAGACATTAACAAATAGCATTCGTATTTCTATATGGACGATATTTAATTGGAGAACTTCAACCTTTAAATATCAAAATTTCAAACGTACCAATTAAACTAATTTAACATATCGATAAAACAATATCATATGGCCACCTACTTGGTTTCTTTTAATATCTCTTATGACTGAGGCAGTACTATAACTACTAACATATTCCAAAAAGAAAAAAAAATTGAAAACATGGAAGTACCCCAATTCCAAAATTAAATGGCTGATGCAGAAATAGAGTCCACCTAGTAGATTGGACCCCACACGTTATGACACGCGGATTGTTCGCCAACTCACCGTATTGAATACTAAAACACGGTGCAACGCAAGGTCTGACCATGAGCTCCCCTCACATACGAAAGTCAGTTACTGTATTTGACCAGTGGACCCCATTACTGTGACTACAGAACTTTTTTCCCACCTACAGCTATCAACCAATTCAATTCATTAATTTAAGACTCCCAACCTCATCAAATTCATTTGTCATTTTCAACACACGAACATTGTCTGGGTTAATTTGGGACCAAACAATTCCTTCTTTTGTTTTTTTAAACATAAAACAATTCCTTTCTTAATCATTCCTTAACCCATTTTTTATTTTTTTTATTTAAATTTTTTCATGCAATTGCCGCAAAATTAGATGCACTTACCATCAAATTATATTTCAACCAACAATTTACAGTCTAATAATTACTAATGGCCATTGTTTTCACTTACATTTTGCTGTATTGCTGGTTTTGCTTGCTAGTAATTACACAAGTTCGCTGTACATGTGCTTTCCTTCCATACAAGTTTTTCTCACATTTTAATTAAACTTGCCTCTGAAAGAGGAGGGCAACTATGTGCCCAAACAGTTTACATATTATATATATATATATATATATGAGTAAAACTACAAAGATAATAAAGAAGTCTTTTTTCCGTTTATAAAACTACCCTACGGACCTTTCTCTGGCAGTTCCTGTTGAGGAACAAAAGGGTATATGTAAAAAACGAAATGAAAAGTGAGAAGGAGGAAGAGAGAGAGAGAGAGAGAGAACGAAGAGTTTCAACCTTTTCACCCGTGACAAAAATACCTGGGTGAAAGTAGTGAAGCTATCTCTAATGTGATGCTGACCCATTTGGTTTTTTCTCAGCTGCAGCATCCCATCTCTCTTCGAAGCTTCTCCCTCCTCCATATGGAGCAGAAGCAGCCGCAGCAGCGGCAGCGGCAGCGGAAGCTGCTGCTCCAACATTCAAGTTGCCACCGTAAGAATTTAGCAAAGCAGAGCCAGCACCAATGCCTAGCCCAAGAAGATCAAGTGTGGTTGGTTTGTTCCCGAATAAAGATGATGAACCCATCATAACCTCCCCGGAGGGGAGTCCTAGACCAAGCCCAGCTGCTACGGCATTTGTATCTGGCATCGCATCCCATTGATGGCTGTTGCTATCTTGACCCGAGGAAGACGATACTGGTAATCCCAAGCCCCGGAGAAAAGACGAGCTTGATGATGTTGCACCCATTTGTGCTGCTTTTTGAAGTAATGCAGTCGCTGACATGGCCGGTTGAGGAGACATAGTGTAGTGTCGATTGTCTTGGTCTGTGTAGAGGGAGGAGGCGGCGCTGGAGAGAGAGAGAGAAGAGTAAAGTGAGAGAGATGGAGGATCTATTGTTCTAGGTGTTGGTATTGTAGAGGAGCAATCTGAGTGAGTAAAAGCGCAAAGAAGATTGGAGAATGAGGCTGATGATGTGAGGGATGCTGCTCCTGCGGCTGAAGACGATGCAAATACACTGGCAAATACATTACTCGATGAGGTGGTAGAGCAGGTGCTTGTAGCTGAAGCAGTCAAGCATGCAGTTGCTGGTGTTGCCGCTGAAAGTCCAATTGCATTATTTTCTGCTAATTCTGTAACACAGAAGTGAGAAAGATAAGAAAAAAAGACCACAAAACTAAAGCAAAAGTAGAAAAGATTTAAACTTTTAAGAAGATAACGGACTAGTGACATAAATATAAAGAAAAGGATAAAAAAGAGTACTTTTTAGATAATAAAAGAGAGGTGCTAATTGTTATTGAAGTTCAAGAGCTTGAAACTCAAAAGGTTTTATTATTAGTGCAAGTAAAAACGAGAAGGGCAATAATGGCGTCCTTTCTCTCAAATCTCTATCCCCTTTATTTTTAGCTTTTCGATCTTTGAGCTTTTTACCCCGTGATTCAAAACAAAACTCCCACCACCCTTCAACAATAACCAAAACATTCGCAAATCAAGCACATTAGCTATCTTCTATGCCAAATATGCACGCGAGAAAGACAGCAACAAAAGACAAATCACTTATAAAAATAACCCGTAACATGTAGCAAAAAACTTTCCAACCAAAAGGAAAACAGTAATAAAAAAAAAAAACATGGGTCAATTTAACCTATACACCCAGGCAATGTATATATCTATATAAAGAAATACTAATTTACCTGAGCTTTGGACTGATAAACCAGGAGAAACCACAGTAGTGGATGGTGTATGAGGTGGAGGAGGTGGTGAAGCAACCACACTCTTCACATTTGTATTCCCTTCTTTACTCATAATCGTTAGGGTTTGTGCCCTCGCACTCTCCTCCGCCAACGCATCACAAAACGCCCTATGCGTTATGAAGCTATCTCTCCTGTCAGACCAAGAAAAAGATTAAAAATAAGCAACAAAAGAGACAGACCCAAAAAGAAATTATAAAGCGCAATCAGGGACGAAAAGGGTTTAGAACCTTGAGAACAAAGTGCCACAATCGCATTTATACTCTCTAGTTCCACAAGTTTTCATATGGGCTTTCCAATCAGATTGTACTGCATATTTCTTAGAACACCGCTCACACTTCCACTTCTTCTCCCCGTGCTTTCTACAAAAGTGCTTCTTGATACCGGTGAGGTCGCCTAAAGCTCTAGCTGGATTATGATGAACGCAAGATGTTTCTGGGCACACGTAGACTCGCTTGCGTGGCTCTTTACTTGTTCGCTGCTTGAGCTTCCATGGTAAGTTATGGC
Organism: Garcia nutans; assembly: GCA_947685225.1. Classification (NCBI taxonomy): domain Eukaryota; kingdom Viridiplantae; phylum Streptophyta; class Magnoliopsida; order Malpighiales; family Euphorbiaceae; genus Garcia; species Garcia nutans. The sequence goes on from CANTUV010000039.1 coordinate 57,678,419, forward strand.
CTCGTCGGTGAAGCTGGAGGTTCTGGTCTCGTTGGAAGCCCTTGTTACAGATCTCGCACACGAAACGATTTGTGGCTAATAGTGTCCTTGGCGACAACGCAATCACTTCAGCATCTGGATCTGAAATTAATATTATCACATAATTAAAAACAAAACAACAGAGATAATAGAAGTAAAAGATAGCAAAAGTGAAAAAAAAAAATCCAAGTCTTGAGATTTACCTGGCATTCCAGGGAGGTTTCTCTTCTTCTTTGGTGGCACCGGTTGATTACCGAAAGAAGATGCACTGGCGGCTTCTCCAGAAGCAGTAGAAACTGTCATCTGTGAGGAATTCTCAACCTCCACCAGCACCATGCTATTTCCTTCCAGCTCTCAAGACTAAGGCTTTAGAGTTTCGATTCAAAAGCTCAACAACCAAGAGAAATGGTGAACCCAACCAAAGTAGCTGCACCTTAGTATTCTAAATCAATGAATTATGGGGAACACAAAATACTAATCAACTACAATTAGAGTACGTATACAGGGATTTCTAATTGTTTCTCGGGAAAATTCAAAATTATATATCGTTCCAGAGGAAAAAACAAAAAGGGGAAGCTAGTTTTACAAAATTCTAGCAATGAAGCCAAGCGAAACACAAATTTAACTCAGTCGGCAACCGGAGCTTCGTGGTCCCAAAAGGCGGCTGCTCCGGTTCATACTCAGCTCTGTATAGAGAGAGAGTGAGATACACAGAGGCAATCGCATTCAATACAGACAAGAGGGAGGATTTGAATGAAGTGAAGAAAGTAATAAAAAAAAAAAAAAGAATTAAAGCGGCGCCATTTAACCATGGTTAAATTCTGAACCTACCATGGTAAGGGGGGCCATATGCCTGAGGCTACGAGTTACGATTCTCTTCTCCTGGCTGCTCAATAAAATCTGGCCGTCCACGTATCAACATAATTTTAATTGCTGACATTTGTCTGAAGAAGTCGGACTAGGCGGTGCGTGTCGTTTACCGGAGAAAAAAAAATTATACTCCATATTTTTTTTGAACAGAATTATAGTCCCAAATTTTTTAACCAACTCTTTGAAGCAGTAATTAAAAAGACCATAATGCCCTTGATTTGAGGATAGTTTACCAGCAAAAAGAAAGGGCAGGTTGAGGTTTTCGATAATAACGGAACGTCCGAGTAATGAGCAAAAAACTGAACCCAAAACTAAAAAATTTATTATTTATTACGGGAAATTTTTTGCATTACAATGTATAAATTAAAAAATTGTCCGTTGAAAAAGTAGGACAAACTTTGTTTCATAGTATAATTTTACTTTTTTGATGTGAAACATTGTAATCGGATGCATCATAATATAATCTATATTAATTTTTTAAAAAGTATTAACTAGGAATATCAATTATTAACATTGAAACGCATTCATTTCACATGCGTCTCAGTTTGGAGACATTATTTTGGCTTTTTTAAAATGGTTGAACACAACACAAAACGCCGTGGTTTATCGATATGCACCGAACAAGACAATTTTTGCGTACAGTTTTGTCCACGTCCCAGTGGCTTTCTTGTTATTTGCCTTCAAAAACTTGTCCATTTTTTGTTAGCTTCCTGAGTAGAGCTCACGGAACTATAATCGAGTCAATGAAGTCATCTAGTTGATAACTGCTGAAAAATATCACTCTATCTTCTACACCATTTATTTATTTATTATTATTTTTAATATAATAAGTTTGCTATATATTGGACCCTTCTACTCCTCGTCCCATGCATCATCACTTAAAATTTTTTTTTTAAAAGAAGGCATTTCCAATCATTACCACTCCAAATTTAAATATTATAAATGTTTTTTGAAAAATAAGTATAGTTGTAGAATTTAAATTCTTATTACACTGACTATTAGATGACTAGCTTAACATGAAAATCTATATTTTTTAAAAATTTGTTTCGATGATGAATTAAAAATATTAGCGTGATGTTTCAGTTTTTACATGTTAATTTAAAGTAGTGTTATAAATATAAAAGGATAATTTAATATATACATTTATTAGTAGGGAGTGAGACATTTCATGCTGCTCATTGTAACGAGGAGATGATCACGATAATAATAATAACAATAATAATAATAAATCCATTTAATCAGCTGAATTTGCTTAGCTGACCACCTATTATTACTCTTAATTGAGAGAGTAAAGATTCGATCTTCATAAAAATCGTATTTCGAAGGTCGAGCTTTTTAAAAAGAAAGAAAAAAAATTAATCTATTTTTTAAAAAAATGAAATATTATCACTGTAAATCAAAGATGAAATATTGAATATCAAAAATAAAAGCAGATGGGTAAGAATTCCGAATCTCATGATAATATTCTAATAGAATTTATAATAAAAATATATTAAAAATATAAAAAGTTAATAAGAATATTTTTGCATATCAACATGTTTGTCTTTTCGTATATTTAAAGTGACGAATCTAGAATTCAATATCAAGCCGGCCAGGGGCGAAGCTAGATTTTTGAATGAAGGGGGTAAAATAAAAATACTATATATATATTAAAAATAATATAAATTTAAAGAGGGGCAATATAATAAAAATATTATATATAAATATATATTAAAAATAATATAAATACCATATATAAATATATGTATATAAAAAAAATTTCAAAAAAGAAGGGGGGCAGCTGCCCCCCTTTGACAACAAGTACCCTCGCCATTGAAGCCGGCCAAATAGATTATTATCCAATATTTTTAGAAGTGATCATCTAAATTTACTGATATATATATATATATATTAATAAATGAAAATTTTATAATATAATTATTCTACTAATAACTTAATTATTCTCATAGATTAAATATTTATTAAAAAAATTTATAAATTAATAATTTATAATTTTAAAAAAATAATTATTATTTATTTTCTAATTTAAAAAAATAATTATTTATGTTTTAAGTTAATTTTGACTAATAATTATCACTATCAGTTTAAATAAAAAATTTATTATTACACTAATAAATTAGATGTGATAAAATTTCAATTTTAGTCATTCAAAACTAAATTAACTAGCGAAAATATATTTTAAGTTAAAAAAAATTAATTTTATATGATGTCTATAAGAATTGATCCAAAAAGAGAGAATTTAACCAGTGTTATAAAAAAAATTACTAATTTCAGTATTACTAAACTATTGTAATTGCTAACAAAATATATTATAATTGAATCTATGACAAAAAAAAAACATTACAATTGAGTCTAAAAGTTAATTTTTAGAGCTGCAATTTTAAAAAAAAATTATTAACTTACGAGGCTAAAGAATAAGAAACTAAAATAATAAAAAATAAAATTTCTTATTTTAATTAGAGATGATATTTTTTTTATTATTGTAAGATCATATGACTAAATAATTAGTATTGTTAAATTTTTTTTTAATAATCATATGACTAAATATTTAAAATTATTATATTTTTTATACTCAATCACATAAATTAAATATACTCTTTAGAATTTGAGGGCCAAACCAATTTACTTTAAATAAAATTAATATATATATATAATATTATAAAAAAATAATATATTTAGGGGGCCAATACCTCCTCACACTACACACGTAGCTCCGTATCTGTTTATATAATAATATTATCTATATATACATAAATATAGAGGAAAATATAAAATTTTTTATATTTAAAAGTAAAAAATAATTAAAATTTTAAAATAGTTTTAAAAAATAATAAATTATTAATGGCGCGTTTGAATAATTATTAAAAAATTTGATTATTAAAATAATATTTTATTGATATATTAAAATTTAATTTTATTAAAAAAGTATGAATAATATCAAAATTATTATTATAATATATTTTTTTATTTTATCGTATTTTAAAATATGAATATAATTATTTTTTGACACTAAATTTCTTAATAAAATATTTTTTTTATTCTTTATATATAAAATTTTTATCAATTAATTGATAAAATTTAATGAGTTCAATAGTTTATTTTATATGAATAATTTATAAATAAATATAATATTATTGATAAAAAATAATTATATAATCAATATTTTTTGAAATTTTAACGAAACCAAATGCATTATAATTTGAAATGAGGAAATAAAAAGAAAAAAATTATAAATGTGTTAGTGTTTCATGATTATTATTTTGAGTGGTCAATATATTTAAATGCGTTAATCATTAATAGTTAATAAATAGGCAGTCTAATAATTAATTAAACAGTTACTACTCACTAATGAAAAAAGTACTTCAACCTGGTAACCGCACTTTTTAAAAAGGTGCAGTTAATTTTTTGGATAATTATACCTTCGTGTGCAAGCAAGCAAGAAAAGCAGTGTAGCAGAGAGACGAGGACACAAACTCCGCCGAGTTCAAAATTCAGTGGCAATTGTGTAAAAAAAGTAAACCTATTTAGGGCAATATCGAGGTATTAAATAGTATTTAATTATCAATTTTTTTAATATATTAAACCAAAACAGTGAATTCCAAATATTTAAAAATCTGTCCTTAAAATATATTATTAAATAATTTAGTAATAAATATATATCCGTAATAATTTTTAATTAATTAAAATTTTAATTATATTTAAAAAACATATTATATTAATAAAATTAAAATTATTAAAATCATATAAATAGAGAAAAATTTAAATTATTTATATATAAAAAATCATAAAAATATGATTTTATTGTTAAGGTGGTACATAAAACTGGCTCTTAAAGCATGTCATTGGCTCTTAAAATTTGATTAAGAATAAATTCAATTGATTCGGTTGTAATTTAATTAATTAAATTGATTATATCTATTTAAATTAATTAAATTAATTAATTTAAATTTATATATTTATTAATAAATTTAACTGAATTTAATAAAATTGAATTAATTAGATGGACTAATTTATAATAGTTAATTTTTAAAAATATATATTTTTTGATAGATGAATAGTAAGAGGATTGACTGATGTTAGGCTAATGTGTATTCCGAAATTTGATTCTATACTTTGCTGTTCATCGTGCTTAGCACTGTTCTCATTACAAAACTCCAAAGATTGATCATTGATGAGCAATCATTTTCTAAAGAAAGCCAGATGCATTTTTATGAAACTAGAATTGGCCGTATTTTATAATTGCTTTTACACTTTTAAAAAGGTAATTCACTTTTTGTTTGTTTTTTTTATGAAGAGGATTATCATTAGCTTACACGTACACAAAGCACGAAGGGGCCAATCGTTCATTGTTTTCAATTTTAAAATGATTAGCTGATTTCTGAAGGCAAGGGTTTTTTCGACTTTTTAATAGCTTAGCAATTTGCCTATTAAGCCACAGTGGCCTCCACCAACTTCAATTTGAGTTTTTGACAATATATATATATATAATTATAAATATTTTTAAATTTATTATATTTATAAAATATTTATAAAAATATCAAAATTTATAAAATATTTATTAAAATATTAAATTTTCATTTATTTATAAAGAGTTTACAATGAGTTTATAATAAATTTAACATAAATTTATAAATTTTATATAATTTATTATGAGTTTATAATAAAATAATTAAAATATTTTTAATAAAAAAATAAATTTCTTTAAAAATAAAATAAAAGGCGTAAGTTTTTCCTTCAATTTTGCCACTTGACTTGTGCAGGTGTAGCTTTCATGGCCCACAATAGTTTTGCTTTTTCTTTACTCCTTTTTTTTTTCTTTTTAATTATTAATATTTTTTAATCAATTATTCTAAGTATTAATTTGATTATAGTTAATCTAATAAATAATAGCCAAACATGCCAAAAGTATAAAACATTTATCAGTTTTTAAAGATTTTATCCTTTTATAATACAATCAAAGGTGCCAAACTTTGTAAACAATCAAATTTTTTTTGAACACTAAATTAATAGGCTCATTTTTTATTTTATAAATATTAAAAAAATTAATTATTTTTATTAAAATTATAAATATATATATTTTTATAAATTATTATTTAAATATTAAATATATTTAATAAGTAATTAAATAAAAATAATAAAAATTTAACATGCTCACTAACTTATTAAAATAGTAAATAAATTATAATTTAAAATGGATAAAAAAAATGAGCCTGTTAATTTAAGACAAAGCCTATTTACGTATCATTAAATGCATATTTAATTTAGAATCAATTTTTTCTCCAATATTAAAAAATTTAATTAGATTTACTTTTTTATAAAATAGGATTTTAAACTTTATTTTCACTAATTTTGATTTATCAACTTAACTATATTTAGTATTTTATTTATATATATATATATATAAATGGAATTATTTATATTTCTAATTTGTAAAATAAAAAATGTCAAAATAATAAGCTTAGTTGATATTTAGTTAATTTTATTATTGTTATTATGTTGGTATAATAATACTTATCTTAATATTGGTGTTGACCCATAACAAGCAATGATGGCATTGAAGTTTATCTTCATAGAATGAAATGATGATTGAGAGATGGAGGAGAAAACAAGAAATCTATAATAAGGGGAGAAGCATGGATTGTAAAACAGCAATCAATAGGCTAAGTGTTCAAAATTGGCTTGATTATGTTCACAGAAAGGCCATTGGACGTGTGAAGGAAAACGACTTGGCATTAGAACATATGCCTTATAAAAAGTAGGATAAAAGGCCAAGTTGATGTGTCTAAAATTATATATAATATACCTTTTTTTTTAAATGTCTTACGCAATCTATCAACCATGCCACAGTGGATATTCCAGGAGATTTCTTTTGGGTTCAGCGAATTTTTTTATTTTTATTTTTTAAAGAAACTGAATTGTTAAGCTACGGCTGGAATTGGAATGAATCTTCTTATTTTTCACTAAAAATTCTTATTTTTTTGTAAATCATTATTTCTAAGTCAGTCTAAATAAAATTATAAAAACAATAAAACTCTCTCTTTTATCAAATTTTAACACATTTACAAATTTAAAACATAAAATTAAGATATTTAATTAAATTAAAATAGTCTATTATCAACTGATTTATATTTCCGATTTATTATTTATATCTCTCGTAAAATGCCCATTTATAATACAGTACATAGACGACTTGCAAAGAGTCCTACTAATGAGGGCAACTCCACTGCAAAGGGTGGAGCCAGGGAAGCCACTGCTCCTCTCTTATAATTTTCATGGACCACACACGGAAGTCTTAACCCCTCCCTCCATTGACTCTCTAAACCAACAATAATATACAGTATCAAATTGTGTTCCAACCAGGGGTAAGTATGATTCAAAACAATTCGAAAATAAAAATATTCAAAAACGAACAAAATATTAGAGATTTTTAAAATGTTAATTTGAAATTATTTCAAAATTAAAAATTTTTCACTATAAGTTTTTAGAGAAATTTGATTCGAAATTTTAGATACTCAGGGATTTAACTCTACTTTTAAATGTTTTAATTAAAATTAACTAAAATTATCATATAATAAAATAATTCAAAATATACATAATAAAATCATTATAAATATTTAGCATTCAATATTCATAATATATAATGTAATAGAAATGACAAAGTAAATATATTATATAATATAATATAAAAAATAATTCTAATAGATCTTATAAAATTTTAATAATTTATCGTACTTATATCTAAATTAATATTTATATTATTTATATTATTCTTTAATACATTCATAATTTATTTATTTCCATAATCACTAGTATTATTAACTATTATTAATATTTATATATATCATTTTTATTGACAACTATTATTATTATAAAGAATTATTTAGTATTAATTATTTATATATTTTATTTATATAAACATATTGAATGTCAATTTAATTTAAAATATTTAGTTAATAATTTATTAATACTTAAAATTTTTAAATTTAATTTCTATTTTATTAATTTAAAATATTGTAAAATATATAAATGATTAGCTAATAAATTAAAAAATAAATATAATTAATTAATTTAAAATATTTAGTTAATAATTTATTAATACTTAAAGTTTTTAAATTTAATTTATATTTTATTAATTTAAAAATATTATAAAATACATAAATGATTAGCTAATAAATTAAAAAATAAATATAACTATTAATTATATTTATATTTACTTTATTTTTTAGTTAAAAAAGAAAATTACAACAATTTATTTATATATAATATTAAATGTTAAGTAATAAATTAATATAATAAAATATAATTTTATATTATGAATAATAAATTTATTTGTATTTCAATTATTCGGCTTGAATATATGCTAATCTAACCACTAAATATTATAAAAATTTGTACAATTTAATTGTAAGAGAGTCAAAAGTTAATAAATTTTTTTTGTTCAAAATATTTTCAGTCGGAATATTTGAATCGATTTAAAAATTTTCAAAATCTATGCCAAGTCCTAGTTCCAACTAATTCAATTTAAAGGGAATTTAACAAATCAAAATAGAGAAAAGTACAAACCAAAAATAAAAATAAATCATCATGTAAAAATTACAGTTGGGACTTATGAGAAGCACAGAACAAAAATAATGCGAAAAAAGAAAATTGAGTGACAGGTACCCAAAGTAATGATGACCAATTTGATTATCTTTTGATGCCCCCTTTTTTATTATATATGTGTGTTGTTCCTTTTGCTGATTCGAGTAGGCACCTCGAATCTTGATGGGCATTTTCTTTCCCTCGATCCATCTCCATGTGCTTTTTCCCTTTACAAAAAGGGGTATAATTCATTTCCATAAGAGCCAACCTTACTATTCTGATACAATGTAAGATTGTGGGGCCAGAAGCTGCATAGCAGTGCATGAGTCAATTTTAACTGTTTTGAGCAGATGTACAAAATCACTAGGTAAAAAAGAAGGAATTCCAATGTGATATGTCTCTCGACCAAGTAGGAAGGGCAATTCCAGAAGCTAAAGAGACCATAGGATGCCAGGATAAATATTTAGAGCAGCGAAATGTAATGATTCTGAGTATGTTCCATCATTTTCACATTACTTTGCCTGGGCACCCCCACTAAAGCTGTACAGCGACATGAGCCTGACTACGTGTAGAAAGTTGGAAACAGTTTGTGCAACTATCTCATCTTTTAGAATATAAAAACTTTTTTTATATGAATAAAAATACATCTGCAAGTGCAAAGCCAAGTGAACTTGAAGGAAGGTAACAAGCAACAACTATGCGAGGTTTGCATGTGTTGAAAATCTCACCCCATGCATATCAATTGGCATGTGCTGATTGTGTAACATTCAGGAACCTAAATACACCACTTGTCTTCTCCAAGAGAGAAGCATCTGTTCCATATCTCAATATAAGAGCTCAGGCGCTCAATGTCCCAATAGAGCAACGGAAAAATCATCAAAACAAGAAACATGGACCAGAGACAAATCTAACACCACCCATGCACAATAGTTTTTGTTTTTCATAAAAGAAACAAAAAGAAAAAAGAAAGAAAGAAAAGAATTGCATTTCCAACTTGTGTTAAGTATATTCAACTAACGATCCAAAAAAAATCAGTGAAAGCATACAAGCAAACAGATACACATACAAATTTCAGTTATTAATATTGCTTGATAATGATATTGAAGGATAAATGCATTGAAAACTGCAAAAAACGCAAGTGAATGAAGAAATCAACTGCATTGTTCCTAGCCACAAATTAGGTCATCTAGTCACTGCAAACCATTCATTAAATACAACTACTTTGACAGAATATGCAAGTAGAGTGACCTATGCTTACGATTCCACAGTGACAAGTAGACAGGTGCATATACAATAAAGCAGTCAAAACAGAAGGGCATTTATAAGGCACAATCATATAGGGTAAATACAATGAAGGTTTTTTGGTTTACCTAAGCACGAGTCAGGACAATTTTTTTTTGGAAAATTACATTACTGTCCTATTGATCAATAAAATGCTCATAAAGTCAAAAAAATGTTACAAGGACATTTTGGGAAATATGGCAAACATTACTGTGATACTGTTACTGTTTTGGATATAAATTGTTTGTAAAGATATTGCATACAAACTAAACATTTAAAATTGAGCACCACCACAGCTGGAAAGATTGATTAAAAATATTCTCTAATGATGCTACTGTTGTAGTGCTCTTTTTTAAATGAATGAATGTGTATATGAAGTATCAAAGGAAAGCTATGAGATTAAATTAAGAAACTACATTATCTTATTTTTGTGGATGAGTATGATGACCTTGTAACACTAGACAACTACATTATCTTCTTTTTGTGAACGAGTATGATAATCCTCTAACACTGGACACAATTTGACTGCTAATTTGGAATATTTCTCTTTTCAGTTTCTATTTTAGAAAAAGAGAAGAGTCAGTAGGCAGAAACAATTACACTTGATGGACAAAAGAGTCCCCTCTTTTTGGGCTAGAATTACTGATCTTACCTCATCTCACAAGTAGGATTTCTTCCAGTGAGCCTTTGTCCTCCAGATCTCAATTTCTTTCTGCAAATAATCTTGTGCTGCATCAGTACTGATGCAGAGCAAAAAACAAGTAGCAGCATATAAGTTAACAAAATTAATGTACCTGAAAAAAGGGAGTGTGGAAACTGATTGTGTATATGGAGACTGCTTGATCCTATGACACAGCATATGCTGCTAATCTTTGGATCTGACAATTACTCATTCAATTTCAGAAGATTAGCCGCAACAGTGAAAAGAAGCAGAATATATAGATTCAGCAAGTATATTTTGGCTTCTCAACTTGCAGTTGACAACTCAAAAGAAAGATACCAACACAAGGAACCATAAACATTTCTGAATGCTGCATAAGTAGATGTTTTCATTCTTCATTTTTCCTTATTATGTAGCCATGGGTAGATGCATCTTCTTTCTTCAAAAAATATGGGGTATTCTATACTGAGAAGCCACTTGAAATGCTGATCTAATGCTTCATACCATTTATCACTTCCATGTTCTGCATAAAATCGATCCCCACTTGTGATATCTGATATCTAAAAATATGGTTAAAGAAGCAGACACTTAAATTTTCTGGCATTCCCTGTAACACATCAGCACAAAATAATATGCAACAAGACATTTGCTACATATGTTGCCAGAGTCTGTAGTGAGGATTGGCCGGAGTTTCAGTGCCCAGTGAAAGTCTGTACAATGTAGCATCCATTTATCTCATTCTTATCTGCAATATATATATATATATATATATGTATATGTATGTATGTATAATATTTGTGCGACATATATATATGTATGTGTGTGTATGTATGCATGTATAATATTTGTGCGACAGTTGTTATTATTCCTGATATAACACTAAAAATATGGCCCAAGCTATAAGGAAAGAATCATTGAGAAGTATTAAGTGGAATGTCAAAATTTAGCAAATCACAATTAAGTAAAAAAAGTTTGGAATAATTAAACAACTAGAAGAAAATCTCAAATTTTTAGAACATAGGCATCAATAAAGAGAGGAATAATGTTTGATCATCATTACAAAATGAAAATCTCATCTATGAAGAACGAGAAATTCAAGCCAATGGATGACATGAGTTACAGCAACCTTAAAATATTTTACAACCACCATTACAATTGTGCTAATTCAAATTGCTCCTACATCTGATATCTGAGTTTCACCATAGATGCCTGAAATAGAAAGAAAATAAATTAGATAACAATTTTGCTTTTTCTTATAAATAACAATTTTCTTTTGCTTGTAGATAATACCCTACCATAAGGACATGAAGTAGGATTCCAATTTTGATTTTGAGGTGCCACCACCACCAGAGTTTTTAAATGACTATTACTATCACAATGTCAATGCTTCCAGAGAGATAACATCAACCATGCACAGCTCCAGCCTCATTTAACTCACTAGAAAATTGGCATATAGTAATATTACAAATAAATTAAGTCAATCAAATAGTCTAATTTATAATTCCCATCTTGCTTGAGTATCAGAAAATTGTAAAGCAAATATCAATGAGTTTGAAAGCTCCAAAGACAATTGAAGTATAAAATCTAGAATATGAAATTCTGGTAGGACATACACAAATGGAATTTGTATTTGTACAAAAAGAAAATTAGTTTGATTTCTTTGACCCTGAAAAGTATGTTTGTTTGGCTCCAATTTTGTGTAATCTCAATAAATCTTGTGCAGGCAAGCCCTGCAGTGATAATACTGGGTATAGGATTCAGAGTTATAGTTAACAAATTCAGCTTACAACACTCAACAAAAATAAAGAAACAAAGTTTAGCCACGGATCAGATAAGGAAAAGGATTATGAAAGTTGAAAAGAGTTTCTGAGAATATAAACAAAAGGGGAAAAAGAAGAAAGAGAAACTCCTCAAGGGCAAGGGAATCGAAAGAGAGAAAAAACATGGTTCTGCCATTAATACTAATGAGATCGATTCCTTATTGACATCCAATCACACCAGTTTCTAAGAAGAAAGAGGTTTTTATTCACAGCCCAAATCCATACTACTCCAACATTCAGCAACTTAGCTTCATGAATAAATGGACAGATGAACAGAAACTTAGCTTCAAGTAATTTCCAGATAAATGGAAACTTAGCTTCCCAAATGGCAGCAAAATTCAAGGATATGGTCTAATCAACTACTAGGTCCTCATAATATACATAAAAGTTAGCCTTTCTTTTTCCCCTTAACTAAATTAGCTTAATAGGTAAAACTCTTGAAACCTCAATCCTTGATGGACCCCTGGGGATGATGACCTGATATTAAAAATCATGGTAGCCACCCTTCCAAGTTCCATCACTGACTAGGAAGAACTGAAATTCTAATTTTATTTGATGATCATCAAAAAGATGAATATTAGAAGCAGCCACGTAATTACAAGTTGATACAATCTTAGTGCATGCATAATGGTGAGAGCTCAAGAAGTGTCTAAGATTTATTGCCACCATTACTATTATAGCCTCCTCCAATAGCATGGCTAAATTTTAATCTGTAAAAATATTTTACTTCTCCCTTAAGATCCACTTATTAGCTCCAAGAGGGGAAACAAAGCTAACGGAAAATAATCTTAAAAAATGCAGATTGGCTATTCACATAATCTATTAAGAAAGCTTGCATCTGGAAGATAGCCAATTTCCATTCAAGAGAAAACTCAACGTTTGAACTGATAAAAGACTTATAATTGTTTTCACCAGCCATTATCAACATAACAACAATGGAATTGGGATATATAATGGTTTCACCAGCCAAACAAGAAAAGATAGATTCTAAGAAACGATGTAATTTTAATATGTAGATTCTAAGAAAAATGTAGTTTTAATATGTATAGAGTAATTGGACAAATCCTAAAACAGATATAAATAGCAAATAAATAAAAACAACATAAAATCTGCTACGATTTCTAGAAGTGCAGTTGAGCCCCAATCAAGAGAACAAAAAAAAAGCATAAGTATTACCTCTTGCATAACTCGGTTCCATATCGCGAACTATTGTAGCAAATGAACCACAACAGCACAATCACTAAAGTATCTGTTAAGAGTTTAGGAACTCAAAACCGCAATTCATATAGAAAAAACAAACAAACAAATAAATAAAACCCTAAAATCCATACATCATTTTCACAGAACTCCATAACACTCTTCAAAATTTCCTTTCCCTGAGAAATAAAATAGTGCAAACAAGTAAAATGCAAAATTCCAATCCAATAATTAAATAAAATAAGAAAAAAAAAGGATACTGAAAAGACAACGCTCCCACCAATCCAACATGTAAAGACCAAAAGTGACATTATGGAGATAAATCTTGCGCTGAATGTAGTTCATCGTTGCTTTTTGAATCTACGAGCAATAGATGATATATAAACAGTTCAAATAGAGCTAAGAAAAAGTTGAAAAAGGATCTAATCAAGAAATTATTAGTGATTGGAGTTAATAATTTACATAGTTGACTTGGACAGAGCAGACCAGTGGCGAGTCTCTGAGGAAGACGAAGTGGAGTTTCTTCAATAAATCGATGATCTAAAAATTCTCTTCTGATTTTTTAAGGATCGAAATCGGAATAAATTACACCGTTTGTTATTTTTTTTAAATAACTATTTTATAATTTTTAATTTAATTTTTAAATATTATATAAATAGTATTTTTGAAATTAAATATTAAAAATAAAAATTTTAGTGAAATTTAAAAATAAAAAGATTGTTATTTTTCAAAAATAAAAATAAAAAGATTGTTAAAAAAATTGTGTGTGGACTATGATATAATTCAACAGTCATCTTAACTATTATATATGATATAGTTTAACATTTTTTAATTTTTTTCATGGGCATAATACATTTATATATTCATAAATTTGAACAAATCAATTAATTTCATTGAAATTTAAAAATTAAATTACTAGTATAAAATAATAAATATTAATGTTAATTTTACTTATACCATTCAAATCAGTATGAAATTGCCATTTTAATTCTCTTTTAGGTTAGAATAATCAAAATTTTAAATTAAAATATAGTTAAAAATAAAATAAGATATAATTATAAAAAATTATGAAATTCAGGATAATATTATCCATGGCCCCATTTTTATTTTTATTTTTGGGCTTAAACTTAAATACATGTCTCTATTTCATTTGCTGAAAAGAAAACGTAAAACGTCAAAATAGAACCGTCCGCACCGAACACAAACAACATTAAAGTGATAACGTGTATAAAATTGATTTGCTGTAAGGAAAACGCAATTGAGAACGTTTCTGTGCGGTGAAACAAATCAACTCGCAGTCACAGTAAGTCACGGAAACTGGACCGGCAGCCAGAGGAAGCCGCGAATTCGCCTAGAATAAAATTTTAAAAAAGGGGGTTTTAGGGTTTCGACGGAGTTGGAGAAGGAACAAAGTGTAAACTAATAGCGCCATGGAGAGTGCCTTCGCAAGCGCCTCTGCAATCATGGACCAGAGACAAAAGATCGAACAATACAAGCACATTCTTGCTTCAGTCATCTCGTCAAACGACATCGTTCAAACCAAGAAGTTTATCGATCATAGTACCTTTCTTTCGTGCTCATTTTCTATTCATATAGATTTCTTTTTCAATTACGCTTCTTTTGGAGCTGATAGTGAGATGAAATGACATGTAGTGTTATCGGACGATGTACCATTGGTGGTTTCGAGACAGCTATTGCAAACTTTTGCACAGGAATTGGGGAGATTGGAACCGGAGACGCAAAAGGAGATTGCCCATTATACCCTTGCTCAGATTCAGCCTCGGGTTGTTTCTTTCGAAGAACAGGTTTGCTTTAATTATAGACATCATCCACCAATAGCTTCTTTACCTGTTTTATCTTTTGAATTGATTCTGTATGCCACCTTGTGTGCCATAATGGTTTTTCCCAAGTTTATATTTTGTATTTTCATTGGTGTTTTGGGTTTGATGGTATATGAGTTTGGCAGTTCATTAGTTGATATCACTTTTATTGGGTTAATTTCTCAATCTTTTTACTGATAAAGAATTGTTCATTTTTACCAATTGTAGGTTTTAATACTTAGAGAGAAACTAGCTGAGCTTTATGAGTCCGAACATCAGTGGTCAAAAGCAGCTCAGATGCTCAGTGGCATTGATCTAGACTCTGGAATGAGGTCTGGGAGTAAGATTCTTTTATATTTTGTTATGGAATGGAAGTGGTACAATTTCTCTTTTATGAATGATGCTTATTTGACAAAACATATTTTTGTCTTTATCAGGGTTATTGATGATACATTTAGGTTATCAAAGTGTGTCCAAATTGCTCGCTTATATCTTGAGGTATTGACTTTGTTTGTCATCCAATATAACTTATATGTGTAAAAGCATTCTTTTTGCTCTTGGGTTTGATTCTGGATGGATATTGTTTAATATATAATTTGATGAATTACTGAATGCTGAAACACTGTAATACTCTAAAGCTGTGATCACTGTAATAAAAGTGAAGCTATATTCAAATCCAAAATATTGGTGAAATTCAGGTGGAAGTCTTTTGTTGGTTGCGTGTAGGATGGATCATTTTGCCTAGACATTAGTGTTAATCTGGGCTGAGATGTTCTATGTGTTATCCTAGCTGTTAAGACTGAAGTCATTTTAAATTGTTATAGAACACTGGCCACCTTGTAACCAAAAATCTAATTGATCATCTATTATACTAAAATTAGAACAGGAGCATTGATTTTGTATGTTAGGATTTATTCAGAGCTGGAATTGGTTCTTTAGATTTCAACACACCCATAATGCAAGGGTGAGGAAGTTAATCTCTCTTGTGGGTCTTAAACTTGTCTCAATTGCGACACAATTTCTTTGCTTGCTTATTTATTGCAGGATGATGATGCTGTCAATGCAGAAGCTTTCATCAACAAAGCATCATTTTTGGTTAGCAACAGCCAGCATGAAGTATTGAACTTACAATACAAGGTTCAGATACATTCTGTATTCTCTAAAATGCAATTTAGTATGAACTGAAACTTTGTTGGTTTCTTAAGGTTGCTTTCTCTTATTATGTTGTCAGGTTTGTTATGCAAGGATTTTGGATTTGAAGAGAAAGTTTTTGGAAGCTGCATTGCGTTATTATGATATATCTCAAATTGAGAAGAGGCAGATAGGAGATGAGTACGTAAAACTGAATTCTTTTTCTATGTATCATTGTTCTGAAAATGATTATGTTCTCGTATCATTTTTGGAATCTAAACATTATCCTGATTCCGGACAGTATATAAGTATTGAATTTTTCCTGTTTATACCTCTCCAGTTTGTGTCAGCAATTCTGGTTGGTCCTCACTGTTGCAACAGTGGCTTTGGTTTTTGAAAACTTTGTCAAATTCATTTTCGATCGAGTATCTTGATTTGGAAACAACTAATGCTTTGCTTCCATGATTTTGCATTTTGTACCATGAAATATCTTTTTTCATTTGGAATACTTGTCCTTGTTCAGGGATTTGATCTAAGTTTTTTTATGCCTTTTATTTTTGTACTATTCCTCTTTTTTCTTCTCAAGAGCTTACTTTTGGTGCCTTGACTTTGAAATCACTGATTTCCTGTATGCATTTTTACTTCTGTAAAAAATTGATTATGTTCTTATCATTTGTAAATTAAATATTACCATCTTGCATAGGATGTGGTATGTTGTCATGATCTCATTCTTCTTTACATATTTTGGTATCCAGAAACACTTAGAGCAAATTTATCAGTTTTCTATTGGGATAGAACAAAGTTATTGATTTTTTTGTTATCTTCATTGAAGGACAATTGATGAGGAAGCACTGGAACAGGCTCTTGCTGCTGCTGTGACATGTACTATCTTGGCTGCTGCAGGTCCTCAACGCTCTCGTGTTCTTGCCACTTTGTACAAGGTAAATGTAGTTTCTTGATAGAAAATTCAGGTGAATTTATTTTCAGTTGCATATACTGATATCTGATACATTGGGATGTATTACAGGATGAAAGATGCTCAAAGCTAAAAATTTATCCGATATTGCAAAAGGTTCTCTTTCTTTCTCTGTCTTCCCCTCTTTCTCACTCAACATGTGCAGTGCATGCATGCAGGACACCTGCTCCAATGTATTGTAGTTTCCCATTTTCCTTTTTCCCCAATACCTTGGAGTTTCTACTAATGGATGTCGCATGCAAAATTTGCCAGGTTTATCTCGAGAGAATTTTGAAAAAACCGGAAATTGATGCATTTGCTGAAGAGCTAAAAGCACATCAGGTAATAAATATTTTTTCTACTGTTTAGAGATATCACATTCATCCAACATCTTAAGCTATAGTGAGTGCCGTTGCTTTGGTGGCTTAACAGAAAGCTCTTCTGCCTGACAATTTTACTGTTCTGGATCGTGCTATGATTGAGCACAACCTTCTAAGTGCAAGTAAACTTTACACAAATATAAGGTTGGGGATATGATCCTTTTATATTTCCTCTTTCTTTGAATTCCTTGCATGTATATTGTACTAAGCCCTGTATTTTTTTTCACTGTATCTCTCAATAGTTTTGATGAGTTGGGCACTTTGCTGGGGATTCCACCACATAAGGTTGGTTTAAGAAAGTTGATCTTGTGCTTCTGTTTCCTGTTAGTTTTACAATGTTTTATCATACTGCATTAGATTTGCAAATTGGTTGCCAAGATAATGTGCTATTTAATGTTGCATGGTCATCCTTATAATTTCCTCTGACGTTATAATCTGGTTAGGGTTTGATTTTCTTGTGCTCCGTCTACTGTTGTTTCATTTTGCTTCCCCAATTTTAATCAATTGCGTATCTCAGACTTTAAAATGTATTATAAAGCTTCAACAACTCTTTTGTCCCTATTCTAGTTCTATGATCAATGCATTTACAATTTCTGCGATGCTTTAGTAATTGTTCTTTTAACTCTTCTTATTTTACATCTGCTAGTTTTGGTTTGTGCTTTATTTTGATCTTGATTTGTTTCTCTCTCTCTCTCTCTCTCTCTCTCATGTGTACATGTGCTTGCAAATACAGGATTATAGCTTCATGTTTAAGGGCAGATGTCTCAAAATAAGTCTTGAACTATTTCTTCTTTTGCTTGCAGGCAGAAAAGATAGCATCAAGAATGATTTATGAGGATAGAATGAGGGGATCAATTGATCAGGTATAGAAGTCTAAAATCTTGATTCTGGATTGCCAAATTTCATTATCGTCCAACTAATAAGGGTTATTGTTTATCAGATCATAATAAGATGTGATATTTGTGCCAAATATTAATATTGCAACATTTTGATTTATCATCTGTTTGAGGCTGCCTCTCAGGATTCCTTTCTGATACCAATTTATACAATAAAAACTGAGAAATTGGACAATATGATTCTACTTTGCTTGATTGATTTTCTTATGAGTTTATCTTGAAACTTCTAGAGATGCTCTAACTCATACATTGCATGTGTTATCCATATCGCATTGAAGTTAAGTTCATGGGCTTATCTAACTTTGCTTTATTAGGCCTTAGGCTTTCCTTGTATTGCTTCTTCAGGTTGGTTTGGTCATTATATGTAATTGTATATTTTCATTTATGTAAATACTTTGTATTGATCATGAACTGTTTCAGGTGGAAGCTGTAATCCACTTTGAGGACGACACAGAGGAGCTACAACAATGGGATCAACAGGTAATAAGCTTGCATTGCTAGCTAATGGCAACAAATATCATAAAATTCGTATTTTGATTTGTTTGATAAGTTTTATCTTTGGTTAGTATACATTTTCATCATTTCTTATCTTTGTCCCGGTTGTTACCATGCAGATTGTTGGTTTGTGTCAAGCCTTGAATGATGTCCTGGATAGCATGGCAAAGAAGGGCTTGTCAATTCCTGTCTGACCTGTCTTTTGGATGGCTTGGTATGTTAACACCGATGGCAGCGGATTACTTCACCTATATATGCACAAAGTTTAAAAGCTAGTTTGTTATGGTTCCGCATTATTTTGTGAGGTTCACATGGTAAATTTTGTTGCCTGTTCTTTTAGTTCAGAAATTTCTGTATTTACTCTTGGCAAAGATGACTTGTGCCAATTTTAGTTGTACATTTTGTAATTTACTTCTTGCCTAAATGATCAAAAAAATGAAAATTTTAGATCTTGTGCGTATGGCGAATAAATAAAAGAATTTTGGAAGCATTTTCATTTTATTCAATTATTTTTAATTTTGGCAAAATTTAACTGAAATTGATAAAATATATATGTGATTTTGAATTATAACAATTTGAATGGTAGTTCTTCGATATATCTTGCCCCTTGTATCTTTTTCTAGCCTTGCGTTCCAATTTGAATTGTTGCAGCCCTGTAGGCAAGACTTGCCTCTCTCTCATTTTCACGCAGAAAACAAAGAGATGTGCCGTTACAGGCTCACAGCACAGTTTGTCCTTCCGTTTCTTACAGCCATTTGAAGGATTTCATTAACATTAAAATGAAAATCATACTTTAAAGGAAAACATAATTTTAGACAGAAATGATAAGTACACTTCAAAATTTTAAATTTCATCTTATTTTTATACATAATGTAATAATGTAATCTTTTTTAATGAAAGTGAATGATATTTGTTTATCTTTAATTAACAATAAATACTACAAATACGTTTATATTTTTACACTTTTTATTCAATTATTTATTTAATTATGTTTAATAAATAATTTACAATAAATATTCTACAAATATTTACTATTCGACTTTTTATAAACTCTATTTCATTATTTTGTAGTTTTAATGTAATTATATAAATACTAAATTACATTTAATAAATTCATGCACTAAAAAAAGAAGAAAAAGCATATAGTCGTTAAATATTATAATAGATAATAATTAATGATATTATAAGTTTTAAAATTATATAAATTTTTAATATAGTTAAGGCATCAATGCTTACCATTGAGAAACTGCCCAACATTTAATAAAAAATTACAATTGTTATATAAAATTCATTTGAATTTTCTGATGCATGTATCTGCTATTTTTTCCCCCGCAAAACATAGGCAAACCAAAGTCACTTTTCCATATTAGGTGAATTGATGAAACATACAGCAGCCAACAATGTTATAGTCAACCATCTTTAATACTTTAGAAATGTACGGACTTTCCATCAACAGAGCAAGGATGAGAAAATAAATCACACAACACGGCAGGCAATTCAACGAAAAAGAATGCTCTTCTTTTCCTTTGATTTTATTGTTTTCAGTACAAATAAATATTTTATCATTTAATTTACATGATGATAAAAAGCCATGAGCTATACAAAAGAAAAATCCTCTCTTTTTGTGTAGTATTTCTCTTTCTTTTTTAATTGTCCTAGCAGTAATCATCATCATCAACAACAACAAATTACCTGTTCAACGTGTTCACTACCTATCTATCTGTAGCTCTAGCTGGAGAATTTTTTGCTGAATCCTTCCCAGTTTGCAGGAGCACATCATGATTAATGGATGCCAATTGTGACAGATTCTGTAAAAAGAAACCTTTAATTAAACACTATATTTCTGACGATTTATTTTTCCAAGTTATAGTTCTAACCATACGCAGCATTTTCTGTCAAAGAAAGTAAGCTTTTACCTTGAAGGAGAAATTCATCAAGGAGAGGTCAAGTGGAGACGAATCAAAATCTGCCATATCACCACATTCATCCATCTGAACAGAAGAAATAGAAAATACATAGATTAAACCAAAATTCCAAAATCCGAAGAAAAGGAATCAGGTTTGAAACCTTCACTTAACATTTTAATGAAATTAAATCACAATTCCTGAACACAATTTTAAATTCAAACCAGTTCAGTTAAATGATGAATACACATACCTCATCTCCAGAATTCGAGGATGAATCGTAAGTGTCAGTATCGGAATGGTTACCACACTGATAATTTGGCATTCCATTAGACATATGAGAAAAGCGTGACACAAAATAGCTCGTGTCATCAGCGCTGTCAGGGCTTGGTACAAAAACAGCCTATCAACAGAATAAGAAAAGGTTAACAATGTTCTACACACATGTATGCTGAAAGAAAAAAAGAAGCAAGCCAAGGCTATTGCAAGGGGTCATGTGAG
Organism: Garcia nutans; assembly: GCA_947685225.1. Lineage (NCBI taxonomy): Eukaryota > Viridiplantae > Streptophyta > Magnoliopsida > Malpighiales > Euphorbiaceae > Garcia > Garcia nutans. The sequence continues at coordinate 57,699,929 of CANTUV010000039.1, forward strand.
TTAAAGCCAACTGTAAATTTGGATTCAGCCTTGGGAAAAAATGCACTTTTATGATGCGAAAGATGCTAAATGTTTGCAGAGGAAATACATAATATTATTGTGTAACATGAGCCCATCAATAGCAAATTTAATTGAAGCAATATTTTCTCATACTTGCACTTTTTGCAACATCCCTGCTTTACTATATTATCCTCTGCAGATACCATAGAATTTTCTCCTTCGGAAGATCAACATAACATAAAGACAAGATTTGCATGGCACAAGGGATTTCATTCAATCACTCTTAACAATTATTTATAAGTTACTCTCTCCATTCCACTTAAAAAATCAACAACAACAACAACAACAACAACTAAGCCTTAATCCCAAATAAGTTGGGGTCGGCTGTATGGATTCTCAACAAAATAAGCTCAAAAGACACCAAAAAAGATACTCCAGCCTTAGGCCCCTTCCAAGACACGGATTTTACGTCTCCATTCAAGTCTGTCATTAATCAAATCCGCATCAAGATCTAAGGCACGTAAGTCTCTTGCTATCACCTCCTTCCACACAGTTCTAGGTCTGCAACGACCTCTAACCCCCTCAATCAACAAATTCTCACACTTACGAACCGCAGCATTAGGAGGTCTTCTTAAAACATGCCCATACCATCTAAGTCTTCCTTCCCTCACCTTATCTCCGACGTCCGCTACTTGGACTTTTTGTCGAATATGAACATTCTTAATTTTGTCCAGTCTGGTATGTCCACACATCCATCTTAGCATCCTCATTTCTGCCACACTCATCTTATGCAAATGTTGTCCCGTTGGTGCCCAACACTCACTACCATAGAGCATCGCAGGTCTAACAACCGTCCTATAGAATTTACCTTTCACTTTCAGAGGTATTTTCTTATCACATAGAACCCCAGTCGCACCCTTCCACTTCAACCACCCTACCTGTATTCTCTGAGCCACATCTTCATCTATACGGCCATCATTTTGGAACACCGAACCCAAATATTTGAAGTGCTTGGTTTTAGGAACCAAAACTCCATCCAACTTAACCTCATGTTCCTGCTTCTTCCTTAGACTGAACTCACAGTGCATATATTCCGTTTTACTCCTACTTAACTTAAAACCCTCGTCTCGAGGGTTTTTCTCCACACTTCCAACTTACGGTTTACACCAGCACTAGTCTCATCAATTAAAATAATGTCATCAGCAAACAACATACACCAAGGAACATCGTCTTGTATGCTTCTGGTTAGCTCGTCCATAACCAGGGTAAATAAATATGAACTCATGGCCGAACCTTGATGCAATCCGGTAGTAATAGGGAAAGCCTTAGTATCTCCACCAGGTGTTTTCACACTAGTGGATGCATTCTCATACATGTCCTTGATGATGTTGATATATTTGCCGTTGACTCCTTTCCTCTTCAAAACCCACCATAACACTTCTCTTGGTACTCTATCATAGGCTTTCTCCAAGTCAATAAATACCATGTGGAGATCTTTCTTCTTCTCTTGATACAATTCCATTAGTCTTCTTAGAAGAGAAATAGCCTCCATGGTAGATCTCCCTGGCATAAACCCAAACTGATTCTCCGAAACTCTTGTAAGCTTCCTCAATCTGTGTTCAATAATCCTTTCCCATAATTTCATAGTATGGCTCATAAGTTTGATACCCCGATAATTTGTACAGCATTGAATGTCTCCCTTATTTTTATATATGGGTACCATGATACTCTTTCTCCAGGCATTCGGCATCTTACGTCCTTTCACAATAGCATTAAAGAGTTTAGTTAACCAGGCAACTCCTACCTCTCCAAGGTTCTTCCAAACCTCTATAGGAATACCATCTGGGCCACAAGCTTTACCAACTTTCATATACTTCAAGGCTTCTCTTACTTCACTATGCAAGATCCTCCTAGACCAGCTGATATAATCATTTGTTGCATGAAGACCTTGAAAATCTTGTTCATGTTCAGGGTTGAATAACTGCTCAAAATAAGCCTTCCACCTCTCCTTAATCTCAACATCTCCTGTCAACACCCGTTGATCTTCGTCCTTTATACATTTGACTTGGCTTAAATCTCTGCTTTTCCTTTCTCTCATCCTTGCAATCTTATAAATGCCCATTTCTCCCTCTTTAGTACCTAACTTTTGATAAATCCCTTCTAAGGCTTTGCCACGAGCTACACTAACAGCCTTCTTTACCTCTTTCTTAGCCCTCTTATATTCCTCAAAGGCCTCGCTATTAACCGCATTCGGTAACTTTTTATACCATTCCCTCTTAGCCTTAATAGCCTTTTGAACCTCTTCATCCCACCACCATGCATCGTGCGGTCGAGGCCCTGCCCCTTTAGAGATCCCAAGCAATTTACTACCTGCTTTCTTAATGCCACCTTTCATTTTTGTCCACAAATCCTCTGCACTAGCCTCAAGGTTCCAAATTTCTTCCTTTAGTAACTCCTCCTTAAAGGTACCTTGAGCTAGGTCTTTCAATTTCCACCATCTTATCCTTGGTTCCAATATTTTCTTATCATTCCTCCAGCTACTTTTATTCTTAACATCTAAAACCACAATACGATGTTGCGCCGTCAATGCTTCACCCGGAATGACCTTGCAATCCTTACACTTACTTTTGTCCCGTCTTCGAGTAAGTATGAAGTCTATTCCACTTAAAAAATCATGTAAGAAAATTTTTTTTATTCCACTACAATTGTCACTTTTATAAATTTAAAATAATATTAATTATAAAGTTTCAAATTTACCATTGAATATTAAATAATTCTAAGGTTAGTAATTAGTAGTAAGAGAATAATTGAAAGGGGTAATTAAGTAAAATACTATAAAATTTTATAAAATTTATTATCACTAACGGAGGGAGTATTTCACAATATGCTCAAATAAGAAAAAATGGCACTGACAACACAAGGGGTGCATCATGGTTTTTAAGAAATAATGAACTACAGTCCATCAAGGGGAGCATGAATTAGTACCTTTTGCAATGCAAGGTTGTCCCAATCCACTCCTTTGAAAAAAGGATGTGATTTGACCTACAGTACCAGTGTAAGGCATCAAACCAATCTGAAATTCAGTAGTTTCATTTTCAAGTGTTTCATTGCACCAAAAAAAAAAAGTTGATAGGTTTGTGGGCAAAGTTTAGAGAGTGAAACACAACCTCCACTGACCCATTTGCTCCTAAGCGTTGATTTGGATCATGAGTAATCAACCTATAAAGAAAGAATTGAAGCTAAGTAATTCTTTGATGATAAACCATGCCACATGCACAAATAGAAATTTTAATGAATAATAATTAGCAAGATGGATGTAAAAAAAAAGAAAAGACAATCCGATGCACAAACACTACCACAAGATGGATGTACTAAATTAAAAAAAAAACTTGTCAAACCAAAATAAGAATTTTAGTGACCTATGCCTAAGTAGGTATCAGTTTGTGGAAATAAGAATGAAAATGATGATGTCACTTTATATGGTGTTTTTCGATGATTATTTTGTAGATAATGCATGGTGTTTTCGATAAACAGGGGCAAAACTAGATTTCAATAATTAAGAGGGGCAAATTGAAAATAAAAAGAAAAAACTCATATTTGTGGGGCTAATACATGTACTTTTAGAAAACTTTTACATGGTGAAAAATGAAATTTTAAAATTTTGGGGGGCCATGTAGTTGCACCCCTGCTGATAAACATAGAAAATAAGTTTTAGGAAAGAATATGAGACATGACACACTGATAATTCAAGTGAAATTTTGAGTCATATGTAGGAACCCACATACACTACACTAAATTACATGTTTATATGTTACACATTTCAAATTCTTAATCTGTGCAGAGACAAGATCTGAATTAGAAAAGATAATCATACAATTTACAGCAGATGTTACCAAATAATGGATGATTTTCTATGAAGGACTGTAATCTGGATTCATTATCTTAGTATTCATCATAGAGATTAACAAGATCAAAACCATGTTCGTGTCCACGCCTTAAAAGATAACTCAAAGATAACATAAATGACACTTTGCATAAATAGATCTGGTGATTAAAAGATGCCAAGAATTGCTTAGTGATTCAGCTGATTACTAACCTGCTAATCAAGTCCTGGGCCTCGTAGGACATACTGTCAGGAATGGGAGGCCAGGGGATTTTTCTATTAAGGATATTGTCAAAAATTATCTGCCATGTAAAAGAGAAAGAGCTAAAAAGGATTACTTCTCATCATAGGAGTCAATTTAAAAGAAAAAAAAGGAGATTTCAGACGAGCTAAGATGAGCAAAAACCATATGCCAGACCTATATGTATAAATTGCAATTAGAGAATCACAAGTTTCGCAATCAACTGGTGTTGAGAATTCCACCAGCATTTCAGACATTAAAAATGACTATTTTTCTCATGTCCTCCATCCATTTAAGCAGATAACTCCATCATAATTCAATAAATTTATCCAATAAAGAAATGGTATTGGTAGAGAGACTGAGAGATTCTATTTATTACCTCATTTTCCTACTAAGATATTCATAATCCAATTCCAAATTCAGTAGCATTTCTTGCATTTTCAAAGTAAATAAATTTAACATTTTCAAAGCGGATTATGCAGCCCAAAATTCAAAGTCAGCTCACTCACAACTCACAAGAAAGAAACAAATTTAACATGAAGATCCAAGGAAGAGTGCTTGTAAAATATTGAAATTTTATTGCAGATAGTAAATAGCACAGAATTTGTTTCATGCAGGCGCTGCTTCGACAGAAATAATCACTATAATTAAATGATTATTTTAACACAACAATTGCTATCATTCGGAACCACTAGGATTTAGGATCATCAAGAAAAGATACCTCAGGAAGTTCAGCACTATAGGGTGGAATTCCAGTAATAAGTTCAAATAAAATTATTCCCACGGACCACCAGTCTGCAGCATAACCTGCACGGATGACCAAGAGGTAAATACAACTATCTGAGAAACAATTTAGACAAATCAAAATTAAGGTTGCAACCAGACCATGCTCTGTCCCAAGAAGAATTTCAGGGGCCAGATAGTCAGGTGTGCCAACAGCGGAGTGCTGACTTCTGTCATCTATTTGTTGAGCGTGTGGATTATGAGAATCTGACAATTTGTCTACATTCATCTCCGGTCCTGATAATTCAATTGTGCTGTTTATAAGGCCAATTTTTGATAGCCCAAAGTCTGTAAGCTGCTAATATAAGGAATCATTAATACATCATAAATGAGGTGACGCATATATAGAATTTTAAAGATATAGGTGTGCATAATTCATGTGGACCACTAGATTAAAGCCCAAAAAGAAGAGACCTCAAATGGAGTTCTCAAAGGCTCCATACCAAATGCATTGATTGACAAAATTTCTCTCCCAAAATAGTTCCCCAGAAGAGCAGTTCAGGAAGAATTTTTACAGGAAAGAGTAAAAAAATAAACAGCAGAATAGCTTCTAGCGTCACAAGTAGCTAAGAACACTCATATGCATGAGCATGTGTATGAACATGCATACATTCACACACTCCAGCTGAATAATTATTTTATCTGCTCATACTATAAGAATTGATAAAATCATACATTTTAAACACCAGACCTTGATGTGTCCATCATGTGCAATCAATATGTTGTCTGGTTTCAGATCGCGATGCACAATTCCTAGAGAATGGAGATACTCTAAAGCAAGAACCTGTAACAGATAGAACATACTTAATTAAAGGGGAAAAAAAATTAAGGCTGCACAGGCACACATGATTTTAATCTAACAAACCAGTTCTGCAATATATATGCGGGCTACATCTTCCTCAAGGCAACCAACTTTTCTCAGCAAAGAGTATAAATCGCCTCCATTGAGATATTCCATAACCAAATAGAGGTTATCCCTACAGGTGAAGGAATAAAAGAATCGAACCTGTAATAGAAAGACCACTATTTAGACCCAATGCATTTGAATTCAAAACTTCATAAATTCTGGTAAGCAAACATTGATCATCATTTCAAAAGAGCAAATATGCTGATGCCATTCTGGTTCAAGAAGAAAAGAAATAATCAACATATGCAAGGACTGGAGTTCAAAAAAATGCTAGATGTATGTAGAATGAAATAAAACTCGTATCAAAAAAATATCAGAAAAAAGTGCCCCTCGTCTTTTTAGTTAAATCAAGAATAGATCATAGTTGAAAGTAATCTAAACTTGGGTATTACCACAAATGGGTTCCGAACTGTTATTAGTATGTTACGCTCTGCTAATATGCGCTGAACATCGTTCTTGCGGAGCATGTCCAGTTTCTTGAGCACCTGTACAAGCAAAAGATAGCATTATAATTGTAACATATACAATCATTAACCTCTTGAATGATAGATATATTCACATCATTACTGTTTTGTTGTCAAATTTAATTTAAGGCCACTTTGAGCTCATTACTGGTTCAAGTGGTTATAGATATATATCAAACAAAAATCCCGAAATTCAATATTTAGTGTCATTAGGCAGCAAATCAACAAAAGATGAATATTTACCTTTATTGCAAATAAATCTCCAGTTATCCTTTTGCGGGCAAGAAAGACTTTCCCAAAGGCACCTCTACTAATTGGTTTGATGATATCAAAATCATCAATGCTTATCCTGTCTTTATGTGATGAATGTACAGGAGTTGACGCTGCACTACTTTGAGATGCATTATCCAAAAGAAATCTAGAATTCTCCTTAGTTTTACCATCAATTGTAGGACTTTTGGCATCTATTATGTCACAAGCAAGTATATATTTTTCCCTGCAGATACAGTTAGGAAACAGGAGACAAATTTCAAGGGCTTGATGAGTTGCATTTGCTATAAGGAAAACCTTTTTGAATATGAAATTACCGCAGAAGTTTCTCTATGCGGCCTCCGAAAGTGTCTATTACAAGAGCTTTGAGCTTGCTATGCTGTAAAACATCTTGCAGATCTTGTAAACAAGCAAGCAAAAACTCATATGACCCTTCCATAGAGAGATCTGTACCTGCCACACAGCGAGCTATGTCTGCAAGGTCAATCATCTGCTCAAGGAGAAAAAAATTAGGGGCATACTCAGCACATTTTAGCATTACAGGCATATCTGTTAAGCACATGCAAGAATTACTTAAAAGCAATTACAGTAAGTAAAAACAAAAAAATTGGCTTGGGGCCAAAAGCTAAAGCGCTAAAATCATAAAATATATGAAAAGCCAAAAATAAACAAATGATAACAGTGTCATCATAAACATTAAATGGAAAGCATGAGATTTTATTTTCAACTTATTATCCATAGAGTTGGGTTACCATAGATGACCTAAATTAGAAGAAACATAGACCAACTTCTAGCCCAATAAATTACATTATAGGGTCCATATTGATGATCATAAGTCCAAGAGTAGAGGATTTGACAAGAGTGGAGAGTTCTAATTAATGTAAATAAATATGCAGCGAATAACCAATATTTTTGCTGCAACCTTATCACGCAAGACAAAAAGTGAGTTCATGGTGCTCTGATGCCAAGTTAACCAGTCTAGGCGGAAAGAAAGCGTTGCAGAGAAGAACAATAAGTCAAAACAAAGTTAACAGCAGGAAATTAAAGCTTTCCAAAGCACTAATTTGTATCTTCACTTTCTTCATGAGGAAAAAATTTATGAAGCAACAGCTTGTTCAAAGTTTAGTTAACTTTTGAAAAGAAAATTGTGATAGAGGAAAAGACTGAAACAGCTTTCTTATGTAAGTACAAGTTGCTTCTGGTTATATCGTGAAAATTTACACCGAAGATTTTATCTTGATCTCAAGGTCACCCAGGTACTTTCACACAATCTCAAATCCCAGAAAAAGCCACAGTGGAGTTGTACTAACATGTTACCAGCAAAGGCACCAGATAATCTCCCAAATGCCGAGCATAGCTGATTCTGTGAAACATTCTGATTTATGATGCTAATAAAACAAATTGTGAAGTTTAGGAACTACAATTTCCAATCATAATTTTCATTGATTAAGATTTTCCATAAGACAAAAAATAAAAATAAAAAATATATATCACCACCAGTTGGATGTTCAAGAAACCCGATCTACCTCAGGAATGACTAACCTGTTGAACATCTTCTAGTTCTGAAGGTTTATTATGCTCTAGCCAAAAGGAATCAAAATGACCAGCTCTAGAGGTGTTTGTAGAGGAAACTGATGTCATGCTCCCAGCTGAAGAAGGTGTGCCATAATTGCATAACTTTATGCCAAGATGGCCCTTAAAGTTAATTGGAGGTAGGTGAGCATCATCTATAAAGGCAGTATCCATCTCATGTATTTCCTCAAACATTCCTTCAACACCTTTATTTCGCCATTCAATTATCTTGGGTGAGTAAATCTCAGCCACGATAGAATTGGCTGTTTGAGTTCTTGAGTTTTCAGAGCTGCTACATGATGGATCAACAGTCACATTACATGACTCTACAATCTGTTCCAATATCTCTGCAAGATTTGAAAGGCGTTCATCAACATCTAGACAATTTAAGTCACACTTATCTGCATATGCGCAAATATAAGAATGGGATTCTAGTTGAGAAATAGGAACAATTTCTTCACATATCCTACAGATCACTGAATCAGATCCATCTAAAACTTGCTCCTGTCCATGAAGAGAATCATCCAAACATTGTCCCTGATCATGAGGTGAACAACTGGAATTGTTTGCTGAATTTCTAATGGAACTTTTATCCATTTGACAAAACTGTTGAACTTGTATAAGGGTCTCACTATTGGAATTTTGAGAAGGAAACTTCTGTTCAAAAACTGGAGAATCCTTTCCAGAAGTTACATTATTCAGATCATCTGGCTCTTGAGAACCACAACACATTGCCTCAGTAAGTGAGGATAAATTATTCTGTCCCTGCAACTTTTGTTTGATGCCACCTTTCTGAATTAAAGCATAAACTAGATCAGAATCACCAATCCCTTGATTGGCAACCCAGCTCATGTCAACAGAGGGAACACTTTCTAGACATTTTTTGAACTTACGAAGTGATTTCTCATCAATAGGTTCAGTGTCCTTCTGAAACTGCAATAGTCTAGTGCAGCGAGTCAATATAAAGAGCATGCGAGTAAATAGCCACTTCAGGAGTCCTGTTTGACACTGTTGTCTTTTCTTGGTCAGATCTTGCACAATTATTTCACACTCAATACGAAACTGAGAGCAGGTCATCTCCATGCATAATTGAACCAGAATCAGCAGATCCTCAGCCATTTTCAACTCTTCTTGCAACGAAGGGCCAATTTTCTCAAGGATATCCATAACATCTCCTGCAAAACTAGCCAGTTCTACATTCACAACTTCTTTAGCAGCATCAAATCTTGAATGCAATGAACCCAACAGCTCCTAATTTCAACTCATTAGAAAAGAAAGATAATAAATAATTTATTCTTAAATGAAAAAAGTTTGACAGATTGTAAATCAAAAATCTTTTCCTTTGAAAGATAAGCACATAGACAACAAAAACAATGCAATTTTCTTATCACATTTTATAGAACTATATGGTATCAGAAGTCTTAAGAAAGTGTTCATATAGTCCACGGCATACTTGTGGTCAGGTACAACACAAATAGTCTTGCTCTAGAACATAAGTTAGAATCCACCATGTACAATTTATTTACCACTGAAGTATTATAAAATAAACCATCAAAAATGGAAGGTCAATAATCACTGAAACACTAGGCTGCAAAAATAGACTAAGAACTGAATGTTACAAAAAATATACTTGCTTACAACCAAAAGATTCCATTATTGAACTATTGAAGGATACCTTCAAATCACTGTAGCTATGAGCCCGAGGATGGGCATGTGGAATGCCACCCTTCGGTCCTAATTCATGAGAAAAACTTTTTAAACCTTTTGACACTTTACTCCAGTTTAGACTCTCCAAAGAAGACTGTTTCCCATTTTGATGATTATGCTCATTGGAAATTTTGGTTTCTGCTTGTTCCTTTTTATCAAGCATCTTAACTTCCAAGCTTCTCTCCTGTTAAATTAGTAGCATGGCTTATTTAATACTACTGGTGAAGTACAAAATATATTATAGCTATAAACAACTCTCTCAAGCATTCTTAAACTTCACCTCAATATTTGCAGAAACACCATTGATAATTTGGCCAGCATCTTTGGAAAAATATGATGTGAGCCATCGAGTTATCTTCTTTCCTTTATGGAGATCTGCAATGATGAAACAAAAAAATGCATTGATTATGTATTCATCTATAATATGAAAGGAATTACTTAACAGAAAATAAGATAAAGGTTTCTTAGATGAATTTTTAACTAAATCCAGTATCTCATTTGACTTGGTAATAGTTAACGGGGAAACCCCCTGATCAGAGAATAAATCAAATATAAAAAAGATGCACTTCAAGCTTAAGTTGCATCCAAATTCTCAAAATTCCCAAACTATAAACAATTCTACAAAGACAGACCTGTGACCATTCATCAAAATGCTGAAGTATGGGGTCTTACAAAATAGTAAAAACTTATATAGGATTATTCTCAAGTGCTGTCAAAAATGGGGCAGACAATTTCGATTTGTTGCAACTATGTGCTGGAATGGATGACCTTAACATAGTTTCTTAATAGGCTAAATCATTGAAATAAACACATCTCCAGGGTTAAAGAAGTGGAAAATAATCAATACAGGTAAAAAACCTTGCACCAATGTCCTCAAGATTTTCATTGACAAGCACATTAAAATGAAGACTTCTCATCACTTCTTACCGCGCTACTATTCTCCAATTCATAACAGTTAATGCATAATGTATCAGCCAATATTTAAAATCATGTCATCAACAACATTCATGGAATGGTAGCTGTAAATGATTACTAGCTACTGTCACCAAATGGTTTTACAGCACAGCTACAAGAGGCTTTTTTGATAGACAAATAAATAATCCAATGGATGGTCTGCTGCTCTTGACTACTAGCAAGCTCCTACAAGCAAAGCACTTCTTCTACTTCAACAATGGCCTCAACTGATTGAACAAAACTAAAAGAGAAAGAGTGGAGAAAGAGTGGGCATTATATCATTAAGTCCATCCTAAGATTAAACAAAACCATTGGCCTGGTTTGGAAGCTTTATATGTTGAGCAAAGGCATGAAAATCCTTATGAAAGCAACAAAGGTTCAAATTGCTAAATTAACAAATTCTGAAAACCCTAGTTCAGCCTAAATAATGTCAATTATCTCCCTATCTAAAAATTCTGCAATTACTTTTTAAACAGTGCCGCCAATTGGATTGCAATTTTCATCATCTCACAACTTAAAACACTTGTCAAACAGTTTAGACGAAACAAACTTGCTAGCTGGAAGTTAAATGTAAATTCTGTTCAAATCACTAAAAATACGATTAACCACCAAAAATCACGGAAACGAAAATAGCCAATGCCAAAAACAGAAAACAATAACACAATTAAATTAAACTAACAAGCAAAATTAGGAGTGGAACCAAACCTTCTCTAGAAGTAAATTTTCCACGCCCTTGACCTTGAGACATGCTCTTCTGCATCTGCTTTCCATTAACAGGAGGCCTTGAAGCTACAAAACTCTTAGACTCAGCCAAATCTTCCGGTTTTGATTTTGTACTAAGATGTTTTTTTGAAGGAACTCGGCGAGTCTTAATCCGATTCAAACCGGACGGAATATCGGACGGCGACGAAAAATTTCCGTCGTTTGGACTCGTTCCGTTCATCATATAAAATATATTTATATATACAAATATCGATTCTCTTATCTTACTTTGGCTCTTTGTTTCCAATAGCAAGCAAATAGAATGAAAGGCCAAAGGGAACGAAATTGGGAGGTGAAGCGAAACGAGACGATGTTTGGCAACCGTTGAGAGTTCTTGTCATTTTTTTAGAAGAAGCAAAAATTGGGAGGAATGAGTCATTTTGTGGTTGTTAGTTGAGAAACCAAACCAAGTAGCCAATGCGTAGTTTCGTGCTGTGTTTAGCTTGTGTGAAACAACAGTGACAATTTCTTTCGTTTATCTTTTAATATTATTATAAAAAAATATTTAAAATTTGAAATCAGCAGAGCGTGCTTGGCTACGCTAATTGAGATATATTTTTCCGTTGTGATATGATGACTGACGATGACGTTATGTGTGTGAGCTCTGAACTGAGAAAGGTGTAGAATTTTTCAACTTTTGAATGAACACCTTACCTTTTGGTTGTAGCAGCCAGCCACCACCTCACTAACAAGTGGGAGACCAGGTGAGATAACACGTCACTTTTATTGGATTTGGTGGCGGCGGCGGTGGTGGAGAAGAATGGATGGAGATGGTGTATTGCCAATTTTTTTTTATTTAAACTTTGACCAAAATTTTGTATGTGATAGTGAAATTTAGGTTTTGAAATTTTGACTGTCTCCACTCGCCAATCGTTTCTTAGGTATGAAAAGTTTTGAAGAATTTTCTTTCCCGTTATATGATCGAAAGGACTGTGACTATTGCCTGCAGGCTTTGAGAAGCAACAGTCAATTGCGAAAAAAAAATAAATAGAAGGGGTTTTCAAAAATATCTTTAAAAAAATAAAAGTATTTTTAAAAACACTTTTTTTAATTTTAATTTTAAAAATATATATTTTTTAATTTTTAATTATAAAAATATTTTTTAGGAATATATTTTTTATATATATTTAATATATTAAAATTATACTTTATTTTTTTAAAAAAATATTAAATATATATTTAGTATATAAAAAAATAAAATTTTAAAAAAATTAATAAATATGGTATGAAGTGTAATTTTTTCTTGAGTTTAACAGTCGCTTTAAGTAGATTTCAAGTTTGACTCTAGGATTTCTGTTTTTCCGCCCGCAATAAGAAGATTAGTTTATTGACCTTATTATAAAGATTTTTTTACAAAATAATCAGAAAAAAATTAAATTTATCATATTTTTAAAATATTTTTAAATTTATCATAATATATTATTAGTTTATAAATTTATCATATTTATATAATTTATTATAAATATAATATTTTTTATAAATTTATTATAAATTTATTATGAGTTTATAATATTTTTTATAAAATAATTAAAATATTTCAGATAAAATATCAAAAAAAATTATAAAATCCAGTGAAGTGAAGGTTGTAGTTAGATGAAATTTTTATACCCAAAAACTATGTAATTTTTTTTTTGAAATGCAAAAACTATGTAATTAAATTCCCCATAAACTATATTAAATTCCATTCCAGTTTGGAACAAGTCGCGCAATGAAATTCAATCCTTTTATTTTAAATAACTCCATATTACCAAAATCTCCACCAAGCGAATTCTTGAAAAAGTATCAATTTTTTGTCTAACTCATATTTCTTCCAAAAATTTCACTGTATTACAGCAAATAGCTATCAAAAACTTTCCCAACCAAGAGTTGATTCATATAGAATTCAATCAGGCTGAATTATTTTCGTATTCATAGGATTGTTTCCAACCACCATTTTAGAAAATCAATTTAAAACAGAAGCATTTCAACCAAAGCCTATCAGACCATTATCCAAATGAATCACTTGGCTGTGGATCTATTGAATATGGCAAGTATGGGAATACACTTTGTAACAATATTCTTTATTATTCATTTCTTTTTTATGCAGCTAAGAACGCAAGTTACAACATTGAAAGCTCATAAGATTACCTAACAGGATGATCCCAAGTGAACTGTCCAAAAGATAAAACTAGAAAGAATTCCAGCACATGAAGTTAAAGTTGGCAGGAACTGATTTTACAACTCAATTGTTATCATCCACAACTTGATTGTTTACATATAGATTATCCCTTCTTTTAGGAAAACCTGTAGGTTCCAAGGTTGGACCCCTGTATTTTAGCTCTAAGGATGTCCTAAAATTAGGATCAACAGAAGTAGGTCTTGAGTTGGCATCTGAAGAACTTGGCCTAAAGGAGCTGGCTGCTCCTCCAGGATACCGTGAAGGAGAAGGATACCTCCTCGGTGGACCCCTCAAACCACCAGTTCTCAAGTCCATTATATCATCTCTTCTTGAAGAAGAATCTGCAAATGATCTATCCCCAGAGCTTGGTCCTAATGGAGCTCCAGTTGTAGGCGATGTAGAGCTAAAAGGATCATCAGGTCCCCATGATGTAAGTGCTTCCTTCTTCTTGGCAAAGAATTGCCATGCTCCAAACAGAAAGAGAATGAAGAACAACACAGGGCTTGTCCATAGCATCGTATTGAATTCTCCTTTAAGTATTGGAAGGTTAGAGCGATATATTCCCACATACCCATTCCCAAGGCCAAGAACAATGAGTTTTTCACGGTCGCTGGCTATTAATGGTATCACTCTTCTTCTCTGAGCGAGTGCATCAGTCACTTGATAATTTAGAAATGATGATATAATTTCATCCAAACCAGTAGAAAATAGAAGCCGAGGTCCACCAGCCCTAACATAATGCTGAGTTGAAACATTATATGCAAAAACCTTCTCTTCATTAACAACAAGCAAATAACCCTTAATGGCTTGCAATGCAAGGGGTTCATCCATGTCAAACTTTTTCTTGGATCTGACCCTGCATTTGAAGTTCATTATATCTCCTAATAATAATACATGAATCAAATCACCCTCTGAAGTAAATCCATATGCTTTAGATCGTTCTGTAGCGTCGAAAACATAGTTCCTAACAAAAGAATGATTCAATCCTTCACATTCAGACTCCCTAACTTTCATGCTCCTTAAATCCAATGACCCTGCACCACTCTCTGTCAAAAACAAAAGCCTTTGCTTCAAGAATGCAAGTGGTCTGCTTGTAGGCATAGCAGAACCATGAACTGTCCCATTTTCCCTAAAAACCCGTATCTTCCCACCAGCATCTGATGACAAGATATACTTTGATCTTCCAACATGATGCACTTCCAGAATAGTTATAGCTAAAGCTAAACCTTCTTCTTCCCTATGATCAGAGGGCATAAACTTAACCATATTTTCAATATATAATGAGCCCCATTCATCTCCATTCAACCCTTCATAAACTTTGTGCACCAAAACAACACCATTCTGATGCCCTGTAACCACTATACACTCATTCTTATAAACAGACAAGTATGAAGCCATTGCAGTTACAGGGGAGTCACACAGAGTATAAAACTCAATCATAACATCCCCATTTCTCGAAAACACGTAAAGCCTCCCTTGATCATCTCCAACAGCAACATACTTACTAAGACCCTCAAAATCTCGAAATGGCAAAACATTAATACATGTTGCATCTGAATCTAATTTCACAGCAGACACAAATTGAAACCTTTCTGACCAAAATGGACTATACTTTGTAACTGAAAGCGAAACCATTCTTGCTTTCTCCCCATCTCGAGTTCTACCCTCGATTGCCTGTTCTTTGACTTTAGGAACAGATCTTTTACCATCGAATTTCCTCTTATTAACTATATCTTGTTCTGGATTCTGAACAGTATCCAAAGATTCCACTACGTTAGTTGACTCTGATAATTTTGATTCTAATCTAGCAACTAATTCACTGAGATTTTTCACTAATTCTTCAAGTTTACTTAACAAAACTTCTTGTGGGTTGGACACAGCTACAGTTTCAGTTTCAGTCTCAAGTTCATGATAAGGAGAGTGGTGGTCCTTTTGATCTTGTTGGATGATGGGGACTGAGCTAGAGTAGTTTACAAATATTACAGCAAAAATAAAAAGCAAATAGAGAAAAGATAAAAACTTGCCTTCGTGGGGAATTGCCATTGAAGAAGCTTGGGTCAATGTGAAATTACCATATATATATATATATATATATATATTATTGTATTGGTTGGCACGCTTGAAAGTTCAGATCTTTGGGCGTTTGGATCTAAAGATTGAATAGAATTTAGCTGGAATCTTATATTAGATTTGAGGAATCTGAGGGAAGACGAATAGGGAATTTGGATCAGCAGAAAGAAAGGAAGAAGAGTACTTCTTTTTTGAGGTTTTGACTTGGGTCTCCGAATGCTGATTGTGTTTTAGGGCACGAAATCGTATTTTCGGGCAAAACTTGCGAAAAATACTCAGTGGAGCAAAGCACAAGAAATGATCCTCTCAGGCTGGTTTCATCAAACTTATCATCTGTTCAGTCATATTTTGAAACGTTTGCAACTTTTTTTGAGAGAAATTTACAGAAATTTGCAGAAAAAATTAAAAATATACATGTAAATAAAAAATTTACAAATATAGTATATAAATAATTTTTTTAAAAATACAATTTATTTTTAATTTATTCTTAATACATCGAATATATACTAAATAATTTTTTTAATATATTTGATATATTGTTAAAATCTAAAAAATAATAATATTTTTATAAACTTAAAAAAATAAAATATATATACAATATTAAAATAGATAATACCAATGTCACGTGTCTAATTTTTAAAATTTTAAATTAATTTATTAATTATTTAGAATAATTTTTTATTATTTCATTTTTTAAAAATTTAAAATCATTTATCATTTTGATATATTTCGAAATATTACGTATAAGTGGCGATGGAATTGATAATTACTAAAAAGAGAACACACTATTTGATAATAATTAGAATTAGAAATTAGAATAATTTCTTACCATTTTATAAGAAATTATTATACATAAACATTTTTATCAGTTATGCTTATTTTAATTCTCTTATAAAATATTATGATATTATTTTATATCATATTTATTAATAAATTTAAATCAATTATTAACTAAGAAAAATATTTATAATTACCAATTTTTTATATTTTTTACATAATTATTATGAAATTATAAAATTATTATATGTATATATATTAATTAAAAATATTTATATGGCGTATATACTATTCTAGTTATTAAAAAATAAAGTGCACTGAAAATCAAATTTTAAAGAAAAAAATTATTTTATATAATTTCGTTTTGCCAAACTCAATTTCTTTATGGACTATGGTTCAATCCAACACATGAAAATGAAAAAGACTCTTTTATGAGATAGGAAAATTTACAAAAATAACTTAAAATGAAAAAATTACAAAAACATTATATAATAAAAAATTTACAAAAATACTATTTATATATTAAAATATACAAAAATAGGATACATTTCCGATATATACTGAATATATTTTTAATATATGTTAAGTATATTTTTATATAAATCATAAAAATGTAAAAAAAATAAAAAATTATATTTTTGTAAATTGAAAAAAAAAACACAGTAAAAAAAATTTGAGAACAAAAATAATATTTTATATAATTTCCTCAATGAGATATCCACGTAGCCTTCAAACTTGGCAATTGGCAAGCCCAATCAGATGTATATTGCATTTGCAGCTCAGTTACGCACAATAGATTTAAAGCTCAGTTACGCACAATAGATTTAACCACTGAAGAAGCTTTCCTTTTCTATGGCGTTAGAGGAAATGCTAAATAAAGTACAATTGCTTTTTTACATTAACATTATCAATCACCATACAAAATAATTGCGAATTTCCAAGGCATAAATAAAGCATTTTTCACATGTTCATTACAACTTTCGTCATCTTATATCATCAATGGGCAGAAAAGTCTAAATACAGCAAACTTCATTGGAAGCCTACCATTCCATTAATGGATGCTTGACAAAGTATTCACTGTTCAGCAGCTGAAGTTTAAATAAAGAAGCTCTACAGTTGTATTATTTTTCCCCAACTCATGAAGAAATAACATTACTAGCAGCATTTTTTAAAAGCATAGTATCCTAAGCTGTTCTTACAGATACAGTAGGTTCTTTCTTTATAAGATTCTGATCCAATTTAAAAGCAGCATATATGCCTTCAACTTGGCCGGCCAAGCTACCGCGAATGCAGTTAGCAGATTGCAGTGATGGGGACCTTAATATCTCTTGTAATGAAGGACCAGAATTCTTTTCTGGCATATTTTGTCTGCTGTACACTGGATCTAACTTGAGAGTTACTGAACTTGGTTGATGCAGTTTTCATCTGTCTGTTCTCTCTTTGGACCTGCAGGTTAGAGTAAGTCCGATCCATATCAACATGATAAAATAAGCAAGTCTAAATAAGTGGTGTTAAACAAAGGAGTAGATGTAAACCATATGGCCAAACCAAGCACGTCAATCCAAGTTTGTTTGTTCTGAGTTCAGTTCAAATAAAGCAAGAACATGTTCCCCAAATTTGTAGCAAGTGAAAGTGATATGATCGAGTATAATTCTTAGTCAGATTGTAATAGCTTAGGTAAAAATATATCTTTCAGTTATAACAGATTTAAGATTATACATAAACCCCCTTTTCATCTAATAGTCTGTAAGAATTCAACAGCGAAATTTGAATTGCCAAAGAATATGCAAAACACTAGGGGTAAGTTTCAACACAAACTATAGCAAAGAACACTTGAAAACATCCATTTAATTAAGATTGTTGAATTTAGCAGCAGAGCTTACCAAATCTGAAGAATCCTCAGATAATGAGATTGCACTCCTGCTATTGCTGTCATCTCTTTCTGATAGAGAATCCCACATTGGAAAGTTAGGAGAAATACTTCCAACTTATAAGAGGAAGGGTTGCTCCTCCTAATAGGCCGGTCTTTTGGGAGGCATTTAGGGCTGGGTAGACCAGCCGGGCCGTAGACCCGCCGGGGGTGCCACAGGGCAGAAGGTAAGTCTCGCCGGCGAGATGGCCCCGTCGTGGTGGTGAAGGCTGACGTGGTGGTGAACCGCCGTGGACGTCGGTTCGTCATGGGCGGGATATTGATAGAGAATTCCACATTGGAAAGTTAGGAGAAATACTTCCAACTTATAAGAGGAAGGGTTGCTCTTCCTAATAGGCCGGTCTTTTGGGAGGCATTCAGGGCCCTAGTGTCACTATCAATTTAGGAGAAATACTTCCCAACCCACAAGAGTCACTAGGGCCCTGAATGCCTCCCAAAAGACCAGCCTATTAGGAGGAGCAACCCTTCCTCTTATAAGTTAGAAATATTTCTCCTAACTTTCCAATGTGGGATTCTCTATCAATTTCAAAGACAAAGGAACGAACTATGCTTGGACCATGACTTTGAAATGATGGTAGAGAATTTCTTGATCCTCGACTTAGAAAAGATGACTGCAATAATTGCAAGTGGAGGATATAGTGAATTCAATAAGATAGAGCCTTTGCCTCAGCTGACAGTAAGTCAATTTTTTTCCTATCTTTTCAGTGTGATAGGGAGAGATCCAGTATTGACATCATTCACTACATATTGAACTTCACCATAAATGATAATTTGCAAGAATAGACACGTGCTTATGAACATTAAATCTAAATTTATGTTATTAGAGCTACTGGTTAGAATAGAGCGGGGTGAAAAGATGAGAAAGAACTCTAATGAACAAAAAATATGCACACCAACAGAAATTTAACATTTCCTGAGCACTAAATACGGCATGTGTACTTGTAATTTCATGTGTTCCACGACACACTGGAACAAACAAATAACATGATTGACTGCAGAAACCAATAATAGATTCAAAGCATTAACTGATCAGTTGATCATTGTCTCCAATTAAAGCAAACTGATTTACCTTTAATGACATAGTCTTGCTTCCTCCTATTGGCAGCATATGAAAATTGGCTGCAAAACAGAGTCAAAAACAAGAATTAGTAGCCATAGTGCTCAGTTATTTAGAAGCAATAATGCTGCAATCCTTTTGAACAATTGGGTGAAATATGCTACAAGCCATACATGTAATTTTCGCTTTCCTCCTTGTGTCTGGCACACTGTTCAACTTCCTTATATGGCCAAAAATCTCTTTGGAGCCTTCATCATCTGCTGGGGACAAGAATGTAGCCTGCTCTTCCTGTTCCAAATTATCAGTCACCATCTTGCAATTTAAATCATACGAAGTTGAAAACAAAACCATAAAAACAAGACTTGTGGAGCAGAACTACAATGTTGTCAGCATAGACATTCTGATCAAACATAGATGAGTAATATCATAATTCTGAGAGATTAATTCTACTGATGTGATGAAAACTCACAGATTTATGCAAGAGGCGCGGCTTTACAAGATATTTTTCTGTTTCCTCATCATCAGAGGAAACATATACATCATCTTTATCTGTAAACATTTGAGGAATCATTTCCTTTGCTTTCTTCAAGTTCATTCGTACAACATTTCTTGGAGCAAGGTATTCTGTGGGGTCATCAATAAAGTCCTCTTCACTCTCTTCACCTTCGTCATCTCTCTCCTCAATCAAGGCAGCTTCTCTCTGTTTAGAATTGCATTTCAGTTTCTGCAAAAGGTTTCCTGTTCCAACAGCATCCTGCTGCTCCATCCACTTCTGATGAAGTTCATTGCGCATTCATTATCAATTGGCTTTTCCTCATAATCAGTTGCTATTATATCATTAAGCTCCTCAGAGTCCATGTTATCCTCATCTTCCTCATTATCTTGAAAACGAGCTAGATCATTATCACTATCATCTTCTTCCTCAGCCTCATCATCAAGAAAAGCTTTTGCATGATCACCTGCTGGAGATGAAGGCAAGACAGCTGATCCTTGCAGACGGGGATCAACGTTCTCTTTGTCATTGTCCTCTTCATCATCAGAACTACAAAAGAGAAAAGCAATGAATTTCACCTTAAATACAACAACTGAAATTGGCTATATGAAATTTTTCCAGCAATTATGATTCAAAAACAGTGAGGAATGCCCATGTTCAGATAAAATATGAAATACAACTGGCAATAATGTAGCTAGAAGATGGGAACTGATTGTTAGAGAAATGCAAGAACAAAGAAAAACCTTTACCTTTAGAGACACTTCAAATTTCATTCTTAAAGGCAGAATGCTTATGATGGAAAATATTCAAATTACTTACGAATCCTCAGGAGGAGCAGAATTGAGTTTTAAGTTCATTGCAAGCAAAGAAGGTGCCATAACTTCTTCCAGTGGACTGCTGGGCATTTCATCTTTAGAGTCGCTTGTTTGGGAATCAAAAATAATATCCTTCAAAAGACATATAAACTAGCATTCATTAGCTGATTTACAAACCATTAAAGAGTGCAAATCACAAAGTTAAGTGCAAAATAAAACCTGAGTATCATCAACAGGGGCTCGAAATATTTGTTTTGAATCCCCATCCAAAGCCTGCAATTCAGAAGACATAATTGTTGTATCATTCATTTCTAATATTTTTCTCATAATTTCAGATTGAAGGACAAAATGCAATGTGCAAAGCACTGAGTGATCATTTATTTCTAATATTTTTCCCATAATTTCAATTATACTCTTTAGTGTTAACTGGAAAAGAATGCAGTGGTTGCTACCATGAAAGATAGCAAGATGCATGCTTTTAAGATTGCTTAAGATGTCATTGATTACAGACTTAAAATGATCAATTAGAAAATCCTCACATAAGCAAACCCTAATAATAAGAACTTATGGATGCATAATGTTCTACAGGTCAGGATTAAAAAAATATATTTCTATACATACAAGTTGATATTAGTACTACATCAAACATATGCCTATCTAACTTTATTTTTGGCAATATAAAAAGTCATTGAAGAATGGCGACATCTTTTAATTTACCATCTGAGAAATATTTTTGTGATGGTCGTTTGAAGTGTCCTTAGATCCTTCTGTACTTTGAGCATCTAAACTACCCTCCACATCTGCAAAACATGTGCTATCTACTTTGGCATCCTTATGATTTTCTACATCCTTGATGGGAGAATTTTCAAAATCAAAGTCCACTATTAGCTCTCTTGAAATAGTATCATTGTCATCAAGAAAAGAATTTCTGGCTGTCATGACCGATCTATGATCCAGAAAAATTAAAACATTAGAATAAGCATTTTAAATGATACTAACAAGAAATCATTTAAAGTCAAGTGGAATACAAAATCACTCACTTTTTTGAAAGCTCATGCTTCCTTTGCCGGATCTTCTCCAAAACAGAAGATACAAATTTTTGAACAAAAGGAACAGGTTTAAATGAAGCATCTCTTGTTTCTAGAGAAAAGAAGATGAAATTCTTAATAGCGGATATAAGGCCATCTCCAACCATCGCACTAAAATAAAGTAGCTTCAACTTTAAAATAAAGCAAACAATATATTATTATCTCCAACCATTTACACTATCTTTATTTTTAAAAAGTATATTCTCTTTAAAAATAGAATATTCTTTATATCATTTTTATTTATTTATAAAATAATAAATAATCATAAATTTTAATCATTTATATAAATAATAATTATTAATGTAACATAAATAAAAAAAAATAATTAAAAATAAAAAAAAATAAAAATTAATATCAACTAGAATTTTTTTATTCATACATAATAAATACTACATTTAATAAAAAGAGAAATACAAGTACAAGTACAAATATTTATATTACATTTCTGAATTACCATAATCATCCCATATATGTTCGATTAATGCATTTCGAAGTGCATAATGAGCATCTTTATCCTTAATTTTTCTATGTCGCGATAAAAATGCTTCAAATCGGTCATTTTCATTGATTACAAGCTCAACATCTGGAGTCGGCACTTCCATACAGTCCGAAATATTTGCATGAACATCACGTTCATTTTCAATTATCATGTTATGCATAATAATGTATGCACTCATTATATCATGCAAAATATTCTTCTGCCAAAATCTTACAGGTCCGGCTATAATTGCAAATCGTGATTGCAAAACTCCAAATGCACGATCTACATCTTTCCTACATGATTTTTGTTTCATTGCAAATAATTTTCTTTTAGGACCACGTGGCTCATGAATACTTTGTACAAGTGTGGACCACTTTGGATATATGTCATCAGCTAAATAATAACCCATGTTATATTCTTTTCCTCGAATAACATAGTGAGCTGGAGGAGCAATACCTTTAGCAAGATTGGCAAAAAGATGAGATGCTTCCAACACATTAATATCGTTGTTAGAACCTGGCATACCGAAATATGCATGCCATATCCAAAGGTCATAATCAGCTACGGCTTCGAGAATAATAGTTGGAGATCCACTCCGACCAGCATATTGTCCTGCCCAAGCAGCAGGACAATTTTTCCACTTCCAATGCATACAATCTAGGCTACCCAACATCCCCGGAAAACCACGAGATTTTCCAATATGAAGCAATCTCGTCACGTCATTTGCATTAGGTGACCTTAAATATTCTTCCGCGAATACTTCTACAACCGCACGACAAAATCTCTTCATACTTTCTATTGCTGTAGATTCTCCAATTTTAATGTATTCATCTGTTGCATCTGCCGGCATTCCATACGCTAACATCCGAAATACAGCTGTTACTTTTTGCAAATCCGATAATCCGACTTTACCAGTTGCATCTCTTCGTTGTACAAAGTAGTTATCGTGTTCCACTACGGCATTAAAAATACGTTGGAAGAGACCTCTGCCCATTCGAAACCTTCGACGGAACATAACATCATTATATAGAGAATTATCAGCAAAATAATCGTTAAAGAGATTACGATCAGCATTTTCATGATCACGATTGATCACTACGTGGCCAGCAACCAATCCTCCATGATGCACATCACTGTTTAGTTGGTCTTTATAATAATGGGCAATGGCTACATTATTATTGGTGTGAGCCAATATAAGTGTCATTCGCTCTGCATCCCATCTTTCATTATTCAGTATTTGTGATTCTTCATCATTTTCTGATTCTGAATTTGAAGATGAAGTATAATATTGATAATGAGATGAAGATCCGAAGTTGAAATTCATTTTTAAAAAGAGTAAAACAGAGTTAGTTTGTATTCAAGATAATTATCATCAATATATTTATATTGAAATTTTTATCTTATTTTTCAACGTGTCAGAAGATAAGATATGTAAAAAATTTAATCTCAACCGTCGGATTCAATTTATCTTCGTATGAACCATTGGATATCTGTCATAGAATCTGATCTTATCTTCACTATTTTCCATGCCAGAAAATAAGATATCTAACAAATCTAATCTCAACTGTTGGATCAATTTATCTTCGTATGAACCGTTGGATATCTGTCATAGAATCTAATCTTATCTTCACTATTTTCCATGCCAGAAGATAAGATATCTAGCAAATCTAATCTCAACCGACGGATTCAATTTATCTTCGTATGAACCGTTGGATATCTGTCATAGAATCTAATCTTATCTTCACTATTTTCCATGCCAGAAGATAAGATATCTAGCAAATCTAATCTCAACCGTCGGATTCAATTTATCTTCGTATGAACCGTTGGATATCTGTCATAGAATCTAATCTTATCTTCACTATTTTCCATGCCAGAAGATAAGATATCTAGCAAATCTAATCTCAACCGTCGGATTCAATTTATCTTCGTATGAACCGTTGGATATCTGTCATAGAATCTAATATTATCTTCACTATTTTCCATGCCAGAAGATAAGATATCTAGCAAATCTAATCTCAACCGTCGGATTCAATTTATCTTCGTATGAACCGTTGGATATCTGTCATAGAATCTAATCTTATCTTCACTATTTTCCATGCCAGAAGATAAGATATCTAGCAAATCTAATCTCAACCGTCGGATTCAATTTATCTTCGTATGAACCGTTGGATATCTGTCATAGAATCTGATCTTATCTTCACTTTTTTATATAAATACCCCACTACATCCTCACTTTTATTATCGTACTTGTAAACATTTATCACTATCCATCAATCTTCTAAATTTTAATTTGTTTGTAACTGCCAAATCATTAATATGTCTTCTAAACATCGCACTTTATCATACACAAATGATGAAGATAAACACTCATGTAGTGTTTACCTTGACATTTCTCAAAATCCAATTATAGGAATCAATCAATCGAGAGACCAATTTTGGTCCAGAATTGAAGAGGAATATAATAAGGCACAAATGGAGTTTTGCATCACGCAACCCAGATTGAAAAGATCTCTACAATGTCGCATGCAAGTGATATTGAAAGAGGTTGGTAAGTTTAGAGGATGTATGGAACAAGTTGAAAATCTCAATCTCAGTGGTGCTTCACAACAAGATATTGTGAGTATTCTACATTTATTTTCTAATTATTTTTTAAAGAAGTGATCCTAATATTAATATTTTTACAGGTTAACCGTGCAAGAATATTATATTCACAAGATACGGGCAAGAGATTTAAGTTTGAGCATGTCTGACTAATTCTAAAAGACATTGAAAAATTTATTAGTGTTAATAATGTTGCATCAACATTTTCAAGCCCTAATCGTAATTTTGCATCATCTGAATCAGACTCTCCTGCTTCGGAGTCTCCTAACACTCCAGGTCTATCTTCATTCTCCCTTGATATAAATGAGGACAATGTTAGTGGAAGTTCATCACAACGTCCTACAGGGGTAAAAAATTCAAAATTGAAAAGAAAAAATGATGATCAATTTTCCGCCCTTATCAAAACCATGAATTCAAATGCTGATCGACTTTTTGAAGCTTTAAAAAAGGGGAACCAAGATAGGGGAGAGTATCACGAAATCGAAAAACGGAAGTTGGCTTTAGCTGAACGTAAAGAGGAACGTAAAATTATGTTCACAGATCTGAATTCTATAATTGATCCAAATTTACGTGAATATATTCGTACTGAAAAAGAAAGAATTTTACAAAAAAGATCTCAACAAGGTCAAGAAACTCAAGGTCAAGAACATGGATTTGGAGTTGAAGAATCTGGAGGTGAAGGATCTGGAGGTGGATATGATCAATATTTTAATTTATTAACTGGGTCACAAGATGATTTACCAGAATATTAGAGTTGTTGATATGTATTTTTAATTTTACTTAAATTTATTTTATGTTTATGTTTATTTTTATTTTTATTTTTCGTTCATTTTATGTTGTATTTTTAATTTTTTTAAAATTTAATTAAGTGTGTGTTGTATTTTTAAGTTGTTTAAATTTTAATTGTGTTGTATTTTTAAGTTATTTAAATTTTAATTAAGTGTGTGTTGTATTTTGAAGTTGTTTAAATTTTAATTAAGTATGTGTTGTATTGTTTAATTTATAATTTATATTTTTATAATTTTAATATTATCAAAAAATTATTAAAATTTATTTTAAAATTTTATATTTTTTTATTACTTAAAATAAAAAATTAAATAAATTAATAAAATAAATTAATAAATAAAAATTAATATTTATAAATTAATAATAATTAATAAATACATAACAAATTATATTTATTATATTAATTAAAAAATTTATAATATTTAATTAATAATAATTAAAAAAATCATTCAACATTTCCTTTCCCTTTCTTTTTTTCTCTGTGTCTCTTCCTTGCAAATCGTTTCCTTTTCCTTTCTTTGTTTTCCCTTCTTTTCTTTTTTTCTTTTTAACATAGCGCAGCTACAGTGCTGCGCTATGTTTGGCGCAGTACTGTAGCATCCATTCAATTTGACGCAGCAAATAGCGAACGATTGGAGTAAATTTTTAACGTAAATTGCTCTATAATAACAATATAAAGCTGCCGTTAGAAATGCTCTAAGGATCCAAATAGTAACTAAAAAGGTTCATAATCAAGTTACAATAAAATAAACCCAATTCCTACCTCACAACAATCTCTGGGATTCAGCGTGGAGTTCCAAGAGTCGATTTCTTCTTTTCTGTTCGAATAAAAGACATTTTAAATTGCCAAAACAAACTCAAAGAACCCTTAATCGTTAGAGACACTAAAATACACATACCTTTTCTACCAGTCTTTTGGTGGAGGCAGCTGAATATGGTATATCACCATAACCATCACTGGCATTTTTCATTTTTTTTTTCTTTTTCCTCTCTTTCTTTTCCTCAGATCGATCTAAATTGCGGCGCTTCTTATCCGGCTCTTGCTCTGTCCTCAATTCCTCAGTATCCTCCTCCTCCACTTGTGTACCCATTAGATCTCCACCTCTCCCATCAAATTGTCGCAGAATCAAATTCCAAAGCCCTTTTAGCACCAGAACCACCTTCCTCAACGTCCAAACTATCAAAGCCAGAATCCAACTCATTTCCCTCTTTAAAACCTTCCAATTGGGACTCAGACCTGGCATTTGGTTCCTCGAAATCTTCCCCGTTGCTTTCTTCTCCATTTAGGGCTTCAAATACGGATGAGCTCACCTCTTGAACCAAAGGCGCATCATCAGATGATGGCCTAGGGGGAGAATCTTTAGGAAATTTATCGGTAGCTTTTCTTAGACTTTTGAGCCTCCTTTCAGGGGCAGGCGAAGGCTGCCTTTCGGAGTCTGAGAACGGAAGAAACTCTTCGTCGCTATCGATCTTCTTCGAAAATCTCTGTAACTAGATAAAATATTCGCTTTGTCGACGCTAAATTTGGGTCATAAGTATGAGGATCGGATTTAGGCGCCAAATCTTTTAAAATTTTTGGAGAAATGGGCGCAATGGGTATTACCGAACCACCAAATCAAAAAATTTTTTTAATTGGATTGTGAAATTAATATTTTATTCTCTATACGACTGGGTTTATTTGCCCTTTTACATTTTATAAAGTGAATACTTTTTTATTAATAATTAGCCTAGTTCTCTGGGCTACAGCTAAAATAAATTTAAAATTACTTATTTTAGCAAATCATAACTTTCCTCCAAAAAAAAAAAAAGCCAATCATAACTTTATTTTTTTACATTAAAAAAAATTTGCTCACTACACTGTAATTCGATTCTTAAAGATAGTATTAAAATCAAATTTCAAAAAAAAGATAGTATTAAAATCCAATTACCAGTTTCTCTCTGATGATATTTTTCTGATTAGAAATTTCATTCTTCTAATAGTTAGTACTCTCTCTCTCTCACGAAAATAAGCTTGTAAAAGTTAAGAATCATAAGAACTTCAACTTAATCCCCACATAGACAAGACTAGTGCATCAAGTGAACTCGATTTAATATGGATTTAATGTGGTTAAAGGACTTTGGTCAGTGATTAAAAAAAAAATTAAGTTAAAGACATCTTTATATGGCATTCCCTGCTAGCTGCCCACTTCTTCAGCAACACTGCTGAGAGAATTTTTACCATAAACCAATAAGCCCTCGCAGCAACCAAATATTGACTCCCTTGCATAAGCATAACAATACTCAAGGCACAAGATATTTAAATAACAGAACGAAATGCTATATAAGAAATTGATAGTTTTAAGAATTGATGCCATGGAGCTGATTATCAAATATCAGGTAATCAACTCACTCGCAATTATAACCAATATTCAAGAAAAAATGGAAGCTTATAACTATTAAGGGCACAGCCAATGGTGGGTAAGCTACTGAACTGTTTGTCCAATATTTAAGGGATCCCAACAATCCAATGTATAACATCAAACAATTAAATTATCACCAAAGGACCCATATCACATCTCAATGTTCCATGTACTTTCAGCACTTAATTTCGGCACCTTTGATTCCTCGCCCAAATTGAGAGATGCAGAGATCTGAGACAAACAATGAACCAAGATCAGAAGATCATGATGTCAGATAAAGAATTAACAAAATTTTAGAATCTTATAAATACTTGACCAGATATTCACAGGTGAAAGTAAGACAAACACCTAAGGAAATTTCAAATGTTACAACCAGCCATGCATTCCAATTTAAGCAATGCCTAGACAAGATGCCAGTATACGTCATGAAAAGATAAACCTCACGTTAGTATTAAAGTGAATTCAGAGATGATGGGCTCCCCATTTTCCATGCTTGGAAGTGCTTCAATGCATGCATCACTCAGTTGTCTTGGTCCTACTTCATAATTCAATCAAAAGCTAGCATAAATAGAGAGCTTTGTGCTACACAATCATTTAATTTGCTATCTAAGAACAATGACAGGGTTCTACTTCTACCCCGAGCAAAGCCATGGTACACGAGACATCCAATGGATGTCAAGCACTCAGCACAAAATTCCAAAACTAAAATCTTCTCTGTGTGAAGAAAAAATTGCAAAGCTTAAAGCTCCACTGGCCATTTACAGAACTCAATACAGTTATTACCTATCACACTACAACTTTCACATCTTATTATTTTACAATATAACAATAATAATACAGTAAATAAATAAATAAAGGAGAAATAAGAAGCAGAAAGGTAACTATTACAGCAAGAATGCGCAAACAAGAATCTTGAGTTTACCTTGAAATTCCCACTAAATTTTGAATTCCTTGACCACTCCAATCCCAATGCGTTACTTGATGTTTGATATGTAGCCCTAAGCACATCATCGGCATATATCTTCCGCGAGACAGCAAAATCCCAGGAGTTCTTTGCCAAATCATAGCACGGCTCAAATGTGGCCACTCCTCCATGTACATAGGTATACTTCAACTTACAATTCCCAGTACCAAGCATGTAATTAGCGGACACCTTATTAGCTGAATCAAACACAAGACTCCCATCCAATATAGTGCGGTTATCCCCTCTGCTGTGAATGTATGTCAGGTTCAAGGGCTTATCAGCAACCTTAACTGTGTTCATAAACTGAAACCGAAAATCCTGCACAACAAGGCACGATGTCAATAAAGTAAAAGCCTATGTCCAAGCTCCAAAGTCAGTGTGTTCTACAAACGGAGCTTCTTTATGTCACTGAGAAATCTAAACAAATGAAAATTAGATTATCCAATTATCCTTTCAACCGCGATAATTTAATAGATTTCGATATTCCCCTAATTTTTCTTAGTTCCAGTTATTTAAAATCTAAAGCTACCTTCATTATGAAGCCCTAATTGTCAAAATCTCCATTTGGCTAATCAGTTACTTCAACAAGATTAAGTCAAAGATGCAATATAACAAGTGTTTCAATTCGAAGTTTCCTACAATTTCTCAACACCAAACAGACGATAACTAAGGCCATTTTGAGGTAAAGCAGCGAATTTTATGCATTACCTTTTTGGGGACGTTGTAGTCAACGATGAAGAAGCCAGGTTTCTCCACGGCTAAAACCAAGCCGTTTAAGTTGGGGCCATTGACGACGGTGGCGTCCGTCATGGAAGCCCGGAGCTTGACATCACCGGCGTTGAAGGCGATAGTAGCAGCTGCGCTGCTTTTGTCACTGTCGTACGTGCCTTTCAAAGAAGCCTTCATTTCGGGACAAACGAGGACGGAGAGAGACAAGGCGAGGAATAAGCGGAGAAGTAAAGGGTTATACTCGGTGGTTGTATTATTCTAATATTCTGTGCTGATTATTGCCATTTTCTGGCGGCTTTTGTCTTCGCCTCTTCGGGAATGGATAACTGGGTCTTCAGTCTATGGACTTTGGTCCCCAGCCGGCTTCTGCCTTATGGACTCGCTAAATGGGGCTACTGGGCTGCTCCTTCTTTGTTAACTCCTAATTTTTTTTTAATATTTAAATTTTTATTATACATCTTTTATATTCCCAGATATATATCACTTTAAGAGTTTTACATAAAAATAAAAAATATATAATAATCTATTTCATATAATTATTTTACTAAATTATACTTTTTTTAATATATTACCCATTGAAAATCATACAAATTTTAAAAAATTAAAATTAAAATTTATTTTTTTAATTTAAAAATGAATAAATTTAAAATAAAAGTTATAAATAATCTTAATTTTAATAGATTGATAATTATCTGTGAATAAAATTTACCCATTCATTCTGTTAAAATAATTATCTTCAACTAATGCACGCCTACTAAAAAAGCCACTAATTCTTTAAATATTATACAAATTATTTTGAATGAATTAAATTATTATTTGTTAATTTATTAATATTATATTATTATTTTGATAATTAAGTTATTAATTATAATGGTATAATTAAAAATAGATAATTAATTTTTTTAATTGTATAAAATAATAATTTAATATTGATAAATTTTTTTTTATAAAAATAACAATTTCAATATGAGAGATAAAGTACCACTTTAAAAGGACTTATATTTATAAATCGGAAAATTCTTTGTAAATTTACTCTAAGTCTACCCAATCTTCCTTTTGTTTCACCCATAATAATTTTATCTTTAGAATATATTTTTAAGGTAACTTATTTTATTGCTGTGCTTTAATATTTTTTAGAATAAGTATGAAATTAATATTTTTTTTAAATTTGTTTTTACTTGTGTGATATGAGATAGTTAAAATTTGTTTAAAAATAAATTTAATAATTTTTATTAATATATATATATATATATTGTGAGTGTTATTTATTTTTAATAATTAAAATTAAAAATTAGCTTTATAAAATTTAATATTGAAATATATTTATTTAGTAATAAAATAAAAAAAATAATAAAATTAAAGTAATATATTAATTGTAGTGAGAGAAAATATATTTTTGAAAAAAAATTATTATTTTAGTGAGTAGTTAGATATTTTTAAAAATTTGCTTAAATTTTTTTTTCTAAAAATATAAATATTTTTATTTTTTTATAATATTTTTAAAATAACATTTATTTTTTTAAGTAGTTTTGTAAATACCTTAAATAAAAAACTACAAATCATATAATTTTTTAATTGACAATTATCTGTCAATATTATTTGGGGCAAATAATATTGACAGTTCCAAATAACACTTCTATAAAAAAATATTATTTTTTATATTATTTCCAAATAACAATCATCTGTCAAAATTTTTTTTTCAGTATTATTGACAGTTCGGATTTAGGCATTTCACTTTTATAAAAAATTGGAGTAAAATTTTTAAAATATTTTATTTCTTTACTAGAATAATTTTTTTAAAATACCTCTTCTCTCACTATAATCAATATTTTACTTTTTATCAAACTTTATTATTAAAATAATAACAAAATAATAAAAATTAATATTTTAATTTTTTTTCATCTTATAAAAACCAAATTTTTTTTAAAAAAATTAATTTTAATTATAAAAAATAAGTAACACTTAAAAAATAAAATATATAAAATATATTAATAAAAATATTAAATTTATTTTTAAATAATTTTTACATGTTATACACAAAAAAATATACATACATAAAATTTTATTATGTAGATGTATTATAGGTATATTGTGTATGTTTCATATATACTATATATGTATTATAGATGTTGTGTGTATATTATCTATTTATTATTTAAGTTGTGTATATTTTATATAAAAGTTGTTGAATATTGTATGAATATTGTGTAGATATTGTCTAAATAAAAAATTAAAAATATATTAAATATATTATGTAAATTTATTATAGATATATTATCGATGTGTTGTAAATATAATTTATATTGTTGAGTATATATTATATATATTATATTATGTATATATGATGTATATATTTATTTTTTGCGTATATATTAAAAATATGATATAAAAAAATTAAATAAAAATTAAAAAAATTAAAAATTTTAAAAAAAGAATAATGCCATAAAAGTAAATTTAAAAATAAGAAGGCGATTCCGTATAAGTAAAAAAAAAAAAAAAGAGAGAGAGAGAGAGAGAGGGGGGTGTTGAGCACAGTATTTTCGAAATTGTGAAGTTGCATCTGGTATACAGTGTAATTTTCTCAGTCCTTTAGCGTAGGCAAGCAAAATAAGGCTTTTTACAGCATGGGCTAAAGAGGGGATTGGTTAGCCCAATATCCGTAGGGCCATGGACTTGATATTTTTATTTGTAGTAGATTGACCATCGAAAATCAATGTCAACGGCACTTCAGTGTGCACACCTTAGTATCCATACGAATGAAAACACGCAAGCACTTAAATCTCCCTCTTTCAACAAAGACAATAACTCAATTCGCGCCAAAACAAATTTTGGCGCGGTACTGACTCCCTCTTTATTTCAATAGCAATCCCTTACTTTATCACTGAATATCACTTTGTCACAATTTCTCATTCTCTCTAACATCTCGCAGAAACATAGTCGCGGAGTCTTCAATTTCAGCCTGAGGTCAGTTACTGTCTCGATCCATTCTCCAGTACCGTTAGATCTGAGTGTATTTGGGTGATAAACATGTTAATGGTTTAGCTCTGCTATTTGTCTGTTTTCTAAGCAATTTTTTTTTTGTTTTGTTAAATGATTTTTTTTGGCTGAGATTAAGGAATTATGAAAGTGGTGAATTGAAAAGGAATTTTGGCCTGCATTTGTGTTCGGTGATACTTTTACGAGTGTGCTTGTCGGCTTTTCTGTCGACAGATGCAATTGTTTGATTTATAGTGGTTAATGCAATTTCCACGAGCAAAGATCCGAGTTCGTGATTTTATGAGTTTTGACATTTGCCATGGACTAAGGAATTATCTAATTTCAGATTTGATGAAAATATTTGGTGCAAAACACTCAGGATTTTGGAATTAAATTTGGAGCCATAATTGTAAAGTTATTGTATAGTTCATATATGTTATACTAAATGTTCATAAGAAATAAAAGAAATGAAATCCTTAATCTAATTCAATTTCACAAATGTGAATTGTTAAAGTGTATCTTTTTCAAGCAGTTATATGATTTCGAATTCAAAATAATTGTCCTCTACTAGAAACATTAGACTTCTTATTATTAGTCATTTTATGGTTTTCGTCTGTCGCAGTCATGTAAAGGTTAACAGCTAAAGCCAAGAAATTGAGTAGAATACTAGTTCCCATCTAAGTGCTTTACTTTCTTATACTGTATGAAAGGACAGCAGATAAATTGATTTCATTAGAATTGCATGCTACGCAATGTTTAACTTTTTACTTAAACTAGATGGTTTCAAATTTATTCTGAGATCAACCAATCCAGAAACATAATTTATGGTGGTTTTGAACTTTAACCACCATGCATGCTTATCTTTTGCTTGGTTGACCCTAATCATTAGGTTTGGCGCATTTCTACAAGCAGAAGCATTTCATCTGCACATGCAAGATGAAAGTTGAATTTACAGCATTTTTATATCGTGCTGTTACATATCATTTATTTAATCTCACTAAGTGAAGTTTCTCTGCCGCAGGCTAAGCATTTTTGGCACTATAATAATTCAGGTCCACACAACAGTAAGAAAAATAATTGTTGCATCATCCGATGGAATTAAGGAGTTGCAGTCATTTACATTATATCCAGGTTAGCAAAGGTGGTTTGGCCACAAAAGTCCTGAATGTATATCGTGGAAGGCCAGCACTTAAGTTCAAGAATGTCAAAGATCTAGATGAAACTGAAGATACAAAAAATTCTGATCCATCTCCACTGTTTAGGCCAAAACTTGAGTTTGTAGAGCTTCCTATTGGATGTGATGGGGCCAACACTGAAAGTCTACATAGATACACAGAAGAAAGAACCACAATAAAAGATGGTGAAATTTCAGAACGCAGCAGCAAAGGTTGCGATGTTGGAGAAAGTGAATCAGATGATTTTATTTTTGGTAATATGACACTGAAACAAATTAAGGAGAGATGTAAAGAAAACAAAACAAAGCGGTCCAGATATGTTGGTTGGAATAAAGAAGCTATTGAAACTTGTTCCTTTGAAAAACAAAACTATTGTAACTCACAATACGAGGAAGATGACTATGATATCATGGAGCCCCTCAGCTATTGGAAATCCAGAATCTTAAACAAGAAGAAAACCAAGAGAAAGTGCAGAAAAGAAAGTGTCTGTGCTTTATTTCATAATGCCCTATCCATTGTGAAGTTTGAGGAAACCCCGAGTGATAAAGATGTCTTTCAAACCAATGAAAATTTTCCAGCACCTATTGACATTAAGGTAGAAGTTCCTGAACCTGCTTATTCAGATTGCAAAGCTATGATCGTCACTTTGGCAGACTCTTTTAATTGGAATAAGCCAGTGGCCTGCAGTGGAGTTGTGTCCAATGAAGAGCCTGAGTCAGAAAGTAATTATGTTTTGGGGGCTGGAACATCAATGACAGCCTTTGAAGAGCCTGAGACAGATAGTGATAATGCTTTCCAGGCTGGAATATCAATGATAACATGGAAAGAGCCTGAGACAGAGAATAACTGTGTGTTGGAGACTGAAACCGCAACGCAAATCGGTGTAGAGCCCGATCCAGTTAAAGATTGTGTTTTGGAAACTGGGAGATCTGTGATATCTGGTGAAGAGTTGACAACTAATGCTTGTGGTTTCGAAACTCAGATGCCAGCTTTCTTCAGCAATGAGCTTCAATGCTGTGTTGTTAATGAAGAATCCAATCAGTGCGAGGAGCATGTTGATCCTAAATCAACTTTTGATGTACAAGCCTCAGGCAGGGAGACAATGATGGAGGATATTGCAGAGTTAATCGATCATCACTTTTCAGATTTGTCTTTATCAGAAACAAAGAAAGAGGATTCTGTCATAGGCCAACATCCCAAAAATGACTGCCCTGCAACACTTAGTCCAAGTGAGAATCATAGCCCTGTTATGTACTATAACCCCCAAGGATTTACTTGTGCGCATAAGAGCTCATGGAAGACTAACAGTGACTGCCAGGTTCAAGTGCCTGATGGCACCATTTATAATAGCCTTCAATCTATGGAACATTGCAAAAGAAATAGTTCATGTTTGCCTGTGGATGAAACTAAAGGTGAAACACTGCATGTTGAAGCCAGTGGCATAAGCAGCCCTGTCAGAGACCATAGCTCACTTTGTAGTTCGAAGTTGTCTTCAAGTCCAAAAATCTGTTTACTTTCAGCAGTTGATTATTCTCCTAAAGCTGAGGAAAAACAATTGCCAGTACCTGCATGTGCTGATTCAGCAAGAACCACTTCTGCAGTGATCCAGTCATGTGTTGATGAGCCTGTGATATTGGCAAAATTTGAGGAGTGCCATCACTCAAAGCTGCAACATGCTCCTGAAAAGCTCTTTTCAACTAGGATGGTATGTAAAATATATTGCGCATTTGTTTGATTTGCATGTTGCTTGAAAATAACTAGTACTATTATGTTTTTCCAGGCCATCTCTCCAACATCTCAGAAAAGGTTACGTGAGGCTCTGGAGTCCACTGAGTTAGATGA
Organism: Garcia nutans; assembly: GCA_947685225.1. Taxonomy (NCBI): domain Eukaryota; kingdom Viridiplantae; phylum Streptophyta; class Magnoliopsida; order Malpighiales; family Euphorbiaceae; genus Garcia; species Garcia nutans. Next base: position 57,735,813 of record CANTUV010000039.1, read on the forward strand.
TGAACAATATTTCAGTAAGGGCATTGAATATTGTATTTGGATTTTATTGACAATGTTATGTTTGCATATGATCTATCTAGGAAATGGTATGGACTATTGATCATAACAGCTTTATTTTATCTGGGATGTAGAAAAAATAATAGAACATATTGTACAGTGCCGTACAAAGATTTGTGGAAATAAATTGGAAAAAATAGATCTGATAGCTTTACTTGTTAATTTTTCTTGTTAAGAAGCAAAGAACATCCAAGTTTCAAGATATCAATCAGTTGAAAGGTAGGAAATAAGGTAGAATATTTGGTTCCTTGGTGCACAACAGCTATTCCTGTAACAAGCAATTTCTTGGGATATTGTCGGATTGATTCAAAGCTATACTAAATAAACGCGTTTTCATTTATATCGCATCAATTGGACAATGTGCTTTTTCTGTCTTTACATTTCGCAATACCTATTTTCTTAAATGATGTAGTTTTCTATGCCAGAAATTAAATTTTGTTCAAGTTCTGATTTTCCTTTTGAGTGATCTTGTTGGATGCCTCTTTGTCACTTGCGTGCTTCAATCAAGCTCCTTTTTTAGTCCACTGTCATCCTAAACTAATCTAATCGAAACAAATTTTGTTCAATTCCGATGATTACAGAGTATGCGAGGAAATTATGCTACAGTAATCTGACTGAGAATACGGTTGGTAGATATGAAGGGGACAATCAGATAAAGAGAGCAGACGTCATTGTTAGCCCTAAGAAAGCTGTTAGGAAAGCTAAAATCGGTAACCGTGGTTTCAATCATAATGACACTCTCAAGGTTTCACATCCCCCTCGTTCTATACAACATTTTAGCACCAGGTGCAGCTCAGTCAGAAGTTATTCAGAGAGTGCCATTTTATTCTCACAGCAGCAAATGCATGACATTGAATCTGTTGCATCTAAACTTGCAAAAGAGTTGCAGTCCATGAAGAACATAGTTGAAGAAACATTGCAGTCCAAGGTCTATCCAGCTGCATCCTTCAAATATAGTGCAGATGAGGTAACAAACAAACCTGAACCTTTACTAATAGTGTACCCTCATCATTTGCACAGCCCTATTAAGTGAAGAGAAATATTTGAGTGATCCTGGCCTTTCGACACTGAAATAACCATGTTATCCAACTCTTCACTCGAGACTGGATGATTTAATCCATGTTAGATAAATTGCTGTACAATTTGCCTCATGCTGTCTGTTTATTTTCCTTGGGTTTTTTCTTGCAAATCCCATTAAGTGTGTGGAATTCATTAGTCATGCTGTCTGTTTACTTTCCTTGGGTTTTTTCTTGCAAATCCTAATGAGTGTGTGGGATTCATTAGACTTGATAAATGCACATTCTTCTTTCATGCTGCAGAATAATCTTTTTCGTATGCCAATTGTCCTTTCTTTTGAATATTCTTAATTTGGCAGGTGAGAATTGCCGTACAGAATGCAACAAGAGTTGAAGAAAGTGCCAGAAGATCTCTTTCTATCATGGCAAGGGACTGCAACCGTTTTTGTAAAATCATGGTTGGTTTTTTATCAGTCTTTGATACTAGGCATTTAAAAAAATTATTAATAGTCTACTTAATTTATATATGACATTTTATTGATATATTCCACTAATGGATCTCAGAAATTGACCGAGAAAAGTTCTGCTTCCCAAAATGTGGTGTGCAAGAAGAGGAAAATTACTTTTGCTGATGAGGCTGGTGGAAAATTATGTGATATCAAGACTTTTGAGGATGGCGCGAGTTCTTTTATGCAGCCTGGAAGTGAGAAAACTGGAACTGTTGATTAAATGAGAGAAATTTTGCTTCTTGTACATTAATTTTCAGCATTCAAATTCCAATTTGATTTTTCAAATAGAAAAACAAATTGTATGGGGCTGCTCAGGCATATGTATACATAATACAAGGAATGCTAAGGAGTGGGCTAAAATGGGGAAAGGTCCTAGAGAATAAAAGTGCTTTGCTAGTTGCTGCCAAACTTATCCTCAGGCAAGCCCAGTCACATTCCTCTCTCATTCTTTCATTCTAATCCTCCCTTAACATTAATATACTTTTGCGTTATGTTGTACACAATACCCCTTGTTCCAAGCACATAAAAGAATGTTTCTTTCTCTTGAAAATTTGTTTCAGTTTTGGACTGCATTCAATGTTTGTTCTTTTTCAGTGATGGGTTCTTCACAGGGTAATCATTTCATCCATTCGATTGGCAAGAACATTTCAGATTGGCTCCATTCATCATAATTAGCAGGTATTTATCATCATTTCAAGTCCATAAGCAACATTTTTAAGTCCAATTAATTTTACAAGTAGATGCTATTGCTACTTTGGACTAGTCCAATTCTTTGGGACGGCAAATTAATGTCCAGCGGCAAGGACAATTATGATGATATATGGGACTATTTTTTTCTTTCTGAAAACTCTACTTTTATAGTGTCTAATTGTACCGGTTTAGGCTGAAGCATGATTTTAGATGAAATTTCTTGTTTTCTCTTATATGCAAACCTCTTGCCTTTTTTTTTTTTTCTATCATTTTCCTTAATTTTCATTGTCTAACTTATCACTATGTATTTTATCAATTACTTCTGCGCTAGACATGATAAAATAACTAATTAAACGTTAACTGAAACCTGCATATGTTTCAGGAAAATAACCCTATAATCAAATTAAAACAGTTAAAAGATGATAATAATTTTTAGGTCCATGCATTATGATGGCCCTTGGACATTTAGACATTATTTTTCATCTAAGCATGTGCACTTTGAATTGTGATACTAACTTTATGATCCAGTTTTCTCCTGTAATCATTTTTATAGCAGTTTTCTTTTTGTCCTGAGAAAAATAATACGCCCGAACTTTTTTTAGCAACACCAAACTTGAGAATTCTAACATTTACCCGTTGATTATATCTTCAATGTACTATACACATGTTATTTTCAAATGAATCTCAAAGTGTATACTAAAAATGAACAAGCATAAAAAAGTAGAAAAATTTTTACTCTATTTTTAAATGCATACTAATATTATAGTGAACTATAAAAATGAAGATGTTTAATCCACTGTCGGCTTGGTATTCTGATTGGATGACATCCAGGGGAATTGCATTGATTTGAGATATTCAAAACTTAGCAAATATTTATTTTGAAAATTTTGTATGCACACACACACACATACTCAATTCATGATTTATTAAAATCAATAAAAAGTGAAAATCGAGATTTAAAACAATTTTTAAAAAATTTTAATTCAATGTTAACAGGAGTCATATATAATAAATTGTGATTGCATAAATTAAATAAAAAACAATAAATCATGAAAACTTAATACTCTAGGACACGCATGTGATTACAAAGTGTTGAACTAATAAAAAAAATAAGAAAATATATCTTATATTATCAAATTCAATACAATTCTTTAATAATTATTTTATATTGAAATTTAACACTAGTACACTACCATTGCTACAACAGTAGTGTACTATTAAAGAACATATCATGCCATTACTTCACTCCAATTACAAAAATAACATATCATGTCAAACCGTTATTAGCATATATTACATATTCTAAGGGGAAATAAAAATCATAATTAAGAGCAGCAAGCAAGCAGGATATATGAAAACTGAAATTCCAAAAAGAAAAGAAGAAAGAATTTTAAGCATGAAATCGACAGAGTCGCATAGAATTTGGCTTCTTTACAGGAGAATCATTGAACAAAATCTCCCAAATCTCAGCGAAAGCGTCCACAATAACACCATGGTATTGGCTAGAATTCAAAGACAGAAAGCACTGCAAAAGTTCTAATAAATCCTTATCCTCAAACATCTGCTTCTCTAATATCATCTCCAACATAGACCTTTTGAAATCCGCGTAAGGATCCTCTGATTTCTTCTCCACCGCCACACTCTCCTTCATCTTCTTGCCATCAGCCGTGCACGATATCATACGCCGTAGAACTGATGCTCTCATCGGAGAATTAATCTCCTGCTGAGAAAATGACTTCCAGTTCTTTGAAACCTGGCGTTTAAGTTTTCGAATTCTCTTATTTTCACTTGTTTTCTTCAGCTTGCTATTGTCAGATTTGTCGACAGCAACAGTTGACGGATAAATAAAATCAAACGAAGAATCGTAAGAGAAGCTTCTAGAAGAAAAGAGTAATGTCTCAGTTTCTAACTCATCATTTTCTTCCTGATCACTTTCTGTTTGATCATGATTATCTAATTTCTTGTTTTCTGCAACAATAACTGGTGAAATATTATCATTACTCTCATCGGAAAATGATAAACTCTTTTGCAAATATCTTCTTCTGAGAGGTCTGTTTGGCCACTTATTAGTAGTTTCTTCGTTCGTCCATGAAAAATCTGGGGATTGGATGCTTAAATCGGCTAAGTAGTATGCGAGTGATCTTGATGGTTGCATGTAACCATAGCGTTTGGTAGGTGTTGTTGGCGGTGGGTCGGGGAATTTAGGATAATTGATATCGAGAGCTTTAGGATTGAAAGGTGATAGCTTGTAAATTGCTGGGATTGGATCAGTTTCCAATTTGGATCGACAGATTTGAAATGAAGACATAACACGGGACAGCTTAAGCTTGAAACGCTTAGCCATTTTTATTAATTTGTGGGAGTTCTTGATGAAGGACGATTATTATTTAGTATAATTTCAAAGGTTAAAGCGCTGACTCTCTCTTTCTCTGTAAATATATATAAGAGAATGAAGAGAAAGGCCGGCCTTGAAATTAAGAACTAGACAGGCAAAAAAAAAAGGAATGACCAAATCCAGATGATGATGTATGGTTTTATACCTGAAAGCTACATGGAATTCCATTGTCAATTGTCCAGTTAAAAAATATGTGAGAAGTTGGTGGTGAAATATGATATAATATAACTGTCTGACAAAAACATATAATAATAATAACATCAAATTAATGGCAGAAGGCAAAAACCAATAAGTTTTAACTTAATTTTATTAGAGTTATCTTTAAATTTTTTTTATATAATTTATAATCTATATAAAAGCGCAATAATTGAAAAAAATCTAATATGTATTATTAATTATAACTAATAAAAAAGTAAAAAAAAATCTAGAAGTTAGGAAATTAGTATATGAACATTGTTCTAGATGAATATTATCTATTTATGATGGTTTTAACAAATAACAGCTTCATATTATATTTTTGTAGTTAAGGTGACTAAAATTATAACTTGCGTTCATAATTTTACAATTTTAAATATAAATCAAATGTTTGTTGGTGTATATTTTTAAGGTGTCATGTGAGATGACATTGAGTTCCTTCATTATTAAAGGTCAATTCCTGCTAAACATCCATAGTTGAATGGTTATGTCCAATTCTCATATTCTGAGTTCTAAATATGAAATGGACTTAAAATATGAGAGAGAGTGTGTTTTATTTTTTAATGAATTTACTAGTATGTAATTTTTGAATTGTAAAATACTGAATCACTACAACCTAAGAAAAAATTTTATGGGTGTATCATGATAATGGATAGATATAACTTGGAAAAGTTTGAAAGAGTCTCAGCTATGCATCTATTGCTGCAGGGTATAAAAACATAAAATTACTAAAATAAATGAGTGAAAGTGTCCCATTCGAAAAGCTACAAATTAACATTAGCAATCAGCATTTTGGAGATTTGCATGTCTTACTAACTAAAGGTCATTATGGATTTAAACGACATAACATAATAAAAATAAAAAATTTAAAATTGTGAGAAATGCGTGAAAGAAACATTCAATAAATGCATAAGCTCATATGCTTGAGGAACGTAGAGACTTAGCCTAATATGGCTCTCAAAACAGTGTTTTAGCTGTAATTTATTAGGTATGTTGTTTTTGCTGATGGCGATAGCCTAAGACTAATGAGAAGGACAAGGTTGTATCCAGCCATATACACACATACATTGAAGCAGTCCACAAGTGTTAAAACAAATAGGTTTTTGGAAATCTTTATTTTTTTTAGAGTATATTTATATAAATTCCTATTATTATTATTTGTTTTGTGTCCTCAAGCCCAAGGTCATACGTAAAGCTTTGGACTGATTCATCATATGAGTTTCATTTAAGGTTAGGAATGAAATGATTTTAGGTCGATCGTTTAGAGATTATACACTTATAGTTTGCCTGTGTCTTGAGATGTATAGATAGATATATATTTTTTTATTGAAGTTAAAAAATATTTTTTAAAAATTATAAAATATTAAAAAAATTAAAAAGGTAATATGTACTTTTATCTAATTAATTACTGGAATTGGGTATTTTACTGTTGAAGTTGGATTAGTTTTAGTTATAAAATTAATTACCAATTTGAGAGTTTTGTGACGCATAATATATAGTTAAATAGTTCATTAACTTATGAATTAAGTACCAATTTATACTATTTTTTAAGTGTAATGTTGCAATTAGCTGTAGTATTAAAAAAAAAAAAAACGAATTCTGAAGTCTCTGCCATTGTTTTGGATGGCAACTACAGACTCCATAAATAAATAACCTCTAAAATGTGCAAGCACGTTCGACACCTACGCGCAAGGATTACCTTAAACAAAGACAAAAAAGGGTATTTAAATTCAAAATTTTATAATAATTATTAAGCTCTCTTTGATTATTTTCTTTGCAAATTTCATTTGCTCTCCATTTTTTTTGTTTTTTAATTTGGAATTTGGGACACAGATTAGAGAGGAAGAGGAAGGAAGGTTTCGAATCGTCCCTTCCTTCTTTCTCTCTATCTGTGTCTCCTTTTCCGATCAATTTCTTCAATTTTCTTTTATTAGTTTCTTTGATTTTTCTTTCTATGAGGATATTGTGCCCAAACTTTGATAAGGAAGATGGGCTTGAAACCGTATTGGAAGTCCCAATTCCTGAAGAGATGTTTACAAGCATGGGTAGCAATGGAGCTGCACGATGGGCTAATATGCGAGCATTGATGAAAGCTCAATCTGCTTCCGATAAATCATCTCATCTTCAAGCTTCATCTGATAATGAGTTTATTGCATTGTTAAAGCTTGTTGGCTCTCCTCTCGTCCCTTTTCAAGTCCATCCTGATCAGCCTGTAAATCGCCCTGTCACACATGGTTCCATTGTCTGTATATATTTCTGATCTTTCAATTTCCCCTTCATTTAAAACTCATGCGTGTTTTTCTTATTTAATTTCTTGTTATTAGAGCTTGATTAATGAAATTTAATAATAAATGATGAACAGGAGGCTTCAACTGCGAAATATATTGTACAGCAATATGTGGCAGCAACAGGAGGAGCAGTGGCGCTAAATTTATTGGGTAGTATGTGTGCAGTTGGGCAAGTTAAGATGACAGGGTCAGAAATGCAAGAGGATGATAATAATGTGCAACCAGGAGGAAGTACTGAAGTTGGTGGGTTTGTTATTTGGCAAAAAAATCCCGATTTATGGTACCTTGAACTTATTGTTTCTGGTTACAAAGTTAGTGCTGGCAGTGACGGCAAGGTTGCTTGGAACCAGTCCTCTTCTCAACCTTGTCATGCCAATAGAGGCCCACCACGTCCTTTGAGACGATTCTTCCAGGTACATATAAATAAAAATATATATATATATATACACGCATTGTGAGATATGTTTTGCAGGTGCCAATAATTGCTTAATCTATTAATATACTAAATAGTTTTACATAGATGCACACTGAGTTATAATTTATGCATGTTATGCTAAGCAATAGATTTTACAGGCGTATATAAATTTATATATTTTGAGATATGTTTTTGCTTATGTCAATAATTATTTAATTTACCTATTAATTTTGTAAATATTTAATCTTATAATTAACTAAATAGACTCGCACATATGCGAACTATAATTTATTGATAAATACATATTCTTCTAAACAATGAATGCAAGAATGATTTGCCTTCCCCTGTATTAGAAAAAAAATATAAATAGACCCATATATAAAATATTTGGCAGGAATTTTTAGACAGTTCATGACTTGTTCTTAACTTTCAATTTATGTGCATAATTATGAATAATGTTTCTTATGATCAGGGATTAGACCCCAGGTGCATAGCAAACTTGTTCTTAGATGCAGTATGCATTGGAGAGAAGAAAGTCAAGAACGAAGACTGTTTTGTACTCAAGCTTGAGACAGATGCAAACATTCTCAGAAGTCAATGTTCACCCAACACTGAAATCCTACACCATACAATATGGGGTTACTTTAGCCAAAGAACAGGGCTTCTTGTCGAATTTGAAGACACAAAATTGGTGAAGATGAAGCCAATAAAAGGGAATGATAGTGTGTTTTGGGAGACAAGTATGGAGTCAGTGGTGGGTGATTATAAATATGTTGAAGGCATCAATATAGCTCATAGTGGAACTAGCATTACCACATTGTATAGGTATGGAGAATCCCATAACCATAAAAGGAAGATTGAAGAAACATGGAGCATTGAAGAAGTTGATTTTAATGTTTGTGGGTTATCAGTAGATTACTTTCTACCACCTGCTGATCTCAAAAGAACGCCAGAAGGGGCAGAGCAATTGTTTAGATAAATAAATGAAAAAAAAAATTAAGGATGTTTTTTTGTACATACACAAATAATGACTATACTTATTTAATATTAGTTTAGTTTTCAATTATTTTAATGCCTGCACTAGTTCATCAAATAACTGTGAAATTAAAATTTCAAATAATTTCGTTTATCAAAATTAAATCTTACTCGATTTTTAAACATCGTAACTAATCATAACAATAGAAAAAAAAATCCATAACAAATCACATACCACATTAAGATATTAGATCCAATTAATATAATTATTATCTCTCTCTTAATTTTTAATAATATTCTTTTTGAGTAGATATTAGATTCCATTATATTATATATCTTTTTGTCAGGAAACATTATATTAATATTTAGTTGAGAAAAAGAAAAAAAATAAAATGATTTAATTATCATATTTTTTTAATTTTAACTTTTTTTATTAAGAATATTTTATTCATTTTATTATAAATTAATAATAAACTAATTATAAAATATATAAACTTATAATAAATTCATTGTAAATTAATGAAAATTTAGTAATTTAATAAATATTTTATAAATATAATAAATTTATTTTTAATTATTTTTGTATTTTTGTTAAAAGGTCAAAAATTAAAAGGTGAAAAAAAAATAATACTTTGGGTTTAAAACTTCAATTACATGAAATCAGCCCACTAATTTTTGTTGCATATATTACAATGATGGGCCTATCCAGCCCACTTCAGAAAATCTGCCCTAATTTTCCTTAAACCCTAATTTTGAAACCTTATTTAAGGCTAGCTCCTGATTCAATCTTCAAGCTGTTGTCGTTGTAACTTGCTACGTTCTTCGTGATTGTTGGTAATCGTTTTCTCTTTCAATAGATCCATGAATTTCAATTATTTCCTTTGTAATTAGAATGGTTCTCCAAATTTAGGGTTTATTGGTTTCTTATAGATTGGGAATCGTCAAAGCAAAACCACTTTGATTTTTCGAAGAGAAATTGCATCTGTTTACCCACTCCTGATGTTGCAAATTTCAATGCTTGAGGAGTTAAAACGGATGCAGAGAGCCGAAAAAGGTTGGCTTACCAGCCCATTGCATCTTTGTTATTGCTTTGGTGTCAAATGAACTTACCGAAATTCTCTTTTAACTCCTTCTGATTTTCATTAATGTGTTATTTTTTGTAAAATTAATTTACTTATTTGTGACTAATTCTCTAATTTCATGATTTAGAAAGTGGCAAGTGATGAGTAAGTTCTTATCCTACACACTGAATTGCTGTGTTGATCTACAAACTCCGCTTATTATCTGATTCCATTTACTATTTCAATTTTTCCTTTTAATTTCATGTTTGTTTTTATAATTACCCATTTGATTATCACCTTTTTTATGGCTTAATAATGCTTTGATTGCATAAAGTAGAGATGAGAGTAAATGATGGAAAAATTTTCTTATCCTACACACTGAATTAAATGTGGACTGCTACTCCGCTTATTATCTGATACTTCTCATTCATTCTCAATTTGGGTTTTTCTTTAATAAGTTTGTTTGATTTCCAGTGATGAGAAAAAGCAGACGGGCGGTCAGAAACTGATGCCATGTTGATTGTCTGCAATTTCCACTCTTGTGGAACTTCTCTGAGGTTTATTACAAATTTATTTTTATTTATTTGCTGATACTTTGATTAAATGGAGGCTATAGAGTTTAATTGCCTGTAATGCAATGATGAAGTTGCTGTAAAATATGTCTGGACATATGAGACTTGTCTATGATATGATAATGCATCTTCTGAGCTGTGAAATAGACAAGAGAAATTGGCGAGAAAGCCATTTGGTAAATACACGGCAGCTTGCATAGCAATTTGCAAGCTTATGCTCTTGTTAATGAAAGATGCTTGCTTTGCGGACATAAATTCTATTTCAGTTTGATCAGTAACTCGACCGAGGTCCTTCGTTATACTTTCACACCTGTGTTGCTTTAATGGGCTCCCAATTTAATTAACGGTTGAGTTTGGTCTGGTTTGGAATATTTTGTAAACTGGCTGAACTCATTAGTAAAGCAAAATTAAAACCGAAGTCGACTGAAGAATAATAGCATTTCGATCGACCCTCTTATATTCTGTTACAGTTAGATGAAAATAGGTAGGCTCAGATTAAATTTGGCAAAACGGCCTTGTACCAAAAATCTCTAATTAAAATTTTAATCAGAGTAAAAAAAATCCTACCGATATGATCGACCCAGGGAAACTCAAATCTTATAAATATTTACTCGCCATAGAATCACCTGCCGACTAAAACCACTGTGAAAGTTTCAGTGCGGGTGGTTTTGGTCGGATATGAAGATTTTGCACCGCCCTAGTTAACAGTTGGATTCACCACTTGATTAGTAATTTTTTAGATAACCACTGAAATAACAATGGGATTCACTACTTGATGGATAGTTTTTTTAAACAACCACCGACAAAGTGTAAAGCATAAATAATTTGCTTGCAATGAGGCAATGCTGATATCAATACCAGGTCGGCAATCCCAAACGATTCAGTTATTTATTTTTTGAAGGTAAATGTGATGAAATTTTTATAAGACTCCAATTTCAATAAAGTCAAGTTAGGAAAAAGAATTTCTTCTTAATACAAGATAGACAATTCACTGACTATATCCGTATGTTGGATGAATCCAAACTAAATTGATGTATGAAATTAGAATTATGAAGCTGCATTTAATTTAATTAATTAAAAAAAATAAAATAAAATAAAAAAAGAAACTAAGAAGTGTCGGTGTGCAAAAGTGAATATAACCGAATCTGAAACTAAAACGTGGTTTCATTCAATTATTAAAATCGGCTATGGGGTTGTTGTGGGTCACAAATTCCATTATCATTACCACTTCTCTTCTCTTGCCACAATGCCATCCACTCTTATTATTTTTTTGAATCATCATCCACTATTATTATTATTATTAGGATTTAGGTTTGGGTTCGATGGTTACAAAATAAATAGAGAGAATTGAATTTTTAGTGTGAAGATTTTCATATTTAGATCAGAGTTCGATCTATCTGTACAGCTGATAGGGTAGGCTCTCGATGCGTCCGACTCTTCTTCAAGCTCAATGTCGCTGTCTTGGACCATAATGGGAGTACAATCGTGAGACGAGTGAATCAATCGAAGTGCTTTATAGTATCAGGGATGGTACCAATATAAGATAAAATTATGCACTATTATGTCACACAATCACATTGATCAATAATTATAAATAGTACAATTCTACCCCTGTATTTAGTGATTTTTCTATACTGGTTATTATATATTTATATGTAATTCTTATAAATTTTTAATAAAGTAATATTATATATTATATTATTATTAAATAATTATAAAAATAATTTAATCATTCAAATTTACATAAATTCTATTTATATATAAAGTTTAATATTGAATATTGTAAAAAAAAATTATAAACTGTTTAAATACTCATTAATAAGAGAAATAATACAATTTATTGTCTTCTGAAACAAATATGATATGAAAAAAATTATGAATTACAATGAAAAATAATAATAATAATTTTTTATTTTATTTATAATAAAACTTAGATTTTTCATTAATTTACAAAATTATAGCTTTTAAATTATAGATGATACTAAATCAATCAAATAGAGAATAATAATATATCAAAAATTATTTTTTTTTCATGAAAAATTCAAAAGTGTTATGTATTAAACCATTTTTTATTATAGATCTTATAGTTGGAAATAATAATGCTTCACATTAAGGTAAATAAAACAAAATATAAATTATTGTATGGTAATTAGCATTGCTGAGCGAGCAAAAATCAACCTACACAAGTCAAAACTCACTCTAAGAATAGCGCGTACTGTGGGACCTACTTCCTCGGTAGTCGGTAGTCATTTAAGCCATTAGCCAAGCAGAAAAAAATTAATTTTAAAAAAAGAAAATAATAAAAACGAAAGAGAAGAAAGAAAGGCACATTCACCGATACAATTCTCTTGCTCACGTTTCTCATCCTTCGTTACAGTGCCATTGTTGCTTTTGCCCTTCGTAGACATAGAAAATGAAGGACGATGATGCGCCGACAATTATATCTATACCACCAGCCCCAGCTACAGCCGCCTCTGCTTCAACCGGCGGCAGGAAGGGTGGCTCCGATGGTGGTCTTTTTGGTAAAAGTCGATACAAGTTTTGGGTCTTATCTGCTATTGTTCTTCTTGCATTTTGCTCTATGTTCACTGGCTCTGTTACTCTTAAATGGTCTGCTAGTAACTTTATTCATCTTTCCGATGATTTCGACTTTCCTATCCGCGACGATGATCTCGATATCCTCGTATGTCTCCTTTTTCGGATTGATCTCTTTTGTTTATTTTTGAATTTTGATTAGAGAAAGTGATTTTTTAGGAAGTGGAGGAGAAAGAGAAATTGGTGAAGCATATGTGGGATATATATACCCATAGTTCTACCACTAAACTGCCTCGGTTTTGGCAACAAGCTTTTGAAGCTGCTTATGAAGCATTGACTAGTGATGTTCAGGCTGTTCGAAACGGCGCCGTTTCTGAGATTGCTAAGCTCTCCCTTCGCTCCTTCGGTAATACTGATCCGCTTCCCGTTCAATCTACGCAACTTACAGTAAGTCACTGAGCATGATTTGGACTTGTTGCTTAAATCTACGCAACTTAGTTTTGGACTAATTGCTTAATTACTTTTTAATAGTTTTAAAAATAAATTATTTCACCAATGAACTTCTGTAATCTGTTTATGTAAAGGTTAATGTGGTGAAATTTAATAGTCTTAGAGCACTAGAAAAAAAAAATGGAATTTTTCATTTTTTTTTTATTAATTTTCGAGCACTCAATTAATTTTAGGTCTTCTGAAAAAGAAATTTACCTATTCCCTTGGTCATTCTTTTTATAAAGATAGAATCTCTTTTTCTTTTGCCCTTTTTCTCATGTGCGTGGAGATAATTTTGATAACTTATATCTCAAGTTAATATTACAACTTGTGAAACTATTCTTTAGATGTTCTCACTCTCTTCTTGCGCGATCTCTGTCTCTCTTTTTCTCTGATTTCATATGCTTTAGAAAGTTTTGATATTTAATTGAAAAATCAATCATTTCAAAATTTGCCTTGTGCCAGTAAATACTGTTCGTGTAAAGTATGGAATGTTGTTGTGAACTTGTGGTTTCGGTTTTTTTCAGAGTACCAGCAAGAAGGGGCAGAGTCCCATCCTTAAAAAGGAAAGCAACAAGTCAAGCCAATGACACGAATTACTGTGTTTTGGTTTAGCACTTGGAAACTTGAAGATCAACCAGCAGATTGGAGTTCACAAAATCTTCTATACTGATTTGGAAAAACAAAGATCAGTTGCATTATACATTCCCTGTCCTATTTCCTCTATAGCAATCAAAAAGTGTGTATAATATGCATTCTTCAAAATAATTCTCTTGCACGTGTAACGTGCTTGTATCTATGGCTAGAAATACATCTTAAATGCATGCAAATGCCTTTTGGTAACTGAGATTCGTGATGGCCAGTTTACAAACAATAATTGCATTGTTGTTTGATTCTCCTTTTTAATTTAAGGTGGGCATAGGTTTTGTCCTGTTTTATTTTTTATTTTTTTACTGGATGACATTCGCATAGGATGCTACACCATGCTCCCATGGCTAAGTTGTGATGTCCGAAACCTCTTGAACCTTCATAGAATCAACAAAATCTGAAATTACGAGCTCAATAATATACGCAAAAGAAAGTTAACCGGATATTTTTTACTGGTCTCGCTTTTTGGCTCAGGAAACGTTTCATCCCAGTATCTGATTCCAATGTTAACTAAAGCTAAAAACATAAATTGCACCGCTACACTACATTAAATAAAATTTTCGGATCCATAATCTGGACCATTTTCCTCTTGGATCACAAAAAGTGCAAGATTAATCTGTACAGAGAAATTGAATTTTAAAAAAAAAAGTACAGGAGCATAACATAGAGAGCACATGAAAAAAGTTAGATCTTTTATAACGTGCGTCGCTCTCGTGTTCTACGGCTAACAGGAACTCTACTGCAGGAAAGTTAGTCCACAAAATCGCTTGAGCAGATTATTAGAACTGCTGGGGTTACCATGAAGGGAAGAAACAAAAATCCTAACGGAACATTTACAGACAATTGAACCAAATTGTACTTTCAAGTGCCTTACAAAAACTTTACTAATCTTCCACCGACTGGATCTCACCCATCATGATCCGGTTACTGACAACGCTAAACCCCAAAACGGAAGGGCTGACTTTCTTGCCTTTTTTTCCTTTCTTCCTTCCTCCACCCTTTGAGGTCCCGTCAGTGCCTGCAGAGGTGTCATGGTCGAGGTCCCTAATGCCTGCATGGTCAGAATTCATGTCTCCGGCACTGAATCCAGTGGCCATCTGATCATTCCGACTCTGAAAGGCAATTTCAAGTACATCCGCTGGCAACAACTCTTTATAGTTGAGGAATTTTTCAATAAACTCATGATCAGGGTCAAATGATCCAAGATTCTCTACCAGAAGCATCTCAGCCTCTGATCTGGATTGCTTTAAGCAGTACTCCAAAAAACTCGTATCTGTCAAATGAAAAACATAAATGACCATTAACCAATGAAAACTACAAGATAAATATAATTCTTAAGTCCAAATCCCAACAATTTTCATACTAAGAAAACGAAAATTTGAATTTTTAATCAATAAAGCTAGCTCCCTGCAGTACTTTTTCACTTGATGCGCACGGATTTCAGGCCACTTGATTTCAGAAGCCATTCTTATTTTACATTTCTTATATGTGCCTTTGTCAGATTCTGAAATTTAAATCTGAGAGGGGTTTATTGAGCTAAACTATAACCTTGTTACCCTATTTCTTACCTTTTGTCCCAATGAGTCTGACACACTCACTCTCACACCAATCTCTGAAGTCCATGGCCTCTGCAAAAGAGTGAAAACATAAAGGGTCAGCTAATATTACTGACAAGAAAATACAGCTAAGAATGAGGTGGCTTACCAGAATGTTTGCTTATTGCATCTGTTTTCCCCTTAATAGATGATTGAGTCAAGCCAGGTGAGGATGAGAGAGGGCGCTCAGCATGCCTGCCACCCATGGATTTTTGTCGGCTTAGTGAACCACTTGGTGCTCCTTTTAAAGGAGTGTTTTTAGTCCCCCGACTACCCTGGCCCGCCAGATGAGGGAATTCTGACCTGTTTAGAAAGAAAAAATAGTAACATCTCATTTTCAATTTTACTCGAACATGGTAATTTAAGCCAAAAAGACATGTAAACCAAGCGCTTAAACACTCGTACACGCACAGATTGCATAGACAGAGACACGTGCTAGCAGAATACAGGACATCAGTAAAAGTAAACTGCATAAATTAAGCAATAGATGCCAACATAAAAAACACCAAGAAGCTAGTAGGTATAAATTATGACGAGTATGATTAGAACACAGCATACAAGCATGCTAAATTCATTCTTCAAATCCAAAAAGTAGGCTAAATCATAAAACAGGAGTATCTCAACCTCTGGTCAAAGGGGCATAACGATTGGGAAAATGTTAACATGATATAACTTCAACATTGACAGGCACCAGAGCCTAATGAAGCATGAATTTCACTAACTAGAAGCTGAAAACCTGTGAAGCTAAATATCAAAGGACACTTGATGGTACCCAATTTCCCTACATGGAGACTGGATACCCTGAGAAACTTTGAAAACAGAAATAAGAGAGCATCATAATTGTTCATACTATCCTGGAACTCAAATCTTCTGTATAGCACTTGGTTCCCTACATGGAGGCTAGACACTCTGAGCAACCTTGAAAACAGAAATAAGAGAGCATATAGCGAGACTTGCCTAGATAATTATTCACACTATCATGGGACTCAATCTTCCATCTTGCACTTGGTTCCAATTTTTAATGATAATGCTGAATAGATATGAAGATGACAAAGCAAACATTAAAAATTATGTTTTCAGTTGCCTAATGAGTACCATGGAAGAAACCGATGAGAATCAATCAATATTACTAAGTGTTGTTAGGCAGGAAAAGAGCCAATGATACTTGTAGAAAACCAGCATACTTTTAAAAAAAATAAAAGATAAAGAGGATATATTTAACCAAACACCAGTAAGAAGATAAAGAGTCATACTGCTTAGATTCTTGCTTAGACTGATCAATTGGGCCCCAGAATAGGTCATCGTCCCCTTTAAATTTTAACTGAGCAGCGTTATGGGAATTGATCTGAATAGGAGAAGTGGCCTTGGAGGGAGAAGCAGCAGAAAGCGACCATGAAGGACCGCTTCCATGTGTAGCTTGAGTTGGCTGGGGTTTCTGAATTGGCATTTGATTTTGAGTTGTTTGGATGGAAGAAACCTTCTTCTCCTGCTCCTTTAGGATGTCCCTTAAAGATGCGGGCTTATGAGTATTCTTGGTGTCAGTAGACCATGCTGGAGAAGGGGAATGAGTTGTTGACTCCCCTTTCCAAAAAACAAAATCCCCTAAAGAAGGGCCTGATGGAATTGCAGGCAACACTTCCTTCTCCTGTTGAACGAGACGAGAGCTTTTGCCCTTATCGATAGGGCTTGAACTAACAGGCATATCAGCAGTAGTTGGCACTGTGGCCTTAGCACCAGTACCTTTAGCTTTAGCAGACTTTTTACGGCCCTTTTTAGTATCTTTAGCCTCAATAAAGTTGTCATCATCTAGAGATTCCACATTGGAGGTAGTAAATTGTTGGGAAGGTGAACTAAACAAACTGTCTGGAACCTCCATCTCTCTATCAATAGAATTTGCCAAAACCTCTTCAGCCAAAAGATCATGCAACTGGCTTTTCGCACTCTCTGAAGTGGGTGAAATTTCTGGTTTTCCCATGTTTGACTCAGTATTACTTGTGTTTCTCTGAGTTTCTCGAGAAATCTTTAAGTCAGAACCAGCCATGATACCAGACCAAGGAGTTGACAAATTCATGGAGCTAACAGAAGAAGTGACCTCAGAAACTGCCATTTCAGTCTGTGCCTTTCTCCGTTCTTCCAATTGAATTTCCAACAATGATTTTGGTTTGAAACCTGGAGCAGGTTTCCATGCTCGTTGACTCAGATTTGCCTGCGTGTTGCGCACTGAAGCAGACCCAACTGCTTTAGGTTCATCCCCGACTTCTGTTATTTCAGCATCTCCAGAATCGCATGAAGACAATAAACTCTTATCTTGGTGGGAATCCTTAATTTCTGCTGAAGAAATTCCAGACTTCTTGTGTTTTATCTTTTCTGGAGGTGATGTGCTATGAAGGGTTTCCCCTATTCCATTGTGAGACTTAAATTTGTCGTCCATGGAATTTAGCACTTCATTTTCCAATTGCTTCAGCTGCTGCTGCGATGAGGAATTCTTTGAAGCCCCCTTTATCTGTTCAGTAGATGGTTTGGACTTTGCAGATTTTTGCTTTCTGGATTTCTTATCAGAAGCTTTTCTGACCTCACAAGCTTCAACATTTTTCACTTCCACCACCACAGCAGGCTCTTTTTCAACCAGGTGCTCACCAACTCTGTCATCAAGCTGAACTTTCATAGTATTGGTCTGTTTAGGCTTTGCAATTTCATCCTCAAAAGTTTCTGACAAAGGTTTAGTAACTGAGTTTTCAGACTCTACCTGCGCAGCATCCATAGAAGCCTCTGGTATTGCAACACTGTAAGTTTCTTCTGATGTCCAAGTGTCTTTTAAAGTCTGCTCCACATGAAGAGGAGGAAGGCAATCAGAAGTAAGGACAGGATCATTAACAGGGGGAAGCTCCAGTGAAGTTTTTTCAATCGACTCTAGAGAGGGTGGCATCTCAATAAGTGATGATGCCATTAAAGATTCCTTCTGATGTATTTCATTAACTTGTTCAGGAAGAGCAGTAGCCCAACTCATTTGATTATTAACATTCCCAAACATTTGATGTGGAAGCTGAAAAGAAGTAGCTCCAGAATCAACATTATAACTTATAACCTGTGTAACTTGTGGAGGCAAATTCATCAAGCTAGAAGCACGATCATCTTGCACATTTGAAACCAGCATCTGAGAACCAATTTGCAGCATTTCTTTAGATGGCTGAAGCAGAGAAGGATCCACAGGCATATTTCCTGTAGCTATTGCAGAGGTATGGAATTGTCCATAAGGTAGCTCACTAAAATGTTGGTGAGACTGATGCTCTGTCAGAAGCTGAGAAAGCAACTGCTGTTGCCGCAACTGTTGCTGCTCTTCTTGTTTCTGCTGCTGTTTAAGTAACAAAAACCTATCCAACATTGATAGCTGCTGTGTTGTTGGAAGAGGAACCTGTGAATGTAATTGCAACAAGTATTGCCGTTGCAACATATTTAACAATTGTGGATCTTGAGATAAACCAGAGGAGAGTAAAGTTTCAGGCATCAAAATACCAGATGGATTATCTATAGCTTGACCAAGTAGATTAGTTAAAGAGGGTGGTTTCTGTGGTTGCAGTCTCTGTTGTTGCCCAAAGGAAGCTTGTGTGGTATAATTCTGAGCTTGATGCAAGTCAATCTTATCTTGCACAGGATCCAGGTTACCTTGGATGGGGAAATTTGACCAGCCAGTAGCACCGTTATTAATGCCAGGGGCAGAGCCTTGGAGGATGGACATCAGGTCAGCATTTTGAGTATGAGGTGGCTGACGAGAATTGTCAGGCAATGAAGATAACAGTTTTGCATGCGGCAACGTAGAGTCTGAGAGAACATCTGGCTTTGAAGCCACAGAAGCTGCATCCCTCCCAGGCCAAAATGGATAAGGATTGGATAGTGACCTCTGACGTTCAAGTGCCATTCTCTTTGCCAAAAGATACATTTCATTTCCACCGTCAACACCCGAAGAGGAGAAACTAGCAGAGCTGTTTCCAATAAATCCTTGCAAACCTATAAAATTAAAAATAACTATCCAAGTCACGTTAAGCTGCAACAATATGACAATCACTCAAACAGTGAGAAGAAAAATGTGAATTGGAGAAGGCGTAAAATGAAAACCCCATTCATATTTCAATATATGAAGCAAATTCTTAAAAAAAATAAAGGGAGAGAGAGAGAGAGATAGTGACAGAGAAGACTCAACCTTGAGATGAATTGCCCATATTTCCAGACATCAATGACTCCAAGAATCTATTTTCAGCTTCTGTTGTAGAACCAGATTTCTGCCTTGGTTCATTTCTTATCATATCAAGTTCACTTAATCCAGAATGAATGTTACCAAAGCTACCAAAGTTAGGCCTCACCGATGCATCAGTGAACTCATTTTGTTTTGGCACACTAAATCCAGGTGGAGGTCTTGCCTTGGCACACAAATGAGGCATGACATCACCAAGTAATTGAAAACGAGAATCCTTTGATGCACTAGCAAGCCTGACTTGCAAATCTATCCCAAAATATCCAGCCTCAAACCATCCGACAATATCACTGCCAGAAAAAGGACCTTGAATCTCACCCTGGGGATCTTTATAGTGCAGAAGTAGATTCTCTGGTGAGGGCTGAGAAAGCTTGGCCTCTTGTTCCCTATTTATAAATGCAGATGGCTGCCTCTTGATGAACTGATCTTCATTTGCTTGCCATTTTGCTTCATCTTTGGAGGATGCTGGGTTAACCAAATTACTTTCCCACTGATCATCCAGATCCTTCTGGGGTTGATTCCAGCCCATCTCGGGTGTTCTTGATCCGACATCACTTGGAAGCTCTCCCCAATCATGTGAGACCACTTGCAACTGTTCACCCAAAGACTGGGCTCGCCAAGGAGTGCTAGGATGCGCAGAATTATTTTCCAGCAAAGTTGATTCCCTACTGATGGGTACATCATCCGCCCTTTTGTAATAACCAGTATCTTCTTTGATTGCTGCACATAGAAACAAATGATTGTAAAAATACACAAAGATTATACATAAAAAAATTCCACATTAAAAAATTCTACATTATTGGAGTTAGAAAGGAAAGGATTACATCAAAAAGTAATCATGCATGTAAATTTGAAACAAGAACAGACGGGGAAACAAAGCTCATCAGAAATTTTCAATTAAGAATAAAAAATAAATTAGTAGGTTTGCACACACACACACATGTATTATCAAGTATGTACTGTATGCAGCACTTGTGTCTGAATCTCTCCAAGATCTTTTAAAAGAGAACGTTCATAGCAACATCAAATGCAGAGAGAAAGGTGATTGGAGTTGCCACCGTACAATTTCAAAAGCTTACTCAATAGCTTCAAAAAATCACATGCATAACTGACTTCACGCTTATGCACAGTGTCAATTACCTTCAGTTTTTAACTTGTTATCATGAATTGTCTTGTGATCCAGCATGGTTTCCAATTCTGCACTGGATCCACAATATTGTATCTGCCTTTCATGGGATGATCCCTCTGTGTAATTTCCATAACCACCTTTTGTATTGTTGACAACTTCATCCTTAGAATTGTCAATAGAAAATGAAACATCCTCTCTACTGCCTGCTTAGACAAGCCAATCCAAATAGATTATGCTCTGCCCTATAATATGAACCAATATATTGTAAAAAAAAATAACTTCGACATGTATGATACCAAGTTTGACTCGTCTTGGTTGTACATTTATTGAGTTCCGTCCCAAGGATCCATCTTTCGTTAACTGAGGTGCACCACTACTTACAATGTCGCCTTTGTCAATGCCCTTTAAAACAGCCTACTCAAGCAATAAAGAAATCAAATCATCAACAAGTGGTAGAACTCACCAAAAAAATTATTGATATACACAAATTACCATTTCCTCAGAATTTGGAGCACAGAGTGCTAGTGGCTCCAAGGCATCTTCCTCTGTGAGAGAAGGCACTTGTACAAACCCATGTAATTGTTTGTTAAATAATTTCATGTCAGTTATCCTGTACACATCAAGCAATTTTGTCCTACTATAACTTAAAAGGCCACTTTCACCCTTGTTCAAGATGGTTCCCCATGACTGAGAATGAGTATTGTTCACAATGCTTCCACCGGTATTAACCCTTCCACGGCCAATAGGAAAGGTTGGAACATTTTCTGCACGCCCACGGCCGTGAGAAAATGAAGGACCCTGTTTATTTGCCATTAAAGTTGGATGATGAGGGGGCTCTCCCCTTCCACGACTTTGGAAGGAGTTAGATCTCCATGGCCGGTAATGAGCACCCTCCCTCTCATCCTTTCCATGACCGGGAAGATGTGCCAACCCTTTTTCAAAAGGCATGTCACCATCTCTGGAAGAATCCATCCACTTGTCACGTGCACTTTCTATCTCCTTGTCATCAGGACCCCAGCGTGTGTTCCATTTGCTCTCTCGCCGCTGATCGTAATTAGTGTCTCTGTTGCCTGAATCTGTCCAATGCTCAGAGGGACCACGGCGTGATTCATAATGTCTAGATGATGAATTCTCCGTCCAGCAATCCATTCGTCGGATCTCACCAAGCTCTTTATCCCCATCCCTCCGACGATCTTTGCGCACCAAAGAGGAATTGATGTCTCTTTCTTCATCATGCCAGCGATCACGGCGACCAGTTTCCATTTCAAGCAAAGAGGAGGGCCGAAAAACATCCTTTTTCTTCTCGACATCATGCATCTCCTCACCATTTCCTGATGACTTCAAGTTCTCTAGGCGATTGCCATGATTGCCATGACCTAGATATGGGCTGGAATGGCTTTCCTGCGAAGAAAAAATCCCCCAAAAAAATACAAAAGAACAACAACAAAAATTGCTGTCAAAGCTATCACAACAAACAATTTGAGAAGTAAACTGAATGCAATAGGGTAGAACATCCAGCAAGTATATTGTGATTGCAATAAAATAAATATAATAAGATAAGAAGGTCATAACTCACCCCAGTTCCAACTCCAGACTTATTATCAATTGACTTCGACAGAAGCCATTGTGGTGAAAGAGGAATAGGATTATCAGATGCTAGAGCATCTGCAGTGAAAGGAAAAGATTAGACCATCTAACAAGATTGCATATATAGCATCATTGCTAGCATAAAAACTTAGACAATCTCAGAGAAGAAACAAAACCAACATTGCTCTGGAGCCTTGCCCCCGCTTACCATTGCCTGAATGAAGGGCACTGACAATGTAATCCAGCATACACTCCATAATGTGCTAGAAAAGAGTTTTACTTGTTTACAAACAAAAAAGTAAATAAGCAGCTAATTTTACTCGACTAGAAGAATATGAAATGCATGATCTTGTAGAAGACTTAAAAAGTCGAAGGAAGCCAGGTTCTGAAAATTGTATGGCTATATAATCTCCCTTGATAGGTAACTGAGGACCATGAGTCGTTTACCCTCCTTCAGCTTGCTCCTTAGGACAGGGAGAAACTTCTATACTAGGAGTTGGCTCACTCCACGGAAAAAAATTGTAACAGAAGCGAGCTAATAAAAAAGGTACTCAGAGCGAAAAACAAGTATATGCACCAAGTTGAATTCAGCACCTTGAGTATTGGAAAAAATAAACACGAGAGTGACTCGACTAGAACGTGAAAAGCAAAACTCTATTCTGGTGATTGTTGAGATACTCTCAAGCATACAAATTTGGTATCTAGAATCCCGCATATCCACTCGTGGTCCATTTTGGTATATGTATGACAGAGAAAAATAGCAGAAGGCTTAAGTTAAGGCCCCCAATCCTAGACGATTCGCAGCATTCTTCATCGCTGCTAAATCCAAAAACTGAACTATGAACTATCCAAAAAATCTAAAAAGATAAAAAAAATATAAAATATACCCTCGCATTCCCGAATATAAACCTAAAACCCTAGCAGCAGTAGCAAGAAAAATCAACAATCAAAATCAGCACTCAGTCGTAACAAAACACGAAACCTCCAGTATTTTCATCGTAATCTTGAAAATAGCAGGCGTAGCTCGAGTCATAGAAGAAGCTGGGGTTTTCAGACGTTACTCGAGACAAGAACTCGAGAGAAAAAAAGGATCGAAAAAGAGATTCTGTTAGTATAGATAAATAAGAAGTGAAATTTACCTTTGGAGATCCGGTGAGGAGGCGCAACGGAGAGGTTGTGACGAGTATCGGAGCCGGAGTTGTTTGCCATGTATGATCGGTGTGAGCTAACGGAGAGAATAAAAGAGAGAGAGCCAAGAAAACCCTTTTTGTTGCTTTTGATTGCTAGCAGCGAGGTGAGAGAGAGGCGAACGAGAAGAGGGAACATAGGTAAATGGGCGAAAGATAAATGAAAAGAGAGGTGTGTGTAGGTTAAAACGACGTCACCTAGCGGCTTACGTTAGCCAAGGTTAGTGATTTTGTTGTCTGGCCCTATAATTAATATTAGAAGGGTTCATATTATTATTATTTAATGGTAGTTATTTCACGCGTATGTAAGTTCGTGAAAACCACATTCTTCAGTAGTGGAGTCTAATTTTCGCAGTGTTTTGCACGTGATGTGTGGTGAGATGTTGGGAATTTCAGCGATGGGATTTTATCTGTTTTCACTCTTCTTTTATTTTCTGGTTACAATAAAGGGTAGAGGAGTAGTGCGTAATGCGCCGCGTTTCGCTTGAGTTAAGGTGGACTTAACTGTTCGAAACGACTCTCCACGTACACGGCACAAACTATACTCAATTACTCATGTGATGTGATTCAAAAAAGACTTTAAAAGTGATGGGACGCCTCAAACTGGACTGAACTGACTGCGAATGTGAGACACACCGTAACCCTAAATACACTCTGCTACTAATTATTTGTAATTTAGTACTTCGTAGATTAAAATATTACTTGAGAGGTCAGACTTTGATTTACCTAGTTTTACAATAAAAAAATTATATTTAAGATTTTAGATATTAATAATTATATAATTTTATTGACTATATAATTTTATTGACAAAGTCAACAAAATTTCATCTAACTTTATCCGTCTAGAACCTGCGATCTATCCGTCTTTTTATATATGTGTAATGTATGTAATATTTGAAGAGCAGAATATGTTGATAAACAACGATATGTTTGTTAATTTTTTTATATGTTTTATATTAGATATTTACTATTATAGTTGCATAAAATTTCATTATAATAAAATTTGTTTTTTTTTAAATACAGCAGAATTGAATAACTTTAGACAACTAGACATGAAATTTAGGAGTCGAGTAATATTTTTCAAGTAGAAACACCGATTAGGTCATTCTTCAAAATAGCAGTTAGTCATTTAGAAATTTGATGGAAGACATTAACTCATAAATTAAATTAAAAAATATAAGAGGCTAGCCAATCAACAACATAATTTTATTCATGATAAACATAATTAATTATCACCCATTTATTTTCATTTAATCATTAAATACAATTAATAAGAGAAGTATTATAAGAGCCTCGAATCACCAAAGAGTTTATCATATCTCAACAACTAACCATCTAATACCTTTGTTCAAAAAGGACAATTTCATAATAGATCTCTAAAGCTCAGCTCCAGTTATTAAACAAAAACATATGTTCATTGCATACCCCCAAGTCCAATTTTCATTGGAGTATCTAATGATTTATCCCAACATTAGTCTTGCCTATGCACCATTCGGTAGGGATATTCTCATATTGTATAGGGTCGAATTTTATTACAGCCCGTAGCTCGTCCCAAAAAATATGGGCTGCATTTTATAGCATGTGGCTCGGCTCTAAGTCCGGTTGAAGGGGCCAAGCCAACCCAATATTTTTTTTAAATTAAAAAAATTAAGGATAAAATTTATTTTTTTAAAAGTTCAATAAAATATTACTTTTAAAATTTATTACACCAAATTATATCTAATAATATATAAATTATTATATCAATATTTATGATAATTAAATTATTTAATTATTTATTTCATTATTCAAGTAAAAAAATATAAATTAAATTAGCAAAATATCATAAAATACATACAATATTTTAAATTTGTAAAACTTTTTTTATATGAAATTTAAATTATAAAAATATATATTTAAAAAAATATTAAAAAAATAAAAAAATAACATCTCAAGTCTGCCCAGGCTAGCCCCGATGATTTTCAACTTCAATCCAAAAACCGACTCAAGCTATGAAATTTGTAGCCCTATTCTATTATGAGTTCATACTGAATCAAATTTTTTGAGCTGCAAATTTTTTGAACACCCCTGTCCTACAAATCACCGTCTTTGTTTAACTCGTGCTGGTCATCAGGCGGTAATGCCCAACCAAGCAATTTTTCTATGCGTCTAGGCACATGATGTGTGCCAAGGTGAAGTGACCCCTGGGCGATGTATGCCTCATGAACTCCAGCATGGATTTCAGACACAATAGCATTATGCGGGGACTTCTTATGCTCAAATATTGATAAATTCCTCATGCACCAATTACTCCAACAAATTTTTATTTTATCATTAGTATGGCATTAGAAAAATTTATTATAGTATAATTTACATTTTATTATTGTTGTATAAAAAAAGTATCACAAAATGAATTCCTTCATCAAAACTTTACTAGTATAGTCAAATTTTAAAGAGCTTTTTTCACACGTTACTTTCCTTCAAATTTTAGGCCTAATATATATATATATATATATATATATATTCACAATTTCATTCTAATAGAATATAGGATTTTGATTTTTTTTCTATTGGTTGTTTTAAATAAATAATTTTAAATATTGATATATTACTAAAACAAATCTTTATTTTGTCTTATGCTATTTGATATTTTTATTTGTAACAATTTCTCCAATTATTAAGGAACAAATAACAGCTAGAGAGAACATATTAAGGGTCAATTTCAAGATTCAACAATAAAGAAGAATTCATCAAATCTTGTAACTATTGAAGGAAGATTAAAGAAGCCAAATTTTTAATTTCATCAAATATTGCAATGCATGCAGAACTAAACAAATATTTTCAATATTTTTAATTTTTAAATATTTAAAAAATAAAAAACGACACATAATATAATTTTCTATTTTTTTTTTCAATATTATTTCGTGTTCAGATTTAGGCAAATAATCCTATTTAGTAGTCAAGGAAAATAAGGCTTTATACAACATGGGCTAGAAAGGAGAACAGTTGGCCCAATATAATCAAGGATAGCTGGCCAGGCCAGGGACTTTATATTTATTTTAAAGCGGCAGATTGATTATCGAAAATCAAAATCAGCGGCCAGCACTTCAGCACGCACATCATGGTATCCGTATGAATGATAACATGCAAGCACTTTAAATCTCTCTCTCCCTCTCAATGTAGACGATGAATTCAATTCGCGCCCTCTCAATATAGAAGATAAATTCAATTCGCGCCCTCTCAATATAGACGATAAATTCAATTCGCGCCAAAACAAATTTTGGCGCGGTACCGACTCCCTCTTTATTTCTACTGATATAGCAATCCTTCACTTCATCACTGAATCTCACTTGTGACAACATCTCTTTCTGTCTAATCTCCAATTTTCATCATCTCGCAGAAACAGTCTCCGAGTCTTCTATTTCAGCTTGAGGTGAGTTACTTTCTCGATCCACTATTCTCCAATACCGTTAGATCTAAGTGTACTTGGGTGACAATGTCAATGGTTTTGCTCTGCTATTTGTTTGTCTTCCAATCATTTTTTTTGTTGTTTTGTTAAAAGGATTTTATTTTATTTTATTTGCTGAGACAGTGCCGAATTGAAATGCAATTTTAGCCTGCATTTGTATTTGGTGATGCTTTTACGAGTGGGCTTATTAGATTTTCTTTCGATAGATGTAGGTGTTTGATTTGTAGTGATTAATGCAATTTCCATGTATGAGTTCTCAAACTTACCATAGACTAAGGAATTTGTATTTCATTCTAATTTCATTTAGATTTGATGAAAATATTTGGTGCGAAAACTGGATGTTGGAATTAAAATCGGAGCCATAATTGCAAATTTATCGTATAGTTCAAATCCAAATTACTCTTTCAAACACACAAAAGGGCTTAGCAAGTCATTGCTTTGAGAGAAAATGCCTCTTATTAATTTTTTTAAAATTTTAATATATTTTATTAGGGGCTGTTTCTTCTATTATAAAATATATAATAAATTTTATAAATTAATTTATAAATTAATAAAAAAATTTAATAAATTTGAACATGGTTAATTTATATATATTTTTATTTTATTTCCGGCAATTTTATAAAATAAGCTTTAATTTTTAGGCCGGACAGGTTGTATTGAGGCAGCCCGAAAAGCAATGGCGGGAACCCTTCTCGCCATTTTTCGGGAAACCTCACCACTGGCTGCTCTTTCCCTATTTAACAATTCCCCAATTCAGCCAATTCCTTTATGCTCAGTCCATTTCTCTGTATTTCCATACACCCGTCGTCTAATTCTTCGATTTTCCAGGATGGCCCAAGCAGAGATTCAAAACAACAGCCCTGAAATCAAAGAGCCATCCCCCAAGGTCCCTAAACTCCAACAAAATGGCGTCCGCGAAGTCTCTGAAACTCCTATCCCTCTATTTAGAGTGAAGAAGTTGTCCGAAAAAGCCATTTTGCCATCCAGAGCCTCTCCTCTTTCTGCTGGTTATGATCTGTCAAGGTACTCCGGTTAAAGAACAAAATGGTATTTTTATCCTTAAAAATTTCTTAAAACTTACGAAATTATAGGAATTAATTGTGGTGTTTTCATTATTTGGAGTGCAGTGCAACTGAAACTAAGGTGCCAGCTAGGGGAAAAGCTCTTATCCCAACAGATCTAAGTATTGCCACACCTGAAGGAACATATGCACGCATCGGTGAGTCTTACTTGACTACAAATCTTTTTTTTTCCTTATAATCTATAGACGAGGGTTTTCTAAAATAGGGTTGTTTTTGTCTCCAATGCAGCGCCGAGATCGGGATTGGCATGGAAGCACTCGATTGATGTGGGTGCTGGTGTGATAGATGCTGATTATAGGGGGCCAATTGGGGTTATTTTGTTTAATCATTCTGGTGTGGATTTTGAAGTTAAAGAGGGAGATAGGATTGCCCAGTTGATTATTGAGAAGATCATCACTCCTGATGCTGTGGAAGTTGAGGATTTGGATGCCACTGTGAGAGGTGAAGGAGGATTCGGCTCTACAGGTGTTTGAAGTTTGTGTAGTTTTCAGTTGCTTCTATGATCTGTGATAATTTTGGGGGGATTATTAGGATGTTTTAGCTTACTAATTTTAGCCAATATATGGAGGGAAAAGAATTATCGGTTTTGTAACTGAAGTGATTCGAAATTAGCAGCAATATTGTGGAAGCTTTCTTGGTTTGTAGACTTTGACATGTTCGTTCCAAGCAAAGAAAATGAAAATAAAAAAAAACTTGATTTTGTATTTTTCGGTGTTGGTAAAACAAAA
Organism: Garcia nutans; assembly: GCA_947685225.1. Classification (NCBI taxonomy): domain Eukaryota; kingdom Viridiplantae; phylum Streptophyta; class Magnoliopsida; order Malpighiales; family Euphorbiaceae; genus Garcia; species Garcia nutans. The sequence goes on from CANTUV010000039.1 coordinate 57,764,663, forward strand.
ATTTATATTTCAATTTCTTCGTTATGCTGAGTTTTGTAATATTAGGCAAATTCACTCACTCTTCTGTTTTGAAGACACTGTACTTGTGGCTCGTTTGCCTCTTATTCATGTTGGATTTCATGAATTGAGCATGAATTGAATAGTAATGTACCATGCCTATTTGAAGACACTGTACTTGTGGCTCGTTTGCCTCTTATTCATGTTGGATTTCATGAATTGAGCATGAATTGAATAGTAATGTACCATGCCTATAGCAGCTTGTGCATATTCAATAAGCTAATAAACAAGAAAATGTCATGAAAATGTTTTGAACTATAAGAATAAATTATGCATGATCAGTATCTAAAAGAACAGTGATTATCATGGCAATGAGATGCGTAAAATGAATAATGAATAACACAGCCTCTATTTCTGAATCAATTTTGACGTTCTCCAGTCTCCAATTATAAATGGAGACCGACAATTTGGGCAAGTGAGTCTCCTTACCAGCCAAAGGTCAATGCAGGCTGCATGAAATGTGTGCCTGCAAATTGGGAAGCTCCTGCACCTCTGCCCTTTCTGAAAACAATCCAAGCATATGGCACAGTTGTTGGTGCTGATGTTTGCTTCGTAATTAAACCAAGGGAGTGCCTCTGTCTCTTCGGAAGACAAGCCTGAGGAGCTATGCTCTCTATTTGCAGGTGTAAGATTGATTTCTTCATTTTCATCGATGAAATCAATGATTAAGTAGAAGAGTACGGCGCATAACAAAACAAGAGCAAAAATACCTATAAAGGGGAGGAAAGGAGAAGCTGGATGTTGTGGATAAGGAGGATAAGGAGGAGAAGAGTACATCTCTTGGAATGTACTGTGATGCCATTAACTGATTATCTTTTATGCAAGTAAAGAGTTTTGACTTGCAAAGAAGCCTCTTTTACACTTCACTAATCACGTTCATTTTTCTTGCAACCTACCCTTACTATCCTTCCTTTTTCTTTGACCTCATGCTTCATGCAAGCATGCAGCCATGACTGTATCAGAAAGCAAGGTGAACATATGCAAATTTTTTACCGGAAAATAGCCAAATTGCCCTCTTTGCTAATAAGAATACGAATGTATATATATATGGATATATACAACGTTTAGTTAGTTTAGTTTCACATATTTCCTGGCAACTGGCATTGAGACCACTGTGTAGTCAAACCAAGAGTTTGTGTCAAAAATATAGTACTTGACATAATTGAATCACTAGAAAGGCAGCTTAATATAAAAGGGTCAGACTCGTAGGAGCACAAAGAAAGACCCCGTGGTCTTTGTTTTGAGCCTTTGATTCATCCAAAGCACGAGGTCCATTTTCACCAAGCAGAGTTGAATGTTTGCCTGTACGTAGTCTCATCATAATACCAAAATCTTGCACAGAAGATGCCAAGGCTAGTTCCAGTAATAATAATAAGATGCAGCCACAATATGGTAAAACTGAAAAATGACGTTTAAGCTGCTAAGTCTACCATTATGACAAAGCTTTTGTTGCTTTGAGTCAATACAATTGCACAGTTCCATTAAAATAATAATTAAAAGAAAAGTCCCAGAAAGATAAAGACATAACCAGGGACACATTGATTTATTCGACATACATTACCAAAATCTGAGAGGGCTGTTTAGCTTTATGATAATATCCATGTCAAATTGTAAAAAGATGCTCACGATAGCCTTGTTGAACAAGGATCCCTCCCAATATAACTCAAGGCAGGTGAATATATATCGTGTCTGAGGTATCCAAATAAGAAAAATGAAGCTAATAACTTTGTGGTTTATCAGAAAAAATAGTGAGCTTCAGTTTACAGGTCCTTGGTTATATCTGCGGGAGAAGAGTCCCCGGATTTTTAAGTACATCCGAGCTTTGCTGCCAAGTAAAGTTCAATTTCAGTGACAGTGTCGTGATATCTCCTCAGTTCTTGGAACATTTTTTTTTTTTAATATTTCATAAACTTCTGATAACAGCTCTGCATGAACTACTTTTGATACAAATAACTTTGAGGAAAATGTTAAAGGTATTTCTGATGATATGATGGTTAACCTTTACCTTTAGGTATCTTGTTAGCATTGTTGTAGTGCTGAAATTGAAGCCCTCCACCGGTTCTCCCTTTGCACGAGATGCATGGAGTTGCTTCTTGACTTGAGTAGCCAGTGACTATTGGCAAATTGAGGCAGATACAATTAGCTATATGTAGGGTATATTAACAAATACAGCAAGGAACTAACAAGAGAGTCATAAAGACTAATCTTACCTTCCCTAACTCAACTCCCCACTGATCAAAAGAATTGATTCCCCATATGAAGCCTTGCACAGCTACTCTGTGTTCATAGATTGCCAACAACTGAAAAAAGACAGGCAGTTTTTATGGTACCAGGCTGTATAAACAGTTCATGTAGGCCATAAAGCAATAAAGGCATAAATAATTTCCCCAGTTGAATTATGAGAAGGGCACATCTATGCAGTGAGAGCATGTAATTGAAGCTAGAAAAAAAAAGTACTTTCACGAGAATGCACCAAATGTTCCATTAATGAAGAAGCCGCAAACCTGTCCAATTTTGTAAGCATCCAATGATGAAAGCAGAATACTGAGAGAAGGCCTATTTCCAGAGAAGGTCTGAAAAAGACAATGCAACAGCTAAGCATGATCATCTGGTGGCAAAGCAGAAATATTAATCCAGAAGTTGCATGAACTTAACCTTGTGAGGAATTAGATTCTGTGAAACATTTTCTTTTTGCAACTGCTCTGCTGTCTGCAAACATCCAAAATTTAATTAAATACCAAAATATAAAGAAACTACTTCAGTATGAAGTAGATGGAAAAATATCTTGTACCAAATGCAGGCAGACATTATATCTTTGCTCTTCTAATCTTTCTATTCCTTTTAAATTCATAAGGCTATGAGTAAGAATGTAGTACCTCATAATTACAAGTTAATACAATTGTAGACCACAAGATTACACAACTTGCCCTTTATTTAACAAGGATTAAAGATGCTTCTTGACGATAATCATTGATGGTAACAGCACTGACAATTATCGTCAAGACATTATATCTTTGCTCTTCTAATCTTTCTATTCCTTTTAAATTCATACGGCTATGAGTAAGAATGTAGTACCTCATAATTACAAGTTAATACAATTGTAGACCACAAGATTACACAACTTGCCCTTTATTTAACAAGGATTAAAGATGCTTCTTGACGATAATCATTGATGGTAACAGCACTGACAAGAGAGAGAGTAACAGCACTGACGAGAGAGAGAGAGAGAGAGAGTAAATGTACCTTCCCGTGCGCAAGGGCATCTGGCTGTGCAAAAAAGTTAGACATGAGTTCATCATGATTATTCACAATCTCTCCTGTCAAACAAATTAATTTCAGGATAGATAAATACAGCTAGAATTGAAGCTTAAAAATCTGGCATGCTTTTTACAATAAATAATACCTTCAAGGTATACAGGTTGCTGACTCCTCACAACACCGATAAAATCGCAAGGAATTACACGTCCCTGATGATTCAAGAGACAGAACATTAATGCATCTTGCAGTACATTGTCAAATGAATAAAATCATAGAGCTGCACATATAACGAAAAAATTTCATATTCCTTCACATAACGAGCCATTTGCTTATGATGAAAAACGGAGGATTCCAATCAAATCTGTATAATACATGACAAGCATAGAAAAAGTTCCAGTTTAAAAAAAAAGTGATGGGAAGATGCAGCCAAATTGCCAAAATCTTGAAGCAAGTGTATTAGAATGAAGGGAAATAATCCTAGTTCACTCATAAAAGCAAAGTTGTGATGAACAATGTAATATCACCTTGTAATTATGTAGTTCTGATTTGTCTACTGTCACATGATGAGGCAACTAGAATTTGCCATGAGAATAAATTCACAGCAGATATAAACGGAGTAAAGTTTGCCAATTCAAATTTATCAACTTGTATCAAAACATTTTCCATCTAAATGTTGTAATGATTAACCCAACAGTACCTCCCGAACCCCAGGGAATAGTAATCAGATTTATCTATCATCGTATGCATAGAAGGATCACATAAGGTTTAACTGATCCTAAAAATAGTAAGACCAAGCCACAGTGTTGACTTTGGATAGGAATTTAAGCAGCTTAAAATATATTTTTCATCCTGCCATCACAGGGCAAAACAAAAATTTTCAGTGTATCAAATGGCACTCCAAGAATAAAAAAAGACATGAAAACTAATCAAGACAAAAATCTCTGTTTCGGTTATCATGTCATGTCATAACCAAACATAATCTCGTGAAGTTGGAAAACATAATATCTGCATCCACTAAGAGCCAAATCCTACAATTTTTACCAGTAATATAAACTTAAAATTAACATGATTGTAGTTAGGTGCACAAGTGATAGTCATAAAGAATAAAGTCTTAAGCCCCAAATGCTCTGAATTTAATGGATCGAGTAACTATTCTGGAACTTAATAATAGAATGCAAAAGCATCTTCCAAATTAAATTGAAGACTCAGGGAATTAATCTATAATCCAGGAAAAACTGAAAGCAGAATGTCCCATGCATGTACAAGGGAAAATGCAAGTCACCTGGTGAATTAGTTGATAAAAACTGTGCTGACCATTTGTCCCTGGTTCACCAAAATCAATTTCACCTGTCTCGAAGGGAAGTGGTGCACCATCAATAGATACCCCTTTACCATTACTTTCCATGCTGACCTAAGTAAATTAACAAGGAATATAAAGACTTTAACGAGAAGAAGAATCCATCTTTTCCCTTTTAATTTGAGAGAGAGAATTAGGGGGCACTAGTAGACTTGCCTGCTGAATGTGTGGGGCAAGTTTCTCCAAAGCTTGGGAATAAGGCAAGATGGCCTAAAGGATTACTTGAATGAGTTAAGGGGTAACCAATAAACATGCGACTTTGAGAACAAATAAGTGGTAGATCAATTAGAGTTCAATAAAGAAGTACTCACTCTTGCAGGATATCCGAGAAATGACACATTCCATATACTCAACAAACCTAAAAGCATCTGCACGAAAAATGTTAAGGACATAAAATTAATAATCTTATAAAGCATATCAATATGCGTATCCCAATGAGCATCAGGATAATCTACCAAAGGGACAATGTAAGAATATGGCACTTGATGAAGCCAAAACATAAACAACCAAATAATGCAATGCTCATAAGACATCAAAATCATCTATCCTTAAATCCATTCCCCCTAGGGCCCATCGATGTAAGAAGTAGTTTAACATCTCTGTTATATACAAGAAAAATTACATATTTGATGAGGCTCAAAGTACTGGGGGCCTTACAGGAATGTTTTTCTCAAATGGCACAGAAGAGAAGTGCTGGTCAATGCTTGATGCTCCTTTCAAGAACCTTACATCAACAAACGGAAGGTCTTAGTATCTCAGGAAATATGCAACAATAAATGGATTGTTAGATTAGAAATAGAAGACAGATTGGAAACTCTTTCTCTCTAAGAAGAAAATAAGAAGTAACGCATTATACATCGACATATCAGTTTTCAGCACTTTTTCCCATTCTGCTTATAGCCACTACAATATTGATGCAAGCAACGTATACAAATGCAGCTCCGAAAGATGAAAAATATTACATGCATTAATTTCTCTTTGCAGTTTATTTGTATAACTAAAGTTTCAAGCCCCCAATTTCCCCAATTTTCAAGGAACAAATAACAGTCCAGAGAGAACATATTAAGTGTCAATTTCAAGATTCAACAACAAAGAAGATTTCTTTATATTTCTGCTTCGAAACCTCAATTTTGTAACTGTTGAAGGGAGATTAAAGAAACGAAATTTTTAATTCCAACAAATCTTGCAATGCATGCTGCACTACCATCAGAAATCTCAGTAGTTAGAATTAAAACAGTTGGAAGTCACCGTACTTCTCAACAATTGAGAAACCATATTGGAGAGACAAAGGCAACACGCCAACAGCACTGCAAACTGCAACCAATAATCTAATTAGGATCAAGCATCAAACTCATTGGTGCCATCCTCGAAAAGGGGAGAAACTTACCACTATACCTGCCACCAACCCAGTCCCAAAATGCAAAAGCATTTTTAGGATCAATACCAAACTTCTCTACAAGCTGCATTTTTTAAAAGTAAAAAAAAAATTAAAGACAATGTGAATTACAAATTTTCCTCAAAAGTCATATTATTGATGTGCTTAGCTATTTATATTAACAACCATTGAATTTTCACACTGGCACTTCATTTCAAACACATCAATCTTTAGAATAAATAAGAGAGAGTTGGCAAGACCATGTCTATCAAATTTTATATTACAAAGAAACTGATCCTTGAACATACAGAATTATCAGATATCATAAGCCAAGCAGCCGATAAATCACAAAATTTTAAGGAACAAATATGTCTAGTCAAGTCAAGCTCAATCAGTAATGATCTATCACTCTAATATGAAGAAAGATGATGCATCCCAAGCATGAAGGGTAGCGTTGCTGCACCACTTTTATAAAAGGTTTTTGCAATTTGTTTATGCTTTTTCTGAAATGGAAGCTCAGTTAGTGTGGAAATCAGCACAATTATGTAAAAGATGCTGCACATTAAAGATCTGAATTCCTTTTTGATGAAACCAATATATCTATCATAGTAGAATGTAAATATGGATACAAGTAGAGGGGTGTCATTCTGATTTCTGAAACATATCATTGAATACAATGCTGTTATTTTGGATAAATATGTACCCAAGAATGAGCTCTTGTTTCCATTACATCAGCAAAATTGTTGAAGTCACAGAAAAACAAAGAAAAATTATCAAATTCCACAAGATCTTGAACATAATATTTACTTTTAGTGCATTTAAGAGAAATATTTAGTGTCACCAATGGAGGATGCATCTAGAACAAAATTTTTAAGAAGTATCATGCAATTAAATCCATGAGAAATGCGATAACAGCAATAAAACAGTATGAGCAAAACCAAAAACAGTACTAAAGGCCAGAATCCTGAAGAAGTGATGCTAATCTAACAATTCAAGCAAGTATAAAGGATCCAGTGCAAAAGAAAATCATGAAGTAGGAAGTTGGAAATAAACATGACAAATTTCAATAATTTAAAAGCTGCAAGTTCAAAACAAAAGATGGGGTATAAAACTACCATAAGATTCGTGCTAACTGCCACCATATGCTTTGGAACTGCAGAAGGTCTGCACACAATTTACAAACAATTTGCATGTTACACGCATGCAAATTGAATATTTAGCACAATCTTATGATGCAAACAACATGAATACCAAAATTATTTGCCAGCACTCTATGATGACTCTCACACAACCTTAACAAGCATGCGTGCATTGATTCCTCACCACCAAATACATAATCACTTTTCTTATAATTTTTTCAAATTGTTCCATATTGAGCACAATAACCTACATAATCCAGAGCAAAATAATTCCACAACTCCGTAACAAGGTGTTGTAAGTTATTCCACTCACCCAAGTTCTTTTGAAATCCATGCCCTTAGTGTTCGTGCATTCAGCATAGTTTCAGCAGTAGTAAAAGTTTTAGAAATCAGAACAACTGCATGTAGGCGACAGAAAGAAACAAAGTTAAAATAACCCAACAGACATGAACAAACAAAAAATTTATAATTTACCAAGGGTGGTTTCAGGATGTAGGCCCGCAATATTTCTTGCCACATCAATTGGATCAACATTTGCAAGACTGTATCAAACACAAAACAAAGATTAGAATACATCATAGAACAATAATAAATAGACATCAAGATAATGGTCAAAATATTAACCACCTCACTGGAATCATTACACCAAGCACAGAAAACTTTGCATGATAACACATCTCCTATAAGCACTAGAACTCTTCTGAGATGATACAATTTGTATGAAACCATCACATCAGACTTGTCTCCTGTTGAATGAACAACGTCTACTAATACCTCTTTTAGAATAAATTATAGAACTTAGATGTTTTCCATATTCCTTGTCTCATCACAAAATATAAATAAAAAGAATAATAAACATATTGGTAGTTCTTATCATTACCATCCCTTGTATGCATAAACACACAACATTATTTCTCAAAATGCGACAAAATTTTCAGGCAAACTTTAGAGTTTAGATAACTTTTGGAGGCTTTTACTCCTTATTCAGAATTTAATGCAATAAGAAGTCAAATTTTACTGCACAAGTACAATGTAATTCCATTGATGAAGGTCAAGTGGGCATATGCTAGAAGAAGAAGAAGAAAAACTGGAACTCTATGATCTTACTCTGTGTTTCTAAGAGCTTAAAATCAAACACAAAAAAAATAAAAAGCACTATACAGCCATCACAGCCAGCCAATAATACTAAGACACATGTACTTACAATCGAAGCTGGCGGCCTTTTGCAGATTTGCTGCCCTCAGGATCTGCAAGTTGCCATCAGAAACCAATTAGTTCTTTCGGCAGATTTTTCCATAAAACAATGTAAAACTTTTATTAGGAACAAAGAATAAAATCCAAGGAAACTAAAGCAAGAAAGAAACGAGCATCAGCTCTAATAAAGGAAGCATGAAAGGACCTGTTCGAAGAGCGGTGTGCACAAAAAGAGGGCCTAAGAAGCTGCCACCAATACCAACGGCAATAACATCAGTCAGTGGTTTCCCTGTAGCTCCAACCTACCAACATTTGCCAGTTACCATACAACTGAGGCAGACAATCCGCAAGCAAATTTAAAATTCAGAAGAAACTTTAGATTACCCAGGATCCATTGCGAACTCTCTCAGAAAACTCCTTGATCTTGTCGAGAACATTCCAAACATCTGGCACAACATTTTTGCCATCACTGTTTATAACTGCATCTCTTGGAGCACGGAGAGCTACATGAAGCACTGACCTATTCTCTGTGCTATTAATCTGACAGTGTCACCCAAACATAAAAAGCAACATCGTCATTCAACAACAGTTTTAAAAGTAAGTAAGTTAGGCCAAAATATGAAATCCTTCCTAATAAATTTACATCCCATTTAAATCAAGAAATTTAGATATGTTATCTGGTCAAAGCAACACTCAACAAAATTTTAGGAAAGAAAAAGAGAAAGTTTTTCTTTTTCAAAGGAGCCCAAGTGTCTTCTCGCAAAATAGTAATAGTGTTTATTATAGAAACAAACATATGAGAGTTCAGAGTTGGTCAGCTGGATAATCCAGGGTACAGGTTACTTACACGCTCCCCATTAAACATGCGACTAATCTTTTCCTTGAGATGTGCTGCCTGCGTTAACAGGCAAGTATAATAAGCGAATTATATTATCAGTAGCCACATCTCCATTCTCCAACACAGAAAGAACCCAACTTTACCTCGGCCAAGTTATAGAGCTTATCCAATGTGTCAACCGTAGCTTGTTGTCGTGAGTAATCTACCATGATTCCATCAAACTCACTATGGACAATAAAATTCGAGTTAGAAAAAAAAATGTACGCCATTATACAACGATTCTCGAAAAACTGACAAGCTTATCAAGGAAAAAAATTGAGAGGCATACACCATCATCGACTTGCATCGCTCACTGTCGCTCAACAAATTGCGCAAATGAGTCTTCTTGATGTCTTCAACGTGGCCCTGTCAAAACATTACAAGTTATTGACCATCAAATTCCGATTTCTAGTAACAAAGCAGTGAGCTTTTTCATACCTTCAAGTCTTTCCATGGCTGAGTTTCGCAAATTAGAGCAGATGAAGCCATCTACAGTTCAAGATGAGAACACTTCAGAACCAGTAGAATTCAAATAAACAATTAAAACCATAAAAAAATTTCAGAATTAAGCTGTTTACGTCTACAATTGATAGCTTAATTATAAATAATGAAATGATCGATCAAAAAATCTTAATTAAACCAATCACCTATTAATGAAGCTGAAAGAGAACGCCAATATACGAGCGAAAGACAGAGATTGGATAAAGGTATAAGAGGATAAAGAAGGAAACTCGTGAAATGGCTCGAAAACTGTAAAGCTGAAGCACAAAGGCAAAGTGAAAGTTTACTGGAGATGAGAGGGCATCTTCTGATCTTCACATACGATGCGGATCAGACGGTGAGTTCGGCTTTAACGCCCCCCTGGTTTTAGCTTTTGACTGTAACTTGTGTTGCGTCGCGTACACAGGCTTGGAGGGCATGGGGACGAGGTCACCTGTTCCCGTTCGCGTTTTATCTCTATAATATTAATAGGTGGCAGTCTCGCCTTGAAAGATTAAAAACATAATTTTTTTTTTCTGAACACTGACTAAAAGGAGAATTAGAGTTCAAAATAAGATCTAATGCATAATTTTAATGAATTTTTTAAGGGTTTGTTGTTATATATTTTTATTAACTTTATTTTAATTGAAAAAAAATTAATTGTATTTTTACCCTAAAATTAAATTAAAAGTCATGAATGAGTGATGTCAAGAGTAATCATATATTGATATATGATTACTGTATGGGGAGATGTAATCAATTGGATGAATCAAATTATTTTTATTATAATAATGATCAATTTATTAATATATGCTTATTTGTTTGAATTTCCAATATTCAAATAAATTGATAATGTAATTTAATAAAAGTTAAAAATTAATTTAAGTTTTAATCTTTAATAAATAAAATTTCTTAAAATGTAGTTGTAATTAAAATTTTAAATTAAAATGTAACTAACAAAAAAATATAAAATTATATAAAATTAAAAAATAATTGATTTATTAAGCCTCTAAAAATAATTCTTGATGTTAACATTTTCCATGGAAAGTATTGACATAAGTAAATTATTATATAGTATTTTATTACTATATATATATAAATATCTCGTAGAATTTCTAATTATAAGCAGCATGACAACTGACATCACATTGCCCAAGACACACAAAATCACAAAGGACCATAGCCACGCTTTGTTTCATTCAGTTAGCTGTGCTTACGAATTGAAATATTAATCTAAAATTATTCGCCATACAATTTGGTCGTTTGCAGACGGCAGTAATTCTGAACATAATCTAAGCCAGAGAACGAAAAACGTAATCCAAGCTCAGTTTTGCTCCATCTGCAACACAAAACTGAGCCGAGTTGCTGGAGAAGCCGAGAGCCAATTACCCACAGCATTCGTTTTTACCAATGAACATTAAGTCTCAAGGCTGTTGGCAGTGAGTAATTTTCAAAATTAAAATAATTCTAATTTGAATTTTATCGAAATTAAATTTATATATATATATATAAAACAAATAACAAGTTCATGGTCATTTGCAAGTTTCATCTGTATTAGCAAAATTAAATTGTAGCCTTACAATAGAACACCTCAATTGTGCATTTCATGAAAATAAAGATGTAAAATCTACATGAATGTGCATACACTGAATACCTCAATTGTGCATTTGTAAATGACTATCATATAAAATTTAGTCACATCATCTAAGCTCTTAAGTCATATTTGGTAACCATTCAATCTGCAAGATAAAATACTTCAATATGTTGAAAACAAAATGATTTATTTACATTTTTATAATCAAATATGAATTGGATAAAGCAGAATCAGCCAACCTAAGGCAAAAGAATTTCAGTCACCATCCAGTGCTTTGAACATTGCAATTCTCTCTGCATGTCCTCAATTTTATAGCTTCTTACTGATAAGTTGTGAACAGTCTAGCAGAGCTCAATATGATCCATAGTTTCTTCAAGAAAACTTGGGTCGACTCACAACTGATGCTCTTGTATCGTGAAACAAACTAATAATAGAACAATATGAACACCAGGCATATGTGTGCACGAGCAGGCACAAAAAGACATGATGGCAGTGAGTTATTTCTCAAAGAAGATTTAAAAAAAAAACTGTAAACTAAACTTGTCTATGCTAGTTTGCGATTATGCTTTTGATGAGGGATATTTGTAAAGTCTTGTTGCAGAATTGGCTTGTGCGTCCACTGTGGTCATTATTTGAGGCACCGACATACCACCAGAGATGATGATTTCTGCACCACATGAAAACAAACATGTAACTGCCAGAACATTAATAGTTAAAAAAGTCGGATATGCCTGTCTCAGTTTTGAGTTAGAAAATCATACCAATCCCTTCTCGAACAGATAAATTGGGCCTCATAATAACATTTGTATTTAGAAGATATATATCTCCAACATACAGGTGGTTGGTAGGCACATACACACAGCAGAGTTCTTCGTCGCCGATACTCCTCTGAAGAATGACTGTAGAAGTTATAAATCCAAATGCATATTCCCCTAAACGAGGATGTCTTATGATTGCCACTTCCTTGAAGGCATGAGTGCTCTGATCTGCAAGTGATGCAATGTGGCTTTGAGTTTCATACACTGAAGGTATAAGTGCTAGGTACATAATCAATACTTACCTGGAGATATGGCTGCACTAATTTGCTTTGAGGCAGAATATATATAGCTTACAAGGGGCATTTTCTTGATAAACCATTCCCCAATAGTAAGAACAGAAGTTCCCAACCATGATGACATGAAAATTCCAACTAGAAATATAAAAGTGATGGATGTAGCAAACCCAAGCCCTGCAAGACTACTACATCAGTCTCTTAGCGAAAACTAATATAAGGCTTATTATCCAAAAATAAAAAGTTGGAAAAAGAACTGCTGCTCACTAGAAATTAGCAAGACTTAAAATCTTAGACCTCAAATTGAATAGAAAACTAATCATTTGATTTCTAGAGCTGAGAGCTCAATGATAATGCTCTGAATCCTGAATCGCTGGTTATGTTCAAACTAATTTGCTTTTGAATGGAGATCAAAACTTTCCTGCATGAAAATCCAACATTGAATAATGGATAATTTCATTTATTATATTTCTTGCAGAGCGCTATATGATCAGAACTTAATATTTGCTTCATCAACTTAATCTGGTGCATAAGATTTCACTAAATGTTGCACTTGTAAGTCAACCATTTTCGGCAAAGAATAAAAAGTTACTATACCTAGCTAGGTGAAGATTAAATTTTATATGACTTATTCCAAGGAGAAAAAAAGAGAAAATAGAACCAAAATCACCAGCTTCAAGACTTCATCCGATAACAGCTTATAGCTCAGATTGTATGCAACAAAAACTCAAAACTGATAGCTATCAAGATTCAAGAAGTCTAATCCATAAGAAGTCACAGTGGTCTACTTACCAAAAATATTGATTCCCAGATGATTGTAGACTGGAGAGAAGAAACCATCCACAAAATGGACAAAACCCCAAGTGACATAGAAAGTGACAGCTATTGGAAGAAGAATGACACTGCCAATAATGTTAAATTTTATCATGAACATATTAGCCAGAAATTACCAATTACTTGTGCACCTTACTAGGAGGAGTGTGCGGTAAATTTAACTATATTATAAAAGGTTCCTCGACTAAATTTATATGTTAAAAATTATTGTGAAGTGAAAACAGTCTTAGATATCTGACATAAAGAGTTTGTATAATGCTAATAAAGAAAATAATACTATGTGCCACAAACTAAAAGGACTCACCATCCTGTCAAACTTTTTTGAAGCCCAGCTGCGTATTACTTTGGATAATGCCTATGCAAGAGACCAAAGGAAACTACGTTAGTGCCATGTCCAAGGAGAAGATTAAATTTAACATGAGCAAGAGAAGCAAAAGAAAGTTGCAAACAGGCAAGCAATTTAAAAATTTCTCCAGCAATAGCTGGTTTGCACAAGTTATCCTTTCTCTATCAGCAAAAAGAAACTCTTTAAACTTCTAGCTCACGTTCCAGGGGAAATTGAGTTCATATGGGAACTAATTAATTTTTAAATGCTATTGTTTCTGCCGCTCAAATTGACTTAGCTGAACTTAAATCCCAAACAAGAATATGTCAGCTATGTGGACCCAGTCTAGGCTGTATCTTCAGAAAGGTCCTGCTAAGACCTTTTTCACTTCTTTTTTCCATGTCATAGGCTTTCAAGTCCTGTTTCATTATTGTTTTCCCTAATTCAGACTAAATCCCTGCAATAGGCATCAGATAAGAGAAAATTTCAAAGGGACAATAGGATGAGAAAAATTATGAGCCACATGAATCTGGTATTGCCTAACGGTTCACAGGTATAGGTTGCGTGCTTCATGTACCATACATCTTTTATTCAATTTTCTTTCTTCTTTTAAGGATTTCATACAAGGAAACACGCTCAACCTAGGATCAACATGTTCACCTTCACTACATATCCATGTTCATGACCTCTATCGCTAGGACAAACATAAGACAATTTGGTTTGCTGTGAAAACAGGACGGGTATGACAATTTATACAGGGCCGTCTTGGACATTTTAGGGGCCCCGAGTAAAAATTAAGATATAGGCCCCTAAAAAACAGTGTCGGAGCGAAAATTTTGAATTTGAGGGACCGTCCAAAAATAAATATTTAAGATTTAAGGGCCTAAAAATAACAATGTAAAATAATAATTTTTATATAAATTTTTAAAAGTATTTATATAAATTAAATACTAAAAATAACAAATCTCTTAATTTTTTGAAAATGTCACCTGTCAAAGAAGTAGGCACCAACCATTTTTTGTCAAAAATGGAGGTGCCTAATTAAGGGGATTGTCAAAAATGGAGGTGCCTAATTTAGGACATTGTCAAAAGTGGAGGTGCCTAAATTTGGGAATTGTTAAAGTCAAAAATGGAGGTGCCAAATTTATTGACTAATTTCACCAACCCATGTTTTTGAAGCCTATATAAACCCATCCACTTCATTTGGAAGATACAACTTAAAAATTGAAGAAGTAAAGAGAAGAGAGTGTCTTTGAGAGAATTTTGTGAGGAAAAATTCTTGTTCATAATTGAGTGAGGGTTGTGAGTGTTTGTAAACACATTGTATTTTTCTCCTTAATATAAGTCTGCAGCAGCTCCGGAGACGTAGGCATAATTGGCCGAACTCCGTTATCAAATTCTGTGTTAATATTCCGCATTTATTTTCGCTCTCCTACTAATCTGGTTTAAGGGAATAGAGTGGTAATCACCTCAATTTCCCAACAACTGGTATCAGAGCTTTGGGTGATAAATTCTGTCAATTTTTTGCAAGATTACTATTCACGTGAATAGTGAATTTCATGAATAGTGAAATTTTGTCGGCAGTTCTGATTTGTCGACAAAGGTGTCCTAGTACACAGTGATTTGCAGAAACAGTCAGAAACGATCCAAAGGAGTCTAGATTCGAGTGGGAGCGATGGCTGCAGATGAAGGAAAAGTGAGAATTGAAAAGTTCGACGGTGCGGACTTTGGCTTCTGGAAGATGCAGATTGAAGATTATTTGTACCAGAAAAAGTTATATCAACCTCTCTCAGGAATAAAGCCAGAAGGCATGAAAGATGAAGAATGGAATCTTCTCGACAGACAAGCCCTTGGAGTTATTCGATTGACATTATCACGAAATGTTGCTTTCAACATCGCCAAAGAAAAGACCACAGCAGGTCTAATGGCGGCTCTCTCCAACATGTATGAAAAGCCATCAGCTTCAAACAAAGTTCATTTGATGAAGCGGTTATTCAATTTGCAAATGGCAGAAGGGGCATCAGTGGCCCAACATCTGAATGAATTCAACACAATCACAACCCAGTTGAGTTCAGTAGAAATTGAATTTGATGCTGAAATTCGGGCTTTAATTCTCTTATCATCTCTACCAGATAGTTGGAATGCTACCGTTACAGCGGTCAGCAGCTCATCGGGAAAAACCAAATTAAAATTCGATGATGTTCGGGATCTGGTGTTGAGTGAAGAAATTCGACGAAGAGAATTGGGTGAAGCATCTACCTCTTCAGCTTTACACACAGAATCTAGAGGGAGAACTTTAGAAAAAAGTTCAAATCGTGGTAGATCAAAATCTAGAAGAGACAAATCTAGATCGGGGAAGAAAGATTTCAAGTGTTATAACTGCGGCAAGAAAGGTCACTTTAAGAAAGATTGCCGAGCGCCAAAGAAAGATAGCGGTACACAGGGATCTGCAAATGTGACTGAGGAAGCAGGTGATGCCATGATTCTAAGTGTCAACAGTCCAATTGAATCATGGATTTTAGATTCTGGGGCATCTTTTCACGCCACTCCATGCCAAGAAATCATGGACAACTATGTCAGTGGTGATTTCGGGAAGGTTCATCTAGCTGATAATGAAACCTTAAAGATCGTAGGAAAAGGGGATGTCCGATTAAAGTTGTCAAACGGGAATACCTGGAAGCTGCAAGGAGTAAGACATATTCCTGGTCTTAAAAGGAATTTGCTCTCTGTAGGACAACTTGATGAAGATGGTTATGGTACAACCTTCAAAAGCGGTGAATGGAAGATTACCAAAGGAGCACTCGTCATTGCTCGTGGTAAGAAAACTGGCACTCTCTATGTAACCTCAAACTTAGAGAATGTTATTTCAGTAGCAGATGCAGATGAAAAATCAAACCTATGGCACCAAAGGCTTGGCCATATGAGCGAGAAAGGGATGAAGACGCTTTTGTCAAAAGGAAAGTTGCCGGAACTGAAAAGTATCAATGTCGGCCTATGTGAAGATTGTATCTTTGGAAAACAAAAGAAAGTCAGTTTTTCAAAGATTGGCAAGACACCCAAGGCAGAAAAATTAGAGTTGGTCCATACCGATGTATGGGGACCGTCTCCAATTCCATCTCTTGCAGGCTCATTGTATTACGTCACATTCATTGACGATTCAACAAGAAAGGTATGGGTGTATTTTCTGAAGAAGAAATCAGAAGTCTTTGATACATTCAGAAAATGGAAAGCCATGGTAGAAAATGAAACTGGTTTGAAAGTCAAACGATTGAGGTCTGACAATGGAGGAGAGTACAGAGATAGAAGATTCAGAGAATTTTGCGCAAACAGCGGAATCAAGATGGAGAAAACAGTTCCCATGACACCGCAACAGAATGGCGTAGCTGAGCGTATGAACAGAACTCTGAATGAACGTGCCAGAAGCATGAGGATACATGCTGACTTGCCCAAGAATTTATGGGCTGAAGCTGTCAACACCGCTGCCTACCTAATCAACCGTGGGCCTTCAGTACCTCTGGATGGTGGAATACCAGAGGAAGCATGGAGCAAAAAAGAGGTAAACCTTTCACACTTAAGAGTGTTTGGTTGTATCTCTTACATACATATAGATTCTGCTGGAAGAAGTATATTGGATGCCAAGTCAAACAAATGTGTCTTTGTTGGATATGGTGGTGATGAGTTCGGTTACCGATTTTGGGATTATGAAAATCACAAGATCATTAGAAGCCGGAATGTCATATTCAATGAGAATGTGATGTACAAAGACAGATTAAATGCAGAATCAAATAGCTCCAAGATTGATGTTGAAAATAAGGAATTTGCTGAGTTCGAGGATATTTCCTGAAATGATGTTCAGAATAGTCCTGAAGTAGAGGAGCCAAGCACGCCGGAATTGAGACGCTCCTCCAGAATTACAAGACCAATCCAACATTACTCGCCTTCTTTGCATTACTTGTTGCTGACAGACAATGGTGAACCAGAGTGCTACGATGAAGCAATACAAGTGGAGGATTCAATCAAGTGGGAGTCTGCTATGAAAGATGAGATGGACTCACTCATGTCAAATCATACATGGGAATTAGCTGAACTACCACAAGGCAAGAAAGCACTCCACAACAAGTGGATTTATAGGATCAAAAAAGAGCATGATGGAAGTAAACGTTACAAAGCAAGATTGGTTGTAAAAGGTTTTCAACAAAAGGAAGGTATTGACTATACTGAAATTTTCTCTCCAGTCGTGAAGCTTACGACAATCGGACTGGTATTGAAAATTGTAGCCACAGAAAATTTACATCTTGAACAATTAGATGTAAAGACAGCATTCCTTCATGGAGATTTGGAGGAAGAGATCTATATGAAGCAACCAGAAGGCTTCATTAAGGCAGACAAGAAAAATCTAGTGTGCAGGTTGAAGAAGAGTTTGTATGGTCTAAAACAAGCTCCTAGACAGTGGTACAGAAAGTTTGATAGTTTTATGAGCAGCAGCGGTTTCACAAGATGCCAAGCAGATCATTGTTGCTACATCAAGAAGTTTGACAATAGCTTTATTATTTTATTGTTATACGTCGATGATATGCTCGTTGCAGGTTCAGACATGCAAGAGATTAAAAATTTAAAGCAGAAATTGTCAAAACAGTTTGCAATGAAAGATCTGGGTGCTGCAAAGCAGATTCTTGGAATGAGGATCAAGAGAGACATGAAGTCGGGGACTTTGATGTTATCACAGGCTGAGTACATAACCAAAGTACTAGCCAGATTCAACATGCAAGATGCTAAATCAGTGAGCACACCTTTAGGTGTTCATTTCAGACTCTCCAAAGAACAGTCACCGAAGACGGAGGAGGAACGTGCACACATGACGAAGGTGCCATATGCCTCAGCAATTGGGAGTTTTATGTATGCCATGGTTTGTACCAGACCAGATATTGCTCAAGCAGTGGGAGCTGTTAGCAGGTACATGAATAATCCAGGCAAGGCACACTGGGAAGCAGTCAAATGAATTCTCAGATATCTTCGAGGTACCACAGATAAGGCGCTTTGTTTTAAAAGTGGAGATACGACACTAGCAGGTTATGTGGATGCTGACTTAGCTGGAAATGTTGACGTTAGAAAGAGCACTACAGGGTATGTCTATACTCTAGAAGGTACCGCAGTGAGCTGGGTCTCTCAATTACAGAAGATAGTTGCTCTCTCCACAACTGAAGCAGAATATGTCGCTGTCACGGAAGCCAGCAAAGAAATGGTTTGGCTCCAAGGTTTCTTGGAGGAGTTGGGCAAGAAGCAAGAAAACAATATCTTGCATTGTGACAGTCAGAGTGCCATACATCTAGCGAAGAATCCGTCTTTTCATGCCAGAACGAAGCACATACAGTTGCGGTATCACTTTATCAGGTCACTTCTGGAAGATGGGATTTTGAAACTTGAGAAGATTAGTGGAACTCAAAATCCGGCAGACATGTTGACGAAGACGGTGACTATTGATAAACTGAAGCTGTGCTCAGCTTCAGTTGGCCTACACTAGTATCAAGGTCGTAGAAGAGCTATTGCATTGATCAAGGTGTGAAGACAGATTGAAATCAGTCTTCAAGTGGGAGATTGTCAAAGAAGTAGGCACCAACCATTTTTTGTCAAAAATGGAGGTGCCTAATTAAGGGGATTGTCAAAAATGGAGGTGCCTAATTTAGGACATTGTCAAAGTGGAGGTGCCTAAATTTGGGAATTGTTAAAGTCAAAAATGGAGGTGCCAAATTTATTAACTAATTTCACCAACCCATGTTTTTGAAGCCTATATAAACCCATCCACTTCATTTGGAAGATACAACTTAAAAATTGAAGAAGTAAAGAGAAGAGAGTGTCTTTGAGAGAATTTTGTGAGGAAAAATTCTTGTTCATAATTGAGTGAGGGTTGTGAGTGTTTGTAAACACATTGTATTTTTCTCCTTAATATAAGTCTGCAGCAGCTCCGGAGACGTAGGCATAATTGGCCGAACTCCGTTATCAAATTCTGTGTTAATATTCCGCATTTATTTTCGCTCTCCTACTAATCTGGTTTAAGGGAATAGAGTGGTAATCACCTCAATTTCCCAACATCACCAAGTCCTCTGCACAAGAATGGTCCAATTCTTTGTTCTTGAAAAGGGGCCCTGAGCAATCACTCAGGGTGCTCCCCCTCATAGCCGGCCTGAATGTATATCTCTTATTCCAAGGTTCTCATTCCACGCTCATGCTTTAGTTAATCAAATAATATTTAACAGTAGTTTTAAAAACTACAACCCAAGAAAATGTTAGTTTTCACTTAAATTGAAGTCATTCAAATGTAAGAACACCATTTATAGACCAAATATTCCATTTCAAGAATTGGTTAAAACAGGGGTTACATGTTCAAATAAACTGATTTTCTACAGCCAACTTCATTATCATGAAAACAAATGTAAGGGTGAATTACTAACAAGTTTGGTTAATCCCATTCAAAATTCCACCATTTCTGATCACTTGAACAATTAAATAAAACCTCTGCCAAATGTCACTTGAATGAAAAGAATAAACTTGATGTGTGAAGAATTTAGCATTTGAAGTGACATCATCTGGAAGAATTTTTGTTAGGTTCTAGGGACCACGTCTACAGCTATATAAGCCAAGTCACAACTTGTAAACAGATGTCTAATATAGCAAGTTACAATATTGTCCAGTACTTGTTTCCATTTTTTTTGAACAGTGTACTTGTTTCCATTTGCATTCTTAACTTCTCCTCCATTTTCCCTTCTTTTCTTAGCACTTATCAGCCAAGCATATTTCCACCATATCGAACGAGACGGCATTTGAAGGATACAACGCAAATAAAAAATCAGCATCTTATTTAACCAGAAAAACAACTTGAAATGTTCCTTAATGGTGTGCAAGTGCAATTATGGATAATACAAGCCAGAAATCCAATTAATGAAAAATAAAACTCGCATAAATAAAATAAGAGTGATTGTGGACCTCGAGGCCAGAAAGCCGGTGCGAAGGTGCGTTGGCAACGGTAGAAGAAGGTGAAGACGTTTTGGACTTGGCGTTTTGGGGAATTTCGGCGGTCGGCATAAGCCGTTCCAGATCTCCTTCCATCTCTATATCTCTTGATGCCATTTTCTCTGGAATTTTTATTTTTTGTAGATATACTGTCTGTTTTTAATTTATTATTATTATTTTCAATTTTGCAGATCGATTTTTAGCTTTACGCCTTATCTGTGTCTCCTGCGTTAATGAACAACAGGAATTTCGAGTTCGTTGCGTGACACTGGGAACCAGGGAAGGATGGGAGAGATGGCATTTTAATTCAACCAAACGGCGTCGTTTCAACTAAACGGCGTCGTGTTAATTCGTTGTTTTTGAGGGCCGTTCATGCCTGTCAACAAAACTAATCAAATTAACGAACTCAAGCGCGGATATGATTTGGTTAGCTAAATGGCTTTAAATTATCACTAATCAAATAGATTTAGCTTAAAATTTGGTAGTAAAATTTAATTTATTTTAAATTATTTTGAAATATTTTTTTATCTAATCATATTCTACAATTCAAATATTATAACCTAATATAGATTCGTATACCGAACATATCTATTATGGGAGGTAAAACGTTCTTTACTAGATATTAAAAATGCTTTATTTTTAAAGTTCGAACTCACCTTTAATTAAAATAGAAGAGATTCCCTATTATTTTATCTCATACTTTAAGATTAAAATGTACTCTTTTCATTCCATAAAAATAAATTTACTTCTCATTTCATAATAATTAATAAATATTAATTATTTTTATTAAAATATAAATTTACATATATTTTTTCTATTATATCTCTATTTTAATATAAAATATATTTAATAAATAATATTAAATATAATATTATAGAAGATTTACATGATAATTAATTTATTAAAATGATAAATGTACTATAATTTAAAATAACCAATAAAAAAATAAACTTATTTTTATGAGATGAAAGGAATATATTTTTTTATTAATTACATATAGAAAAAGAAATACTTAATACTCAAATTTGAAAACTAAGCTAAAGCAACCCATACTTCGAGTACTGAGTTTACAAAATATTAAAATTCAATTTTCTTTAAAAAAAAATGAGCTAAAGGAGATTTCTAGGTCGGTCTGCATTGCAATCCCCAATAAAGTCACAAAAACTTCTGCATTAACTTCATACATTATACTTCTAAATTTGCATATGCATAGATTTTTACTTCAGAGTTCAAAGAAAACAATATGAACATTTCTTCACAAAGCATCACATAAAAGCAAGAAATTTGCTCCATACATTTTGCACACACCACCAATCTACTTGTAAAAGGCGATGCCTTTCTTTTGAGAATAAAAAGTGCAGAACTGCCCATATGATTGTTGAATAATTTAAGAGCTTCCACCAGGATAAGTGCAAGCATTGTAGCCTGCAAGACAGAAGATGAAGTCACAAAATATTTGCCATAAAAAATGGACATTGACATCCATCTAAGGAAACAAATTTCAGAAAATTTTTAATGTTCTGGTTAGCATGCTCGAGGAGACTTTAACTTACTGGGATTTTTAGATGAAAGAGTGGCTGTGTGTGAAAAATCACAGTTCCATGGATTTCTGCCAGAAGTTTGATAGAAAAGATTCATGGCATAAGCAGCATGTGATGCTACTGTATTTGGATCAAAGCAAGCTCCACCTGGTTGAATTGGACTGCAGTCAATCCCATTTCCACAAGCATAATCTAGATTTGCCTGCAATTGGGCATCTGATACACCAGCCTTGGGCACACACCATGTTGCTTTATTCGGCTTTGGCGATGGAGTCACTGGAGTTTCTGGTGTAGAGGGTGTCTTCAAGCATTAACAATTTGTGTTAGTGTTAATAAAACATTACAATACAACATGGCAAATCACAAGTAGCAAAAGATTGTAACTTTTTCTTTTGAAAACTAACAGATCTGAGCAATTGGTTCGGGTCCTCACCTGGCTACTCTTGGAGAGGCCAACCTCATAAGTCATGGTGAGATCAGGCTTGAAAAGACCAAATGCTCGCTCAGAACCAGGTCCAGGTTTCAAGTTTTCATCATATAAAGCAAAAAGGTATGTATCTACTGATTTCCCCGGCATTAATGGGGTCCCGACCATTGATCGAAGGTGTGAAATCAAGTTACCATTATAAGCCTTTGCATACTCAATACTAGGCCCTACTTCATTGTTGTCTCCTTTATAAGGCCATCCAGTCTCAGCCACCACAATCTCAACATTCTTAAACCCCATCGAACTCAACGCAGAATGAACAGCATCAACCTGCAAGTTATTGCACCACTTACAATGTGCAATGCCTTGGTAAAACTGAAACAGAATATAGAAAACTCACTCACCTGAGCATCAAACATGTTCATGTACTTGATCTTTGTGTTTGCATCAAAACGACCTGCATTTGGTTGGAAAAGACAAAAAGCGAGAGTGTCAGGCCTCGGATCGCTCCTGTAAGCAAAGTATGGATATGGATTAATCGCAAAAGGCGAACCCGTAGCATTGTTAAACCCCAATAAACCCTTCATCAAATCTCCGTATCTGGAATCGAAGCTTCCTGTAGAGGGTGGCTCCGATTGCTTCAGCACCGCCATCGAGTGAACTGTAGAGACCTTAATCTTGCCCCCAAGCGACGCATCGTTTAGGGCGTTTTGAACATTTTGCATAGCCGGTAAAAGCTTCGTCATGAGATTCTTATCACCGGAGCTCATGACCTCATTGCCGACAGTGATGAGGATGATTTTGCTCGCCGGATAAAATGGGACCACGTTGGTGTTAACCCAGTTTTTGGCAAAATTGGGATCGGAGACTAATGAAGGAATATTGCCATTTGAAGCGCCGATGATTATTCCGATTCCGGTATTGGCTAATGCTTTTATTATAGCCGGGTCAGACCCGTATAATCTGACTTTCTGTATTGAGGTCGATTGAAGGAGCTTTGCAGTGGCTGATGGCTGTGGGAGATTGTCCGCGACTTCGCCATAGTTTACGCCTATGAATTCTTGCGAGTCTGCAAGAAGGTATCATTTTTTGAAATAGTTAGTTATAATGACTCCGAAGTTCCTATCTTTTTTTTTTTTTTTCAGTTTTTTGAACTAGTTAGTTATAATGACTTCAAAGTTCATTTTTTTTATAATAGAAAATGGAACTTTTTCTCTGGTCCATGTTTGCTTGCTAGTATTTCTTGGCAACCAAACAGATGTCTTTTTGGTTGAACAGAGTTCAAAGCCCAGGCTAGCCGTTACTTTTTCAAAAATCTTTTCTTTTTTTTTTTTCCTGGGTACCATGAAAACTAAAAACGTATTGTTTTTCAATTCTTGAAGAACATTAAACCAAAACTGGTAACAAAATTAAACTTATCATCAAGATTCTTACCGACATGACAAAAATTCTTAAATATAACTAAGAAGAAAACAACAAATAGATCCAATAATGATGCTATTAATTAAATTTAAGTGAAAAGAACAGACTTACAAGCGATGCTTACAGCCTGAAAGAGAAAAAGAAGAAGCAAAGCAACAGTACAAGGAAGGACAGCCATAATTGAGGATCTCTCTGTTTTAAATAAAATTTAGTGCTCTTCGCAGGTGAAATAATAAAATCCAAATGGGATAGATAATAATAAATATAGAAGATGCTAAAGGTCGCGGGGGGCAGAAACTTAAAGAAAACTTTGGGTGGGGCAATTACTTTTGGAAAAGGCAGAGTAAATTCCATGGCCTATCAAGAACTAAAAACTGGAACCTGCAACTTTCTTGCTTATACGAATTATACTCTTTTTATACTTTTCTTTTCTTTTTTTTTTGGCCATGGGTCTGTCTTTGTCCACTGTACTTGCAGATTGTTTCTAATTTCACAAGCAAATGAAAATTCAGAGTATGATGACTTGTATATCTAAGGTGCTTACTAGTTTTTAAGCTTAATTACAAGTAAAATAACAATTCATTATGAATCCATTTTAGTTGTAGAATATATGAAAAATGAAGATTGTTTTTTGGTTGATTATTAATTTATAATTATACAGATAGTAAATTAGATGAAAAATGGTGAATTATATGAGATAAAAAAAAGTTAAATTAAATATTAACTCCAAATTGATAGACATTTTCTATTTCATAATAATTCAGAAAAAATAATTATTTTTTATTACAAATATAAATTTACATGTGTTTTTTTGTATAATATGAGATATATTTATTAAATATTTTAAATAAATTATATTAAATTCAAGTATAATAGATATATCTAATATATTAGTTAACTTATTTTAAAAATAAAATGATTTAGAAAACTAAATTATAATTTGAAATAAAAAAATATTTATCAATTTAAAATAGATGAAATAATAATTAAACATATCATCAGAAGCAAATCAGTCAAACACATCACACATG
Organism: Garcia nutans; assembly: GCA_947685225.1. Lineage (NCBI taxonomy): Eukaryota > Viridiplantae > Streptophyta > Magnoliopsida > Malpighiales > Euphorbiaceae > Garcia > Garcia nutans. Next base: position 57,789,633 of record CANTUV010000039.1, read on the forward strand.
TAAAAAAATTTTCCTGTAAATTAACTTTGTTTATTTGAATTTGAATAATTTATTAATAAAGTCGAGATTTGTAGGAAACGGCATAATGAGAATTCAGTTTGCTGCAGCCATTCATCTAACCAAAGTGGAAGCTAGCTAAATGGTTTAAGTATTTTCTTCCTTGCTAAGAAATGGCATTATGTTCCGAAACTTTTTTTTACATCATTTGGAATAAAAGAAGAAAGAAAAAAAAAGAACTTTAAAGAAAGTAAAGCATATTCAATATGCAATAAAATAGCTGTAAAGAGAAGAAGAGCTTCTCGTACCTATAGCCACGTCCAGTGGCGTAGTCAACATGTTGATGGAGCCTAGGCAAGGTCAGCATATTGCAGGTTTTTTTCGCCGCTCACCCACCCACCATTTCAGCCGAACTCAAAAACTTTCGACAGCCAAGTCTGGACGCCGGCCCACTCTTACCACGTCTAGCTACGCCCCTGGCCACATCTGGATTAATCAAAATCGATAATCCAAAATCATCGATTTATTAATAAAAGTCAGTTCAGTTCAAATTTAGACCTTTAAAAAATAGATTGATTTTGATTTTTGATTTAAATTATTTGTTCAAATTAATTTTTATAATTTATTTTTAAAATAAAAATAATTATAATTGATAATAATATTTTTCATAAAATTAAATATTTAACTTATAAATTTAATAATATAAGTTAAATTAAATAATATTAATTATTAAAAAATAACAATAAATTAACAATAATTTTTATTATTAATAAATAATAATACTAATAATAATAATGATAATAATAATAATGATGATAAATTTTTACAAGTATAATTTTTTTATTGTAAATATATTTATTTAACTACGTAATTTTATACATTTAATATTAAAATTAAAGTGTGAGATTTTTTTTAAAAAAATTAACTTCAAGATTTTAACTTTCAATTAAAAATTATATATTTTTAATATATTTATTAAAAATTATATATATTTATATATGATGAAAGGATAAAATTTAAGGACTTTAATCTGATAAAAAAAGAACCGAATTATAGTGAGAAGCCTCCAATATTTAAAACAATAATAAGAAATAATCCAACTCTAAAAAGATAAAAAGCAATAGAATTTAAAGATTCTATCTGTGAAAATATATACTTTATTTATAATTGAAAAGTAGGAATAATTTTTATAAAAGTCAATAAATTTTCAGAAATATAGTAGATAAAATTTTTAAATATATTAATATAGTAATATCTATCACATCAAACCACATTCCATCCTAGTTTGGACGTATAATAAATCTAATATTCGATCATTGTAAACCTTGGCCGTGGTTAGCTTATCGTATAATTGTAGCATATTACCAATGGAGGGAAAGAGCAGAAAGGTAAAATTACTTTGGGAATCTGGGTATAATTAGTGCACAAGCAATCATTCAAATAACGATAGAAAAAGTAACAAGCTTTTAAAACTGTCAAATTTAAGCTTTTTTTTTTTGTTGTTTCTTTCTCATTGATCAACTCAATGGACCTTAATTCATCTTTGCCTTTTATTTCTTTCTTTCTTTATGGAACTGGAAAAACAAATTTATTTTTAAAAAATTGATATTTATAATTTAAAAAATATTTTTAAATTCATGAATTCAATTTTGATAAAAAAAAAAGAAATTAAACAAATCCATTAAATTAAAAACTCAAATTTATAATTTCACAAATATTAATAAATTTAATGGATTTTATAGTTCCACTGTCCAAACATCACCATGTACTTTTGAAATTAAAATATGTAGTTTGAATAAACAAAACACTCCTCAGCTATATTCGACGTCGTTTTCTTCTAAGGCAAGCAAAACATTTATTAGGCTACATGTATTAGGTTTTAAATCAAAATATGGGCCAAACTATAGGCCTGTTATAATCCATGTTCATGTAGGCCCAAAGAAGCTTCCACCTGTTTGGTTGGCGAGAAAACTGTCAGGGTAAGTAAAGAAAATGGAAACGGCTGAATTTCAAGTTTATAACTGCTTCGTTTTCAAAATTCCGAGCTTAACCTGATAATTCAAGGTCCCGACAGGCTCTATTCAGTGAAAAGTTTGTTTATTAATATTATAATATCTTTTTTTATATATAATTTTATTTTCGTAACTTTTCCTGGCAACCAAACGGGCATCAGGTGATTTATTGAAGAGATGCTCCTAAAATGTTCAAAAGGTATGCATCGCTGAAAGAATTTTTTCATCACGTGGTTTGGTTTGCTTTAAATATGCGCTTCTCATGATAAAGGTATTGTACTCTTGATGCTTTACTTGGATTTCAATGAATTCTGAATTTCTTATTAGTATTTGAAAAGAGGCTATTTCATTGAATTCTGTTATATTTTAACTTAAATTTAATAAAACAAAAAAAAGTGAGCCCATTTTGACATCCATGGAGACTGGAGAGATCGGTTTTTGAACTTCACACAGTGATGTTGCTTGCTGACTTTCTAAACCATTAACTGAGTTGAAAACTCTGTTGCCTTCTTTTTTAAAACAATATGTCTGTTTTAATAGCTTTCTACTTTTGAATGGAAAATAGATTAATAAACTGATTTGAACACTAGCTAATTGAACTTCATTTGTACATAAGCAGAAAATCTGCGATAAGTATTGAAGTTGAGTGACAAATAAGCAGTACAATTCAAGTTAAATTGGATGAAAAAAAAACACATAAGCCACACAAAATTTTTGTTTTTATGTGCACCAGAATCAAAACCAACTTTCCATATCCTAAGTGTTGTTCTTGAATCTAATCAGGATACTGGCAAAAGATCTCTAGTAACTTCGTCGAGTACATTGAGCACATGCCTCTCCACATCCTTTACAACATCATCTTTCTCAATAGTTATAAACATCATCTCATGCCAGCCAAACTCCCACATACAATTCACATCTGAATCCCTGTTATAGACATCTATCTCAAGCATTTTGGGCAGGTAGTCTTCAACAACACATTCCGTTTGATCATTTCTACCATAGAATTTTAACTTCTCAAAATCTTTATGTAATTCTTTAATCAAGTCGTCTAAGGATCTTACCTTCTGAGAACGGATAGAAACCCTCATGAAAGGATGGACACTGAGCTCTTGCCTTTTCCCTTTTCTTTTCATCACTTCATATCCACAGTCTAATACAAGTTTGCTCTCTGCATCGTGACAATCAGAACCACCGGCATGCAGAATGTCAAAAGGAATGTTGAGTTTGAAAAGTGCCTCTGCCGTGTTAAGAAATAGTTGACTTTTTATCAAGATTTGCTTGAGACGATTTTCACTTTCTGTTAATGGCTGAAGTTTCACCAAAGTAGATACTTCTTGATTTTCCAGTCGTGAGGAGTAAGAGACATCTATCCTGCCTTCATGAGTCCCTGCAAACATCCAGTCATGAACTTTGATATCAAAAGCCTTATTGATACAAAATAAGACTTTTCTTTTTTGTAAAGTCTTATTGATACAAGTGCTCTCAACTCAATAAGCCTTCAATTTTATTTCTAATTCAGCTGCTCTACAGACAATGAAAAAGCTATGTCTGATAAATGAAATAATAACTATGCTGTTCTACTTACAGTTACCTGGATCTGATACAATGCTGTGAGATCTGAATTTGTCTACTCCAAATCCAGGTTCTTGACCTTGTTGAACATTTAACACTGCTGAGGACTGCACAACACCAAAAGAACCTTTATTAACTCGCCATTTTAGAGGTAAGGAATTTTACTGACAAATAAATAGCTTGTAGTTTGTTTGAGTTTTTAAACCAGCGTACTGCAGTAAACTTACATTTTCATTTGGAGCTAAGATTTCCTTTCCTTTTAGGCTTTGACAATCACCATCAGCAGGAGGATGGAACAAGTTGGAAGCTTGTTCAGCTTGACTGTGTAGTTCTTCCAGCATGTTTGATTGTTGTTTGCTTGATACTGATTTGTTTGAGTTAAGCATGCGCGCCTCTGCTTCTCTGGACTTGTTGGATCCCACTTGCTCTTCTTCCTTGGAACGAGCAAGTTTATTTTGCCTTCTTTGCTTCACTTCTTGCAAAATAGAAGTATGATATTTTGGTGACTTTACCAAGCTTTGAGGATTTCCACTTCTTCTTGTCACTAGTTTATCAATCTTTTGTGGAGCCTCAGCTTTTTGTACTTTTGTAACTTTTAGCTTCTGCACTGTTGGTTGATGAACAGGATTCTCTTCCATATCTGGTACAATGGTGGTTCTGTTTTTCTCTTTTATTACTTCTGAGTTCAGATTTCTTGGGGAGGAATTCATTAATTTTTGTCCATTAACATCAATATTAGTAAAACTTTTGTCTTGGGCAAGATCTCCATGGTGCTTCTTATTTGGAAATCCCATGGATTGCATTGTGTGGATTGATTCTCTGGAGCTTCCATTATTAGGTGTTGCTTGAATTGTATGTGAATACTTCTTTGGCGAATTTGGAGGTAAATGTATAGGTTTTGGCAAACTCCTGGATTCACTTCCTGTTTGTCTTTTCCCTTGTGTCTGCTGCTTAATATTATGCGGCTCAATCTCTCCTGCATGATGCCTTGTGTCTTGTGACTCAAAATTTTGAAGCATTTGAGGCTGTTGGAATGCAAGATCATCGGGATAATATGGTTGACTTTTAGATGGAATATTGTGTGTATTTCTCGTTTTTGTTTTAAGCATGGTTAAATAAAACTCTGCTTGCCCTTGTAGTGCCACTGCATCTTGTGCCTGAAGTGTTGTCTGTTTCAGCTGATGCTTTGGGACTTGGTCCTTAGTTTCTCCTTTTTCTTTGCCTTTCTGTTCCCTCAACTTTGTATTATCCTGTTTTCTCTCTTTCTCTTGAGCATCCTTTCGACTTGCATTGCTTTGGCTCAAGTGGCCAATGTTGTTTTGATGATTGTCCATTTTCATATTGGCTTTATTTGAGCTTTTAATTGGTTTTATCCCTTCCACATCCTTTTGCAGTGGTCTTGCATCATGAAGAGTCCCTTCAAAGCTAGCATGGCGACTTTTGGGGTTCCTTTCTGCTTGCAAGCCATGTGTCACGTTTCGAGTCTCCTGAATTTGGTTGGGTTGTATCTGTTTGTTCTTTTTGATCGGTGACATCAAAGTCCTGGAATGATTTGTCTTCCACTCCTGCACAGTGCTCCCTTCTGCAGTTTTCTTTATAACTGTTCGTTCAATTTTTCGCTTGGAACTGGACTCTTTCTTTGAAATATTCTTTGAATCATCATTTTCTGGAAGTTCTTCCAGCCCCATTAGTTTTGCAATTACATTTGGGATTCTTTTTTCTGGTTTGGATTTTGATGAACTTGAGTGATTTTTCAGTTCTGTGAATGCTGCTACAGTTTTCACATTGGGGCTGCAGCTAGCTGATCGCCTGTGACAAATCGAGTTTGAGGAGCTTAAAGTTTGCATATCGTGGCTGAGGTTTGCAGAGTCTGGTTGGTAAGCCAGGGCCATTAGCCTTTGCTTGAGATCAATCCTTGCTGCTTCTTGGATGTAATGAGAATCTCTTTTGTCAAAGGAGAACATTGGCCAAGCAAGTTGGTTATTCTCTGTTGTTTTGACTCCGCTATCATCGTCGTCATCATCATCAAGCAATGTGATTCGAGTTTTGCTTTGTGGCCTGATCATGTAGTCTGAAGTTTCTTGCAGGTTTACTAGCATCCGCAAGGATTCTTCTAAATCCATGGCCCCTTTCAATAGCTCCTTTCCAATTTCTATTGAATTTCTGTCAAAGTTAAGACCATTAGAGCAAGCTCTCAGGATCTGATTTAATCTTTTTGCCCCTCTTGCTATTTCTTCAATATGGAGATGAGAAAGTGTAGGGAACCGGCATGTTGCTGAATTGTGCCTATCAACGCTGATTCTTTCCATCTTGCCCATGTCCATTGATCTTCCTCCAATTTGATTCAGGAAACCCTGCATTGAACTATTTCCTGATGAATCCATTCTTCTGATTTTTCCTCCATTCTCAAGGGCAAAAGCCAGTGCCATAGACAGATCTCCAAATTGTCCTGAACTTCTACCTCTTCCAAGAGGAACAATCTCTGTTGAAGCTTCTCCAATGGAGAATGATTTATTGCCCATGGTAGACTTGCGGTTACTTGCATTTTTAATGCCGTTCTGCAGAAATTAAGCAATTTAAGTAATTAAGTTTATGAGATCAGCTTCAACTGTCAGCTCCAGCCACGATAACTTACATTTTGATGTGTTCTCATTTCCCTGGTTCCTTTATAACCTTGCTTGGAATAAGAATATGCATCTGTACAGAGACACAATATGTAAAAAATAATGGCACTTCTAGCTAACCAAAGTTTATATCTGTAGACAGCATGCACGAAGTCTTTAGATGACAGTATTCAAGTTTTTTCCCCCTATTTTGTAGAAGTCCATCCCTCTATAGTTTGAGATATTCTTCTTCTAACATTTATTTCCTCGAGTTATTTAAAATGAACATGCATATTGTTATTTCTCATTTGGTCTAAATTCCCGCTTCCTTCTTAGATGAAGCATTTTCACTCTTTCTTTGTTTTTCAGTTTACTTCTGATGTCAAATTCATAACGTGGTGCCTTTTGGGGAAGGTTAGTTAATTTTGTTTAATTCTGGATGAACTAAATTTCTTTGCTGGTGTTCTGTACCCTTTATATAAAAATTCTGAAAATGCAATAGTGAATGTGAAATGCATGTCAAGTTTCCATAGTCATGATCGGGTTAAACTGAAGTACTAAGTATCTAGGATCTTATAAAGCATCTCTTATAACAAAATGACGCACTTTTGGAAGGGGAAAAGAAGGGATTTTGAAACAGATTTCTCTAATTTTAAAATGATTCCTTCTCCGACTTCTTTTAAAAAGAAGTTGACATGTTATGCTTTTTGGGATTGCTTGAAGTAATCAAGTAAGGATCAACATCTGTAGAGGAGAATGTTCAAATTAGAGGCCTAGATACCTGGTTAGCAACTTAAGCTTGAAGTTGCTTTTCTCCGTGGATTTTGTCATGGAGAAAGAAATCTATGTTCTAGTTTTTGCTCATGATCTGAAGGCTTTAATGGTTTTTTGCTCTTTTAATAGCATTTTCCAGAATAACTTTCATGGATGCAACTGTATGATTGAATGATTTTAAATTCTAATTTTTGTTGTTTAGAACTTTTTTAATTCCATAAATTGCCATCATATCTGAAGATTGATGTCTGCATTGGAAGTCATTAGAAGCTTACCTCCAGCTACTGGCTTTGAACTTTTAGAGCTCTGAGATGCAGCCATTCGTTCCTTCCTCACCCGGAGATCATCTAATAGCTTCTGCGCAAAATCTGATCTCTTCGCCATGTTTCCTCTCAGCTGGAACTAAGAGTTCCAAGCACTCTTCAGCAGAACAAAAAAATGGTATAATGTATTCACAGTGTTTTTGTTTTTGGATTGTTTTTTTCTCTTTTTTTCTTTTCTGGTTGGGGGAGTTCTTTCAGAGTTGGGTAAGGTGGGAAGTTCAGTCCAAAGAAAATGAATGGAATTTTGAATTTTTACCCTGGAAAGGTTAACTTGGACGTTAGCTCTCTCTCTTTTGTGGACACTGTCCTGACTTTGATTCTAATCAAAGCAATGGCAGAGGTTTCAATGAGCTTCAATTCCAAGCCTTATTTTGCTAACATTTTTCCTTTTTATTTTCCTCTACTCTGCTTATTGCTTGGAAAATAATATTTATTCCAAGTTTTCCAAACGATTCATGGACGTGCTTTAGATTTAGTAAAGAGAAAAAAAAATTATATAATATAGATAGCAAAATTGTCCATAGATTCGATTGTGATATATTGAGACTTTGAGAGGCTTTAGGAGAGTGGGTTGAGTGACTTAGAATATATTTTGCTCGTCAGGTATCATGCAAAGTTGTGTGTGAACTCTTTATCTCTGCAAAATTGCTTTTTTGATAGGCAAATTTTATGCGGTGGAACCAGCCATCAGCCATGGATGCAACAACAACAGCGTTATGGACTGTCTAAGAAGATGAGCATATTTTTTAGTGGGCGGTGAAGGTTTGTCAAGTGATCAAATCAAAAGAAAGAATTATCAAGAAAAACAAAAATTATGATTAAAAGTGGCAAAAATCCGTCACTGTTTCAGTGTTTTCTCCATTAAAGCTATAATTGATGGTGGGGCAATTGTAGCTAATCCATTACAGTATGAAATCTTTGCTGCACCTGCTTGCTATCTACACACCAACTACAAATTCCAGTAACAATAAAAACAAAATTTCCACCTCAGGGAAAGAAATAATTCTTTTTTTAAGAAAAATTTAAATCTCAAATAAAAAAATGAAGAAATAAATTGTAATTTTTTCTTTTCTAAATCTAAAGCCAGAGAAATTTTAAGATATGTCATATGAAAATCCCTGCTATATAAACAATTGAGATATAATGTGAGAATTTAGCTTCCAAAACACAATGAAAACGTTTTTCTTTTTTATAATTTATATTTATGGAGATTGGGAATATGATTACATATATATTAACTATAAATAAAATTTTCATATAAATTTGAATGTAATATTTATGTGTGTGGAATAAATTAGAAAGAAATAGGTCAATTATGAGATAATAGTGACATAAGAAACTAAATAAGTATGAATATTTTGAAAATAGCAATTAAATATCTTTCATAGTTCTTAAAAAAAAATTTCACGCTAAAATAAATGGCTTTTCCTTTAAGTGATGGTTACTAACAAGCAATACAATACTGATCAAAACACATAAGTATTTATACACACACATATATATATGTAGATACTTTGAATATTATGATTAGAACTGAACATATACTAAGGTAAGTTTCAAATGGTTTATAATTAGTACTTAACACTTTAATGAATTTAATTATTAAGTATTTACAAGAAACAATAAAATCAAATTCGGTGCAAAACAAACTATTTACCAATTCATCATTTTTTTTTAATTTTTTTGTGAATTGGTTGTCTTAAATAATTTAAATTAGAACAATTACTTTATATAAAATTTTTATTAATAAAACTTTAATTAATTAATGGTAAACTTTTATTCACTATAAAATTATAAATTTTAATTATTATAATTATCAACATAATAATCATTATTATATGTAAATATAATATGATCATCATCATTTTATTATTGTTATTATATGCTCATTAATTTACGTTTTATTTAAATATAAAAAGTATTAAATTTATTTTATTCCATTCTATTTGAATATGTGATTTCTTTGTAAATTGAGGTTTGTTTTGTAACTTCACCCTTTAAACCACAACTCTGCCGTGCCGACAGAAGGCTATAACGAATCAGTGCTATGGAAATCCTAGCAAGGGACGGGAGTGTGATTATCTTCGTTACCAAACAACTTATTTTCCTCCACGGATTTTGTGTCAATCCATTCTCATATGAAACACGTGGCATGTAAAAAATAAAAATAAAAATATAATAATGTCAAAAACTAAAAACAAATCGAGAACCTTCCCACCGAATAACAGCCGTAGATTGGCATCTATGCTTTTAATATCTGCCAAAACAACTCTCTCAAAATTATTGCGCAAATCGCACCGTTGATTAGTCTTCGTAGTCAAATTGTTACCGCCATTGGATGGGTCTATGGTTGCCCTTATAATTGGGCTTATCATCTCCGTATTGAGATACGTCTCTTCTAAAGTCGGCGATGTTTCCTATTTATAGCCTTCTCGCGCCTTATTTTATCCGATTGAGCCTTCTTAATCCGGCCCAGCTCTCTTCAGATTCGAATAGATCGTTTTCCGATCTACCTCGTGACCATAGTTTTGCTTGGTTTTCGTTTCGAGATGGGGATATCTGACCGTGGCTTTAGCTTTACTGGATCCGCTTCATCTTATGAGTTTTGCATCAGATCTCAGTTCAGATCTAGAGATGAGCTGAGTTTTGGATCAGATCTGAAGATAAGCTGAAGGAACCAGATGTATACTGAATTTTATTTCAGCGAGCTGAGTTTTGGAGCAGATCTGAAGATAAGCTGAAGGAACCAGAGGTATACTGGATTTTATATTAGCGATTCATACATCTTATGTATCTGTTCTGTTATGCTTTGTTTATTCAGCTAAGTTTCGTTTCTGCAGGCTAAATGTCTCCTTACCTGGTTGATTTGCTGAGCTCCGGGTCTTTTTTTTCTTTTGAGTAATTTGGAGGTTGCTTGCCTGAGGTATTGAGCTGTTTATTTCTACCTCGAATCGAGTTCTGTTTTGGTGGTTTATTGTGTGGTTGTTAATAGGATCTACTTTTGTCTTCCATATTATATTCGTTTTTGATGGTTTAGACCTTGGGCTTGGGTTACATGTTGATCTATGTTTGGTACTTGTTGAACAGTTTGATCGGGTGTTGGCGAACCGGTGGTTATCGAGCTCCATGGTTTGGATTATAGTGGGTGGATTTTGGCCGTGGACCTGTGAAATAAGGGCAATTGACTCTGATCGATGGGATTATTCGGTGACAAGGGTTTGTGGTTATGCAAATATGTGAACATGTTCGATTATGATTATTATGTGTGGTTTTTTTGGATGTTGAAGCGATACTGAGCCTTGTGGGGTTATGGATGGTCGGATGGCATTAGCTGAGGAGGTGTTTGGTTATATTGATGTCTGATTGCTGCTTTTGTTGCCAGACCTTTGCCATGACAGGTGCGCTTGCATGGCAGGTCAAAAACAATAATAAAATTCTAATTTTTTGGGTTTGAAGGGGGAGATGGCACGGGGTAATTATTTGGTTTATTTTGCCCGGCTCTCCCCCTTTTGTGCGTCTGGTCTTTTTTTCATCTCCTCCTCTTGCCCTCTCTCTCTCTCTATCCTCGTTCTCACGCGCACACTTGCACGCAATAGTTACTTATCTACACACGGGCGTTCGTAATTAGATTTTCCTATGCTGGACAAACATCCCCTTTGCACTAGCAAACAAGGCAACTGTGAGGAAATCAGAATTGCTCATCATGAACACGACCTAGAAAGGTATAATCCTTCAATTTCAACTTCTTAACGATTACTTTGTGCTATTACGATTCTCGCAGTCTCATGGTCCCACAATTTTAGTTGTTTTTGCCAGTCAAATTATTTGCAGAGCACTACTATTAAAATTTTTTTACAAGAGCACTAATATTAAAATTATTTAAGAGTACTCTTGAAAGTTATTTATTGAGTACTTATTTTAATAAACGAACACTCGTTTATTACCCTTTATTGTATCACACACTTCTATAAGCAAGAGCATGTTATATCAATTTTGGCTTTCATATTCAAATTGTTGTGCTCTTCATCTCATTTTTCGCACTTGAAACTATAACGTTATTATATTAGTTCTAAATTTATGGTAAAGTGCTTTTTCCCTTGTATCCCAATTAAGTTGAAATTAAAACATGGATAAATTGCTCTTTATTTAATCTACCGTATATGCTTTAGATAAGAACATTGAAGTCCATTTCGCGTGTCCAGTGTTTTTGTTCCAGATGAAAATTCGACCTAGATTGGATTTATCAATAGCCATGATTAACATTACAAATCGGATTGTAGCCATCCCAGTATGATTGTTCATATTTTGTTTCTGATGCGTCAATTAACTAAATCAAATTGGCTGACAAACTCGTCCATTTTGAGTATTTGTCAAATATTTTATAGTTGATTAATGAGCTGCGCAAGGCATATATCATTTCAATTACAATTGCAATTTCTGTCCACTTGAATTTTATTGCTTTTTTCTCATGTTATTTACCGAGAATTATAGTTGGCTTATTATGCTTTGTTGGAATTTTTATATGGGGTTAGTGTATGTAGTTGTCTTGTTCAATGTTGTTGGAAAAGGTGGGATAAATAGTCTCGGAGTGTAAACTTGTAACTTTTTTAATATTAGCGATTGTTATATTTTGTATAGAGTACTTTTGTATGTATTGTATCAGTTTGCGGTCCCGTATTCCTGCTCCAGTTCTTGCTTCTGGATCGTGGTGGCCGGTTTCAAATTTGTTTCACTTTTCTAATCATCTTGCCATTGGAGGTGGTCTCCTTCCTGTCACCCTTGACGTTGACGTTTCCTAGAGATGAGGTGATCTCTGATTTCCTTGCTCAGATTATGGTTTGATGGATTATTCCAAGGTGAGGACACAAAAGTACGTACTTTGTTGGCTTTCTTTTTGTTTCAGTGTTGTTTCCAACTTTAATTCGTGAAATTCTGTAGTGCTAGATCTCATTGTTGGTGGCTTGCTGCAAGTGACCTTTTGGATTTAATGTCCAGTCCAGTTTGTTGATACCTGCTTTTAGGAAGATTATCGAACTGTTGATCAAGATTGCAGTAGCAGTTTCATGTGGTAAGTTCTGGGTTTCATTTCTTTATCCCTCTGCTTGTTTTGATTTGTGCTGACTTGGATGACAATCACCTGCAGGAATGTGCGCTAGTGTTCCTTGGACATCTGGCCTTCATTGTTCTTCTCTTCTGCGGTCAGCCTTGTCATTGATATGTTTCTCTTATGCAATATGATGAGATACTTCTATTTGTATTGTCGCATTCAGCGGTTGTTAATTTCAAGTCAGATGCTAGCAGTAGCCTCTGTTGCATGATGAGGCGCTCATCACCATTCTGCTGCATTCAGCAATGTTTCTGTTCAGATCCTAGCATTTACTCCGCTCACTCACATTCTGTTGTATTATTAATTAATGTCGATCCTGTGACTTGTGTCGACTAAGCCTTGGAGTTGGCACAGTGATTATCTAGTACAAGTTGCTGTTTAATGAAGTGATTCCAGAACATTTTATTTCTTTAGCTACACAACTATAGGAAATTTTGGGACGGAAGCATCAGGTGTATATGCCTGTAGCACAGGGAGTGATAATAAGTTAATTTTTTGGTTGATCTACTGTTTATTTTAATGGTTTACATCTTCAATTGTTTTGAAGGTAGCTTATAATTACAAATGAATTATGTAATTTTAATTTCTGCAGTACACCTTTTGGTATATTTTTGCAATTGTCATAGTTTTGCAATTTGTTAATTTAGCCTATTTATTTCAAATAGGCAACTCTCTTTTAATGATGCTAATTAAGTTTAATATTTTTAGTTCTTGCTCTGGTTGTATTGTTATGTGTTCATTGAGATTTGGTGGGAAGCTTCTAAATTTTGTGGTGCTATGTATGGGAAGTGGTACGTAAGGTTTTTTTTTTGTATTTAGTGTTTTTTTTTTTGTATTTAGTGTTATTTAATATTTAATTTAGCTAAGCCTTCTAGTTAATTTTATCGTGTTTCTGATTCCCAATGCCCAATTTCTTCTTTTTGCCTTGGATAGTGCAGGAAGAATGTAGCGACGAAGAATGTTATAGCGCTTGTTGAAGGTATATAGCTTTGGGAGAGTTCGTAGTTACACAATGTGCTGTGGAAGGTATGATCATGTTATGTAATTATGTTATGCCTGTTGACCTACACTACTTGCTATTGCCATATTCTCCGTCAATCGGCACAAACCTGTTTTGTTCTCTGTAACCTCTGCTATTTTGATTCTCCTGTGAGAGTACCGTGCCTTCTGATTTAGTGACTGGCGAACTAATCTTCTTCCGGTTATGTTAGCTCGAACCTTCGTTGCAATCTCTGGGGACTGCCTGCAAAAGCAAAATATAAATGTAAGGCGGCGATTGCAGCACAGCATGGTCGCTTTAAAACTCTGGGATTAAATGGTCTGTAAACTATTTATTACGTGTTTTATTTACTGATTTCTTTAGAGCATGAAAAGATTTTAATTATTTTTTTTTATGGAATGTGGATTTCTTATGGTTCTCAAATATTTTAAGTTCTTAGCAGGGAGTTTCATTAAACTAGGTTTATGGGAGTTTTTTGTCGACGCTGATTGACATCTGCTAATTAATTTTTAAATTGTTCTTATTAGTAAGTTTCATTAAACTAGGTTTATGAGAGTTTTTTTTGGACGCGGATTGACCGTCTAATTAATTTTTCATTAATTAATTTTTTTTATGTCGATTCTAATTTATAATTCCATTTTTTTTAACGAAACATTAAAAAACCTATTGGCTGATTGCTGTCTAAGAAAAATCATATTTCTTAAATAAATTCCGAGTAAATTTTTTTTTTTCCTCTTGTTCCGTTTTTGGTTCCCCCAGAGCCACCGGATAATTTTTTTTTGGGTATGGTCCGTTAATTTTTTTTTCCGTATGTTACGTTTTTGGTTCCCCCAGAGTCACCTTCCCATGATGCATTTGTGTACTGGGATGTAGCTCAAAATGACGGATGGTAATTTTATTTTTGGGAACTAGCATTATTTTTTTCTTTAAACATCAAGGGTTTTTGTACATTTCTATTACGCGAAATTCTCGTAGAGCCGCCTTACAATGATGCCTTTCTGTGTGGTAGGATGTAGCTAACGGAAATTTTTTTGTGGGAAAAAATTTTTTGTGGGGAAATTACAGTTTATTTTTTTTGTTTCTTTAAATATCAAATGGTTTTTGTACTTTTTTATTACGCTAAAAACACGTTAAATATATAAATGGAATTTTTTTGGTGTTTTTTCTGTTCAAATATTATGTTCATGTTAGATGTATACCTTCGAAATTGGCAGTGCTTTTTGCTCCCAAAAAAAAAATTGGAATTATTTTGGAGTTGGCGTTTTTCAAATAAAAACATTTTTGAAGAATAAATTTATTTTTTAAATATTTGCAATAAAAATTAAGGTTCTTGGGCCGGCTCTTATTAGCTTTGTGGCCCAAGCTCAACAGCTTCCAGAAGATAGATTCTTTTTTTTTTTTTCCCTCTAGTTCGAATTCGGTTGCTCTGTCCTAGGGGCAATGCTCTGTGAAATCTTAGCTGTATCAATTCTTTTTTTGTGGATTATTTAGCAAATGAACTGTATTAAATATAGTTCCTTTTAAGAATATTGATTGGTTCACTTTTTATTTGGCTGATTGGCTTCGCGGCCGCGGTATTTGGAAATTTGAAAATCTAGATTTCCTTCGAGGTTATGCTGGAATTTGTGTTGCACTTGAATAATTCTGTGTAGATCCATTAGCTCAAAGCGGTCAGAGCGCCCAGGTGAACTGACTTGGGAGGATGGTGGTTCGAATCCACCTGGATCTTTCTTTATTTGCTATTTACGTTGAACTTAAGTCAATATTGAAGATCAATTAAATTTTAATTCGTATAAACGGTGAGTTTTTTCATCATCTCTAAACTAACGCACGTTTTGTGATTTCTGTGTCGACTCTAAGCACAATCCCAAACCCAATCAAAACCTCTTTAACTCTGTTCTCATCATCTCTTACACGCAATTCATCTCCATGGCCCGGCGGCAGAAACCGTCTGATCTTCATCTCACTTTAACGGAAGATGGATTTGGAGAACAGTTTTGCCGTCGATTTTATCGCTGCGGAATTGATTGGTATTAGCTTATTGGCAATGGCTACGGATGGTGGCAATGGCTTCGGATGGTTTATACTTAGGCTGCTAGCGCAATAATTACATGCGGTGAGTGTCGAGGATTGGATTGGTCCTCTGCGGCTGCATTGTCCATCTATCTACATCTATCTCACCAGAACAAACTAAGTAAATTAATAACATCCAAATATCTTCAAATTGGCATTCATTAAACTTCTTCGCTATTGAGACTGAGAGATCTCTTCCTGCAGCTCGCACCTAGCAGTGGTCTCTAGGCGGACCTCTGTCGTTTCCTTAAGGTAATTATTCCCCGGTTCTTGTTTCTTTATATTTTTGTCCACTTAATTCAGAAGCTTAATTGGCTCTTTTTTCCCCCCTAAATTGTTATTGCTTTTTAATATCACTTCTGGAGATGTATATCTTGGCAACAATTTTGATCTGCATTGCTAAAAAGCATTGTACTCAGGTAAAATCCATCATACAACAAGCTAAAATACATATAATTAATTAAAAAAATAAATTAATTTTAAAAAATAAGAGAGAAATTAGGATTTTGATAATATTGTACTCAATTATGATAATAGATTAGTCTAAATAATAAATTGAACACATTTAAAGAAATTAACTATATCTAAATTGTTAGTTTTTGATCCGTGTTCAAGATAAGAGCAATAATTTAAATAAAAAAACAATAAAATATATTAAAAAAATTTAAAATAGGAGCATTACCTGTTCATTGAAATGAAGTTTCTTTGATTTGCATGTGGTAGGTTGTTTTAGGATTTTAAGATGGACCTTGGACGATTCCACTTGTGTGGTGGGGGCAGTCCATTAGCTAATGACATTATGCTTTGTGAATCACCTCATTGTCTCTATTCCTTCGTCTTCCACTTTCTACTTGATAACAGGTGGATCTTGGATTTGTTCCTTGTACTTCTAATTGGTTATTTGCAAAACAAATAGATAATGGTTTGAGAAATTCTCATTCCTAAATTAATGCTCAGTTTTTATGTAGAGCTAAAAGAGTGGAAGGAGATAAGATATTTTAGTTGTGGTCAATTTTTATTTATAGAAGATAGATAGATGGACCGCATCAGATGTGATCAATAAGAATTACAACTATATCAGTGTGGTATACTGGTTGTGTAAGAGAAGATGAAAATTCATATGAAAACGAGCCTACTTGGATTGTTTGGTGTGGAGAGCCTGGCCCGCAGATACGAAGAGCTTGGTTTTCCGGATATAATACAACTAATATTCCCTCCATTTACTTGACATTGCCTTTCCCTTTCGTCTCTAAAATTCTCTTAACTTTTTATTATTTACCCTCTTTTTATTTAATTAATCTCCTTAGATTTTAATTTTTTTATTCCTATAATTTTTTTAAATTCATAATAAACTTAATATATATATATTATGTAAGTTTAATAAATTTATAAATTGATAATTAAAAAAATTGATATTTGAAAATATGATAAATTTATTTTAGTTTTTTCATGAGCGGTGCTCTTTGACAAAGTTTGGAAATTATTTTGCTGTCACGTAATGAACGCTTCTATTGATATCTAAAGTAAACCAAGTCAGTCAATAAAAAACATGGTGGACCTCATAGGGCATTGCAGTTTCTTCATATTTGTTATTTGATTTTATTTTCTACGTCGGTATTCAAATTCCGCAAAGGCGTCATTGAAGAAATTTTTAATTGATAATTGCATAGTTGGATGTGGCTTGACTAGCTTCCTTTCTAGAATATTATATTGCAGAGTTGGTAAAGTTGGAAGGAAGAAAACAATTGAAAGTTATATTTAATTTTTTTTAATAATATTACGCAAAATAAAAATTTAAATACTAAATATTTAAATCAATGTCTATCGAATTAGACCTGAAACTTGTGGTATTTTTTTTAATTTCCCCCTCCTCTCCTTCTAGAAAAAGAGAATACAAAAAGTTCCGTCATAAGCGGATCTCCAATCCAAAATTTGAAAAAAATTAAAAATTAATAAAAAAAAATTGATTTTTTAACATTTCAAATAGTAATTACACATTTATTTTAAATATGAGATGTAATTTAATAATTAATATATATTTTTTTAAATAATAAATTTAAAATAAATTTTTTTATAGTAATAATAATAAACGAGAATAATAATTAAAAAATGATATAATTAAACTGAATAAAAAATAAAAAATAAAAAAATTTAATATTATAAATCACAAAAATTAACATTAATGCAATTTTAATTTATTATATTTTCTTGTCTCTCAGAAATATCTTTTGTGATATTGTCATCTCTAACAAAATGAAGATTGAGAACAACATGATAAGTGATATGATATGAATGTAATTTATTTTATATTTGTCAGGTAAAAAAATTAATTATTTTAAATTATTTAATAATATATTTATTTTTAATAATTTTAATTAAATTAAAAATTATTATACGGTGGGACTCATCCTAAAGAATTATTGGATTGAGTAGAAACGTGACGGACGGAACCAAAGGAAAAAAGAATATAGGGAAAGAAGCCAACTCTCTCGAATAATTATATGCTATAACTGTTGTAGCAATAAATGCCTATAACACACAACAGTCAACTCTCTCTGTATTAAAATAGACTACATTTTGCCTTGTAAATAGAAAAAAAAAATCCCTGAGTCTCAAAATCATGAAAATCAAGGAGACTCAATCCCTAAAGCCGTACTGATTTTTTATTCTACACATAAAAATCTTTACTTTCCTTTACCATTTTTTCTCTCTCTCTATAAAGATAGTTGGAGACTTTGGTCTACTTAGATTCAACAAGTTCATGGCATTTTCCTGAAGAAATTAATATTAAATATAATTCTCTTGAGTTTATGTGGTTTACTGGTTTTTCTTATATGTAATGTATCAGAGACTGCGACCGACACTCGTTGCTTTCTTTTCTTGTTGGCTTGATTAATCAATTAAATTCAGGTAGGTGCTTTTGTTTGTAGTAGTTGAACTCACGCTTTTTGTGTTGATTTTACACAGTTCTTGTGTAGGACTTTATTCATGTATTTCTCTTTATGGTTGTGGAGTAAGTATGAGTATGACTTGGAGTGATGAATCTTTCCTTTCAGACTTTAATAAATTAATTCCTCTGTCGACCAATTTCAGTTTGCATTTTGCTTTTATCATTTTAATTTCTAGCCTATTGATCTCCTCAAGAACAAGGTTTTTATTTTTACCCTGAAATTTTTGAAAATTCTGTCTCAAAATCTGTGGCTTTATGTTTGGGAAGTCTTGAGTTGATGCTTTTCAGTTAATTATTTTTGCAACTATTCGTTTAGACATTCTTATGTGATTTTTTGATGTTAATTATAGGCTAAATTGGGTTAAAAGATTAGGCACCCATCACCATGTTTAATCGTTGGAGTAATTCCCATCAGGATCAGGAGGATGTTTCGCTGCAGTATGAGTCTAAGGTAATAATACTAAGCTTGAAATTCCATTAAGTTGAAATATTGTGATTATTTAGTTAATGCTGAAAATAATTCTGTTGAATCTAGGGTTTGTTATATATATATATTTTGATGGGAGTGCTTTATTCGCTGTTAATTCAGGTCAATGAGCTCAAGAATGCGATTGGACCTCTATCTGGACGCAGTTCACAATACTGTACTGATGCTTGTTTTAGAAGATATCTGGAAGCTCGGAGCTGGAATGTTGACAAATCAAAGAAAATGCTAGAAGAGACACTTAAATGGAGATCAACTTTTAAGCCTGAAGAAATCCGCTGGGTAACTGCTTTCCCTTGTGATTATCAAAGTTTCATAATATCCATTTTTCTGAGCTTTGATTGTAAAATTTTCTCTCACCATGAGAATTTAAACTGTCAGCCTGAAATTGCTATTGAAGGTGAGACTGGTAAAGTATACAGAGCAAATTTTCACGACAGACAAGGAAGAACTGTTCTTATACTGAGACCAGGAATGCAGGTACTGTATTTGGGTAATTATAATTCATACAACACATTCCTTGAAACTTCAAGCAATTTGAAAATTAACGTATGGCAACTCCTGCAGAATACAAAGTCAATAGACAATCAGCTCCGACATTTGGTTTATCTCATAGAGAATGCGATACTTAACCTTCCAGAGGGTCAAGAACAAATGGCATGGTTAATAGACTTCACTGGCTGGTCGATAAGCAACAGTGTGCCTATCAAGACAGCTCGTGAGACTACTAGTATATTGCAGAACCACTATCCTGAGAGGCTAGCCATAGCATTTCTCTACAATCCTCCACGAATTTTTGAAGCATTCTGGAAGGTTTGAGTTCTGTTCCCTTTACTGCATTTTCTGGCTTTCGCAATAAATATTAGAGATCTTTGAGCTTGAAACCATCAATTATACTGATAATTTGTCAATGTCAACGAGCCTTTCAGGGCCATGATAGTGAGTACATGCAGCTGTTCTAACTTGTAAGCTTATGATTATTGTGATGAGAATCGTATATAGGCAATTTGTTTCTTCTGGCGTGACCTTCTAAAATGTGGGATTAATCAAATTTGTAATACTTGTTTTTGGTAATGACACATGGAGACACAAGGATTGGAAACAACTACGTGAACCTTATATTGGTCCATGGCTTTCTGATCTCATTAGTATATTAATTTTCATGTTTTCCTCCAGTAATCTATGGTATCTAATGGGCCATGACTAGTTAGATAATTTAAGTCATTATTACAAGGAGTGATCCTGTTTTTTTCTAATTAGAACGTTTACTGGAATAATCAACTGTGTTAGATCAAAATATGGCCCAAAAAATGCTTTAATGATTGCCAAAAACAGAAATTGATTATCTAAGTGAAGCTTTCTTCCGTCCTCCTTTATTCCCTTTTTTGGCAGGATGGGGCAGCTAGTTAATGAGTTGTCTTGTGCATGCAGATTGTCAAGTATTTCCTGGATGCCAAAACATTCCAGAAGGTGAAGTTTGTATACCCTAAGAATGTTGAGAGTGTCGAGCTCATGAAGTCGTATTTTGACGATGAAAATCTTCCAGCTGAGTTTGGAGGAAAAGCTATATTAAAGTATGACCACGAAGAGTTTTCAAGGTTAATGACACAAGATGATATAAAGACTGCCTCATTCTGGAACCTTGACAATAAGCATCAAGCAGCTACAAAAGGACATCATAGAGCTGAGGTGGCTCCAGAGCCAATTGGCCTAGTACCTCCTGCTGTCTAGGTTCCTACCTTTTGGAGTTATTGTAGCGCAAGTAATCTTTATATATGCTCATGGATGTGGAATGTGAACCCATGTTAGTTGGATCATGATTTTACACTAACAAAAGATGCCAACAATATTGTGGCTGCAATAACAGATGCTAGTTTTTCTTCTTAGGGGGGCTTGTGATTCTTACCTATATACTATATCTTATCTTGTTGCGGTTATGCTATCTTTTGTTTTTTAAATGTTCATATTTCATTTTCTATATAACAAAAATTAAGGTGACATTTTATTTAAATTTTTCTAACAATGAGAATGAGAATTTATTTTAAGATGCTAAAAGCCTGATTTTATATGAAGCTAGGAGGGCATGTATTTTGAACGGTATTTTAGAAAATTTCAAATATTTATAAGCTTTTTAAAGTATGGGGAGACTCTGATGAATTATGCAAGATTTTATTTTTTTAGGAAAAGCATTACTCTTTAAATAACCCATACTGGTAGTTCTTCGAAATTAATTGAGCATTGAATTCAAAATTTCAAATATACAGCGTCCTTCTTATTTTTTTTACAGTAGTTACAGAGAGTTTGCTATCTTCCCAGTGAAATCAGAATCATATTTTCTTTAAGAAGAAATTATTACATTGGCATTACAAATCAGATGAAGAAACCATATGCTATAACCTTTTAGCTTCTCAAAAACAGATTTTATTTATTTACAGGGAAATACAAGCCATACAAAACTTACACATGTATAACCTTCCCAATGTTAGAATCTAACTTATCTGTCATACCCTTCTACATAAACAACCACATAAGATGTTCAGAGGGTAAAAACCCACAAAAAAAAAAAAAGAAAGAACAAATGACAGTCAGCTACACAAAGAACTCACAGAGTCAAAATCTTGTAGTAAAAAAACCCATTGGGCATCAGGTAAACATTTTAGAAAGTTAGCTGCTTTCATATTCAGAGAGAACCAAGTATAGCAAATTCATGGAAGAGAAATGATCACACAATTCGTCTTTTGAAGCTTCGAGTGGTTGCTTGATATGTACGGACTAGCAAACCAACTCCAATTCCAACCCCAACGCAAATGCCAAGTCCAATTCCTACACCAACCCTCACACCAGCATTAAACCATGACATTTCACCATCTTCACCTTCCATATATTCAGTCCTCCTCCAGTACATGTTACTATAATCTTCATCACTTTCTAGTTTGTAACTTCTGTACTTTGACATCTGCAAGTCAAAATTACAAAAGGGACAAATGAGGTACTGAACATAACATATTTACTAAAAAACTAATAAACATAATAAAAAAAAGAAGCAACGGTTTGAATTTAATTTAGCAAATAGAACCCATAACGCTAGCAGTATAAATTGTGAAAGCTTGTAGTGAACTAAGTTTATTCACGTTTAATATAATGGGAAGTCATACATCGAGGCACAATCTAGTGATAAGTGCATGTTTTTCTGGGTAATGGATCCATAATAAGAATTTACATGGTTAATGGTTCCAATGCCACAAGATTTAGCTTTTTTTTTTCCAAAGTTCTACATCATATAGGTTAAATTTAAAGGAGAAGCTGTTGATTTACAGACAAAAGCATAATAGTATGATGACTACTAATATTACATTTAGAGTGATGATGCAATGGACAGCCTCATCCACAACCTCACCCAACAAAAAGGAATAAATAGATTGAATAATTATTTATATGTACAGAGAGAGAAGAAAAGAAGTTCAAGCAGGACAATGAACAAGCATCCAAAAAACATGACATATGAAAGATAAAAAAGCATTTGACCCACATAATGTGCACAAGCAAAAAGCATACAATCTTCACATAACTATGAATAACAAGAGTAACTTTTTTTTTAATCAGAATAACAAAGAGTAAATTATTCTAAGATAAAACACCACTGTACCAGTTAGAGGAATTAAATACAGTTGTCCAGTAAATAACTTCAGTCATCAAGTCAATTTCAGAAATTCAGGCTAATGTCATTAAATATACACAGTAAGACAATCAAAAATTTATTCTAAAAGCATCCTGCTTATTGGAAAGTGTATTCTTTTTCATACTTGGAAAGGAGTAGTTTTGTGACTAATTTCTCAGATAATTGCACTATTTAGAATGACCTGACATCTAGATTCTGTTAGTAGTTGAAAGTGAGGCAGTGCAAGGGCCAGGCTGTTATATTTGCCCACCATGGTCTGAGTTTGTATTTACATCCCACTCCACCTTAATGAATTAAAAAGGCAAAACACTCAATTCATAGACTATCAGTTGGCTCACAGTTAGATGTCCTTGAACCCAGATTAAAGCAACAAACTCTCAAGTTAGAAGATGAAGGATTTTGCAGGGGCCAGCAATAAAATGCCAGAAAGGGCATAAGAGACAGTGGGCCCAAAAGTGGACAACAACCTCCACATGGCTCAGCATTTCGTCAGGATCGGCCAGAGAAGGATGTTGAAAACAATACAACAGAAAATGAGAAAAGAGGAAAAGCTGACTATCATCTCATCGCTTGAAAACTGTGCCTGCCCATGCCCAATGTCACATCTACGATAAAATTTTGTTTTACCATTCCAAGCACGGATGTCCAACAAGTAAGGGAACTTTTGTAACAGGAAACATGTTTCAAAACATGAAGCACATCTGAATCACAAAAAATGGGGAATTCAACAACACGGTTAACTAATCCAATATAAAGATTATAGCCATCCATCAAAGCATGAAAATATTTGATACAGAACAAAAAAAATTATCCAATAAAAGCTATTATAACCATATTGAAATTTTAATACCAAAGTTGAGTGTATACCTGAAGATCATGTTCAGGTGAAACATTTTTCCGGGATTCAGTTGTGTCATACTCTGGAATAGCATCCAACATGCCCTTCCTAATATGTTTCTTACGATAACTGAGCTGCAAAGTCTTGGTTAATATAATTGGTGTTCCTGAGAAACTACCTGTAATGTAAACGTCAATGGTTGGTAACTCAGTGCCAGCAATGTGTTTCCCTTTCAAGAACCCAGCACCAGCTGTGATCTCTGATTCACAATTCATACTCCACTTGTTCACATTGCTTTTTGATTCACCAATAAAACCATTACTACTAGACATCTCCAAAACCCCTGATAGAATTAGATCCTCCTTATCAAAAACCTCAAATTTCACACTCCCTGTGGTTCTTACACTATCTGTGCTTATAAATGTAGCTTCTTCAGATTTCTTATCGGCTCTATCCCTTCTGAGAAGAGAAGACACACCATCAGAATACATGCTGCTCCTAACACCATTGACTTCCAACAAAGTGTCCGGGCTCAGAGGGATGTGGTTGAGAGTGAGAAATTCTGGGGTTGAAGAATCAACCTGAAAATTATAGATCCTGACATAAAAGACTCTCAAATCAAACCAAGGGGAGGAAAATTTAGGGGAGCGCTGGAAAGGAGAATATCTAATGATCTGAAGATTGGAATTTTCTGCTTCAGTATTGCTGGGTGTTTCATAAGTATCCTCCATGACGATCCAGGGAGCTTAATCCTGACTGAAATCCTCCAAATTGGATTGATTCATAACATTTAGATAACCAAAACAGAAAATAAAAACTCAGAAACCATAAAATTAAACCTAATATTAAGGAAACAGAATCCCTTGAAATCAGGAAAAGTAGAGAAGTACAAAAAAATCACAAGAAGACGTTATCCACCTGTGCTAGTTGACCAACCGAGAAATCATGAAAAAAAAAAAGAACTTCAGAGAAGAATAGGACTGCAAAGAACGAATAGACAACAACAACAACAACAACTAAGCCTTAATCCCAAACAAGTTGGGGTCGGCTGTATGGATTCTCAACAAAATAAGCTCAAAAGACACCAAAAAAGATACTCCAGCCTTAGGCCCCTTCCAAGACACGGATTTTACGTCTCCATTCAAGTCTGTCATTAATCAAATCCGCATCAAGATCTAAGGCACGTAAGTCTCTTGCTATCACCTCCTTCCACACAGTTCTAGGTCTGCCACGACCTCTAGCCCCCTCAATCAACAAATTCTCACACTTACGAACCGCAGCATTAGGAGGTCTTCTTAAAACATGCCCATACCATCTAAGTCTTCCTTCCCTCACCTTATCTCCGACGTCCGCTACTTGGACTTTTTGTCGAATATGAACATTCTTAATTTTGTCCAGTCTGGTATGTCCACACATCCATCTTAGCATCCTCATTTCTGCCACACTCATCTTATGCAAATGTTGTCCTGTTGGTGCCCAACACTCACTACCATAGAGCATCGCAGGTCTAACAACCGTCCTATAGAATTTACCTTTCACTTTCAGAGGTATTTTCTTATCACATAGAACCCCAGTCGCATCCTTCCACTTCAACCACCCTACCTGTATTCTGTGAGCCACATCTTCATCTATACGGCCATCATACTGGAACACCGAACCTAAATATTTGAAGTGCTTGGTTTTAGGAACCAAAACTCCATCCAACTTAACCTCATGTTCCTGCTTCTTCCTTAGACTGAACTCACAGTGCATATATTCCGTTTTACTCCTACTTAACTTAAAACCCTTGTCCTCGAGGGTTTTTCTCCACACTTCCAACTTACGGTTTACACCAGCACTAGTCTCATCAATTAAAATAATGTCATCAGCAAACAACATACACCAAGGAACATCGTCTTGTATGCTTCTAGTTAGCTCGTCCATAACCAGAGTAAATAAATATGGACTCATGGCCGAACCTTGATGCAATCCGGTAGTAATAGGGAATGCCTCAGTGTCTCCACCAGGTGTTTTCACACTAGTGGATGCATTCTCATACATGTCCTTGATGATGTTGATATATTTGCCGTTGACTCCTTTCCTCTTCAAAACCCACCATAACACTTCTCTTGGTACTCTATCATAGGCTTTCTCCAAGTCAATAAATACCATGTGGAGATCTTTCTTCTTCTCTTGATACAATTCTATTAGTCTTCTTAGAAGAGAAATAGCCTCCATGGTAGATCTCCCTGGCATAAACCCAAACTGATTCTCCGAAACTCTTGTAAGCTTCCTCAATCTGTGTTCAATAATCCTTTCCCATAATTTCATAGTATGGCTCATAAGTTTGATACCCCGATAATTTGTACAGCATTGAATGTCTCCCTTATTTTTATATATGGGTACCATGATACTCTTCCTCCAGGCATTCGGCATCTTACGTCCTTTCACAATAGCATTAAAGAGTTTAGTTAACCAGACAACTCCTACCTCTCCAAGGTTCTTCCAAACCTCTATAGGAATACCATCCGGGCCACAAGTTTTACCAACTTTCATATACTTCAAGGCTTCTCTTACTTCACTATGCAAGATCCTCCTAGACCAGCTGATATAATCATTTGTTGCATGAAGACCTTGAAAATCTTGTTCATGTTCAGGGTTGAATAACTGCTCAAAATAAGCCTTCCACCTCTCCTTAATCTCAACATCTCCTGTCAACACCCGTTTATTTTCGTCCTTTATACATTTGACTTGGCTTAAATCTCTGCTTTTCCTTTCTCTCATCCTTGCAATCTTATAAATGCCCATTTCTCCCTCTTTAGTACCTAACTTTTGATAAATCCCTTCTAAGGCTCTGCCACGAGCTACACTAACAGCCTTCTTTGCCTCTTTCTTAGCCCTCTTATATTCCTCAAAGGCCTCGCTATTAACCGCATTCGGTAACTTTTTATACCATTCCCTCTTAGCCTTAATAGCCTTTTGAACCTCCTCATCCCACCACCATGCATCGTGCGGTCGAGGCCCTGCCCCTTTAGAGATCCCAAGCAATTTACTACCTGCTTTCTTAATGCCACCTTCCATTTTTGTCCACAAGTCCTCTGCACTAGCCTCAAGGTTCCAAATTTCTTCCTTTAGTAACTCCTCCTTAAAGGTACCTTGAGCTAGGTCTTTCAATTTCCACCATCTTATCCTTGGTTCCAATATTTTCTTATCATTCCTCCAGCTACTTTTATTCTTAACATCTAAAACCACAATACGATGTTGCGCCGTCAATGCTTCACCTGGAATGACCTTGCAATCCTTACACTTACTTTTGTCCCGTCTTCGAGTAAGTATGAAGTCTATTTGACTTTGAGTTCGTCCACTCTTAAAGGTAATCAAGTGTGACCCCCTCTTTTCAAAGCAGGTATTCGCCAGCACTAGATCATAAGCCACCGCAAAATCCAAAATGCTCTTTCCCTCCTCATTCCTGTTGCCAAAACCATAACCCCCATGGACCCTGTCATAACCATTACTGTCCTTACCAACATGCCCGTTAAGATCCCCACCAATGAAGATTTGCTGATTATCCGGAATACCTTGCATGATATCATCCATATCTTCCCAGAACTGAACCTTAGATGCTCCGTCCAAACCTACTTGGGGAGCATAAGCACTAATAACATTAATAGTGTCATCTCCCAAAACAAGCCTCAAAGAGATAATCCTGTCTCCCTTTCTCTTCACTTCCACCACCTTGTCTTTAAGCGTAGGCTCAATAATAATGCCCACACCATTCCTATTGTTATCAAAGCCACAATACCACAGCTTATATCCTGAGTTACCAATCTCTTTTGCTTTATTTCCCTTCCACCTGGTTTCCTGCAAACAAGCAATACTAACCTTCCTTCTTTTCAAAGTATCCACAAGCTCTATAGATTTTCCAGTCAGAGTGCCAATATACCAACTACCTAATCTTAATCGGCTCCCTTGGACTTGCTTCTTTAGCCGCATTCGTCCATAATGCGGTAGCCCTTTCCTGTCTGACACCACATCCGGGCGCTGATATGGCGGGACTAACTTCTTTACCCATACCCGTCCATGGCATGGGAACCTTTGCTCATACTCCACCACACCCAGGCGTCGATGTGATGGAACCCCTTTCTCATTTAACACTACACCCGGGTGCCGATGTAGCGCGTGCCTAGGTGAGCACGTCCCAACGGTATAATGATAGTTTTGAGAATCCATAGAAAGTTTGGCAAAATTTTTACACTGGCCGCCAACCTACCGCAACCCTCCTCCTTTATCCGGGCTTGGGACCGGCTACGATACTCGCAGGCGGAGTTAAAGAACGAATAGACAGAGACACCAAAAATAGTAAGGTCCAATTCATATCAAAGTTATCAATATACAACCACATGAAAGTCAAAATTTGATTCATTTCCAAAATTGGCACAAAACACTTAAGAATTCGCAAGATAAAAACTTTATATTCGGAACTACCCCCAGAGTTATTCAAAAAAGGGTCAGTTGGTTCTGATACAAAAAAAAAAAAAAAAAAAGGAACCTACAAGCAACAACGCTAATCCACGATCAATTCACTTCACTACTTTAATTTCTTCTGCGTTCCCAATTACAATTAATCAACATAAGAACCATTTTACGTAGTTTTCCTTCAGATGAAATTAAAAATAACAATAATACAAAGCTTTTTTTTCAAATAACAAACAAAACTGCCAGCCATTAACGAAAAAATAAATTAATCACACGTCAAACAAGAAGCCAAACACACTGTTCTAGAGCCACAAAAAGAAAAGAATAAAAAAAAACAATTTACCAAGAAAATCTTCCATCCATACATACAATGAGAGCTGCCCATGAGACCTATAAGTCTTTATGACTCAGCCGACTTCTAAAATCGCTTTCGAACCATTGGGTTAAAACTTTTTATTAACTTGCTACGCAAATCGGGGTATAATTGCTAAATTATCAGAAAATTTTCATAAAATTATTGAAATATGAATTTTTTCAAATATTATTATATTATAAAAATTAAAAAATTAAATTAAAAATTACGCTTTTAAGTTGATCCTTTCATATTTTTTTAATTATTTTTATATCAAATTATAATTTTAAATTGCTATTTGGTATAAAAAAAATTTTAATATTATATCATCCAACTGAAATTTAAAATTGTGATTTAGTTCAAAAAAATTTTTAATATTATATAGCACAAAAACATAATTTTAAATTGTAGTTTAGTGTCTAGTGGATAAAATTTTAGATATTAATTAAAAATCACTATATATAACATCAAATTTAAAAATAACACTATGTTAATTATACTCTAGATATATAATATCAAATTAAAAATATTATTATATTAATTAAAAAATTAAAAATTTTATCTAATTATCAAAAAATTAAATTTTTATATAAAATACCACTAACTTACTTAAAAAATTAAAATTTTAATCCTAATTAATATAGTTACCTAATTATCATAAAAATTTTATATAAAATCTAATTTTACTATAATATATTAAAAATTAAAATTTTAATTTTAATTAATAAAAAATTTTAATTTTTATCTAAAATATTGATAGATTAATTAAAAAATTAAATTATTTAATCTAAAAATAAAAAAAATCTAATTTTTTTAATAAAATTAATTTATATCAATAATTATTAAATATTTAAATTTTATCTTTAAAATATATTTATAATTTGTCATAGTGATATTTTATGACAATGAGAGCTACCCATGAGACCTATAAGTTTTATGACTCAGCCGACTTCTAAAATCGCTTTCGAACCATTGGGTAAAACTATTAATTAACTTGCTACGCAAATTGGTGGCTTGCAAATTAGTCTACGTAAATATCTCTTAAATCCCGCCCACTAAAATAAAATTTTATAATGCTCGTGTTGTGGATATATACATATACATAGTGGTAGAAATACACTGAAAAGACAAGATAGTATAAAATAATTAAAAAAAATAAAAGGGTGGACTGTGGTGACCTTATGTGGGTGGCTGTGAACTGCTACGGCGGAACCAGCAACTATGTGGAAAAAGAGTAAAAATTTTACCGGTGCAGCTGCAAGAGAGGAAAGGGGTATAGTGCTTTCTGACTCACGTATATTAATTTTTGGCCGGCCGGTCAGAGGAGATCATGCGACCCCACACGATCCATCTATTTTGGTACTGGTGAACTGTATTTATTTAGATAAAAAGTTTAAAGCTTTTTTCAAAAAATAAAAATTTGATGGAGATGGGGTTTGTCTGAATATGATGATAGTCAGAGGCGGAGATAAAGGGGGTCCCATGGGGCCCTGTTCCCCCCTTAGTTAAAAATAAAAAATTTTTAGGTATATTTAAGAATGAATATTACATTGGTTGAGATGGAATAGCTTGACCTTACTATGTGAGAGCACGCAACTTCGATCCACGCTCCCAACATTTTTCATCTTTTTTTTTTCCAATCTTTAAAACTGGGCCTTTTAATCAAGCCCATTACAAACAAACAAGATTTGTCAATGACTCTGCCCATTACAAACAAACAAGAATAACTTAATTGTGACTCTTTCTCTTCTTTCTCACGTTTCTTCTTCGTTAATTCATTTTTCTTGTTTTATTTATTTTATTATAAATGTTATTTTTGTGAATTATAAATTTTAAGTTGAATTGGACCCCCCTTATCTAAAATCCTGGCTACGCCACTGATGATAGTATGAAAAAATTTATATGATTATATGATCTTATCCGATTCAAGGAGAAGGAAATGGCGCTAAGGAACTTGCATTCACGAGGACATCCTTCTTAACCTTTCCTTAATCACATCTCACAATTTTCCGCTTTAATGGCTACAAAGTCAGCCACGTTTTATTTTTATTTTTATGGATTATTAGTTTGTTTAAGAGCAACAATTATTGGGACTTTCCATTAATAACATTTTCCATTAAAAAAATTTATTTTAATAACATTATTGATTTATTTTAGTTTATTTTTATCGTGTCCTATTTTGATTTAATTACAAATTGATGGTTGAAAACTCGATGAACAATAATTTGATTGATATTTTATAAAATGTAATAGTTCACTTCCATGTAATTTGATTAAAAACTCGAGGATGAAAGCCTATTCTTATAATATAATTCACCCTATTATTTTAGCTACTTGATTCTATATGTAAGATGAGTTTTTACAAAAAGAATTACAAAATTATAAATTTTAATAGATTTTTTAAATTAATTTTCAATTTATTACAATTTATGATTAATTTATTAAATCTACATAGTTTATTATAAGTTTATTATATATATTATAACTCTTGTTAGTTTATTATAATTTTATCATGCTTATTTATAAAATGATTATATATATATTTTTATAAAATATGTAAAAATTTTAATATAGATATAGATATAATGAGAGGCGTAATTTTCTCATCTAAAACTATGTTTGTTTCACGTTCGTTTGAAGTATTTGGGTTATTACCGGCCCATTAAGTGTACTAATCTTGTACTTCTATGGATTGGGTTTCTTGGCCCATTAAGTGGAGCTCTTTCGCACTTCATATGGCTTCTCGGGCTTGGAGAATTTCTGTAGTGCAGAATGATCGTAGACAATAATTTTCCTTGGGGTGTTTAAAAGTCAAACTGCTATTTATGATAGGGAAAGTTGCACATATAACTTAGAAAACAAACAAATTTATAAAATTACGGTTCTTTTTGTAAAGTTATAAAAATACTTTTTTTCTAAAAAATTTGCAAATATAAGCAGCTTGAAATTTACGATTTATTCTTTATTTTCAAGTATCTCTGTATTTTCTTTCTCAAACCAAGAAATAAAATCAAGAATCAAAAACTACAACAGCAATCGATTATATATCTAAAAATAAAGCAAACAGCTTAACCCAAGATATTTATGGATCTCTTGCTGAAACAACTCAATCACCTAAGCTAACCATTTCAATACTCCTTTATTCACTAAAGAAATTTTTGAAAAGCTTGCAGTAATTTAATTTTGTAATTTCTGATTTTTAACCACAATTATGTGTTTTAGGAATGCTGGTTTTGATCCTTCAAGGATTCAAGTTCATCCATATAACAGTATTCTTTCTTTTTTCCTCGCTTATAGGGTTTCTCCTCTTGCTTCATACGTTAGCCATTGGTATCATCAACTATTTTAATATATTTAGAATCAAAATTTAAAAATTGAAACTCTTAAGAAATGCTAATACATTATAATTATATTATTATATGTTCCATATATATGGTATATATTAGGTATATTTTAAGTATCCAAAACTATTTTATAAGTGAATTTCACAATCCAAACTCAATAGCACGTGATTGATATTAGAGAATAAAAAAATATATGGCTTTCGAAATCTGTAATCAGCCTAACAACTTATTTTTTGAGAAATTTAGATAGCAACAGTAATCACTATTTTAAACTGGATCTATAAACCTACTAATATTATATTATTAATATTAGTATCTCATCATCAAACATTGGTTAATAAATACATTCGACCAAATGACAAACTTGAATAGAAAGATAGATAATAAAAGAAGTACCATACAGAGTTCTAAAATATAATAAAGTGAAATAGATAAATAATAAAATAAATAGTTGAATAATTCTTGCGGAATGATTAAAAAAACATGATGACATGAATAAACAGTACTTTTATGCTCAACCCGTAACTTGAAAAAAAATAGTAAACAAGAATGAGCACTGGACTCAATGAGCTATATAACAATTAATATAATACATTATTCGCATGCCAATAATGCTCATACAATAACAACTAGAAAAACAAATCACGTAATCATACAATGATAGGAGTAAGTCAATAGGACTACGCTAAACCTTAAATTGGAGAGTTGATCCCCTATTTAGCTCTCTTAGTCCATATATTTCTCTTAAATTTCAATACACAGAGTCCGCCGTCACTGCCTTAACCAAACAGCGCTACCTGACTGACAAGCAGTGTTGAGCATAAGAATGTTTCCACCTTCACGCCAATTCAAATCTCATCATTATTATATAATATCATCGAGTCATAACTCATATCCCATATCACGTGTGGTCTCATGTCATCCTAACTCTATCTAATAAATACGGAGAATGTAAACTAAGCACAATCAACTCATACTCAACATATGTTATACTTATAATAATAAATGTGAGTATATATTGTGCAAGTAATCGATGCATTTATGCAAATATAGCTATAAGCGTAAATTAGGAAAGTGAGCTATTATATTAATCTATATAACTCACTGTAAGCGAAATCTAATAACTCTCCTCGAAGCATCCGACTAACGATAAAAAAAATCTGAAAATTATTTTCAAATAATGACAAAAACTATTAGAATATGGAAGGATGGATGACTCTAAAAATTATGCTGAAATTTCGGTAGAGTTTTTCCTATAACTAGGACATTTTTCCTGAAACAAAATAAGGAATAACACTTATAAATATTTCACAATTGTCAATATCAATCTAACTGTCTTATCTGTGCTTCCATCAACATTCTTAATCCAATACAATAGTTTATTGAACTACCACAATATATTCATTAGATAATATTAATTATAATAATAATAACTTGATTATTTTTAATTATAAAAATACTAATTTTAAATTAAATAATTAATTTTATAAATTTTAAACATAATACTTTAACTAATTAATTTAATTTATTAAAAGTCAATTAATCAATTACTCATATAGTAATTATTAATTAGTTTAATTTATAAATCATAATCTATGAAACTATCAATCATTAATTATACACATTTATTATTATTATTTATTTTTTCTATTTTATTATATATATATATATTATTTTTTTCATATACTAAATTTTAATAGTAAATTTTAAATATATTAAATCTCAATATATATTAACATATATATATATATATATTTTAATATGTATATTCAAGCAATACCCGAAGTTTGACCTGAGCTTTACTCGGATTTGACTTAATTACCCGTTGTTTAACTCTATTAAGAAGTTCAGGCCAGCCCAATCCAACTTAAATTTTTTAGAGTGAATCGAATTTTTAGATCACTGATTTTTTAAAAACACCCCTCCCTCAAATATATAATATACATTGTTAATATGTTTTAATAGTTTCAACATGATTATTTTAAAAAGTTTTAATGAATCTATACTTTAATATATGATTTCAATGAATTTATATATTTTAATATATAAACCAATAGAATTTTTACATTGAAATTTAAATAAGTTTTATATATCATTTTTAAAATACAGATTTTACATAGAAATATAATTTAATAATAAATATATTTTTTTAAAATAGTAAATTTAAAATCAATTCTTTGTCTTCATCGTAAAAAAAAAAAAAGAAATAAAATCTTATTATACGAATCCAATGGTCAATATTTGGAGGATACAAACTTCACATAGAAAAGATATGCAAAAACTTTAGAGACGCAAAACCCGGGAAGCGACATAAATGGTAAGACTGAGTCACAGAGACACCGAGTCTTAACGCTTTGAGTCATACTCATACTAACCATACCCACTTAAAGACCCACAATTCACAAAAAAACAAAGCTCTTCTTCAACTTAAACCCTAACCATGGTTTAATTAGCTATTACGATTACTTTCTTTCTCCAACTTGTCTTTTCTCCTGCAACAAAAGAAAAGAATGGCGTACATACTACTTAGATAGATAGATTAGAGGTCCATTAGATAATATATATATACACTAATTTTAATAAGTTATTATTGTTTAATAAAAAAAGAAATCATTTCCTTTCTGTGTGTCATGGACCAGATGTTATTAATGGATTTCCAGAATCTGGATATTGGTCAAAGATTTTAATCCAGAGAAAGAATATAGTTTTTTGTTTTATAAGAGCCAAGAAATTCAACAAATTTGTTTCTTCTTTCGTATACACTTCGGTGGAAGCCTTGAGGTTTTTTCTATATAGAAGAGAAGAGAATAGAAAGGAAATATGATTTTTGCCTTTTCTTGGTGGCTTTTTTAATTCAAGAAAGATTGGTTTCTTGAATTTTTATTTTTGTGGGTTTGTTAGGATAATATTTGTGTGTTAATTGTTGCTTTAGGTTGCAAAAGGATTGAAAAAGATTGATGGGTAAGAAGAAGAAGAAGCCTCAAAAGACGAAAGAACTTTCTGTAGCAATAGCAGAAGCTTCGTCGTCCAAAGGAGAAGATGAAACCCATATTCAACAGCCTCCTCTTCAGACTCCAAGAAAGAGAGGTAGACCACGCAAGATCATTGAAAAAACTCAAACCCAATATATAAAAGAAGAAGAAAAATCGGAACAAGTTATTGAGAATCAATCAAAGAAATCTAAAAGCAGCTTTAAAGAAGAAATAGAACAAGAAGTAGTAGAAACTGAAGCACCACCTGCTACTTATCGAGGGAAAAAGAAAGAAGAGGCAGCACTATCTGGAGAGAAGGAACCTCCAAGAAGAAGCAGAAGAAGGAAAAGCAAACCCAGAAAGAGCTGTTAAAATAGGTAGATATAAATTATTAATTATGATAAAAATTAATGAAAAAAAAGAACTTTTTCTTTCTTTTTTATGTTTAGGATTTTGCAAGTTGGTTTTTATTGAAAGATGAAGCTTTCTTGATCGATTATGTGATATGATTCATTGCTCTCTTTCTTTCATTGAAAAAGAAAAAACAAAGAAAGAAAAAGGTTTTTACTAGTTTATTAGCTTTAATTGATTATTATTATTATTATTGCTTTTGATGAGTTTTGATTGTGCCAATCCAATATCCAAAATTTATCAAAGTACTTTTTCTGATTTTACTCGTGAAATTAAAAACTCTAATAATAAACTTGAAAGAAACCGTACAGTAACCATTAATAAGTTATTGATAATTAATTAATAAAAATTAGTATTTTGATTAAGTATTTTAGTTTTAGCTCAATATAAGATTTGTTAATAGATAGATAATTAAGGTTTAAACTGATTGTTGGGTAATAGAAGAAAGAAAAAGAGGACGATGATGATATAATATTAGTCGGGAGAAAAAGAAAGAAGATGAAATGGATGCCAACTCATGACCTGTAATAGCACGTGATTTCACGCTCTTCCAAAATTATCCATAACCTCCAGCCGCCACCGACTCTGGTCACCTCAAACTAGTTATCGAATCAAAATAACAAATTAATATAACACTTTATTATTATAAATTTTTTGAGATTTACGTTGGAAACTTAAGTTTGATACGATACCGTACTGATTCTTATCATACTTTCAAAATCAAAATTATACTAAGTTAAATTATATTAAATTGAACTGATGATGATAATAATGTAACTAATAATAAATAAGGATAGTGTTTTTCTTTAAAATTTTGATTTCGATTCGTTTATTTATTTTAATTCATTATTGACTTTTAAATAAAAATTCAAAATTTAATTTGAACCAATTTAATTTTTTTTATTCATTTCTAATTTTTAAAATTTTCAAAATTGAAAAATTTTAATCTAATTTGATTGATTGTTTTGGATAATTGAAAAGAAATTTAAAACACCAGAACAGCCGCCTCAGTGAACCAATCGCTGACGTTGATAGTTAAATCTTTGAGATGGCCTGACAGAACGTAGTTGTTATGCGCTCCACTATGGAGCGACGTAGAACAAGAGAAGTGAAAATCAATATGAGAAGAAAAGGAGGGCCTCAATTCGTACCAGCAAATAAAGTTTGAATTTTGAAATAAATCAAATATATAAAAAAATTAATAGTAAAATAATAATAATAATGTGAGAAAAAATAATAATAATAATAAGAGAAAATATGATTACAGCTATTTTTTTTTTTTGAGAAACAGTTGTGAAAATCATTAAACTTCCAGCAAATTACAAAGAATCACGGGGAAGGTTTAACCAAATCCCCAAGCCAGCCTCATGAAGAGCACCCACTGCTAAAGAATGTGCAGCAGAATTAGCTGACCTATACACAAAAGTGCAAAGAACATTATCTAGTTCTAAAATCAAAGACTGACAATCTCCAACCAGCAAATCGAAAGCAGATAGGCCAACATTAACAGAAGAATTAATAGCAGTAACAACAACTTGAGCATCAGACTCAAGAATGACATTAGACCAACCCATCTCTTTGATCCAAGACAAAGCCTCCCTGATTGCAATAACCTCAGCTATTTTAGCAACAAAGAAACCTGGAAACCTCCATGATCTAGTAGCTAAAAACTGACCAGCTGAATCACGAACAACAGCTCCTAAACCAACAAAACCCAAACTAGAACCAGTTGAAGCATCAACATTCAGCTTCCACCAGTTTGCAGGAGGACAAGACCACGCAGGAGCATTACTTACCGCCGACGACTGACCACTGTTAATGGCTACCAAAAACCAGTCAGATAAAAAATGAGAAGCCAAAGAAAACACAGAATCAGGTGAACGACAAGAATTCTTCCAAACCGCATCATTACGATTTTGCCACAGGGCCCAAATAATCATCATAAGAAGTCTAGCATTCTCCACCGTAGCAGGAATGAATACCGACTGAAACCACTGCCGAAAATTCAAAACACCAGGAACAACAACATTAAGAGAAGCTATAGACCAAACCTGTCGGGCAAACGGACACTGAACAAAGATATGCAAAATAGATTCATCTTGATTCAAACAAATCGGGCAACCACCAGGCACCTCCACCTTTCTTTGGCGCAATAAATCTCTGGTAGGAAGAGTATTAACCAGTCCCCGCCACACACAATTAAGAACTTTAGGAGGCACTTTCTGTTTCCATAGCTTCTGCCAGATAGGAGAAAACCCTTGAATTTGCGATTCAAACCCCCCAGTAGCTAAACGATAAGCAGACTTCACCGTATAGTCCCCCGAATCACTAAATTTCCAAGCAATTCTATCTTCAGTAGGAACATGACCCAAAGGGACAGCAAGAATCCGTCGAATATCATTAACATTAAACAAAAGATTAAGAATCCCATTATCCCAAACACGATTACGAATCAAATCTGAAACAAGATTGAACTCACCAAAAGG
This sequence comes from Garcia nutans, assembly GCA_947685225.1. Taxonomy (NCBI): domain Eukaryota; kingdom Viridiplantae; phylum Streptophyta; class Magnoliopsida; order Malpighiales; family Euphorbiaceae; genus Garcia; species Garcia nutans. The sequence continues at coordinate 57,827,068 of CANTUV010000039.1, forward strand.
AGACCGTACAGAAGAGATAAAAGAGTTCTCTTTATCCCCGAGCCAAGGATGATCCCAAATAGCCACTTGCCTACCAGTACCAATCCGCCAAAATATACCACTTTTTACTAGATCGCGAGCCTGCCAAAGACTCCTCCATAGGTAACTAGGATTGGAACCTAACTCTGCATTCAAAATAGAACCAGAACGAAAATAACGTGCCTTCATAACTCTAGCTACAAGCGATTCTGGTTTTACAAGAATCTTCCAAACCTGCTTCCCCAATAAGGCAAGATTGAATTCATGTAACCGCTTAAAGCCCAAACCACCGTTCGATTTATGAACAGCCAATCTATCCCAAGCCATCCAGCGAATCCCTTTAGAAAAATCAGACCCACTACCCCACCAATACGCTGTCATACGCCGCTGTAAATTGACACAAAGAGACTTGGGCAACAGAAATAAACTCATAACATAATTCGGTATAGTTTGGAGCACCGTCTTCAACATAATTTCCTTACCTGCCTTGGAGAGAGGTTTATTCTTCCAAGACCGAAGTTTCTGTTCCACTCGAGCTTTGACATACCCAAAGACCTCCCTTTTATTCCTACCAATATGAGAAGGAATACCTAAATATGTTCCAAAAGAATCTTTCTCAAACACCCCCAGAGTATTACAAACTTGCAACCTAACAGAAGAAGGAGTATTACGAGAGAAAGAGACTAAAGATTTTGGAAAGCTCACCATCTGTCCAGAAGCCAACTCATACTGCATCAAAATATCCTTTAAGACAGAAGCCTCTCCTCCGAAAGGGTTAAAAAATATTAAGCTGTCATCTGCAAAGAACAAGTGACTAATTGAAGGGCCACCCCTATTAATGCAACAACCCTGGATCAAACCATCACAATTAGCAGCAGTAATCAAAGAGGATAGAGCTTCTGCACATAAAATAAACAAATAGGGAGAAAGTGGATCCCCTTGACGAAGACCACGTGTAGGCAAAATTGGACCGATCTCCTCCCCATTCTGCACAATCCAATACCGTACAGTAGAGATGAATTTCATCACCAATGAAACCCAAGATGCATCAAATCCCATACACAACAGGACATCATTAATAAATGACCACTCCATACGATCATAGGCCTTGCTAATGTCGATTTTCAAAGCCCCCAAAAAGTTTGATCCTCTTGTCCTTCGATTAAATTCATGCATGGCTTCAAAAGCCAGAATACAGTTATCCTGAATACTGCGACCCGGAATGAAAGCGCTTTGACTTTCAGAAATAACCTCGGGTAAAATCCGTCGAAGACGGTTAGCTAACATCTTCGTCATAATTTTAATAAACACATTGCATAAAGCAATGGGGCGGAAATCTACCATAGTCGTGGGGCTAGGCAGTTTCGGCACCAGAACAATAGCAGTATCATTCAGAGAAACAGGAAAAACACCTGTATTCAAGAACTCGATACATGAACTAGAAACAGACTCACCAATTATATCCCAATATGTTTGGAAAAATCCCGGATTAAACCCATCCAGACCCGGAGATTTATCGGGCTTCATATCAAAAATAGCATCCTTCACTTCCTCCCTAGAATAAGGAGCTAACAAAACCTCATTATGCTGACTAGTCACAACAGAAGCGACTTTAGAAAGAACAGTAGCAGAAGTACAATTTTGGGACGAAAAAAGAGTTGTAAAATAACTAGAGATGACTTTTGACAAACCAGAATTCCAATCTCGCCAATTACCATCCTGGTCAAGAAGTCGCTCAATTTTATTCTTCTTAAATCTCATAGTAGCTGCCCGATGAAAATACCGTGTATTCCGATCCCCCTCTTTTAACCAGAACTCTTTGGAACGCTGCTTCCAGAACACCTCTTGCTGTTTTAACAATTCATGAAACCTGAACTTGCAATTTTTAAAAGCAACCATGTCAGCAGGAACGCGAGACCCCCTTAGGATAGTCATATCTCTCTTACATTGTTGTAACTCCACTCTTTGCTGATTACGAAAATCATTCCCCCATTCAAGGAGACGTTCGCTACAACGTTGTAATATAGATAAACAGGAAATCTCCCCCACATGCGACCAACAGTCCAAAACAATATCGCGACAAGCCAATTCCCTACTCCATGAATTTTCAAAATGAAACTTCTGTTGAGTCCCACGAGGAAAGAAACAACGCAGTTCCAAAAAAATAGCTAAGTGGTCAGAAGATGAACCCTGAAGAACCAAAGCCCTTGCCAAAGGGAAAAGAGAGGACCAACTATCCGAAACCAGAAACCTATCAAGTTTCTCTTCGATTAAATTACCACTATCCCTCCCATGCTCCCAAGTAAACTCGTAACCACCCATTGGGAAATCATTTAAACCAGCATCAGTAATGGCCTTACGAAAACCATTCATCAAACTAACAGGTTGTGGACGTCCTCCTTTCTTCTCAAAGGGTTCAAGGATATCATTGAAATCTCCCATGCAAACCCAAGGAAGATCAGAATGAGATGCCAAAACTCGAAGATGCTGCCAAGAAAGATGACGACGACTCCTATTAGGTTCCCCATAAAACCCAGTGAGACGCCAAGAGCCAATAGTATCCATGGAAACTTCAACATCAATATGACGACAAGAGCTACTAATTAAATTAACAGAAGAAATAGACTTCCAAATTAAAGCTAAACCACCAGAATGACCAACCACATCCACACAAAGAAAATCATCATAACGTAACAAATCCTTTATTTCATTTATTTTAACTGAACAAGCAAAAGTTTCAACTAAAAAAATAAAATGCGGTCTCTTATCCCGAACAAGCTCCTGCAATGCCCGTAGTGCATGCGAGGTGCCTAGACCGCGACAGTTCCAGCTAATGCAACTCATGGCTTGTGGCGGCTCTGATCACCAGAGCTGGCCTGAGCAGCATTTCGTGCCTGAGAAGTTTTACTGCTGACTTCTTTGTTACTTGCAGGCGAAACAGAAACTGGAGATGCAGTATTGGGCCTTTTCCTCTTTGGATCATTAAATTCAAGCCCATCCGAAACAACGCCCATAGCCACATCATCACTACAGTCAACACCCTTATCACCCCTATTATTTTGCATGGCAAAATCGTTGTTTGATCCACTCCCCTTATCACTCCTATTTCCATGCAAATCACCATGATTATTGGGATCACGAAATAATGGATTAGAATTCAAATTCCCTGGATTAGAGGAATTTCCAAAAGCGCCCTCCACCGAGACAATGGGCGGACCGTCCCTCAACCATTTCGATCCAATCTGCTGCATTTTCCGGCGAGGATCAGCACGGAGTTGAGGACCAAACCGGCGAACCAAAACTTGGGAGTTCCGTTCTAATTGCAATCTACAAAACTTCTCAGTATGCCCAATAATACCACAAATAAAGCAAAACGGAGGAAGTTTCTCATAAACAAAAGACACAGAAAACCAATCTCCCTTCTCACGTCGTAATCGCTGCTTCTCCACAATCGGATATCGAACATCCTTACGAACACGAATTCGCATAAATGAATTCCAGCTCCGTTGAAAATTGTTGGGATCAGCTTCCATGAACTCACCCAGAAAATTCCCCAATCGTTCCAACACATTATCAAACCGGAAACCTTCTTTGAGTCCATGAACTTGTACCCACAAAGGCATATGAAATAAAGGAACAGCAGCTGGGATTGCAGACTCACCAACCCTATCAACAAGTAATACTTGGTTACTTAGAGTCCAAGGGCCACCTTCCAAAACCCTTTCCAAATCAACTATATGATAGAACCGAAAAATATAGAGACCAGGCTCATCTTCAGTAACAGTCATCCCCATAAAAGGTTGCCACACAGATGCAAATGTTTGTTGAACAGCATTAAAATTCATAATTTTGTCTGTTAGGAACCGACCAACCAGGCAGAGGGAAAAGTCTTGATCCTGCCGACCAACCTCATGCTCAGCGAAAACTAAGCCACCATCATCATCCGCCTCAACAGAGAGGGCAGCCATATCAACTGAAAGGCCATCATCATTAGCCATAACAAAGCAACCAAAGGAACACAAGGAAACCTTTCAAACAAGGAAAGGAAGAACACTCTTTAAAAAAAGAGAAGAAAGCTCTCAAAAATGAGAGAAAACACATACCTTTCAAACAGCTATTGTACGTACATTGAGTCGGACATTTTGGCTTTGGGATGAATGAGAGAAATAAGAAACACATATGTTGACCATAACTTTTTCTCACCGTGTTTTCTTATTTCTTTCATTCAACCTGTCGCCAAAAGTCCGAATAAACCCGCTGTCCCATAAATTTATCTATTTTATTTTAATAAATATTTATATAATTATATATTAATTATTTTATTATTTTATTTATATATTTTATACTCAATAAATATTTAAATAAAAATAATACTATAATTTTTTTTTAAAGGATCAAAACTTTCTAGGAAATCCAAAAAGATGATCATATTTATTTATATCTCAAATATGGCAAACCAGAGTTATCTGATAGTATAATCCCCTTTAAAATAGGGGGAAGAGAAGCAAAAGAAACAAAATTATAAGAAATGAAAAAGAACCGACTATATCTAGCCAAGAAATTGGCCGCTTGGTTTCCCTCACGATAAATATGACTTATTGTGATATTATGCATTAAAATTTGAATTTGACGAATAACCGAAGAAGATAAATTGGAGCCCGAATGTAGCATATCCACATTAATCTTAGAGTCACTTTCCACAACTAGATTGCAATTGTCCACTTGTTGTTGAAGACACAAGAGGAGACTAATGGATAGAGCTTGAAATTCCGCCTCTGCAGGACTAATCGCTTTAATATCAAAGGCAGAAGCAGCAATAACATTGTCGTAGGAATCCCGAAGAATACAACCACCAGCTGAAGATGACGAAGAGAATGATGTATCTATATTAAGCTTGATGGTACCCACTGGTGGATCTTTCCATGAGATCAATTTAACTTGCAGTTTTGTACCGAAATTTGCAGGTAGGAGATCGTTGAATTTCTGCATTGGTTTGACAAATTTCTTTGCCGAATGAGCAACTCCCCACGCAAAAAATCTGCCGTCTCCCCAAGTCACAGAGCAGTAAGCTCTCCAAATTGAGTACACAATAAGCAGGGATAGGTAACGAGAAACAATACCAGCTGTGGAGTTTGGCTTGTATTGCAACCACCAAATGATTAGCTTCTGTCTCAGAATAGTTGCCGTTCCTCTAGAGGAGATGATAGGCGCTGCAAAATGTCTCCATATGAGCTGAACCTGAGGACATTGGAAAAAATGTGATTTAAACAGCCCCTATCTTTACAGCAGAAAGGACATATTGAAGCAAGTGAGAAGCCCATTTTTTGAACCCTTTTAGGAAGAGGTACAGCACAACGCAGCAGTTGCCACATAAAAACAGAGAGATTAATAGGAGTATAGGTCCCCCATATAGATTGATGTGTCAAGGTAACCGTCCGACGGCTACGAATGCTATCATAGGCAAGCTTGAGACTAAAACCGTTGGTCTTATAGTCCTTCCAAGAAAGGCCCGACTCATCTGCTTGAATAAAAGAAACTGCAGTAGGATGAATTTTGTACACCCTCTTCCATGAACAAGAGTCAGTAATATTAAATTTCATGAAGCCTTTGTGGTGATAGCGTTGGTGCATAATCCTTGCCCACATGCTCATTTTTTCCATATATTTTCACCACATTTTGACTGAGTATGCCTCCTGCAAAGTAGATATGGTTCTGAGACCCAGGCCTCCTTCTTTGGTTGGGAAACAGAAATTAGAATATTTCACCCAGTGATATCCGTGATTATCCACACCCGACGACAAAAAAAAATCAGCAAGCTTTTTCTCAATAGCCGAACAAATACTCTTGGGCAGTTTCATTGCACCCAAAGTGTGTATAGGAATTGAAGAAAGAACATGTTTGATTAATAACAAGCGTCCCCCAGAAGAGAGAAACCTCTTGGACCAACCTAAGAGCTTTGCATCAATCTTATGAAGAAGATGATAGCAATATTGAGCCCTATTAATACCTTTGTAAAAGAGGAGATAATGGATCCCCTTGTTTTACTCCTCGAGATGGACAAAAAGAACCTTGACGCACACCATTAATCAAGATAGAAAAGTTTGTGGCTTTTAAGTGATTGAGAATCAACTTAATAATCTTATCAGAAAACCCAAATTTAAGCATGATCGACTCCAAATAAAACCATGATACCCGATCGAATGCTTTCGTCATGTCGAGTTTGATTGCTAAGTTGTGACCTCTTGTTTTTCTATCTATATCATGCACTAGTTCATTAGCAATTAGAATATGCTCATGGATGAACATATTCTTCAAAAAACTGGCCTGCTCATGAGAAATAATATGATCAAGAATAAGACCCATACGATTGGCAATGATTCTAGTACATACTTTACTAAAAAATGTAGCCAAACATATCGGACGAAATTGAGTAAAGGATGATGGATGATCAGTCTTAGGAAGAAGGATAATGGTTGCCTTACTAAATTCTTTAGGAATAGGTACCCCAAGAAAGAATTCCTTTACTGCTCTGCAAACATTCCAATGGACAATATCTCAACAAAAACGAAAGAAAAAACCATCAAATTCGTCAGGTCCCGCCGCACTGTTCGGATCAAGCTGCCATACCGCTTGTTTAATCTCATAATCCGAGGGTATTTTTTCCAGATCTGCATTGTTTTCGTCCGTGATTAATGATGGGACAAAGCTTAATAGAAAATAATACTACAGTTATTTATAAATATTTGTTTAATATAAAATATATAAATATAAGAGATAAATGATTAATATATAATTATATAAATATATTAAAATATAATATATAAATATAAAAAATAATTTAATAAATATATAATTATATAGAATAAAATATCTAAAGCTATAAAGCTGCGGGATTACTTGATTTATTAAGCCAGAGTACGACTCAGTGTATACAATAGCTGTAGCCACAAAAGAGACGCTGACATTCACGCGCTAATTCAGGCAGTGGGACACTTCCATATCCGCATTGAGGTGGTCCACCACCAAAATATTCAAGACGAAGCTACTGTTTGATTGGCGTTTAATTGTGTTTTTTTTATTTATTTATTTTTCTTTTTAATTAGAAACCACCCGATAGACTATTGTTGGATTTATTTACTGTCTGTTTTATGAGTGAAATAATTGTCTTTTTATCAAAATCAAAAGTTATTTATAATCTTTATTTTAGATTTATTCTCTATAATTTTAAAAAAAATAAATTTAAAACTTTAATCTTTTTAAATTGTTCTCAATAAATAATAAACTAAATAAAAATAATAATTTGATAAAATAGTGATATAAAATAAATTATTATTCTCTCCATTTCACTTCAACTATCAAGTGTTAAAAAATTATTCAAATTTAGTTTATCACTTTTATAAATAATTATTTTAATTTATATAATTATTTTTAAAACAACACTTAATAAGATGGAGAGAGTACATAATTTCCTTAATTATTATGTGAAACCTTGTCTGTGAACGAGTAGTTAATTAGTAGCTTTCATATTTCCATATTGAATAAAGATAAGGCTTAGTAGTAATGAAATATTGATAATGATTAGTTTCAAGGAAGAAGCGGGCGAAGAGTGTATTTTTCAGTGATTGGACTGTATTTGGCAATTTAGTCAAAAGTAGGAGTATATCAACGGTGGTGATGATCTATAGGGATTGTACATAGTCACCAGTACATGAAAAAGACGAGCTCCCACCGCTGTTAGTGCCAGTTTGACAATGAATTCATGGCATTTCTAGATCAAAGGCTTTAAGTGATCTAAAAATTTCTCCACCAATAAAATCCAATTCTAAAGTTGGTCTCTTGGAAACATTTAGTGCCTCAAGTCTGACAAATTCAAATTATGATAAAAGGTCTAGCAAATTCAAATATTACCCAACCTAACAAAAAGAAAAAAAAAAGTCGAGATATATGAATTAAGGATTGAGAGAAATGTATTATATTATTTAGGGAACTGATGCGAGCTTGAAAAGGGCAGCCATGTTTCCTACATTATTATCCAATCAACTCAACTACCCACCTATCTATGTGATGGTTTCTAAGCTCTCCAAAAATTATTTCAGCAACAGCAAGTTCACATTACACCAAAAGGAGAATTAATTACAAGCAGAACAGTACAGGATATGGATATTCAATTGCACTCAAACATTCCAGAAAGTTTGGAGAAAGAGAATTACTAATCAATATCCATATATGATCGAATAACTGAAAAAAAGTAATCAAACGAAACACTTGAACTGTAAAAAAAGCGTATTCAAGTTATTCAAACTATTTCTGCATAAGCTGAGCCACAAGAGAATTGGCTTTCAAATGAAAAATAGAACTACAACATTTGCTCATTGTATGAAAACTCAAACTTTTTCTTTCAAGTGAAAGAACACCTAAAATATAATGCCAACACTAATCACTTTTGCCTTCTCTATACCATGTAATACAAAACTGTTTCATAGGTGTACAATATGCACTAAGAATTAAAAAACAAAAATTAAAAAAAAAAAAAATCCAACAACTCGATACTGATTCAAAATTCTAACCTGGTTGATCATCTGCTTGTTTTGTGATGTCGCTCCTTCCTATACCGAGACTGATCTGGATCAAATCCACCTTCTTCTGCTCCATAAACAGCCCAGAAAGGTGTGGCAGCCATGTAATCTTTGCTATCGAAAGGTTTTCCAGAAGCAACCTGCATTTTTCACAAGAAAATGTTATTTTTGGCTATGTACTATTTTTGGGAAATGATTTTCAGAAAAACCAATGCCCATGCTGTACCAACCAGATCATGGAACTTTTCATAATCTATCCACGTGAACCATTGGCCATTGATTTTGAACTTCTCTGTTCTTGCCAAGAGGACACAGCATGAGTGGGCATGCTCACAAGCAACTTCATATTCCCCTTTGCTTCTAAAAGCTAAAGCCTCTGAGAAAGCTTTAACATCCGAGTGCCAGGGTACATTTTCCATTGTCAACTTTGATGTGGCAGACCTACATGGATGTAAATTATTGTTAAACCTAGTACCGATAGATCATAGGATTTCATATACAAAAACAACTTACGATCCACAATATGTAACTCCTTTGATTTCAATGAAATCAGGCTGCCCGATACTAAAGAGGTTAAAATAAGCATCTATATCCTCAGTGTTCCATCCTTTCACCAGTGTCAAGCGATAAACAGTACGCTGCTGCTTCTCCTTAAGAGATTTTAAAGAATCCTAACAGCAAGTTTAGAAAAGTCAACAATGGAGCAGCCAAAGTTATGTCAAGCAGGAAAAATAGGTAAACAAAATTGAAAGTAAGAACAAAAATACCATATCTATCCATCAACATTTAAAAGAAATAGAAATGGTCCCAATTACTCCCTGGGTCCTATCAAATACTTTTATTTATGCATCAAAACAACGATAAAAGTTTAAATTTGAACTCATCAAATACCAAGAGACCATTTTGATCCCAAAATATACAAAAGAAACAGGTTATTATCAGGCTCATAAAAGTGTATTTGATCTGTTCATGTTGGACAAAGGCCACAAGACCAAACAACAGCTTAGTTCACCAGAAAAGGTGGAATGACAAAATAACTTACAATGAAGCGCTCCCAAAAGTCTCCAAATAGTGGCCTGTCAATTGCCTTCAAGTTCTCCTTTGTTGCAGCATCTACACTAACATATAACTGCAGATATCAAAGGCATTAAATAGTGTTCATAAGCAAAGACACAAAGACATTATGGTTCCAGCTTTATCTCCAACAAGAATTAATTGGAAGACTTCACACCTGGGTGATAGGCTTTAGCATTTTGATCTTTTCAGGGAACTGAGCATTTGTCACTAGAAAAGTAGATATCCGCCTCTGGTGCAGCTCATCCACAAGCATATTGATCTCTGGATACATAATAGGTTCACCAACAAGTGATAGAGCACAATGCCTCGGAGTGAGTCCTTCAGTCAATCGATCCTGGGTAACACCTGCAGGAATAGAATTTCGTAGTCAAGGCAATGGATGTGTCAAGACTGCCATCCCTAAAAAATTTAACAAGGGTAAGACAAGATACTGCCCCATTTAAGTTAAACCATGCATTGAACTTTCATGGATCAACAATTCCAAAAGAAAATATTTGGTTCAACCAAGTCCACAGCATGTGCACATTAATTAGATTGGGATGGTTTGACTCATAATGAGGGCTATGGAACACTTGTAATGAGACAAATCATACTAACAGAAGCAAAATACATATTTCACGTAAGCAAGTGAATATAGGATAAACTCAGAAAACCTAAAGCCTAAAGGATCATCCACATTCACAACAATAACGAGAAATTACCAGGAACTCCTTTCATTTGTTTAATCATCTTTGTGTGCTGATCTATGGCAGAGTTCACAATCTCAAGCGGATCATCCATCTTCCACTGCCAGTTCTTTCCTACGGGATTGGTATGATGCCTCCAACAAAAAACACATTTGTTGGCACAAGCCAAACTAGGAGTTGCCTCCATGCACCTGTTTCATTCAAGGTTTTCAGATCATAGAAATAAAACTAACGTAATAGTGAAATTTCACTGCTCCAGCCAGTCTTTCAGTCTCTTTGCAAGCCACTTTCCTTTTTATTTTCCATTACTAGTAGTTCCATGCTACAGTTAGAAAGCCAATTTTCATCACAACTTCTCTAATATTACTAATAAGTACACACATTGATAATCCAAAATGCAGAATAAACAACGCAAAACACGAACAAATAGAACAAAGACCAAGGCCTAGAGAAAGAATCATAAAATTATTGTCACCTATGACTCTCTATCCCATAAAACGAGTGCTTGTAGCAGCCTCCTCGCCCTCTAAGTTGCGATTTAGTCCATCTACAAATTTTAACACCACTATGTGAACCAATAATCTTGTATCCCTGCAAATTCAGTAGATTGAGAATAGCCAATCAAAACTGCAAAAGAAAAAGAAAAAGAAAAAAACAAAACAAAAAGAAACAGCAGAGAATACGCCCATGTTGAAAGCTTAATTGCCATGAATTTGCGAAAGAGTTGTATAATAAGAAAAATTAAAACAGAGATGAGATAATTGATTGTAACAGTCATGCCTGCTTTTCTAAGTTGGCTCTGATCACTGGAGTCACCATGTCTTTTTTATCATTCAACTTCACATTAGTTTCAGCCACTGCATTAGACCTCCTAGAAGGCCCTTTACCTGCAATATCTTCAAGATCAACAATCGCTGACTCCACGACGCCGTTCTCGTCATCATCACTTTCAAAATCATCATCAACAACATTCTCGTTATCACTCTCACCGCTAATACATCCATTACTAAAAGCTCCTCCATTCTCCAAGCTATCTCCTCCCAAAATTCTAACCAACTTCCCACTCCATTCATCAAATGCCCTATCCAGCTCACCACCATCCACGTCACCCTCCCCAACCGGTACGATCTCATTGGCGCCCAATTCCCTCAAACGCCTGGAAAAATCTTTAGCCACAACATTGAAAGTGTCCCCATAAGCTCTGCTTCCAACTCCAAAAACTGCGAATTTACAATTGGAAAGCAATAGCGAACCCACACGAAAATCATTTGCGCTCTCGGCGAGCCAATTCGTTAGGAAACTGGCGTTTGCAGGGGGTTTTCCCTCTTCCCAAGTGGAAGCAACAAAAATGATCAACGTTTCCTTGGAAAGGTCCTCAGGCTCGTAGTCTTTAGGATTGATGAGGTCAAACGAGAGATCATTTAACTTGAAAATATTGTGGAGGCGCTGCGCTAGTGTCTTGGAAGTCCCTGTTTGGGAGATGAAGAAGAGCTTGCCTTTAATAGAAGAGCAAACAGAGTTTGTATTGAGACTACAGTTAGGTTTTAGGGAGGTTTTGAGGAGTTTGAGACGGCGAGATTTGTAGAAGCAGTAGACGGTAGAGGCTGAGAGAAGAGCGAGAAGTGTTAACCGAGCGGAGAGGGTGGACAGGGACATGGCTGGGATTTACTTATTTGTCCATTGATTTTACAGGGAAAGTGACTGAAATATTTGGCACTTGCTCGAGAGAGCGCCCATTGATGAAGAAATAAGAGAGCCTGCACCGTTTCGGAAAAGACAGAATAAAACACTTTCCAGTGGCGGAGATGGTGGGTGTACTATCTACGATATGGGCCTGAATTTGAGAAACACTGGACGAAATGATTAGAGAAAATTAAATGGGATAATAACACTCTCAACTTTTATAAATTTTTTCCATTTTAACCGTAAACTTAATATAAATTCATAATAAAAAAATAAAAAACACATAATAAATTAAATAAATTTATAAATTCATAATAAACTTAAAATAAATTTATAATAAATTATCTAAATTTAATATTTTTATAAAAAAAATTATAAATTATGATAAATTTATAAATATTGTAAAAATTTAATAAATTTATTTTTTTTAATTTTTCTAATATTTTTATAAAAATCTCAAATTAAATTACATTTTTTGTTAAAATTTTTTAACCATTTTATAATACATATAATAATTTAATAATAATCTAACAATAAATTTCAAAATAATAATGTGTATAATAAAATGATAACAAATTTTTATATATATTATATAGAATTAATAAATTTATAAATTGATAAAAATATTTTAAAATTTTGTGTAATATGTATAAAATTTATTATAAATTTATTTTACATATTTATTAATTCATTATAAGTTTATTATCTTTAAAAACTTCATAAAGCGACTAAAGATCTCCTAATGAAAAATATAAAAATTTTAAAATAAATTTATTTATAATAATTTTATTATAAATTTGATGAGCAGCATAATTTTTCTTTAATAAATTTAATTATATATTTCTCAACTGATATATTTATATTATGATATTTACATAACTACCTAAAAAATAATTTTTATTACAAAAATATTATAAAATTTAAAAATATTTATATTTTTATAAAAAATTAGTGTAAAGTTTTAAAAATATCTCAATTCTCAATAAAATAATTTTTTTTTAAAAAAATCTTTTCTCTTAATATAATTAATATTTTACTTCAAATTTTTATTTTTTTTAAATTCACTATTAAACAAAAAATTATAATAAAATAATAAAAAATAATATCTTAAATTATTTTTCATCATATAAAAATTATATTTTTTTATAAAAAAATAATTTTAATTATAAAAATAAATAACATTAAAAAATAAAAAAACAAAACAAAATATACAATTTTTTATATAAAAAAATAATTTTAATTATTAGAAATAAATAACACTAAAAATATAAAAATAAAATAAAATATATAAAAATACATTAATAAAAATTATTAAATTTATTTTTAAATAAATTTTACATATTATACATATGAAAAAATAAAAAAAAATATACAATTTCATTATATAGATGTGTTGTAGATATGCGGTGTATATTATCATTTTGTTATTTAAATTGTATATATTTTATGTAAAAATTGTTGAATGTTGTATAAAAATTGTATAAATATTGTGTAAATATTTTAAGAATAAAAAATAAAAAAATAAAATAAATATTAAAAATATTATATATATATATATTCTAGATTTATTGTAGATGTATTATTGATATGTTGTAAATTTTATAAATGTATTTTATATTATTGAGCATGTATTATATATATCATGTATATATTTATTATTTTTTATATGCATATTAAAAATATAGCATAAAAAATTTTAGATAAAAAAATATAAATAAAATAAAATGGTAAAAAAATAAAAATTATAAAAATTACAAAAAAAAAAAAGAAAAATCAATGTTTTAAAGTAAATTTAAAAATAAAAAAAGCGTATAATTAAAAAAAAAAAAGAAGAGGCTGGACTCCGTAGTTTTGCAAAGTTGACGAGGAAAATGCATGCAGGGTAAATATCTCTTTATATTATTGTAAATACTTTCTTCTAATTTTGTAAACAAAACCCAAATGATTGTGGGCTTTGGTCCGAAACAAATATCTAAAAGAAACGTCGTGCCGTTTGATTTTGTTTTGTTTTTCATATGAAATTTGTTCATATTTCAGGTACCGAATTGGTATTCTATTGATACCGATAGGTAACAAATTCACAATAGTATCTGCGTGTTGATTAGACCACCATTGAACCATTGTTAAGGCAACTGACAAATTTGTAGCTGTGTTAAATCATCTCTCTCTCAAAAAAAATGAAGAATGTGCATGTTTTGTTCCGCCAGGAAGGCAGCCCAAAAAAAAAAAACAAGTAAAAACTTGCCTTCTCCTCGTACTTTCAATTTGCAGCCACACTTGCACAATCACAATTTTCATATACAGATATTTTAAGGCCGCCACATGGTTTTTCGGGCACATAATATACCCTCTTTTTCTTGAGCATAAGTCATCCGAATCTCCCAGTGCATGCTCCTCAGAATTGCCTCAAGTGCATCAAGTATATCAACCTTTTCCCGTATTATTGCCCACCCACCAGGCCGTAATATTCGATCCATCTCCACTACAATTGATACTGGTTGCTTGCACCTGTAAATGTTGCATTCAAGGTCGGATGAGCAAACATGATTGAACAAGTGGTCAAAGTTGGCTTCTTAAAGGTGCATTAAAGATGGAAACTTTCATCAAATTTCAAATGCACAAACAGATTTTCAGTGGGAAAACACCTGTAGACCGCATTGAGGAGGGATGCTTTGAACTATTAGGTAATATGAACAACTAAGGTACCATGGAGGCTATTTAATGGATCATAATTAAGTGATTAGTGATCTTTATTAACATGAAGGAATATGCTATGTATATTTGCCTGCCCATGGATTCAGCAGCAGTTTTGTTGCCCCTAGAAGGAAAAAAAATGAAAGACGATTGCTGAGAAGTAGATTTGAACTAGGACACACAACCCTACTAATAGAAGGGGTGGAGACCTGGCGGAGCCAGTACCGCCGGCAGGGGGGGCTGAAACTGAGGTGCCCCGTGGAGCTGAGAGAGCTGAGCTGAAACTGAGGTGAAACTGAGGTGCATGGCAGGGGGTCCTGGCTGAAGGGGGGGCTGAGGGGGGGCTGGGACTGAGGGACTGAGGGGCTGAGGAAGTTGAAGGGCTGAAGATTAACATCTCCGGCGGCCAGCAGGGGGGGGTCGTCAGCCCCCACACGACCCCACCTGCCTCCGCCCCTGAGACCAGCACTTGAGCAAATGATTATTGAATGAACACTCTCTAGATGGGCATGCGTAGGTGACGGAGTACCTACTATACTTCTATGCACCAAGAAAAAAGTTAGCAACCAATTACTCATGAGTGGAATCAAAGGTTGTTATAGCAACAAGAGAAGGCACAACGTAGTTTTAACCTGTTCTTAAGCCGTGAAAAAAGATGATCAGCATGCAAAAGATCATATGATCTTGGGTATGTAACACACCTTCCCAACCTACATATGTAAGCTGAGTAGAGGCGCCACACTAACCTAATGTTGCTACCAATTTTACTTAGTCAAATTTTAGTTCCAATTTTTACAAAATTTTTGCCATAGTTTCGCCTAAAAATTGAGTCCCAAGTGTCGACAAAACCGGTTTTTTTCTTATTTTTAAAAACATTTTACACAAACCAATGCAAACAAAATCATTCTCAGTACACTCCCAATAAATCCCCCTTGTAACCTCAACTACAACCTGCAAAAAGGATTTACACTTCTAGTACAACATAAAATAAAGGTTTTGTGACAACCCCCATATTTAAATATTACACAGCGGAAGTTATAAAATATTTACATATTTACAAATTCATATACATCAAAACTCAAGTTTTACAACACATAAAATTTATACATGATTGGCAAGTCTGCTCTGATCTTTAAGCTCCCAAAATGGATTCTTCAAGGTCTACTCTCACTAGGTCTTGATGAACTCTCGGGTTCAACTCTATCCACTCTACTACCTGAGCGATTAAACACTATCGCGCTAAGCCAACGGCTTAGTAAGATAAAACATGCTAACGGTATGCTTTAATGAAATGCAATGCCACATATGTTATTGATAAGATCGACATCATAAATATAAAGTTAACCACACAATTATGCATTTCACAAATCATAGTCATATGAGCATACCACATTTCAACATTAATCAATCATACTCCATAACCAACATCTCATTTCATTAAACTCATAACATTATTTAGGACATTCATATAACCTTGACACCTATGGGCCCAACAAGTATTTAATACGATATTCAGAGTTCAGAGTTACTGCTTTGGTTCATAGTCACAATAATCACGCCCGTAGGCAATGTAGATACATGTATCTCTATACATGGATAGTGTAACAGACCCAGTCTCTTGGATCATCAACTCAACACATATGAGGAGATCCTCAACCCGGCAAGACTGTTACAAATCATATATCTCATAGTGTAACAGACCCAGTCTCTTGGACCATCAACTCAACACCTATGAGGAGGTCCTCAACCCGGCAAGACTGTTACCTTTCATCATTTCTTAGGCATGCCACCCAAATCCAGAACTCTGAAACTGAATAACATATTAAACAAACAATTCATTTCCATTCTCAATTCTCATCACATTTAGGCAAACATGCCTTCTTTCTTTCAATTACATCATCTTAGCCAATAACAATGGCTTCACATTTCATTTCACAATATAACATCTCATTATTCAAGTATATATATATATCTCATCCATGATCACATTATATCTCACATAGCATCATTCATAAATATCAACATTTCATTCCACATTACTCATGAAACACATTACCATTCACAATGCACAACATAACATTGTTCAATCTCAACAATGCAATTAGGGCAAAGAACAATTGATTATAACATTCATTGATTCAAGTGTGTTTAAAGTGTTTAGGGTTAGGTTTAAGGACCAACCTACCTTTGGAGAATCAAAGCAATGCAAGAAGAACAAAGAATTAAAACCCTAACCATAAATAGTACATTCTGATTTTTAAACTCCATTTTATCCTTATTTTGAAAAATTGTATAAAATAATCTACTTGACTAAAAATTCTAAAATTTTTACAGAATTTAGTTTTGTATCTTAAAATCATCCCTTTAAAATTTCAGATCAAACTGAACACAAAATCTTGGTCAAATAGTTCACCTAACCAGACTGCCCCAATTGCCCTGCATCCTGGCAGCAGTTCTGAACTTTGTGAATTCCATAAATCAAATTCAATCAACGTGATTCAAAATTATTTTTCTCAAATACTAGACTCACTAAGCAACAACATATCCAAAATTCGATTGGATATGATTTTTCTACATTTTATTAAAAATCACGAAATATAGCTGTCCCAGTTAAGGTACCTGCTGGAACAGGTCTAATGAAAATAATCTTTCTAAACTCATAACCATTCCAAAATCGAATCAACATATTTTTCAGTCATTCTAGACTCATAGAGGCACAACATATCAAAAATTCACTTCAAGAACATTTTTCTATAATTAATTAAAAATCATACAAGTCACAGCCTTTACTAATCCTAAAACAGAAACAATTTCACTAAACATCAATCTTACTCTTCCATCACCAACACCAACCCAACTTCTCATCTATCAAGCAAAATCAATACTTACAATCATACCATAAGCAACTTAATCATACCACTTCAAAAGAATTGAAGAAATTAGAGAAAAGATATTACCTTAGTTAAAAACTTCTTAAATCAACACTTGAACACTTAATCTTTCTTCAATTTAAGCTTGAAATCATCAAAACCATAACTTGTCTCTTTCTTTCTCTTTGGCTATGGAGGGCCGGCCATCAACAACAAGAAGAAGAAGAAATGATGAAGAAAACACAAGTCAAACCTTCTTTAAATATCCACCATATAATTTTATCCAAGCAATTACCAAAGTGCCCTTATTCACATAATTATCTTTTTGTCTTATATGTGCCCAATTAAGTAATTTACCAATCTCAAATAAATATCTTCTCTTGCATTGACCAAGCCTTTTGACACTTTATATGTCATATATATTAACATATACACAACATATAAATTTGTCTCTAAACCCTATTTCTTCCCAAAATACATATACATATACATTCTCTTCCCATTTCTTTTCTCTTACAATTTAACACATATATTCAATCCAATATATAACAACAACAACACTAACAACAACATCAACAACATAATCAAAACTTCTAGGGCATACATGAGGATATTACAGGGTATGTGCCAAAGGCCTCACACCAATCATGGTAGACACCAGCAAGCCCTCGTTCATATATAATAGGAAGTGTGTCAGGAGCATGGACAGGAACTACATTCATCACCCATACCTTCTGTTGCGAGAGAGCTGCAGCAAATCTGTATTTCACATGATTACCATTCTACTCCTTAAGTATTTCATATGCAAGTAGAAGGTGCTGACAGAGATTATGTGAATTCACTCTCTTTCAACACCACAAACTATTTGAAAAGGAAATGCAACTTTCTGAGGAAATTGACATTATTCAATTGTTTTGTGCACATACCCTCCATTGATGGCTTTCATGTCCATTATATTCCGTATATTTGACCAGTCAATGCCAATTCCAGTCAGATAAGACTTTTCAACTATAGCTTTCCAGTGGTTGGTGTCTGCAATCAATTTTTCTTTATTGTTCATCCAGTCTGGATAAGTTTCCAGCCTCAGGGGCCATTCCTCAGGCCAATCCGTCCCATGTTGTTCAATTGAAGAGGGAATACTGTGCAAGCAAGTCTTCATCGGAACATACCTGACAAAAGAAAAGCTCCAATTATTAAGCATAAGGGCATCAAAATTTGATTTAACAGCTACAAAGCAAAAATACCAGGAGACCATATACATTACACGACTTTATTGTGTTAATTCCATCCAAGCATAATAAAATTGCTTCTGCCAATGAGAAACAACAAATTTTACATGGTTGTTTGGAAATCAATAAAACAGTCATCAGGATCGAACTAGAAAAAAATTGAATTATTAGACAGCTGAAATGGATTGGCATATAAAGTATCAAGTCTCAGCTTCTCAGTTGGTGTATTCTTATTTAATGATCTTCAAAAGGGAAACCTTGTTAATTGCTATAACACAAAGATTCTGTTGCTGAATTGCCAGTGTCGAACAACAAAATCATCATTTCATGGAGTGCAAGAGTTATTTTTGGCTGTGTAAGACAAGACTATTTAAGAAAAGGCATACCTACTCTCCTAAATAGACAAGGAGGAAAAAGAATGAGGCATTCCTTTGCATGTGCAGTAATAATCTTAAGGTGAATTCCAAATCAACTTAGCGATCTTGAATTAATATTTGAAATAGCAGAACAATGTTTCTCGTGCAGAAAGCCAAAATTTCAACACAGTAATCAACAGCTGTCATGCTTAAACTGGAATATATATTTTTAAACATGATTGTCTAAGGCTTACCAGGCCGCATCAGGATTTTCATTTTCCTTGCACAGAGGCGGGTTTTTCTTTCTTCTCAACTCATATATGTCATTTGACTCGGGCTTCTGATATATTTTAACACCCACTTCACTCACCTCATCAGTTTTATGAGCTAAAATATTCCAACAGATAGATGCTGTCAAGGTGGTCATGGCTGGAAAGCAAAGAAGTGTCGGGGTAAATATGAAGGAAAGGCTTTCTTCAATAAATAATGCAAGGTTGCAAACAAACAAGTGTTGTATTCACATGTAAGAGGAGACTGAATTGCAAGTTAGCTAATTTATTGCTTTTCCTTTAGTTTATGCATGTGGCCTAGGATGTTGAAACCCACCAAAGGAAAACCATAAGACAGCTTCCAATTGAAATCAACAAATAATAGAAGAGAATTAATAAAAAAACAAAACCGGGGTGGATCTTACTTCATTGTTAGAGTCTAGCCCATCTTGGATACAACTCAATACTAGAAGTTCTAGATAATGAAGATAGACTGTTAAGGTTATTGATATAGACTATTATGGTTATAGGTAAAGACTGTTGCATCCACAAGTGTAGTTTAATCTGTCAACTATGTACAGGCAACTGGACAAGTTGATCCAGTCCACCCATCAAAAGGAATGTTGCTTTGCAATTCAATGAGTTAATGAGATAATAACTATCAAACTTTTCAGAGTAATGTTCAGCAGAAAAGGAAAATAATAGGGTCTTCAGAAGAATGTGGGAACAAACCTTCTTCCTCTTCACTGTTGTCATGCTTAGTTAACAAAATAAAGTATCCACCAGGCCTTAAAATTCTATTCATCTCCAGAAGAAGCTTACCACCTAAAAATGCGATCATAAAAATTCAACATATAATTACAGCAAAAGAATTGTTTTTCCATAATAAAAGATAAATGAGTATTGGAGTAAAGCACAAAATGAAAGTGAGATTAGAAAAGACAAACCATGGGAATGCCAAGGAATGCTACACTCTCCACAGTGAATAGCATCAAAAACATCACTAGGGAAAGGAAGCCTTCTAGTTCCAAAAGGGCTAACTAATACCGGAAACCCCTGCTCTAAAGCAACTTGGGCTAAATCAACTAGGTCATCCTTCAAGCCAAGTGTTAATGTCAATACGTCCTTATCAAGGAGTGAAGCCCCAAAGCTTGAATCTGTACATCCAGTATCCAATACTA
Source organism: Garcia nutans (assembly GCA_947685225.1). NCBI lineage: Eukaryota > Viridiplantae > Streptophyta > Magnoliopsida > Malpighiales > Euphorbiaceae > Garcia > Garcia nutans. Next base: position 57,847,707 of record CANTUV010000039.1, read on the forward strand.
CGCGGATATTCTTTCCCCATTCAATGTCCGGTACCATCTGTCCAACCGCATCAATAACAGGGATTAGCTACATTCCTCTTTGGAGTTGGCTTTACAATGATATTGATTTCATTGTTAACAGTTACCAAAGACAGGTAATTGTAGAGATAATGGATAGTTTCTATGTGACAGGTGTTTAGACAAAGAAGAAATAGTTCCATTTGGCGGTTGCATCTCACCTTGCATAAAACTATATACCAAACATAAGGGGAGGGATGCATCAAGCAACAGAAGTTTTGTCGCAAATCAATTAAGCGTCAAGATTTTCACCTCTAGTACCTTTTAAAGACATTCTAAGCATACACTCTTTGATAGCAGGAAATGCTTACACAGCTGCAACTTAAAGAAGCATGCATATTAATCCAGCTTCAGATGAGATATAAGGAAAAGCTCACCTCTTCAATGGATTCAAGATAATGCTGAACTCCACCCCTGAATTCGGATTGGTTTAGAGGAAAGGTAATATATTCCCCTGATTGCATCATCCAACTACTTTTCTTAATAAATGCTTCAAGTTTTTGATGCGCTACATTTTTGTACAATATCTGCAAGAAAATAACAGAACGTAGCCACATGAAACATCCAGCAGACCTTACTCTTCCACATACTAGAGACAAACATACTAGGCCTCCTATATATGGCTTTATACCTTCAACTTGCTCTCAGGCCAGCGCACTGGAGAGCCATAACTCTCATGAGGAAGGGGAACAAGACACATGGGAGGCTTTCTCGGGCAACTTCTTTCTGTATGTCTGTAGCTTTGCAGCCTTCCTGTAACACTCTCAATGTCAATACAAGGAATGTAATTGTATTTGCTTCTTGTGCTACAAAGTCTCCAACTGTAATGTGCTTTTGGATCAAATAAAGGACCCTTAATCTTCCTCTTCTTCTCTGTGCTTTTTGAGCCATCACTCCCATCGTCCACCTTCTCTGAAACTTCTTGATCCACGGTTTCAATCAAACCGCCTTCTTCCACATCACCATTTCCTTCAATTTGACCATCAGTTGCCTCTTCCTTACCATCCACTACTTCTCCCTCTTCCTCTTCCTTCTCTGATTCTTCGCTCTCAGTTTCCTCTTGCAAATTATTATCTTTTGCTCCCTCATTAGGTAACTTTGTAGAACTATTTTTCTCACCAGATGATTCATTTTTACCTTTTTTCCGAGATTCATGCACATTCACAGGAAAAGAAGCAGACCCATTAATCCTTTTCTCGTCTTTCTTCAATTCCAAGTCAGATTCAACTTTCACCTTCTGATCTTTCCTACTCGATTCATGTTTTTCTGTTTCTTTTTCTTTAGATTGGGTCTTAAAATTCCATACCTTGCTGTTAGCTGCCACTGGTTCAGCAATGTCATCGAAGCTTTCTCTTTGAGTGGTCACTGAGGAAGAAGAAGAAGAGAACATAGACCAAGCAAAAACAAAGCAGAGACCCATAATCGCCACTGCTGACATCTTCACACATAACCCATAAGGGCGTTTCGCATGGCAAGCAAACCGAGCTATGGCCATCTCTCTCTAACACTCGATAAATGTTGAATGAAGCAACTAATTAAACAGAACTCCACATTTGGAAAGAAAAAATCTGACGACAAGTTGACTAACGGCGCCAAAAACAAAAAGTTAGTAAAAACCGAGATTTATGTAAAAATTCTCCAAGGATTCGGAGTAAAGCAAAGAAAGAAAGTGAAAAGAGGATTGAAATCTGGATAAGTAATAAATAACAATTTGAATCAAAGAAAAGAAAATGATACCCTTGTCAACTAAGCAAATAAAAAATGAAGTCAGTATACGAGTAAAAGTAGCTAATAATAATTAGCTTTTAGCCATGCTTATCTGGTTCAGGCACCTACCAACTCAAAATTTTTAAAATTAATAATCAAAAAACAAAAAAGTAAAGACTCGAGGAATTCTCGAGTTCTTTAATTTTTTTTTTAATCTTAAATTTGTAAGGTTTTGGCAGAGCTGCGGTCACCTCGGAAATTAGACGGCATGTGATCCGGACTGTAATGAGACTAATACCTACCAATGTGATCCGGCTGTCAGTGGAAAGGACTGAATACCTGCCAATGTGCGCTATATTGGCACTGACGCATTCACTACCAGCTCTGCTAATGATGGGCGTTGGCGTGGCATTGGCTTATTTGCGATTTTTTTTTTAACTGAGCATATTTGCGATTTTGAGTTCGTAGAAATGAAGAGATTGTCAGGCCCAGTTGGTTAAGGCCACCTTCTAGCAACGAACGCAGTACTCGCCAAAACCGTAATATTTGAATTTGAACGTATTTAATTTTTTATCTATTTAAATTTAATTATATTTATATTTATATTCACCTCAAATTTATTTAATATTACTCTTTTACTATATAAATAAAATTTAAAATTATCATAAAATTTAAAATATAATTTTTAATTTTTCATTAAAAAATTATAAATAAAAATTTAATATTAATATAATTTTATTTAAAATAATTTTATATCATAAAATTTTATAATTAAAATAAAATATAAAATATAATTAATATTTTAATAAAATATAATTAAATTTAAATAATAAATATTTAATAATTTATATTTTAACTCGATTTAAACTCATTATGAATAAAAAAATATTATTTATATTTATTTAAATTTATTTATAAATTATTAATATTTTATATAAATAAATAAAAAAATTAAGTATTTAAAAATATTTGACCATTATCATTTTTACTCTTATGGTTCGCGATACGACATTCGTAGTTTAAAGCCAAGAGTAATAATTTCTTTTTGCCGGCTACAAAATTTCTATGTTGTCCCAACACTTAAAACGTTATAAAATATTGGTGTTTCACATTTTTTCAATATGAATACACGCTTGACACATGTTTGATACATATTAGACGTATCTTCATCGATATTTTATTATTTTATTATTTTTTAAATATAAAAAAAATATGATAAGACACGGGACGGTAATATATTTTAAAATATATTTTAAAAAAATTATATAAATTATTAATTGAATAATTATAATTAATTTTAATTATAAGATTTTTTTATTATAAAAAATTTACTCTCTTTAGTTTTAATTGATAGACTCATTACTCATTTCACAAAATTTAAAAAAAATTAAATATTCTTATTAGAAATATAAATTCATTTGTATTTTTTTTATATCATTATTTTAATATAAAATATATATTAAATAAGTAATATCAAATAAAAATATTATAAAGATTTAACGTATTAACTAACTTATTAAAATAGTAAGCGAACTATAATTTATGATGAACGAAAAAAGAAAGTAAACCTATCTATTTAGGATGAAGAATTTTTTTTTTGTATAATTTTACTTTTTTTTTTTTTAGAAAGCCTGGACAAACTTAAAAATTTAAAAAGTGGCTCAGTGATAGTGTGCGACTGAAACCAATTCAGAAAACGACTAAATCCTCTAGATATTTTTATTTATAACGTAAATAAGGAATCCCGGAGGAGTCAGAAATTACAATGCCTTTGAGAATGGAAGACATATTGACTAAATTCTAAAAATTACAGCAAATGAAAAATAAGCTGCTATTATAATTTTACTTATATATAAATAAATTAATATATATTTATTTTGAACATATATTTATCTCTTATTATGTTTTATAACTTAAAATATACACACACATATATATATATGTATATGTGTATAATTATATTGATATATAAATAAATTAATATATATTTATTTTAAATATATATTTATCGGTCATTATATTTATGTGTGTAATTATATTTATATATAAATGAATTAACATATATTTATTTTAAATATATATACCAGTCATTGTATTTTTATAATTTAACATATATAAATAAATACATATATATATATATAAATATATAAATATATCCCACTTATATCGTATTTTTATTTTTTAAAAATTACCATATCATATTTATGTCCCATATTCGTACTTAGCTTAGTTTCAATAAATCAATAAAAGACATCAAGCATGGACCCCTTGTTCATTTTTTTTTTTTTGCAAACGGTTTGAAGGGCCAAGTTTTTGTTGGACGAATTGTTATACAAAAATATTCAATAAATAATCCTTGCTTCACATGCTTATTGGCCTAAAAACCACATCGTCTGAATGACATAACCACCAAAATAGCAATAATACTATGTAGTTAAAGAGTAAATCAACCAGGCTTCCAGTGTCTGCCAAGTAATTTAATCCCTATATCCAAGTCCTTAGAACTTAACCTATGCTAATACTCAATTATGAGTCGTTGATGACTAATGTATTATTATTGAACTTCCAGCAAGTCTCCTTCAGAAACATGATTTACAGAGGTTGGCGAACCAGCCAATGAGGTGCCAGTTGAGGCGGAAAGAGTGGGAGTTGGGCCTGTGGATAATGTGGATGCCGGTGTTGCAGTGCCTGCAATCGAGGTGTCATTGACAGAAGGCTGTGATATACTCATATCGAGTTAGAAACCTTTTCTTGAGGTGCATGCATGTTGACCTTTATCCTGAATTATAAAAATATAGTTCGTTATTTTTCCTGTTTCCTATGAGACACATTACATAGTTCATAGCCAGTTCATAACGGAATGGCAGGGCAGCATATCAAGGAACTGTGAGCACAAATTGTGGTAAAGAGAGAAACTACATAGCTTGTAACAGGAGCAATCCCATTGATATATAAATGCAACAGAACCAAATCAAAGAGAGACTTTATTATTACCTGTTATGGATATTTACATACTCATCAGTTTCGTCCAATATTTCCTCCTGGCATGACAAAAATTTGCAGATCAAGATCAGCATGAAAACAGAAGTCAAAATTGCCAAACAGAAGGCCCCTTCAGCAAATTTCAGTTATCCCCAATATATATTAAAAGTATGCTACCATATGCAACAGTCTTTTTTTTGACTTCTGCATAAAGCATACGCCCCTTTCTAATAGAAATGGAAAAGGCAGGGGTCCTTGACCAGCCCCATAATGGAGAGAAACTTGTATATAATGGGATTTATCATTTATGTAATGCAGATTTTGTGTTTACCTGAAGAAGTTCTTCAATTACATCTTCCATGGTAATTACACCAACAACTTCTTCACTGGATGGAAACTGTGGAATGGGGGAATTCTCAATGCCCAAGATGCAATATGAACAACCTCTGTGCCGCTTCTTAAAGGAAGGAGTAGGTGGTGGGCTCTTCTTTCTCTGCTGACCTTCATCATTCTTCCCAGTAGCAGCCTGACAATCATCCAACTCCAGACCAGCCTTCTTATTCTGAGTAGCAGCAGCAGACCCAACCGCATTATCATCTGGAAGTTACACTTACCACTAAGAATATTATTTCAGGCAAAAAAAAAAAACATCGTACAGAACAGAACTGGGATATGCTAGATTCATCTTGTAGTATTGATTACGATAGACTCGTGTAAGTCTTAGTTGATGAATTAATTGTACTACCAGTGAGAAAATTGATGTTTTCAAAAATTGCAGTGCATAGTATCAATGAAAAAAGAGGAATAATGAAGTTTAATTTCAGTATCATTGCAGTGAAATTTTGATATCGAGTCCCTTTAGAAGCCAAAGAACTAATCAGTCCAAGGACAATGAGATACTGTTAGAACATCACTGGCCACAGCAAAATTTCCCAAGACCTTTGTTATGCATATAGGAATTGTTTTAGTAATCTGTAAACAACGAAGTTATGCATCAAACGGCTTGATGCCTTTAAGTCTAAAAGCATTTATGTCGTCCTTCTGTCACTGTTTCTTACATCCTCACCTTTTTTAAGCAATGATCCCGTGCCTCTCTGCTTCCTGCAGCTATCCTTAAATTCGAGCTGCTGACCATCTTTAGCTTGCTTTGGTGTCCCTGCTTTTGCACTCAAATCTTTATATACCACAGCAAGATGGCTGTGACCCTTCTGGAATTCATTTAAAATGTCATATAGAGGCATATCTTCTGAAACCCTGCAGTGTAAATACAAAAGCAAGAAAATATTCAGTATACCCCTAACCACTAGCAAAAAATAAATAAGCTCATTCAGCATCAAGTCACAAGTCACAACCATCCTCCATATGCCATGCTATATCCCCAGTTAAAACCCTCTTCATTTTCTCATCAAAAAAAGAACATGTAAAATATAATAGGCATACCGAGGAATTTTCCTTATGATCATTTTTCTTAGTGGAACTGCATCCGCTGCATCAACTGCCAAGAGATTTTTAACCTGCAGAAGTTACATAAGGAACTAATCAGTTCAAGTGAAAGGCAAGAAGCAAAGAGAGCAGCAATTAAAGATGAACAGCATAAAGCCAAAGAGGAAGCAACAAATTACCTTGATCGAATGTTTGTTAAGTGCGGGATATATCTTATTACAAAAGATTAATTCATCTAAAAAACTGGCCTTTGGAGTTTGGGACAATTTTTTTACCCCCCACTTTTATTCAGAGCTAACATCCAAATTACTTCTAAGCAGAGCACTACAGTTACCTGGCAGTCAGCTGTCTATATCTCCAAGGAAGCTTAATTTGTCCTAGATGCAACACTAGCTCAACCAATTGCAGGTTATACTTGGACACTTTAATGGAATACAGATCAAAATTAATGGAATTTAGGCCAAAATAAATACTGGAAAACCTTTTATCACATTAATTACCTTATATGCTCCTCATTGTATGTCTAACACTATACTAACATGAGGCCAGTAAAACCAGGTTCCTGGTTTTCCTTTGCATTTCATATTTATATATTACTCAACAGCTATAGATGCCCACCACTTCAGACTTCCCTCATAGGCCCAACATCATGACTATATATATTATACATAAAGAGAACAGAACATTAACAAGAAGTGGAATAAGTTTTAAAAGAAAAACAAAAAGAAATATTCAGATTTCACCACACAATCTAAGACAGAGAAAATATAATCATATGTGGAATGCAAGCACAACTAGATACAAGAAGAGACTTTACATATATCAGCAAGACAGAAATAAATGAGATTACCAAAACAAGTCCAATTATATTGTTTGTACTCTCCGCATAAACTGGGACTCTACTGTGACCCATCGTCATTATTGCGTTCAGTGTGTCCCTACATTGCACAGATAGAGAAACAGAGCAGGGTTAAAACATTAGGACAATTGAAAGATGATGACAAGAATTTTATTAATTCCACAAACCCACAAATTAAGAGTTGCATCCAGATCAAGGGAAAATGCCTTCGATATGGGAGTCATGGCATCTTTTGCTGTCTTTTCAGTTAATTCAAGTGCCCCAGCAATTATAGTAGTCTCATCATGCGTTAAATCCCCGCCTTTCCCTGCCTATATGATGAAAAAAATTTATGCACTATTTCAGTGGAAAAGCTGAAGGGGTTGGACTGGCGTTTGGTGAGAACTTGTTAGAGCATGGAACATAAACCCCAGGTCGGATACCCCCCTTAACATCACTCATTACTTCACATTTCAAAACCAGACAATTCAAAAATAGTTAAGTTAAAATGGATACCTCATTGCCATGGAAATTTACAAAAGTTTTAAGCTCTGCTCTCCGTAAAAGGACAGCATGTCCCTTTCCCAACATCCAATCTAAAACCTACAAGAGAAATGGCATTCATAAGAAAGAATGATGTAAAACACAAACATAAGAGGAATGAAAAAGAAAGAGCAAGACAAATCTGTCAAAAAAGTCATCAGCTGAACACAGATCACAAGCATAGAAATTGCATAAATGGCTCAAACATCAACTATACCTTACTAATTGGATAAGAAATGGGAAAGAACAACAAAACAAGAACACGAACTAAGGGTGCCATTATTGCTCCAATTTTCAAGCCATAACGAGTACAGACTGCTTGTGGCAATATCTATTATCAAATAAACAATTAAATAAATATAAAATCCTCGATAGCTTCTAAAATTCAACAACAATTAATCGAGTTAAACAATGATCTACCTCTCCAAACATTAGTATCAGAGTCACTGATACCAGAATTGCAGCCCAAGGTGGCACAAGCTTGTCCAGGAATATGGGAAGAGCCTACAGAGGACAGAAAGACGATAAAAATCATCATCATAATAATAATTAGGAAGACAATTAGTACTAACTGGTTAAGTAAACAAAAAACTATCCATATCATTATTACCTCCATAGCTAAAGAGTTTCCTATCAAAAGAGTGCAAAGTAGAAGGTGCTGATTCTTTACAACTGGTAATATTTTAGCTGCCAAAGAAAAAAAATAATCATAGATAATCAGTTAAGAGTTAAAACAGTTAAGAGTTCCATTCATTTTACTAATCATCTAATGACTCAACGAAATTGAAATTGCACTAATTAGGCATGCTAGCGAGTCGACTCAGTAGCCAATTCCCTGATCCAACTGATAGAATAAAATAATATAATCACACAACACAATAAGTGCCAGCTCATTATCCGATCAATCTCGATTATACTTCATTTTTTTAACCCAAACAAAGAATCAGAACTCAGTTTAATGGATTACAAAATTACAATCTTCCATTAAAGGAAGAAAATGAACACTTCAACGGTAATCAGAAGTTTAATTGCATAATATTAACGAAAGAAAAAGAGAGAGAGAGAGTACCGGCATGGACGCGATCTTGAGGACGGCCAGATTTCTTAAGAACTTCAAGGTCGACAAGGCCTAAAGACATGAGACCTAGAGTTAGGCCAGCCATGAGCCCAGCAAATACCACTAACCCTATTATTATCACCAGATATAACGAGAACTCAGTCCCACAGCACCCTACATCACTCGCCATATCTCTAAAAACTCTTTTTCTACTTTCTTCTTCTTCTTCTTCTTCCTGCTTCTGTGCCTCTGTTTCGCACCAAACTTGAGGATCAAATACGTACCGTCATAGAGTTGGATTGGACCCACTTTAACCAAAGTTCTGTGCCTCTTGATGCGAAAATGCAGAATCTGAATCACTACTCGATCATTTACATGAATTTCCACCGTAAATTCTTTTTTTCCTTTTGCAAAAAAATCTGTATCGTTAGATTTAAATAATGATTGAGAATATTGAGATATTCCTAGCCATGATCCGCGTGATCTTGAGTTCAACATTGTTGTGTCGGTCTGATGTAATAACATTCTAGGATTTTCCTTTTAAAAAAAAAGAAAATTATAAAGCAGTGTTTTTGTAAAATCACGTTAAAAGGCATAAACAGTGCATTATTTGCTGATAGGCAGCGGCGAAGAGCGATCCCATTTGTTTGGCGGCGGAAAGGGTTGTAATGGTCATTTGGAATAATATTTGGAATGGATAAGGAATTTCGGGAGATTCCAGGTACATTTGGTGTATGGGCAACTTGGTTGGAATTTAAATTTTTATTCTAAATTTTTAATTGTCTTTTTAAAATTTTATTGTGTAAAAAAATTAATAATTAAATTATTTTTTATTATAAAATAAAAATTATACTCCATTCGTATCATTTACATAGAAAAAATAAAATGGATAAAAATTAAAAAAATTTTACTTTTTTCATCTCTATTTACTTAAATACCCCTAAAAAAATATCCCTCAAATTAAACTTTTAAGATAAGGGTATAAATGGTATTTTATCTCATTTCACTCTCCAAAATTTATCTAAAATGACATATTTTCTATATAAAAGATATACCAAAAAAGAAAATTTTTTCTATCTAAATAATACGGAGGGATTATTTGTCTAAAAAAATTTCATTTGACAAAAAAAATTCACAAAGTTCTTACAATTTTCTAAATGCCCAGTTGTTGATGCCGTTAATCAATATAATAATATAATAGCACGCAATATAGAAAAAGCAAAAAGAATATTAATTTAACCGTTTTTTAATTTCTTAATTTTCGTGTATTTTTATTGTCAAAATGTAAACAAAAAGAAAGCTGTGAATAAGGATTAGAAAAATTGTCAAAATTCAATTAGTTCAATCCTAATCTAATCAACTCAATTGATCACGTCTATTTAGACCAATTGAATTAATCAATTTTTATTTGTATATTTTCTAATAAATTTGACTGAACTTGAAAACTGATCTCTAATAATTAGTTTTTAAAAATAAATTTTTTTGACCGATTAATAATAGTCAAATTGATTAACTGTTAAAACTCGATTAACTCAACTACTGCAAATCGCTAGCTATGAAAGCAGTTATTATGCAACAAATATTATCCACACACAAAAATAGAAATTAATTTAATTTAATTTACAGTGAAATATTAATTTTTTCCTGATTTTAATATATTTTGTTATAAAAGGTTGAGGTGTGATTTCTAATTTTTATTATTTAAAATTTAATGGTATCAAATAATTATTGTTGAATAATTTTATTTCTAATGCTAAATAATTATAAAGTCCATAAATTCTATATATTATACTAATCAATTTTTATATTTTTAATATTTATTTTTTGAGTCCCTGTATTTTTAAAAAATAAATTATTTAATACTTTTATTAATATTTACGTCTCAAAATTATTAATCAATGACTTTAATATTATAAAATGTCTTTTTTACCGTTTCTTTATATATGTCTATATTTGTCTTTATTATTTGATATTTTATTTTATTTTTTAATTTACTTTATATATAGATCGTTTGTAAAATAATAAAAAATATTATTTATATTATTTAAATTTTTTAATAATATTTATAAAATTAGAATAAGTGATGTATATGTATCGTCTTTAAAATAATAAAATATATTATTCGTATTATTTAAAATTATTTTTAATATATTTATAAAATTAAAATAAATAATGTATAAAAATATAAATAAAATTAAAAATAAACATAATTTAATAAATAATAAAGACATACATATATAAAAAAGGATAAAAATATTATTTTATAATGATAAAATCATTAAGTAACGGTTTTGAGACAAACAAAAGATTTGATAGTTTAGTTTTTAAAAATACGAAATTAAGTAATTTAATTTTTAAAATTATAGAGATGAAAAAATAGATACTAAAAATATAAAAAACTGACTATTGTAATATATAAAACTTCAGAAACTACATAATTATTTAACCCATTTTTAATGTATAAGACTTTATATCAATTGGATTATTCTTTCACATATCAATGAGAGACTTTTTGACATTTTTAATTCATCTATCTCCCAAATCTAACAAATTTTTTTATTAAAACTTTGTGCACCTTTCTCACTAATAATCTATTTTTTTTCTTTCTCGTTCTAAATGTTCTTATATAAGGTAATGATGCAGAAGAATGATAGAACAATATGGGTTTTTTGTAATAACAATATAAATTATTTAATTTTACTTTTATATAGTTTTCATAAGTGTTCTGAATTTTACCACATTGTTAAATTTCATCGTATTTTCAACATTTTATAAGAATTGATTATCGAGTTTATATTGACTATCAATTTATATTTAAGTTTTTAAAAGAATATAAATAATTAACTAATATTTTTATATTTTTAATTTTGATATAAAATGGTGTAAATATATCCAATTATACCGAACTATTTGACCAAACTATGCAACTGGACTAAAATGTATGTCGTGATACTGTGTATAAAATCGAACTGTATAAAACCGAACTCTATAATCGAACTATTACAAAATACACTTTGATGTGACAGCACTACTGTGACACATCCGGAAAATCTGCCCACTACATCGACAGTTTTTGATAATTCGCAAATTTTTATAAAGATTGTCTCCACTTTTCAACTATAAATAAGAACAGTTTTTCACATGTAGGGGTTCGAACGTTATTGCTTAAAAAAGACCCTTTACTTCATTCATTTCAGGTTATTAACTTAAACATCGGAAACTCCCCACTTGAGCCCGGTAGCTCTCTTTGATTTTGTAGGTATAAAAGGTGAAGAACATCAAAACCCGAGCTTAAAGTGAAGTCCTTGAAGCCCATCCCTTCATCACTGGTGCGGTGAGTGTGGATTGGCTGATTTTCGAAATGGATAAGAGGACTCAAGATTTAGCTCACGATTCATAGAATTCAACTAAAACTCCAAACAGACTGCCATCACCCCCACAAACACCTTAATATCCCGCAATGCAAAACACAACCCATAATTCCCAAATTGAACAATCCCCAATTGAAACTTCTCTTCCTATATCATCTGTTGCTATAATTGGAGTAGCCCCTGTTGAAACTTCTTTGCCATTTGCTCCAATAGCGCAAATGACTTCTACAATGTTACAATCCTCAAATCCCTCTGAACAAACAATCAGAGAGCTCACATATACACTCAAAGATTTCATCACAGTTTTTGGACAAACTACTAGAAACTCACAACAACTAACATTACCAGAGCACGAACCTCCTCCTCTCACATGCCAAACCCCACATCCATCTAATCAAGCACCTATCACTTATAATTCACCACAACTTGACTATTAACCTCAACAGCAGTATGATACATCACATGAGTCAGAACAGGAAGTTCGGAGAAAGATTTATTCGCCCGAACATTCAACATCGCATACACCTATTAATTCCATATTAGCCTCTGAATCAGTTTACTCCAAAAGAAAGGAAGTCATGATGACAGCAGCAGATGTTAATCCTTTGGTTGACGAAAAAATAAAACTATGCGCAGAGGAACAACCCTGCAATATGACGATACTTTTCGTTCACCCTTGTCCAAGCAAATTTTAAAAGAGATTTATCCGAGTTTTCATGTGCTGAAGATGAAGGAGTTCAATGGAACAACGGAACAACGAGTTTTTATAACCCTGCTCTGCTATATACAACTTCGGATGCTGCTCTATATAAACTATTCCCAAAGACTCTCACTGGTAATGCACAGACGTTGTACAAGAATTTAGAACTGAACTCCATATACAGTTTTGGCCAATTCACTGAACTTTTTATAAATAAATTTGTGGCTTCCATCGATCCCGGTCGAACGTTGGGGGATTTATTCAAAGTTATCCAGAAATCTAAAGAGACATTACGACAGTATGTTGATAGGTTTAATGAAGCAGTAGGCCAAATTCCAAAAGTAAACTTTGAAATAGCCTTAGAAACGTTAATTCGGAACACTGAATGTCCTCGATTCTCACAATCTTTGAGTAAGAATTCACCCTAAGATTTTGTGGAGCTCATGGCTCGATCCTATAAATATATTCGTGCAGATGAGAGTGCTCGAATATGGGAGGAGCTTCACCCCCATCAAACTCAAGACCAAGTACATAAGCTTTCTGGAGGATCTCATAGGCCTGAGATACCAAGGCAAAACACTTCTGGTTCAGTTTTTCCCAAGCCAGTCAAACAAAACACCCCTTGGCAGCATTTTAATTCTAATCCTCAAAAACCATCGGGCTTACGTTATTCTAACCATGCTTATCCCATCACCCAAGTTCTTGAATATTTTACACCCTTAAACACTTCCAGAGCAGCAGTCTTGCGATGGCTTAAACAAAATACTGAAGTAACCTTTGCCAATGAAAAATGACCCAAATAGGAATCAAGAGCTGTATTGTAGTTTTCATCATTGTCATGGCCACAAGACAAATGATTATATCAAGTTGAAGAGAGAGATTGAACGGTTAATTCAGACAGATCAATTGAAACAGTTTGTTGCCACTCCCAATGGATAGAGTGAAGAAGGAGAACCGAGCTCTCAGCACGTTACGAATTCCAGAAAGACTCAAACTGGAGTAATACATGTCATTGCAGGGGGAGAGTACTACGATGCTAATACTTCGCAAAAACGAAAGGTTAAAGAAGTTTTTACAATTAATGAAGTATCAAAAGCCAGTAGCTCGGTAATTATTATTCGTTCCGAACATTCACATTCCTTCATGGGTCTCCATGCTAATGCTTTTTTAGTGGAAGTTGTAATTCAGAACTTTTTGGTACAACGAATTTTAGTTGACACAGAAAGTGCTGTGAACCTGATGACCTTAGATGCATACATGAAACTTAATTTGTCACCAAACTCATTAAGGCTTGTTCATGCACCATTGGTTGGATTGTCCGGACATACAGTACCTATACAAGGATCTGTTATGCTTGAAGTACAATTGGGAGATTGACCGGTTGTGCGTAACTGTCGTGCTTGTTTCATGATAGTGCAAATGAACCTTGCTTATAACGTCATTTTTGGACGACCTTTATTGGTAGGAGTGGATGCATATATTTCAGCAAGAAATTTGCTTATGAAAATCCCAACTCAGTATGGAGTGGCTATTCTAAAAGGCAATCAATAATTAGCCCGGGATTCATACGCAACTCTTCTTAAAGATGCCAACATGGTACTTCCAGTGGATTCTCTTAACATCCCTGGCAATCATCAGCGTCCAGAACCTGTTGATATACTAAAGGAAATTGTGGTCGAGCCAAACAAGATATTCAAAATTGCAAGTTCTTCCAGTTATGAAAAGGAGATTGCTCTCACTTGAGTGTTGAAGGAGCATCAAGATGTCTTTGCTTGGACCTCGGCTGACATTACGAGAATCTCACCCTAGCTTATGACCCATGCACTCCACATCAATCCTAAAGCAATTCTAGTTAAGCAGAAAAAGAGAAATTTAGGGCCAGAGATAGTTGGCTGCAGAGCAAGAGGTTGAGAAACCTTGCAGGCGGGTTTCGTCAAAGAAATTTTATTCCCAGATTGGTTATCCAATGTGGTGTTGGTAAAGAAACTTAATGGCAAATGGAGAATGTGTGTGGATTTTACTGATTTGAATAAGGCCTGTCCCAAAGACTCATATCCACTTCCCAATATAGATCGTCTCGTTGATTCTACGGGGGGTATGCAGAATATAGTTTCATCGATACTTCATCTAGCTATCACCAAATTCCTTTAGAAAAGGAAGATCAAAGCAAAACCTCTTTCATCACAACCAAGGGAACTTATTGCGATAAAGTCATGCCATTTGGTTTGAAAAATGCAAAAGCCACATATCAAAGACTTGTTAACAAACTTTTTCATAATCAAATTGGCCACACTGTGGAGGTATATGTAGATGATATGATTATTAAATCTCGACATTCTACAAAGCATACTAGAGACCTGACAGACGTCTTTGCAATATTTCGGCAAGCAAACATGAAGCTCAATCCAGACAAATATGCATTTGGGGTTCAGTCAGGTAAATTCTTAGGCTTTATTATCTCCAAATGAGACATCGAAGCTAATCCAGAAAAAATACAAGCCATAATGAAAATGGAACCTCCAAAGACCATTAAGTGCAAAAATTAAATGGAAGAATTACAGCTTTGGGAAGATTCATATCATGCTCGGCTAAGAGATATCTTCTATTCTATAAGCTCTTGTGGAACTTGAAGAACTTTCAATGGAATGAAGATTGTCAGCAAGTCTTTATAGAACTAAAGCATTTCCTGAGCTCACCCCCTTTGCTTAGCCGTATAAAAGGGGAAGAACTTTATTTGTATCCCTCAGCATCTCCGCAGCTGTAGGTTCAGTCTTGATTCAAGAAGAGAATGATCAGCAGTACCCCATTTATTATGTCAGTCATGTCCTAAAAGGGGCTAAATTGCATTACCGTCGGAAAAATTAGCCCTTGCTTTACGATCTGCTTTGAAAAGGCTTTTGTCGTACTTTGATGTCCATATCATCATTATACGTACTAACTCATGTTTAAAGAAAATTCTTCAGCGACCTGAAACTTTGAGACACCTTACAGAATGGACAACAAAGTTGGGTAGATTTGATATCTGATATGAACCCGACGGGCTATGAAGGCACAGATCTTAGCAGATTTTATTACGGAGCTCTATGAATAACCTTCACAGTTAATATCTAAAGAAGTGTGGGCTCTTAATGTAGATGGGGCTTCGGGCACAGATGGAGTTGGTATTGGAGCAATCCTTAGAAGCCAGGGCAAAATACGAGTCCAGTATGCTGCAAAGCTTGCTTTTGCGGCTTCAAATAATGTAGATGAGTACAGGGTTGTCTATCTCGGGTTGCGACTTAGTCTTGAAGTTCGGCCAGAAAGTTTACAAATATATTCTGAAACTCAATTGGTGGTTAGTCAGTTGACTGGCAAATATGAAACAAGGGAACCTAACATGGTACGATATAAGGAACATATCTCAGATCTTTTGTCCACTCTTCAAAAAATTGTTTGTGTATGGGAGTTTCATCAGATTGTGCATGCCAAGAATGAATTGGTTGACAAGCTGGCTAAAGCCGCTACTTCTAAGGAGGGAGTCCTTGAGCAAGGAGTGCTGTTTGACATAATTTATAGCCCGAGCTATAAAGCTTTGTTAATCGTGACAGTGGAGTTAATGGAAGATTGGAGACTCCCAATTTACAAATTTTTAGACCTTGGTGAATTGCCAGAAGACTCGGTGGAAGCTAAAAAAAATTGTTAGAAGGTTCAGTTTGTATACCATTCATGAAGGGTTACTGTATATGAGGTCATTTTCTCATCCATGGTACATATGTGTCTCTGAAGAAGAAGGTGACTATTTGCTAAGAGAAATTCATGAAGGAATATGTGGTGCCCATGAAGGAGCTCGGGCAATAGCTCGAAAATCATTAAGGCAAGGCTACTTTTGGCCATCCATGAGTATTGATGCAAAAAAGTTAGTTGAAAAATGTGAAAAGTGCCAGAAGTATGCCAACTTACAACATCGACCTATTGTTGAACAAATGCCTATCCAAAGTCAGTGGCTGTTTGCTCAGTGGGGGATGAACATCTTGGGTCCCTTTCCCCTAGCCACAGCTCAAAGAAAGTTTCTAGTTGTTGCAATTGATCTCTTCACCAAGTGGGTTGAAGCGGAACCCCTGGCTTCCATCACTCCAGTTGCAATCCTTAAACTCTTTAAAAAAGCGATCATCACAAGGTTTGGTATCCCTCACATATTGATTACTGACAACGATAAACAATTTGATTGCAAGCAGTTCAAAGAGTATTGCACAAAGCTTAAAATTGACCTTCGATTTACTTCAATTTATCATCCTCAAACTAACAGTCAGGCTGAGGTCACAAATCGAACAATTCAAATGGGATTGAAGAAAAGGCTTGATGAAGCCAAGGGTTTGTGGACATAAGAATTATATAAGTCTTATGGGTATACCGTACTTCTTTTCGAACTGCCACTGGAGAAACTCTCTTTGCGCTGACTTATGATACTGAAGCAGTCATCCCAATTGAAATTGGAGTCCCTTCAGCTAGAGTCCTTAATTTTTCAGAAGAACAGGAGTCAGATTCTAGACATGACCTTGATATGTTGGAATTTCAAAGAGAACAGGCTGGAATCAGAGGTGAGGCTTATAAGAATCATGTAGCCAATTTTTATAACAAAAGAATTCGTCCCAAATGTTTAATCAAAGGAGATTTGATTTTGAGAAGAACTATTCCTGCAAAGGAATCTGCTGGACTTGAGAAACTTGGAGCAAATTGAGAAGGACCCTATCGTGTCGCCGAAGTTTTGAAAGGAGGAGCATATAGGTTACAGACTACAAATGAAAAAGGCATCCCTAGATCCTGGAATGCCCATAATTTGAAAAAATATTTTCAATAAATTCAAGTGATGAGAGAGAATTTGATACAAACTTTTACATCTTCGTTTCCTCTTATATTTTCAATGTTTCTTCTTATATTTTCAATGTAATATAATATAAGCGTGATAAGAAATAAAAATCTTCATTATCAGAGTTCTAAGTTCTTTATGATTACCAAACATTAAGCTCAAAGTGCCTTGCACACCGAGCTTGTTAATTTCATATAGCTCAAAGTGCCTTGCACACTAAGCTTATTACTTTCATATAGCTCAAAGTGCCTTGCACACCGAGCTTGTTACTTTCATATAGCTCAAAGTGCTTTCCACACCGAGCTTGTTACTTTCATATACAGCTCAAAGTGCCTTGCATACTGAGCTTGTTACTTTTATATAGCTTAAAGTGCCTTGCACACCGAGCTTGTTACTTTCATATAGCTGAAACCTTACACATCGAGCATGTTACTTAGCTCAAAGTGCCTTGCATACCGAGCTTTCGTCACTTATCACTAATGAGTTTGTCATACCATGAGTTTGCTATATGTTATTCTTAATACGAGTTATTTATAAAAAAAACAATAAACCGAACTAAATATTTGATATACTTAACATATCAATGAGTGAACCGAACAAATTATTCAAAATAATTAAATACTCAAATCACACAAAAGAAGTAGCTGAATATTTTCTTTTAAATGGAAAAAATTACATACATAAAATAAATAATTTACAATTACAAGTCTACCGAGCTACTCCTATTTTCCGAAATAACAAAAAATGAAAAGTCCTACTTTAATCTTTATCAATTTTATCCTGGGCTATGGGCTCTTCATCATCGACATTAATCATCTCATCAGGGAGTTGCTCGGAGTCGACATCAAAAATCCAGTCGAACTCCCCGTCAGGAGACTATTTCTTTAGTTCGGCAACAACGAGCTTTTGGAACTTGACAATCCCTTGCACTATTTGATCATACATACTCTTTTTGAGCTCGTGTAATGCCTCTTCCTTTTTGGCAATCTCCTTGTCCGTCTCCCTTTTGAGTTCGATTAATGCCTCTTGCTCTTTTGCCAAAGATCCCTAAGTAATGACAAGATCATCCTTAACTTGCTTTCTTTCTTTTTCTACTTATTCATTACGAAGCTCGGCCTCTATAACCCTTTTCTCCGCTCTGGCTATGTGCAGCTTCGTATCAACTTCTTTCTTTTTACAAGCCTCGACCTCCTCCTTCATTTCTTCCTAGGTTGCCACTATCCCGGCATACCGGTCTCCGACATGTTGGCAGAAGAGGTCGTGCTACAAAAAGAACATAATTAATATAATGTTGCATAACATCAATCAAGGTTCGGTTTGTTTCAATTGCTTACCTCGATCACTTCAGCTCGGTACCGCCTTAACAGGTCCTTGGGGCTTAGGCTATTCAGTTCATTATTTTATCGCGGGATATTTCTCAAATATTCTCTGCTGAAATACCCGATCTCTGATTCGTGAACTGAAAAATCATCCCCATAATGAGAAGCAAACCCCTTCGCCATCACTTCGATCAACTCTTTGGGGTCCATCTCATGCTCTATTTTCAGACCTTCAAATTGACTCTCTTTTCTTTGGACCTCCGGAGTCCTTTTACTTTGGCCAGGAAGCAGTGCCAGGTTATCTCCGATCTAATCTTGTGAAGTTCGGATCAGAGATATCATTTTGATGCTACCTTCACCACTAGCGATCCCTTTTCCTTTTTTTCTTTCTTCTTCTCTTTGAAGGTTCCCCTCCTTTCCCTTTACTGGGGTCCCCATTTTTCCTTTTTCCCCGCGCTTCAACTCGGGCAACCTTCTGAGTCTCGGCCCTTACCTTTTGGAGTGCTTTTATCTAATCTTTCATCCCTTTGTTCTTCATTCCTACACAAACACAAAAAATCAGAATATTATTACCGAATAAACTTACCAAGATATCACGAAATATTACTAGCCCGATCTTCGGGGCCTGGTTCAATGGGGTCTCTCCTTAATGAAAAATATCTTGCAATTAAATGTAGGACATTCAACTTCTCTCTCTGAATGTCCTATGCTATCTTATCAAATATAGCTCGATCTAGTGCATGTAAATTTCCCCTTCTTACGTTGGGCCAATTCCCGCTTCGACTCCATTTTGTTAGGCATTCAAACCCTCCAGCCCTCTCCATTATGAAAAATCGATCTTTCCACCCTTTCATAGAATCTGGTTTCCCAATAAACAATGCAAGTTTTGAGCGAGCTTGAAGAAATAAAAAGTCTTCATCGGATTTTGGTCAAGCCTTAATAAAGCATAATGCGGCCAAAATCCTTGGAGAGACTTCTACATCCAATAGGTTACACAAAAGCTCAAACCCTATAACAGTCTGCCACACGTTAGGACTAAGTTGACTAGAGAAAATATCATTTATTTTTAGAAAACTCAATATAAACGGACTTAGAGGCAACCAAATTTCTGCTATGAAATCTTTTTCGTATAGTATCATTTGGTTTGCCTTAGGTATATCATGACCTCATACATTATTTCTCGGAAGCAATAATTTATACTCAGTAGGGATTTTATATTTTTCTCGGATACCCTTCAGATCTTCTTCGGTCAAAATTGATTCGATATCTTTAACGTGTGCCCAATCTGTACCCATCCGTACATTGGACACCCTTTCTCCTTCTACCTCCTCATCCAATACAGCGGGTTGTGCTGTTGTACCTCTTTCTTCCACAGCTACCGCCATCTTAGTATTTCCAGAACATTGAGTATTAACCGAACTCTCCGAGCTATTACTAGAATCGCTATAATGCATGAACTCTTCCCTTACCCTTTGTTCATCTACAGACATGTACTCACTCTCCAAACTCATTCTAACTATTAAGTTTCAAAATCAAAAGAAGATAAAATCGTACTCACCAAATGTCGATTTTGTAGTCTCGACTCTTTTAAAATATCGGAACTACCAGAGCAAACGAACTCTCACAGCGTTTGAAAGTAGAAACTAATCGACATTTCTTTCTCCTATTTATAGGCACAACACATTTACTATGCTTGGCGGAAAACTTTGTTCTTTTTCTTGCCCACTATACTTTGGCAAACGAACCGTCATATCCTTTAAAATTTTGCCACGTATTTTTTCATACTCTATTTATACCTCCACCTGACATAAATGTCAATATACTTTGGGGGGGGGGGGGGGGGGGGGGGGGGGGGGGGGGAAGGGGACTGTTAGTGTAGATATATCCAATCATACCGAACTATGCAACTGGACTAAAATGTATGTCGTGATACTATGTATAAAACCGAACTCTATAATCGAACTATTACAGAATATACTTTGATGTGACAGCACTACTGCAACACATCCGAAAAATCTACTCACTACATCGACAGTCCCTGAAAATCTGCCGACTTTTATAAAGGTTGTCTCCACTTTTCAACTATAAATAAGAACAGTTTTTCACAGGCAAAGGGTTCGAACGATATTGCTTAAAAAGACCATTTAGTTCGTTCATTTTAGATTACTAACTTAAACATCGAAAACTCTCCACTGGAGCTCGGTAGCTCTCTTTAATTTTGTAGGTCTAAAAGGTGAAGAACATCAAAACTCGAGCTTAAAGTGAAGTCCTTGAAGTCCATTCCTTCTTCGTAAAATAAAAAAAATATAAAGTTTTTCCTTTTAATAGATAATTGTGTTAAGCAAAAATTACGTGCTACTAACAATGTAATGGTTAATTTGTATATTATGCAAGTTTTCAGATTCTCATCGCACGGAATTTAAAGACAAAGAATGATGCTGACGACGAGGTCCCCAACCTTGAAATGACCAAGGCTTGGCCTAACCCAAGCAGAAGGATCAAGGGACCCGCAAATTAGACCTAATATTTTTTACTATAAATTGGGCATAACTATTATTTTTTTTCATTTTTTTGAACTGTTATTTTTTTTTTCATAATAGGATTTAGGACCAAAACTCTATTTTATTAATCCGGCGAGTTACATCAGAACCTGTCGGACCTAATGGAAAACTCTAGCCTATAGTTAGTTGAAATTGCAATTAAAAAGATAATGTTAAAAAATTATTAGACCCTAAACTTAGCATTTGAATTAATATCAAATTCACTTTAAAAGTAATTTTCAATGATATTTAACCAATATTTTTTTTCCTCAGCAGTGGTTATCAACTCAAATAATAAAAACATAAGCAGGCCCTACAGAAATGCATGGATCAACCACGTGTAGACTGGATAACTACCAGTAGAAATTTTGTAATCCTATTGCCCAATGTCCTCCACTATCACTATTTCAACAGAGCCTTAGAATTTCAAACTATAATAACAAGATCTTTTATGATTTGACCAAACTTAATATGATAAATTCGCCTCGTCCAAACAAAATTAAAGTTAAACAAAAAAAAATCAATAATCATGTGAAAATTGAAGAATCAGTTTAGTACCCCCCCCCCCCCCCCCCCCCAATAAATTGATTATATCGACCTTATTTAAACAAAATTAAAAAACCAAAAACTAGAAGTCAATAATCATGTTTAAGTTAAAGAGAAGTTTAGAAAAAAGCGAGGTTCAGAAAATGGTGAAATTAAGCTAATTTTCCTACCTAGAAGAAAATGGAGGTTAGAGGGGAAAAAAATAGAGAGCAAGAAAGAGAGCATACTTACAAGAAAGATCTTAGTATTGGGCCAAGAGGATGGCAAGCGTTAATGTCCAGGAAATATCCAAAGCATTGGCTTCCTATTAATTTTATCGGCTAAACTAGTTGAAAATTGAAATGAGATCGTCTCAATCAGAACCACCCAATTGCCAATGTAATCCTCTAGGAACCTTTTTTTTTTTTCTCTTTTTGTAAGCTATGTCGTCGCATTCATACGACAGGACTTCGCTTATTGCTTTATGCCACCAAAAGACAATCAAGTACTTGTTTGGACAGTACAAAAGCTCGTTGCCCTTTTATCATCCAACCGAGAAGTTTAGAACCACGCACGTCCGATAATAAGCGGATAATATTTACTAGTGAGATCAATTCACAATTCATTGCTCATAGCTTCAACAGAAAGGGACAGCAGAAAAAGAAGGATCATGCAAAAGAAATGGTGGTACTCGTGGACCAAATCGCTGCCTTCATTTTTCTCTAGGAAAAGAAGCTGGATACGAATTTTGCTAAATTCCCAAACGTTGGTTTTATGTGTGGCTCTCTTTTCTTATCCCTAGCAACAATGCCTGATTCCTCCTATAAACCCTTCCAGTTATATGGTCTCTAACTCGAACTATCTCCCATTTGTCTTTTAGTTTTTTCTGCAACTTAAGAACCATGTCAGAACAAGAAAATGGCTCGCGGGAAGAACCACAATGGCTGGAGCTAAAGCTTCCACATTTATTATACTGTAAAACAATTCAAGAACTCCATGCAGCAATTCAAAATGAATGGGATTCTATCCGGCAGTCAGCATGTCAAACAGCAGCCGGAAGAGCCTTGTGGAGACATGTGATTCATGACCCACTCGCAGACTCGCTAGCAGGAGAGACATACCTCAAAAGCTTTCATGAGAAGATTAAGAGTGACCACCTCAACAATGCTCGAGAAATTTCTGGAGTGCTTCTTGCAGTTCGAACGCTCTGGTTTGATTCAAAAATTGAAGCTGCTCTCAACTCATTCAATGGTGAAGCACAGGTTGTTCTACTTGGTGCAGGTTGGTGTTCACTCAACTTATTTCTTGACGTGTTTCGATAATACTATGTTTGAAACCGATATTGGCAATTAAAATTTTCATCCGGATTGCTAGCTCTCCATATGAGCATTTCAAACTGAGCCTGATTTAAAAGTAAAATAATATAATGGTTAAACGTACATAGAAAACTTGTTTCTTTCCTGTTCAAAGTTCAGTTGCATTAATTCTCACAAGTTTATTGCATAACAATATTGCGCATTATTATACACTAGGAATGGATACAAGGGCATACCGTCTTAGCTGCTTGAAGGAAAGTAGTGTTTTTGAAGTTGATTTTCCTGAAGTCTTAGAGATGAAAACAGGTCTTCTAGAGGCCGCAATGGAATTCGATGACTATCCGCATCCAAAAATGACAGCAAAATCCCTAAACAGAGTAGCAGCTGACATTGGAAATAATGACTGGCTTGAAAAGCTTCAGTTATCAGGGTTTGCGCCTGAGAAGAACACAGTTTGGATTCTAGAAGGTATCATCTACTACCTGTCTCACTCCCAGGCCATGCAAGTACTGAAGATCATAGCTGACAAGCGTGCCCTTGCCCACACAGTTCTGTTGGCAGATTTTATGAATAAACCATCCACCACTCTGTCCAATTCTGTTTTCCACTTCTACAGTGATTGGCCTGATCATCTGCTTCCATCATTAGGGTTCTCCCATGTGAAGCTTTCACAGATTGGCGACCCTGATGCTCATTTTGGCCTCATGGGCGACCCATTAAATCTGTTCAACAAGCTCCGTAGCTTGCCAAGATCAGTGCAAACCTACCCAGAAGATGGAAAACCTTGTTGTCGTCTGTATTTGGTGGAGGCTTCTGGTGTACCCAATCAAACCCATCAACAGAGAGTGATTTGATCATATTGTAGAATCACCAGTTCCCAACACCAAATATAACATAAATATATGTAGTTGTTTGCAGAAATTCATAGGAATACAAGGTGCATTTAATTGGTTGTCCAAGCAACTCATAACCATACTCCATATGTCAGATTCCATAAAAAATGCTTGAGCAAACAAATTTCTTTAAAGAGTTGTATAAAGCAAAAAGAGAGAGAGATCAATTACAGAACGGGACAGCTGAAGAGAAAATCAAATAAGATACTAACATTTTACACCTGCAGCCACATTCCCCGCACCAGGCCAAAAAGAAGCTCTGCTTGGTCTAAACCAGCAGATCCCATGAATATATGAAAGTCAAAACCACATGGCAAGTGATATCCGGGCATCCACCTATCATGAGCTTCTCCTAGTATCACTCAAACTAATTTCTTTGCTGCCATTACCAATATTTATCCATAAAAAAGAAGGTCATCAAGATACTAGAGAAGCATATACAATTAAAACTAGATAGTACCAGAGCAATAGAACTGTTTTTCCCTTAGACAAACAAAAGCATCACTAATTAGCTGATTTAAGTAAACCATTACCGGTGGTCCACAGTAAGCAGCTTCATGATTCCACAAGGGGTAAAAATATTACTCATTGGAATAATTAGGATAAACATACGAAATGTTAATTAATCCAGAAGTTGGATAGAAATACATTTTTCCAGGAAAAGAGAGAGCTTTCTATGTTGAGTGTCAAAAATTCCACAATTAGCATAGATAAGAAACCAATGCAAAAAAGAGAACTATACATAACCTGAACAAGACTCCATTCCAGTCAGATCCTAAAATACAGGTATTCTCCTATATCAAAGATTGGGCACGAGGCAAGACAAACATAAGCAAAAAAGAGAATCAAGCTAAAAGACAACTTCAAGGGAGGTAGGGGAATCATCTGCAAGATCTTCAAGCACACAACATGATAAACCTGAATAGTTTTTGTTTAATTATGGGATAAAAGAAAATTTATACTTCAAGGCAGTCCTTCACACCCTGTTCAAATTTGCTCAGTGAAGATATAGTGGTCATGAGTGCATCAGCTACCTTCTCTCTGCAAACAAGGGAAAGGAGAAGAAAAAGGTCATTTGGGAAGGAGGGGGAGAACATTAAGAAAATTCAAGGAATGTGAAACATATTCATGTATACAATTGCACTTCACTTGATAAGTATATGAAAGTAAGACAATTTGAAAGTTTGAACTATGCAAAACCAACATTGAGAATTGAGTTTCACAAGAAAAACTAGCACACCACAATGTGCGCAAAAAAAGACTAAAGACAGCTTGAAGCATCTCAATTCATAGTCGAGAAATAAACAAGTTACAAATATGAAAATCACAGGAAACACACTACATTTAACTTCAAAATATAGCAAAACTTAATTTGTCTATTACTTGGGTAGTTTCACACAATGTACAAGAACACACCATAGATGATTAATAAATATCAGGTGAATGGATCCAGGCATAATCCATGAATATTCACATTCTTCTTAACTATTTTGTGCTTCTAAGAAAAGAAACTTACTTTTTTAACAACATATGGAAAAACTTGGATACGTTGAAACCATAAATAGTGGGTGTGAATAGGTGTTCAAAAATCTAGCAAAATTTTAACAGCAAGGCCTGTTTTAATCAATAATGATCAGAAATTAAGAAAGACATTAGCAAGAACCGGGAAAACTAAATCTAAAATATTCTGAGATTTTCTGGGAAACATGACAAGCAGTGAGAACCTGTTGTTACAAGGCCCATAACTTTTATCATTAGAAATAAATTCAGAATCTCATATTGACAAAAATAGACTTCTCCAACATGGCACCATCATAATGATTTCGCTTGAAGGGTGGAGTAAGATGCAGGTTGTAATAGAGCCAAATATGGTTCTTGTGTGGCTTAAGATGAAACACATACCTATCAGATGAAACTTGTATATCAGTTTCATTTGCCAGATCATTGAGAGAAGTGAAAGATCTGCATTACAAGAGCATGAGAAATGTTTTCAAAGAATACTATACTTTCATATATTGTACATCAAATGTGGCAATGTATAGACTCTTTTTGTGTATTTGGGGGACCATAGAAAACAAAACCAAAACAAGAGGCTCTTAACTTCAGAATTAAAAGAATCACAAATCCTTAAATATCTCAATTATTTCCAAGATCCCCTAGAAAAATTCTATATTCAAAATGATACAAGGATCTTAGCTTAAAACCTCACAATTGTTTGCTTTTGCATTTAGAGACTAACAAACTGCAGCCAATCCAGAAAAACTGAGAGGGAAAAAATGTCTGGATATTTATCATTACATATTTCATGCCTTAACATCTTTAATATGCTGAAATTAGGATTGTCATGTGATTAAAATACAGATTATTGTTTGGTTACTTTTTCAATTCATAATGCAAAGCGATTATGGAAGGAGTATTACAATCCATTAGAAGTCTTAATGGTGATTGCATTCTTTGAGTAGTTGCCATTGTATTACAAGTGCAGATGCAATAAAAATTACTCCCAAAAGAGGAGGCCAAAAGAAATGCAGGAAAATTTTTAAAAATGTGAGAAAAAGATGATTAGATAATTTTCCAATTATATATCTAAAGCTTATAATAGGAATTATTATTATCAGCGACTTAAAAAATAAAATGATAATTTTCCCCCGCCCTGTAATAGTCATATAAAGGCTAAAAAGATTCTAAATAATCACTAATGGGCATTCATTTTTTAATCTAGTACAATAACGTACATGTATACTATCAATAAGATTCAAAAATAAACATTTCTAGAGTAGAAATTTTGAAGTCGGACTGTTTACTAAAAATATGATAAAATGATTATTATATAAACACCAAGCAATTAAAAAAGTTTGAAAAGTTAAAATGGCATTTCTACTTTTTTTTAAAGATGTTAGTCAATCATACAAAACATAAATGACTCCATTGGGTTAACATTCTAAACTCGCAATCAAACAAAGGAATGGAATGGCTATTTTTACATCCCATTCTATTTTTCATTTTATTCCATTTCCAATTCTGTGCCATTGCATTACCAAGCATGACATTTAGAATAGGTAAGGTACAAGGTCTTTCAGGATTCCTTTACCTTATAAGATCATCTAGCATAGCTTCAGCTTCCAACTTTGTAGGATCCTTTTTATCAAGCAACGAAGATGCATTTTTCACAATCAACCGGAATGTGCAAACCTGTGCATCATAGCATTTAAGCTCATAAATCTAAAATTGTCTTCTATTTCCAATATCGTGAATTGGTTCACAATATGACTACAGTCATATGTAAGATCCAAACTTTACACAATTATCTTTCCAAATACCAAAATTTTCATTCTCCAATGCCTTAAGAGATACTATTTAAGATTAGATTTATTCAAGGCTAATAATGATAAATGTAAACGAAGTATGAGATTGGAACGACCAAAATATACCTCAACTCCTATATTAGCCTGGAACGCAACAAACGAGTTCCTCTCTTGTGGAATACAATCCCTGGCAGCTGATCTCAACAGCCTTTGAACTTCCTCTAATTCCTTACTTGAATACTCCAATTCACTAGCGGCTTTTAAATAAAAAAATGCAGCAACAAGTTCAAAAATCAATAAATTAACCTACAACAAACAGGAATAGGGAGAGAGAGAGTGGGACGTACTGAGTAAAAGATAGGCAGACCGAAGGATTTCTCGGGAGGCATCGATAGGAGCAAGGAGGAACTTGGAAGACTTCTTCTTTTGCTCTTTAAGCCAGTCCTTAGGTCCTGCTGTATAAACATTAAGAAATTAGAATTTCTGGAGCAATTAGCTAAAAATCATTAAACAAGTTCAAGTTCTCCGAGGAGAGAAAAGTAACGGGTGCGTACAGATGCCGATGGAAAATGCAGTGGCGGGAGCTGGTTGCGAGAGGAAAGCGAGTAACGAGAGAAAAGCAGCATCTCTGCGAGAGATATTGACCGGAGATGGCAGATTGTGGTGGTTTTGAGGGTGTTTGGTGATGCGTTTAGGCTTTGAAATTGCGGTTTTCGAATGGAAAGGTAACCGGGAAATGTGAGTGGAGATGAAGCTCGATGTGAGGCGGTTTAACGATGTCATACTGGATCCTTTTATGTTAATTGATTGGAGCTTGTAACTGGTCAGCTTTTTTATTATAGTATCGTTCTACCTGTGCAATTTGAAAGCAATTAAACGCCGTCGTTGAACTCTTGGATGTTCGATGTACGCAAACTGCTCAACGACCCGTCTATTGAATAAAACGACATTAATTTATTTTCATGCGAAAAGTACCATGGCCTTTCTCAGTTCTCATTATATTTGGGTTGGCCCGAATTATATTTATTTATTTATAAAATAAAAAATATTTTGAGAGAGCATGTCTCATAAACTTATTGTATGCCACGATCTATATGATAAAAAGTCAATATAATAAAATAATAGTTTTTTTATTATTTGATTTCTTATTTAATTTATTATTTAAATTTGGTGTTATCAAAAACAAGAGAGAAAATGAACGTACAACAAAAAAATCTTCCCGTGAAATTTTTTCTGGCTTTTTATTTTACTAGCACAATTTGCTTAATTTATATTTATTTTTAAAGAGATCATATTGCTTTTTTAAAAATTTGTATTATATATTTTCTTTTTTTAATTTGATATGTTATATGTAGAGAAAATTTTTTCTTTGAGGGAGGGAGAGAATTTTTTCTATGTTTAATAATTAATATTCATAGTTTTTGATAAAAATAAATAAGAAATAATATTTCCCAACATTTTACTATAAAAAATTACATGAAGTAGTCACTGCTAAACTATAAATAAACATGATCAACTATCGAGGAAAGTTAACAACTTTAACGAAAGGAGCTTTTTTCAAGTACTGAGTAATAAATTTCAATAAATGTCGAATTTGTGCTCTTATATACCATCACATGTCGACTTTAGCTTATTTAATATTTCACGTTCTAATATCGAATTTGTGCTCTCATATACCATCACATATCGAATTTAGCTTATTTTAACATTTCAAAGTCGATTTTTTTATTTAAAATTTTATTACATATCACATAATGGATTCCTTCCTCTTCCAACTAGATTGTTTGGCAATTGGCATTTCAGTCTCCCAATTCTCATTACTTTAACTTTGTTGGGAATTGAATGCCAACTCTGCTGAAAATTAAGAAAACATCTATTATTCTTTAAATCAAATATACAAATGCATGTGGCAAATTATTGATAATATATAGTGATAATTGAATAATTAAATATATATTTAATTATGATGTATATTAAATTCTTCATATTAATTTTTTCTTATATATCTAGAATAGTTAATTCTAAAAATAAGCCGTTAAAGTTGGACAACTAATTTTTATATTAATCATATTATATTCTTATATTTTTTATATATGAAGTTATTTATACTTTATCATATATATATATAAAGTAGTTGAATAAGGTAAATTTTAAGTTTCTTTTTCATTTAGATAATTTTAAATCTTAATATATTCAGACATGCATATAAATCTAAAAATATAATTTATTTCAATTTAAATTTTCAATATATTGATTTTATATAATATTATTTAATTTATCGTATTTTTTTTAAAACACCACATCACAAAATTCACTTCAAAATAAAAAACAAAAGGCAAATATTTCATTACTAGTACTAGAAACAAGGCTATTAAAATTTTCATTCAGATAATTTGAATGTAAATAATAATAATAATAATAATAATAATAATAATTTAATATATTTTAATAAGATAATTTTATGTGAATTTAATTTTGAATTTTTTTTAACACATAAGGTAAAAAGAGTTTGTAAAACACCCGCACCCTCAATTGCTTTTAATATATACACGTCACACGTGGTAGAAGAGAAGAATCGCACACATCACTGATAGTTCAATTCAATGCTTTTCCATAGCTTATCATTATCTCTCTCTCTCACACACACACACACGCAAAAACAACAAAACAAAACAAAAACAAAAACAAAATTATAATTTGTCAAGTTGTGCGTATGGTTCCCATTCGATGCCCCGTTGTTTGCAAAGCAGTATTGCGATCGTCATATCCATCAGCCAACACAGTCCACAGATATCCTTTATTTTTTTCTTTTTTTTCCATGGTTGAAATTTGATATCGAAATCTCGCAACAAGAAGATCAATAAAATCATAATATTATAAATTGGATAATATTAATTGAATCTAACATTAATAGCAATTTAATTGTCTTTTAAATAATCATCAACATATAATTTAGTGATAAAATATATATATTATTCTCATCCAAATTTTAGATTTGAATTTTGCAGATGTTCTCCTTTTTTATATGTGTAATTTATTAAAAAAATTATTTTTTAAATATAATTAATAAATAAAAAATACAATCTCCAGCTGTATAAAATATAGAATAAACTGAAATTTTTACGTAAAAGTAAATAAATCACCGCAAATGAAATAAATATAGATTAAAAGATTTATATAGAAATATAGATTGTTATTATTATTATATATCCTAACTAGCGTAGAAGAATGTACTTGAAAAAAATTAAAAAATTGAAGTGTGATGAGTCAAATGAGCTTCACTTGTCCATTTAACAGGTATAAATGTGTAGACAAGACAAAAAAAATATTAAAAATTATATTTTTGAATGGATTTTAATTATTATTTTGCATAATGCATTTTTTTAAAAAATATTTTAATACGTAAATTATTATTATTATTATTTTATTAACATAAAACGTTACTTTTGATAACATTAAATATTTATATAAATAAAATAAATAGCTACACTCATTTTAGGCTAACTAAAAAATAATGATAAAAATATTATTGGACATAAGTTTGTAATATTTTAATCAAAACCTACAAAAATATATATTTTTTAATAATGTTGGATACATAAATAAAATACATGGGCTAATTAACAAAATAATATATTAAAACTATATAAATTTAATCAAAAACTATTTTTTTTTATTAAGGTTGAACACCATAGCCTCCTTTTTTTTTCTCTGTTACTATATTTATTATAATATTGGCTATTAGCCTATTATCAATAATAAAAAAAATAGTATTTTAGTATTTTTTTTAATGCATGTTATTTTATTTGTATTTTTAAATCAATGTTTATCACTTTTAAAATACAAGTTCAAAAGAGTTATAAAATTTCTTAAAAAATAACTAGAACTTTATAAAAATACAAGCACATGCAAAAATTTAGTAAAATAACTTATTTGAATTTATTTTTTAGAAAAATTATCATTGTAATTTGAGACACGGGTAAATAACTTCCATAAAATTAGTGAATTTTTCTTTTATCATATATATATATATATATATATATTAAATCTATAAAATAATGATTAAAAAAACTTTATAAAAGAATATATACTTCTAATAAAAAAATATTTCATCTTACTAGTGAGAGAATAATTTGAAGCATGAAATAAAACTAACTTCAAAAATTTCAACACGAGTAATTAAAAATAATATTTAATTATAAATATTCGAAAAATAAAACTCACATTTATTATTTTTTTTTCAAATTAGGTAACCAAATTCACATCTAATTTTAATTTTACCGTGCACGACATCACCCTATCTCTTGTCTCGTACTGCAACTTAAGTAGATGCTATTATTATTATTATTATTTTGAAGCAATTATTATTATTATATATTCAGTTGATAGATATATTTTTTTTATTTATCTTATATCATAGTTTATTTATTATTTTAATAAATTATTTAATATGAAAATATTTATTATATTTATATTTAGCATTACATATTTATAAAAATGACATATAAACTTATATTTTCAGTTAAAATAATTATTATTGAGAAGTAAAAGTGTGTTTATCAGCATATCCTAATGCGGACGCTAATGCAAGTGGCACCACGGCACCACCACCAGACACTAGTCCACCACGGCCGATCACCAATAATACCAAACGTCAAATTCCCACGTGGCAGCCAGCCGGTCACTTTGATCCTAACCTTCCTACGCAAACTCTACACTTCAGTCTTCGCCTCAGCTCAACAACGCTTCACATTTCTATTTCATTTCTCTCCCTCTCTCTGTCTGTTGCTTTTTGTTTTGCGCGGGCAACTGAAACGAAAACAAACTTAATTTTACTGTGAGCTGATGAAAACGAAGCGCACTAGAAATTAAATTCGGTATTTTGCTCGTTATGGATTGGAATAAAATTGCTTTATTTCCAAATTCCGAATTAAAGGCTTTATTAGATTAGATGTCTCGTCCTCTCCCCACAACATTGCCTCCTTTGCCTATTTGTAATCGCACATTCTTTCTGGTATCCGATTCTTGTAGTATTTTCTTTCATCAGCTCTTCACATTCCCGAGATGTCTATATAAATCCACCATGCGAATTCCTAAGAGGCCCGTTTCCTTTTGTCTTTCTCTCTTTTCTCCTGAGATTTCCCTTACTTTCTCTTCTCGTATTTGGCTTAATTCGGGATTTCTTGGGAAACCCAATCGCTATTTGTCCAAATTCAGAGGAATTCATACCGGAGGTGAGTTTATTCCTTTTCCTTTTTCTTCTAATTTCAATTACTTAGTCTCATTTGTTCACTGTGTGTTTGGTTTTGGGTGTTAATGTAGTTTTTTTTTTGCTGTCGAATTTGGGGATTTGGGGAGTTAGATCTTTTAGGCTTGGTTTTTGGGGGTGGTGTGGCGGCAAATAAGTAGACTACTTTTTAATGGAGTAAATTGAATTTTTAGGTGTTACTTGGAGCATACCTTGGAAGATTGTTAGACTCGGAACATAACGTGGTGCTCTTTTGATTGAACTTTGCAGGTAAGATGTCCAGGTTTTTTTGTTTGTCGAGAATTGCACTGTTTTTTGTTTTTACTCTTTTTTAACTGTGTGATCATAAAACGGTCAATTGGTTAATTGCTCTTGGATGGGTTCGATCACCTTGGAGAAATAAATAATCATTAGTGTGCTGCGGTTTTTCTAGTCATTTTCGTCTATAGTTTGGTTCATGTATATTGGTCAACTTGAGGAAAGAGCACTTCAAACTTTAAATTAGAATCTTCCATCCTTTTAAGAAAAATATTTTAGAGAATTAATAATCTTACACTTGGGTCTTGTTTCTATAAGATTACCTATTTAGATGCACTTTGTATACTCCAGTTAGTCCACTTTAAATGTTTGTGCTCAGAGGTGTTTGACCAATGGGCACTTGGCGGAAAAGAATTCTCTCAGCTTTTTGTCTTTTGCAGTTTTGAAGTGACATAGTAAGCCTTTTGTATAACTCAAGGTGTTTTTTATGTTCGTTTGATATGCTACAACTGTGAATCAGATGTGTGCCAAAAGTCTTATGTCATCTTGACCTTTGCAAGACGTGTTACAAAATTTTAGTTAATGAATGGGAAACGGAATGGCCATATTATGTGTTGTGAGCTCATAAAATTCATCAATGCATCTTGAATTTCAATCTGTTTGCCACGAACCGAAGTAATTCCTTTGTGCCATTTTTGAATGTTTCAGGAGTTAATCATTTGCGCGCCAGCTATCAGATGGAAGAGAATTACATGACTGTTTTATGTGACAAAACATCACGGTTTCAGCATAGGGCTGGCGTTGATGGTGTTCAAGAACCATGCATATGGTCGTCTCCGGAAGGAGGCAATCAAATTGAAATTGGAAAACAAATTTTTTGTAATAGATCTCTGAACATGAAGAACACCTTGGCAGTTGGCTTTGATATGGATTACACCCTGGCGCAATACAAACCTGAAACCTTTGAGTCCCTTGCATATGAAGGCACAATCAGAAAGTTGGTGTATGATCTCAGTTATCCTCAAGAGGTTTGAATGACTTAGAACATGTGCAGATTTTTTCGAATTTGATATTGTACTGGCCATAAATGTGGTGTTTTTGTGCAGTTGCTAGAATGGACCTTTGATTGGAAGTACATGGTCAGAGGCTTGGTTCTGGACAAAAAGAGAGGCAATATCTTGAAGGTTAGTCAGAGTTAATTTTCTACTGCTATTGTTAGCCATGGTCAATTTGCTCTCCATACATTTTATGTGAGGAAAATTTTCATCTGTAATATTGTACAGATGGATCGCCATAAATATGTAAAAGTGGCCTACCACGGATTTCGAGAGATGTCCAAGGAAGAAAAAGTCAGTACCTATGGAAGTACTTTGTTACGGGATGCTTTTGATGAGCCTGATTATGCACTCATTGATACTCTTTTTTCATTAGCTGAGGCATATTTGTTTGCTCAGCTTGTTGACTTTAAGGATAATAATCCAGGAAAAATTCCACAGGGAGCTGAGTAAGAATACTAATAAGTACTTATGTTCAGTTATTTGGTGGTATTTTTATTTTTATTTTCTTAAAAAAATGAAGTTTGATTTAAGACAGTGATATATGCTAATTTAACTTTTCGAGTACAATTCATTGATATATATGTGTATACTTCTACTGCAAAAATTCATTGATTTATGTGAGTGTGTATATTTCCACTGAAAGTCAGTTGGCAGATTGAACTGATGCAACTTTATAATTTTTGGTTTTCATGACCAACTCCAGTTATTCTCGAATGTATAAAGATGTTCGAGCAACTTTATAATTTTTGTTTTTCATGACCAACTCCAGTTATTCTCGTATGTATAAAGATGTTCGAGCAGCTGTTGATTTGTGCCACCGTGATGGAACTTTAAAACAAATGGTTGCAAATGATCCAAAGAGGTAATGAATCTAATGATAGAAATGGAAATTTTTATCCCATAGATTTGGTGTAAATATATTATGACTGCTGGTGTTTTTGGCCTTATGTCTGTTATTGTTTTTAAGGTATGGTTTAGTTATTTAAGAAGTGACATGAACAAACAATTTTAACACTTTTGAATCTATTGATGATGCATGTGTTCATATATGTGCGTGTGACAGATATCTGAGTAAACTATCATTTTGCCTCATTTTTGGGGCACATGCATCAGGTACATCAGTGAGGATACATCAATAGTTCCCATGCTTAAAATGCTTAGAGATTCTAGCCGTTCAACATTCTTGGTGACAAATAGGTATAATTGCCCTTTCTTTCATTTTTCCCCTTTCCCCAAATTATTGAAATTTTGAAAAATCAATGAATGTTATTGATGTTCTATAAAAAATGCTTGTATAATTCGTTTTATTTTTTTTCCCATATAGTGATTTTCTTGTGTGAAATCAGTACAATAAGAAAACACTGGTTTTTGTTACAGTTTGTGGGACTACACAAACATTGTGATGAATTTTCTTTGCGGATCCCATGTCTCAAATTGTAGTAAAGCTCGCAACTTTGATTGGCTCAAGTACTTCGATGTTGTCATCACTGGCAGGTCATTTTTTCCTTGAAACTCTCAGCTTAAATATGTGTTGTTGTATGTATTTGTTTCTTCAACTTTTAACGAGTTCCAAATAGATTTCAGGTTGCCTTTATTTTTCCTTTGTTGCTATAGCATTGCGTTATCATTTAATGTCAAATCTATAATTTTCATCTCACTTTAAACATATAGCTTTTGGTGATGTTTGTAAAATTTTATCTATTACCAAACAGGATTGTATTAAATGCAACTGTAAAAGCTGCTATTACATTATTTTTGTGACTTGTATAAAAAGTTCTAGGAAGTCCAGTGACTTGCTCTGTCAGAAAATGGTCTTAGATAGGCATCTGAAATCAAGAAATTGTATTCATGATGTAGCTTTTTTTCTTTGGTTGAATAGATTCATTGAATGGAGAGCAAAAGGATTAAAGATTTTTTTGAATTGATTACAATACTTAATAAATTAGGTGTAATTTCAAATTCATCTTTTTGTATTTGATTTCAAATTCTAACATTAAACCATACAGTCTGAAATAAAAGCTCAGATAAAATCTAGAATCTCAAATCATCTATCCAAGTGGATCCTAATGTTTGTATCATATTATATATGTAAACGGATTGATAGATAAATATGTTTCTGCTTTCCTTTTAATTTGTCATCCTATACTTTGTTCACGGATTGGTGGTCAAAACATTTCTCAGTTATTTTAGCACATATATCATCATCACTGAATTGCTAAACCATGTGAACAAGCACCTGTTTTGATATAATTTTTGTTTTTCAAGATTAAGTACTCGGCAGATATTAGAAGTCGGACATTAGGATGCTGAAGCAATTACGATTACAATGGATTGTGTGGTAACATGATGCTTCATGCTTTTAATAATCTGCTGCAACTGTTAAGCAGTTTGTCTAGTGTACATAAATGTATCATATCATTTTACTCTCAAGAAATTACATTATACTTGAAGTTCCAAATCTTTTCAATATGTCATGTTTTGGTTATATTTAAGTCTCAGGTTTGCATTTCTATGACTACTGATTTTGTACTTATATGAGCAGTGCAAAACCAGGCTTCTTCCATGAAGACAGCCGTGCTAATCTTTTTGAGGTTGAACCAGAGTCTGGAATGCTACTCAATACTGATAATGGCACACCAATGGCTCAGGTTCATATCTCTTCTACTCTTATTTTGCTATTTATATGCGTTTTTACTAATTCACTTTTCATTTCTAAAAAAGGTGGGAAATAGTTCACCGAGTATTATATTGAAGAAACCAAATGCTCCTTGTCGAGTTTTCCAGGTACTTCTGAGAGATTGTTCATGCATATAGTCCACCTTAGCAGTTGTGTGTGAAAAATATTGCATATCAGCCTAGTTATCACCAACTTGAATTTTCATTTGGATCAACTTTTACAAAGACTGTATTATGTTTTCAACCTGTCTTTCAGGGAGGCACTGTGGCTCATCTTCATAAACTGCTTTCTATTGAGTCAAGCTCACAGGTGATTCCACATTTGATTCGTTGATTCCTCAGAAGTCATCAATGATCACAGTTTACACTTCATCTGGTTTCACAGTTCCAATATTTTTGTTTAACCATGTGATGTATCACATTTTCTGAGAATAAGAAAAATAGGATTATTGATTATTCATGACAAATTTGAAGTTATTTCTTTGTAACATTTGGTGAAACATGTATGCATAATAATTCTAACATTTTTATATTTTAATAGGTTCTTTATGTGGGGGATCATATTTATGGAGATATTTTACGCAGCAAAAAGGTTCTTGGTATAACATTCTTATCTTATTATCTCCAGGTCATATTTGATAATACTTGAAAGAGCCATGAGACTTGGTTTGGTCTACAGGATAGTAATGGTTTGCCTGCTCTCGTATGCCTTTATGATCAGGTTGGAGAACGATGCTTGTTGTTCCAGAGCTTGAGAGAGAGGTTGAGCTGCTTTGGGAATTAAGGGACACACGCAAGGTATCCAGGAGTAGGCTTTGTTAAATTTGAGCTGCTTTGAGAACAATGAAGGTGCTCTTAATTGTCAAGGCAATTTTTTTGTAGCTGATGTCCAAGATGATGATTATCTAATTGTTCAATGAGAAGTCAAGTTATTCTTCCTGTTTGTTTAGTTGTTTATTCTTTTAACTTGGAAATTTTTAAATATTTTTCCAGCAACTTAGGTTAAAGAGGAATGAACGTGATCAAATTGAAGACCAAATACATCATCTAAAGTGGTCTCTTAAGTAAGTATGCATGTAGATATTCCAACAGTTAATAGTAACTCCAGCAGTGACGTGGAAATTATCTGCCAGCATTCCAACACTTTCTGTTTTACCCTCATGCTTCTATATATCCTCAGTGGTAAGGAGAGATATAGTGGTGTTCCCTTCATTTCACTTACTGGTTCTTTGAACACTCTCATGGGCTTTCCTGAGAATGGTCCCCAAACTCCCTTTTTACGGAGATGGAGGTTGCTGTAAACCTATCTGTTACTCAGCTGCTTGAGTGGTTAGGAACTGTTTTAACTCTCTCACAATTTATATGTGGCAAGCACATTGTTCACTTTGTTGTTTTAATGGAGGCTTGTTCTGCATTCATAAATTCGGAATCACAAAATGCAACTGACATTATAAGAATTGGAAATTGCTTATGAGATGAGAATGAGAGTACTTTATAACATTAGTGTCTCGTGAGTAAATGAAACTGAAATGTCGTGGTTTACTTTTCTAATTTTTATCAAGTGGTCTCCATTCCTGTAGATTTGAATATCTTACTGCCGAGCAGAAGAAGAAGATAACTGTTGCAATAGATGAATTGGAGGTGTGTTTCTAAGTACTGTTATTCCGGTGAGAAAAATTCAGAAGAATTAATACAAAATTTATTCATGATTTGTTCTTTAATGGTTTCTTTTAACAGTCCCAAAGGAATCAAGTAAGAATAAGTCACCAGCAGGCTCAACGAGAATGTCACCAAAAGGTGAGGGAACCTGTTAACGACTATACGTTTCTAACCTTCTCTGCCACTGGTGTAATATAAGTTAGTACTCAACTGGTTAGTGAGTTTCTTCTCTGCTGGCAAAGAGTATTTAACTAGTTAATTTTTCTCTGCTGGCAAATACATTACAGTTTCATAAAGTCTGGGGACAACTCATGAAGACTGGCTATCAAAATTCTCGTTTTGCACATCAGGTAAAGATTTAATTTTTTTAGTTAGAGTAGTTTAAGCAATGTTCTGCAATTCTCTTTAGCTTAAGCACTGTTTCCCCTTTGTTGCAGATCTGCATGCATTTTCGTTTTGTTTTCCAAATGTTTTCTTAACACAAATAGTTACTCATTGTGTTGGTTTTTCCTTATGTTGGTCTAATTTGTCTAATTTCTTCTGATAAACATCTACAGTAAAAAACTAATATTCTTTTGTATCTTTTGTGTGCAGGTGGAGAGATTTGCTTGCCTATATACTAGCCAAGTATCAAACTTAAGCTTGTATTCTCCAGACAAGTACTACAGACCAAGTGAAGACTTCATGCCTCATGAATTTGATATTCTATCCCTGTGAAAACCTGTTTGGTCACTTTCTTGCTTTTTGAGGGAGCCTAAATCCATTGTTTGTCTGTAGGATATGTTGCTCAACCAAAGGGTTTTTGTTTTTTTGGGCGCTTTTAACATTGGGCATGTTGCTGTCCTTTAATTGAATTGGCATTAATAATAATAATATAGATTCTTGTCGTTTTAATCTGAACATTCAACTTCTTAACTTGCACTGACAAGTTGCCTGAAATGTGATCGTTTGTTGTGTTCTATTTCAACATTTCTTGGAGTTTTTTTGTAATTTGAATATTAATTTAAATAATAGTTAAATATTAATATGAAATATATTGACCAACGGGAAAAATAAAAGAATATATTTATAAATGAATCTATACAAATATAATAACGTTAAATTATTAACGAAATACTTTTTGCCTATTTTTCTATAAGGGTTTTGTATTAAATTTTGTATGATTTTTCGCTCTTTTTGATATTAATAATAAAATACGCTGTGGTACTGTTCACTTTACCTAAAAAAAATTAATTTAATTTTTACATATAATTTATATATTTAGAAGTGGTCAATAAATAAATTAGGTTGTTTAATTTTAGTTGAAAAGGACGACTAGAAATGAAGATACACGGTGACTTTTTACCTATACATATTTTCGTATTGTACATTTCTGTTTTATGCTAGGTTTGGGTGGAGGAGTTCAAGGAACGGAGTCAGTCTGTTTGTTTCTTCCCATTTCGTTTCAATCTACAAATTGAATGGAGAAAGATTGAGTATTTATTTTTTTAAAAAATGATAAAATAAAATAAAAAGTGTATATAATCTTATATTATTTTGATAGAAAGTAAAGAAAACTAAGGTTAGTTAACATAAATATTTTTTTACATGTAAAATTAGTTATTATAATTATATAACTGTTAAAATTATTCTAACTTTATTTTAGAATGTCATGATTATAATAATATTTTCTAAAATTATTAAAATCTACTTTTTATTCCATATAAATTAATTTTATAAAATCCCTAACTCAATCTATCCTCCCCCCCAAATAATACAAGTTTCTCTCCTCTCTTTAACCTTATTCACCCGTGCTTTACCTGCCAATCGTAGAGTGTTATAGCGGCAGCAACAAAGCGACATAAACTTGCTTGGCAATTGAAACGGTAACGTTTAATATGTGAAAGGTGGTCCAAAACGTGGTCAGTTCGTTTCATTCCTTCCCATTGAGCAAAACCCTAAAATTGGACGGGGATCACTCAGCGAGACAATGGAGAGGAGCAAGAAGAAGAAGAATTACGTGCGATCGATTAGAATTGATTCTAAAATTCAAATAGGATTTTATTGTTGTTAGACCTTGTGCTTATTCTTATCGTCCATTTTGCAGCTGATATCTATTAGTTATTTCAGCAGATAAGTTTTGGTTGTTTATAATCTTGAAAATTATGAATTTTACGACCATGTTCTGCAAACGTCTGAATGTGAAAGAGCTTGTCACCAATGTTCCTGTATTATATGGAAGCGTTACAGGTAACATCCCAAACTTTCCTGCAATATGGTGCAAATTGCTTGTTATATGTAGTGTTTATGGGATTTTTTTTAGATGGTGGATTAAGCTTGATTTTAAGCGTTGGGCAACTAAAAAGACGGCTGGATCCACCAAGAATGGACGAGACTCGAAACCTAAGAATCTTGGAGTGAAGAAATTTGGTGGCGAGGTAAAATTTTTATATTATGTCATTTGCTTTTTGTAATTGTTGAGACGTTGTGTTCGAGTTGTTTGATTGGGTTTTACAGAGAGTGATACCTGGAAATATCATAGTTCGGCAGCGGGGCACTCGTTTTCACCCTGGAAACTGTGTTGGAATGGGGAAAGATCATACCCTTTATGCTCTAAAGGAAGGAAATGTCAAGTTTGAGACGCACAAACTTAGTGGCCGCAAGTGGGTGCATGTTGAACCCGAAGATGGATTTGTACTTCATCCTGTTTATGCAAAAACAACTGCTGCTTCAACCCAACCCAACACAACAGCCTCTTGAATTTGGTTTTTTCCTCTGAATCGCTTCTCACTTGTTCAAATCAAATAATAGAAACACTGGGTTTTGGTTCTAATTCAATTTCTGTCTTTTGTTAGGATTCATTGCAAAGGATGTTGGGAAGATTTTGAATTTTAGTACAAATGAATTTTAGTCAGTAGTTTCACTGAGAACATGTGTAGCACCAATGAATTTTATTCAATAAGTGAAAGTTCATTGGGGGTCTCATGTGTCATGCTGAATGTGGAAGAAAATTTGCATCTGTCTTGTGAGTTCGATATCATCAAGTTATATTATATTGTCCTTAAATGACTTCTATTCTCCAATTTCGTTTATATCAAGTTGGGGGTTGAGCAATTGCGGAGCTACTTGACCATATCAGAGTACTTGTAAAGATATGAAGATCAGTGTAATCAGTGAATGTTATCCGTTTTCTCATTGCTTTGATCATATGGTTTTGTTCTAGTAATGGAGTGGAAATATAAACATTTTAGCAGCTTTTGGTTGGGATACAATTGAGAAGTTTTAACAGTTTATACCAAAGTGAAACGAGACTTGTTTATGCAGTTTGGAACTTGTATACACTAGATTTCATTTCTTTTTTTGAACATGAAGAATTTCACCCACTCAGAGAATAAATTTTCATATTTGACAATATGTATTCTTGTGGAGCAAATGAGAAACAATCAAATCGCGTTGAAAAACAGCAGCTTGTTGGATAACTAACAAGCTTTCAAAATCTAAACGAATATTTCTCAAAAACAGCAACAGCTTCCTTCATTGTTCGCAGGACTCCCTCTTCATTATGCCTTGGTTGCCCATTAGCTGCAGCAGAAGAAAAAATCTCTGCCCAATAAGCGGCTGAATCAATTGCTTTAGCTACTATCAAAGGAAGGCTATTAAAAAATGCTGTTTGACACCCCAACTGTGAAACCCATAATATCTTCAATGAACATGTACAATCATCATGCTTGCTAATGCTCATCTTGCATTTCAAGTGCCTCAGGGAAGATTTCATTGGATAATCTTTTATTAGAAGATGAGTGTTCAATTCCACAGCTGCCATAAGATCCTACTCTTCCCGGCTGCTTTGAGTTAGTCTGGCCTGGCACAGTGGCATTTTCCGATGAGCTATGTTGCCAACTACCAAAAAAGGTAGCACTCCAAGATCTCCTAGATGAAGTTGTTCTCAGCCTCCCTGAACTGTAACTTTCTTCTCTCACAACTTTCAAAGGGTTTTCCAACGCCTTGAGTATATATTTCATAAGGGGACGTTTTGAAGGCTTGGGATTAAGGCACGATCTTGCAACAATGGCCATGGACCATACCTCTTCCAACAAATCTTCATCAATGATAAGAGTCGGATCAATGATCTTCGTTACCAGTTCCTTATCACATGTACTAATATATCCAAGTGCATGTTCCAACCACGCACTTGTAGTGGCATCATCTGATTTACTAACGCCTAGCTTCCCTGTTATGAGCTCAAGTAAGACCTTCCCGAAACAATATACATCATGAGCGCAAGTCATTGGCGATGAACCTGTACATAACCACGAAAATATCCTTTGATAATGGGTTGAGAACAAAATCCAAATTATGTAAGCTGGCAGAAGAATGAAGGAATTTTATTTAATCAACGTGACAACAGGAAGGGATTTATATACGTACCTGAAGGGCCTGGATCAGAAGATCTGCACATCAGAAATAGGAACTGTCATTATATCTAGGATTAAGCATAAAAAACGTGGAAAGGGGCAATAGCACAGTATCACCAAAATCCAAATATCATACTATTTATTTTTTCCCTTTCTACAGACAAACTCCAAAGACAAAATGCTTTTGAAGAATCATTCCACATAAATGTTACCAATATTCTAAAACTAACCTTACTACGTTGGCCATGATTCATTCGCCAAAAATTGACTAAAAAGAAAGCAGGGTAAAATAAAATATGCAACTTAACAACTCAAAGCCATGCACAATGAGTGCTAGAATGCAAAAACGTGTAAAAGATGAAGAATGCTTATTGGCCAGAACATAAATTATCTGAAAGTAGAAGCAAATGCAGAAAAAAATAGTGCTAGTCTAAGTAATCTTGACGTTAGACATTAGCAAGCATGGAAGACCACTTAAAGATGATGAATAACAAAAATCACATGCCAATTTCTTTCTTAATGGCCAAACAATTTGAATAAGCTACATGTAATTCAACAGAAGTTGAAGTGACATTTACAAGAGTCATAAACTACTACAATAGTTCCTAGCGCATGCAAACTTCATAAATGCTGAAAAAAAAAGAGAAATGACTTGTGAAATACTTACAGGGGTTTCCGTAAGAACCTTGTGAGCACATTATGGTGTGAATCCCCTCCCTGAATCCAAATTTCACTCAGGCTTCCAAGTCGCACCTCAAATTTATCATCAAGAAGGATACTGCTTGCTTGAATGTCCCTTTAAACATCACAAAAAAATACAACTTACAAATTCACAAAATTGAGCATTTTCTGTTCGAAAGCTAGCACAGAATTATGCATGCCACAGATCAGGGATTCATAACTAAAATAAATGAAATAATATCAGTGTTTTTCTCAATCTGAAGCATCTTGCCACATAAGTGCAAAAATATAGTCTTAAGACATCTCTAAACAGCTGCATCCAAGTCAAAAAAATTGGTAAAGGACATAAAAGTTTCAGCTGCCTGCCAAAAATATATGCGGAAAAGAGCAGCTCAGGCCAAAGCTCATCATTTGATTGTCTCAACCATCCAAATTTCTAGATTCTTCACGTGGTAATTCCTAAGAGATTGCAGCA
This sequence comes from Garcia nutans, assembly GCA_947685225.1. Classification (NCBI taxonomy): domain Eukaryota; kingdom Viridiplantae; phylum Streptophyta; class Magnoliopsida; order Malpighiales; family Euphorbiaceae; genus Garcia; species Garcia nutans. The sequence goes on from CANTUV010000039.1 coordinate 57,891,598, forward strand.
GTATGGCAAAAATACTGAAAGGTCTCCAAGATTCGAGTGTGCATTTTACTCTTATTCCATCCCATGCCTTCGTCACTTGAGCTAACCCAAAGGAAAAGGATATTGTAACCTGCAGTTGTCATAAACTAGGTATAATGCCTAGTTCCTTTATGAGATTCAACAACAGAAATAACAATTTAATTAACAAGAAAACAGGTAATTATGTCTAAGCCCGCCTCATAGTGCTAAATATAGAACTTTTGTATGGTGCATTGTCCACATGGAACATCTGCCATAAACACTCTTAACTCAGCACAAACACTACCAGTAAATGTAAGATAGTCATAGAAAGCAAATACTACCAATTAACGTAAGATTATCATAGAAAGCGAAACATCATGAATCAAAACGAAAGGAAAATGAAGCTCGAAAAGTGGAAGTTCTTGCAATACCTATGAACAACGGGAGGGTTACACTCATGATGAAGATAAGCAAGGCCTTCAGCAGCTCCTATAGCTATTTTTAATCTCGTAATCCAATCAAGGGATTGTAAATTGTCATCCTCAAACTCACTTACCCTATATAAGGAACTAGCCAAGTCGGCGTTTGGTATATATTTATAGACCAGAAGCTTCTCATTGTCATTCTCTGAACAATGCCCCAAGAGTGGGACCAATCTTCCATGAGAATACTTGCTGAAAAATTCTAATTCCATCATATATGATTCCATTTTCAGAGAACGTAAATTCACCTTTTTGACAACTATGGTGCTTCCACCATCCAGAAAACCCCGATAGAGATCTCCAGAATGTCCATGTTTGATGAGATTTGCTTCGCTAAATCCACCAGTTGAACAAAGCAATTGCTCATAAGTAAATGAATCTCTGAGACCATATATAAATGTAGGATCCTTAGGCAGTGACGGGTTATCTCCTTCAGGAACAGGCCCCACATTTGCAGTCCCTCTTTGATTCACAATGGTCTTATCATACTTCCTCAGGACAACTAACATCACTAGTACCAAAATCACAATGAAGCCGACACCACCAAACAATCCAACCAAAATGTATATCCATCGTCTTCTTCTTCTCTTTGAGGCAGGTTCATTCGCAGGCAATGGTGCTTGTACTGTATCTGGTGATCCAGAGTTATTGAAAATTAATCCTCTCTCAGCATAAAATAATGTACAAGACTCCAAACTCCTTTGGTTTGACAGAGATTGAAGACAGTTCCTGTTGAGGTTGACATTGCTCTGAATATCATGAGCAACATTTCCTTGGATGTAATTGCCAGACAGATCAATCGAAACAAAATTCCGAAAGGAAGAAGCCAAAGTTCCATAAAACAGATTATTTGAAAGATTGAAGAAGACATCAGTGATATTACCATTTGAACTAAAAGTTGACACATCACCCGTCAAGTTGTTATAAGAAACGTCAAGAACCAGCAAAGTTGGCAATGACAACAATGCACCAGGAAGAGCACCATCGAATTTATTCCCACTCAACACCACAACTTGCAATTTATCAAAACTAGAAAATAAACCATTTGGCAATCCATCCTCAAGTCTGTTATTTCCAACTTCCATCCTTTGCAAATTTCTCAACCTTCCTAACTCCACAGGCAATGACCCAGACAATGAGTTCTCGGTAAGATTAAGCTCAACCAATTGAGAAAGGTTACCCAGTTCCATGGGAATTGAAGCAGTGAGATCATTATCAGATAAGTTCAACCATTTCAGACTTGAAATATTACCGAAACCAGGTGGGATTGGCCCATGTAAGTTATTGGAAGAAAGGTCAATCCTTGAGAGATTGCTAAGGAATGCGAAACTAGCAGGAATTTGCCCAGTAAGAGAATTCCTCGAAATGTCAAGAACTGATAATTTCATTAACTGTCCTAATGCAGAGGGTATACTGCCAGCAAGGCGATTATTAGAAAGATATAAAGCTTCAAGTCTAGTTAAATTACCAAGAGAATCTGGAATGGAACCATAAACTGAACTAGACCGGAGATCAAGTACTTGCAGAGAACCAAGCCGGGACCCAAACAAGGATGGTATCGAACCGGGAAGTGAAAACCCAGAAGCATTAAAAGACTCTAGAAACGTCAAATTAACGAGAGACTCAACGCTGAAACTGGGATTTGAACGCCCAATGCGGGTCCGTTTAAACCCGGATATATTGATTCCAACGACGCGACCATTCTTGCATTGAACTCCTCTCCACCGGTTACAGGGGTCCGATTTAATAGGCCAGTCTGTGGTTCTGAGCCCTAAAGATGACCGGAGATCGAGCAACGCTAACCGTTCAATTCTGGAGTTCAAGAAGCTTCGCTGAGCTATAGTATGGTGAATCAATATAAAAAATAGAGAAAGACGGAGAATAACCCGTCCAGCTTCTGCCATGGCTGGCTTAATATGTATTATGATAATGTGGAGGTGATGTTCAATATAACCTATGGTTGCCCATCTTCTTCTTCTTCTTCTTCTTTCTAAAAACTATTGACCGGAGCTCTGCTCTTCGGTAGCTACAAACAATTGAAAAAAACAAACAAAATCAAAAAGCATTAAAATTTAAGAAACCCATCAAATAAAAATTGAAAATAATTAAAGTGTGTAACATTCTTACCTCCAATCACGAGCCTTGATTCTACTTTACATCTTATCGGTGTTGGCACTGATGTTTTCTGTTTAGTAATAAAAATATAATTTGGCTATTCTAATTTCTTGATTTTAAGATAAAATTAAACAACACTCACTTATCAGAAAGAAAACTCTTTGTAAAAGAAAAAAAAAAGGCACGGGCTTTTACAGAGAGAGGCTCATTAATGCAAAATAGAAAAAGGAATGCCCCAACCTCCGAGTCTCTGCTACTAAGTACTCTATCTCTTTCACTGTCACCGGAGCGCCTTTAATGAACCTTTGTTTTGCTCTTCTCTTTTATTTTTTAGCAGTATATGATGATCCTGGTTGCCTGTTTCTGTGTTCAGGCGGTGGTTGAGACTTGAGAAATGAGAAGTGCTTAGCTTCGCTATTCAGGAGTGCTAGCGGTGGTGGTTTCACATTGACTCGTTGGTTTTCTCGTTAACTCAGGCTGGCTGGCTGCGGGCTAGTTTTATGCCTCCATGGAAAAATAGAAAAAGTTACCTTTAATGGATTATTATAATTTTTTGAAAGATATTTGATTAATGATTTTTTTTATATAATTAATGTTTTCATATAGACTCGACTCACTGACTCGGCTAAATTCAGTCGAATTTAAATATTTAGATTGAGTTATGAATTAATTTTAATAATTAAAATTTAATTTGAGCATATCTAATTAGTACTTATAATACTAAAAAAAATTGAATTATAAAAAATTAACGTTATCGTATTTATACTTGATGTAAAATTATAATGGATTGATAAATACAAATTCAATTAAAATAAAAATGTGCCATACATAATATGTTCCGTATGTTATACTCATATTTGAATTTTATTAGCAATTAATAATAATAATAATAATATCCATTTATATTTTATTCATAATTAATCGTTCTAAAAAATAAAACATGCTTAATTTTTCTTTTTCATATTCATTGTGAATTGTAGAAAATGATTTGTGTATTGTAATGTTCAGGTGATGAATGCATTTTATAAAAATGTCATTGTTCATCTAATTAACAACCTTCGCGAAAAAAAAAAAGTTCCTAGCAAATGTAGACTTTAAATTTTATATTTTTGAAAAGGGTGTATTCTTTAGATGGAAATTAATTGTCTATGTATATTCCGATTTCTCATTTATGTAGAGTTTTTGGCTGACTTTTCTAGCCAAATACAAATATATAAAAAAATATGCACATTTTTGCACTTATTACCTTAGATGGAGACTTTTATTTTTATAAAGAATTTCTGATCAATATGAAAAAATATTTCTCACTAAGTCAACAGCTAGCGTATGCTTTTAATTAAATGGGATATCAAAATTATTTCTAAACTTACTATCAAAAAATCTTTTCTATAAAAAAAATCTATTGCGATCGTATCAGCACTAATACATCCAATTTTATCATAATTCTTAAATTAAATATGCTTAAACAAGAGTAATATTAAAATGGATTGTCTCTTGAGAGCCTCCTGTTGCACCCGTATAACATTGAAGTTAAAAAAAAGAGTTACTAAAAAATCAAAACTTAAAAATGTTAAAATCATCTCATCCATTCACAAAAAAAAAAAATGAAAGCAATCTGCATTTTTCATTTACAAAATTTCATTTAGAAATTATATTATTATGTTATTCAAATTTTCAAATATAAAATTAACTAATTCACACGAAATTGATAAGAAAAATGTAATTAATATACTTTAGTCAAATTAAATTACATATTAAAAGCCCATGCACTGTCCTTAAATCCTAAATGAAGAGAACAAAACTATAGTAACAAGTGATCATGGAATTTAGATTTGGCAGAGGGTTTGGTAAGTACTGTGAAGCAATTATAATAATAATATTATTAAATTGGGTTAAAGTTTGATTGAAGGATCGTGAAGGGTTTTAACGTACAATAAGGTTTTATTGTTTTATTTAAATAGAAATAAAGAAAAATTGTTAGATAATATTTTATTTTTAAAAAATTATTTTAATACGGATAAATAAATAGGTCAAATAAATATGATAACTATTTCGACCGATCCAATTAATTATATTAATTTAAAATGATTAAATTGATTAATTTTAATTTGAGATTCTGATAAACGATATTATCAATATAACTTATACTTATATAATTTATAAATTAAAAATGATCAAATTAGATAAAAATAAACAAAATCGATTGAATTCGATATGTAATAATTGATTTTATAAAATTTTTTTAGGTGACAAATTTTAAAGAATAATTTTTTTATGTATATTGATGATAGTTGATTTAACATACTTATAAAAGTGGATGCACATTCCGATATTTGTAGGACATAATTGCTAATAATTTCAATTGGGAATAAATAGTTGAAGTATCTATGTTCTATAATCTAAAAGTGAAATTAAAATTACTGTAAATAAACAGTAATTTTAAGCTCAATTTATAAGTGCACTTTTTCGATTTGTCTCCTCCAATATATTTTTTTTCAGTTTTCATTTTTTTTTAATTTTTTAGTATAATTTAAATACAATAACTTATTTTGATTCAAGTATTAAAAAGAACAATTAATGTTGATTTAAGAATGATTTTTTTAGTTATTCAAACATTATATATATAAATAAAATAAAATTTAAAATTTAATTAAAATTTTAATTAATCATACTTTATTCTATAAAATTAATATTAAAAATTTTAATTCATTGAAGTTCAATATGTGTGTATATATATATATATATGTAAAAATAGTATTTTTAAATATTAGGCCTATTATATACATATATATTTTAATACATAGGAGGAAAAATGCCTACAAAACTAGAACTAAAAATATAAATAAAAGCAACATATGTTTTTTATCACTAAATTATATCTTGATAATTAAGTACGTTGTATATTGATATCATTAAAAATTAAAATCTATTTAATAAATTTTTAACAATACTTTATTTGTATTTTTTATTTCACTATATATATATATATATATATATGATAATTCATCTAAAAAATGACTATTTTCAATATACAGTTTACTTTATCAAAAATAAAATTATAATAAATTTTCTTATTAAGTGCATATTTTAAAAAAATTGAATTCTTTGAATTTTTTTCAAATTTTTTTACTAACCATAATTTTTTAAATTTTATTAACATTGAAAATTTATTTAAAAATAAATATAAAAAAATAAAAAATTTCTTGATAATATTTATAGTATGACATTAATTTTTAAGTTTTGTATTTAGATGTCATAATAAAATTAAAATTATATACATATTAGATTGACGCTCTCACATTATTTTTAAAATATATATATATTTTTTATAAAATAATATTAAAAATTTAGTTATATAGTATAAAGATTTAAAATATATTATAATAGCAAAGATTAACTACTATTCTATTTTAATTAATATTATTTTTTTAGTATTTATTTTATTATTAATTATTATTTTATTTTAATTAGTGTTATTTTTTTTAACACATACACTTAAAATTAATTATTATTTTATTTTAATTAATATTATTTTTAGTGTTTATTTTTGCCATTAATTACTTTTTTAATTAATTTTTTTATATATTTATATTTTTTTATTATGTATTTTTTTAAAATTTTATATATAAATTTGCTATGATATTATAGTTATATATGATATTGATATTTATTTTATGCATATTTTATTTATTTTTTAATTTTATTTTTAACTATTATAATATATTTTAATTTTTTTTTTATATAATTAAACTACTAAAACTGTTTGTAAAAGAAAAATATCAGACATCGTTCTAGTATAATTGATTTGTTACCAAAAATACTGGTGGTTGTATTATTTATGGGCCCACAGAAGTCATACCAAAGTCTGTCAGTCGTCAGCCATATTTTTAGTTTATGGTCAAGCATGTATTTAACACCCGATTGAGACTTGGCCAAATCCGCCCATCAAAATCAAATAATTTTAAAATGTTTTTTCAAGTACTTTTATTTATTTACTAATTCTCCCTTTAAAAAAAAGAAGTGATTTCTGATTGTCACACGTGGCTCTTTCCAACGCGGATTCGAACGTGGACCCCATAACCTACGCGTTTGGTATTTGTCATTTTTTTATTTGTTTGAACTGTATGCATTTGCAAATTTTCTATTGTCTGTTTTCTTTTTCGAATTAGTATTTTTATGTATAATTTTTTTTCCATTTGAAATTCATAAACATATTTTTATTTTTTAATAATTAAAAATTATAAATATTTTTTTTATCAAAAATATAAGTTCATAGATATTTTTCTTAAAATATCATTATCTTAGTTTGACATATATATTTATTTAATATTTTTAATAAATCATATTAAATATTTGATAAAAAAATAATATTAAAAATAAACACAATTTAGATTTAATATATTAATTAATTTATTAAAATAATAAATAAAATTTTAATTTGATATAAATAAAAAATAACACCTATTACTTTTGGATATTCAGTGTTGTTTATTTAAAATTTCATTTTTAATTATTTTTTAAAAAAATAAATAAGAATATATGTATATAAAAATAATGAATAAACATATCTTATAATAAATTTATAACAATTTTAATTAATTATTATAACGTGAGAAATATATGTTTGATGTTGTATGGTTGAAGTTTATATAATAAATAGGACCATATTATAGGAACGATTTCGTTTACTAGTTTAATAGTCTTAATGTAAGATAAATCCTATAATTTAATTATCTAGACAAAGAAAAGTAAATGAGGTGATTTGTTTCATTATATTCCACACTGGACAACAAACTTAAAGTTTTTTATTTTTTATTTTTTATTTTTTATTGAAGTTGATTGACAATGAAATGACATGATTTAAAAGCTACTTTCAAATATAAAATTGGGATTTTTATTTTTTAAGAAAAAGGAAAAAAGGCCAAAATAATTGAGTGAGAAAAATAAAAGTAGAAAATTACGTGTCTAACTTTGATATTAGCCATTTCAACATGCGATGTCGGCTTAATTTGTTTTATTTTGCAATAGTAATCAATTGATTGATTAATAGGACTCAGCTTTGTTAGTACTTAGCCACTTAGCAGCAGCCAACCCGACCCGGATAATAAAGGTCAATTTGACTTGGTCTCACCCGTACTACAAACTAGCTAAAGTCGATGACTCAGTCAATAATAAGAGAGTTGGTTTGTGCTTACATTGAAATTAAACTCAATTTAAATTGAAACCAACCTAAGAAATTGAGATTTGAATTCAAAAATTCTAATAGATTGTGACCTAATTTAAAGGACTTTTTACAAACTTGCGAGAAAAAAAAATCATAATATTATAAATTTATATATATATTTTTTAAATATTATTCAATTTATTAATTTTTTTTATCAATTTATAAATTTATAAATTTTTTATAATGTACATATATTGATTTATGTTAAATTAGAAAAATGAGAATTAGCAATGGATAAAATTTATCGCTAATTCTTAAATATTTGTCGCTAATAATCATTAGCGACGGATTTAATATTATTGCTATTTATATTATAGCTGAAAAAAAAATATGGACTTTTTACTTCGTCGGTATTTAATCTGTCGCTAATTAATATTGTCATCCTTTTAATGAAGATAAATTTAACGATATAAAATTCGTCGTTAAATCTGTTTCTAAATTATTAATTTGTTTTAAAAAATAAAATAAATTATTTTTTAAAAAATAAAATAAAATTTTTTTATCGCTAAATTATTAATTTATTTAAAAAAATTATTTTTTAAAAAATAAAATATTTTATTTTATTTTTTAAAAAATAATTTATTTTTTTAATTTATAAAATAATTTATTCTTAAAAATATTTATTATATTATAATAAATAATTTATTTACATAAAAATTAAATTATTTATCAAATAATAATTAAAAAATAATTTTTTAACTAATTTCTCTAAGAAATAATTTATTATAACATTTATCTAAAATATAAAAATAATTATTTCACTAAATAAAATTTTTAAAAAAATTATTCTAACATTTATCTAAAACATAAATCAATATATTAATTAATTTCAAAAACATTATTCTAAAAATTATTTATTCAATCAAATAATTAATTTAATTTAAAAATAATTATTCAACCTAATAATTTTTAAAAAAATTTCTACCAAATAATTTTTAAATTTTTTTAAATATTATTTATTCAACAAAAAATTTATTCTAAAAAATATTTATTATAATAAATAATTTATTTACATAAAAATAAATTATTTACCAAATAATATATAAAAAATAAGTTTTTAACTAATTTATCTAAGAAATAATTTATTATAATATTTATCTAAAATAAAAATAAATAAATTATTTCACAAAATAAATTTCTAAAAAAATTTATTCTAACATTTATCTAAAACATAAATTAATATATTAATTAATTTCAAAAAAAATATTCAAAAAAATTATTTATTCAATTAAATAATTAATTTAATTTAAAAATAAATTATTCAACCTAATAATTTCTACAAAACTTTCTACCAAATAATTTTTAAATTTTTTCTAAATATTATTTATTTAATAAAATATAATATTTATTTTAAAATTTATTACTAATTATAAAAATATAAATAAAATTAACAATCTAAAAAATACATACCTTCAATTAATTTGTAAAATCATAATATCTTCAATCAAAATTCAAGAGAAAAAGGAGAAAGAGGAGGAAGAATAAAAAAAAGAAGAGAGAGAGGAGAAAGAAGAAAGAAAGAAAGAAAGAAAAGAAGAAAGAAAGAAAAGAAGAAAGAAATAAAGAAAGAAAAGAAGAAAGAAGAAGGAGAAGAACAAAAGGAAGAAAGAAAGAAAGAAGGAAGAAGAAAAAAATAAAGAAAAAATAGTTGAAAAGAATAAATATTTAGATTTTAGCGACGTAATTAGCGATAAAATTTAATTATCGATAAAATTTAATTAGTATATTTTGAAAATTCATTATTAGCGACAAAATTAATGACGAAATTTAATTCTGTCGCTAAAAAGACGTGTTATATTTTTAAAAATTCATTATTAGTGATAAAATTAGCGACGAAAATAAATTCCGTCGCTAAAATTTCACACAAAAAATTTCACCCCTTCTTTAAAATATTTAAAATTAGCAACGAAAATAAATTTCGTCGCTAATTAGCCCCTAAAAAAATTTTGTATTTATTTTTAAATAATTTAAAATTAACAACGGAATAATTTCATCGTTAATTTATTTAAAATTAACAACATATAGGGTGTTCTGTCTCTATTTTTATTTATTAGCGATGTAATTTAGCAATGAAATTTTAATGTCGTCGCTAAAATGCAAGACAGTTAGATTTAACGACATATTTAATGACGAATTTTTCTATCGTTAAATTTATCGTTAATTTGTCGCTAATAATTTATCGTCGCTAATATATCACTATTTAGCGACAAATTTTTATCCGTCGCTAATTTTTATTCCTAATTTATATTTTTATTGCAGTGTTATACATTAAGTTCAAATATGATAATTTTTATAAAATTTATTATTAGATTATTTAGAGTTTATTATATATTTTTATAAATGATAAAAAAATTTTGGGAAAAAGTAAATTTTAAAAAAATTAATAAGTCATGTAATTATGCCTTAATTAAAATTCGGTGAAATGAAATTGAATTTTGGATTTGAGATTCAAATGGTAACCTAACGATAATAACAATAAAAAAAATAAGGCATCAAAGCATCCAACTCTATTCTCCATTACATAACATGCATGAGACGACTAAATTAATCATAGTCGACATTAGAGATTCTGCTAACTATAAATAAATAACACAAATTGGAATCTAACATGATATGTTTGATAACAGCATGTGCAGGCAGCTGATTGGAATTTCCAATGAACTTGGGATCCATTAATATGCTAACAATTGCTATATAAATTTATAACACAAGTATGTGATGTTTGAAAAGAGAGAGAGAGAGAGATGTTTTTTTTTTAATATTACATTATATTAGAGAGGTAGAATTGATTCTGAAGTTATTATTCAAAAAATGTAGACTATGTCTTGATCTACGAGAGAGAAAGAGATGTTAATCTAACAATATAAAGAAAGAAAGGTGGATTGATGATAACTTAAGGCCCACTTGATTAAATTTCTTCTTCTCAAGTTCGAGAAATTCTGATATGCACAATACAAGTGTAGCGACGTTCATTTAAAGTATATATTCACTACTATTCGCTGGTGCATTATTATTATTATGCATAAAAATTTATGCATTAATTGCATGCATGTAATAAGGAGGAGAGGCACCATACTGCCATTTTTCTGATGAATGTTTGTCAATATATAGTCGGAGTTGGCTAATTAAGGATGATCAATGCAATCCCACGTCTCTCCATTTGTGAGGATCTGCACATTAAAAAGAGAAATTGTTATGTCCATTTATGTTTGATGAGAGTAAAAATGAGTAGAGCCTTAATTATGACAACATCATTGAATACATAAAGGCATAATTTTCATGGATATGGACCTGTTACCATTAAGAGAGACTCATTATCAATATATGGCAGAACTATATTACCATGAATATGAACATTTCTCATCTTTTATGCAGAGTTGCAATCAATGTTTACGACAGGTTGTTTATCTTCGTGAAATATTTGCTGTTGTTTGCTCGTTTCCATAGGAAGCATAGACGACATGCCGTATAACAACGATAGCCAATGATTGGACCGCACAAGAGATGGGCCTTATTTCTTGACGGGCTTGGACATATATGTATAAATCGAATTGGCTTGTGTTATTTTTTTTTTATAATTTTTTCGAGGGACAATTTGTTTGTGTTAGTTCTGCAGCAGAATTGCCTTCTAATTCTAAACGCCCCTTCTTCATTTCATTATTTATAAAATTCAATTGATTTCCTTATATTAATTTGTTAATTATATGGACATACATTATCTACTGGAGAAATTATAAAATATAATTGTGATTTCAACAAAGAGTTTTATTTTGAATGACAAATCAAATTGAATCATAACGCATGATTATTTTTTCCAAATATATAAAATTTAATTAGCTTATCATTCAAATTAGAATTTTTAGTTGAAATTGCAGTTGTATTATATAATTTCTGTACATCTCTTATAACAAAGTATAAACAAAAGCTTTTTAATTTTATTAGTATATAAAATTATTTTATAAGTGTGTGAAATTGTATATTTAAACCCTATTAAAATATAATTAACAACAAACTAAAGAGATATCAGACTTATAAATGTATCATGTTTATATCTTGGAGTAGGGTGGCAATGACATTAGGAGTGCTAGCACATCTTTTGAATAAATGTCTTTTCTTGTTAAAAGTTATTCGGCAAAAAAATGTGATTTTGCATTGGAGAAGGAAGGCTTATAATTGGCTGGGAAAATGATATGATGTTGACAAGAAGCATCATATAATAATAAAGAAAACAAGAATCAGCCTTACCCTTACCCTATCGCTTAGCTACCAACTCATACTGAATCTTCTATTACAGAATATCAATTCTCGAATTTGAAAGTTCTATTGCGTCAATCTTGTTACAACTTGGCATATTTTATCATTTCTGATCACTTATATTTATTGACTTACCATTATATATAATTAAAATTTTGGACTAGAATTATGATTATATTATATAATTTTTCGAGTTTACACTCCCACACGGAGGACTTTATTAATACTTTGCCTTCAAATAATGTATAATCTAGCTAAAACAATTTACTTTCAAAAATTAATCTGAAGAATAATAATAAGCCTCAACGGTCAAACCACGGCCGGCCGCCAATACAAACTTGCAAGAGGGACCAAACTAGAGAATAAATTGGATTGGGCCTTCATTCATTCTTCAATGAATGACGGTTGATGATTTCACTTTATATTTGATGAAAATATGTAAGATGATAATGCATTATAGGTTCTAAATATTGGTACGTAGCTTGATGTATCTCCATTTATTTTTTCACTTTTTCTTTACACTTTCAACAAAATTATTACCTTATGGTGTTGTGTAGCTGAACCTTCTGGTGTTGTGTAAAGACACTAGCATAAGATACTAGAATATTAAATATGATATTATATTTCGCCACCAAGCCTGTTTGCTTCAGTTTCACTAATTCGCCCAATTTATTGTTGTAGATTGGAGGACCAAAGCGAAGATTGCATTGATGTGTAAATTCTTTCCAAATCAGATCAGAGATGTTATCTAATAGTTGCATATACCACAATTGAGCAATTCCCTCTAAGTGATAAGAGGCTAAGCTCACTTTTTCTTCCTTAGGCATCGATTGATGCCGGAAAATGTGCTGACAATGGCTAATCCAACCCAAAGGGACTTCCATCCCATTGAAGCGAGGGAAGTAAAGTTTTATGAATTTTGGAATAATCGAGTTTCCTCCAGAATTTTCAAAAACTATTGCACCAGAAATTTCCTTATCTCTCCGTATTTTTGCATGGCTTTCAACACTTGAAGAAGTCAGCCCCTTCTTTGTTGATTCCAAGTCAAGAGACATGGCATCCAATTTGGTATGAAGTTGCTCAACCTTCTCATTACAGGTCTGATTGGCCTACTGCTCGGATAAGAGTAAATTGAAGAGTTTGGTAAGCTAGTCTTGAACAGATTCGCCCATAACTGTTGGCTCTGATACCAATTTATTATGGTCCCAGATTATGGATCTGGTTATAGGTCTGTGGGTTAAGGGTGTGGATGGTGTTTGAGTGACTGAGTTGAAGATTTTCTTTTTATGACCTATGGTGACTGTAGTTCAGGCTCTAAAGAGGGACCTTGGAACATCTTGAGACTAAAGTGCTCAAAAACTTGAATAATTTTGAAACTTTTTCTTCTCATTGATGTTCTTGTTTAAATACAGAAGTGAGACATAACTACCTCCTACATCAAAGGAGAAATACTTCTAAGCGGAGGAACACCCTCCTCAACTAGGAACATGAAAAGAAAGTGGAGGAATTTCCTCCTATAAAACAGTAATCACAAAATAAAAGAAATAATTAAATGCATAAAGAAATTGAAATAGTTGAATGAGTCAACCACTTACATTAATTTGTTAATTATATGGACATATATTATCTACTGGAGAAATTATAAAATATAATTGTGATTTCAACAAAGAGTTTTATTTAAAATGACAAATCAAATTGAATCATAACGCATGATTATTTTTTCCAAATATATAAAATTTAATTAGCTTATCATTCAAATTAGAATTTTTAGTTGAAATTGCAGTTGTATTATATAATTTCTGTACATCTCTTATAACAAAGTATAAACAAAAGCTTTTTAATTTTATTAGTATATAAAATTATTTTATAAGTGTGTGAAATTGTATATTTAAACCCTATTAAAATATAATTAACAACAAACTAAAGAGATATCAGACTTATAAATGTATCATGTTTATATCTTGGAGTAGGGTGGCAATGACATTAGGAGTGCTAGCACATCTTTTGAATAAATGTCTTTTCTTGTTAAAAGTTATTCGGCAAAAAAATGTGATTTTGCATTGGAGAAGGAAGGCTTATAATTGGCTGGGAAAATGATATGATGTTGACAAGAAGCATCATATAATAATAAAGAAAACAAGAATCAGCCTTACCCTTACCCTATCGCTTAGCTACCAACTCATACTGAATCTTCTATTACAGAATATCAATTCTCGAATTTGAAAGTTCTATTGCGTCAATCTTGTTACAACTTGGCATATTTTATCATTTCTGATCACTTATATTTATTGACTTACCATTATATATAATTAAAATTTTGGACTAGAATTATGATTATATTATATAATTTTTCGAGTTTACACTCCCACACGGAGGACTTTATTAATACTTTGCCTTCAAATAATGTATAATCTAGCTAAAACAATTTACTTTCAAAAATTAATCTGAAGAATAATAATAAGCCTCAACGGTCAAACCATGGCCGGCTGCCAACACCAACTTGCAAGAGGGACCAAACTAGAGAATAAATTGGATTGGGCCTTCATTCATTCTTCAATGAATGACGGTTGATGATTTTACTTTATATTTGATGAAAATATGTAAGATGATAATGCATTATAGGTTCTAAATATTGGTACGTAGCTTGATGTATCTCCATTTATTTTTTCACTTTTTCTTTACATTTTCAACAAAATCATTACCTTATTATTGTATATGTATTAACAAGTTGCAAAGGGCCAGTCAGAATTTATGCATTAGCATTAATTGACACTGTTGAAGGAATAATTATATGCTACAACCGTTATAGCAATAAATGCCTACAACGGACCAATGAAATTCTTACACGTAGATTAAATGCCTACAACGGACCAATGAAATGAATCATTTAATTTACGTGTAAGAATCCTATTGGTCCGTTGTAGGCATTTATTGCTACAACGGTTGTAGCATATAATTATTCCTGTTGAAGATAGTGAAAAAAGTTGTGGATTAGGATGGTTCGACATAGAGATTATAAATTCCTTAACTAACAATTCTACATAAAAATGTTTCTTTTAATTTTTGTCTAACATTGATACAGTTTTTATTTATGTTATATTAATAAGAAAAATACATATAAATTTGATGGAGAAAGCATATTTGAAAAATAAAAACATAAATGAATATTTCTTACTAGTGATTTTATAGATATACTTCAGTAGAGAGGTTTTTTTACATATTTGTGAGTTTATGTAGGTTATAGGTGTAAAAGGGAAAACTTGTTGGTGTGGATAGTTAGAAGGAATTTTTTTTTAACAAAAATGAAAAATAAAATTTATTATTTAGTTAGAGATATTTTTTATTTATAAAATTAGAAAATAATTTTCTATATTTATTAGCTAATAACTGAAATTTATAGAAAATTACTTTTATTTATTTTCTAAATAAAAAACAAGCTCTTAAAAAATATAATAGTTTTTTTTTTCACTTTGATTTCTATAGATTTCTTTTTATTTTTTATTTTTATTTCGAAAATAGTTAGAAAATAAAATTTTGAAAAATTAGAAAATAGAAGATAAAACTAGAAAATGCTAATGAAAAATATTTTCCATAACTAAACATTCACTCACAAATATATTTTTTACATTTTAATTTTAGTTTAATAATTTATTTTATAAAAAAATAAATGTCTTACTTTTATCAAGTATGTGTATGCTCATACTAATAGCGTCAAGAATTTCTGTTATATACCTTCTATGTTTTATTTAATTTTACATTTTAGAAGATTTCATATATTTTAAAAAATTAACTAAAATTATTAATTTATCTTTAATCATTAATTAATAATTTCTTTCTCCAAAATTTCATTTTGAATTGTTGGAAAAATAATTATCAATAACAGTATTAAATATAAAAGGTAAAATAGTAAATAAAATTAAGATTTTATTTCAATATTGTTAAACTTTAAATATTTTGAAACTAAATTAGAACTCTAAAATGACGTATATTTTTTAAACGAAGGGAGTATTTGAAAAAAAAAAAAAGCAACTCAAAACTCTCTACATTTCTACTTAGTAAAAAAGTTTTAATTTTGAGACAGATCACATCACAATAACTAATCTTATTTGCAAATTATATAATATTTCATATGTATAAATAGGAGCTATATATATGTTTATAAATTAATAAAATAACATGGAAAAATGAGTTTAGTACAAATTAAGGACATAGAAACTTTTGTAGTGTATGTTTGGGGGATCCTGACGATTGATTGGTGAATTATTGCTTTCCATTAATCTTGCATTTTCATGCAATGGGGTAGTCTAAATCGAAGAGTAGTGTGATGGATTCCCTATTCACATCAGGTATCGTCTGACGTTATATATATATATATAGTTACCGTATCTCAGCCTTTGATCTTCGAGGAATCCACGTTACAATACACTCTATCTCATATAATCATTCAATATCTTCGATTGCAACTTGCAATTCAGGGCCACAAAACAAATATAATACATAAAAAGAAAATTGCCTTAAAGCTTTTGAGAAAGAAAAGGTATCCAATTATACATAGATAAATTCTATTTGCTAGCAGTGGACGTGGATGATAAGGATTCTAAATATCAATATGAGCTACCATGTACACTGTTCAGTACATGTATAAATTCTGCTAAAAAAGTAGAAAAAAATTATATCATTGGTGTCTGAGTTTTTTTAATATTTTCCATCATGGTATTTTAATTTTTTTTTTTATCATTTCAATGTTTTAAGTTTAATAAATATTTGCAAATGAATTATTCTGATATATATATCATTTGCGATTGGAATAATGAAAAAACTGAAATAAGTTGTTTCAGTTAGTATTTATTATTATTCTGATTATGAGTGTATTGATGAATACTGAAATAAAAATACTAAAAAGTTCATAATAAAATAAATGTTTGACTAATATGATAATTAGTATCATGCCAAACAAATTAATTAGTCCTTTTTAATGAGAATTTGATTTGAATATACAAATTTGCAATAGAGATAAAAAAAAATTTCCAAAAAGAAAAAGGCGTGATGTACAAATGGCTAGCTTTGTATAATGCATGCCTTTAAAAAGATTGACAGGTTATTTTGAAGGAGGTCAAGCAAGTACATAAAAATAAAATAAACTTTTTACGCATTCGGATATCCAATGATCTAGAACACTATTTCATCTCTACAGCAAAAACCAACAAGCAATTATTATCTTGTATTCTTGTGTTGTGTAGTCTGTTTGGTTGGTCAATAACCTATAACCAAGAGTTAAAAAGGTTAATCATCCATCACATATATCACTAAAATAAAACTTATCTCTATTATTGTATTTTTGTATATATGTGCATCACTTGATGATGATCATAAACAACAAACACATTCATATCCTTTGAGCAAATGCCATGCATTTGAAATTATCATTTCAATCACTGAGATAAATATATATAACCTTTTTTTAGTAATCAAAGCAGGTGGGAATCACCCAGAAGACAGACTAACGAAAATAACAAGTTCCCACAAGATTATGAGATAACCAGCCACCTAAACCTTGAGGAAGATCGTCCAATACATGGCAACCAGGCTCAAACTCATATGCTATATGAGAAAGAAAAAACCTTTTTTTTTTATTAATTACACGAACTCAAGATATAGGCAGAAGCAATGCGCTGCTAACCATCAAATCACAATTCAGTGGTTCTGAGATAAGTATAACTTAATCATAAGAAGATTTCTTTTAGTTGGTTTGATTGATGCTGGATGGATATAGATATATATATATATATATATACAGCTGTATTGGGGTTAATTAGATAATGAACCAAAATATTATCTAATATCTATCCAGTTTGTGTTTCTATTTTATAAGTATACTACAAACCAAAATAAAAAAGCTTCAGGAATTGCTTGTTATAATACTGTACTTGTAAAGGTTAAGACCTGTCTTCAGTTCTTGTTTCTACTTGAAAACAAGAAATGGATATTGGTGTCACATGACAGTATCTTTAGCATTACTATCTATCAGAAGGGAAATGAACATATGATGACCTACTGGGCTTTGCTCTCTTTCGAATCTTACTAACACAAGATAACCTACAAAAATACTTTGTAACCGATTGGGGCCAAATTGATTATGGGAACATGGACAATTATATATACAGCTGTTTTCTACATATATTGCCTTAATTCTTGTATTATAACCTGCTGTGGTTCCAATTGGGAAGTCTCAAATCCAAGTTTAATTTAGAAAAAAAATATATATCATTACTTTTTATGCTTATATCATTGTGAAGCCTTTCTGTATCAAGACGAATTTTGCCAACTAGATGGATTTTGACCACATGGAAGAGGAATCTGTCTGTCGATTTAACTTATAATAATAAAATATAAGTAATCTCAAATGTAAAAAATATAAGAATATTATCTAATTAATATAGAAATGAGCTCTCCAACTTTAATAATTATTTTTTTAAAATTAATTATTTCAAAATTATATTAAAAAGAAAAAGAAGTCTTGGAGTAGAGGTAAGTATTGTCGCCGTGTGACTTGAGATCACGGGTTCGAGTCGTAGAAACAGTCTCTTGAAATTAATTACAAGAGAAGGCCGCGTATAAAAATCTAATGGATCGACCTTTTTTCGGATCCCGTTCATTGCGGGAGCATTCGTGTATCAGGCTGACCTTTTTATTAAAAAAAAATTAATATCTTATTATAGCTGTTATTCTTACTTGAATGGTGCAGGAAGTATTAAACTATCTTATGATAACAAAATGTGGGAAATCCCACGTCCTTCTAATAATCTGTACGGATTTTACGAGCTAGTCTCTGGTTGAATCTTTCATTTTTTTTTTTCCTGCTCGTTCGGTCACTTTTTAAGCCGTTCTTGTTTCATTGAATTGGTACATAGCTGTCTAAACTTCAATCTCTAGCTAGGTGCAAATTTGAGGATTCAAAAACTATAATGTTATGTACACAGCGGTCATTATTGCATGCATGCTGATATATTCTCCGTATAAGAAAATCTACTAAGATCGAATAAAAAAACAGTTAACATAGTGGAGAATTGTACGAGAAGATATAGTAGCCAGCTAAACAAGTTTTGGAAGGTTGTAAAGAAAAGAGTAAGAACTAACAGTAGGAGATGGCAATGCATGCCAGTAATAATAATTATAATGTCAAGTTTTGGATTTGACTAACAATAAAATATATATATATATATATATACAGAAAAGTAGTTTTCTTTCTCTACTACCTTCTTCATCGATAGACAGTATCTAATCTTGAAGATTTTCACTAGAACCCGTGATTATAAATTGCAAGCTTACAGTCATATATATTTAAGACGGGCCCACTGGCTTATATATATATATATATATATATATATATATATATATATATATATAGGGGCAGAGGGAGAGGTGGCTGGGGGGCAATGGACCCCTCTCCTCCCTACATGTTATATACATACATATAATCTATATAAATTATATATTAAATTAAAATATTGAATATAAAATAAAATAAAATTTTAATATAAATTGTAATTAGATTAATAATATTAAAACTATAAATTTATAATTACTTGTCGGTAATTTTTTTTTTATAAATTTTATCTTCTTTGATGAATTTCTAAGTGATAATTTTTTTTACATAAATTTTATCTCTCCTTTATTGAATTTTTTGTTCCGCCACTGTATATACACACATACATACGGGGATGCATGCTTGTGTTACATGGAGTTGTATAACTGTATATAGCAATGTTAGTATTTTATTAATTGTTCCTCTGTACAGACATTTAAGCCACCTGATACTCTGTAACCGTAAACCTTTTTAAAGGACAAATATACATTAGTGAAAATTCCTGTATTTCGGACAAAAAAAAATTCCGATATTAAAAAAAACTTCATATACGCACGTTAATACATATAGTCTCGCGGCAAGCATATATTCTCTTAATAGATTTAGGTTGAATTCTCTCCTCTCTGTATTGTAAAGAAAAAAAAACTATATATTTAAATATTCATTAAAAACGATTTCAATTAATGCCATTCAACACGTACATTAGTTTGAAAGTTACTACCTCAACTAAATTTAATTGTTATTGTAAAAAATGAATAGAATGTTGTTTTTTTAGTTGATAATTAATGTAAGCTAATTTTTTTGCTTTTAATTTCCAATATTAGTATTGCATAATTTGTATTTAAATTAAGGTTTGTTTTAACTAAAAACAAAATTTGATCATTTTCGAAATAATATTTCGCATTGATATTTGAAAAGAAATTAGCATTCTTTTCTTTAAAATGGTCGATATTTTTTTATGATATTGAATTTGATTTAATATTTGCTTTAATTGAATATTAAACGTGAAAGAATATAATGAAATATAATTAACCGCTTCTTTTTTCTCAATTTATTTTTTCTATTCTTTCAATTCTAATTGAGGTCGTCTATAGTTTCTTTTTTTTCAGCCCTATATTCAATAAATGCATATTTCTATAGATTTGTTAAACTATATCTTTTTTTTGGGACGAATTTGATTTTATTTTTGTTATTTTTCATTTTCTTTATAGGTTTCTTTTATGTAATTCAGTGAGTTTTTTTTTCACAAAAATATTTAATGATTTCTCAAAATTATTATTTTTTTAACTTTTAAAAGTCTGAATATTATTTTTTTTATTTGGGAATTTCCATTGATACTCAAATAATTGAAATTTTGATTTTGTGACAAAAAAAAAAAAAGGCTATCAAACATAGCGTTTTTTCACCAAATTGTAAAAATTTAAGTTAATTTCTTATTTTGTTGAATTATTAATAAATAATTTTATGTTCTTATTTTTTTTTAAATATACTTTCATCATTATGAATAATAAATTCTTGTAATTCTTAAAAAATAATATTATAATCATATGTTGGCTACAAAAAATAAATAAGGAAAAGAACAAATTACATCCATATAACACGCATTTCATGTGATTAATACTTAAGCCATTTGTAGTGTATCACACTGTCATGACCATTGGATGCGAATATAGTTTGCAGTGAACTGAAACAAGATTTGCCCATTCTAAAAAATTTAATAATAAAACAGTCAATTGTCACCCCTTGTTTTATTGATATTAATTAAAATCATTTTGAAATTATTATATGTATAATTCAAACTCCATGTAAAATTAAGTTTATAAAAATATTAAAAATAAATAAATGCCTCAGTTACTTAAATAACTCACATGAATTATTTAGAATTTAATGTCTTAGGTGCTCACAAAAATATAAATTATATGATGGTAAAATAAACTGACTAATACGACTTTTAAGCATAAGAATAATTATTGTAGTATGTTTTAGCCCTTTCTTTATTTAGATGCATAATTTTATAAAAGTGTATTTCATTCGTTCGCTCAGTAATTAGCTGATTAATTTATTTTTATTTGTTCCCTTAAAAAAATTGAGAATTTGACAGTAACAAAGTAATTAATTTATCCATGCAAGAAAAAAATACTATTAGGAATAGAAAATTATTTTTAAAAACCCTAACCTCATTTTTTCTCTGAATTTTCTTACACTTTTTCTTTTCTTAATTTGATATTGAGGTTGTCATCAATTTATTGACAGATAATAGTCTCTTTGTCTTTTTTCACTTTTCTATCTCATCTATTTTTACTATTTTAATGTTGTGATTCTTTTTTCAATTTTGTATATTTTTTATTATCAAAATAATTTTCATATCAATATATATCTAAAATTTAATGTTTATTTTTATTTTTCTAATTTTTTGTGTTTGATTATTGTGTATTGTCTTCTTTCCAGCTTTGTTTATTTTATTTTGTGGTTTGTTTTTAAAATAATTTTTAAATCAATATAGATATGAAATTTAATGTTTATTCATATTTTTTGTATTTTTATTTTTTAAAATAAAATTGAATTCAATTTAAATTTTTATTATAGATTTATATCCTTCCCTAAGGTTAAATGCCCTCTTCTCACATATATTTGTTCTTTTTTAGTAGAAGTTATTTTTCTTTTTTCAGATAGAAATGTTTTTTTTATAGATGAAATGAGTGTTCTACTGAAAGCCACATTGCTGGTGGCATGTTACTATTATCCACTGTTTGTATTGAAAAAGTTCAAAGAGATCCAGTAACTTCATTAGTTTTATACCTTTTATATACTTTAAAATTATATAATTATTTTTGTATCCTACAGATATACTTTTTGATCTATTAATAAAAATTTACTTTTGATTAAAATAATTTAATTGCCAAGAAAATAAATTAAGTAAAACCATATTATGTATCTATATAGAGCTTTTAACAAATTAATCCATTGAATTGCAAGAATAAAAGCAAATGCAAAAGGTCCAGAGACTCACCAACCTCCACTTTTCTTCTCTCTCAATCTCCTCCACAGCTTCTATATAAATAGCAGCAATGCCACACAATCTTTACACATATCATCTTCATATATATCTGTATATCCTACATATATTCTTATAATTAATTACTTTCTATTATAATAAATTTCTGAATTTTTTTTTTGCCATATGGCTTCATCAGGCCCTTCAAATTGGACTCCAAAGCAAAACAAATTGTTTGAAAATGCTTTGGCAATTTATGACAAGGACACTCCAGACCGCTGGGACAATCTAGCCAGAGCTGTTGGTGGTAAATCTGTGGAAGAAGTTAAGAGGCATTATGAGTTACTTGTTCAAGATCTCAGGCAGATTGAATCTGGCCAAGTTCCTTTGCCTAATTATAAAAAAGCTACTAATAAAGCTTACCCTTTGATCGACAATGAACAAAGGTATATACAGTGTATTAATTAGTAGTAGAAATTTTAACCATTTATAAGAAGAATTATATGATTTTCTTAATTAATTTCTTTATATCCATGCAGGTTGAAGAGTCTTAAGCTGCAGTGAAATTATATATATTATATATATATATTATATATATGGACTGGAAATTAAGTTCATGTGATCAATAAAGATCCATTATGGTTCGAGTGATGATAATTAAGGGCAGTGTACTAAAAGCTACCCCAGAAAAAAAAAGGGCAGTCATATTTCTAATTATCAACCATGGAAATGCAATTAGATTTATATGTCTAAATATATTTCTTCCTCCCATTCTTCTATCAGTTTTAATTAATTTCCCATTAAAATATTGTAAAATGTTTTCTGAGTCTTACGTCTTATGTAATA
Source organism: Garcia nutans (assembly GCA_947685225.1). NCBI lineage: Eukaryota > Viridiplantae > Streptophyta > Magnoliopsida > Malpighiales > Euphorbiaceae > Garcia > Garcia nutans. The sequence goes on from CANTUV010000039.1 coordinate 57,914,880, forward strand.
TTTAATGACTCGTACTGCAATAGATTCTTGTAATTTAAATGTTGTATATTTCTGGATTCATATACACATACATACATACATATATATATTATGTAAGAATTTTATTCATTCGAGTCTGAAAAAAACATCCATAAAAAATACAGGAGGGAAAGAAAATTATTAATCCTTGAAGATGAGACAAAGAATTAGCTGCTGTGACCACAGCGTGGACTACAGTATTCGCTGATCTTCTAACAAAATCAATCGAGGAACACCCAAACTCTGTAAGAAAATTGATTAAATGGGCTGGTGTTTTAAATTAATGCTATATATTTTCTGGATTCATATATATATGTGATATATTATATAAAATGGTGGTTTAATAGAATTTTATTTTTTAAAAAAGAAGAAGAAGAAGAAGAAAAACAGGCGAATTCAAACACACGAGATCGTCTTGAAGAATTGAGCAACTTTATGTAAAGACGAAATGATTGGATGTGAAACATTCCCTTTATGAGACAAAAAAGATAAGAATAAAACAGAGTTTTCAAAACAAAATTATTATTGTTGGTTGACTTAAACAAGTTTTATAATTAATGACTTGATTAAGGGAGAAAAGGGAAGCAATAACTGTGTTTCGTTTGTGGTAATATTTGAAATTGGGAAAGAAAATAAATGGAAATTAGTGGCGGAGAGTGGGAAACAGCTCATATGTGCTTGTGATTGATATATTCCATATTCTGGTTCTTCTCGATATTTTAGTTTGACAAAGAAGGCAGCCGATTGTAATTATTTTCCTTTCTCAATTTATCAATCAAGAAAATCATACTCCATCTCCTTCTATACATTTTGTATGTATATAAATACATCTTATGATAATACTTATATGGAATAATAATAATTTTGTTTCTGTAATATATTATTGTGTTTTTGTAATGTATTCCCTCCCTCCCCAACTACTATATACATTTTCTATATTTCAGAAAATTGAAAAAAATAATAGTTAATTTTATTAAAATTATATGTATTTTGAGTAAAGGTTTTAAAGATATTGCTATATCAACCTCTAACAAGTATGTCTCCCTAAAGAAAACGTTAAATAAAAAAAGACAATTTTTAAGGAGGAAATTGTTGAAGTTTGTTGACAAGACAGCATGTTGTTGAAAAATTATATAATATGGTTATGATTCTAACTAAACATTATACTTAAATTTTAAGATATATTTTTTAAAAAATATCATATTTATTTAATTAGTTTATTAATCTAGTTGGAATCACAACACAACATATTATTCTTGTATTTTGGATTATTTAAGAAGAGGTAAGCTAGTATATAATTAATATTTTGGTTAGAAAGAATCTCACTTTTCACGTATCCTTACTAAAATTTTAATAAAAATTTAAAAATATCAATCTTGATGGTTCGCTATTAATATTGGAGGACTTATATATTAATTAATTTATATGTTTATGTTTAATTTTTTTTTTTTCATATATTCTTAACAATGCTGTTAAGTCATTATCTAAGCTTAATGATTTTATTTACTTTGTTGTAAACATGTGAATATGGATTGATTACGATTTAAAACTTTCCCTAGTGCGACCAAAATAAAATATCGTTGGCTATTGAATTGTTTGCATTGCAATTTTCCAAATTGTATAGTTACAGCTAAAGTCAATCTGGATCCAACTGTCCCACCACCAATCATTTTTTAGGCCAGGTGAAACTTTTGGTCCATTAACCGGAATCTAATAGGTCCATTAACCGGAATCCAATAGGCCCAATGAGAGAAGATCAATTTAATGATGATAATGGATATTATATTTTTAGATATTTAATTTATTTATATAAAATATAAGTAATTTATAAATATATTTAATTGAATATTAATAGTGTTTTTATTATTTATAATAAGTTCAGATTAAATTTAAGTATTTATTTTTAGTACTCATTATCTGAATCTGATTATATATATTAATTATATTTTATTAAATTTTATTTTAATTATGGTATTATGTGATATAAAATTATTTTAATAAAATTATGTTAATATTAAATATTTATTTATAATTATTTAATTGAGATAAATATAATTTTATAATTTAAATTTTATAATATTTTTATATTTAAACGGATATAAATATAATTAAGATAATATTTAAATGAGTTTAGATAATTAAAAAATTAATTAGGTTCAAATTTGAGTTTGAGTATGATTATTTTCACGAATATCATATCCACTGCTCCCCCTGAACCAATTATACCTTTTTAGTTCCATAATTTATCATAATTAAGTAATATAATATAATTATTTATTTATTTATTTCAATTTTTTATAATGTGAATTTTCATACCAATGCCATAGTTTGAAAATTATAGATTTTCAAATTAATAATTTAATAATTTTTTTATAATTTAATAATTTTATCTTTTAAAAATATTTAAAATAAAATTTAAACAATGAGTACTAAATATATGCTAATAAAATAATTTTTCATCTTCAAAATATATTAAAATCTTAAAAATATTATCAAATTAAATAAAAATAATTTTTATTTAATCATACTACAATATACTATCTTTTTAATTATAATAAATATTATTTATAATAAAATATCATATAATATTATATATTATTAAACTATATATTAGTCATTCGAACAAAGTCTTAGGTTTTTTTTTTCAAATAGACTCTAAGAATTTATTTAGATTATTGATAATATAGTTTAGTAATATATGATATAGTGTAATATTGTATGATATATTATTATAAATAATATTTATCATATTTAAAAATAATATAATATATTTAAATAAAATATTTTATTTTTTTATAATATTTTAATAGATTATGAGAATAAAAATAAATTTTAAATATATATTTAGCATTTAAAAGGTGTATTAATGATATTCTATGATTTTTCAAATAACAATATTACCATAAAAATAAAAGTTAAAATAAATAAGACCTTAGAAAATACCATAAATTATAAAGTCATGATAAATTATGAAATAAACAATGCAAGTCTCTCACTAATTTTTTTAAAATTTTATAACAATATATATGTTCTATACTATAAAATATAATATAAAAGTGAACTTGGAATCACTATAGATAAATAGTTATTCCAATTTCACTTTTCCAATTTGTCCCTTGTATTTTTTTTTTTGGTTTTTTAGTTTTTTTTGGTGTTTTAGTATAATTTAAAGACAATTATTTATTTTGATTAAAGTATTGAAGAGAATAATCAATGTTGATTTAAGAATGAATTTTTAAGTTTTTCACATAACATACATATAAATAAAATAAATTTTAAAATTTGATTAAAACTTTAATTAATTATACTTTATTCTATAAAATTAATATTAAAATTTTAATTGATTGAAGTCTAATGTATAAATATATAGATGTAAAAAATAGTATTGTTATATGGGAAAAAATACCTAGAAATCGAACCGAAAATATAAATGAAAGCAACATACAGTGACAAACCCAGCACATTAATCAGGGGGCAAATTTCGGCTGCATCTCTCCTCTCCTCTCCTCTTCTCCGTCTTCTTCCCCCTTCCTTTGTCTGCAAACGCATCAAGCCCATCGTAATCGTGAATATCGGTGAACTTTCCTCTTTTCTTGTTTGCAAACGCAGCAAATTTACTATGAATGTCGGTGAGGAGAGATCGTTTGCCCCGTTCTCCCTCTAGGTTCGTCCCTGGCAGCATATATTTATGGTCACCAACTATATCTTAATGATCAAACATATTATATATTAATGTCATTAAAAAATTAAAATATGTCCATTAAATTTTTAGCACTACTTTATTTATATTTTTTTATTTTACTATTTATATATATTTGATAATTCATCTAAAAAGTGACTATTTTTAATATACTGATTTATTTTATAAAAAATGAATTTATAATAATTTTTCTTATTAAGTACATATTTTGGAAAAAACTTTAATTCTTTGAATTTTTATCACTAACCATAATTTTTTTAAAATTTACTAATATTAAAAATTTATTTAAAGATAAATATAAAAAATATAAAATTTCTTAATAGCATTTCTAATATGATATAAAATTTTAAATTTTGCATTAAGACGTCGTAATAATATTAAAATTACATATATATTAGAATGACGCATTTGTATTACTTCAATTATATATATATATTTTATTAAATAATTTTAATTATATATGAGAAATATTTAAAATATATTATAATAGTTAAAATTAATTGTATATATTTAATTAATATTATTTCTTTTTAGTCATTGCTCTTATAATTAATTATTATTTTATTTTAATTAGTATTTTTTAGCCTCTATTTTTAAAATTAATTATTATTTTATTTTAATTAATATTTTTTAGTTTTTAGTTTTGTAATTAATTACTTTTTTAATTAATTTTTTATTATGTCTTTTAATTTTATTATTATATATATTTTTAACATTTTATATATCCAATTGCGAATGGAATAATTATATATGATTTTAATATTCAGTTTTTTCATGTTAATTTTTGAATGATCAAATATAATTATAATATATTTTAAATTTTATTTTGGATAATTAAATGGCTAAAATTATTGATAAATAAAATAAAATATATATATTTCTGAAGTAATATGAGGTATTAGTGTAATAAATTTAAATAAAATTAATTAAAAATTAAGTATTTTAAAAAATATTTTAAAATTTAAATAAATTTATTAGTAATTTTTATTTTCCTTTATAAAAACCCTAAACACAGTTGCTTTTCACCCGAGGTCCTGGCTCTGTTTTTGGCTGTACTCACGCTATCTCGACATTTTGCTCAGGGATGGAAACGACAATAACTACTGCTACTACTTCTTCTTCTCCTTCTTGCAAGGTACTCTCTTATGCTGTTTCTTAAGCTATGATTGGGTTAAAGAGGTGACTTCCTTTAATTTTGGAAGCCAGACTAAATGCTTCTCAGAATTCGATACGAAATTTGAATGTTAGTCGATAATTTGGTATTAAACTTGTAATTATCATTAAGCTCAAGCAATATTTGCATTAAAAAGGATTTAGTATTCATTATTGCAGATAATCTTGGGATCATCTTCGATTGCTCGGAGGAAAATATTAGCTGAAATGGGATATGAATTCACAGTCACTGTAAGATATCTGTTTTCATTTTTTTTTTCCTGGTTTCAATTAAGCTTATAAATTCCAGAGTTTTTCTTAGAGTGCAGATATTGACGAAAAAAACATTCGGAAGGAGAAGCCAGAAGAGTTGGTCATGGCTCTTGCTGAGGCAAAGGTAATGCGTTTCAGTAGGTGGTTTATTCTAATAAAGCAGTTTTTTATACAGATTTGAGGTTAATTATAGAAAAATGGCTGATGTTCCTATAACTTGTAATTATTTGTTTCAAGTATTAAGAAAGTTGAAGTGGTTCATTGTTGTTATAACATTAAGGGTATTTAAATTATAACTTTTGTCGTTTTGGCCCTTTGCTACCATCCACTTTTTATGTATACGAATTGTCTTGGATTTGTAGTTCAGTTCAAGCCTTATACAATTATCTAAGTGTGAACTGCATCTCAGGCTGATGCGATCATAGCTAAGCTACGAGCTGATAATAATCAAGAGAAGGATGCTGACATGACTATTTTGGTTGCAGCTGACACAGTATGTCTTGTTTCCCTTTTTATTTATCACCTTGATGCTTCTGGTTTTCACAATCAGGTTCATCTACTCTCACCTAGTGCCCTTTCTGGTCTGAGGATACAAGTCTTCTGCAAGGAGAAACTATCTGGCACAAGCTACTGCATTATGAATCTTCCAATCCTTGGGCTCAAAGTGTTAGATTAGATATAAGACTGATGGGGCAGCTTTGCTGATATTTTGCCTTAACTTATATAATTCAAACTTCTTTTTTAGCAACTATAGGTGCATGTTTTGGAGATTTGTTCATAGTCTCTTCACTGCAATGACATGCCTAATTAGTTTTCATTTTCTGCTTGTTGCATTTGTTCTCTTTCCTGTTAATGGTAGTAACTTGATTTTTTTTTTCATCATTGCTTCTGGTATTATTACTTTTCACTTTGGGTTGTGTAATTAAGCTTTGATTCTGGTGCTTATCTTAGCTGGTGAAACCTTTTTCTCAGGCGGATGTCATCTTGCAAAGGCTCCCAGTGCATGACTATTTAAAGAATGCTGTGCCAGCATTATTAATTACTTGTGATCAAGTATAAATCTAGTTCTTTTATATGCTTTCATAGGTTTTTGCCTAATTTACTCATTTTATCTCTAGTTTATGGCATGTATGCCAAGCTTGTAAATAAAAGTCTCTGGTGAGTCATTTGGCTTGTTAGTTTGTGCATCTTCTCAACACCTAGGCTGTCACAGAATTACCCATAATCAAGGTAGAAAGAAAATCTAATTATAAAGCTTTTAAAAATAATAATGACTGGCTGTTAAATGTCTCATGAGGTTAGATGATTAGTTTCTAGGATATGCAAGCTTGTGCTGGATTATACTATTTTTGCAAATTTGATTGAAAATTTTGTAATGTATATTACCTAGGAATAACAGTCAATCTTTCCATTCAGTTTTCTCCAATAAACCTGTTGATATTCTCTGCAATAGATGCTGTTTGGTTATATATATGTATAGCGGCAAGTAGGTGGTACTAACAAAGATTAAGATTGTCAAGTTCGTTACAAGGCTAGGGCAATAGAATTGTTTACCCCATTTAATGTTATGTTTTCACCATCCTTTAATCATATTCATATGGTGAAAGTAGTTCGTCTCATTTTCTGGGTTGTCTTGGAACAAAATAAGAAAGTATCCGCCCACCATGCCAGAACCTTTTTTATGCTCGAATATGTTCTTTGCAACTTGTATCCTCAAATCATAAATGGCTTCTGGTGATAAGTAGCACACTCATGCTTGAGAATTGAAATTATTTTTCCCACTCTGGCAAGTGTTCTTCTATCTTATTTCTTATTGTTACTTAACAATTTGAAGGTGGTGGTCTATGAAGGTGCAATCAGGGAAAAGCCATCCAGTGAGGAAGAAGCACGCCAATTTATGAAAGGTTTGCTTAATATTCTTTTATCCCTGAAGTTTTAATCTCACGTTGCTTTTATTGTTTACCAATGTTGCGTGCAGGTTATTCTGGGGGGCATGCTGCAACTGTGAGTTCTGTTCTTGTTACAAATCTTAAAAGTGGATTCAAAAAAGTAGAATGGGACAGAGTGGAGGTGGGATTTGCTTTTATTCCTTCCGATATTTTCTGATAGCAAGCGGCATAGGAGTTTTTCTTCTTTTCCCTCCAAATGTGTTGGCAAATAAAAATATTTGAATGCCCTTAGTACTACCATAGTCTGTGATGCCTTCACCTAACCACGGAGAAATTAGAAAATACATTATGATAAACATATATGCACTTCCATTATGTTTCCCCCAAATATCTCACAGTTAATTAATCAAGCACAAGGAAAATTTTTAGATAAAGAGAGGAATTTTGTCAAAAGAGTGTACTTGTAGTGTTTCAACTAAAGAAACACTCATTTCAAACTAGCTTGCTTTCTACCACTTAATTCAGGGATTAGGTTGTTTTGCCCATTCATTTTTGCATGAGCAAGAACATGTTTTTTGGCTGGCCATCAACCTCTTGCTTTTGTTTCTAACTAAAACATATACTTTGTAGGTCGTGGAGAAAGAGCCCTGGATAATAAGTAATGGATACATGACTATTGTTTTTCTAGGAACAAACTGCATGTGTTTTGCATTACTCGTATTGCTAGCCCTTTTTTTCCCACTCTTAGGGAATAGAAAGAAGGGAAAAGAAATTATGAACTCGTGCATATTCCTATCAAAAAATACTCATGAGAATGTTATCTAATTTGCTTGCCTGGTTCAGTGGAGTTGACAGTTGTAAACACAATTATATGTGTTCCACAATGTTTTGCTAGTGTATATAGAATATCTTTCTAAAACTGATTATGGACTACATTTCAGGTATTCTACTTTGCATGAATTAGATAATATGTTTTTCATTTTAGTGATGTGTCTTTTTTCTTGCTAATTATTTTTTCTCAAATATGGTTTGCCATTTTTAATTTAGAACCAGAGCATTGCTATTAAATTCTGTACACTGATGATTCCTAGAAGTAACAGTTAGGTTTAAATGCCTTGCAGATCTATTTCCATGAAATACCAGACGAAGTCATTGACAAACTGGTAAAAGTTGTTTTCACTGTAAAGGTTTCTATTGTTTCATTTGAGGAACTAACAAAGAGTTTTGTATTCTCAATTGCTCAGATTGAAGAGGGACTTGTACTCAGGGTTGCTGGGGCGCTTATAATAGAGCATCCAATGATATTGCCTTATGTTAAAGAAGTGGTTGGTTTTCTGATCCCGTTAGAGCACATGCATATTACAAATAATGGTGTAAGATCAAAGATGCATAATGTAGATTATTTGAAGTGAGAACTAGTAAGTGCAAGTATCGGGCTTGCCCTTTCATGTAGCTATTGATGCATTTGTTGTTATATTGCAAGTGCAGAACTCTTTATTTATGATTGATTAATGCCAATATCTATAAAGGTAGCATCTCCTTGGATGACCAGGCATGCTAAATTTGAAAAAGTTATAATCAAGACAAAATTTAGTTCACATAATATTTTTGCACATGAAGTACAACATGCGTTCGAATGAGGTTGACCCCTCTTTACCCTTCTTTACCTTCGATCCTGGCAACTTAGAATATGCTAAACATACAAGCTGTAAGCTGCATCATCGTTGTGGTAACCCATCTGAAAATAAATTCCTTTGAAGTATGCATTTAAGATGTTTTTGAGCTTTGTAATTATTTTTCCTAAAAAAATATCCTGGTAGTTATTGATATTCCTTGACTGGAACATAACGATAGTGGACATTATTTTTTGCAGGTAGGGACAACCGATAGTGTGATGGGACTTCCCAAAGCTCTCACTGAAAAACTTATGAAGGAGGCTCTCTAGCCTGGTGCAGCTTCTCTCTTATCCATTCTTTTTGGTACTAAGCATTAAGCAACTGGCACGCTTGCCTTTCTTGTGCCTTTACTAAACATTTCTTTGAACTGGATAAACCAATTATTGATTACATAGCGCCTCATCATTGTTCGACTTTGCATTAATTTTAGTTAATCAAAAGGATGAGTTACATAAAATTTGAGCTGTAAATTATAATGCTATTTGTCCAAGTTGCTCCATTTATTATTATTATTATTAAGCTGCTAAGAAGAAATATAGCATAGTCAAATCGTACATGTTATTGTTACTGTCTGATTCTCTATGAGATGAGTTGAGAAACCCATTTATGATTTCTGGTTTATCATGTTGCCAAACAATTTTTTCTTTGCAAGTTGTGGGCCAATGACTTTTTATGTGTATCATGCTCTAACCGAAAAAGGCCACCTGTTCAGAGGTTAGTACAACCAGCCTGTTAAATGCCCATTACCAGCTGGATTTCCATAGGCTGATTAAAGCGTTTCTGGTGGTGGTGTTTCGCCTGCATTGGTTGATTAAACTGCCCATAATGTTCATCTGTATTGGATTTTATGATAAGCCTTTGAAATCTGTACTTGCTGGAAAATGAAAACATTCTTCTGGTTCCAGGACAACTGCAAAGAAAATATGCTGTGTATGAATTCTTCTCTTTGAAAGCCAGAAACCACATAGGTGACCGTTAATGCCTTCGGTGCATCCATACACTTCTAAACAAGTTTTGCCATTTCTGTTCCCTTTTTGACAGGAACCCGAGTGCGATAAACAGGCTGGATAGGAATCGCAATTTTATGATTGTGATCCTCTCTCTCAAAAATGAACAATAATTCGTCCGAATTATTAATCAAAACATTTGAAAAATGTTCTAATATCAGTAGCCTATTAATATCGTTAGGATTTTCTGCGTGATTCAGGGCGCTAATGAAATTTATCCATCAGAAAGTGAAGCCGCTTACTCCATTCCATACATCATTTTTGGGCTTAATTTGTCATCCATGAATTCACGCAACTGCAATTTTTTTTAATATTACTTTAAGTTGTAGCGAGAGAATTGATTCTGAATCAATTGTTCAAAGAAAATGTATTTTGTTGCTGGGCTAAGTCTCGGTGTGCAACTTCAACTTTAATATCTCTAAATTTTAATTTGTTTTGATAAAAAAATTTAACTTCAATTTTTTCTCATTAATGTCGAGGGCTCTATTTTCCAGTAAATAAAGCCTAATTTGAGAACAAATGAATCTTTAAGAAGAACAGCCGTGAAAACTGGAGCAAATGGACTTTAAAATTCAATTAGGAATTCACCAATAACAATTAAATAGTTTTTTGTAATGTTTTCAGAACCGGACCGGAGATCGGACCGGCACCCCAACTGGATTACTGATTTTATTGGTTGGACCGGTTCAACCGGATTTTTGACTTTTTTAGAACCGGCACTATTACGCATAAAAATATTAAAAATTCTAAAAGGGAGACCAATTTGTATAATATAAAATTAAGGATAAACTAAATTATATTATAAAACTATGTCATGATAACATATAAATTATATAATTAAGTAAAGAAACTAAATGCTTAACGTCTTAAACATTAATATTAAGATCAATATTATCTAAATTAATACTGAGATTTCCATCTTGCTCAATGTCATCATCTTCTTCTTCTCCAACTTGAATTGGATTCTCCTCTTGATCTAAAAATTAGTACAATCAATTAAATAATGCATACTAATATATGTTTTACACAAATTAATTTTTAACTATTAGTATTAGTATGCATTAATTTGTGTAAAACATATATTAGTATGCATTATTTAATTGATTGCACAAACTTTTGGGAAGCAGATGAGTCTTCTCTGGGTATTAAAAATTTAAAACAAACCTAATTAATTTTAGAATAAAAATTCAAACCGGTCCGGTCCGGTTCACCGGTTTTATCCGGTTTCACGGTCCAACCCGGTTTTCATCCTATATCCGGATTAATTTATAAATCGGACCGGACAAGCAGCCAGTTTTCAATTTTTCTGGTCCGACCGGCCGGTCCGGTCCGATTTTAACAACACTGGTTTTTTGATGCGAGTATTATTTAGCTGAGAATTTCCTGTCACTCTATGGATTTTTTTTATGAGAGTTTTTTCCTTTACCTTGTTAGGAAAATAGCCAAAACAATGGAGGCTCTATCTCATTGAGAGATGGAATTTGGGATGTTAATGAGAACAAATTAAAGTTAAAAGATTAATGAAAGTTTAGAAATATTAAAATTATAAAAACGTAGCTTTAGAGACGACTAATTAAATTAGAGAAAATTATACTCTATGGCATATTTTTAAACTTTTCTTTTTTTAAAAAAAATCTTATTTTTTTACTATATTTTTAATATACTAAATATATATTCAATGTATATATATTTAAAAATTGAGTATATCTTTAATATACTAAATAAATACCAATATGATATCTCTGAAAATATATATTTTTTAAATTGAAAGCTAAAAAAGGATTTTGAATTTACAAACCAAAATGGGTATTTTTTTAAATTTTTTTTTATTTTTTAGGATAATTTTGAAGAAAGAGGTTTTTTCAAAAATACCCTAAAAAATAAAAATATTTTTAAAAATATCCCTTTTTAATTTTAATTTCAAAAATACCCTTTTTTTAACTTTTAATTTTAAAAATACCTTTTTAGAGGTATATTTTTAGTATATATTTGGTATATTAAAAATATATTTAATTTTTAAAAATATATATTGAATATATTAAAAATATACTAAAAATATGAAATATTTTTAAAAAAATTGAAAAAATTTACTATAGAGTGTAATTTTCCTTTGAAGAAACCCATCAAATTACGCCGCATTTTTGCAAAATTTCGTTCAAACAACCGCAACAAGAGGACAACCACTTGTAATTCATCCATTGGGCTGGACAAAAGGAGAGGCCCAAATTTACTTACTAGGCCTAAGCCCCTAAGATGGGCAGATACGATTAAACTTTTGATAAAAAATACAAAATAAATTAAAAATAATTTTAAATTTATTATATTTATAAAATATTTATCAAAATATTATATTTTTATTAGTTTACAGAAAGTTTATAATAAATTTATAAATTTTACATAATTTATAACGAGTCTATTATGAGTTTATAATAAAATAATTAAAATATCATTAATAAAAAAATAAAATTTTTTAAAAATACGTCATTTTTTCAATATAATTAGTATTGTTCAACCTTACACTCAGTCCATTCATAAACATACGTCATTTTAAAAGTTTTATATAAAAATTCATAAAATTGTATAATAATATATTTTATATAATTATTTTAATTTATTATTCATTGAAAATTATAAAAAATTAAAAAAATTAAAATTATAAATTTAATTTTTTTAAAAATTATAAAGAAGTAAATTTAGAATAAATGTGATAAATAACCTTAATTTTTATAAAAAAAAAATAATTATTTTGTCTAAATAAAGTGTTTTAGAGAGTATTTAATTTAATTTATAAGTTGGTTAAATCAATTTATAAACTCTAAATTTAATTTGATGCATATATCTAGATAGTATTATTAGTTTATAAATTCAACCTATAAATTAAAAAAAATAAATTAAAAGATATTAATTTATTATTTTAATACTTATAAGGTTTTACCTTAAAAATTAGTATTTTATTATATTATTCATATTTATTTACATAAATATTATAGTTAATATAATTTTATAGTCACTTAAATTATAAAAATTCTTAATTACTTACAAACAAATATAATATATATATAACTATTTAAAATTTTAAATATTTATAAATTCGTATTAATTTATAAACTCTAAATATTTATAAGCTAGTTTTTATAAAGACATTATTATAAGAATTAAATTGTAATAAATTAAGAAGAATATTCTTAATTTTTATTATTAATACGTAAATTTATTATAAATATTTACACGACACAATAAAATTTTTATTTGGCCTTAGTTTATTAAAATCTCCATTTTACCTCATTTGAATCGTTGGAATGAGATTCTCATAACAATTTTCTTTTATTAATAAAGTCAAATACCCGTTTATATTTGTGGACGAAAGAAGTAATTTTAACTTTTTTTACTTTCCTGGAATCGTGTATTACATCTCCCAATATCCTACTCACATGGCCACTTGGCCACATCACAATAACAGTTATTTAACCGTCATAATAATAAAAACCCAAAAATTAAAATTAAAAAGAAAGAAAAAAAAAAACAACCAGACCTTTTGCCCAAAAGTCATCTCCAGCACAAACTCAAACAGTGTCTCTCTCTTCTTCTCTCTCTCTCTCCCTCCCTCCAAAGTCATCTGTTCATTTTCCATTTTACATATAACTTATTATAAACTTTGTTTAAATTATTAGATTATATATTTTTAGTTTTTTTACATTCGCATTACTTAGTAAAAATATTAATAGTCTAATTAAGTAACAGTTGTGAGCTGATTAATCACAGCTATGGAGTCCGGCGGCGCGATTCGGATCCAACAGAATCGAAGGCTTCCAGATTTCTTGCAGAGCGTGAATCTCAAGTATGTGAAATTAGGGTACCATTATCTAATATCTAATCTATTAACCTTGTGTTTCATTCCTTTGATTTTAGTAACTTCAATCGAGGCTTCTCAAATGAATCTTGATGATCTCCGTCACTTATGGCTTCACCTTCAGTATAATCTTGTTAGTATCGTTATTTGTTCTGCTTTTCTCGTCTTTGGTTTGACCGTTTACATTATGACCCGACCCAGACCCCTTTATTTGGTTGATTATGCTTGTTTTCGTGCTCCTCATCATCTCAAAGCTCCATTTGACCGGTTCATGGAGCATTCTAGACTTACTGGTGATTTTGACGAGTCTTCGCTTGAGTTCCAGCGTAAGATTTTGGAGCGTTCTGGCCTTGGAGAAGAAACTTATGTCCCTGAAGCTATGCATTCTATTCCTCCTCAACCGTCCATGGCTGCTGCCAGGGAAGAAGCAGAGCAGGTCATGTTTGGTGCTTTGGATAATCTGTTTGCTAATACGAATGTAAATCCTAAAAATATTGGCATTCTTGTTGTTAATTGTAGTTTGTTTAACCCAACACCCTCGCTTTCTGCTATGATTGTTAATAAGTATAAATTGAGGGGTAATATTAGGAGTTTCAATCTAGGAGGGATGGGTTGCAGTGCTGGAGTTATTGCGGTGGATCTTGCTAAAGATTTGTTGCAAGTTCATAGGAATACTTATGCAGTTGTTGTTAGTACTGAGAATATTACGCAGAATTGGTATTTTGGAAATAAGAAGTCTATGTTGATACCCAATTGCTTGTTTCGAGTTGGGGGTTCTGCAGTTTTACTTTCTAATAAATCTGGTGATAAAAGCCGGGCTAAGTATAAGCTTGTTCACGTTGTGAGGACTCATTGCGGGGCAGATGATAGGGCGTTTCGATGTGTGTATCAAGAACAGGATGGTGCAGGGAAGACTGGTGTTTCTTTATCAAAAGATTTGATGGCAATTGCTGGTGAAGCTTTAAAAGCTAATATTACTACATTGGGTCCTCTAGTGCTTCCAATAAGTGAGCAGCTTTTGTTCTTTGCAACTCTGGTGGTTAAGAAATTGTTCAACAAAAAAATGAAGCCTTATATTCCTGATTTCAAGTTGGCATTTGATCATTTTTGTATACATGCTGGAGGCAGGGCTGTGATTGATGAACTAGAGAAGAATTTGCAGCTTCTGCCTGTACATGTGGAGGCGTCTAGGATGACTCTTCACCGGTTTGGGAATACTTCATCCAGTTCAATTTGGTATGAATTGGCCTATGTTGAGGCCAAAAAGAGGATGCGCAAAGGGAACCGTGTGTGGCAAATAGCATTTGGAAGTGGCTTCAAGTGTAATAGTGCAGTGTGGGAGGCACTCAGGAATGTGAAACCATCTCATAATGGTCCTTGGGAAGATTGTATAGATAAGTATCCTGTGACACTAGTTGCTTAGCACAAGAAAAGAAATTTGCATTTAAGACTTAAATCATCATTTATTAGGAGTCTAACAGTTGTATCTTGCTTTTACAGTCTCTTTTATCTGGTTATGAAAGTGAACATGTGGCTTTCCTTGTTTTTCCTGTTTGTTGTATTTGTATCCAGAGTACCATGGTGTCGGCAGTTGTTCATTCTGTAATCCAAAATTACTGGCTACAAATACTTGTGTGTGTTAAATTTATATGGAAATCTTTTCTTGAATTTCTGTTCAGAATACCCCATCTTTCAGTTTCCAGTGCTTTGAAAAAGCTCTTTTTTAATTTCCATGATGCCAATTGCTAAATGCCTATATTATTATACTTAATAAAGAAAGTATGTACATAAAAGTATAATAGAATATCTAGCTTAGCCTATTGGTTAATTTAGTTTTAGGATATTAACATCTTTTAAGCAATGATGGCAAGCACCCCCACTATGTTATTATTATTATTATTAATATTATCAATCATGAGTAGTAAGATTTAGACAATAATGCTTACACATGGGGAAATGACTATCTCACAAGTTTCTTTCTAGTCATGATCAACAATGTAGATTACAAAAGAGATTTTGCCAAGGCTGCTTCACATGCACTAAGTTAACAGTTTGAGAATGTTTATTCTCAAATTCTTTCTTCCTACTACGTAGTATTGAGTTTATTTATGGAACAAATTGCAATTTCTCTATTCTAGGCAATTTCATAATCTGTTTCAAGTTTCAGTGCAGTTAGAAGAAAAATGGCAGCAATCACGCATATCAGCCTTCTCTGTTAGTCACATTTCTTACAAATCCCCCAAAAATAAGGGAAGGAGTTGCTATAATTGCGTGAATAAACACAACCTGCCGTTATTGATTTCCCAAATGACCTTAAAAAAACCTATAAAATATTATTTATTATATAAGGAGATAATACACGTGAATTGGTCCGGTTGTTAGATATTACTATTTTAAAAAACATTGAAAACATTATTTTTTTCTTCTTGAGTACAGGAAATCTTCCACGGAATTATTACAAAATAATATATACTTACCCTTAGATTATATTTCAGAATTGAAACACATTAACTTTTATGTGAAATTGAGAAACTTGTTTTTGAATATTTGAAAAAGGAGTAATGTCAGTTTAATTAACTTCCTATGGCAGCATCATTTAGTTGCTTCTAGCTAATGCGCAGAACCTTGCCAATTACTTAATGGCTTTGTTCCTAAGCTTATTTGAATAATTAGATAATATGACAATGAGAAGCTAATTATTATATAAGGTTTTTCATATTCCACCACTGCTTTTAGGTCAAGCTTTCAGAAGAAACCAAAAATTGGCTCAGGATAACACCAATTACAGTCAAAATGGAGAAATTTCTCATCATACTGGAATAGGGTAGAAGAAGACTCCTTGAAAGCATGATGAAATTGGCTTTTACTCAATGCCCAGTACCCATTACCAAGAACTTATATGATACAATTATGAATAAATTAATTAAATAATGATACGTGACAATATTTTTAAAAAATATATATATCTTATAATTTCTTTAGATAAATCTCATAATTTCTCGATTATCAAATATAAAAAATATTCAGAGTAGTCATGTCAAACAGTGCACCTGATTAAAATCACAATGCCTAATACAGTAATACCCAACTCTTTGCTTAGGCAATGTTAAGTTCTATTTGTTCTTAACCTAATTACAATACAAAATATATATTAATAAGGCCAATTGGTTCTGTAGCCTTGAGATTCACTTAATTTTGGCAAATTCCAGGAAATTCTATCTTGAAGAAAATTGGCATAAAACATCCTTCAGGACTGCATATCACTCTCCCCATTATACTGTCACTGGAGGAAAAAATATATTATTTTTTTAATACTTCCATTAAAAGTCAATAAATAATGAATTTTATGAAGAACTATATGAATTTCACATCATCTGAAATTTTTTAATATTATATATGTTAAAGATTTTTTTATATACGTTAACGATTTTTTTTTCAAGTTTTAACTACAGATTTGAATATTATTATTTATAGATAGATAGAATGGTAGTTTTTTTTTTTTAATTAGCAGGAGTTGTTAGTGTTGAATAATTCTTTTCAATCCAAAGAAATTTTCTAGATGCCAATTGATTTATTGTATGTAGACATCATATAGCATATCTTTTTAATTTTCTTAAAAAAGTAAATGAAAATAGTCTTTTTCAGCAGCAGCTGCCGATGGAAATTGACTGTAATTGTGTTGCATTAATTTAATTTGACTGATATACAAACATCCAATTTTTCATACCTGGATAAGTTCCATATGTATATATATATATATATATATATATACACATTAGCAAAAACAGAATTTAGTCGAGGGAGAAAAAATTTTTAAATAAAAAAATTACAATAAAATACTATTTTAATAAATTACACTTTATTTTTTAAATAATTTTTATATATTTTTGAGATATTTTAATCATTTAATATATTTTTAAAATATTTAAGAAAGTATTTAAATTAATCATTTTGAATAAATTTATATGATATAATATATATAAATAAAATATTGAGATTTATCTCAGAATATAACTTCATTAATTAATATTTAATTATAAATTTTTATTTAAACATTTAAATTTTAGAAAAAATCAGTTCAATTCTATTTTATTACACTAATTTTCATATTTGTAAAAGTATAATTATTAAAATATAATTTTTTATATAAAAAATATGAGTTAATTTGAAAATAATCAAATTATATCAAAATAATAAAAAAGATTTTTTTAAATTTAATTAGGTCCATTACTTATAATTTTGTTCATATTTAAACTAGACATGAAACTTTTATATAAAAATAAAATAAGAAATAATTATTTTTTATTTTTAATATATACAATACATATATATATAGTGGGTCCTATATATATATATATAACATGTTTTGCTCATTTTCTTGAATTATAATTCATTTCACATGCCCTGATTATTAAACCATTAATTAAATAATAGATTTATTTAATGACGTAAATGACTTGTTTTTTGTTGAATAAATCTGTACACGCTGCTGAAAGTTTGTTTGTAATTTTCAAATATCAATTATCATTTAAGCTATTAAATTCAAGTTCAATATATTATTTTTTTAATTAATTACTTATGGAGGAGTGACATTTAAAATTTCTATTTAAAATTTAAACGAGAGTAATACATAACTATAACCACCACAAACTACACTTTAGAGATACATACATTATTTTCTTATTTCATTGCAATTTCAAGTTTTATATTTTTATATATTCTTCCATTTTAGTTTCTTGACCTTAGTGAAATTTGTATGACTGTATTATGTATTATGTTGAAAAATTATAAATCACCAAAATATTTATAAGTTCAACAATTTAAAAAAAAAAAATTATAAGTTGAACACATGGAAGAAACTTGCCTGCCAAAGAGGATTTTACTTTTATTTCCATTTCAATATTTTTCTTATATTGGTTATTGGTTAATTTTATAAAAAAAATAACTTTTTTTTTCTTTTTGAATGGTTTATAATAAAAATTTTAATAAGGATCTATCTAAATAAAACAATAATAAATTCAAAATTTTAATTAATGCCTAAAAAATAATAGACTGAAGGAAGGTAAGAACTCACTATCTTCTTTATGATAGAAAATCTTTGTTTAAAACCGGTCAATTGAAAACTATTAAAAGAGTTATAATAGTTTATGGATATGTTCAGTTACAGTTTATGGAAATGCTTAATTTATGGATTATGTTAAGCATCTATCACAGTCTTAGAACCAAAATGTTTGAATGGCGAAGTGTATGAGGCTATTAAATGTTTTTGAATTTTATCTTTAATTCGGTTGAAACTTTAGAAAAAAACTTAATTGAATGTGGGCCATTTTTTAAAGACTATATTTGGATGAGAGTTAATGGAGGTAAAAGTGGAGAAAATAAATGTAATTTTTTTTTTCTCTTGTTTGGTGTGAGAAGTAGCAGGCTAAAAGGGAGTAAAGTGAATTAAATTAATTTTTTTAATTTTCTCTCTAATTTTCAAAACATTTCCTCCTAAAATGGAGAAAAATAAAAATAAGTGAGAGCAATTAGTTATTCAAGTAGGTAAAATAACTATTCTAACTCTTTTTCTCTTCGTAAAAAATAAGAGAGAAATTTAAATTATTCTCTCTTTTATTTAAACTATTAAATAATAGAAAGTAATTTAAAATAATTTTTTTTATATTACTCTTATTTTCTTCATTAAAGTAAATTCAATTTCATCTCTAACTAACCATAGTTAAGGCCGACTTCAGTTCATAATAATTATAAGCCTTAACTTTAATTGGTAAAAGCCGATTCGATTAAAATTCATATTTTTAAAAAGAGAGTCGATTCCGATTTGAACAGTCGGTTTAAATTAAATTTTTTAATTTATTTTTTTCAATAAAAAATAACTATAATTGATAATATTTTTTATGAAATTAAATACTTGACTCATAAATTTAATAATATAAATTAAGTTAAATAATATTAGTCGTTAAAAAATAACAAATTAACAATAATTATTATTAATATATTAATAATAAATAATAATTATAATAATAATAATAAATTTTTGCATATATAATTTTTCATTATAAATGCATATATTTAACTACATACTTTTAAATATTAATTATTATAATTGAAATGTAAGAAAGAAAATTTAAAAAATTAACTCTAAATTTTAATTTTTAACTAAAAATTATTTATTTTATATAATATATATATTTATTATAAGTGTTCGATTAAAGTTTATGAATTTTTGAACTGAAACTAGTTATTTAGAACCGTGAAAATTTTAAAAAAAATAAAAATTAATATACATTCTAATATATATATTAATATATATTCTAAAATTATAAACCAATTTTCTCAATTTTGATCTGATTTATAAATCAAAACCGTCAATTCATCATTCACTGTAATCCGTGCCCATAGTTACCCTTAACTCACCTCCATCCAAACATAAACTAAATTCAAGGTTGGCCGGAAACTCCAGCAGCTGTGACCAAACTCCATCCTGATTCTCTACTATCATGATGCCTGAAGCCAATTATTGGCAGCTTTTCTGTTATTTTGATTTATTGTTGGACCATTTTATTTACCCAAATGCACATAATTCTTTCAGTAATATATATATATATATATATATATATATATATATATATATATAGTGAAGAGCAGCTAGCCCCATTTGTCTTCAACCGTCCATACCTAAATTATCTAAGATTAACTTTTAGGAATTTCTTAAAATATCCAAAAATAAAATTACTTTTAAAAATATCTATTTTTATTTTTTTTATTAAAAATATTATTTTTTAACTTTTAAATACAAAAAAATACTCATTTTTCAAAAATATACATTTGATTATATCTAATATATTAAAATATATATACTCTACTTTTGGAGATATACACTTGATATATATGTTTTAGTGTATTAAAATTATACCAAAGCAGTGAAATATTTTTGAAGAAAAATGACAATATATTTTTCTCTAAATTTTTAGCTACTGTATACAAAAGATACAATTTGAAAATTTTACAAAAATATAAAAAATATATATAATTATTAATTTTTTATCTTTTTACTCGCACTCTATTTTTCAATTGGATTTAGTTTATACACCAGAAGTTAAGTTGATAAATTCATGATGAACTTAAAATATTATGAATACAGCAATGCTATCTGAAAATGGAACCCAAGATACTTCTTTAACCCTGAGAAAGAACTCACATGAGTGTTCATGCTACTCAAGAGTCATAATAAATGGGGAACATCAAGATGAGACTTCTTTTCAATTACAAAAATGAATTTAATTCAAACAAAACAAAACCTCATCTGAAGGAGCTTTGAATTTCTTCCAAACCTCTCCCTTTCGTCTCCGGAACCCAAATAGCAGCGAATGCAATTGTGAAAGCGCACACAATTGTATAAATGGTAAATGTTCCTGTTCAAGGTGGAGGAAATCCAGGTAAGATAGAAACACATATAAGATGTGATTAAACAGTTACAGCAGAACACAGAGTAGAAGGTGGCCGAACCTCCGCTGCTCCAAGACAAAAGCAAGTTTGCAGTCATTGTAACCGCAAAGGAACCTAACCAATTAGCAAGTGTTGCTACACTTCCAGCAAGGCCCTTTATATTGAGTGGAAGAATCTGCATTCACATATCAAGTGTGTTCAAGAGCATGGTTATCTTTTCAAGAGAAATAAATCAGCAGTTCATGCAGGACCTTTAAAGCTTTTCCTCCATAAGATATTCAATGATGCATGGTTCAATTTTTAAGATGATAAAATAAATTCCAATTCATTCAAGACACAAGGATATGCCAGCACTTGGACATAGGTATTGAATTATAGTTAACAAATAAAAGAAGGTATCGAACTACCCAACCTAGTTGTAAATCAATTGTATAAAGAATATTCCCTGCTATAGTCCCACAAATCAACCACCAAGCAAGTATTGTCCTTTGAGTTTCTAAAGTTCCATTAACCAGGCTTTTATTAAAATTCCAACTGCAAATGAGTAACTACACTTTAACAGAACGTTGAAACTTCGCAAAGAATTTGGCATTCAAGAAGAAGCTTCTGTTTCAGGCTATCTATTGCCCTGAAGAGAATATTGTAAAATTCAACTTTGTTAACTAGTGTCTAGTGGCGCGACTTTAAACTGTGGGAAGGGAAGAGCATCAAGAATTTAACTGAAAAACTGCCCTCTATTGAAGAAATATCATATACAAAGAAATATGTAATTGCATGACAAGAAGTAATCTCTATGGCACATATATTTAATGGTAATAAAATGGTGATACCTCAGACATTATAACCCATGGAATGGGTCCCATTCCTAAAGAGAAGCCAACTACCATCCCCTGCAACAGAGAATTAGTTTCCACAGGCCGTGAAAAAAAAATTAGCAAAAATCACACAGATAATAAGCTAGCAATACTACATACCACGACTCCAATTACAGATAAAATCCCCAATATGCTATACAAAGTAGACTGATCCGACACAAAACCCTGGGTCAATTAACAAATGAAGTAAGATAATTTGACATTGAATATCCAATAAAAGGAAAATCATTCATTTGAACATCATGATTCCTACAAAAATATTAGTCGGCAGATTCATAATGTGCTTGCCTGTATGAAGAATGATACTGCAGCAAGTAGGAGGCTTAGTGTCATCCCACAAGAGGAAACCTGAGACAAAAAGAAAATGAAAACATCCTCCTTTCTCTTCCTCCAAGTGGATAGTTGTTGTTGTTGTTGTTGTTGTTGTTATTATTATTATTTAAAAAAAAAAAGGCAGTTCTGCATTAACTCACAATAAGTAGAAGCCGGCGGCCTGCCTTATCAATTAACCATGTAGTTACACCAGTAGCAATAACCTAAAACATATATTTTCATATTGAGATTAACATTATGAGAACTTCCTCAAGGAATAAAGGCATCATCATACACAAGTTTTCCTTGATCTATACCTGAATGGCACCTAACCCGAATGTAGCCACATTACTATTTTTAATCCCTGTTCAAAATTAAGACAAAGCCAGAACCATGTAACTCAAGTAATAAGCTGATCATATATAGTTTACTTGACATGGAAAAGTAAAATTCACATGGTAAAACCAGCAGATAATGCCAATGCAAGGATTTTAATATCAAGCCTATGGATATGGCTAACATGGCACATTATATAGGTTATTTGAATATAGACCATAGACGTAAATTTGAAAGTAATGCATAAAATATACATATTTGTATAATTTCTTGACAAAAAAGCAAATATGTTTCTGAAAGAAGACATAGCAAAAAGAGTTCCAATTTGCACCTGATCTAGCTACATCTAAAGGGAAAAAGAAGAGAAGAAACAAAAACAAATGTGCATTTCCCACATTACAGGCTTAAAAAGGGCAAAGGGAGAAATAAACAAAGTTTGATCAATTCCAATGTTCTCTGTTCAAGAACATGAGAAAATGTTTCAATATGAGACAGTGAACAAGCTTGTAACGCTTACCAGCAGATTCAAAAATGGAACTAGAATAGAATAGAACACCATTAATTCCACTAAGTTGTTGCAGAATAAGTAATCCAATACCAATCTGCAGAACATTGATAAAAAAAATATTTTAACTCCACTGCATCAAAATCCAAGGAAACTTTTCTGGGTAAATAATTACCATGAGAGGAAGCCAATATCTTCTTAATTTGAGTTCTGCAAACCGGATTGTAGTTCTTCTGTTTGCTGAAGCTACAGCCCTCTGCATCAAGGTTGCAGGCAAATCATCAAATAGTGCCACTTAATAAAGTGATGCAAGAAAAGCAGAGAAACATTTTGCAGTTGAGAAAGAGAAATTCAACCGCATTTCATTACCTTAATTTCATGTACTTCAAGTGAAATATCGGTATCAAACCCCCGAAGGACTTGCAAAGAAGCTTCAAAATCTTCTGTCATGCCCATTTTTGCCTAAATTTTGGTTTTGGAAGAGAGGGAGGGGGTGAGTTACACCAATATATTGTAACACTATATCTCAGATACAGAGAGGACTATATTTCATAAAATTTACCAGCCACCGAGGAGATTCTGGAATGAAAAATAGGCCAGGTATCAAAATGGTACATGGTAATATTCCTGCAAAACAATTTGGCCAAGTTCTAGCATCAGAAAATCTTGTCTTTTGCTTTCATTTTTTGAATTATATTAAAAACACAATAAAATTTTCTTTTTTGTCCTTCACATATGCGGGCCTAAAAGGGACTTAGGACTTAAAGATATTCAACAATTGAAAACAGAATTGGATTACACTTAATTTTTCAAGTCCCATCAGATACCAATAGATGCATGCAGATGTTCCTGAATGTGTCTGTGTGTATATTCATGTGTCTTTCCAGGAAGAAAGCATATTGTGGCCCTAAATGATGGCAGAGTAAATATGGGGAAGATGTCAAACATGTGGCAACCTTTAACAGCTAAGTGCTTGATTGAGAGCTCAAAGAAAGTACACAAGAAGTTGCCTCATTGAATCAAAGACAACTTGGCATCTCATATCTCATCAAGTTTGAACTGAAAAAATTTTTCATGAATCAATTGATGGATGCCCAGACCAAGGGCTAAAAAATGCCATGGAAAAGGCAAACTCCATCATTGTAAAGCACCTCTGATTTCCAATCACTCACCATATCACCTTGAGCAGAAATGACAAATGATCATCCACAAGAAGGAAAAAAAAATTGAGATAAGGAAAATTTAAATAGTGATGGAGACCATCAGAGAGTATATCTCTAAATGATTACCCAAAACTGCAAGTATTCTCCACTGAACAAAAAGTCCAAGCAGATAAGCCAGCATGATTCCAATTGTAATAGAGAGCTACGTAACGAAACATAAGGATCTAGTCAGCAAGAGGAAATTGATAAAATTCAGTTATTAATATGCAATAGTAATAAAACAGCTGATTCATTACAAGAATGAGCCTAGAAACACAACCAACCTGATTCACTGAACCCAAAGCCCCTCTCAAGTTTTGAGGAGCTATCTCTGCAATATATACAGGCACCTACAGATGAAAACAAGGCTGCTATTGTTAGCATTACTCTAGCACACATTTCTAAATTATTATAAAAAAAAATTACCGTGTATGAGATAATTCCTACTCCAAAACCTTCCAATAACCTTCCCATGTAGAGAAAAGAAGTATCCTACATAAAAGGCTAACACTTTGATATAAATTAACATGTTCGGGTCAGCATTTCACATAAATCTAAGTAATAGAAATGCTTCATCATTAAAACTCACCCTGGCAAAAGATATAGCAAGCCACCCGATAATATTAGGAATAGCAGCGATCATTAAAGCCTGCAATTAACAAAAGAAAGCATAATTTAGTAATCGAAACCAACCACCCAGCACCCCCCCCCCCCCCCCCCCCCAAAAAAAAAAAAAAGAAGAAGAAGAACTGACTCGTTCTCATTCATACCCCTTTTCGTCCAATGTACTCGGCAATCTGACCGCTAGATATAGCACCAATCATAGCACCCACATTCGATAGTGAACCAAATAGAGAGTACTGACAAAAGAAACAGCATTAGAGACCCAATTCAATTAAACCAGACAACAAATAGTAAGAAAAAAAATAAAGATTCACACCTCCGAGACAGAAAGTCCAAGATCGTCAGTTATCGCAGTTTGAGTTGGAGACGAATAACCAGACTACCGGGCAAAACACCAAAAGAAGCGAGTAAAAATCAATCCAAAAACTTCCTTTTATCTTTTGTCGGAATCAAATGAATCCAAAAATTTAAACTTTGTAAGCTAATAACAAGAGTCTAAAGACAATTTTTTTTAAAAAAGGGAAAGATCGAGATAGTTCACTTACAGTAAAACCGAATTGAATGGGACCTAAAGCGACGATCAAAACACAAGCAATAACGGATATGGAGCTATCACGAATGACCTGGGAAGAGCCCATCATGCTGGATTGTCTAGAGCCCATACGGTACCAGCTTCCTGTGTGTAGAAACGGTTTCCGCATATCCCCTCTCGCATCTTCTGTATCGTCTCTGAAACTCATTGTCTCTTTTGGGTTCAAAGTTGATCAAAATTTCCAGCTCTATCTACTAGTAACTAGCAAGCAAGTTGAAATGCTCTGTATATGTATGATAAAATGGCTCCGAGAGAAAGACAGGTGAGAAGAGCAGACGAGCTAATGCGAATGAACCACGAGATAAGAATTAGCTTGCTTATTCTTTCTTTTTATTTTTTTTATTTATTTTTATCTTTTTTTTCATTTATTATATCAATCATAAGATAAAAGATATTTCGAGTGCCAAGCTGTTAAACTCAGACACCAATGACCAAAGTCTGTTTCTGGAGCGTGAGTTGAACTCGCGCGTGTAGAGATTTAGATATAATTAAAATTATTTGTCGCAAAAAAAAAATTATAAAATTTACCAACATTTTAAATTTATTAAAAAATTTTACTAATTTTTTCATAGACAAAATTTTTTCACTAATTTATAAATTATTAAAATCATATAATTATTAAAATCATATAATTTACCATAAATTTATAATAAATTTACCATAAATTTATAATAAATATTATAATTTCTATAAATTTATTATAGACTACTATAAAGTGATTAAAAAATTATTGATAAAATATATAAAAATTAAAAATAAAATACTATTTAAATTATTATAAATAAAAAAATATTAATTACAGTTATTTTAAAAAGTGATTTTTTAATAATTTTTTTAATGTTTATTTATTTTTATAATTTTTAAAAAAATATAATTAATATTTTAATAATTTATGTATTTTTATTTTTATTCTTATTTATATATTTATTTTATTTTAAAAATAATTTAAATTATTATTAATTTTTATTTAAAGTGTAAATTTATTAAAAAATAAAATAGAAAAAAAT
Source organism: Garcia nutans (assembly GCA_947685225.1). Taxonomy (NCBI): domain Eukaryota; kingdom Viridiplantae; phylum Streptophyta; class Magnoliopsida; order Malpighiales; family Euphorbiaceae; genus Garcia; species Garcia nutans. The sequence goes on from CANTUV010000039.1 coordinate 57,941,347, forward strand.
ATTAAATATATTTTATAAATAAAAGTGGATAATTATTTTAAGATATTTTAATATAAAATAATAAATAATTTTTATATGATAAAAGAAATATTTATTTATTAAAAATATATTATAATAAATTTTTTTTAATAAATAAAAAAATTATTAAAAAATTATTTTTTAAAATGACTCTAATTTATCTCATATAATTACTAAGCATTTAAATTTTTTTTTTCCTCTTTTTCAATCACGTTTAAATTTGGAGACAAAAAATGGCCTGGACATGCATTTTTTTTTTGGACCAATCCATTATCATGAGTCATGTCAGCATTACAGGTATGTGTGAGTGTGGCCGAAATTTCCATAGTTGAAGCTTATTAAATATTAATTGTATTTATCCACCTGTACATGTTACTGTACAGTCATTTTCAAACCTCAACATCCTCAAGGGTACAATTTTAAAATTATATATTATTTTATTTTATTTTGTTTAAAAATTACATATTTTATTATTTAGATATTTATAGAAGTAAACAATTTTTAACATCAAGATTCATTTCGAAGAATCGAAATTATAATTCTTCTTTTATACTATGAGATATCGTTGGCAATTAAATTAAACTTTTAATTACTTAAAGATGGAGAAAATTGAAAAATAAATACTCAAACTTTTATTAATTAATAAACTATAAATTAAAAAATACAGAAAGAAAATTTTCACACTTAAACACGTTATGTGTTAGCTTATTAAAGCTAATCTTCTCGCGCGTTAGCTTGCTGAAGCTAATCCTATTTCTCTGTCATCCCCTTCTTTAAACAAATGGTCTAAGGTCATATATATAGCAATATTAAGGAGATTTATGGGTTATCAAATTTAATTTAATAACCTTCTTTACTAATTCAAGTTTAATTTGAAAACCTCTTTTACTAAATCAAACTCAACTTGACTAAGTTAAGAATACTTAACTACTAAGTATTCTAGAAAACTCTAAAAAATTCAAATTTAATTTCTAACATCCTTCTTTAAACTTGGTTTGATTATTCCAAGCATTTTCTTTAACTTAAAAAATATATCATTTTTGAGTGGCTTTGTGAAAATATTTGCAATTTGATCTTCAGATGTATAATACTCAACCACGATCTCTTTATCTTTTACCAATTCTCGAATATAGTGATATTTAATATCAATATGCTTGCTACGACCATTAAACACTGGATTCTTTATTAAGGCGATTGCTGATTTGTTATCACAATAAACTATCGTTGGACCATTTTGTTAATGTTGTAATTCATTAAACATCCTTCGTAGGCAAACTGCTTGAGTAGCATAACTTACTGCTGCTATGTACTCTGCTTCTGCTGTTGAAAGATCTACTACTTGTTGTTTCTTTGAGGACCAAGAAAATACACCCGAATTAATATTAAAAATATAACCTGAAGTACTTTTTCTTTCTTCAGTGTCACCTGCCAAATCACTGTCTGTATATCCAACTAGCTTTATGTCATTGGCACTTGAATAAAATATGTCATCATCAAGTGTACCTTTAATATATTTTAAAATTCTCTTTGTAGTTTGCCAATGAAATTATCGAGGTGAATCTATAAATCTGTTTATAATTCCAATTCCATAAATAATGTCAAGTATAGTTGTTGTTAAGTACCTTAAGCTCCCAATAAGTCTTCCGAAGGTTGCAGCATTAACAAAATCACCGCTACCATCGTTCATAAGCTTTATCCTTTCTTCAATTGGTGTCAACATTGGTTTGCAAGCTTCCATCTTAAATTTAGTCAAGATATCTTGCGCATATTTCTTTTGTGAAATGAAAATGCCTTATTCTGTTTATTTTACTTCAATACCAAGAAAATAAGACATCAATCACATATCTGTCATCTCAAAAGGAGCAATCATATCCTCTCTGAATTATGACAAAAGCTTTGGATTATTGCTGGTAAATATCAAATTGTCCACATAAAGACAAATAATGACTATGTCTACATGCTTATTGGTCTTGATATACAAAGTATACTTGTAAGGACACTTATGGAATCCATTATCAAGAAAAAAAAAGTGTCATTATGAGTATACTATGCCCTTGGAGCTTGTTTAAGCCCATACAAAGCCTTTTTCAACCGATAGACTTTGTCTTCTTCACCTCTGTTTACATAACCAGGTGGTTGCTCAACATATATCTCTTCCTCAAGTACACCATTTAGAAATGTTGACTTCACATCCATTTGGTATATTTTTCAGCAACTTTGAGTAGCAAGTGAAATGATCAAATGTACAGTATCCAATCTAGCAACAGGAGCAAACACTTCAAAGTAATCAATACCTAATTTTTGCTTATATTCTTTTGCAACTAGCCTCACTTTAAAACATTCAACTTCTCCGTTAAACTTGTATTTTCTCTTATAAACCCATTTTACTCTAATTGACTTCTTCCCTTTTGGCAGAGCAGTTAACCCTCATGTATTGTTCTTCTCAATGGCATGGATTTCTTCATTCATTGCTTTGATCCACCGATCGTTATTAATTGCATCTTCAAACATCATTGGATCACAATCCGCAAAGAAAGCATAATGAACAGCATCTTCATCATCATTAACTTCATAATATCTTAAGTAGGTTGGTAAATGACGATCACATTGTGAGCGTCTGAGTACAGGAGGAGATGAAGCTTCAGGTTGATCAATATGCCGCTCTTCAGAAACTGAAGGAGAAGAATGTTCATCAGTTTGATTTTTTATTTCCAATTTTTTGATTGCTGGAACCTGAGTCTATCAACCACCGGTAATTATTATTACTATTAATTTCATGATTAGCCACCAACAAGATTTTTGCACCATCATTATAAGTTACTCCAACACGACTATCTTTATGGTCTGATCTTCTAGCATGACATTCTCTACCATGATGTCCATATTTTTTTTACAATTATGGTATTGAATGTGTGACTTGCACTCAGATTGATAGTGATCATAATTTTTTGCATTTATAGCATTGAATATTGAATTTACCTTGTTGGGATTCACCTTCTTTTGCTCATTGTCTGAATGTAGTTCCGGAATTTTTGCCTCTCCTGCCTCTAAAATTAGAATCTCTTTGATTATGCTCCGACTTGAGCATCTGCTCATCATTCTTTAGATTCGCTTGAGCCTTTAATGCTTGTTTTATTGTGTTCGGTGATCTTTCATTCATTTATATCTCACATGACTCTAATGAAGCTTATAAGTCATTAAGAGTCATTTTTTTCAAGTCTTTGGACTCTTCAATGATTGATGCCACATAATCAAAGCAATTGGATAACGTATGTAAAATCTTCTCTACGATATCTTTCTCTTTTATTTTATTATCATTATTCTTTATTTTGTTGACTAGTTTCTCCATTATTGAGAAATAGTCAGGAATACTTCCATCTTTTCCTTGCTCCATCAGCTCAAGTTGTCTTTTTAATCCTTGCAACCTTGTCCATTTGACTGGGTTTGCATCTTCATATGTTTTGAGTAAGATACTCTAAGTCTCCTTTGCTATTTTGACATGGAATATTTTTTCAAGACCGATAGCTCCACAGATTAACATATTAAAAATAAAGTATTCTCATTTAACGAACGATCACGATCCAACCGTTGTAATTCTTCAGCTGATGGCATTTCCTGTTCAACAATTTCTTTTTCTAAAATTTCACTATAACTGTTGATTTTTAAGCACAGCTCCATTAAATATTTTCACATCACAAAATTATTTTTTCATCGAACTTGAAAATTGTTGATTGAATTTGAACTTCATACTTTGAACTTGAAGTCATCTTGATCCAACCTTAGCTCTGATATCATATGTTGACAATTAAATTGAACTTTTTAATTGCCTAAATATGGAGAAAATTGGATAACAAATACTCGAACTTTTATTAATTAACAAACTACAAATTACAAAATACAGAGAGAAAAATTTCACACTCAAACGAGTTATGCGTTAGCTTGTTAAAGCTAATCATCTCATGCGTTAGCTTGTTGAAGCTAACCCTATCTCTCTCTCTTAATCTATTTCATTACTCTCTCATCCCCTTCTTTAAACAAATGGCCTAAGGCCATATACATAGCAATGTTAAGGAAGTTTATGGGTTGTCAATTTTAATTTGATAAATTTCATAACTAATTCAAGTTCAATTTGAAAATATTATTTACTAAGTTAAACTCAATTTAACTAAGTTAAAAATACTTAATTATTAAGAATTCTAGAAAACTTTAGAAGAAACTAAGTTTAATTTCTAACATACAGAGGCGGAGATAAAGGGGGTCCCATGGGGCCCTGTTCCCCCCTCAGTTAAAAATAAAAAATTTTTAGGTATATTTGAGAATGAATATTACATTGGTTGAGATGGAACAGCTTGGCCTTACTATGTGAGAGCACGCAACTTCGATCCACGCTCCCAACATTTTTCATCCTTTTTTTTCCAATCTTTAAAACTGGGCCTTTTAATCAAGCCCATTACAAACAAACAAGATTTGTCAATGACTCTGCCCATTACAAACAAACAAGAATAACTTAATTGTGACTCTTTCTCTTCTTTCTCACGTTTCTTATTCGTTAATTCCTTTTTTTTTTCTTTTTCAGATAACAGTTTCTTCCTTTTTCAATTTCATTCTTTCACCGATTGGCACCAGCAAGGCAGCGGCAACAAATTAAGAATATGTACACCACTTACTTTTAATCTCATATTTATTTTGTTGCAATTTTTTTATCTTGCTAAAATGAATTGAAATTTGAAAAATAATAAATTAAGAAATTGGCTTGAATACTTGAGGACATTATAAATTTGAAATGTTTAATTTGATTTTGTAGTATGAAGTTTTTTTTTTTGAGAAAAGTAGTATGAAGTTAAATTGAAATTATTATTTTTTTTGTAGTTTATAATCTAGAATTTTTTTATTTCTTTTATAATTTGATATTTTTAATGTTTAGTATTTAAGTTGAATTGGACCCCCTTATCTAAAATCCTGGCTACGCCACTGCTAACATATATGACTACCATATTAGTAAATAGTAATCTAATAATTTAAAGATCTTCAAAGTAAGAAAATATATCCCTTATGTTTATGTTTCATATGATGAGATCATTTTTGGACTTACAAGACAAATAAATAAGTATATACAAGGTGTCGAGTATGTATTTGACAATGTTTTTTCAATGTCTAAATCAAATGTTTCATTGATATGCTTTAATAGAATATTACAATGAAAGAAAAAGGTGAGATAGTTGTATAATGTAAATACTGTTTGGTGAAAAATATAAATAATTATCTTATATCTCGTGAATTATTAAAAAAAAAAAAGAGTTAATTGATATGCAACGGCTTTCATTCTTTTTAGTGTGTAAAATGTTAGGTCAAAATAGGGCAAATAAGATTTCAAGGTTATAAATTTTTAATATTGCACCTAACCAATAATAAATTACTAACAATCATAATAAAAAAATAACTAATAATATTAAATTTTTACATATTGAATATATATATATATATCTCTCTCTCTGATCCGTAATATTATTTTTCTAGTACTAATTGTCTTGTGTTAGGCTAAATAAAAATGAAATAAAATAATCATAAATGAAATAAAATAAAATATAGCAAACTTTACAAGTGAAAAGCTTCTCATAATAATAGCTTTAAAATAATTATAAAATAAAATAAATTTCTTTGTACTCATGATATATTATGAAATTTATTATTATTCAAGTTATCATGAATATTGTGAGACATAATTATAGATCGACCAAAAAAATTATTGAAGCTATATCAACTTTTCTTTATTCATTATTCATATGAACTCTCTCATTATATAAAGTTATTTTAAGAAAAATGTTATTTTAGGCACATAGCTCCATCAAAAATTGGTTGAAAAGAGAAGGATATAAATAGTTTTGTTTGAATGATAGCGATAACAGAGCGCTTCAGCGCATAAATTAATTTGGTATATCGCGTGGAAAATATGAATGAATTTTTTTTAGCATATATAATAAAATAAATGAACGAATAATAAATTATGTGTTACCATTAGCTGTTAAGTACAATATTTTATTTTAAGACATAACTTTCAGGTACTAATACAATATTTTATTTCCATGATTCCCCAACCTAATTAATTACTAATGAGGAACGAGACAAAAAAATTAATTAATTAAAAATATTTTTCTAATTAAATTGAAAAAAATTTCTCATAAAAAATATGAAAACTTATTTTAGTTTAAATACTTTATAATTTTTTAAATTATTTTTTAAAAATATTAATCAATTCATTTTTAATATTATAATTAAAAACTAAAATATTTTTTTAAAAATTATTAAATCATTTTTCTTGTGAAATTAACAAAATTTGTCTGAATGAAAAAGTGTACGGGCATCATAGTGGACAACTCCGGAGGCTTAACGAGTGGGCCTTCGTTGCTACATAAAGACCCAAATGTTCGGCCTAGCTAGAGGGCCAAATCTACGATATAAACTCCGGACCACAACTAACCACATCCACGTAGCAGCAAAAGTTGTTCATAATTGGGCCTCAAAACTCTCCTCTTATATATATATATATATTTAAAATTTTAAAAGCTCGACTCGAAAATACATTTTTTTAAGATCGAACCCTTGCTCTTTCGTAGAAATAATAACAGGTGACCTGCTAGGCTAACCCAACAAATTTATATATATATATTTATATATTTACTCTAATTAACATGTGATTTTGATTGATTGATTACAATATAAATTATTTCATGTTAAAAGTTTTCAATAAGTACCTTTTAAAATGTGATTTGTATTTATATTTAATTATTTAAATTTATTTTAAATAATGTTGCTTTTAAATATAATTATTAATATAATTAATTGTTTTTGTTTAGTTATTTGAAATATATTTTAATAAATTTGTTATTTAATAAAAAAATATTTAAAAATAGTATAAAAATAAATTTTAAAATAAATTTTAATAAATTGATTGCTCAAATGGACTTAATTCTTAGCCCAAACAAATAGCGATTATCAATGGAAATTAGAGATTATGGATTGATATGAGTTTGGATTTCATAAAACCTCTATATAAGTCTCTATTTTTTGCCTGAATGATATTATCAAATAACAATTAACTAGTAAATTAAACTCTCATATTAAGTAAATATATTAAAATTTTGAATTATCTTGATTCAATATATACAAGAAAATCAAGATTTGGAAAAATAATTAAACTGGATTATGAGTATAATGATATTTGGATATGAAAGCTTAATTAAAATAATAAAATGGAATTCAGAATATTAATAAGATTATGCCATTAAATATCCGATGAAAAAAAAAATTCCGATGAAAAAAGATTATGCCAGTGAATGAAAAAGAAAAAGAAATTTAGCATTTATGTTAAGTATTTAAGAACATAAGAATTAATATAAGATCGCCGATCCGATAGAAAGCCAGTTCCTGGTCGTCTCTTAAAACCAGTCAATTCCACTTCACAGGCACACACAAACATCACAGAAAAACTAAGCCCAGAGAGTTAAAAAAAAAAAACCCAGAGTTTTTGCGAAACAAATGGCCCCAATTGGCTCCTCTTAAGCCGTGAACCACCATCGTCGGCCTCACCACCTTCACTGTCACCGACAATATTTCCTGTGTTGGCCTGGTGAAGCGGACCTTCAATTTCACTCTGATCGCACATGGGCGAGCAAACTCAACACCAACACCAACCGCAACCGCAACCGCAACCGCAACCTCAACCTCAACCTCAATCCCATCCCCACCGTTCGCCACCTCCTCAATCCCAACTCCAGCCCCAATCTCAATCTCAGCCCCAGTCTCAGTCCCATTCTCAATCTCACCCTCAATTACAAGTCCAAGCCCAGGTTGAAGCGCAAATCCAGCCGCAGCCACAGCACCCTCATGACTCCACCATTGAATTGACCACTATGCCTCAGCAAACTGTATCTGTATCTCCTCCTGCCAAAATTCCTCCTTCCCGTCCTCGTAAAGTCCGTAAACTCTCTCCGGACGCCGCCGCTACTACCGCTAACGACCCCAATTCTTCACAAATAACCACTGTCACCACAGCTGAACCCCCCAAAACCACGGCTAAATCTTCCAAAACTAAAATCCCCCAGTCGAGAGCTTTGGTTGTGGCTTCCCCGCGCATCATTGCGAGATCGCTCTCCTGTGAAGGTGAGGTAGAAAACGCGATTCGCCATCTTCGTAACGCCGATCCCCTTCTTGCCTCTTTAATCGACCTCCATCCTCCCCCTACCTTCGACACTTTCCTCACTCCATTCGTTGCCTTGACTCGAAGCATTCTCTACCAGCAGCTCGCTTATAAAGCCGGCACTTCAATATACACTCGTTTTCTCGCTTTGTGTGGCGGAGAGGCTGGTGTTCTCCCTGAGACAGTTCTTGCTTTAACCCCTCAACAGCTCCGACAAATTGGGGTTTCGGGGCGTAAAGCCAGCTATCTTCATGATCTTGCTAGAAAGTATACCAATGGGATATTGTCCGATTCCGCAATTTTAAATATGGATGATAAGTCACTTTTCACTATGCTTACTATGGTTAATGGGATTGGTTCTTGGTCAGTGCATATGTTTATGATTTTTTCGCTGCATAGACCAGACGTGTTGCCCATTAACGATCTTCCGGTACGCAAAGGGGTGCAGTTGCTGTACAATTTGGAAGAGTTACCCCGTCCTTCGCAGATTGATCAAATGTGCGAGAAATGGAGGCCGTACAGGTCAGTTGCATCTTGGTATCTTTGGAGACTCAATGATGCTAAAGGGTCTCCTTCAAGTGCTGTGGCAATAGCAACTGTTGCTGGTCTGACACAGCAACAGCAGGAGGAACAGCAGCAACCGCAGCTTCTGGACCCAATTAATAGCATTCTCAACCTCGGGTATGTGTAATCTTCTCTGCTTATATATATTTTCCTAGTTTATAGTCTATTCCCTCCAATCGGCGTCATTTCTCCTTATCATTTATTCTCTATACGGTTATTTATAGTTTGCATGTCTCTCTTTACATTCTGTTTAAATGTACTAAAATTTTATACTCTGAACTTGGCCATGCCTGCCTGTGATTTAGGGTGCCTGCTTTTGTTGTAGTTCTCAGTGTCTAGAGTTAGTATTAATGTTTAAACCCTGTAATATTTCCTCTGAATGGGGAATTTAGTTTTAATTTTAGGCTTGTTAGATTGTTCTTGTATAAGGATAGTTTGTATTGAATCGTGTTCTTTTAAAGTTACCTAAGTATTAGCTAGGGATGCGGGGAGTTTGCCACAGAAGGTTGTAGTTTTGATGTGTAGAAACTACAGAATAGTTGTTCATTCCAAAAGATTGAGAGATCGCAGCTGAATGTAGTTGTGCTTGCCACAAATTTATTTGTTGGAACTTGGTAGCACGTTTGGTGTTTCAAGATTTGATGTTCACTTTGTCCACCATTTGTGCTTCCCTCTTCCAAATATTCATTTCTTTTTCCACTAATAAGAAAATAGCCACAACCTATCAATATGTGAAAGGCTTCCTGGCCCTTGATGTCAAGAATGAGAACGTAGCCAGCATATATGTTGGAAAAGAAGGGACGATGATACATCAAGAGTGGTAATGAATGCATGTCTCTTTGTTTATACTGGAACAATGAAAGAACTTTTAGCCTTTGTCAAGATTTACTTTCCGTTTAGAAGATAATTATGAGCATGCATGTTAAACATAAATATATTGAATATATGATATTATATCTATAGTCATATATCCTTGTATATTTATAAAAAGGAAAGAAATGCCTTCAGGATTGAGAGGAGATCTTCAAGATCAAGACTACAGTCACACTATAATTGTATGGATTAGACAAAGATAGACTTACTCTGTTAATATGGGAATCCTAAGAGATTTTTTTAGTGGTAAGAATCGTAGATTTTACAGATTTGAGTGTTAAGAAGTTAACAATTAATGTTATAGGTATTTTGCACATCTTAAGTTGTAACTCCTCTTAGAGGAATAGATTAAGATGAACAATTTTTGTGTATGTAGCTATTAACATAATTAATAAGAACTCGTATCTCAAGTTCAAGTTATACTAAGCAAATTATATGTCATAGCTGAGAATAGAAACCCCTTTTATTTATGATAATCTACTTTGCTTGCCAACCACAATGCTAAAGGTAAGCATTAATCTACTTTGCTTGCCAACCACAATGCTAAAGGTAAGCATTATGTTTCTCCCTTTTCCATATTGGAGATGACATTACACGTATGTTATTAGAACTTGCATCTCAAGTTCAAACATGGACTAGTTAAGGGTATATAAACTGAATTATTTTCTAGGATCATTAACAACTATCCTACCACCTTGAGTAATCTCTGTTTTCAAACTTTTATGATCGTCCATTCAACGAGTATAGGTTTACTTCATGTACGCTTGCAGTACCTAGAATGCTGTAAGTTGTTTTTCTTTGATGTAGAAACCATCTTTTTGGAATTTATGATCACAAGTTGAGAGTTAAATGGACTTTTGAAACTGCTGGAGGAAAGGACTAGTAATATGTTATGTTGTTATCACATTCGGCCCTTATTTGATGAAACTTGAAAGATTTTCACGCACTAACAATATGTAAATATCTTGCCAACCGGCAAACCTTTGTAATTAAGTGGTTTCCTTTAGGTCTATAGTGAGAGAAAAGATTTTCTTGTCAGCACCCTATTTTGATACTATAAGTTGAGTATGCAGGCATAGCTATAATAATAGTTACATGGTTTTAATTGATTAAAAATTAAAAAGATGCTGTTGTGAGAAATGAGAACCATGCAATAGTGATGACTGAAATACATAATAATATTAGAAATAATAGAACAGAGGAAGGTTTAGGGTAAAGAACAAAAAGGTCAATTAGTGAAATAACATATTGAAAATAAAAGGCAGCTGGCTGTAGTTCCTCAAACGCTTTCCAAAAGACTTGATTGTTCTCCTATCTTAGAGTATAGCTGTTGAAGGTGTAAAAAATTTGAGTATACAATTCTCTACAGCCTAACCTACAACCAGGATTGCATGAATCCTTGATAGGCAAGTTTGTTGGGATCCTGTTGCTTAAACTGTTATGATATTGCCTAGATCTTTAGTGTTATCTTGTTTTAGATGAATTTACTGGACACTAACTAAAGGTGCCTACAATATTTCCCGGTAGGTTACTTGTGAGTTGTGATTGCAAGGGAATGCATGCAAGTGGTAGAACTTTGACAAAAAATTCAGTTGGAATTACCTTTGTAAAATTAGTTGCTAGCTTGGAACAACTAGCACGTCTGGGCTAAGCCAACAGCGTGACAATTTGCATAGTGTAGAAATTGGTTTAAGCTTCATTTGAAGTATTTTGGCAACTTTTATTTTAATTTGAAACTACACTTATCTTCTTGTATCTACTTTTTGAAGTCAAAGGTTTTTTAGTTGATGAACTGGTTTGTGTGTCTTCATCACACCATTGATAAGGCTTATTTTTATGCTATGCCAACCTTTATGCTATGCTGTTGTTTCCAATTGTGTTCATTTGTTCTATCCTCTATTCTCTAGGATTTTCAAAAAAAATAAAAAATAAAAAATAATCCTCATTTTTCTTATGATGCACTGTAATTGCTACTCTGCTATTGCTACTGCTATGATTTAATTAGATTTTACATAGTACTTCTTTTTCACAGTTCATATTTTTCCCCCTTGAATTAGTTCATTTTTCTTTTCCACATTAAACTACATAACGCATTTTGATATATTGAATGTGTGTAGTTACTTCATACTCGTGACAAAATTTAAGGTCCTCAGTATATATTAGGACCATGGCATTGATATAAAGATCAATTTGATGACAGTTTCCCATAATTAACAAAATCTCTAATCAGTCTTATGACACGTGGAGTATGCATTACAGTACAAAAAGAATCTGATTACTAAACTTATTTGGATTGACTTCTAGATATTTCATAACATGTTATAACATCTATTTCCCCACTTTTTCTTACTATCATGTCATCCAGGGCATGTGCTTGGGGACAATGATTGTGACTCGCGATCAATTAGTTGATAACCTCTATCAATCAATCAATGTGAGAAGTGCTACTGAACCAGTGTAAGAAAGGCGCTCATTGCTCATGGTAGGCTTGGACATTCGAGTAGTTAAGAGAGATGTGTATTTGTTCTAGTAAACTTGCTTTGAAAATTAAATAAAGCCTATATATGCTGAAGTTCTATTGTCTTTTTTAAGGGACTGGATTTTGTTGTCAAGACTCTCTTACTGGACATTATAGAATTAAAAGAACTTCACTGTTTTTTGCCATTATTGTGGTTTGGATTTTTGTTCTCCATTACAATTTGAACCACGCTTAATTATAAGAAACATTTGAGGCAGCGGGTGAAATCATAGTGGATAATTTGAAGCTAGCAATGGGTACAAGGTTATTTAGCATGTTGGAGCTGTCACACAGACGAGATAACAGGGCCAACTAAGAAGTCTGAGATCAAATGCTATACTGAAGAGAAGCCCATCTTGTGCTGCATTGAAGTAGCAACCTAAAACATAGTTGATGAGAAGCTGAGTTTTGACCCAAACTGCTCTTCCGGCCATGTGGTGGTTCTTAAGCATTTGCAAGAAGCGAAAGCTTCACTGAATCACCAGGTAGGTGTTTTTTGTTATGTTTTTACTCCTTTTAAAAATTTTAGATAATTACTTAGTTTTCATTGGCCAGAGGTGCTAGAACCAACCTCAGCTATTCTTTTTTTTTTTTTTTTCTCTGATGAATTGGAATTTGCAATGCAAGGCATAGGGCTCAAGAAAACAACCAAGGACACTGCAGAGGTGGGGATTACACATTTGCTTTTGAGCTCTGGGAACTATTATGTCCTAACAATGTCAAATGGGCCTAGAAATAATGAATTGAGGTGAAAGATGAGATTGAGCTCATGGTGTTCTTGTGGTCTACAGCGGCAGGCAGATATAGAAAATAATTATTATTATAATCAACGTAAAACGGGGAAAATAATTAAACAAAACATTTTATTTCTGTGCTGTAATCTCTGGAACCAACACAGCCATATCTCTGAGCTAGATAAATTCAATTAATAAAGGAAAATACTACCAATAAACCTTTGCAAATTGGAATATTCTCTCGTTGGCAATGGTGGTTTCCCACGATTTCACTCTCAGAAGAGAATAATAGAATCACTCTCTTGTAATTACCCCCCTTTCTTAATCTTTGTTTGTTCCATGAGATTCTTGGCTTCAAGAACGTTTAGAAGGTCTTTTTAATTAGTCAAATGAGCCGCTTTATAACAGAGAGCAGCCAAGCAGAACCGAGGACGGCTTGGATAAATTGCTGGAAATTATTCACTAGTCATTACTGCCTTTCATTGCCTCGTATCAAACACTAGTAAAAAGACAGTCTCTTCTTTTCTTTTTCTTTTTTTCATTTAAACAATTCTCATCTTGGGATTAAACTTGGGATATTCTAGTCGAATATCTTTTTATTCTTCTCTTTCTTCTTGTTTTCTCCAAAAAAAAAATTCATAATCCTCAATTAAACATTAACATTCCCTTACTATAAAAATGGCTTAGCAAGTAACAACATATGTATTAGTTACTTACCAAAAGATACCTACTAATTAGTAATCATTGCCACAAAATGAACTTGGAGAATTATGATCCTTCTTTTCCTGACCAGCCAGTAGTGGACCTTTACCTGCCAGTTTGGGCTGACCTACCTGCCTTCTCGTCCAAGCCAGCCTTTATCTGGTCTAATGATGATGCAGCCAAGAGTTCAAATATCCTTACTTATGCTCAACTCAACTACTCAGTCCATTCAATTTCTACTCAATTACTTGTTAATTTGGTAAGAGGTGATACTGTTATAATTTTGTGTCCCCCTGGTTTAGAACTTGTTGAGATTATATTTGGCTGCCAAAGAGCTGGCATTTTAACCATACCTATTTTTCCACCTGACCCTTATTTCACCAATGAAAATTACCACCATCTCGTTAGAGTTCTGTCTCAAACAAAGCCCAAAGCTGCTATAGCTGACCATTATTACATTGCCAGAATTCAACAGTGCATTTCCTCTTCATCCTCTACCAATCATAAACTGACCAAGTTGCTGCAAAATCTCAAGTGGGTTTCTACTTTTGATCTTAAAAATAAGGTTAAAGCTGCAGGTTTGAACATGGGGTCATCTTCTTCTTATAATGGTTGCAGACCAGATGAAGTTTACTTGATTCAGTACACTTCAGGTGCAACAGGGATTCCAAAACCTGTACTGGTAACTGCAGGATCAGCTGCTCACAATGTTAGATTAGCAAGAAAAGCTTACCAACTCCAACCTAACAGTGTTATTGTATCTTGGTTACCTCAATACCATGATTGTGGCCTTCAATTTCTGTTGCTTACTGCAATATCTGGAGCTACATGTGTGTTAACTTCACCTGTAGCTTTTATTACTCGTCCGAGGCTATGGCTAGAGCTGATATCAGATTTCAAAGCTACTTGTACTCCAGTTCCATCCTTCACATTGCCACTTGTTGTCAAACGCGGTAAGGTTCAAGAAACAAATCATCAATTCAATCTACAGAGTTTGAAAAACTTAATTATCATTAACGAACCAATTTACAGAGCATCAGTTGAAGAATTCGTTACCCTTTTTAAGCAATTCGGGTTAAACCCATCATCCATTTCTCCTTCTTATGGCTTAGCTGAGAATTGCACTTTTGTTTCAACTTCCTGGAGAAGAGTCACTAACCAAAATCAAAACTTTGCTACTTTTCCATCCTACAACAAGCTCTTACCTTGCGCAAGGCTCAATTCTCAAAAAGATGATGATGATGATGAAGAGGACATGGATATCATAGTTGTAAACGAAGAAACAAATGAACCTGTAATAGATGGAGTCGAAGGAGAGATTTGGGTCTCTTCTCCAAGCAATTGTTCTGGTTACCTCAGCCATCCTTTTATAACTCAACAGATATTTCATGCCAGACTTAAAAACAAGGTGAGCAAGTGTTACATTCGCACGGGCGACAGAGGAATCATTAAAGGAGAAGAAAGGTATCTTTATATTACTGGTCGATGTGAAGATGTTATTAGACTCTCAAATGGTCAAGAAATTCATCCTCACTATATAGAAACTGCAGCTCATAATTCTTGTCCAAAGCTTTTAAGAGCAGGCTGTGTTGCAGCTTTTAAGGTTTCCAATAACAGAGTAGCTGTTGTTGCAGAGATGCAAAGAAATGAAAAGGGTGTTAATATTTTGAAGCAAATTTGTGAAGGAATTAGAGAAGTTGTTTTTAAAGAAGAGAGAGTTGAAATTGGAATGGTTGTTTTTGTTAAAAATGGGTGCGTTCCTAAAACAACTTCTGGTAAAATTCAAAGATGGGTAGCTAAAGAAAAGCTTAATGGAGGCAAAATGAGTATAGTTATGGAGATGATATTTGATAATAAAAATAACAGTAATGATAGTCTTAGTTTGTTGCCATCGTCTAAAGCATTAGACGAGACAAATAAAAGCAGCAATGGAGGAGAAGGAAAAAGAGTTATAGCTCGAGGGAAAGACAGGATCTTTCCAAGGCTTTCAACCATTGCAAGTCGTCCGTCCTTGCTTTCTCTGTTGTGAATATGTTATGTTACAACTTACAGCTGCCATTAATGTTTGGTTCCTTAGGGAGGTGCAATAGGAAAGAAAAGAAATAAAAAGGAGAAAAGAAAAGAAAGGAAGGGAAGGGAAAAAAATTTTAATTTCTTTGTTTTTGTTTTTGTTTGGTTATCAAATTAACAAAAGAAATAAAAATTAAAAAAATTTATAAAGTTGATTTTTATAAGTATATTCTCCTTATTTTAAGTTAATGAAGAAAAAATTAGTAATTTTATGATTGATATCTTTTTTATTTTTTTTCTCCTTTTCTTTCAAAATTTGTGATAAAATATTTTAATGAATTTAAAAGAAATGGGAGAAATTGATTTCTATTATTATTTTTATTTCTTTTCTCTCATTTTTTATCCAAACAAAAAAAATGGAAGAAATATAATTTTTATTCTTCTATTTTCTATCCATTTTTTTAATATAAATAAAGACTTAATTCTCTTATAAAAAAAAATACTAAATACATATATAGCTCCATATATTTATCTCTTTTGATCACTCTACCTTCAAAATTTTTATTTTAATCATTTTATTCTTTGTATTTATCTATTTTTTTATTAATAGATACTTATATTAATAAATATTGATCACTTTACTCTTTATATTTATATATTTTATATTAAATAAATATCTTAGTGACTCGACATGACTCGGTATAATTCAGCGATTTTGTATTTATAAATTAAGAAAATATGAGTTTAGGAGATTATATGATTAAATTAAAAATTTAAGGGGCAGAGTGACTAAACGCAATAAGTTCGAGGAGCTTCATACATATTTAACCTAAAAATTATATTTTTATAGTTATTTCAACTTGATTTTAAGTTCTAAAACTATTTCTATTTTTTTGTGTTGTGTATAAATATATGGAGACCACTGTACTATATTTTTAGATACACAAATAAAAAACTCAATTTTATTGTCATATTGAATTTTTTAATATAAATTTAAGAGTATTAAATTTAAAAGCTATGGAAAATTTATGTCCTATATTTTTGTAGTGTTCTAATTGTTATGGTTAGAGTGTTTATTTTTAGGATTTTTTTATAAAATTGTTAGAAAAAATAAAAAATATATAATATTTTTTAATATTTTTAAATTTAACATATTTTTAATTAATTTATAAATTTATTAAATTTGTATAATATATATAATTTATTATAGGTGTATTACATACATGATACCTTTTATAAAATAATAAAAAACACATAATAAAAAATATAAAATTTTAAAAAATTTTGATGAGGAATATAATTTTGTAAGTTTATCACGAGTTTATTATTTACTTTTATAACGTAATAAAAAAAAACTCCTAATAAAATATATAAAATTTTTAAAAAATCTAATGAGAATCATAATTTTTTTATTTTTATATTAATTAGACCATATTTTCTATTTAATAGATATAAAATTATCTATTTATATTATATTATATTATTATTTATGGTATGTTTAAATTATCACTTTCAACTATACATATTTATTAAGAAAATTATTAAATTCTTTTAATAATATATAAAATTATTTTAAATAGATTAAAATATCATTCAGTAACTCATTAATATTAAAAATATTATATTATCAATTTATTAATTAACTAATTAATAATAAAAATATAATTAAAAAAAATTAATTAATTTTTATGAATTTTATAAAGTAAAAATATAATTGAGATAAATTTTTTTTTTTACAAAAGTGAAAATTTAAACGAAATAAAGTTACCACAACTACATCAAATAATTTTTGATTTCGTATTGAAAATTAAATGAAAATGTGTTACAGTTTTTGGGTTTGGTAACCAAGCATTGGCAACTCTATTCTTGAATTTATTGTTGGTAATGAATGATAATAATAATAACAATAATATTTGACTCTTTTATCTGAGTCTTTGAAATTTAAGTGTTTAATTGAACATGAATAATTAATTAATTGACAGGAAAATTTTGGTAAGGGAGATGAGTGGTCTAATGGCAGTTGGTTTAGCATATATGCAACATGTCAGGAAACTGATCACGTACGGTTAATTATTGGATTTAATAATAAAATGCATTTATTTATTTTTATTTCTTTCATTATTTTCCCAACCAACAACTGGTTAAAATGTATAGAAAAATATGGATATGAGCATCCGTCTTTTACAAAAAAAAAATTATATGTGTTTAAAAAATATATTAATTAGCATGTCATAATAATTTTATCATAATTTTGTTATGTGATATTTTGAGTAATTATTTTTTTATATACATGTTTGTATATTATTCTTAAAATATATATATTGAATTCAAATTTTGATTTCCCTTCCAATGAAAAATTAAGTAATTAAATATGTGGTAGCTGGTTTAATTTTATTTCAATTTTTAAAATTAATATCATTCAAAAAATTGAAACTATTTATAAATTCTTATGAAGAATTCATGGTATGGGTAATGGGTTGGGATAATTTGGAGTTTGGACCGCTAAAATTTTAAAATTCATATCATTCAAAAAATTGAAATTATTTATAAATTCTTATGAAGAATTCATGGTATGGGTAATGGGTTCGGATAATTTGGAGTTTGGACCACTAAAATTCCATCCCACATGTAATAGTATGGCTAGGAAGATGACACCCCAGCATAAATCCTTTTATCTTTTTTTATTGTGAGTATTTTAATTATTTTATTATAAATTTAAAATAAATTTTTTATAAACTGTATAAAATTTATAAGCTCATAAAAAAAACTTAGTTTTGAAAAACTTGCCGCTAAAATATTAATGGATTTGATTAAAAATATCCTTGGATTTTTGATAAAAATATAAAAAAAATAAAAAAATATTAAATTTATCATATTTATAAATTATTTATCAAAATAACAGATTTTTATTAGTTTATAATAAATTTATTATGAGTTTATAATGAATTTGTTATGAATTTATTATGAGTTTATAAATTTTACACAGTTGATAATGAATTTATTATTGATTTATAATAAAATAATTAAAATATTCTTAGTAAAAAATAAAAATTTTAAAAAATACTGTAGAAGATGTTATTTTTTAATATTATTTTAAAAATACTCATTTTTTTAATTAAACAATTTTTTTCAAAAATATATATCCAATATATTTAATATATTAAAAACATACTCTATTTTTAGAAATTTTTATTAATTATTGAGCTGAATTTGATTGTTGGATTTGATTTATTTTTTTTCATTTACTTTACATGATTATTCTTTTATTCTTTGAGCTTATAAATCATTGAGCTTTTATTCTTTCTTTACCCATAAGGGAGAGTTTTGTTTAAGTCAAATTAAGTACGAAAATAATTGAATTAAAAAACAATTATTGTTGTTTTATAATTGTAACAAAGTAAGCGGTAGGACACTTATAAAAACTAGTAAAATGTAAAGATTTGTGAAGGCTCCCATTCCAGCTCCAGTAATGTACTATCAAAATTAAAAATTTAAAAAAAAAAGTATGGGAAAGGACCAGTCAACTTTTGTACATATACAAAGTATATAAATTAAGTCAACTATGAATTTTTTTTGAAGTTGGAATTCAAATAAATTATTAAATTTGAAATTTATAATTTTGAGTATTGATTTGGGGGAGTGAGGAGTCCATCTCGATCTATTATTTAAGGAAATATACTCTTATTATTTGATTGCATCGTGCTGAAATTTATAACTTTTATAAAAAAAGAAAAACATAACAAATTATTTGAAAATTTCATTTCATTTTTGCTTAGATATGTGCTAAGATTAATTTTTAGCAATGTTTAATAGTAAATGAGACTGAAAATTATCAGACAGATGAAAATGAAGAAATATATAGAGGTTTTTATCATTCTTTTTCTGTGTGTTCCCAAAGTTTGATGCCGTTTGAGAATACGACAGGCATTTTGATGACAAAATAGAAAAGAAAGAAAGAAAGAAAGAAAAAGCTGAATAAAAATGAAAAACTGTGGTTTGGAGCTGGGAAAAGAAAAAAGAAAGAAATTCTGAAATATAGAATAGGGCTGGAGATGAGAAAACAAAAAAATGCATAAAAAGAGCCTGCAAGTTTTGCTGATTATAGTTTTCGGAGTTCCATTGGTGGAAGCTGTACTGCATATATATATATATATAATTAAGAAGATGAACAGTTAGAAAGAGCAATAGATAGGCAAGTACCAAAGCAAAGACGTGGAAAGAGAGGGACAAATGCAGCCATCGATTGCATCACAGAAAGGTATAGACATTACTTTGGGGCAAGCGTGGTGTTGCAGAGAGGGCTGCAGACACCAAACAGAAATCCCCACATTAGCCTTTAGCCTTTGCTCTTTCTTCATTGCTTTTAGATTTTCAGAATCATAACCCCTTCACTACAAGACAATCCCTTCACTGTGGACCTAACCTATCAAAAAAAAAATTCGTTTCTTTTCTTTTCTTTTAATTTTTTTTTTCACTTTCACCCTCTCTTTTTTTTTTTTCGAGTTTAATGGATTCTTATATTTTACATATATCCAAAATCCAATTTATTAGCTACTAATGGAAAACTGAATAATTAATAAAAGAGAAAGAAAGCAACAAAAAAAAAAGTAGGGTCGTTTTCCAATTTTTATAGTTTAGAGACTTCTGAATTATTTAGTATTTTATAATTCAGGGATTACAAATTAATTTTAATTTGCGAGCGAGACAAATGCTCATATATTTGATGGATGATTAGGTTAAAATTTTCAACTAGGACAAGCATTCTTAATTAGTGATCTTTCGGTTTACAATATTAGATTGTTTCATGATATATTATTGAAATTTACAGTCCTTAGTTTTGTATTATTTTGTATTGTCATTACCTGACCTTTCTTTGAAAAAACTAAAAAATAAAAAAAGGAAAAGAAAGGAGAGGAGAGGAGGGTCGCATCGAAGGAGTAGTAGTAAATAAAACTGTTTGGTCATTTGGAGGGGTCAAGTGGGTTAAAGATAAGAAATGGAAAGAGGAGCAATAATGAAGGAGGGGGGGTAAAGTGGGACCCAAATGTGGCAGGGCGTGGGAGAGGGATGAACATGACGTTGTCGGTTGTTTTGTACAGACCAAAAATAATCCTCTTAATCTCATC
This sequence comes from Garcia nutans, assembly GCA_947685225.1. Classification (NCBI taxonomy): domain Eukaryota; kingdom Viridiplantae; phylum Streptophyta; class Magnoliopsida; order Malpighiales; family Euphorbiaceae; genus Garcia; species Garcia nutans. The sequence continues at coordinate 57,962,089 of CANTUV010000039.1, forward strand.
ACTCTATCTCTCTCTTTCTCACAAACAAAGTTATCTTTCTATCTATCTATCTCTCTAATCTCTCTATCTTACACCACTGGCTTCATCACAAGCAACCAAGCTGTCTCTTGTTGGATATGTAGTTGGCTTGTTTGTTGGAAGCACAGAGGCACAGTCTTTCTTTTACCTCCCCTATACCAATAATACTAATAATAAACCCCTCTCTTCTCTTGATCTCTTTTTATTTGCTTTCTTCTTTCTTTCTTTCTAACTCTTAAACATGTTTAATCTACTTAGAGACTTCTTGATGATGATGATGACTATGTAAAGCTGGTGCTCCCTTTCTCTCTCTTTCTTTCTGTTTCTTTCTCTGTGAGACTGTGAGTTAGGTCCCATTTTAATTCAACTTTGATATATATGCGTATAATTAGTTTCTTGTTTGTTTTTTGAAACTTAGTTTTATTAATTCTTGCTAGTGCAATATTACTTTTCCAAACCCGTGTCAAAGTTAAAAAATTTAGGGACTTAGATTGCGGCGTTTGGCACTATTAACTTGGGAAAATAATGTATTATTATATAGTATATTAAGGCATTTGTTTTAATGTTCCTTAATCAATTATTAGTTAAGTATAATTAGTGAGAACTCCAAGATTTTCAAAGTTTTTCGTTTAATATTTTTTAAAGAATAGATCAAGATTAAGAAGATTTTCAAGTGTCTGTGTTTATTTATGTACTTGTTGAGTTGATAATCATGGAATTAAGAGGTCAAGAAAATGATATTAGAACGTCAATCCCATCAAGTTATACTCATCAATCTTCACTAGAAAGAAGAAGAGATGGGAATCACAATGGCAACAGTACAGCTCTCACTTGCACCCAAACCCTAGATCACCATAGATCTCCAAACCAGAACCCAACAATTTCAAAAGGGTCCAATTCTAAGACTACTACAGCCAATTTCAGGTATCGAGAATGTCTCAGAAACCACGCAGCCAGCGTCGGCGGCAATGTTTTTGATGGTTGTGGAGAGTTTATGCCGGGAGGTAAAGAGGGTTCACTTGAAGCTTTAAAATGTGCAGCTTGTGAGTGCCATCGTAACTTCCACCGCAAAGAAGTAGATGGGGAGACTCCATTTACTCCTAGTTCAAGAAGGGGCACTATGATTCATAGTCTGCAGTTGCCACCACCATTGCCTTCTCCAACTCTACTTCATCATCAAAGATACTCCATGGGGTTACACGCTAGTTCAACTGAGACAAACTTGGTTCAGCCTATGACGGTGGCTTTTGGAGGCGCTGGAGGCGGAGGAACTGAATCTTCAAGTGAAGATCTTAATGCATTTCATTCAAACGCTGAAGGAGTACCGCCGCCGCCGCCTTATGTTTTATCCAAAAAAAGGTTTAGAACAAAATTTACTCAAGAACAAAAGGATAGAATGATGGAGTTTGCAGAGAAAGTGGGGTGGAGAATCAATAAGCAAGATGAAGAAGAAGTAGGAAAGTTTTGTGCTGATGTTGGTGTTAGAAGACAAGTTTTCAAAGTTTGGATGCATAATAATAAGAATGTAAAGAAGCAACAGCAGCCGCAAGAGCAAGAACAGGAGCAGGAGCAGGAGCCACTGTGATCACAAAGATGGACAAGATATAGATAGTAAAAGCAAGGTTGATGAGTAGAATTATCAAGAAAAAGAAGAGGGTAGCTGGGGTTTATCAAGATTAATTCTTGAAAGTGAAATTTAAATCTTCCATTACAGATTTGTATAATTCGCAGCTTGTTTTAATCTTTGCTTTCTTTCTTTCTTTTTTTTTTTTACTTAGCACTGTTAGTTAGCAAGAATCCTGCATTGTTTTCCCCATTGGAGTATGTTTCCACTTTCTCTCTTATCTTTTGCTTCAGAATTTATCAGTTATTAATTTTGCTCCCATTTCAATTATTAGGGAAACAAATTCGAACCCCTATTGTCAGTATCCTTAATTGAGCTTCTTGTGTTTATTAAACGACAAGAAAAGAGTATTTTGTGGTCATGTTTTTGTGGGTTTGTGATTTTCATCCAAGATAGTACCATAGTCAAATCTATTTTTTATAACCTTCAAATGGCATTTCTCTCATTTACAGAAATTAAATGCCTTGCTACAAATCCACGTCTTGGTCTGAGAGCATGTATTATTTTCATGTGGATCTCTAGTTTAGCATGTATTATTTCTGTTTAAATCTCTAATTTAAATTTTAAATATTGGATTTTTCTTCACGTATAACTAATAAAAAAATGGCTTACAATGAATAAAATACTATAAGGTGCCTCTGTCTTTAAGATATAAATTTTAACCTTAAATTTAAGTAAAAAATAAATCACTTACCTCAATATAAAGGTGGCTCCCCACATATATACACAAATCCTAAATTTGAAAACAAAAAATTCAATACATAAAGTTGAGTTTTAAATTGTGTATTAACCACACCTTAAAATAATTAATTGTGATAATAATTGTACTCTTAAATTGATTCGAAATTCGAAAGATAAAATTAATAGGCAAGCCATAGTGAATTTGGAAAAAAAAATAATCTTCTCATGCATTCGACAATATATGATATTTTCAGTGCGCGAAGAAAATTAGATATTAAGCATTTCAAACTTATTATTTTAAGTATTATGTTGTCTTTGGCCTTTTTTTTTTTTTTTTTTTAAATCCCACGTACTAGACGTGGAATATGGGAAGGGACTTATTGGCTATAAATAAGGCTCCTCTCTCCTTTATTTTAATCATCCCAAAAATTATTAAGCATTCTCATTTTAAGACTTAATAATTTTATTTTCTCTTTTGTATTTCTTCTTTGAAATTAAAAATATTATTTTAGTGGTGTCCGAATATGTAAATAAAATTGGTCGAACCTCGTTAAATTTAGTGTTCTCTTTATTAATTATTTAATAGCTATATTTGGTATAGTTGTGGTGGTATTTTGTGCTAGTGATTATATGTTTAAGAAAATTCTATCTAAAAAAAGACTTGATATTTAAGAGTGTCTATTATGACCCACCTCTCTTTTCTGAGAATTTTCTTAATATAATTATTGGTGCAATTATTCACACACCATATATATTATTAGTAAAAAATTAATTTAATTTTCCAAACATATTATACCGGTCACCAATCATGCAATGTATTACATAACATTTAATAATAAAAGAGAATTTTTAATTGATTTGGGTGAATTTCCAATTCAAGAAATTCGTAACCATTTTTATACCATCATCAAATAAAAATCTTAAATATTGTTAACAAAAAAAATTATAATTATTTAGAAAAAATAAAACAATATATTTGATATTGACAAAAAAAATTTTGATTTTTTTAATTGTCTTTGTTAAGCCTCTCGTTAAAATTTATTGTTCAAGCTAGGAATTTTGTTCTCGCTTTTTATTAGTTTTTGGCTCCATGTATTTGTACTTGATTTCGATAATTTTATTCTATTTTCCTATTGAAGAAAAAAAAAAGAAAATTAAAAGAGAGAAGGATTCACATGCAGAATTTTGCAGGTGATGTAAGTGAATCAAAAGTGTCTATAAGATAGAGGGAGATAAGATGGAAAAATAAAAAATAAAAAAGAGAGATTTTAAGAGCCCAAAAACAAGGAGAAATAAAAAAATGTATTATTATTTTCTAGGTTTGTAATATTGTTCTTTTAAAATTCAATAATAAAATTTTAAGTATGCAAAATAAATAAAATAAGAAATTCTTAAAATAATGGGGTCAAATTAATTTCAGTAAGTTTAAATAAATATTTCTTCCATAGATTTCTTTATTTGTTGTTTATTGATATTTTCTTCTTTAGTTTTATGTTTTTAGGATATACTGAGAATTGACAATTATTGGCGTTGGGTTTTGGCCTAATACTTATAATTTCATTTTTGTATTTTTTAATTAATTTACTTTAATTTCTCTTTGCTAAAAAAGAAAATTTGAAATTGTGGCAATGATTTATGTACTGTGCAACAGTCAATTAAAGAACAGTTAAAAGGAAACAATTTGGAGTTAATAAAAACAAAATTAATAGTACCATCATCTTGAATGTCATTATCATTCATTAATATGGATGGGAAAAAAAATTATAAATTGATAAATTTGATTATTCGATATCACTCTATTAATTTATTTAAATTAATTAAATTAATTAATTTAAATTTTTATATTTATTAAAAAATTAATTAAATTTTATAAATTTTATAAAAATTTGATCAAATAAATTATTATTAATTAATTTTTATTTTTTTTTCGATCGTTATTAAGAATCAGGTTAATCAAATCTTAAAATTTAACTAACCCGACCAATGTTAATACCTACTCATTAATTTACACTATATATTTATATAATTTCTAGGTTTTTTTAATGAAGGAATTAAAAATAATTTTCATAAATTAAAAATGAAGTGCCATCTCTAATTAAGTATAATATTACAAAAGTGAGTAAAATGAAAATCGAAAATGGAAAAATTTTCTCCTTTTACAAGCGAGTTTAATCGGGTTTAGTCTATAATTCATTAAAATCCAATTGGGCCTAATATGGCTAGTGGCTTGGACACAGGATAGCTACAAGCGACGGATAAATATGCATTTCGTCTACGTTTAATAAGAAAAAATTACACTCTATAACATATTTTTTTAATTTTTTTAAATATCATATATATTTAATATATATTAAATATATCCTCAATATATATTTTTAAAAATTGAATATATTTTTATATACTAAATATATATTAAAAGTGTAACTCTAAAAAAAATATTTTTGAAATTAAAATTAAAAAGAGATATTTTTAAAAATATTTTTATTTTTTATAGTATTTTTGAAAAAATTCTTTTTAATAATTTGATTTATACGAATAGACGTAGATTTTGCCGCGGTCCAAGCTTTGAGCTTTAATTATTTAAAAAAATTACAAACTAAGTTTTTTTAAAAAAATGGCATTTTTTAAATTCAAATTCAGCTCAGGGCCAAATCTAATTGAATAATCGTATTCTAAAGAAAACATTATTTTTATTTGAAAAAATCTATATTATATTACCCTACAAGGTGAATAATTACAAAAAAAAAATCCCGCTTAAACCTTAAATAATCTCTAATAATTCCAAAATTCCTAATAACCACATGCCAAAAGACACTCTCTAAGTCTTCTTGATTTTCCATCAATCTCTATTTTGTTAATCAAACTAATTTATGGGACTCAGACGTCATTTAGAAACGAACATACTCTTAATCCCACTTTTTCTCAATTCAACTGGAACGGCACCGTCTTAACTCTTAATTGGCGTGTGGAAGAGAAGCACGCGGATTTGCCTGATGTGTTAGTGATGCAAGTGTGAGATCAAAATTTGACCGTTGATGAGGTGGTGTTTATGTTATCAGACGGTGTTAGGGAGCTGTGTGGGGGCCTAGGAGCGTGTCTGTACATGATCGAGCATAGGAGTTTTTGTCGCAGTATTTCAATGCTGTCATCACCAGCGTTGACTTTGATGACATAGGGTGAAATAATTTTATGGATAAATTATGACCATTATACTTATTTTTATTAATAAAACAATTATTTTATTTGAAATAATTAACATTTTAGGTTTAGCTTATGAATAAAAATTAAAATAGTTTTTATATGCTTTATCCGTCTTAAATTAGTAGATATATATTTTTTATTTATTTTATTTATAGATCAATTATTATTTTTAATAAATTAGTTAATGTAATAAATTTATATTATATCTATATTTAATATTATTTATTAAATATTTTTATATTAATAAGAAAATAAATAGAAATTTATATTTTCAATAAAAATAATTATTTTTTTTAATTTTTATAAAACAAAAGGTATGTCCAACAATTTAGAATGATAGTATTACATTTATAAATTATAATATAACATATTTTCTCTTTTTAAAATAAAATTTTAAATTTATTAATATTTTAGTATTTTTTTAGTTAAATTTATCAAGCTAATCTTTAATAAACAAAGTAAACCATGTATTTCAATAACAAAAATATATTTATATCATAATAACAACAAAATGCTAAATTAGTTTGAAATATATAAATAATTTTTATATCTAAAATATAATTTTTTGTTATTAAAATATATAAAATATTCTTTAAATTAAATTCAATTACCTATGAACAAAAAATAATATGTATATATATATATATATATAAAGTAAGCAGCAAATTCTTCAGCATTCTTCATGTGACAGCACGTTAAATGAATATATTTCCCACATATATCTTAAATTTTAATCATATTTTCTTATAAATAATCAAGCACGTTTCATTATTTTTAGTATTAATTATCGTCCCCGACTACTAAAAATAATTTTGATTAATAAAAACTCAAAATAAATTTTGGATCAGACTCGAAACACTAACTTGTCATAATTTCAGCTTTACCAAATAAATGAGTAATGGTATTTTCACATATACAATTGTTTGAAAAGTTAAGCATATAAAAAAAAAAGTTAAGCATATGTTTTGCAGAATAACGGTGATTAACGATAAAATGATAACAGCGGAACTATTAAAAGAGAAAATTATATAGCAGAAAAATCGAAACTTTTCTTTATTAATGGGAAGCAATTTCATTGAAAATTATTACTCCAACAAGAAGATATAAATATTTATATATATGAATCGTTGCAGTACAAAAATAATAAATTAATTAATTAAACTGGATATCCTGAGCATCCTTCTCATTTTTATGAAAAAACAAACTTTAAGCTGAGGGTGCATTTGCAGCGGGTGCCTGTGCAGGTCCTTCTCCTGTAGCTTCAGATGATTGCGAGACTCCTGAAATTAAACCCCTGAAACCAACCCCCCACAAAAAGAACAAATCAATTATATATATAACAGTTTTATATAAAATTTTCATAAATGTTAAACTAATAATCCTCACTCAATTTTGTCCTCGACCCAAGAAGTCCATGACTGGGAGGAGCTGTCAGCTTCCCTGGGTGGGCTTCCTGAAGATTTGATGGTTACCTCCCCGCTGGTTGCTGCTGCATTACCTGAGCTAGTTTCCTTGTCCTTGTCGATTTGTTCATATATGCTTGGGCTCTCTGCACCAATCACCGATTGAGCTGACACGAACAGAACCAGAGCGAGAACAAACGTAAAAATTGCAAGCTTTGCCATCTTTATTTTTATTTTTATTTGTTTTCTCCTTATTATTTTTTTTATTTTGAAGTATTTGATGTTTTTATTTTTTATTTTTTGTTTTTTTTAATGATTTGAAATGGGATTTGGTTGCAGTATTTATAGTGCTTGAAGGCGAAGAATCCGTTTGCTTTTTGGCCTTTGAAAGCTATTTATTTCCTGTTGTCCGATTCTTTAGCATGGATCGGACGGCCGCCGCTGCATATGCTTAGAAAAATTCAATTCATTTTAACTATATTAATAAAATAAAATAAAATTTTCTTTTAAAAAAAATTAATTTTTATATAAAAAATTATTACATATTATATTTATTTTATTATTTCTTTATCACTTGATCATATTAATTTGGAGTACTCTCCTGTCTACTCTTAAGGTATTTTGATCACCTTATAATCATTAGACTCATAAACCAATTTGTTTATTTTATTTTTAGTTGAATTTTATTCATTAAAAAATAAATTGGCAAAATTATAAGTTTAAAAGATTATAACATGTAAATTATAAAAATATTTATATAATTTTATTTTGAACAAAATCTAAATAAACTGAATTTTTGTAAAAAATTAAAATTAAATTGAATATAATTTGAAGATATGTAACATGCTTCATATATTCTATTTGAACAATTGCACTTCGTTTATTTTGCCCCTCGAGGCTTGACGGTAAGTACTCGCTAAAATTAACTGAATTGAAAAATCCTCTAATAAAATTTAATTTAATAAAAAATAACAAAATTTTATCAGTAAGAGGATGTCGCTCAGATGGTACAGCGCTCTGTCACCACCCTCCAATTGGCTGCCAAATTGGCAAGGGTGATTGGCCATGGAAGGCCAAGGATGGAGGCAGCAAGCTTGGATCAAAACTGGTGAAGTGATCTAGAGTGCCCAACGGCGCAGCGTAGCGTCGGGCCCGTTGGTGCAGAAATTGGCCCATAGGCAAGTCGAAGAGATTTGGTCGTGCAAAGTTGGCATTTGCTGGCCAAATACATTAGCATTGGGGTGCAAAGGAAGGCCAAAAGAGCTCTTGGGGAAGAGCAAGTCGATTGGAACTCACGGAGAGAACCCACTTGTGCGCATGGTTGAAGTCCCGTCTCAACCTTGGCTTTGGCACCAGTCCCCTTAGTCTCCTCTGATGCCAACGTTTTCACCGAGTTCAGCACCTGAAGCGAACCCAGCTGTGGGTCACACCTCTCCCCTTGAGGTGTCTCTCCAACAGAAGACACAATAGCATTTAGCTTGTTCTTCTTTGGGCAATCCCTCACAAACTGAGGCCCTCCACAAAGAAAGCAGTCCCATCGCCCCTTTGGAGTCTCCTTGCTGCCCTCACTTTGCTTTTTCTTGCCCTTGGAGGTGCTAGCTGCCTTGGGAGATTTATCCGATTTATCTCCCCCACCATTCTCCAAGTTCACATTTCTCCTCTTTTCCCCTTTAAAAGAGGACTCCTTGGAGAATTCCACCAGCGATTCCGCTACCGCAATGGCACTAGCCAAGTCTTGGACACCTCTTCGTTTGAGTTTCAGCTCGGCCCACCGTTGCAAACCGTCCATGAAGTATAGCAGGCGACTTTTATCTGGCATATCGGGGATTTCCAACATCAAGGATGAGTACTCCCGAATGTACTCCTTGAGGGAACCCGTTTGCCTTAGGCCACGCAGCTTCTTCATGGCCACCTCTTCAGCATTTTCAGGGTAAAATTGCCTCTTCAATTCCCCCTTGAATGCCTCCCAAGTGCTGATTTGCACAAGGCCTCTCTCTATCTCAGCATGCCTACGACGCCACCACAGCGCTGCATCATGCTCCAAATAAAGAGTTGCTGTGTTGATCTTGGTAGCATCATCCACTACCTTGATCGCATCCAAGTAGCGTTCCATGAGCCAAAGAAAATTATCCAGCTCCTTGGCATCACGTTTGCCAGCATATTTCGGCGGATCAGGAACTTTGATCCTCAGGGCAGCACTCGGCGTGGCACCACTGGCCATGGCAGCCTTGCACAACGTGAGATCTGCCTTTACCTCACGTAGCTCCTCCTTTAGGGACTGAATTTCAGCATTGGCAGCTGCACGAAATTCTTCCATAGATCTGTGCATATCACCTATGAAAGCATTCAGTGCACCTTGGAGCCGATCTTCGAGCTCCTTCATTTCCTCGGCCCGTTCCTCTTGCTCGTCCGCTCTCGAGTCAAGAGTTTCTAATACATCCCCCATTGTTAGTTCTAGCTCCGCAAGCCTTGCATTAAAGGCATCAACCGTATCCGAAGCAACTTGGCCCTCAACCCGTGCTTCCTTCGGTTTGCCTTTCTTCCGAAGCTCACGAGTGACCTTCCTACCCCGTTCTTCTTGGGCAGTAGGAACGTTGCTAGTTTCTGCTTCGCTGCTAGACATTGTTACAAGCAACACCTTTGCTTTGTAACCGGGCTCTGATACCAAGTGTCACGGGCCTAGAGTCTTGCGCAGCACTGCGCCCGTGCGGCGCCCCGAGAGCCTTGCCAATCTGGCCATATCCCTGCTCTGGGGCCAGCCTTGCCATACCGTACCACACTGGTTTCGCCCTGCCATGGACTCATCAGGGGAGCGGCCCAGCTCCCGACCAGTTGTCCCTGCGGCACAGCACCCCGCCTGCACGCAGGCTTTGCGTGGAGTACAGGCCACTAGGGCATAACAACGCCTTAAACGCTAAGCCGTCCCAACCCATGGAGGTTGAAACACAGCAGGCACGTTCCTTTATAATGGCCTCACACGGTCACGGAATCAGTCCGTGACAGCTCGCTTAGCATGGGAGAGGCAGGGGATCTATACCCTGCATCTCTAATTTAATTTCAACATTTTGTTTTTTTGGACTACTTCAATTTCTCGCCTCGGTCATTTACAAACTACGCCGTTTTGTAGGATTTACTATATTCTTTAGGTTTACAGGGCTTCCTGCAACACTGGTCAGCTTTGGAAATTTAAAACCCTAGCTTTCCAGAGGTTAGTGCGTTATTCTCTTGTAATATTTGGTTCAAGTTCATGCAAATCTAAATCTAATTGAAGGATTGCTCAATTCGTACTTTTCCTTTTGCTGTTGATCTGATTAATCTTTATTGTATGCATTCCTTGAAGAAGAGTAGAAACAGCGATTACACAATATTTTATAGGATTAGAAATTAAACACAATTACAGTAGAAAATACACACTAGCTTTAAGAAAAGCAGAATCATATACAATGATCGTTCGTTCTTGTCTTTTGCTTGTAATTATTATACTGATCTATTAATTAATTACACAGAAGCCTGAATCAAGGACATGTAGCCATAGCCAGAGTCAGAGCCGATTCACTTCATTTTAATACTTGTGCATATATTCTTTCTCTTTTCCTTTTTATACGTTACAATATATCTGTGCTTCAACTAGATCCTTAGATTCTTCATTAACCTGTCCAATACAAAAATCAGCAAATTTGCTATAAAAATCCACGGGGATTTAGAATGTCAAATGTTTATAAATTTTGATGCCTACTTAAAATTTAATTTTCTGGTTTATTTTTTTACCCTATCACCTGGAATTTTGTCCTAAAGAATAGAATCTAATTCGCATCCACAATATGAGAAGGAATTCGATAAAGGAGATATTCAATTTATCTTTTGATGATAATTTATTAATTTAGATACTCTCTAGAGAAGTCCATATCATTGAATATTAGATTAAATTGGGCAGACTAGGACTATGGTACGTTGGCTGCATGAAATTTTTTATTTTTATTTTTTAATTTTTCTAATGCTGCCTAAAATTTCAGCTAGCTAGATCCAAGAACTTGTGTGTGTGGTGCGGTGCGCAGGTCTTGGATTAATGGAAGGGTTGCAGGGGAGAATATGAAATTTTGATTAAAAAATTTGTGTTGCGTCACATGATTCTTATCAATACTAGAAGCACCGTCACATTTATATTAATTTATATTTAGCTCCAAATTATATGACCATGTGCATGTGATCTAAAACAAGTAGGGGATTAGATTTCATGTGGGATTTTTCTCGAGGAAGCTGGATAGAGTAGTATGGATAAACTATACAAGATTTTATAGACTATAGTTTATATAGAAAAGTATCTCGAGGAGGAACAGGCTCTGGATTTGTCTGTCCGGTCTAGTCCTTAGAGGGAAAAGCTACCAGGAAAAAGAAAAGGTTAAAGCATACATAACATAAAACCAGGAAAAAGTAAAACTCAGTTCTATAGTAACAGTATTGCAACGTAATACATTAATAAGCTGCTTCACTTTGTAATACGCTAAAAATGTTCCTTTAAAGTATCTTTGCCCTACTGTTAAGTTTTTCCATTCTTGATAATGGGTAGATAGGGGGGATTCAGACAATCAGACAGATATTTATCAACTACGCTGGTTTTCAAGACCGGAGACGTTCATACATGCTTCATCTTATTTTCTTATGAAAATTTGTAAATGTAATTAACATTTATGTTTTTGATGTACTTTGTTTTTATTTGGAAGGTTTTAGAGTTGGATTCATCTTTTTTTTCTCCTGTTTGATAAATTTCTATGCATGTTTATAAGAAATTCATATTGCCTTTAAGTTATGACGTGGTAGAATATTGTGCTGGTAATTTAACTAGTTAGAAATGCCTATCACATTTTAGACCATATTTTTTGTACAAAGAAATCTTGAAGAGAAGAAAGAACATGGCGTGCATGGAAGTTAACTACATGAGTGATTATTGATAATATTATTTAACAATGAGTAAATATTTACCAGTATATACTCTACCTCTGCTCTTCACCAATTCCTCTACCATTGCTCCCAGTGGTCCTGTAGTTGGGTAGTGGGGCTTGTCCAGATTCTATGTACATGAGATCCTGCACAAGACGATCATAGTGTCTCTTTACTTCTTCAGGAGACTTGCCCCCAACAGCCTTGGCCACATTGTGCCAGCGGTCTGGGGTGTCCTTGTCATATAAGGCCAAAGCCTTTTCAAATAGCTTGTTTTGCTTGGGTGTCCAGGACGAGGTGCTAGAACCATGTGAAGAAGATGAAAAATAGCTCGATGTCATATCCCTGTAGTGGAAATATAAATGATAGTTTATTACTAGATAAGTTGACTATGGCTGAGACTTAGAAGAATTGGTTTTCAAAATGAAGAGAAAAGGTGGATGGATGATGGTGGAACTTGAAATCCTAAAGCAACGCTAAAGGGAAAGAAACTTTGAAATAGAAAAGAAAGTGAAGAGCTGCCTCAGTCAAGGGAGAAGACTGAAGTCAAGGAATGCTATGGGCAAGATATTACAATGCCTGCTCCTTATAAACAGAAGAAAAAGACTAAGAGAGTGGTGGGTTTTTCCAAGTTGGCGAATATTTTTTTTTTCAAGATAGTATAAGAAGATGTGATTCGCTTCCTTAAGCGAAGGTTGAAAAGAACAAAAAAATCAAATGAGAATCATGTTAAAGGACTGGCTCTTTATAAAGTCCTTTTCTTGTCTTCTATAATATCATCAGCAACAGCAAGTGGAATGCTTCGAGAATTTTACCAAGTGGGGATTAGATCCCAATTCTTGACTATACCTATCAACACATTAGATTTGCCTACAATATGAAAGCCATTCCACCATTTAGACCTGCATAAAACACAGTAAGATATTCTGCCATCTTTATAGTGGCACTTAGATTTTCCTGCCCTTGCTTATTTCGGCAACTTGTGATAATATACCATTCTTAATTAGTATATTTTTTAATGGCCACTCTTGTTTGAATGAAATCTTGGATTTGTTTTTTATAATTGGCATTTGGCAACTTAAAAAAATAGAAAAAGCCAATAGAGAATCATTCCTTTTAAGTTGCACTTAGCAACCATGTCGGAACAGTAACAGCGACAATCTCCATATTAGGAGTCTTGGCTCTTGAGTTATTACCCATTTCTCAGCATAGATATTGATCATTTTATAATCTTGCTTCGCTGTTGAGTCATATTATATTATTAGCTTGGCATTGGAAGGGAAATGAATAAGTTCAATTATTGACACTGACATTGAACTATAATCATGCACGTTATAGATGAGTATTTGTTGATTCTGTCTCCCCTCTTGTCTTATTCAGAGTTATTTACCAACTTTAGGCTCAATTAATCCCAAACCTCAGGGTTCTGGAATTCCGCCTCACGAGACGAGGCGGCGCCAAATGACTTGTTGACTGTTTAGTTGCCATCAAGAAACAGGAATGTGGATTTGGTCTGGATTATTTTGCCTCCAGACTTTCAGTTCAATCATTCAAAGCTTATCTGGAAACTGGGGACGTCATTGGTATTCGAACTTGGAAATTAGTGTCATTTCCTTTATGTATTTGGCTTCTGTGCTGTGATGCCAGTTTATTAGTTTTATTTTTGTGGCTGAATCAGCAGAATATGTAGGTGTTGCAATTTGAGAGGATACGGTTGTCAGTTTTTTAGTAGGAATAGTCTCAATCTCAAGCCTCCAGTCTGAATCAAATTTACCAAAAAACTGGTACTAAAAGCCTTGAATTACCACATTAGTGTTTACTCATATCTAAGGTGGTTGGGTTAGGGTTGGGTAGATATTTGGCTAATTGTGATTTTTTTGTTGTTTTTTTTTTTTTTGGATTATTTGGACTGAAAAGGCTGTCCCCTTACTTCTTGAAGTGTCAATAATTCTTTCCCAATATGTCAAGTTAAATTTAGCTCTGATTGCACTTTTAGATTCAAAGTATGCCAATAGCCTCATGACAGTTACGATTTTTTTTTTGTTGGATTGAAAGGCTTCGGACCGAATTATAGAGCAAGTATGTAACTGTGAATTAGTAGTCTGAAGGTTCAAAATATATTTAAATGAGAATTAATTCGCAAACTAATCCTTCTTTTAGATCTCTATTTTCACTTGACAGTTAGCATACGAGGGCTCCTTTTTTGTCTAGTGGCGAAACCGTCTTTCTCCCTGCGTCAGAAAATGGGATGCGAGTTATTCCTAGTTCAGGACTTCAGGCCTTTAACTACTGTCTTTCTAGTTTCAGGAGAAAGAAGTAGGAGGCCATGCATTGAAATTCTTGCAGGCTGTCGGGGCAGAGTCACCAGGTCATAGTCGAACAGTTCGTCCAGACTAAGTTGATTGCTTCCTCTGGCAAGCTCTTTTCTCTGTAAGGACCTTAGAGGTTCTCCCAATCTCCTTAACACTTGTGTGCAATCACGGTGCTAAATAGCACCAACGACGTGCTTCACACTAACTGGTCTTCAAAAATATAGTCCCTTATAAGCCTTCAGTCATGATTCTATATACTGGGAAATTATTATTATTATATTGTTGGTACTTATATATTGGGAAATTATTAATTCCATAAAGTGAGCATTTATTTAAGAGGGTGAAATGCCATTCTTTGGCTCTAATTAGCAATGTAGTTACATACAATTAGTGGTTCAGCTACTGCAGCTTTTCTTGTGGACCTATTAGGTTTTATTATCTTGTTGGAATGAATTAAGTTAATGACTGGATTTACTCCAATGCTCCATGTATTCAATTCAAGCTATTAATTAGCGTGGGCCATGGACAATATTTGTCAATAGCTGGTGTCTTCGTCATCAACATCAACTGCAACACTAGGCTTTAATGTTTGTTTAATGAATCATAATTGATATAGATGTGCATTACTACACAAACATTTGATTACTAGAGCCTTTGCAACATATACTAATGGTTTTGAGTTTGTTTACAGGTGATGAATTTACTGGGAAATTAGATGAGAGTTAAGGGGAGTTGTATTTCTAAAGAATTGGAGTGAGATTATCTGATGCTTGGCTAGAGAGATGTCAGGTAAAATACGCAAGGAATCTCAACAAAAATACAAGAATCTTTATCATTCAAGTTCACCTCAAAAGAGAAGATGTGTCAATAGCTAATTAATTCCTTTCTTTTTTCTCTTTCATGGTGGAGCCATGGAGCTCCATCTTCGTCTTTGTGGTCCTTTCTTATGATTGGAGCAGTTTCTTTACTTGGGTTGATCAGAGTTCAAGGTGCCTGAGTGTGACTATACCAGGGTGAATTACACACACACACACACACACACTTATATTCAATTATATTTTCATATTAAAAAATTAATATAAATAATTAATATTAATATTAATATTTTATTTTATTTTCATATTAAATATTTAAATATTGAAATTTTTATTATTTTTATTTTAATATTTAAATATTATTTTGAAAAATTATATAGCATGTTATTTTTAAATAATATTTATATATTTTTTTAAAATATTTAAAAAAGTGTTTAAATTAATTATTTTTTAATAAATTTATATTTTAAAATATTTTTTTATAAAATAAGTAATCTAATCATAAAATTTATGAATCCAATTCATAATTAAAATGTAAAATAATGAATTTAATTATAAAATTTAAAAATAATTAATCTAATTATAAAATTTTAAATTCTAAACTTATATCATAATTAGATTTCAAAATAATTAACTTAATTATAAAAATAATAAATTAAAATTTATAAATTAATAATATTATCAAAATAAAAATTTAAAACTAATTAATATTTAAAAATTAATTTTAAAGAATATTTATTTAAAATAATTAATATATCATGGTTCCGCCCTGTGTGTATATATATATATATATATAAGAGAAAATAAAGAAATAAATAAATAAATAAAGAAAAAAGCAGGCTAAGTATCCTGATATGTTCATGATTTGGAAGAGTCCATGCCCTGCAAACCACCAGCGTCTAAGTGTCCTGATATTTTCATAATTCGGAAGAGTCCACGCCCTGCAAATTTCTGGTCCACCCGCGTGGTAGAAAAAGTGCAGGAGTACCATAATTTTCATTCAGGGGAATCTTTCAATAAAGGAAAAGTATTTTCATTTTTTGTACTCCATCAAGCAAAGGGATGGACAACAAATAAAAAGAATTTTTTTTTCTCATGGAATGTTCAGAATGATAAGGATTGGACGCTTGAGGTTGATATGGCTACCAATGTCATCATTTGCAAAAATCTTATATGAGTTACACCCAAATTCAAGTATATCGGTGAAGAATAAAAAACTACACAACCGAACCAAAAGTCAGCTTATTATTGATTTTGGGACAATACCCTAAAAAAAATCTTTAAAAAAATTGCACTATGCCATTTTTTTTTAAATATCTCATAATTTTTATTAATATTTTAAATATACTAAATATATAACTATAAAATTAAAATATTATTGAAAATAAAAATTAAAAAATGATTATTTTTTTTTGTAAAATATATATTTTTGAAAATAATTTTATTTTTTAGGTATTTTTAAAGAATCCAAAAAAAATTCTTAATTACTATAGGTCATTTCTGCAATTTATATGTGCTTTCGTCTAGTCACTTTCTTTCTTTTTCTTTAATTTAGTATTATCATCTTCAAAAAAAATTAGCACTATTATTTTAAAATTTTATTAAAACATTCATATTATAAATATATAATTTCAAATATTTTTATGATCTAAATATTAATCATTAAATTATTTTTTAAAAGAAACATCATCAATTTTAAATATTTAATTTTAATTCAGTTTTTATTGAAATATAATTTAAAATAATTATCTGTACAATATAATTTAAATTGATTATTAATGGCAATCACTTGAATTTACTTCATTAAAATAAAAAAATGATTATTTGAAATAGGAAAAACCACATATATAATAATGCTTAAATTACCCAGATATTCTCCGGTTAGATAATAAATATCAAACAAATGGAACATTAGCAATTTAAAAATTCCACTTAATTATAATAAATTTACAATTAATAGTAAACATAATAATGATTTGTTGGTGATTGTTACAGTTGAAAGCTTCCACTTAACGTAAAGAATAAGGGGCAGGATAAGGATAGCAACTGAGGTCTATATTTTTGTTTAGTCAAGTCTTTCATTTTTGTTTTTATTTTATTTTCCTTGGACAGAACAAATTTACTCTACTCCACAGTCTTTTTTTAATATTTAATATGTATATTATGACAATAATTGTTTTAGGTAGGGTTATGTTTACTCGCTTTGCTAGTCAGCTCCATTGACTAGTGTGTTTATACAGGAAGTGACAGCGTTAAGAAATACTATATATTATGATTATAATTGTTTTAAGTAGGGCTATGTTTACTCGCTTTGCTGGCCAGCTTAATTGACTACCGTGTTTACACATGAAGTGACAACGGTAAGAAATAAATATATACATATATACATATATAATGGAATACAATTTTTAGCGGACGTATGTCTGTAAAAATAGGATTTTTGAAATTAAAAATTAAAATATATATATATATATAATATTTTTGAAAATAATTTTATTTTTAGATATTTTTAAGAAATTCCTTAATATCAATGGATGTAATAACCACATTGATTTTTCAGTGTTGGAAAATGAACAGAAGATTGTTAGTGATAAATTTTGATTTTTTTTTGTGGCTGTTGAAGTTAAATTGTATTGTGATAATTTAATAATTGTATATGTGCGTGTATTTATAAATTATACTACCAGTCAATTTTATAAGGTTTTTGGGTTGTGTCTTTTTAATAATTTCTACAATGATTTTTGGGATTTCACCTAAAATATATATATATTTTTAAAAAAATTAATATTTTTTAAACCCCTTTATCCTTAAATAGACTTAAAAAGACTAAAATACTCTTATACCTAATAAATTAAAAGCAAGTTTGAAGTTGGTGTATCTTTTATGTCTTAACTGCGAAGAAAATAAAATCAATGCGTATTATCTCAATGCCTTTTTCATTTTGCTGCCTCTTCATCTGCAAAACACGAATCTGCTGCCTCTAGATCGATAAAAGAAAGCTGCGTTATAATATTTCTCATTGTATCCGGTAGATTTTTATTTATTTTATCTATTTGAATCTCTTAAATAAATGTATGGTCTTAGGCTATCGTAACTGTGAAATTATAAATTTTTGAGGAGAGAATATAGTTCATGTTACTGCATTTATCTATTTTTTTCATATCTACAAGCGCACCTTCATTTCTTCTTTGAGGTGACTTTGGTTTTCATAACTGACAGGTGAAAAAGTTCAGCTTTCAATATTATATAGTTGACGAGTTTTTGTGAAAAATAATGTTGTATAATAATGAACTTTATTAGGACATCTTAGTGGGCAGTTATGGGTAGTTAGAGATAGTTTTATATATCAATTTCAATCTAAATCTATAAGTCACATATTATACTCTAACTACCCCTAACTTACCCTAACTATAATCAGTTTACTTTTATCTGTATTAAAAAATTATCCATTATACTTCCTCTGAGATCATGCACACTTTGGTCTGTAATTGAAAGTCATCTCGTTTATTTTGATTTTTTTTTTAAAAAAAAAGTACACAGATTCTACCCTAACTATCTGTAACTTACCTTAACCATAATCAGTTTGCTCATAGCTGACTTCAAAAATTATCCATGACATTTTCTCTGACAACCTGCACACTTTGGTCGGCAATTGAAAGTCGTCTCATTTATTTTAATTTCTTAGAAAAAAAAAAGGTACACAGATTATACCATAATTATCCCTAACTTGCCTTAACCATAATCAATTTGCTTTTATCTGCCTTTAAAAATTTTACATTACACTTTCTCTAACATCATGCACACTTTGGTCTGCAATTGAAAGTCGCCTCATTCATATTGATTTTTTTCAAAAAAAAAAGGTACACATATTCTGCTCTAACTACCCATAACTTGTCCTAACCATAATCAGTTTGCTCCCATCTGGCTTCAAAAATTATCCATGATACTTTTCCTGACAACCTGCATACTTTGGTCGGCAATTGAAAGTCATCTCGTTCATTTTAAATTTTTTGGAAAAAAAAAGGTACACATATTATACCCTAACTACCCCTAAATTGCCCTAACCATAATCAATTTGCTTTTATCTTCCTTCAAAAATTATTCATGGCACTTACTCTGACATCATACACACTTTGGTCTACAATTGAAAGTCGTCTCATTTATTTTGATTTTTTAGGAAAAAAAATACATAAATTATGCCTTAATTACTCTAACTTGCTTTAACCATAATCAGTTTGCTTTTATCTGCATTCAAAAATTATCCATTACACTTCGTCTCGCATCATGCACACTTTGGTATGCAATTGAAAGTCATCTCGTTCATTTTGATTTTTTAGGAAAAAAAAAGTATATATATTCTTCCTTAACTATCTCTAACTTGCCCAAACCATAATCAGTTTGCTCCCATATGACTTTAAAAATTATCCATGACACTTTCCCTGACAGTTGTACACTTTGGTCTTCAATTGAAAGCCGTCTCGTTCATTTTGATTTTTTTAAAGAAAAAAGTGCAAAGATTTTGCCCTAACTACCCCTCACTTGCCCTAACCATAATCAATTTACTTTCAGCTGACTTCAAAATTTATCCATAACACTTTTCCTGATAATCTACACACTTTGGTAGGCAATTGAAAGTCATCTCATTTATTTTGATATTTTTTAAAAAAAATTGCATAAATTATGCCTAACTACCCCTAACTTGCCCTAACTATAATCAGTTTGCATATATCTACCTTTAAAAATTTTATATTACACTTTTTCTGACATCAAACACACTTTGGTCTGTAATTGAAAGTTGTCTCTTTTATTTTATTTTTTTAGGAATAAAAGTACACAGATTCTGCCTTAACTACCCCTAACTTGCCTAACCATAATATGTTTGCTCCCAGCTGACTTCAAAATTATGCATACATTTTTCCTGATAACTTGCACACTTTAGTCAGCAATTAAAAGTCGTTTCGTTCATTTTGATTTTTTAGGGATAAAAGTACACAGATTATTCCCTAACTTGCCATAACCATAATCAGTTTGCTGCAAGCTGCCTTCAAAAATTATCCTTACTCTTAACTTGCCATATCCATCCACTAATTGCATTTTGTCGAATGTTATGATGAATTGGAAAGTTTCTGATGTGATTTGTTTTTGTTCCTATTTTCAGGTTTTTTAATGAAATTTAAATTTCAGTTATATCTCTGAATAATGTACTTGTCCTCATTCGCTACGGTGGAACATTCAATATTAACAACTCAAAATATATTGAGGAGTCTACTGAATTCATTGTATGGACAAAAGAGTTTGATTTCAATGAACTAAAGAAAGTTGTAATAGATGTAATTAATATAAACAGTACTTCGAAGATTGTGTTCAACTTTGTTATTCGATATGACGAAACACTACTTTTATGATGTTGTAGATGATATAGAATTTAGTGTGTTCTTTGCATTTGTCACTGAAAATAGATTAAAGCATCCATTGTTTGTTAATATTAAAGAAGACGCCTTTAAATCATGACATGGCAACAATAACCCATCCAATTTGAAAAAAATTATGTATAGAGAGATGTGTTGTCTTGATTCAATTTCTAAAGATCAATATCATAATGAATACATAAATGAAGATTCAATATTGTCTTTGATGGCAGAAGACATTCAATATCATATTTCATCACAAGCGTTAGTTATATACTAAAAAACATATACAGAGGTGTTTAAATTTTGTATCATTCACAAAAAGAAAAATGTAAATAACAGACGAGGAATTGCTTTGTATTTAATGTAGGAAAATACCCTTTTTGCTGCATTTGTTGTGAATAGCAACTTAGCAAGTATGTGAATTTGTCTTGTTGAATCTTGAATTAAAGCTTAATTGTATTGATTATTATAAGGATCCTTTTTTTTTCATCCTGCGCTGTTATGAATTATTTGCTTAGATTTTTTTTAATCTCTTTTTCTTGCTAAAAAAAATTTAATTAATACTTTTAGTAAACTATTTAGAATTTACGAAAATATGCATCAACAGTGCAAGCTCAATTTTTTTAAAAAAATCTGAAATAATTAAAATAATCCAATCAAGGCATTTTTTGGTTAACCGACAGAGTAATTGATTTGGTTAACCAATTATATTATTTTTGGTTTAATTCGGTTGAAGAATCTAGATTAATTTAATTTTCAGTTAATAGTTAACCGATTCGGTTTAGTCAGTTAATCGTTAACTGAAAATTTTAAAAAATATTTTTTATTTAGTTATTTATTAAATTTTCATTTAATTTTTTAATTATATAAATTTTTTATTATAAAATAAAGTTATTTTTTATTTTTTTAATAAAATTTATTTAGTTATTTAATTATATAATTTTTTATATTAAATATAATGTTTTATTATAAAATAAAAAAATTTTGGTCGGTTCTATTAATTAATCAAACCGATCAATTTAATTTGGTTAATTAACTTAATCGAACAAAATTAAAAATTAATCAGTTTGATTAAAATAAATTAAATTTAAAAAATCAATTAAAAATTAATTCAATCGATTAATTAATCAACTGACCGAATATTTATTCCTAACACTCAAGATCCATATTCAATGGATCATCCAATACACTTTTATTTCATATGTTAAGCTTACATTTATTTGGAATTTTGAGCGATATTAGATTTCTCTACTCGCCACACTAGTGCAAAGAAATTTCTAAGCAATTTAATTCTTCAACTTTGAAAGAAATTTTGAGCAATATTTGATTTTTCTACTCGCTACCCTAGAGCAAAGAAATTTCTAAGCAATTTAATTCTTCAACTTTTGATAGAAAGGTGCTGAAGCGGAATTAGATATACGAGTGATTTTATTAATTTAGAAAATTATAATTTCTAAAATAAAAATTCTAAAAATTAGATTTTTTTTTCTAACAAAAGCTAAAATCAGCTTATTTTACTCTCATCATTACTTTTCTTCTTTTTTCAAAATAAATATAGTCATTTAATTGGATGAAACTGAGGAGTTAGATTTTGATTATTTCTATAAAAATTACACTATATAACTTTTTAAATTTTTTTATTAGTCTAATAAATATATATTTCAAGTTAATTTTTAATATCATATGTACATATGGAACTGAAATATTTTTAAAATTAAAAAGTGAATTCTTTGTTAGTATTATAATTAGAGGAGAGGAGAATTAGTCATGAACCTATTAACTAGGATTGCATTTGCAGTTAGATTAAATATAGGCTTGCGAAAAGTGAATTTTTTTAAGTCAACATAAATTTTTATTAATAAATTAAAATATATATCTATAAGTTAAAAATAAAATTTTAAAATATATAAAATATATATAACTAATAAAATTATTAAAATTAGATTTTTTTAAACTTTTTAATACAAATAGTGAATAATAATAATATGTCACATACAATCTTATTTTAAGCGAGATACTCGTTCTATCAATCATTTATTATTTTTGATATAAAAATGACACATTTACTTATAAAAAATAAATAACTTCTATTAAAAAATAATAAATCTCAATTAAAAAAATAAATAATATTAATTTAAAAAATACACGTGACCTTAACTTAAAAAGAATAAAATTTTATAATAAAAATTTAGATAATATTTAATTTTATTTTAAAAAATATAAAATTAAAACACCAATATTAAATTTTAAATCTATATTAAACTATAAATTATCTGAGAATAAAACATACAAAAAATACAAAACTGAAAAAAAAAAAAGAATAAGTGATTTTTTTTTTAAGAAAAGAAAAATAAATGTTTTAAAAAATATTTTTATTTTTGAATATTTTTGGAAAATCATGGAGTCCCAGTGGGCTTCCAAAAAAAGGCAGTTTCTCCGGGTTCAACTGTGGAACCCTAGCTCTCTCATGCAGTTGAGTTTGAGCACAATATACACTCCAAGCTTCAAGTCTTGGAAGTCCGTTTATCGTTTACCCGGCAACTCGCTGTTTTCGCTTCTCCTTCGTCAAGGTAATGCCCTATCCGCCCGTTTTCTGTATTTCTTGTTGGCCTTTTTAAGCTCAAACTGAATGTGAAGGAAAATTTATCGAATTTTTGTATGCTAAGTTTTATCACATTTCTAAATTATTTTCCCAAGAGCCAATCTTAGGTTACTGTTTCGTTGTTCTGTGATTTTGACATCATTTCTTTATTATTTTTCAATTTCAGATATTTGAATTCTTATTGCGCTATCTCGGCCTTCTGGACAGTGTGTTTCTGCGTTTGTTTTTGTTAGAGACATGAGTTTGAATCAATTAATTAATAGGAAAACTATTAATTACGTATCAAGATTCAATGTAAGATTGTCGTCTCTGTATCCAACTTATGTTTGCAAAGATTTCTCTACCATTAATGTCTCTGCCCCTCCTTCCATTTATTCACCAACTCTTCTTGAGAACCCTAAATTTCACTTCTTTAAGAGATACTTCCACTCTGCTCAACAATCTAAGCTAAGAGAATTGAGTTTTAAGCCAAAATTCAATTCTGATGATTCTGAGGAGGATGGAATCATGAATGAGTTCTTGTCTCGATTTGTATGGATAATGCGTGGGAAATTATCACATGTTTACCCAGATTATGATAAACAAACAATTGATGGTATGCTTTTAATTATAGTTGAAAAGGTTGCATCTGAGATGGAAAAGGGTGGCCTAGAGCAGATGATGGGTGCCATGATGGCAACCCCATCACAAGATTTCAGTGAGGATTTGTGGAGAACTGTCTTGGAAGTGAGTAATTCAGTGCTGGGGGATATGGAAAAAGAAAGGAAAAAGGAAAAGATGAAGGGGTTTTTGCAGTCTGAGGAGGTAAAAGAAATGTGCAGATTTGCGGGTGAGATTGGTATCTGTGGTGACATGCTGAGAGAGCTTAGGTTCAAATGGGCTAGTGAAAAGATGGAGGAGAGTGAGTTTTATGCAAGTTTGGAAAAGTTTAGAGAAGAGCAAAGAGCACAAGAAAAAGAAGAGGAAGCAGATGACAGGGATGCTGAGACCATAGGTGAAATGGCTGCCATGGGTGAGGAGGGACCAAAGGTCGTATCTCTTCCTAAGAGACATGGAAAGATAAGATATAAAATTTATGGACTTGATCTTTCTGATCCAAATTGGGCTGAAGTTGCTGATAAGATCCATGAGACAGGCAAGATCATTTGGCCTCAGGAGCCTAAGCCGATACATGGGAAAAGCAAACTGGTTACTGAGAAGATTCTGTCACTGAAAGAGGAGGATGACCCTTCTCCACTGCTTGCTGAATGGGATGACCTTGTAGAACCGACCAGGATTGATTGGATAACTTTGCTTGATAAGTTGAAAGAACAGAATACACTTTTATATTTTAAGGTACAACTGTGGCTCATTTTCCATTGTTTTATCTTTTGTGGATAAAAAGTTTCATTTTTTTTAAGTTTCTTATTGCATGTATTTACTGTTGAACAATGTCTTAAGAGCATATACCCGTATATTTGCACAACAATCGTTCAAATTATTTTTCATGATGGACAAATATTCCATGTTCATTTTTTGCTTCTAAAATTACCCGAAATGACTGGTTTTTCAATACCCTCGTCCAGCATCATGGTTACCTTTAAGGGGATGTACTTTAAGTTTATTTTTATATTTATACTGCTTGGATGAATATATTTGACTTTTTTTAAAAATATTTCCTTTAGGAAGGTCATTTAGATGCTCCTTGGCTTGTAATAATCATTTATTTTTTGTTGTTTGTTTGAGTATCAAATAATGTATTGGTTCTTTGATTCTCATAATTTTAACTTTGTAAGGAACAAGACCAAATATGACTTCCAAGCAAATGATACATTTGCAGTTGGCAAATTAAGCAATATCCATTCCATACCGATGCTACTGATGTTAAATGGAGGATTTTTTTTTTTTTTTAAATTGTGTTATCTTGCAAAATATAGTGGTTTAAGGATCTAAGTGCTAAATATAGTGGTCTTCTTTCATTTATACCAAATTGGCTTAGAAAACATAATTATTTTGTATTTGAATGTGTTATATCTGTGGCAATTTATGCATCTTTGAAGTGGTGGAACCACACATTCCAAATGCACTATCTTGATGTAGTTGCTGTTGATTGATTTGATATGTAGGCAGCTGAACTTTTGTTAAGTGAAAAATCTTTCCAACCAAATATTCATGACTACTTCATGCTTATTGATGCTCATGCTAAAGAGACCCGCATAGAAGATGCTGAGAGGATTCTTAAGAAAATGAATGAAAATGGTATGGTGCCTGATATTTTAACTGCCACAGTTTTGGTGCACATGTACAGCAAGGCAGGGAATCTTGACCTTGCTAAAGAAGCATTTGAAAGCTTGAGGACACATGGTTTCCAACCAGATATGAAGGTTTACAATTCGATGATCATGGCATATATAAATGCTGGGCAACCCAGGTTGGGTGAGTCATTGATGAGAGAGATGGAGGCAAGAGATATCAAAGCAACAGAGGAGATTTATATGGCATTGCTTCGCTCATTTTCTCAACATGGAGATGTTAGTGGAGCTAGTCGAATTGCAACTACTATGCAGTTTGCTGGATACCAGCCAAGTTTGGAGTCTTGTGCGTTGCTTGTTGAAGCATATGGGAAGGCTGGTGATCCTGATCAAGCAAGGTATAACTTTGACCATATGAAAAAATTTGGACATATGCCTGATGACAGGGCCACTGCTAGCGTGATTGCAGCTTATGAGAAGAAAAATTTGTTAGATAAGGCCTTGCACCTTTTGTTGGAGCTTGAGAGGGATGGATTTGAGCTAGGACCTGCTACCTGCTCT
The DNA here is from genome assembly GCA_947685225.1 of Garcia nutans. NCBI lineage: Eukaryota > Viridiplantae > Streptophyta > Magnoliopsida > Malpighiales > Euphorbiaceae > Garcia > Garcia nutans. The sequence continues at coordinate 57,987,886 of CANTUV010000039.1, forward strand.
GTCCTTGTTGATTGGTTTGGTAAATTACAGTTGGTTGATGAGGCTGAGCAGCTGTTGGGTAAGATTGCTGAGCAAGGTGAAGCTCCTTCTTTCAAGATTCAAGTAAGCCTTTGTGATATGTATGCTAGGGCTGGAATTGAGAATAAGGTTCTTCAAGCCCTGGGGGTTCTGGAAGCTAAGAATGAGCAGTTGAGTTCAGATGATTTTGAGAGAGTTATAGATGGGCTTATTGCTGGAGGCTTTAGAGGGGATGCTCAAAGGCTATTTGAGCTGATGGAGGGCCAGGGCTTGGCTGCATCAGAATCTCTAAAGATGGCCTTGGCAAGCGCAGTTTTCAGCAACAAGAGACCAACAAAATAGTTTGTTTGTCATGATTCTCAAGCCCTTGGCAGCCAGAGATGATCAAGAAAAATGGTTTTGCAGTCATCTGCAAACTTGAACACTACTTCTCAGGTGGGATGTGACTTATGGATGAGGAAGACCTGACCTCGGTGTCTTACCATCTCAAGCCTTACAGGTAAGTTTTGCCATATCTTTTTCCTTGCCTTGTTGTAAGGCATGAACTAGTTTTACACATAATATAGTGACCCTTTATAATAATTAATTGAAAGAGGTAAGTTGCTTTCTTTGCTATTGGTAGAGCATGCTGTTTTGAGAATGAATTCTTATGATTCTGTGTTGGATGGCCTAACTACCTCCGTCTCTTTACACATGGTCACACTTACATGCACACTCTGAGTCGTACATTATAAAATTCATTTTAATTTTATTGATATTATGGTTTCCTGGGGTTGGAAATACACTGGTAGGCATAGGAATGCACTGTGTATTATACACTTGCACTTGTGTTTCTATTGCACATATTTGATGAAGTATGATCTTTAAATTTTATGGAAACCAAGCTTATCTTTTGCTTCTATTTGGAACTTAAAGTACAATTCTAAAGTGTGAATAAATTTTGAAGGAATATTATCCCTTGAACCTAACTGCTTCAAGGCAGAGACGATATTACAATTTAATAATACTCTCCTTTAATGAACTCATTTAGCCGCTTCAGTTCTCCGCTTTGCTGCTCTACAACTGCTCTAACAACATCTACAATAGAAATCATGCCAACAATCTTTCCATCTATAACAGGAACATGCCGAATGTGATGGTCTATCAGATGAAAAGAATCTTCATCAATTCAACTTTGCTGCTATGATATCAAATGCAATAAAACAAACATGAAAATTAACGTGCGAGGTACCTGTCATGAGCTGCATTGCTTTAAGTATGTTTGTATCAGATGTCACCGTTATTAACTTACTCTGTTAAGGATGGAAATTGAAGCATTTTTAGATAGGAGAAAAATTGTTAAGAGGTCCCTAGAGAAAAAGTTGTATGAGAGATAACCTCGTCAGTCATGATTTCCCCAACTCTTGTGTACTTAGATGATCTACCTTGTCCAATTATCTTCCTCAAGTAGTCTGCTTGGTCATCCATGCGACCATCAAAAACAATTAGATTATGTTAAATAGTCATATCTTTCCAAATATTTCTAAGTTTGCAGATGTTTCTTTTGGCATCATAGTATTTCAGTTTTATTATTGGATCAAAAATTATTTTAGTTTTTCCAGTCCATCAGAGAAAAAAATATCATTTATGCATCAGATTGAGGATAATTATTTAACTTCGTTTATGGAATTAACAAAATAGGTTTTATGGAAACAAGTTTACCTCTTTCTGTGATGATTCCTGCAATATGTTGTTCTCCAGGCTTCAGAACTACCAGCGACCCAATATTATTTTGTGCCATCTGCTTTTTTTTTCATTTTTGTGTTGAGTTTGATATATTATACATATGAATTGGATAGTAGGAATTTCATTCTATTTTATTTCTGAAATGTAGAAACTTACATTCTTGATAGCATCATCAACAGTGTCATTGGTGTGGCACCAGAGCCAAGACCCTGTTTTTTCATCTTCCTTTGTCATCAGCACATCTGCCACTGATATATTCTCCAGCCCCTTCTCCGGAATGGAAGGGTAGGGGGTTACACAACCTAAACGTGAAAATATATTTTTCCTCTCCACCATTTTTCTGCCATGTGAATGCTTTATAATTCCAACTCTGAATATTTCTTGGCAAGATCTTGCCCCTCCGATGAAACCTTGCATTCTGTTCTGTTTGCAGAAAATTAGAATTAATCTTACCAATTCTCGACATGAATGTCTAATGCAAGCTTTTATTCAAGAATTTATCTAATTTATATCCATGGACTTATATTTGTTCAATTCATTTTCCATTAATTAATGAAAAATGAGATTAAAAAGAAAATAGTGAGAATATCTCTATAAAGAAATACTGTAATAGCCTAAAAATTCCAAAAGTTTTGGAATATGATCAGCCATTAATGAACGTACCTTAACAGAAGATTAGAGTGGTTGAGAAAAACCTAAAAAACTCTTGTGAAAGTGAAGTTACGAATTGAATCAAGTAAACCGAATTTTTGAAGGACACGAAACTTTGCATTGCAGCTCTTCACTTTTTGTGATTGTTTTTGCTTTAGAGTTCTTTTCTTGAATTGCTGGACAAAGCAAAGGGGGAATATTTTGTCAGATTTTTACTTGTCGTATAGGTTTCTTCTCTTTTGGATATGTTTATATGGTTTTGAAAACTTAAATCAACCAATTAATATGCAGTATCAGTAGTAACAGTTATCAACCTGACTGTCAAATTGCAACAAAATGCTAGAGAAATATGTTCTTTCTTTTAGTTTTTTGGGTTTTTTATTTAATGAACACTGGAATTGAAGAGCACTTATCTGGTCTAAGCAACTAGAAATGTATCACATTGATGGAGTCGTAAAATGCCCCTATTAGCTGAGATTCAGGCAAGGTATATACCTGGAACGCCTCTAGGAGCCAAGCACAGAGAGTGGTAAACATAAAGATATATTTTAAACAGAACAAAAAAGAGAGATGCTAGACCTCAAATACAAGAAAAAAAATTTAAAGAAAAGGTGGGGATTGTGATCTTGAAGATGGCAACAGTAAAGTCGTGAAAGCTTTCCAAGGTATCAAATGGCCGGTTATTAATACCATAACTTCCAATAAGAAATGAGCATCATCTTTAGCTATAATTCAACTACTCAGATCCTTCCAGAAATAAATCATTTTTCCCTAGTTATCAATGTCAGACCAAAGGCCATTTAGTCGCTTTCGGCTTCCTTGGCTATCTGCTCCTCCTCCTCCTCCTCGTCCTGCAGCTGAACCTCAACCCTCTCGTCCTATCGTTGAAACAATTCAAGCCCCTCCCCAACCAACTCCACGTCCGCCATTTCGACCTGCAGGGATAGCCCCAGTGGCGTCCCCTTCTCCCCAGCTTCAAGCTCCACAAAGAACTGAACCTCAACCACCATCACCTCCTCGTGCAAACACTGCCCCCTCCTCCCCATCTAGGAAGGCTACTCAAGTGCAGGTAACAGTTGCTCAACCCACCTCTCCACCAAAGAAATTACAACCCACTATGCAGGAAATCTCTCAGCCTTCACTCATCTCTACACAACCCACACCATCTGCCTCTCAACAAGAAGAATCAAAGCCTGCATCTTTGTCCTTCTCGCAAACTGTTGAACCAAAGAAGTCTCTTTCAGAACAAACGGACAAAGAAGAAAAGGAAGTTGCGGAAAAGCTTAAAAGCGAAGGAAAGATAAGTGGTCCGGCTAAAGAAGAACCATTGAAGAGTGCAATCACAGAGCTCCTTGCTGCATCACAAGCCAAAGAGAAGCAACAAGAAGTGGAAGACAAGAAAACAACGACCATTAGCTCCAACGGAAAATATATTAAAACTGTGAGTTCAACTCATCCAAAACCAAGGAATAAATTAACTGAATCTCATCAAAAGCCGCGCATGTCCAGTGGGGAACAAGTTTCATTGCCAAAAGAAATTAGGGATGACGTTTTCAAGTTTCTTCATAAGCTGCGAGCGGGGCAACTTAAGTATCCAGCAGATGAAAAGCCAGTTAGCGTTTTAACAATAGCTGGTGAAAACAGAGGAGCATCAATGCATGTGGGTGCTGTTCCAGCAACAAAAGATGGGTCCATACACATTCACCGGGGTTATAAGCTCAACCCAGATGACAGCACTGGAGCAACCCCTGATAGAGAAGGAAGCAAGGAGGCAAGAAAGTTAAGAACTGAAGAAGATCCAGTAAAAAAGGCATATGTTAACAGTAATGCACAAAGTATCAACAACTCAATGGTATTTGATAGCTCAGTGAATGAGAGAAATTCTGGTGTTCAGCTGGTTCTCTCTGAAAATGTTGCAGAATCGACCAAGCCAAGCGCTAAACCAGAGTCTCTTGAGACATATAAGTCTGAATTTAATGTCACTCCTGCTCAGAAGCTAACTTACGAGCCTATAATAAGACGACGCTGCCTCAGAGGCCTTTTCTTGGAATCAAGTGACTCAGATACTGAGAATCCTGAAAAGCCTCGAAGACATGGTTGTCGCTATAATTGTGGAGAGAAAAGCAAAGACAGAGACATAGGTGTTCTTTGAGCTAGAAAGTGATGAATCCATGGCATTTGTCTGCCAGTAGACAAAAACAATACAGAACCTGTGTACATAGGTAATAACAATGAATTTCGAGATTGATAATAAGGACACAATATCCATCCAAAAAAAAATCATTTTTTATGTCTGATGCTTTAGAGCATATTATGATAATGAATGTTTTGTGCAATGTGCTGTGCAACTAATTCAGATATATACAACTAAGACGAGAAAATAATAATAAACTTTTCCGTAACGAAGAAATTACAGTTGTGGGTAGATTTCTGATCTGGAACTACATTTCTGCTAATAAATAATTGTTGCAACTTTTGTAGATTTGGGCTTGGCATGCATGCACTAGAGAAATTATGACAAAATAGCAACAATTAAAAACAATATATACAACAAAATTTCAGGGAAGACTAATGTGAATATAGCTCAAGATTTAAAAAAGGCTTGCAAAATCATTCGCAAGCCGGTTTCGTGTCAAAGCTGCTCAAGCAGATTGCGAAGGCTTGAAAGGCAGACAATGGGTAGCAGTAGTCCATGGTGAAGATGTCTTTTCCAATCTTTCCAAATTGTAGAATAACTTTTTCCTGTTCTTTTGCTGGCACATTTTGTGTGGGCTCGACAGCTGCCACCAGCTGGAAATTCTTTACAGAGGCCACTGTTACACGTCCTTTGAAATTTAGACACCAGCATTGCAGCTGCTCATGCCATCTTGGCGCTTTATTTTTCAAAACCAAGGGGTCTTTTTTGCCGAAAATTGGTTCTTTTGATTTACCAAGGTTAGTTGAATTGGATTCATTAAGTGGCTCCTCTATATTTGAAACAGATGATGAACGACATTGCTCATCACTGCACCTTGTGAATTCTGTTGGAGTGGGGGTAGTTCCCCCTTCCTGAATTGCAGTGAAAGGGATTGAGTGCATGGTGCACTGCATTCTCCTCGGACCTCTGGTTCGGAGGACATTGAGTTCATAAGAAACAGTGGCCACACTATAGTCTTTAACTGGTGCTGATGAAGAAACCCAGTTTGAATGAATTTTTCTCTGTGTCTTGCAATTAGACTGCACAGCCAGTTGTGGAGGTTGACTGTCGTAAACAGTGAATTTGGTTCCCAGGAAATTAGACCTGTTCAGAATCAAAACTCTCAGCTGTTTGAAAGAAGAATGCAGTAACATAAAGATAAGAATGCCAAATAGTTAAACATACTTGAGTTTTCCAACATAGTTGTTGCTTGTCCGACAGAAATCATTCGCAGCATAGGATATTCTAAACTCAGTACTTGCTGCCCGTCTAATCTTCTTTGCTGCTAATAACAATTTACTCATATCGCCAGACAAAGCTGCAAATTAATAACTCCACATTAGCAGCTGGAATACACCAATGAAATTCCCAAATCGGATTCATGCAGTTCCATTTAGTGCTACAGCCTGCAGACATGATTTTAATATTTGAAAATAATTGTGCAGCAAAGGACTTGAATCACTCAATTAACTCCTGTTTATTTCCAAGTACACAACCAAAATCAACCAGGATCTGCTCTAACAATAGCTAAACATTCTTCACTAAATTCTAATGTTCAATGAAACAATTTTTATTAAAAGAATAAAAGAAAAGAGAACTAGTAGAAATATTTACCAGGGCTCAAACCAAGATACAAATGATATGTGGAGGTCGCCCTATCCCGTCTAATAAAGCATTGAATAGGAGCTTCTCTTGGTCCAGGCTAAAAAGAAGCAGAGAGAAGTGTATATATTAGCAGTTGATGAAAAAAAGAATGCCAGCAAGATGCGTATAAATTTGTTAAAAAAAAAACCTGCTTCAGTGAGATGGGGAAAGTAAGCCAGCCACATTGCTCAGGGGTCTGAACAATTTCTTTTGTAATCTCCCTCCAAGACCTGCAAACAGAGGCACAAGCAACAACATCCCTCCGGCCAGGCCATGAGGTCTCATTGGTCTCAACACGCTGAATTATATCATGGAGCAATTCAGGTGGCAAGTTTGCCCATTGACTCTGATCAACAACTTCAGATGATACTTCAGTCCCAGCTTCCGGAGCAATATGTGCTCGTCCCCGCCGTCTAATTCTCATTCCATGTAATTTTCCCATGGACATGGTGCTAATGTCATCTCGTATCTCCCTTAGCTCGCGTACAAAACTCTTCAAAGACATTCCAATTACCCTAACTTGTTTTGCTGCTGATAAACACAAAAGTGGACTAATGAGATTGCAAATTAAGACAAATTCAGAGTCAAATTTCAAAGAATCAAAGCTCTAGGACTTGTAAATTTTTTTAAGAAAGGCTAATGCTATTTTTTGAAATTTTAAAGCACTTTTCTTTGTGGAATTAAATTCAGGCATATAAGAGGGTTCTGATTGCGGGGGACCTGTCGTTTTGTGATTAGTTAAATATAAAATCCACTGATAAGGCCCATATGAAAGACCAGTCAATTTGAGAATACATTCATATACAAACGACATACATAGCTTGTTTGCCATAATAGACCACATCTTACCAGGGTCCATATAAACGACATGACGACCTGTGGTCAAATTAAAAGACAGGTGGCTCTTTGTCAGACTATGAGACTATGATGTATCGCCACTCATCAGAACCTACATAGACGACAGGTCGCCGATATAGACCGCAAATAGTTCTTTTTGCTCGTAGTTTTTTTTTGAATATCGACGGCCTGTTACCGGAAAAAAAAAAAGATAGAAGATCCGAATTTCCTCCTTAACGGCACTCATAAACAACATATCATGATCTTACATCTTCCATAGCCACAGGCATAAACGATTTGTCGTTTAATAGTATACATATAGTAAAATATTTTGGAGGCCACAGAGAGAACAATAACAAAGAAAATCCAAAAGAGAGAGCGCATAAAAGTAAATAAACTCAAGCAATACCTTCGAAAAAAGCTGTGAGTCTAAAAGCCTCCAGATCTAACAGGCAAGTTAGCAATTTCTAAGATGAGATTAAAAGAAGCTAAGAAGAACAAGAAGAACAAGAAGCTGAGGCAGGTTCATGAATGTATGAATTGAGAGACAACAAACTCTTCGAAAACGACGAAATTCTGAGGAGGAAGATAAGTTCGAAGTAATTGGAGATCGGGAAGAGGAAATTCAGGGGCACCGCTGTCTCGGTACAAACAAAAGCTTAAAGCTCCCTCTCTGTTAAATGGATATGAAAATATACTAATAATTAATAATAAAAAAATGACGATAATATCCAAACATCTCTGTTAATTGTTGTACCGCGACAGTGGAAGAGGACGGAGGTGAGGTGGGGGCGAGAAGGGGAAAAAAAATTTCCTTTTTTTTTTCTCCTTCTCTCTCACCTTCACCGAAGCCTGAGCTTTCTCTTCCTCTCCACACTGCCACAGCCACAGCCACAGCCACAGCCACACAACGCTTCTTTTGCTTTGATCCCAAATTCTCATCTTTTCCCTCTTTATTAAAAAAAATATAAAAAATAAAAACTTATTTTCCTTTTTAACTGCTTTTTGCTTTTGTCCGTTAATTTTTTGGGGTTTTCTTGCGTGAGTTCTAAATGGATAGAACTTTCGGTATCTATCAACACGTGTACCCTTGCTGTTGGATTTTGGGCGCTATTTTTTTTTTTGCCTCTATATAGCATTTTACCTCCTCTCTCTACAGGCATTCAAGTAATTCAACCCTTTCATATGCCGTATTATTAGGAATAAATTTACTTTTAATATTCATATTTTTTATAAAAATGAATTATTTTATTATTTGAAATTTAACTTATCATATTTTATTTTAGATATTTCTTTAAAAATATCTTAAAAATAAAATTGTTTTAAAAGTTTTCATTTTCCTTTTTCCCTTTTAAAAAATCACTTTTTAACTTTTAATTGTAAAAATATTCATTTTTTCCAACATATATATCTATGTCTAATAAATATAAATATATCTAATACATTAAAAGTATATTTTACTTTTTTAATTTTTTTCTTAAATATTTCACTGTTTTGATATATATTTAATATATAACTATTAATTTTTTTTTCTTAAATATTTCACTGTTTTGATATATATTTAATATATAAATATATATTTTTAAAGTAACACGTATTATAATTTTTTCTTTATCTTATACAATCAAAAGACGCAATTACCACTAATTAAAATTTTCTGTTCAAAATTATGTGTTTATTGAAATTTAATACCTAATGGTTAAACAAACAATAAAATGTAACAAAAATTTATAAATAATAATAATAATAACAACAATAAAATAAAGAGAAATTTATACTTTATACAAAATTTAGTTTGTTTCTTTCTATTTTTATGGTCATATGTTTTGTTTTGCACTTCTATGTTTTTATGTTTTTAATTTTACGAAATAGTTTAATTTGTTTCACTTATACTGTAAGTATAAATTATGGGTTTTATATAATTTTTATTTTTTATTATTGTTTATTTTTATTCTTTTGATTTTTTTTTCTTTTTTATACTGTTTGTAATTTTTTAAACTGTTTATTTTTAATTTTTTAGACAATTTTTAAATTAAAATTTTAAAATATTAAATTAAAAATAGTTACATTAAGTTTTAGATTATTTAGTTATTATAGAATTGTAAAATTTCAATTTAATTTAGTAGATAAAAAGTTCTTTTTTATTTACTATATGTTTGTATACAAGTTTACTAGATAAAAGCCTTCATTTTAACATGTTACCTAATTATTTAATTTTTTTTACATTAATAATCTTATGAAATTAGATACTAATTAATCAATTATACATGTATATATTCTATATAAAATGTATTAATCAAAATAACTCATATTATTTTAATTTTTTTAATATTTCTTTTTATTGTTTATATATTTTTAGTTATATATAGATATATACATATAACAACAAATATTAATTTGTACATTCATTTTTTTTTTGCATACCAATTAATATACATCGTTATATATAATATATAAAAATATATATCAGTTGATTTGTAATAAAATATCAATAGACAAATCAACTGATATATTTTATTATATGTAACATATATAAATATATAATAATATTTATCAATTATATAGTGGTGTAAATTTTGTAAATCAATTAATAAATTTGTTACATGTAATATATTTGAATATATCAAAACATATGTTAACTTTTACATTTGATATTTTATTGTAAATTAACTAATATATATTATTATATGTAATATATATTAACATATAATAATATGTATTAATTTATATATTTAATATTTTATTGTAAATCAACCGATATATATTGTTATATATAACATATATAAATATATAACAATATGTATCAATTGTAATTAGTATTTTTTTTTAAACTAACTAATATATATTGTTATATGTAATATATATTAACATATAATAAAATATATTAGTTTATATATTAATATGTTATTTTAAATCAATTAATGTATATTGTTACGTACAATATATATGAACATATATCAATTATATACTGATATTTTTTTACAAATTAATTAATGTACGTTGTTATATGAAATATATAACAATATATATTTATTTGTATATTTGATATTTTATTACGAATCAATTAATATATATTATTATATGTAATATATATGAACGTATAACAATATATATTAATTTTTATATTTAATATTTTATTAAAAATCAACTGATATATGTTGTTATATGCAACTTATATGAATATATAACAAAATATATTAATTTGTATATTTAATATTTACTGCAAATTAAACAATATATTGTTATATGTAATATATATGAACATATAACAATATGTATTAATTTGCATATTTAATATTTTATTACAAATTTACTGATATATATTGTTATATGTAACATATATAAATAAATAACAACATATATTTGTCTAAATTGATATTTTTTTTGCAAATCAGCTAATATATATTATATGTAACTATTATATGTAACATATATGAACATATAACAATGTATATTAGTTTGTATATTAATATTTTATTACAAATTAACCGATATATATTTTTATATAAATATATAACGTATATGAGTTGTATATCGATATTTCTTTTGAAAATCAACTAATACATATTGTTATATGTAATATATACGAACATATAACAACATATATTAGTTTGTATATCAATTTTTTTTATGTATCAACCTATATATGTTGTTATATATATGTAACATTTATAAATATATAACAATATATATTAATTTGCATATTGATATTTTATTGCAATATCCACTAATATATGTTGTTATATGTAATATATATAAACATATAATAATATATGTCAATTGTGTACTAATATATATACATATATATATTGCAAATTAAGTAATATATGTTATTATATATAAAATATATGAACATATAATAACATATATTAGTTTATATATTGATATTTTATTATAAATTAATTAATAGATATTGTTATATATAACATATTTGAACATATAACAATATATATTAGTTGTACTATTTTTTTTTTTTACAAATTAAGTAATATATGTTATTATATGTAACATATAATAACATATATCATATGTATATATATATATATATTTGCAAATGTAACTGATATATGTTTGTATCACATGTAAACTATACAAACATATATTGATATTTTTAAATTATTTTTTATTGTATATTTTATATTTAAAAGTAATATATATTTAGTTATATATAAATATATATTACATATGACTAGATACAAGAGTTAAATTTGAAAACAATAACAATATATATATATATATATATGTTATATATAAGTAGATAAATGTATATTGTGAATTGTGTTATTTATTAAAAAATATAATTTTAAATAATTTTTACAGCATATGTTACAAATTATTTTAAAATGTATAAATTAAATAAATATATTAATATAAATAAAATTTTAAATTTTATTTTTAAAATAAGAATATATGCGGATATATATGATTATTTGTTTTACATAAGTAAAAACTTAATATAAATATTTTTAATTTAATATTTTAAAATTTTTATTTTGAAACTGAAAGACGAAAAAACCAAAAATAAAAAACTTTTGCAATTTTCTATTAAATATTTTATATTTTTAGAAATTAAATTTTTGTTAGTATTAAATACTAAAAAATAATTTAAAAATTATTAAATAGATTTTTTTGTGTGAAATAAATAAAATTTCTATGTTTGCATGATAAATAACTTAAACAAATTTAAAATTATTAAGACCCCTATTTTCCTTTAACAACGAATAACAATTATTAATTAAATATATACCTCTTTACATACAAATTATAATTTTTAGTGATAGTATAATTGTGAGATGATGGGGCTGATACCATCTTGGATCCCTTCATTGGTGAAAGAGACAACCACAAAAAGAAAATCCTTCAGGATGAGGTGAGTACATCACCGTATTTTGTAATTTAAAGAATCAAGTTTTGTAAAATTGGAAGAAAAAAAAAATCTAGCACCAAATTTAAAAAAAAAAAATTAAATTGGCTAGATTGAGGTGGTCAGAATTTAGCCAAACTATATGAAAAGACAAAAGTACCCTTTGGATAGTTTTGGCTCCAAAACTAGATTATTTCCCTCAATACTCATATTAAATGATATTCATTGAAAATTTACACTTTTCAATTACAACGTTATCAAAATACTACTTATTAATAAGTTTGTCTATCTAAAATATTTTAAATTATTAAATTATTTGTTTTTAATTAATAAAAAATAAAAATATAAAAAAAGATAAAAATATAAAAAAATATATAATGAAAAAATAAACAAATGAAAAATTTGTAAAAAAAAAAAGAATACAAAGCATAAAAAAGAAAGTAAAAAAAATTGATTACTTAAACATAATTATACTTGTTGTATATTAACATTAAATTATACATAGATTAAATAATAGAGCACTCATATGTATGGTAAAAAATACATATTCGATTTTCCGTGGCTTTAAAGTTTTTTTTATTTATATTATCACATAATTTTTTTAATTTATTTATGAAAAATCTAATATCTAACATTATAAAAGTATAATTTATTAACACTTATACGTTATTTATATATATTAGCTATAATGTATAGTAGTTAGTAATATCTAATGTGTAATTAATTAATATCATTTAATAACTATATTAAATAATACTCATAATAAAATTCACTTCAATTATAGAAGGTACGGGTACAAAATTATATCAATATTCAAAAAATATATTAAAATTATATAAAACTTAATTATAATACTTTAAAAGTTAAAAATTTACTAATCATATATTAATTTTTGAATAAATTATGAGTATAAGTATATTATATGTTCATATTTTTATTTATTTATTTTAATTGAATAATATATTTTTGAAACATAATCATTATTTTAATATATTTATTTAATATATAATTTTATATCATTGATTATATTATATATATAAATTCATATAATTAGCTAAATAACAAGATTAATTTAGTGTAATTGGCTATAATATAAATATAAATTCATATAATTGGTTGCTTGATAAGTTTAATTTAATATAATTAACTGTATTATAGGTATAAATTTATACAATTGACTATATAATAAGATTAATTTAATATAACCGACTGTGTTATAATTATAAATTCATATAATTGGTTATATAATAAAATTAATTTAATATACTTAATTATGTTATATGTATAAATTTATATATTTGGCTACATAATAATATTATTTTAATGTAGTTGACTATAATATAAGTATAGATTCATGTAATTGGCTACGTAATAAATTTAATTTAATGTAATTGATTATGTTATAAGCATAAATTTATATAATTGACTACATAACTAATATATTTGACTAATTTTATGAGTATAAATTCATGTAATTAGCTATATAATTAGATTAATTTTGAGTAATTGGCTATATTATATATATAAATTCATGTAATTGACTATATAATATAATTAATTTAATGTAATTGGCTACAATATAAGTATAAATTCATGAAATTGATTTCATAATAAGTTTAATTTAATATAATTAACTGTGTGATAAATATAAATTCATATTATTAATTACACAGTAAGATTAATTTCATGTAATTGATCATGTTATAATTATAATTTTTTATAATTAGCTACATAATATAATTAATTTAATATAATTGATAATTTTATATGTATAAATTTATATAATTAGCTACATAATAAGATTTTTTTTGAAACAGTGATATAATAAGATTAATTTAATACAATTGACTATTTTATAAGTATAAATTCATATAATTGACTATATAATAAGATTAATTTAATACAATAGACTATGTTATAAGCATAAATTAATGTAATTAGCTATATAATAAGTTAATTTAATGTAATTGACAATGTTATATGTATAAATTTATATAATTAACTTTATAGTAAGTTTAATTTAATATAATTAATAACTATGTTATATGTATAAATTCATATATTTGGCTATATAATAAATTTAATTTAAAGTAATTGACCATATTATAAGTATAAATTCATGTAATTATCTATATTATGTTTGACTATGTTATATTTATTTATGTTTAATTCAAATTTTAAAAGAGTAAACAATTATATTTATCCATGTCTCAATTCAAATTTAAAAAAGAATGAACAATATAGTAGAGATATTGTTCTTCTCTTCTTCTTCTTCTTCTTCTTTTTTACTGTAGCAATTTCTAATACTTGGTGTGCCAAATTTATTAAAAGATATATCTATCATTTCTAATATATAATTTTTAATTAATAGAATTAAAAAAACATCATTAATTGACTGGAAATTATGCTGAAAAATAAAAAAAGAAAAAACTCAACTGAAACAAAATTTGATATATACATCATTTATATATATATAATTTTTTAATTAATTTTTTTATTTTTAATCTCACATGTTTTGCATTTTCACTGAAATTGATAATTCAGAATATATTGAGTGCCTTGTATTTGAAGTGATGCTCAAGCCCCAAGTGACGCTCAAGCTCATCAATTCGTTTTGACAAATTATAAAAAAAATAAAAATTTGGAGTATATATAATATGATCATTGAATATGTGTGTGCGTTTGAAATTTATAATTAATATAAGTTTTATATATATATATATATTGTAGTTTTATTTAAATTTTAATAATTAATTATATTTTGAAAAGATAAACTTATTAAATTATTTATCTCTTAGAAAATTGAAACAATAATTAAGAGAGAGAATGAAATTTTAAAACTCAAATTTGAAATATGAAAACTTAAAAAAAGAATATAAAAGTGAATTTAAATGACAAAAAGTAAAAGTTGATCATTCTGGCCACTCGTTATCTGCCCATTTAATAATATTTATTTTTTAAATTGATTTATATATTCAGGTTATTTTTGTAAAAAGCACTAAAATAAATAAAAAGAAAGCATCCACTAATTAATAATAATTGTAAGAATAGATGATATTCCTTAATTAGTAGTTGGTTGCTTTATTTAAAAGAATAAGCATTTTTTTAGCATTATAGAGACTGCTCGTGATTCCTTAAAACATTATATCTCTCAATAATTTTAAAAGAATATTAAAGTCTTAATCTTAATTAAAATTCCACAATTGAATTTTCTTGGAAATCAATTCGATGCATTGTCTTATATATATATGATAACTGAGAGGAACATTTGGTCTTATGGTATATTGTGCATATCATCTATTATCATCTTTTCTTCGAATCCTATGATAATTAATTGTGACATCCACATAGAATTTATAGCTTTATATATATTCATGGCTGATCATACGATTTGATAATATAAATAAAGGTTTTTCTTAATTAATATCTAACGGCAGTAATTATTTTATATATAAAATTATATAAAGATTTTATTAAGGATATTAGATAAAAAAAATTCACTCCGAGTAAATTCGTTAAAGGATAAAATATTTTTTCTTAAATTTTAAGTGTATTTTATAGCCCTCGAAGCTTCTAATTAAAAAAGAAATATAATACATCCAGAGAAAAAATTGAAATCTTTTTTAATTCAAACAATTTTTACCATTTAATTTAAGTTGCATGAGTCAATAATATCAAGATTAGTAGACAGAACATAACTAATTATTTGGAAGGTTGAGAACTAGGGATGAGCGAAAAAATAAAAAATCGATCGATTTGATTTACATTCGACCGATCATATTAATTTAAATTGATTGAGTTGTTAATTTCAGTTTGTATATTTATTTAAAAAAATTAACTAAATCCGATAAATTCAATAAAAATTTAATTGAATCTACAGAACCGATTATTATTGATCGATTTTTAAATTATTTTTTAACCGCTGTTAAGTAGTTGAATTGGTTGAGTTTTAAAACTTAACCAATTCAAACGATGATCGTACCCACTGAGCACAAGTGCTTCCTAATAAGGATAATAATAAATAATAATAATAATAATAATAATAATAATGTTTCCGCGGAGAAAAAACCTAAAATTTAAGAGACACTACATTTTGCATATGCTTTGTATAATTTTCATTCCTCCGCTTTTTATGAGGCGCAAATATCATTGCCTACCTGTCAACTTATTGAAGGATTATTATATTAGAAATTTAAATTTTAATCGCAATAATGTTTGTATGTATATAAACAATAAAGTTTGAGTTGAGTTTTAAAACTTAATTTATAAAAAAAAATATGTATGAATAAAATTATTAAGTTTTAAAAAATCAATATTTCTAATTTCAATTTTTATTAGCAAAACGTGGATGTTGGATTGGACCACTTAAGGTCAATTTTTATTAGCAAAACATGTCCACAAATGTACCTGTGAATAATGAATCCTAATCTCATATTCTCCAACAAAGAAAATTATATGCTGAATTTTTTATTTATGCAATTTATTTTTTAATTATCATTTTCCAGTATTAAAAAAATACAGGCTAAATATTAAATATGTTGTTAATTAAACATTTTTATATACTAAATAATAATTCAAATAGTTAACTTTATACATATATACCCTAATTATTAAATAGTAAAAATAAAATTTAAGAAATATCTCGATTTATATATTAATATAAAAGATTAAAAAATTTTATCTACTAATAAAATCAAGATATAATAAGAAATTATATTTATTTAATACATGCAACTTAATCAAAATTTAAAAAAAAAATCTATTTTTGATTCACACACATTCAATTCAATTAATTAAATTAAGTACAAATTTGATATATAATATATATATTTTTAGTATTTATAAGTGAAATATATCATCAATTTATTAACTAAAAAGATATAAATTTATTCTTAAACTATATTTGAGTGTGCCAAATCTATTTAGAAAGCAAGGTTAATTTAGCTAGAAAAACCTTATTAAAAAAAGAGTAGTGGTTATAAATAGAGAGAAAATTAAACAAAAACATTATTATGGTCTAAATTATATATGTATATATAGGTAGATATAATATGCTAAAAATTGATACATACGAAATAATTCCCTAATCTGAAAAATAAAATAAAATAAAAATGAAAATGAAAAGGAGTTCTGTGTTGAATTTATAGGCACGTGGGATGCGGAGCCCACAGATTATTGGCAGAGGAGTCATTGTCAGAAAGGTAAGCAGCAAAGAGTCGCACGTACACGTGCAACCCACTCTAATTTAATCATTTGGGTACTGTGCTTTTCTTTTTGCTCAATTACAACTCTTCCTTCAATAAGAAGCCACTCAGACTTCTCCTTGCATCGTTATCGCAGGGCAGCATTACGCCATAACCTCAATCATTATCATTAGTCGTCATCAATTTTTAGAAATAAATTTTTTTTTTTGAGCAGAGAAATAAAATCTTTTCTTTTCTTATCCTATCTTTTATACATATTAATAAAATATGCCCCTTAATTTTACAAAATTTTAATTTAATCATAAATTTAAAAAATTTAATACATCGTAAAATTTAGTAAGAGAACTCCTTAAATATATTAAATTTGATGCTTATTTCTTTTATTCATTGAATAATTATTAGAAATTTTCATTTTGATATTTTTTATTGCATTTTAATTTTTATTTTTAAAAAACTATAGCACTTAATAATGATTTTATATTATTAATATTTAAAATATACTTTCAAGTTTTGTTCCCATAATATAATTTTAGATTCGTCATCGGAGATTCTAAAATATACAATAGATTTTATGTTTGATTTAATTACTTTTAAATTTTGAGACAAATTTATTTTCATAAAAATTAAGCCTTTTAACAAATATTACAAAATTTTTAAAAGCCATTACTTATGATTATAATATTTTTCTAATAATAAAATCAGATAATATTATTAAAAGATTTTAGAAAAAATAAGAATACCAATATACAAGATCAAAACTAAATTCAAATGAATAGGCTTTCCTCATGTATCCCATAGTCTATATATGATCTTTCGACAGAGACTCTGGAAGCAAAGATGGAACACAATTCTAATCTAATAATGACTAGCATCTAAAAAGCCTTTCCAGCTAAAGTATAAACAGCCTTATTAATCTGTCTTCAAACTCATAAAGAGATATATGCCAACGATTCTCTCTGTTAGAATATTTAATACTATCTTCGTTCTATTTTTATAGTTTACTAATTATTTTTATATATATTAATAAAATATAATTAATTTAATTAAAATTTAATTTTTTTCTAATATATCCCATTAAATATAACATATTTTTTTAAAATTATTTTAATAATATTTATAATTATAATAAAAAAATATATATTAAATAAAAGTATAATAATAAAATAATAATTTTATTTATGACAAATATACTATAATTTAAGGTATTTAAAAATAATATAATGAATTATAAAAATAAAACGGAGAGAATATAATTATTATTTAAAATTTAAAAATTTATATATTTTAATAATCCCTAACTTTAGGTTGATCAAATCAATCAAATATATTTTATATTTGTAGAAATTATTTTGCAATCCAATAATTATTTATATTGAAACTATAGAGAGTATATATTTTAAATTTAATTTTTCGTTAAGTAGCTCTTGATTTGATGCATTTTTTTTGAATTTGAAAATTTTAAATCAAATTTACAGTAAAACAATATTGATAAGTTGTTATATTAAAATTTAAAATAAAAACAAACATTATCCATAATAAATCATTTAATTTGAGTTTGATATAGACAGTTCTGCTTTTTGAATTTGGATAAGAGAACAGAAGTGAATTAATTAGTATTGTTTATCACATTCACTTGACGTTTGCTTTGGCTTTCGAAACTGTGCCAGTGCCACACCTAAACCACAAGGTTCCACTTTCCCACCACCTGGCGCACTTATGGAATATCTTGGCTTCGCTAAGGTGTGATCCCAACTTGGCAACTTCCAAACAAATAGGACTCAATTTATTATTTTAGTTTAAAAAATTATTAATATAAAATATACACTCGTTAAATATTTTTGATAAGTAATACTTAATATGAATATAATAAAATTTAATTTATTAACTAATTAAATAATAAGCGAGTTATATTTATAAAAAAAGGTGAGTCATAATTTAAAATAAATAAAAAAATAAATATTATTAAAAAATATTATATAAAATTATAAATATCTGCATGAAATATATAAAAAAAATATTAGTACAACATTGATAGTCCGATACGTTATTATAGTTAACCCATTATTGAGTTAACAAATTAAATGTCCCGTATACAAAGATTTAATTAGTTAAGATTTACATGAGAAAATTAATTAAAAATCTAAGGTGATAGCTATAGATTTATTTTTGAAGGATAGTGAGCTAAGAAAATCTAAGTTAGAGATTAAAGAATGTGATTTTTTTTTGTTAGAAAATAAGTGGTAGGATTCATTAATAAATTTTAACAAACAAAACAACAGGCCTTGAAGAAATAAGGCAAATAATACAGAAGGACTTCAAACAACCCCTAGTAATACAAGCAATAAAATCAGCAAAGAGTAATCCCTTAACAAAAAAAAAAAAAAAGGGCCAAAATCCAAAGTACAAAAAAATTTCATAATACTTATTATAAAATTTATTTATGTTGAGGCCTCAATTGCTAAATTAGCTAGAAAACTAATCATTCAGTCGAAGCACATTCAAAGTAAAGTGAAAATTAAGTTAGTCACCAATCTATCTTTGATATTGATAGCTCAATTACATTGTACAATTTAGAAAAAAGAGAAAGTTAAAAGTTCATTTGTTTTGCTTTTTTTAGTTCAATATTCGGACATAATTAACCAACCAGTTAGCTGATTTTACATAATTATATATCATATCAAGAAACTAAAATATTTCTAATGCTTATAATAATAAACAACCAAAAAAATATATTTAGGTTATTGGAATCTTTATTTTTCTGTAAGTAATATCAGGGAAGAGTTAAATTCAAATTTTAGAAAAATATAAAACCCCATAAAGAAATTAGAATAAATTATTTTTAAAGTTTGACATAATTAGTATTTTTATATTTATTATATTAAAATTAATATTTTAAATTTTAAAATTTATCAATAGTTAACACTTCAATATTTATATAATTATTATTTATTTACTAGATATTGTAATTCTTAGTATTTTAGAATGTATATATAATATGACGTTTGTTTTAAAATACTAAAATATAGTCTTCAATTTTTATATTATAAATAACACTTCTAATTAATGTCTACTAAAATTAATTTATAAACTAAATATATTAATATTAAAAAATTTAAAATTAAAATACTTATTAAATCGAAATTGAGGAATCTCATAGCAGTGGTAGGGACTAGGGCGATAGTATGTTATAAATAAAAGATGGTTGCATGAAGCTGTTGTGTAGTTGGGAGCTTTGCTAAATGGGTATAATTTTAATTCTGAAAGTAGGTATGGACAGCCAGAGCTGGCACATTAACTTCATCAATAGGATTGACATATTCTTCTTGGATAAGATTATTGGGGCAGCCATTACCCTTATATATTATAAATTTATAATCTATAGTAGTTCCTTGCATATCATATATATTTATATATATATGAAAAATAAAATAAAGTATAATTTTTTTTATTAAACGAAAGTTTTGATGTAATGATAAACATTATTGTTGTATAATATGTGGTTATGAATAGTTCGAATTATTTACAACTTCAAATGAAAACTATATGTAATAGATTTAATGAATTTGACTCTTTTTTCTATTGTCTTTTTTTTATTTATTTATTGATGATTTTTTTTGCCACAGTATTACTTTTTAAGAAGCAGGCAGTGCCAGCTATTTGCCTAATGTGGGTTTTATCAAAATTGAGTCCCTACTTACCGAATCCATTTTCCCATAATAATAATTACATTAATAAGTAGATTAGCTATATATGGACAATATATGGCTTATCTATTGCTTGAAACTATTGTTCTCTTGTTTATGAAGCAATCAAGTGCTCGTGAAGTTTGGTAATGGTGATAGTAAGTGTATATAAAACTTAAGGCAATATATATATATATATATATTAGGCGAAAAAGATTAAAAATTTAAAAATTTGTGTCCAAACTTGTAAGATAAAAGAGTTATAAATATCAATCATACTCCAATATCATGTTAAAAATTATAATATAGATTTAAGAAAATAAATTTTAAAATTTAACTATAAGTATTGAAAAACTCATTTTTATATTAATCACTATATATACTTATATTTAAGGGACGCAAGACACTTTTCATTTTATATTCTTAGTAAAAAGTAAATGTCACATTTGTTCTGCTTTAAACTTTTTCAATTCAAAAATTGCAAATTTGCATTGAAATTCTACAATGGACATCCATTACAAATAATTTTAAAATGAATTTATAACGAAAAAACATAAAAATAGTTTTAAAAATTTGTAATGAAATAATCCGTTGTAAGATTTACAACAAATTTGCAATAGAATTTGTAAATTTTGCAGCCAATATTTATTGGTAATAAGCATGAGAATAAAGAAATAAGGAGGAAATAATTAGTAAAGTAGATTTCATTTGATTTGTGAGCAATTTTTTGTTTGTTGGTACCTTTGATCATTATTGTTAGGCTCAGGCATTGTTCATTCTGTCGTTTCCTTTTGAAACCCTCTCTTTTAATATTTTTTTACTCTAGTGATGAGCTGAGAGCTTGAGCCCACTAGATTTTTCTATGATTCTGTATGTTGCTAATTGAATTCTTGCTTCGATTATGCTAAATAATTAAATTGCTAATCATCATTTTATACATTGAAAGATGGAATGCCAAAACTCTAGAGGTGAGATGAATGATAGGAGTCTTTTTTTCTTTTTACTAAAAGTCTTAAATTTGAGTTTTGAAAGTAAAATAAAAAAAAAGGGATCTCAAAGATTATCAATACAGGCCTTTTCTCTCTCTCTCTCTCTCGCTTTTTCTAAGATTGAGAATCAAAATCCTCAAATTTTCAATTAAATTTCTGTGTTTGCATTCATCAAATTATAGCATGCGTCAAGAGGTCAAAAGATGATACTTTTGCCCTTTATATTTTTTATTCAAAAGAATCAAAACCATAATCAACTTAATTAATTAATTAATTCAAAATAGTTTTAAGAGGAGCTGTCCTAATCATTTAAATATGAAAATTTTACTTCAAATTGGAATTAATTGTTGGATTTGGAGGAGCTATTATAATATATACTTGATTGTTGTGTATTGATCTCAGCCCAACAGGATTTGGGCGGGCCAAAGGAAACTATTGAAGTGAATTAACTTCAATCAAGCCCAATTACATTAGAACATAGGACATTTACAATACTACTTAAAAAAATAAACTTTATTTTAAAAATACTACAAAAATAAAAATAAAAATAATTATATTTTTAGAAAAAAATTAAAATCAATTTTCAAAAATACCTCTTCTCTCACTACAATCAATATTTTATTTCAATTTCATTTTCTTTTTCAAGCTTCACTATTAAATAAAAATTAATATTTTAAAATTTTTCAATATATAAAATTTATTAATTTTTATAAAGGAACAATTTTAATTATAATTACAAAAAAATAATAAAAAAAAGTAAAATATATAAAAATATATTAATAAATTAATAAATTTATTTTTAAACAAAATTTACAAATTATATATATATAAAAGTTTAAAAAATAATTTACTTTATAGATGTTGTATAAATATTACATATATATTTTGTGTATGCTATATAAATTTTGTAAAAATTTAATAAATGTTGTGTATATGTTTGTATGTTATATGGATGCTATGCAGATTTTGTAAGAATTTGATAAATATTGCATATATGCTATGTATTATTGTGTATGTTTTATGGATATTGTGAATATTATGTGTATGTTAAGTGAATATAAAATTTTAAAAAATAAAATTATAAAAATATAAAATAAATTATATAAATATTTAGTGGATATTATATATATATTTAGCAGATGTTATATAGATATTGTAAATAT
The DNA here is from genome assembly GCA_947685225.1 of Garcia nutans. Lineage (NCBI taxonomy): Eukaryota > Viridiplantae > Streptophyta > Magnoliopsida > Malpighiales > Euphorbiaceae > Garcia > Garcia nutans. Next base: position 58,010,840 of record CANTUV010000039.1, read on the forward strand.
TTAGTGGATATTATATGTATATTATATATTTATGAGAATATAATATTAAAAAAATTATTTTTAAACAAAAAACACAAATACAACTAAAATAATAATAAAAAAAGATCGTGGAAAACTATCAAAATGAAAAAATAGAGAGCGTTTTGTGAAAAAAAAAATTATGTGGCCGCCGTAGAATTGAAAAAGGAGACTGCAAGTAACTAAGGCGTAAATTCCTCTTATGATATCATTCTTCAGGTTTATGAAGAATTTTTACATAATTGCTACAAAAACTTATAATATTACCAACTTACAAGTTAAAAAAAAAACTATCAAATTTATTAAAATTTATCAGTTTCATATACTATATATAAAATTTATTATATATATAATATTTATTATAAATTTATTATTAGATTATTATAAGTTTATCATATAATATAAACTAAAAAAACTCAAAATAAAAGTATAAAATTTTGAAAAATCTATAATGGGTGTAATTACCCTTTTATGAATCGTTTTTGAAAATTTTATTATTTGAAAAAACCGTATACTTCAATTATAGTAATAAAAAATGTTCACTTTTTTAAATTGAAAAAATTATTTAAAATGTTAGAATTTAAATTTTGATACACTGCTTAAAAATAAATTTTGTAGACAAAATATAAAATATATATATATATATATTTTGTATAAATCATTCTTTTCGAGTCCAGCAAGATAAAACCTTAAGAATGTTAAAACTCACTTTATCAAATTTTAATATAATTATATATTCAAAGATATGATCTTATAATTTATTTATAATTATCAAATAGATGAAAATTACGTATATGGTTATTAATATAACATAAAAAATTTTAATTTTTAAAATACCATAATCAAATATAAAAATTATTTTAAATAAAGATTATAATGACATAAACTTAAGGTTATATATATTTAATTATATATAAGCAGTCAAAATACGTATTTTATACATATTTTTAATTATATATAAGCAGCCAAAATACGTAGACATTCACATCACAAAAAAAAAATATCTTGATCAACTGGGTCAGTCTGCATAAATCTGTGGGCTATAAAACCGAAGTTAGTGGAAAATGGAGCCAAACTTTAGCTTCCAAAAAATCATATAAATTATTTCAAATTAAATCGGTCCCTTTGTCTGTTCTCAAACAAACAAAAGATTGCAATAACAATGGATAAGAGCAAGGAAAAATAAAGATAAGGCCCACCTCCTCTATTACCATTTGCCATAAAAAGATCATTTGATCACTCTTATATGATCAACAGCTTCTTCTGGTAGTAATTGAAAGGTTTTGAAGAAAAAAAAACAAGAAAAATGGGGTCTTTAATGGGAGGTTGGGGCTCACCTGTTCCTGATCCTAAATCAGGTAATTAATTAATCATTAAGCCATATCCATTTTAGTTGTAGTGTTTGATGATTGATTTTTAAAAAAAAAAAATTTAATTGGGTTGCAGTGAAATACAAGAAGAATTGGTCATTTACTAAAGGAGAGATTGAAGCTTACTGGAAATTAAAGAAGAAAATTGAAGAAGAACATCTTAAAGCCATTTCTAGTCCATCAGAAACTAATACCACTGCTGAGGTTTAATTTATGCTTGCTCTTTTTTAATTAATTGGTTAGTTGATTAATTATGAGCAGATTTTTTAAATTATAATGAATTTGGAATTATAAAGCTTGAGAGATCAAGCTCCATGCCTGAGATCAAGACAAAGGGAGGGCTGATGGACATGGAAACTGAAAAAAGCTTGGAGGAACTCATTAAGAAAAATGGCTGGTAAGCTCTCTCTCTCTATATATTTTTAATTTATGGATTTTTCCAATATGTTTCTGATATTAAACAACAAAGTTCCATTTTAATTGTAATAAATTTTAACAAAAATAAAAAATATTTCAAAAAAATTAGAATATTTATTGCTGTTTTACATAATTTATCAGTGCATATTTTAGAAAAGTTCTTAATTTGATCGAAGTATTAATTAGGGTTTTAAAGATGATTAACTTATTTGATAGTACATGTGTAGGTGGACAAGCAGCAATTGGGCATTTCTAAATGAAACTCCAGTGCTGGAACGTTCATCCAACAATTATGTTTCGCAGTTTCATATTGCAAATCTTGCCACCGCAGAAGCCAATAATACTGGAATTAGTGCTTAATTAATAATTAATTAATTAATTACATTAGAGTTGTGCTTAGTTTCTGCGTGTGTGATGTAATTAATTTAGCAGCTAAGTATATTTGGTGTAATTATGAAGGATTTGGTAATACCAAATAGAGTGTCAGTTTTGCGATGAACTACCGGTGAGTGGCGATGTGTGTGAAACTTCAAATTACGAATTTAAAATTGTATTATTATTATTGTGAAATTTATCTAATTCAGATGAGTTTTTGCTTGGTCTAATTTTTTGCTTAGTTGTTTACTCGGTTTTTTTTTATTATTTAATTAATAAATTCTGAATTCATGATATTAAAATAATGTATGGTGCAGAATTGAGATTATAATTTTTTTTATTTTCTGTTGAACTTTTTTTTTTAAAAAAATTGCATTATCTGCTGCTTTTTTTCAGATACATATTAAAAATGAACTAGAAGTTCCAAGTATTTAGCATATACATCTCTTAGGGTTTTTGTTTGGTTTTGGAACGCGGTCGTGTTGGGCATGGGCCGCTTCCTCCAAATAAAAGAGGAAAAATTTAGGATTTCCAATAAAAATAATTTTAAATTACTAAATTATTTATTTAAATATTAAAATTTATAAAGTATTTATTAAAATATTATATTTTTATTATTTTATACTGAATTTATTATAAATTTACTATAAATTTATAAATTTTATATAATTTTTAATAAATTTATTATGAGTTTATAATAAAATAATTAAAATATTTTAATAAAAATATAAAATTTTAAAAAAAATATGGTGAAGATTATTATTTTTTAAAAAATTTATAAATATAAAAACAAAAATATTGTATAAAAAATTATATAAATATAAAAATTTATAAAAATATAGTATATTATATATTTTTAATATATATTGTAAAAATATAAAAAAAATTTAAAAATGCTAATATTTTTATAAATTTTAAAAAAAGTAAAAATAAAATTAAAAAAAGTATTTTAATAAAATTAAAAAAGGTATTTTATTTTTTATTTAATTTCCTGTGAGAAATAAGGCAAACCAACCATATTGTAGAAGTTCAAACTTAAAAAGCCCATCTTGCATAAGAAAATTTATGGGCTACATTGTGCCATAGGCTAATGGGTTCTATTATATCTTCTATGTCGAAAGCAGTAGCCCAGCCCACTAGATTAGGAACAATTAATAATTTTTTAATTTGTTTTCAAAAAAAATCTAATTATTTTGATATTTTTTTAATATACTAAATATATATTAAATGTATAAGGAATACTAGAAATATACTTAAATATATATCTCTGATATTTTTTAAAAAATAATTTTATTTTTTGAAATATTTTTTTTAAAAAATCCCCTATAAAAATAACATATTTAAGATATAAAAAGTAAAGGCTTCTGACAAAAATTACCAGAAAAAATAAAAAAAAATTAAATTTAGCTTATTTTTGAAATATATTTAAATTTATATGAATTTATGATTAGTGTATTAAAATTATTATTTTTTATAGTTTATTATAAATTTATTATGGAATTATTATGAATTTATAAATTTAATTAATTTATTATGAGATTATTATAAAATAATTAAAATATTTTCATAAAAAAAATTTATAAAAAGTCGTGGAAGGTGTTATTTTCTCAAAGGTAAAAGCGTTTTCTTCAGCTTTACTATGATGAGGTCTGATCCTTATGGCCCAAAAACTTCTCCATTAAACGAATAATGCATTCATATGCATTGCCAACACTTCTTTTTATTCAATCAAATATGTGAGAGGAAGAAATTAACTTTTTGCTATTTGAAATTTTTGAACATAAGATGATATTACTTATTTCTGCAATATTATAAAATAAATATTACTATATAAGAAAAAAAAGGAGAAATATTAGTTTCATTAATTCTTAAAAGGGATAAAAAAAATTATATAAATAAATAAACCAGAAATGGACAACATAACCACTGCATATATAAAGAAGAGTTTGCTGTAGTTGAGAGCAAGTAGGGTTGCGTCTGAACCACCATTGGTACCAACTCCCCAGAAAAATAAACATATTAGCTGTTTTGTTTGGCAATCTGTCTCTGCCATTATATTTTTCTAAGAATATATCTTGGAAAAGAAAAATTATTTATTTTCATGAGTATCAATGTGATTATAACATATGAAATGCATGTAAGCTTTAGTAGTATAGCATTTCATCAATTGAAAAAGAAAAAAAGATTTATAAGTAATTAATAAAAAAAATTTAAAAATATTATTTACACATCAATTGGGTATATAAAGTAAGAATGTATATTGCAACAACAACAAAGTCTTAATTCCAAGCTAATTGGGGTCGACTATATAAATTTTTTTTACACTCGATTTGATTTAGGACTACCTTTTTTTGATGAATTTAAAACAATAAGATTTTTTTATATCACATTTGTCTAAGTTAATTTAGATCTACCCCTGTATCTCTTAGGTATTTTTACTTTAACTAATTCAGTTTTCGCAAATGGTGCATCCTTATATCTACATTTTACATGGTCAAACCATCTCAATCTATGCTCTCTTATTTTATTCTCGATAGACGTTGCCACTACTTTTTCTCTAATGCTTGCATTCCTGATTATATCCATTTTAGTGTGTACATACTTCAATCTCATCATTCTTATCTCTACAACATATATCTTACTCACTTGTTATTCTTTCACAGCCCAACACTCACTACTATACATCATCGCAGGTCGTATGACAGTACAATAGAATTTTTCTTTTAATTTGACTGGCATCTTTCACTCACATAACACTTCTATGACACTCCTCCACTTTATCCAACTAACTTTAATCTTGTAACTTACATTTTCTTCACAACCATCACCCGCTTGAATAATAGAACCAATGTATTTAAAATTAGTACTATGAGGTACTGCTACTATGTCTAAAATAACTTCGCCTAATTCTTTATTCGCGTTATTAAATCTACAGTGTATATACTTAGTCTTAGTTCTACTAAGCTTAAAACCTTTTGATTCTAAAATGCTTCTCTATAGCTCCAACTTTTGATTTATACCTGCTTGAGTCTCATTTATCAATACAATATCATCTGTAAATATTATACACCAAGAAATATCATCTTGTATATGCCTTGTCAGCTCATCCATGACCAAGGCAAATAGATAATGACTCAAAGCTGAACCTTTATGTAACCCAATAGAAATAGAAAAATTCTTAGTGTCCTCTCCAACAGTGTGGACACTAGTGATAGCTCCATCATACATATCCTTTAAGATTTGGATATATCTTATAAAAATCTCTCTACGCTCTTGGATCCACCATAAAACTTCTCTAGGAACTCTATCATATGCCTTCTTCAAGTCAATGAAAACCATATGTAAATCTTTCTTCATCTTTTTATACCTTTTCAGTACATCTCTAATAAGAAAGATAACTTCCATAGTAGATCGACCATGCATAAAACCAAACTGGTTTTAGGAGATACAAGTATCTAAATATAAAACATGTTCTACAACTCTCATAATTTCATGGTGTGGCTCATGAGCTTAATACCTCTGTAATTTGAACAGTTTTAAATATCTCCTTTATTCTTAAAAATAGGTATCAGACTACTTTGTCTCTATTTATTAGGTAATTTCTTTGTGCTTAAGATCTTATTAAACAAAATCGTCAACCACACAACTCTTGTATCTCCTAAACTTTTCTAATCCTCAATGGATATTCCATATGGTACACATGTTTTACAGATTTTCATTCTCTTCAAAGCTTCCTTTACTTTAGAAAACCTAATCCGTCTAGTATACTTCATATTTTTCTCGGCTATGTCGTCCAAACCCTCAATGATTTTATTACGGTTACCATTAAGAAGCTCCTCAAAATAACTTTTTCATCTTTTCTTGATATCTTATTCTTGAACCAAAACTCTATTCTTTTTATCCTTGATGCACTTAACTTGGTTCAAATCTCGACATTTTCTTTTCCTTATCTTAGCCAATTTATAAATAGCATTTTCTCCTTTATTTGTTCTAAGTTTTTCAAACGAACTCTCCAAATATCGTGCTCTTGCTTGCCTAACTGTCTTTTTAATATATTTTTTGCTTGTTTGTAATGCTTAAAAGTCTCATTGTCGCTACACTTTGGCAAACTCTTATACCATTTCTTTTTACTTTTTACTGTCTTTTACACTTCCTCACTCCACTATCAAGACTCTTTCGAGAGATGTCCACATTCTTTAGATTCTCCAAGTACCTTTTTAGCTACTCATTTAATTATTATAGACATATTCACCCACAAATCATTTGCTGACATATTTATATCCACCTCCCAACCTTTGCCTTTAACCAACTCATCCTTAAATATTAACTGTTTTATATCTTTTAAAGTCTACCACCTAATCTTAGAAATTCTGTTTCTCCAAGGCCTACTAGTCCAACTCTTAATCTTGACATCCAACACCACTAACCTATGTTAAGTAGTCAATGCCTCACCAGGAATAACCTTCCAATCCTTACATCTTGTTAAGTAGTCAATGTCTCACCAGGAATAACCTTCCAATCCTTACATCTGGTTCAATTAGTTTTTTTTTGTGAGTATGAAGTCAATCCGACTTCTATTTTGTCCATTTTTAAAGGTTACTAGATGTGATTCTCTCTTTATAAAATATTTGTTTGCCAGAATCAAAGCGTAAGCTATAGCAAAATCAAGTATATTCTTGCCTTCTTTGTTTCTAGTTCCAAAACCAAAGCCTCCATGTACATCCTCAAAACCTACTCTATCTTTTTTTACATGTCCATTTAAGTTTCCTCCTATAAAGATATTCTTATCATTCGAAATCTCTTGCATAAGCTTATCCATATCCTCCCAGAATTTTTGCTTGCTCTCCCCATCTAATCCAACTTGAGGAGCATAAGCACTAACTATATTAATAGTCTCATTTTGTAGCACAAATTTTACTGAAATGATCCTATCACCTACTCTTTTCAGCACTATAACCTTCTCTTTTAGATTTTGGTCTAAAATTATACCGACACTATTCTTATTTTTGTCAATTCCTATAAACTATAACTTATATCATGTATTCTCGACTTCTTTACTATTTCCTCCAACTCATTTAGTCTCTTAAATGCAAGCAATACTATTTTTTTTTCTCTCCATAGTATCGACAAGTTCTCTCAATTTACCTGTAAGAGATTCAATATTCCAAGTTTCTATTCTGATTTTACTTCCTACTTGTTCTCTTTTATGTCTCTTCCTATAAAAGCCTTTACAATAATGTATATTAATATGAACAAATTTTTTTCTTTTTTTTACACATTTATTGTATAAATTAGGTTTAATGCATTAATAATAATAATATAACAATAGAACATGAAACTATAGTGCAACAAAATAACTAGAATAAGGTAAACAAAAAATAATAATAACATTTAGAATAAAAATAATTTAGAAATTTCAGATCTCTAATCATATCTCTAAATAGTTGATCATGCTTCCAAAAGAAGATTCACTGAGTCACTGACCTCTTCAAACTTGTAGCATTGTTGTTGGCCTTAGCCCTTATTTGGTTACGGGTAAAGAGAAATTGTAGAAATGGCAGAGAAAAGCAAGATCTTGATCATCGGAGGAACTGGTTATATCGGAAAATTCATCGTGGAAGCAAGTGCAAAGTCCGGTCACCCCACTTTCCTTTTGGTCAGGGAAACCACACTGACAAATCCCGCCAAGGGAAAGCTCATTGATAATTTCAAGAATTTAGGCGTCACCCTTCTTCTTGTAAGCCCGCAAATTCTTGAACATTTTCAGGAACATAAATTCTTGTGAACATAAATTTATGTGTATATTGTGAATATATTCAGGGTGATCTTTACATTCACGAGAGTTTGGTGAAGGCCATTAAACAAGTTGATGTTGTAATATCAACACTTGGTGCTCTGCAGTTACCAGACCAGACCAAGATTATTGGCGCCATTAAAGAAGCTGGCAATGTTAAGGTTGCACTCTCCATCTCTTTAAATTAGTAATTAATTCATTTTCCCTATCTTTTCTATTTGTTTTTTGATTATTTAATAATTAATTCATTTTCACGATCTTTTCTATTTGTTTTTTGATTATTTGAGCTAATTATATCATTATTGTTCTGAGATTTTTGCCTTCAGAATTTGGAAATGATGTGGATCATGTAAATGCGGTTGAGCCTGCAAAAAGTACATTTGAGATAAAGGCTAACATTCGTCGAGCCATTGAAGCTGAAGGAATACCTTACACTTATGTACCTTCCAGTTTCTTTGCTTGTTATATCCTCCCCATATTGCTATTGCCCCATGTTACTGGTTCTCCTGAAGGCAAAATCACTATCTTAGGAGATGGCAATGTCAAAGGTAATTCATAAATTAATTTAACTGTTAACTTGGATATGATTTTTTGTTTTATGGTTAATTAAGATTGTGGATATATGTTTTGTTCAAATAGCAATTTTTAACAAGGAAGATGACATTGCAACCTACACCATAAAAGCTGTAGATGATCCAAGAACATTGAACAAGACCCTCCTCATTAAGCCTCCTAAGAACATTTACACATGCAATGAGCTTGTTGATTTGTGGGAGAAGAAGACTGGCAAGAATCTTGAGAGAAACTATGTTCCTGAAGAGCAGCTTCTTAAAAACATTCAAGGTAAACCCAATATAAGTTTAAGTTTATCAAAGTCAATTTTGTTAAAAACCTGTATATAAGAAAGCTAATTTTATGTTTGGTTTTTGTTCATTCTTGCAGCGGCTCCTATTCCAATTAATATTGGTTTGGCAATTAATCACTCTGTCTTTATTATGGGCGATCAAACCAACTTTGAGATTGATCCTTCATGGGGAGTTGAGGCTTCTGAGCTATATCCAGATGTCAAATACAGTACTTTGGAAGAAACACTTGATCTGATTGTTTGAAATAGTTTTAAACCTGATGTTTCAGTTCTTTATTGGCGTAATAAGCATTCAAATGTTTACAGGTGGATGTTAATAATCCTGGTTTTTTTTATCAATCGCAGTAATTAATTGTTAAGGGGATTTAAAGAAATTCTGAATCATGTTAATTATCAATCTTCTGATGAATAAAATTGCAGAGGTGTTCTAGTTATGATTAGTTCTTGAATTTTGTATTTTCTTTTGAACTTATATGTGGTTGCTGGTTGCTGTTTGTGTGAATAACATCAAATCAGAATTTTGCATATCACTGCTATTAGCATCAAATCAAAATGGTCTCAATTGGCATTGCCATGCAAACATAACAAAATTTTAGCCATCAGAATGAATTTGAAACATAGAATTTATTTATAGCTGATAAAATTTACATTAAATTTCATAAAATTCAATTTTTAAAAGTGGGATGCACATTTTCACTTATACCAAACACTAAAAAAAATTGATTCATTTGTACCAAATAGGCTTTAGCAACGATTAAATTGGTCTCAGAAAGAAGGTTGAGGAAGTCTCAATTGATGCAATCACCATTCTTCAACCAAATCCAAATTAGAACAACAAACATTAGGAAAAAAACCAGCTTTCATATGAGAAGCTATAAATCATTAACTACTACACTATTATGAATATTTTTAAGGAGAGCTGGTTCTGTTCTGTTAAAAAGTAAAGAAAGCGTTTGGTGAGCAAATATAAACTAACTTCATTTACAATTAATATTAGAGAATAGACTTCCAAACTTTCTGATGTAATTGTTTTTATATGGCATTAGTATACAAATAATTTAAATTAACTTCATTTACAATACAATAGTCTTTCAAACTTTCTGTAATATCTACAGCTCTGCCTTCCATTTCTATTGATAACTGGACAACGTACGTAAATATAGAATTAAAACCTCAAAAGGGCTGTTCAAAATCATATGAAAGAATTAGAAATTAACTTAAAAAAGAACTGCAGAGCCATGAAATTCAGACTCAGAATAATATGTACCTTTGTGCAACATTAATATATATATATATATATCATTTCTTCTTAAAAATTCTTCTCAAATTAGACAATCTGGTTCTCCAAACTGGCTCTGGTGCTGGAGCTGAAGCTGGAGCTGGTGTTGGTGCTTCAATTACTGTTGATGAAGGTATGATTTTTGCCCTTAGTTGCTTTTCTGCATATACCATCATTTTTCTTGCATTCAACATCTCTGCACTTTTATCAACTGCAATGTGCAACAGAAAAGAACATAACCAAAAAAATTATCATTCCTAAACTGAAAAGGCAAGTGGGCGATTTGTGTTCCTTCATCAAAACCTCTTACCATTGAAATGTAAGTGATCAGGTGTTGAAGATTCTGATAAGAGAATAAGAGTAGGGGTGACAATTGTGAGAGCAGCCCAGAAGAAAAATATCACTACAAAAGTTCTTTCACTCATTTGTTACAGGAAAACAAGAAAATTTTGATAGGTTTGACAAAGAAAAAGAGTGTATTTGTGAAAGAGAAGAGTATAGGAAGAGGAGAAGAGGACTTCCACTATTAGCTGGCCATGTTTAAGAAATGCTATCATTATAAAATCCCTTAAGTAGTACTCCACTTGTTATATTTTTGCATTTCTAGAAAGAGTCAAGTTCTTAAAAAAAAAGGAAATATTTAAATGAGATGTTTGTTGCTCAGTTATTGTAGAGTTGTTATACAAGTAGGTATATGATGAGACATCAATCCATCTGGCATCCTCCATTGGCCCAAGTCAATGTGTGATGAGCCTGCCTTTGTTCCAGTTATTTTCTACTCCATTATTATTCTTACTATTTCATTTTAACGACTGCTTACTTGTCATGACTACGATGGTTCTTGAGAAAAATTATATAATACCACAGAGTTTTAACTAGGCATTTTTTTTTATTAAAGTCATTCTAGTTATAATAGTAAATCGGATAATAATACATTTTTTTATATTTTATAATTGAAAAAATTATTGGGTTAACTTGAGAATTTTTTTAAAAAAGAATTATTATATATTATTATCTAATTAATTTACCATTTCAATCAAAATATTTAGCTAGAATAACAGTTGTATCATATAATTTGTGTCCTTTGAGAATGATCATGATTTCAATATTTATAACATTTTTTTTTCAAATAGAAATGCATACCACTCTTAAATGCAATGTGGATATCCCATATTTTATAAGTGATTTTTTTTATCAGAGATTTTATAAATGAGTTTGATGCATATAATTAAATCCGATCCAGATTAGCAGTTTAGATATGGTGACTCATTTGATATAATATATGAATATATGATACTCCGGCCAACTATTTCATATATTAAAGTGGTTAGGGTCAAAATCCATTTTAAAGCTACATTAAAGTGATTAAGGTCATCATTTAGTGATCTGCAAAGTAACTTCAAATAAAAAAATCTGAAATTTGCCAAAAAGATAGGTGTTGAATTCATGAATTAAGAGTAACCCGGACGGCTTATCAAGACTAAATTGATTTTTGGTAGGCTTAGAACGAATAATGTGAGATCAAGAAGGAAAAGCGCCAATTCCCTTATTAAAAATTTGTAATTTTTTTTAATATTCACTTTTCACTTTTTAATTTTACCTATTTTTTTAAATATTCATTTTTCAACTTTTAATTTCCCTTCATATATATATATATATATATAACATAATTATAAATACAAGTATTGAATAATAATTATCAATTTCTATTGACAGCGCCATTATTCATATGGGATTCTTAAGCTTAATAATTTCAGTCAAGAAAGAAATCACTTCTGCAAATGTAAAATGAAGTAACGTATCCAAAGCAGATACAAGTTGACCAAGCATAGCTGGTAGCTCGGAAATCATACAAAGAAAACTATCTTCAATTCATATTTACGCCAAATGACAGCTCAAACAGCCTCAAATACTAAATAGAATATGGTGGCTCTGGCTCATCGTCTACACCAAACAACTAGCCCACTGCTAATAGATAGAAAATGAAATCAATTCTTCAACCTGTATGAATTTTACATGTCTGTTGGAAGTAAACAATACCATTTATCCAAACCGATAGAGATAAGCTAAGAGGCAAAGGCTGCACGGGATGTCATGAAATTTCAGTCCCTTGATATGCCACTACTACTTGAAGCAGAGTTCTTCCCAGAATACGTCTGTCAATAACCAAGGAAACAAATAATTATGTGTAACTGTAATAAGAAGAAAAAAGGTAAAAACCAAAATGTGTAACTAGTAAACCAGTTGGCACCAAAATTTTAAGAAGAACGCAAACAGATAAGATGTGGTGTTAGAAGGGACTGATGGCTCGAACTTCCCAAAGTGCACAACTGCTTTCCAAAGCTAAATGGAACATATTTGTACTTAATCATGTGCATAATTTGGCGCTTCATTTTAAGGACAAACAGAACAATCCAGTAATAAAATAATATGGGCCAAAGGCAAAGGCTGATGGCTCAAACAATCCAGTAGAAGGGACTGATGGCTCGAACTTCCCAAAGTGCACAACTGCTTTCCAAAGCTTAGAAAAATGGACAGTCCGGTGCACGATTGCTTCCGCAATGAGCAGAGTCTGTGGAAGGGTCGGACCCATTGAGTCTTTGTACGCGACCTTCCTTTGTAATTGCAAGAGGCCGTTTCCATGACTCGAACCCGTGATCTTAGGTCACACAACGACAACATTTACCGTTGCGCCAATACTCCCCTTTAACTGCTTTCCAAAGCTTAATTGAATAATATTTGTACTTAATCATGTGCATAATTTGGCGCTTATTTTGAGGACAAACAGAACAACCCTAAAAGTTAACTCATGGGGTGAGGATTATCCAAGCCATTATAAGTAGCATACTTTTTTTATATTTAATCAATGTGGAATACTCAATATACTCCCCTCACGCCCATATGGGATGCTCAATACACTCCCTTCAAGTCTAAGACCGAGCACATGAAAAAAATCTAGAACATGAAATTTGCAGATGATTGGACATCTGCGAGTGGCCCAATATTGAGAGATTAGATCGGTGGCTCTGATACCATGTTGAGAAAATGAACTTGGGCATAACTCAACTCTAAAAGCTAGCTCATGAGGTGAGGATTGTCCAAGGCATTATAAGTAGTATACCTTTATTATATTTAATCAGTGTAGGATATTCAATACATAAAGCCTTGATGATGGAATAACTGAAGCTACCACCAAAAAAGCAATTCATGATGGTGTTCATAATTCACATAAGTCTCACTCTTGGGAACACAAAAGATGTCAATAACATGTATAAGCACTAAATTCTGGCAGGTACTCCGAAGAGTAAACTGACTAACAAAGCAAACGTGATTAGGTAAATTCCTATCTCTCACTCAAGCTTACCCGCAGCAGTATCCTTAGTTACATTATCTATGATGCCATCCATGCAAAGTTGGTTTTCCTAGGAAAATCCATCCTCAATTACCAAGCAAGAAAATCCACGAAGCAAATTTCTAGAAATGGTCTGAAGAACAGATAATGATAAGAATTAGGTAAATTTTATGAGTACCACAACATGAACAAAATCTCATTCAAAATCCAATTGTCTTATTTGAGATTGGTGCTTACCATAGAGTACTTTTTTTTACAGATATATTGTTGGATTAGATAACTGGAGCCCTCAAAAATACAAGCAATTAGAGGGTTAGTTTTAGCACCTATTCAAGGATCATCAAAGGAACAATTTATAAAGCAAAATAAGCAAAATGATTCATCAAGCTAAGAGTTGCATAAGGAATTCATCAATTACCAGAACTTCAACCCAGGAAGAAGACAAATGAAAGTCTTGAAAACTGATTCTTTTGTAGGCAAAGAAGCTCCATCCAAAACTTCAAGTTCAGGATCAACTTTTGGTGACAGAAATCCAATCAACAAATTCAAGATACAAATCCTAAGTCCATATGACACAATGTAAAAAACCCTGAACATAATAAACTCGCAACACATAAATTGCTGCAGCTGCAAGAGTTCCCAACCACCTTCACCAGGATGAGGTGTCGATTGATCTAGATAGACCTGGAATGCCTTTGAGAAATCATATCTGCACTTGGCAAGAGGTGCGACAGTGGAGGAAGCATCACCTCCATCTCCTTACATGGTCTCTTACGTTCTTATTATCCTATACGTCCAAGAAGGAACCAAACATAATATGAAAAAAGGGCATGCAGAAGAAAAAATTTATTGTACACTGCACATTCTCTATACCAATGTTATCCAAGTAAAAAGCATTTGAACGGGAATACAAAATCCATTTGTAGTATAAATTCCAATGGGTAGTCCAAATCCAAATATTTTAGCATTTGATAATTTTCTTTATCTTCTTCATCCACGTTTTCTAAGTAACCAAATTAACAAGCCATTGTTGCTCACCCAGTATATAATTTTTCATATAAAATCAAAATTATTGTTTAAATGTAACCGATAAAACCAGAGATACCAGTAAATAAAGAAGGCATACAATAAAAGCTGACCTTTAAGAAGAGTCGTAGTCAGGACTGGTCCCAGCAGCATACAGATCCGACAAAAGGGTATATAATGGTGAACTAATGAAGGAGTTCTCTGATTTCTTAGGTCTTTTTGTCAACAAATCCTCCTTGCAAAATATCTCGTTGTCAAAAGCAAGAAAGGGTATAATTCTCAACTGTACCATATCCAGCACTGTCTGTATAAACATAACCCAATCAAAAAAATGAGAGAACTAGTGAAATTCAATATAAAACAATAAAATCTACAATAAAAATGAGTTCTTCTGTCAGAATTTACCTCTTCGTGATCTGAAAATATAAGTTAATGGCCATTGCATTGATGGGTTCGAAGAGTGAAGAGATTAAAGAGGCTGTGGTGCTGGGAATTGATGATGATGCATTGAAAGATCGTTGCAACCATAGAGATGCTTCGGTTTGACGGCTGAACCTTTTCATTTGAAATTCGGAAATTATGTTTGTTAAAGTGGTTCTCTTCGTCAACCGGAGTGAGAAGTCGGGGGCGCCTGAGAAGAGAGAGAAAAATAAAAGGCCGATGGAAGGACTGATGTGGCATTTTTTAAATTTAAAATTGCTTACCTGGTGTCCATATCAGCTCGCCTTCAGTTATTACAAAAAAAAAAAAGGGATTTTTCTAGAAAAAACAATTATTTGTATTTATATTTTTCTATTCAATCAGTATCTTTTTGTTCCGGGAATGGAGCGTTTAGGCCATATCATTCAGGATGCTGTCTTTACAGGAGCATGGGCGCCTTTTTTGCTAGTAACTGGTGGTCCGGCACTGTCACATGTTTTTCGCAGATAATTTGCTTTTATTTACTGAGGTCTCTCCTGATCCGGCTGCAGTTATCAAAAATTGCTTGGATCAATTTTGTTTAAGCTCAGGGGAAAAGGTTAATTTCCAAAAGTCTTCTGTGTTCTTTTCTGGAAATGTCAGACCGGTGACCAAAAGTCAGGTGGTTGAGGCTCTGGGCATCAATGTTGTTGATAATTTGGGTACTTATCTTGGCGTTCCAATGATATCCGGTCGGGTTTCCAAGGAGCTCTACACTCCCTTACTCTCTAAAATTGATAAGAAGCTCGCAGGTTGGAAAATTCCACTACTCTCTTTTGCTGGGCGTGTGACTTTGGCAAAATCTGTTCTTGCTTCCTTGCCGAATCATATAATGCAGGCGGCCTTGTTACCTAAATCGACTTGTGTTGCTTTTGACAAGAAGGTGAGAGATTTCATATGGGGTGATGTGAATGGGAAACGGAAGATACACTTGGTCAGCTGGGAGCAGATTACTAAGCCGACCGTAAAGGGTGGCTTAGGCATTAGAAAGTGTGCCGATATGAATAAAGCTCTCTTAGCTAAGCTTGGGTGGAGATTCTTGACACAACCAGACCTTCTTTGGTGCTCGATTTTGCGTCATAAATACACTTCTAGCATTTCAAGTTTGAGTGCTTGGGTGAGGAAAGCCAATATGTCTCCTGTTTGGCGGGGTATCCTTAGCACCATCAATTTAATGACTATGGGTACTGGCCGTTCGGTTTGTAATGGTAGACATACTAGTTTCTGGTTGGATAAATGGCTATTAAATGAACCTCTAATTGCCGTTGCAGTCTCTCCTATACCAGAGAATCTAATTGACCTTCCTGTGGCATATTTTTGGAGTCAACAAGGGTGGAGATGGGATTTATTTTCTTCTTTCCTACCTGCTGCGATTTTGCTTAAATTTCAGGCATTACAGGTTTTAAATGATGCGAATGTCACCAATCATTATCTTTGGCTTGGCACCTCGAGTGGAAAATTTACAGTCTCCTCAGCATATAATTTACTTGAGCATGATCATGATAATGTCAACGCCTCGTTGTGGAGGTATATATGGAAACTGAAAGTTTCGGAGCGGATTCGAAGTTTTTTATGGCTCTTTCAATTGAGGAAAATTATGACTAATGTTGAAAGACATAAACGTCGATTTACGAACTTTGCTGTTTGTGCAGTTTGTGGTGGAGGGGATGAGACTTTGGAGCATCTTTTTAGAGATTGTGCAAATATTTATCCTTTTTGGACTGCCGTTCTTGACCATCGTTCCTGGTTACGCTTTAGTTCTATGGCAGCCACGGATTGGCTAACACATGCAGATGAATTGAATTTTATCAACTTCATTGATCGAGAACACGGTACTGTTCTTGGTTTTATGTTATGGTGCATATGGACGAGAAGAAATGCTATCATCTTTCACAGGAAGAAAGCTCTATTGATAATTTAAGACATCAAGTCTCTTATTGGATTGTGACAAATGATACAGCGCAACAGGCAGTTTCTGGTACTGTTACAACTCAGTTTCGAACAACCTTAGTCTCTTGGGAGCCTCCACCAGCTGGTTGGGTAAAAGTTAATGTAGATGGTGCATCTAAGGGCAATCCAGGTATGAGCGGAGGTGGTATTGTACTCAGGGATTGTAATGGTAATTGGTTGCATGGATTACTGTTACGTCTCGGTTTCTCCATTTCCATGGTGGCAGAATTACAGGCGCTCGTGAATGGCCTCCAATTTGTTTGGGATTCAGGCCACAAACAAGTAATTGTGGAGATGGACTCTTTAGAAAGTCTACGTTTGGTTACTCAGAGTGAGACTACATGTCCTTGGTTCGCTAATCTGATTTACAGGTGCAAGTCTTTGTTACAACAGAGTTGGAATGTGAAGTTGCAACACGTTTATCGTGAATGTAATAAGTTAGCGGATATGATAGCTAACCTTGCAGTCAATGCCCTTGAAGATACCACCAGCTTACACTCGCCACCGGAGCAGGTGCAACGGATATTGTTTGAGGATTATCGTCAGGTGGCTTGGCCACGGAGAATCAGAAGCTAGTCTTGGGTGATCCCCTCCTTTGTATCAAAAAAAAAATATAATATATGTAAATACAAATGCCAAAAAAAAAACAATATTGAATTTAAAATTAGTTTGGAGAATTCTCATTATTGGATTGAATAATATTTATATATGGAGAAAAAACATTAAAAATGTTAAAAGAAAAGTCAAATAAAAATAACAAATTTTAATTGTGTTCAATATATTCAATTGTTATTGAGTGTGACTAGCAATATCCTTTTTCTTTTAGAATAAAAGAATTTATTAAAAATCATTCAGCAAAATAGGTACAATAAAAAAAAAAGGAGTAATAAAGTCCCACGTTTCTGGACCTAACATTAAATGAGTTGTCTTAGCCAATAAGTGAGCAATCTTATTTGCATATCAATTATCAAAAGAAAAAGAAATGCGACTAAGATATGGAGAGCAATACAATCTTTTAAAACAAGACCCAAGTATAAATAAGATAAAGCACATAAATCTAAAATCCAAATTTAATTAAAAAAAATAAATATGAATAGTTTATAATATTGCCTCCTACTGTATATGTAATATTTTTTAATCCATGTCATAAAAGTATTAATGCTCAAAATAAAAACTTACAAAAGTATTAATGTATCACTAGGTTATGAAAATTTTATCTAATTTATAAAAGTATTTAACAAATCAAAAGCTAAATTTTAATTATTATGTTTTTTATTAATTTAATTTTAATTGAAACTCAAGTATTTGTAGTTTATAATCACAACTCTTGGTTAATTAAGGACATCTTTGATTATTATTATTATTATTATTATTATTATTATTATTGGTTTTTGACTGTTATTTGCCAAGTATATATTAAAATTTATTTTTAAAATATATTTAATTTTATTATTTCGTGTTTGAAAAAAAAATTGATAGAACAATAAAAATCATACAAAGTACTTTCTTTTTCTCTTATTTTATTATCACAAGTTAGCAAAATGGGACCATTGATCCCACTTTGAATTCCACGTAAAGAGTTTAATTTAAAAGGAAAACAGAGTTAAATTAAATATTATATTTTTTCACTAAAATTATTATTTTTATTAAAAAAAAGTGCCATATTAAAATAGTTTTTTTTATATAATTAAAAAAATAATTATTTTTTTAATTATATGAAAGAGCTAGTTAATAAAATGAGAGTATAGTAAATTTTAATATTAATGCGGTAATTGTAGATATTTTAATATATTTAAAATAATTTTTTTATAAAATAAAAAAAAATATAGCCTTTCAAAAAAAAAATAATATAATGGTTAGTTATTTGGCAAATATATGTGTACGGAAAAGTGCCCTTCCATTTCGGGGGGATATTTTACCAACGTTGCAAGGCGGTAAAATTTCTCTTACCCTGTAGTGCCCAACTCAATCACACAGAGCTCAAAGTTGAAGAGGTCCATTACCATCCACAGCCCTCACAATAACTAAGCTAATCTATCTTTACTCACTGACACTTCCTAGACGCCACATAGCTACTGATCAAAGGAGACGAATATGGGGACCCTTGGCAAAGCCATATACACCGTCGGATTATGGATTCGCGAGACCGGCCAGGCCCTTGATCGCCTCGGCTGCCGTCTTCAAGGCAACTACTACTTCCAGGAGCAACGTAAGCTTTTCGTTTCTCCAAACCCTAGATCTCATCTCTATCTCGTCTTTATTTTTCCCTCCTTGTTTGTTTCAGTATTTGAATTCCTATCTCTTAAATTAGATAAGTTTTTATGAAATGTGATTCAAATGATTGTTCCTTGTTGCGCCTAGTCTTGATAACCGTTTATTAGGTGGAGCTTAACCTTGTTGATTTTGGCAATATTATGCACAATCTTTTCGAATGTGAACTTTTTAGCTTACATTTTAAGGTTATTGAGTATGCAATTTTTTAGTATTACGCACAACGGTTAACCATCTGTGATTATTGGTCCCGATATTTTATTGGCTGACCATGGATATTACAGTAGATGAACATGGGATGGCTTGATTTTGAATCAGTGACAGTTTCAATATATAGCATTTTTAAAACGTATTTATTCTCAACATAGTGATTCTAATGATGTATGTTAAATATCCCAAGGAGTGTTCTGAAACCAAAGAGAATTCTTGAGAAGTAGCTGAACTGTGGAACTGGATTGTTTGTTGAAATTCCTAAAGACTGTGGAGGATTCTTCCAGCTTGAAGGACATATCTGTCTTGCATATAATTATTAAAACACACTTGACAATTCCATGTTAGTGGATAATTTACGAGAGAATGCTTTACACCTCTGGTATTGTTTGAGGCAGTGATACATTCTGCTAATGCTGTAAAGTTATTAGACGTTCCTGATTAATTTCATGTTACTCAATCCAATGTGCCTTTTTCCTTCTTATCTGTCTTTACATATTTTCATGTTCCTTAATTTGTATTATCTAAATCATTGGAAGTGGTAGCACACAATATAATGCTTTTGGTGGTCCTTTCTAAGTTAGATGCCTTATCATAACTTACCTTTTGTTTTTGTCTTGGAGGAAAATAAAATATGTTATGCTGTTCTAGTTTGTAATCTACTTTATAATTTTTTAATTTTGTTTATGTTTTAGTGTCTAGACATCGAACTCTCATGAACATATTTGATAAAGCCCCCGTGGTTGATAAGGAGGCATTTGTGGCCCCCAGTGCCTCTATCATTGGGGATGTTCAAGTCGGAAGAGGATCATCTATTTGGTATGGATGTGTTTTGAGAGGTATGATTTATGAGACTTGTTCTAGGGACAGTGCTTTTAACTTTTTGTTTATTAAATGGTGACTTGGTTGGAGACCTTCCTCAATTATCTTTATTATTGTTTTTTATGCTAGTGTATATAAGTAAAATGATGCACATTGAGGGGGAGAAAGAAATGAGAAATGATGTCTGTTTGTTGATTGTTGTTATTTCCATTGTTCTAGTATAATGCAATTCTTTGGAATTTTGAATGTGCAACGCTTGCATATTATTTGATTAATTTTGAGATTCTTTTGTTTATATGCTTTTAATGGATTGGTTTGGCCCATCATTCTTGATATTTTTTAGAAGCGCATGGCAATTAGATATGGTTGGCCAAAATTGGGACCTTTCCAAAATGATGATTTATCAGCTATATTTGGATAGGTCGTAGGTTGAATTTTCCCTCCCCTCAATTTTTTCTAATTTTGACCTAGAAGAGTTTCTCAGTTTCATATTTTTAATGGCAGTTGTACTAGTACTGAATTTCTGTATTTATTAATTATTTTTTTTCCACAATATGTCTATTTTGGAAAAGTAATATATTATAACATAATGTTTGGGGATGTTCTCCAATCTGTCTTTATCTTTTTAGTCTGGCTGCCGGTTCACTTAAATGTAATTCACTTCATCCAAATTTGAACTCGGCTAGTTTTGCATAAATAATACTCTATATAAAACCAGAGTTTTTTGCTTTCATTTTTTAAAAAGAATAGTGACTGTGGCAATGCTTCCTTTTGTTAACATGATAATCCTAACAATTATTTTGCTTTATTAAAACTAGAAATCATATAAATGTGCTAGCCTATGTGATCTTAAAGTGTGGGCCTTCAAATCATTTTTCATGATGTCACATAAATGCATTATGTTACAGTTATCATTGCTAGATGATGACAAATCAAATGAATATGCCCATATTGTCAGAGTCTGACTTCTTAATTCAAGCAATTCTTTTTCCTCTTTTTCCCTCTTTTGCGCATCTAAACAAGTCATTATAGATTCTAAATAAGTCAGGACATAATTATCTTTTGAATTTTTGTCATACTTTAGGGTTCTCCACTGCTAAAGGTAAAGGAGGCTACCGTGCACTTGCTTGCATATTGGGAATTATAAGTATCATATAAATTCTATATGTTCAGTCAGATGTGAAATTTTGAAATCTTTTTGAGATTGTTTTTGTTGATTTTTTTTCTTTTGTTTTTGTTAATAATCATGTCAATTTGCCTCATGGATAGGTGATGTGAACAGTATTAGTGTTGGAGCTGGAACTAATATACAAGACAATTCCCTTGTGCATGTGGCGAAATCTAATCTAAATGGGAAGGTGCTGCCTACAATAATTGGAGATAATGTTACTGTAGGTGAGTGAGTTATATGGTTGTTTGAGATTAACCAACCTCGATGTGTACTTCAACCATTTTATGCATTTTGATGTGGAATTTGAACTGAGCAGGTCATAGTGCTGTTTTACATGGATGTACGGTTGAGGATGAGACTTTTGTTGGTATGGGAGCCACACTTCTTGATGGTGTTGTTGTTGAGAAACATGGCATGGTTGCTGCTGGAGCCCTTGTGAGACAGAACACTAGGATTCCTGCTGGAGAGGTATGGCTTTCAACTCTCTTTTTTTGTGCATTCAATGTACTTGGCTTTTTTTTTTTTTCCATTTTTTTGCTTGCCAATTTTCCATATACTTTGAACTATTACTCAATAAGATTTATCGATCTATTTGTTGAGGATGCTTTTTTATCCATATTAGATTTGTATTAGCTGTCATTATTACCTCATCATTAGTATAAAATTCTAGAAGATTCCCGAATTAGTTATATATGTAGCAAAAATATGTAATACAGATATGATTGATGAAATATAACCAATTTCTCTCTATCTACCTCTCGTTCTCTCTCAATATTTCTCGTCTTCCTTTCTTTATCCTCTTCTCTCCCTTCTTCTCTATTTCTTCTCTGTTCTTGTCTTCTCCTTCTCCTTCTTTCTCTATTCTTCTTCTTCTTCTCTTCTCTGCTACTGCTATCAATTTCCCTTATCTGCAATTCTGTGGAAATTGTTTGAATTCAGCCTTGATCCATAAACCCAGTCAAATTCTGATCTCTATTAGCCAGGAACCTGACATACTGCTTTTGCATGATATTGACCCTCCTGTTATTGAAATGAAATTGCACAAATTGTGTCTGATTCATGAATTGTGTGGATTTCAGATGGGTATGAAACAGTGTTAGTTAGGAAAAAGGTATCTGATTCTAGCACACCAGGTTTCCTTTTTCTGTCTGCTCCCCTCTCTATCCTTATTTTCTTTGCCCCCTCCTCTTTCACATGATTGAAATGATTAGAGTTATATACTAAAGTAATGATTCTGTGTTGTTGATTTTTTATTTCCATTAGAAAATATGGAAAAGACTACTTCAATTGTGTACCTCTTATAGAATGTTCTTCTACAGTTTGTTGTCGTTGAACAGATGTCAAATATGAGGTGGGGATTCATCGTCCATAGGTTAAACCTTTTTTTTTTATCCTTTTCTCTTTTTAGCCTGAGATCTGTTCCCACTACTTGACACTGCTCTACCTGGAAGTTACTTCATCTAATTAAAAACCTTGAGACATTACGTTCAAAATTCTTAGATTGTTTCTTGGTAATCTATGCAGGTGTGGGGAGGCAATCCAGCAATGTTCCTGAGAAAGCTAACTGATGAAGAGATAGCCTTTATTTCACAATCAGCCACCAATTATTCCAATCTTGCACAGGTTCATTCTGCTGAGAATGCTAAACCTTTTGATGAGATTGAGTTTGAGAAGGTGCTGCGCAAGAAGTTTGCTCGTCGTGATGAAGAGTATGACTCGATGCTGGGTGTTGTACGTGAAACTCCCCCCGAACTTATTCTTCCAGATAATGTCCTACCAGATAAAGCCCCTAAGGCAAAATGAGATTTTTCCGCAAGGCATTTTCTCTTAAAATTCAAATCTTCATGCTTGATTTTGAAGGAATATTTGTTGTCTTGTGCCAATACAAGAAGAAGGGATCTCTTTTTTTCCCAATAATACCAGACTCATTTAGGGTAGAATTATGTCTCCGTAGCATTTGGCTCTGCTCTGTCGTTCAGACTATTTTCTTCCATGACCTGTAGAAGTTACCGCCATAAAGCAGGATTTTTTATTTTAATGTTTATCCGATCCTTATATACCAAGACCTGTAGTTTTCATATGATTTTGGTGATATTATGATATTGACATGACTAATTCATCTTATTCTTGGTGATGCCTTATTGCCCTGTTGATATGCTTCGTTGATGTGAAATTGGGAGCAGTGAGCCAACGTGGCTGATAGGCCGTTGACTTTTGATTTCATACAAACAACGGTGCGAATAAAGTTAAGTTTTTGCCGAATCCGTGATACCCTTCGTGGAGATGATTGCATGTATTTGATTTATCGTGTAACAAATATCGAATAAATTAAGCGTTTTTCTTTTCAAGTTCTAACTGCAGTTTAATAAAATGTCCCATTTAAGAGGACTTTTAGATGCATGTATATGTTTTGATTAATTTGGTTTCTGGTTCGAATTTACAATTTCACAATTATTTTCATTTTTTAAAATAATTTAACAATTGTTTTCAAAATAATTTTTATGTCATTGAATGTTTATTATGGACTATGCATGAGCTGAACCTAATGTTTAGAAAATGTCACATTTTTAAAATATTTGATTTATTTAACCTGCAATTTTTTTTAATAAATTGAAATCTATTAAATATTAATCTTATTCTCACAAATAGGTATAGAAAGAACATGTGGATGAATATATTTATTTTACTTACCTATTTGATTAAAAAAAAGTGATGATGCGGCTATGACGTGGCTTGACATGTTGGATGCATTATGTTAGAATTATTTGACGTGGCCACCTTAAAGAATTCTTTGAACGTAGCATTGTAGAATATTAGCAATCAATTATCAAATTGGCAAAGCTTTGATAATTGATTGGTAGTAAGGGCTAACTTTGCGTATATTTATTTATATTCATTCAGATATTGTGATAATACTAGTCCTAGTCCATCCCATGTGCCAAAAGCCTGAAAGTGAATACTAACAGTAAGCAACAATAGAATTTTTAATATTAGTGGTGATTAGATTCCTTTATTAGCAATTATTTGGAATCTGAAAAAGCCAAAAGACGCTAATACCCCCCCTGATTTAAGTAAAAAAAAAAGTGTCTTGTTCTTGTTCAAAGACAAAAAGGGGTCGTCCCTCTGCTCGAATCCAAATCTCCGATTTTATTCGTTTTTCCCATGTTGGGTTTTTCTTCAATTCCTTTCCTTTTTTTTTTTTCTCTCTTTTCTTTTTGCTCTCCAATAATTTTTAGAGTTTTCTCTAACTTTATTATAATATATATAAATATATACCCTCCTAAATCATCCATTTATTTTGGAAAAGCAATTATGGTTTCTTCGTCAGCACTTTCACAAGTTCTTTTTAGAAGATTTAAAGCATTAGTTAATTAATAAAAAATATATAATCTCCATTAGCAATAATTAGTCGACAATCATAATAAATTATGGGGTTATTTTATTTATATTTGTACATATTTAATTTTGTAGCCACTATTAATGATTAGGGTTACATGTTACTATTTTTTTTAATTATAAAACATTATACGAGACATTGCAGTGAGCAGTGGAGGTGGCTATTTGGCTGGGGTAGCCAATACTTTAAATATTTAATTTTTGTTTTGATAGAGAGGCTAATTTAAAATTATCATTGGGTGTTGCAGTTAAAATCAAGTAAATATTACTACCACAAAGAAAAGGCCTTGTTAATGCATTATAAAGAACAAAATGATACTCTAACGAGCATTATGAATTTATGAGGAAAAGAGGCATTGCGCTGAAATAATCATGCGCCGAAAACATGTTTTTTTTTTATAAATATTTTTTTATAATCAACTTAGGCAGAATCATAAGGATAATAAATCTTTTTTTAATTTGAGATCTTTTATTAAATTAGAATAGTTTTTTACTATTTTTTTTTAATTTTACCTATGAACTTCATTCATATATATAAACATATATTTGAGTGAGAAAGTCGCCAAAATAAACCCTAAAATTAATCTAACTAGTAAAATAACTAAAGAGTCAGCTGAGTTTTTTTATTTTTTATTCTTCCTTTTAGATTTTCATCTTTTTTACATATCAATGCAAATGATAAATCTGCAATCTAATCAATCTCAATCTAACTTCTACGTCTATTTGAACTTTAAGGTTTGGATTAGAGATTATTTGCAATAAAACACATCAAGTTACATTTGCATTTTTAGATTTGGCAACAAAATTAAAGTAAGTAATTGGAGAACAATTAGTCTATTCTTATCCCATTTTCATATTTAATTTAGCAAAAGACAAATTTACAAATGACAAATATGCAGTTGTATTTTATTTAGCAAATTTCATTACATGAATCTTTTAATTATAATGTAGCATCAAAAAATAGTATTAATTTTGAAATCGATTGTTTCTCAATTATATCAAACTTAAGTCAGAGAACTTTTGATTGTTCTTGTTGTGCTTTTTTGTACAAGAAAAAGAGTCCATTTAATATTTTACCATGGAATACATAAAAAGGGGTATGTAATTCTTCAATTTCCTGTCCCCACTAACATCCACTAACTCTAATCGGCAAATCCTTTTTGGATTCGCTCAAACAATGAATAAAGCTGAGGTTCTGATGTGATAGTCATTGTCCTGTTAGAAAACAACTTCATCTTGTCAAACTACGTTAATCGATTAATTTTATAAATTAATTTTATGCAAATTTATATATTTTTCATATAAATAAAATATTTATTAATTCAATGAAATTCATTATAGGCTAACTTTTTTTTTTGGTGAGAAGGGAAACTAAAACAATCCTAAGCCAACTTTAGATACCTCTAAAAAAAAAAAGCCAACTTCAGATCAACAGATGTTACAAATAAAAAATTTACTAAGAATTTATCTGATTCAACGGTTAAGTTAAATTGTTGAAATTAACAAATTTTTTTTATTTATTTCAAACTCTATATTATTATTTTAATAAATTAATTAATATATTAAATATTTAATATGCCATATTTAATGTTAGTTATTTACAATATTAAATAAATATATTTTATTTTAAAATATAAATATAGTAAAAAAATATATAAATTTATATATTTAATAACAAATAATTATTATCAATAAACTCCCTTCTCGTTTTATAACACTTTCCAATTTATAAATATTAAAAAATAAATATTTTTTATTAAAAATATAAATTTATATATATTTTATCTATTACTCCCTCCGTATCATTTACATAAAAAAAAGTAAAATAGATACAAAAATTAAGAAAATTTTACTTTTTTTATCTCTATTTACTTAAATATCCCTAAAAAAAACAACCCTCAAATTAAACTTTTAAGATAAGGGTATAAATGGTATTTTATCTCATTACACTCTCTAAAATTTACCTAAAATGATATATTTTCTATATAAAAGATACACTAAAAAAGAAAATTTTTTGTATGGGGAGGGAATATATTTTTACCGTTAATAGAATGATAAAGTGGAATGAATATAAGTTTGGACCGACTAACAAGAGAAGTGGGTGTATTTTGGATGAGTGAGGTTACTTTTTTCGTTTCTTTGTTAGAAAAAGAAATGGTATTTGTGTAATTTTCGTTCAAGTAAGGGGCTATTTGGTAGAAGAAGTGCACTCGAACTCAGCTGCTACTGGTGGGACCGTAGAGCAGCTTCATTCTATAAATACAAAGCGAAAGGTTAAGAAGAGAGGCGCAAGGGAATAGGCAAAGGCCAGTGGGTGTCAGAGACAGAAAGCCTTGCCAGAAGGAAAGAGAAGAGAAGAGAAATGGGAGCAGAAGCCTTGCCCATCACCAACGGAGAGGTTGATCCGGCTGCTCTTCCACCTCTCATAATGGGTCTCCAGCCTGTGGCTCTCATAGACCATGTGGCCCGTGTCGATTGGTCTTTGCTCGATCAAATCCCCGGTGACCGCGGTGGCTCAATTCCCGTAACTGCCCTCCCTTTTCACTCAATTTTGGTCCTTCCATTTGGGAATGTTTTTGCTTTGTGGCATATCTTAATTTTTTCACATAGATTCTGCCTACTTTCTATATTTGCATTTTGGTGCATGCTTTGTGTTTAAGTTCTTCCCGTCTCTATTATCTTTGTTCCTCTATTAGTGCGCCCACACGTGGGCTCGAATCTTTGAGCTTTTAATGAGATGTTTACTGTTATAACTCAAGTAAGTTGCATCATAATATGAAAGTTAGATGTGCAAAGTCTGAATTGTAAGCATTTTTGTTTAATTATTATAGCATTTTAAGTATGCTTCTTTTGTTTGAATCCCTACGCAGTTATGACTGTTTTAAGTATATCTGATGCCTTCTTAAATTATATTTTAACGATTTCTTAAATTGTTTTTCTTGGTGTTACAGTTTTATCTGTTTTCCCTCTTTATCACTCTTTACTTTCTAGCCGTTTACTTGTTCTTTAATTTTGGGTTTTTTAGGTTGCACTTCATGAGCTTGATTATATTTTAGGAGAGGTGAAAACTCATACACTTGCTTCCCCTGATGATACATCTCCTATGAAGACAATTGCTGGAGGTAGTGTAGCCAATACTGTTCGAGGTCTCAGTGCAAACTTTGGAGTCTCTTGTGGAATTATTGGGGCTTATGGGGATGATGAACAAGGCAGTTTATTTGTAAGTAATATGGATTTTAGTGGGGTGAATCTCTCGAGATTGAGGAGGAAGAAAGGACCCACTGGTCAGGTGATTTTCTTAAAAGTTTCTATCGAATTAGATTAATTTTGAATGCCTTGCTATTGCGATTCAATTCTCAAAATCTGAATCTTTGCTAGTAACCAATTTACCACAGTGTGTTTGTCTGGTCGATGCATTGGGCAATCGTACAATGCGACCTTGCCTCTCAAGTGCTGTGAAAGTTCAGGTGCATGCTTCTATTGTGCCTTTTGTTTGCTTACTATACCTTTTAAGTATGTTTCTGGAACTTCATATCCAATATGGAACTTCTCAAACATTCTGTTATTTTGATTGTTTTTCAGGCTGATGAATTGACTAAGGAGGATTTTAAGGGCTCCAAGGTTAGGCATCTCTCAGTATGATTAATTTTGTGGGTTAATTCTATTAATTCCTTTTTTCTTCAATCTTACTTTTGTTCTGTCATTATTTTTTGGTTTTCTCATAGAATGTCCCACAAATTTGTCATAATCAAGATTTTAATATGGAATATAAAACTGTAGCATGAATATGCATGTTTATGAACGTTGCATCTCGCGTCAAAGATAACGCATGAAATTACTTTATTACTCATTGTCTGAAGCCGGTAATATTAGTAATTACTAAATTTATTTTTGTTACAGTGGTTGGTAATGAGATATGCTATATTCAATATTGAAGTTATTCGAGCAGCTATTCGAATTGCAAAGCAAGAGGGTGTTTCTGTCTCTTTGGATTTGGCTAGTTTCGAGGTATTACTTTCATCAATCTTAGGAGCACAGATATTAAAACGACTTTATTGTTGAATGCCAACTTGTTTCCGTGGTTGTTATATATCTCAGGAGTTAGTAATTTTATACATGTCACCATGAAGTATGCTTTTTCCTCATTTCAAGGAGTTGTAATTTAATTTACATGTCATCATGAAGTATGCTGCTGCTTTTTTCCATTGGACTGATCTCACTTATTGTTTTCGAGGCCCAGTGGCCTGCTCTTCCTTTATCAATATATTAACTTGCAGGCTTTAACTTTGATCAGATGGTTCGAAACTTCAAATTTCAACTCATCGAGTTGCTTGAGTCAGGGGATATAGACCTCTGTTTTGCTAATGAGGACGAAGCCATGGAGCTACTGAGGTAATTCCTTATGTTGTTTATGTTCTTGATTGAACTTGTAAGACAAGTCACTCAAGAGTTACACATTTTCATATTACAAATCGTTCTTGATTTTAATGGTGGGTTGCTAATGACCCTTGTTTATAGAGGTGAACAAAATGCTGATCCTGAGGCTGCCCTGAAATACTTGTCCAAACACTGCAAGTGGGCAGTAGTAACTTTAGGTCCTAATGGATGCATAGCAAAGCATGGAAAAGAGGTTAGCTTCTCCTTAGTGGATTTTACCCAGTTCATGCATGCTAGAATTGTTACCCAATTGCTTAAAGATTTATGGCTTTGGTGCTGTGCCTGCCTTAAAAATTGTTGAACTGACCTCAAAATATATGAACATCACCTTATTTTATCCTTTCCTCAAATCATGTCTTCCTTTTCTTTTAGACTTGTCTATTGTTCTTAGTTTCTAGTCTGGACATGAGCTATCTTCTCGCTAGGATTTATTTCAATCTGCAAATTGTTTCTTTAGCTCTGGCATTATATGAAAGATTTTGCAATGTCAGACTGTCTGGGTTTCAGCCACTGGGGAAGCAAAGGCAATTGATGCCACTGGAGCAGGAGACCTATTTGCCAGTGGATTTTTGTATGGACTGGTCAAGGGATTATCTTTGGAGGAATGCTGCAAAGTGGGTGCATGTAGCGGTGGATCTGTAGTTCGCGCCCTTGGGGGTGAGGTAACCCCAGAGAACCGACAATGGATGTACAAGCAAATGCAGATCAAGGGCATTGGTATTCCGGACATCCGCAATTAATGCCACAAATTGCATGGAAGTGATTGCTCTTCAATCAATTGCTTTAAGAAAGTGGCAACTATAGTTGCATTTTGGGGCTAATTTTATGTAATCCAAGGCAAGTATTTCGCTGTTGGAACAAGTAAAATATTGATTGTTGAATCACTAAAAAAAAGGTCAATTTTTTGGGACTTAACTCATTTTGTGTGGTGCCCATATAATGAACTATCGACAAGAGATGAGATTTACCTGTACAACAGAAGGGCATCTATATTTATCACATTCTTCTTGATGAGAACAAATTATTTCCAACTTCCCACGCAACTGCAGAGTTGTTTCGAATATTTACAAGGATGTTATAAATCTACATGACCTTGGCATACTAGGCTATAGGCCTTCTACATGATAAAAACACGAAGCTTTAACTTCTATGTTGCTACAGAAATATATTCATATTTTACATGGTGCATGACCTTGGCTATTTTAGACTAGTCTTTCCAAGTGCAATGGCCACATTGATCTTTTTAAGGAGTCCGAAATCATTAGACTAGTTGATTTTAGTTTTAATATTCATATTTAACAAATTAAATTATAAATGCATTTTGTTAAATTCATTTTTGTCCTAGCAGAAGGGGCCAATAAAATTACAAGTAAAATCTATGTTTTTATACGAGTTGTTTATACAAACTAAGGTACATCTCTCTCTTAAAAAAGTTTAGAAACCTGATGACCTGATACCACCAACCTAAGCTCCAATAATCACCCAGGCGAAAATAAAAAGGCAAAAGAATTTGGCATTTGTAAATTGTAAATCGCTGAATCTTCCGATCTGTTGCCTGAGTTCAGGCAGATTGCTTATGCAAGCAACTTCGAGAAACACACAAGCAGATCTCTATATAATAAACACTTAAAAGAGTTCCATATAATTTGAATGCAGTAATCATAAATTTTGTCCGAGGGCATACCATATCTGCTCCCAAACGCTCTCATGTCTAGATCAAAGGTATTGTTCCCACAATTTGCCCAAGCAGCTAGTCTCGGTCAATGTCTAAAAAAGTCTATGGCACAAACAAACAGCATCGCATAAGAAAACCAATGAGTTCAGTGATTGTTTTTGAGTATTGAAGTAAATTGCAGATATAAGTTCACCAGAAGCTAGCATAAAACTGTCTGCACCAATGAGGCAAAGACAAATTGCATAAAAAAAATCCAGAAAATGATGTCTTCCATGGTGCCATTCATTTTCAACTAAATCCTGCAAACAAGTTTGAGAGCATCTTAAGACGAGGCAGAGAAACAGCTGTTCTTGCATCCTCATATGTCCATTGGAGCCACACCCTCATCAGCAGCAGCAGCAGTACCCTGATCGGACCCTTGACCTTGCTCTGGATCAGCTTCAGGTTCAGCAACAGAACCCTCTGGCTCTCCAACAATTTCAAATGCATCAATTAACTGTTGCACATCTTCCTGGCCCAATATATGGAATGGCTCACCAACTCCGACTACTGCAACTGTGCAGATGGAACTCTTGAGAGTTTCTCCTTGTAAGGTTTCCCTAACTGCAACTAAAGCATCCTTGACCAGATCATCCCGTGAAGAGTTAGTGAAGTTCTCGAATCTGCGCTCCAAGTATGTCTTTGCAGCTTGTGAGCGAGATCCAATCGCAAAAGCCTGATATTCAAAGTAGTTCCCACTTGGGCAATTGTAGTAGATGTGAGCTCCAGATTCATCCAAGCCTGCTACCAGCAGACCAACACCATAAGGTCGCTTCCAGGAGCGTTGGGTGCAGACCTGCCATTCATATATACCACACCTATATCAACTGCTAATGGATGTAAAGTTTGCCTTTATTAAACTAAAATTATACCGAAAACTTAAACTAGTCTAAAATATAAACATTACACTGACAAGCATGTCACGGTAACTTAGTGCTATGGCGACACGAGACAGAAGAACATCCATTTACCATCATTAAGAAGCTGCAAAATAATGCAAAGAGATGTAATCTTACCATAATTTTGAGGATGAACTTCCACAAGGATGGAACCAACAAATTTTTTTCAAATAAGTGAAAACAAAATCTCTGACTTTATATCAAGATCTGGATGTTCCACAAATTGTGAAAAATAAGGCATAAATGTATTCTGAAAATTGATACATAGAGAACCAGGAAGGCAGGAAAACACATTAGCTGAAGATCAGGTGTGTTAAGACATGCAGTGGAAGATACTGCATGAACACTTGTTTGTCAAGGTGCAACTTCTCACTGGACAGTGTGACTTCTGAAAGAGTAACTTCAATATGAAAAATATTTGCAATGTGATTACAAACCAACGCTAAAGATAATGATAGGGTAGCAGATAATAGCAGGGTAACATTTTTATACAATCCGGGTGCTAAAATTGTGTAATAGATGTGATATATTGATATACTATACCTATGCATATGTATACACATGGCAGTACTACATCACCTCATAAGCACCATACCCGTGGAAGCAAAATACAGTAAGTTCTGCAACCTAGACCCACCTAATATTGTTATTCTTCTACCCAATAGTTACTACTCTCACAACCATGTGTACATATGCATAGGTATAGCATATTAACACAGCACATCTATTACACAATTCTAGCAACTGGAATGTACAAAAATAGCCGATATAAAAACAGTCTTGTCCAACTGGACCCCTTTCTGGTCATCTAGTGTTATTATGAAACAAAGACATGTCAATCATGTTTCCAGGTATAAAATGTTATCTTTGGAATTGAAAATAAGCCCCCTATATCTTGGGATCTATGGTTAGAAGGGATGTCGCATTATAGCTTGGGCAAGCTAAACAAAGCCGTTTTAATTAATAGCATATTATGTGAGTCTGTAGTTAGATGGAACATGACAGTTCAGCCCTGTATGGGTTTAAAAATGTGGCTCAATTATAGCAAACAGGTACAAATTCCATGGACAAACCTCCCAGATCACATTGTTGATTATGATAAGGCTATGCCCAGGTATGTTTCACACAGACCTTGATTAACTTAAGCAGTATATGAATGAACATACGAATTACACAAAATCTAAGCATATACAATTTAAAAACATGTCGAATACAGGGAAAGAGAAAAAGGACTTAGAAAGGACAGGCATCCTTCTGCAACCAGTTTGAACACCAACAAAATTTGGCCCGACTCTTCCCAAATTTATGAAAATCAACCTTCAGAGAAGTCCATGGCATGCATTTATCTAGTCAATCTGCAAGCTACAGACTCGCAAAGTCCCAATTACAACAAAAGCATAAATCAAGTTGGTCAACACACTCAT
Source organism: Garcia nutans (assembly GCA_947685225.1). NCBI lineage: Eukaryota > Viridiplantae > Streptophyta > Magnoliopsida > Malpighiales > Euphorbiaceae > Garcia > Garcia nutans. The sequence goes on from CANTUV010000039.1 coordinate 58,044,089, forward strand.
CAGCAAACAAGCTTGTCCAGGAAAAGAAAATGAGGGAACGGTACTGTTGACATCTCATCATAATTAATACATGCGAACAAACCAACATCATGAAGATATAATTCTAATTGATGTCATTCTTACATGCGTATGAGAATACACATTGGGTACTTTTCCATCATCTTAGCCAATCATGGCCATTTAATAGCTGAAATTTCAGAAGCAAATGATTTCTTCAGGCTTATATCCTTATAGATTTCGTAAGTTTTAAACCTCCCATTTTTTACAATACAAAGAAGTGAGGCAGTTTTTTTTTTTTTTTGAATAATAGACATACTTCCAGTTTTCGATCAGCATGTTGCCATAGGTGAAGAACTTCGAGTAGCTATTAGATAGACCCAAATGAATCCCAGGGTTACAATTTAAATTTGCTGATAATTACTATAAAGAGTTGACACCTATATATTCCAAAGAACTCATCATACAAAGACTTTCCATAAACTTCTGAATAGTTAATTAATTTAAACTAAAGAGAAAATAAACCAAGTGCAAATCAGATTGAAGATAACAACTATATCTTTACAATACTGGCTTTTTATAGAAACAGTCTTTTGCATCCTAATAGCTAAAAAACGCAAGCAAAGTACTCAGTAATCCACCCAAAACCCTAGTTGTAGCAAAATAGTAGCTCAGGCCAAATTAAAACGAGAACTCACTGGTTCGAAAAATCAAAGTAAAACAAATAGCTCCTAAAACTCAACCATAACCTCTAAAATCCCACGATCTGAAAATTTAAGTAATCAATATGTCACAAAATTTTATTCAAATTAACAGGTAAAATTAAAAAAATCCAAAAATTGAGTTTTTAATGGTTCACCTGGGCCTTATCTGCGAGTTGAACAACAAGCCGACCAACCGGAAGTGGAGACTCGTAGGTAAAACTGTAGTTAATGCATTCGGATCGCATATACCGTGAGAGAACGCGACCATCGGCGGTGAGGCCAGCGATAGCGACGCCGATGTGGTCATCTACCTTGAAGATCTTTTTCTGGTGGGAGGAGAGCTCAGAATTAGCCTTGTTTACACACGCGAGAACCACGTGAGTCTTAGATCGGAGACCAATTGCTGCCGAGCCCTGCTTGACAGCTTCCATTGCATATTCTACCTGGAATAGCCGACCGGCGGGGCTCCATGTGGTCACATCAGTATCGTACTGGTTCCTAAACATTGTTTTTTACTCTGATATCCACGCTGTCTTTTTGCACAGAACCAACACAACACACTCTGTATCTGCAAATGTTAAATGTTGTAAGAAGAAGAGAATTGAAAAAGCATTTGCAATTGCAGGGTTCTTTTCTTTTGGCTCAACTCTTGAATACACTGACTTGTTGCACGGGACAGAGCTATTACTATATTTTGTATTGGGCCGTATATGGCCTTCCAAATTTTGGCCCAACTTATATTATTGCATAGAAAAATAATATTCTTTTACTGTAGTTTTTAAATTTTGTATTTTTTATTAGAAAATATTTTAGTTATTTTATTATAAATTTATAATAATTATTTATAAAATTTATAAACTCATAAATTCATGATAAAATTTTTATAAATTAATAAAAATATAATATTTAAATAAATATTTTATAAATTTTGATATTTTAATAAATATTTTATAAATAGAATATATTTAGAATTATTTTTATTTTTTTATTTTTTAACAAAAGCTCTTGTTACATTAACTTGGATGGGCTTGACTCATAAGCAATTAGAAAAAAAGCCTTTTAATGTGTTTTGAGTTGGAGCTTTTTAATGTCTTTTGCATAATACTGCCCTTAAATTCTTGAGCTTATACAATATTGGGCTTGCGCTAATTTATGTTAGCACACTTCTGTTAAACTTGTTTTATTGTTTAGGAAATTACAAAAAATATTATTTTTTTCTTAAAATTTCATTTTTATTTTTTAATTTTAAAAAAAATATTATTTTTTATTTTTTTTATTTTTTTACTATATATGCTAAAAATATACTCAATATGTACCAAAAATATATCATTTTTTTTTGTAAATTCTTGTATATACACATTATTTTTATAAATTTTTTAGTTGTACAATATTTTTATTTTTTAAGTTATTTTTTATAAAATTTCCTGTATTGTTTGTCTAGAGAGAAATTATTGGGTGTCTAAAAATATTTTAAATAATTAATAAATTATTCAAGTCAAAAGATTGCCCTCTTGTGAGCTTTTAAAATAATTAAACATTTAAAAATAATTAGGATAGTCTTTTTAAAGACGCTTTTATTTTATCTGGTTCTTAATGAAAGAGGAGTGAGCTGAGTTGGTAGTCACAAAATTAAAGCAAAGCAAAGTTATAAAGGAAAGCTGAAAAAAAGGAGAAGACAAAGGGGAGATGGATAAATGTTTTCTTTTGTATGCTTTATCCTGAGTTGTTCTTGCCATTATTATCTTTTCAATTTTATTTTAATTTTTTGTCAGATTATTATCTTTTCAATTGCTCCTGAGATTTATCACAAAAAAGCCACTCTCAGTAAAAAGATATTTTTGCCGATCTTTGTTGGTTTCTGGGTAAAAAAAAAAAGTTGAACCAAATTAGAATAAAATTCGGAGTTTATTTTTTATATTGAGAAAATGAAATGAATTTAAATTAATTTCTTAGAGTGGATATATAAATATATTTATTATTATATTATATATGATTTTTAATATTTATATAAATATAGACATTGCACATGCGTACTGTGTACACAGACATACCTTGGCCCATAATACTCAAATTAATTTCCTCTATATGAGGAAACTTCTCGACTCATAAAATGAGATTAAATAAAAATATCAACATATATATGTTTAAAATCAGGAGATCCACAGAGTTAATTAATTAAGGCTTTACTAGTTGGTTTGGTCAGAAGCTAGGCACACTCTACTTAGCTTCCGCAGATTTTATCCTCTAGTGCTTGAACTAATTAAATAATTAATTAGTTTAAACTAAGATTAAAATAGCATATAAAATAATACGCATCCTAACTTGAAATATCTAATTTGGCTAAGATTAAAGTCATGAATCGTCGAGAAAAACTAAGCTCATTGAGCTCGAAAAACAAATTTTTTATATAGCTATCGTAAGATGTTTACACTTTGTAAAAATTAATTGATATATCCATACCTTATTTCTGATGTTTAATTATAAATAGATGCAAATTTTTATAAGTAAATAATATTTTTCATATTTTTCTTATCTCATTTAATTATAAATAAATATATTATTGACCTAGACATTAAATTTTTTTATTAATTTTTTTATTTTATAAATAAAATAATTATTCGAGATAAAATAATTAGATCCATGAGTCATTAAAGTTCACCTTATCATTAAATAATATATATTTATATATAAAAAAAATAAATGCATTGATAAATTCAGTCTCTACGCAAAAGAATATATATATATATATATACATACAGAAATAAATGCGCCGCTAAGCAAAAGAGTATATATATACATTAGTAATATATATTATTTTAAATAATTAATATATAAAAAGTAAATAATAGGTAAGGAAATATTTTGTGGGTCATAATTATTTAGTTGGTCAAAATATCATTCTTGGAATAATTAACGATAATTATTAAAAGATGAGTAAAATTAATCGACATAAATGAACAGGGAAAAGGTTAGTAAATGATGAAAAAGCCAGCTTCCTTGGTCATAATCCTAATAATGAAACTAACAATTTTCATATAGATAGTTATTATAACCCAACGAATAACAAAGAGATAATGAGATATACCTAAAAAAAATCTATATATTTTACTAATAATAATAATAATAATAATAATAATCCAAAGATTCAAAAACTTTATTATATATGACCAGTTGCAACTTCAAAATTCTTGGATTGGACTACCTTTAAGCAGAGTTTTGTACCAATTGTCTATTTTTATTTTGTGGGGTCTCCACTCTCCATCGTTGAGTAGTGTGTTATGTTGAGTGGAGTGTTTTTCTCAGCGCCAACGCTATTTGCTGCCGTCCCATGTGATGGAAGCGGCTAAATTTCGTAATGATTGAAAGGTTTTTTTTTTTTAACCATGATTGAAAGTTTTGATATATACTACTCCTTATATGTATTTAAGATAATCTGCAACATTATTATTAAATTCCATTACTTCAATATTAATAAGCACAATAATGTAGAGCTTATTTTTATCAATAATACATTATTAATTTTAATTTTTATGTAAATTCGATATCATTTCTGAATTTATTTATTTTTAATGTAAAATAATTATAATTGAATGTGATATTTTCTTAAATTTTTTTAGAAATGAAATATGAATATTACTCCGAATTTATTTGAATTAAAATAAGAACTACTGTTAGTTATAAACAGAAAATAATTATCTTACTGTTAAAAAATTGTAGTATAATAATTAACTGTAATTACAACCAACAGACCAATAAAACTTTCCTTCTAAAAAATCAGATTTTAAAATGAAATTGAAATTTCCGATCTATTTTTTTTTTTTTTGAAAATAAGGAAAATATTTGGCCGGTTCAACATTATTACGATGAAATTACGTTAATATTCGGTTATACCTTTGAATATGTGCACTTCCTTTTCTACGTGTGATACGCTAACATTCACGCAATTACATTGCGCCTCCCATTAATAAAGGTATAACTGTAAAATTGGGCTAATTAATTCTCAAAAATACCCTTATATTTTACCTTTATTCCGAAATTACCCTTAAGTCGTTACCGTTGATTGGCGACAGCTTGCAGCATCGAATGACTCTCTTGCTAAACGACAACACGCGAAACATAGTATAGTATTATTGCTCACCGTCTCTGTTGTCACGCGCCATTAGCAGTCACCGGCCGACTATTTGCCTTCACTATCGCCATTTTAAAAAAATCGCCGATTTAAAACACCGTTTATGACTTTATGAAATGTCATTTTCTCGTTCCTGATTTTCTCGGCATTATTTCTCTTCTAGTTTCTTCCTCTCGTGTCTGACTCTGCAGAAGTTTTCTATGCAGAGAAAGATCGGACAGAGCGAGGAAGAAGAAAGGAAGAAGATAAACAAAGAAACCCTAAAAGAGTCTTTCTTGTTATATTTTTTTTCTTTTTTATCTTTCTCCGAAAATGGAGTACCAGCACGCTTCCTCTGCTACCACTTTCTCTAAAAAGCTCGCTAATGGCGGAAGCTTAAGTGGAAAGCATGTGTGCGACGGCGTTTTTGGCAGTGCAACGGAGGCTGGGTCTAAAATGGAGGATTACAGAGAGATATTTGGTGGCTCTGGTAATTGTTCGATTCCGATTCTTGATTTCCCCGAGCTGAAGGAGAGCAAGGCGTCGGTGGAAGCACGGAACTCGAGGCCAGACTATTCGAAGATTTTTGGTGGTTTTGGAGATTCGGATTTTGCTGTGGCTTATGAGGAATTATTCGCGAAACCAAAGAAAGCGAAGAATTCGTCTCAAGAAGCTGGGTATGTTAGTGTTGTTTTGTTGAATGTGCATAGCATTTTATTTGCTTATTGTTGCCGTGATTATGTGAGGAATGCTGCATTTCAAATTGTTAAGAAAGGAGTAGCAGTAAAATAAAGTTTGTTAGGTGGATCTTTAATAATGGTAAAGGGATTGATTAATTAGTTTAAATGATTACATTTTGTTTTTTTCTTTTTTCATTTTCAACTGCAGCTTTGCTTCTAAATTGAGAAAAGATAAAAAACTTTGATTCCTTTTTATTTCATCTTTAATTAGCATTTCGTTTGGCAATCAAACAGAGCTAATGAGATACTTTTGCAAAAAAAAAACATGATTTTTTGCAGTTTAATCAACATAATTTCCTTTTTTTATTGCTCCCTCTCTGTCTTTTTCTTGGATATTATTGTCTTTACTTATGTTAGATTCAACTTGTAGGTAGAAAACTGACCTGCAGAAGGGTTTTGTAGGGCTGCAGCTCAAGCAAGGTTTCGCCCTGCTGGGCAAAAACATTCTAATTTTTCAGAAGAGAAACAAGCCCCATCACCCCAAGTATCTCTTTCATATGAGAAAAGCAACCCAGGAAACAAAAAGGGGACAAGTGGGGTTACACGTGTTGCTCAGCTTCATGCCATTCCTGGCTACACTTGTTTGATTGATGAAATCAATACTCCTCTGATGAATGAAGGTGACAGGGCAGTACGCCCAGTATTAAGTGATGCTCATTTGAATGTTAATGTTAGTGAGGGTATAAAGCAAAGCAAACCACTCCGGAAAGTCGTGTCAGGTCCACAACCTAGAGGTGCTGCCACAGACATTTCTAGAAGTCGTACTGACTTTCAGACAAAATCTAGTAGGAATAGGTCCTTTTCAAATGACATATCATTTGATGCATTTGACATTGGCCTTGGCACGCAGCCGTCACCAATGTCACCTCTAAGCTCACTGCCTAATTTTGGTAATAATAGGGATGGCTCCATGAGGTCAATGAATTCAAAGTTTGGGGCTTTTGGTAGTGATGCTTCTGAAGGTGCCCCGGGTAGTTGTTCACCACCTTTTTTGGATGAGCAAATTGATGCTAATTCAGCTGCTGCTGCCTCGGCAGCTGCTGTGAGGAAGGCAATAGAGGAGGCTCAAGCAAAGCTTAAAATAGCCAAACTATTGATGGAAAGAAAGAAGGAAGGCATTCAAAATCGTGTGAGACCAAGTTTTAATGGGCTGAGACCTGAGAAAAGAGAAGTTAAAGTAGTAGAAAATGCAAACAGAGGCAAAGAAGAAGTTCAGCAAATGGCCCTGGTAGTTCATAACATAAAGCAAGTGTTCACAAGCTTACCAGAGCACCATGAAATGAAAGCAAGCCAATTTACCCCAGACTTCAGAAATGCAAAGAAATCTACTGTGAAGAATGTCACTGGAGAAACACACTACAGAGAGTCCCAATTTAATCGAGTGGGTCAGGGGCTGGAAGCAGAAAATGAGAAAGTAACAAAAGGGTTTTCTGAACCTGCTGGTGATACTGAGCACAAAGCAATGGTGCTGGAGGTCAAGCAGGCAAACAATGTGGAAAAAATGAAACCTTCCGCTAATGAAAATGAAAGTAAGGAGAAGATGACAGGAGAGAAAAGCACCAAGAAGCCAATGGAGTGTGAGAAGCAAGAAGCATTTGAGGAGGCCCCTAAGCAGGAGAAAATAGAGACCTTTCTAAATTCTGTAGAAGCAACATTTGAATTGGATGTGCATGGTAACGATATTAAGTCAGCTGAAGTGCTTCATCATCAGGAAGAAAATGAAGAGAAAACCAGAGTTGTTCATGAGGATGAAGAAGCTGATCGAATACTTAAGGCAGCCTATGAACAGAAAGAATGTGAAAGCATGCAGAAAGAGCTTCATGAACCAGAAGAAAATGCAAAATGTGATATTCAAGATTCGGAGGAGATAAAAACTATGAAGGAACCAGAAGAGGTTTACAACAGGGCAAAATTTGAGACGAATCAAAGAGTGGCACACGATCAAGAGGAAACGGAGGATCAATTAAATGGAGTTCCAGTGAGAGAGGAGAATGACAGGAAACTAGATGAAATTCATAGGCCCAAAGGAAATGGGAAGGGACAGAAACAAGATTTGGAGCAGGTAGAATGTGAAAAGAAAAAACTTGAGGGTTGGGGTCTGGAAGAGAATGAGGAGAAACAGAATGTATTATCCAAGCCAGAGAATTTTGAGGATTCATGTCAAGTTCACAAACAAGAAGCAAACGAGCTTAGATTTGATGACTTTCATGACGAGGAAAGTTGTGAGAAGAGACTTGGTGAGGATTGCAGAACAAAAGACTATAAGAACCTTGAAGAGGCCAAACAGGAAGAGAAGATTGTCAATCAGGACTGTCAGATGAATGAAATTGATAAAAGAAGGATTTGCGAATGGATTAAAACTGAGAGGATACAAACAGGTATTAATCTCAGGGTAGAAAATGAGATTCATGTGAAAGCCACTCAACAAGCTTTCAGACACCAAGAGAAAAATTTTGAAGCCAATAATGATGTATTTAGGCAGAATGAAAATGAGATTGTGGGGAAAGCTGATGAAGCCATTGGAGACACAGAAAAATTTGAAGGTGCAGAAGTGACTGCAGAGGTAATTGCAGTTGAACAGAATGGGAGTACGATGGAGGCAACTGAAGTTCCTTTTGCTAGAAAAACTGAAGAAGGATTAAAAGCTGTTGAAGGGGCAAGTAATGGAGTTGAAGAGAATTTTGAAACTGGTGTCCCAGACCAAGGTCTCATTGGACTTGATGCAATTAAGAAGCATATGACATATTTATATTCAGGTGAAACCGACCTGAAACACAAGAAAAATGAGTACTATGAGACAGAATATGAGAGAATCTGCGAACCAGAAAAATACATGGGGGAATGTACTTCTCAATTGGATGAAAATTATGAGGATGTCAGTGAGCTTGATATCGGCCCCAATGATGATGAAAATGAGAGCGATTGTGCATGTTCTCATGAGGAAAGATGGTTAGATAATGATGGGATAGAGTCCAAGACACAGCATGACCCAGAAAAGCATGTTGAAGAAGCAGCTTGTGAATTTGGAGAAAATAACAAGGATGGGAAGGAATCTGAAGTTGCTATTAATCATGAAGAAGATGAGACATACTTTGAATTTTCTTCTGACGAAAAATGGGTGAATAATAGGAATGACGAGCAAGTGACTCAGCAACCACATGTTTTTTATGGTGAAGGAAAGAGCGTAGGAATGTATCAGGAGGTGAAAGCAAACCAAAGAACTGATAAGGAGGAGAATAATCAGGAAACTATAACAGTAGAAAAGAGAGAAGCTGAAGATGCTTTGCAAAAGGAAGTGGAGTTGGAAAAGAAACACCATGAGAGAAAGGAAGAAGCAAAAGCTAGGGAACTGGAAAAAGAAAAAGAAAGAATAGCTGTTGAAAGAGCAATCAGGGAAGCTCGTGAAAGGGCATTTGCTGATGCCCGAGAAAGGGCAGAAAGGGATGCTGCAGAGAGAGCAACTGCAGGAGCTCATCAAAGAGTAATGGCAGAGGCCCGAGAACGGTCTTCTGCAGAAGCTAATAGCAAGTCAGCAGGTGAGAAGTCATCTATTGAAGCCAAGCTAAAGGCCGAGCGAGCTGCAGTAGAGAGAGCGACTGCAGAGGCCAGGGAACGCGCCTTGGAAAAAGCCTTGTCTGAGAAAGCTGCTTTTAAGGCAAAAAATCAAACTGAAAAGTTTGCCACTGGGAATTTTTCTGGTGCTTTGAGAGATGCTGGAATAAAATCAAGTGTAAGTTACTTTACCAAATATGTTTCTCACACTTTCTTGATATTGTGTTTCAGAGGTGTGGAAATTTAATCACAAAATTTCCTGCAGGATCAACAGTATAAAGGTCCAGGTCCTTCAAGCAGCTCTAGATATCCAAGCTCTTCAAATCATGATGGTATGAGGACTCCTTACACTGTGCAAAAAAGTATTATCTTTTCGAACATATTAGAATCTGCTTGAACTCATGGCTGGTTCTGAACAATGCATATTTTGCTTTGTAAAGTTCCCTACTCGACAGAGAGACATAATGGTGCTAATGGTGAATCAGTTGAAAGGTGTAAAGCCACATTGGAAAGGAATCAACGGACAGCAGAACGTGCGGTATGCTTCTTGCTTTGCATTCAAATGTAGGGACCTAAATTTTCTGTCATCTAACAAGCAGTCTTATTTGGGGTCACTTTCAGGTAAAAGCTCTTGCAGAGAAGAATATGCGTGATCTGCTCGCTCAAAAAGAACAAGCTGAGAGAAATGTAATTTTTATTTAATTAGGTGGTCTTCTTGCTCAATGATGACAAGGTGCAGATTTTTTACGTATCTTTCTGGTTTGAATTTTCATGGCAGAGATTGGCAGAAACATTGGATGCTGATGTCAAACGGTGGTCAAGTGGGAAGGAAAGGAATTTACGTGCCCTGCTTTCAACGCTACAATATGTATGTAGATATTTTTCTACTTGTTTATAAATTTCTCTAATATCACCACTCTGTTTTAAACGTTGCATGAATGTCTTGAACTCTTCCAACTTGGGTACCCTGACGGTCGGCCAAACATAACTTTGGTACCGTTTTAGCCTGTGATTTTCATTAGTTTCATCATCCTTTATGCTTACCAATACAGTATGAATTTTTATCACTTGGTTTTATGAGGGAAAAATTTTCATCATCCTTAGCATGGCATGTAGTTGAATTGAAAAGGTTGAGCTTAACAATTACTTGCTAAATATTTTTTTAATTTGATTTTCTTTATATTTGCAGATCCTTGGCCCTGATAGTGGTTGGCAGCCAATTCCTCTCACAGATATTATATCAAGCGCCGCTGTTAAGAAAGCTTATCGTAAAGCCACACTTTTTGTTCATCCTGACAAGTTGCAGCAAAGGGGGGCAAGCATACAGCAGAAGTACATGTGTGAGAAAGTTTTTGATCTTTTAAAGGTGTGTTCTTTCTCTCTTTTGCTTAAATAAGAACTGCATCATGAGTTGCGCACTGTTACCATTAAAAATCACTTGATTTTAAGTTTCTCACTAAACGTATGTTCATGTTGCATATGTTCTGTTCCAGGATGCTTGGAACAAATTCAGTGCAGAACGGTAGACAATATCTATCAGTTTGTCTTCGAGGCAACATTCACCTTAGGCAAACTACATGTAGTTGCAGCAGAATACATTTCCAAAATTGAATCTTCAGATGTAGAAACAGGAAAATCGTTATAAGCATTCTTTTTCGACTATTTAATCATCTGCGGATATGCATACACTGAAATCAAGAACTGAATGTTGAAGAAAAATTGAAATACAATTATGGGCAATAAAACTGAAAATGCTTACTTAACTAATTGCCGGATGTTTCTTCAGGGAAGCATAAAACAATACTTGAGCCCAACCCACACAGAACGAGTTCTTATATTACAGTTAATGAGAACAACAAAAACACAATGAGACCAAACCAATTTCTACATCTATTCCAACTGATAAATGAAAACCGATCGTAAACGAAATTTTTTTCTGACAGAATAAATAGCAGTGCTTGATCTCTTGACTGGCAGTGGCAAACACATCACAGACCAAGTGCATGAAGCATTATAGCATTCTGTGCATGCATTCGATTCTCAGCTTGGGGGAAGACAATGGAGTTTGGAGCTTCAATTACATCATCTGTCACCTCCACACCCCTCTCTGCTGGTAGACAATGCATGAAATAAGCTTTTGGACCACTTAATTTCATAAGATCTTTATCAACCTGCAATTTATAGTATATAGAATGTTAGGGCGAACCTCAATCGACAATGTTTACAAGCACATATTATCAAAACATCAATTCAAGCATATATCCAAATGCATTGCCCAACAGACTGACCCAGTTATGGATTGCAGAGTTAGTAGTTGCCAACATCATTCAAGTTTCTCATATTCAGAGAGGCATTAAGCTAAACTGTTGATTGCCAAAAGTATACCATGTAAGGTTACAAGTGAAGATAAAGAAAGCAGTGGCATTTTCAATTGTACTCTGCAGCTGTAATAATTTTGACACGACATATCAAAAAATACACTCAACAACCAAATGATGGACCAGAACGAGCCATCTAGTACACAGCACGATACTCCAAAATGCATACAAGGGCAGAAAGTGTCTAGAAAGTTAAAAAAAAATAAGCTCCAACCAAATTGGTTGCCTTTTGTTTTTCTTTCTTGCCAACAATGAACTTGTACATTCTGATACCTTAAGTAAACTGTGCCTCAATGTCAAAAGTTGCGGGTTTACAAATTATTAATCACAGATAAGAAACTAGTCAGTATGAAGTATCTTCATGCTTTTCTTTGGTCAATATTAAATATGCCAGCTATTAGACAAGTGCACTTTAAAAATGGTCCTAGACCTTGAACATCTATACCATTGCCAAAAACAGAAACTAATCTTTGAATAAATCAAATAGTCAGTCAGTGATATCAAGTGTTGAAACCATTGATATCAAGCAGAATAGAGAATAGGAATCCATGCAGCCAACCCCAATAAACTGGGGCTTAATTGAGCTGAGTTGTTAAATTAAGTACATAATACAATAATTAACTTTATTTAAATGCAAGGAATCAGAATTTGGTAGGAACCAAAACAGCACTCATGGCCATCTTAGTTTTATTAAAATGAAAAAGTTAATAATCCATAAATTACGATCAGCTTGAATCATAAATAACTAAATTGACAATAGAATATCCACACTTTTATACGTTATGAACATGTATCACCAGAATAAAAATATATACCTGAAATCCTTGAAACATTTTCCGACGGTATGCAGCCTCTTCTTTTTGGCCCATGCTTGCCCACACATCTGAGTATACAACATCAGCTCCTTTAACAGCTTCCTTTGGATCATTTGTAATTTCAATCTTGCTGATTCCAGCCTGCTGTGCCTTCTCAACTGTTTTTGAATCAGGTTCAAAACCTTTTGGGCAGGCACAGACAAAGTGGAAAGGAATAACAGATGCCATCAACAACCAAGAGTGCACAATGTTATTCCCGTCCCCGAGATATACAACCTAAATATATACATTATATGGAATTTACAGTTCAAAAAAAAATACATTATATAGAATTGGATTAAACCCAAAACATCTTAAAGTTAAATACAAGACATGCAAAGATGAAGTAGAAGAACTATGAAAGGCGGCATAATGAGTTACCTTGGTCCCCTCCAACTGACCAACGTGTTCAATTATTGAGAGGGCATCAGCCATTATTTGGCAAGGATGGTTGTAGTCAGTCAGGCCATTAATAATGGGCACAGTTGCATACTTTGCCAGATCAAGAATATCCTGCAAAAGTAATGGTGTGAGTAACTAGATAAATACCCATATGCAAAAGGCAATCAAACAAAAGTAACTAAATATTAATGAGAAATTAAAAATCCCAACCCAGAGAAATATCTCTGCAAACCTTAGCAGTTCAGTAACACAAGTCACACACATATTTTGGGTTCCTAAATTGCAAGAAATTATGAAGTATTTATCATAGGTTTCCTAGGCTAGGAGAGTCTAAGTATTTATTTATAAGACTAAATTATAATTTTCCTATTCTACGAAATAACTAAGTCCTATTCAAAAGATGTATGCAATAAAATAAGATAAGCAGAATTATTCCAATTTAACAGGATATGGAGCTCTCTCTAACAAGATCCAAAGGTATCAACTCCCTTTAATGATTTGAATCACTCTTGTAAAATAGGTCACTCGAAAAAGAAGAACAATCATCTCCTTACCCCAGCAAGATTGCATTGAAAATCATACAGTGATTGAATTCTGGTTTTAGGGAATCTAACAACGTCCAACCTAATTTTGAACAAATTTACAGATACTTGCATACAAATGTACATGTCAGAGACATATCTCACTAACCAAAATAAAAAATTACCAGTAACTCAATCATCAGAGGGAACTACCATAATCACAAGAAACTCGCCAGCATACCTGATGAGCAAAAACGCGTGCCATTATCATATCATTATAGCGAGACAAAACACGGGCAACATCACGAGTTTCCTCCCGTTTGCCCATTTGGATATCATCTAGTCCTAAATATATAGCATGGCCTCCAAGCAAGTAGAATCCAGTCTCAAATGAAACACGTGTTCTCATGGAGGGCTTTGCAAAGATCATAGCCATTGTCTTCCCTTTAAATGGGAGAAATGTCCTATCCCCAGATTTTAACAGCGCCTTGATCTCTGCAGCCCGGTCCAAGATCTTCATAATAGTGGATTTGTCAAAATCACTAATGTGTAAAAAATCATTCAGCCCTGTTTTTGCTGCAAAATAAGGGGAAAAAAAAGGGTAAGGGCTTATCTTAAATTGCAAGTAGTAGCGTATACAGGCCTCCAAAAAAAATACAAAGTGCTTCCGCAACTTAGGCCATCTCCAACGGTTTGCACTATTTTTTACACTATTTTAGTGTAAAACACTAAAATAGCGTAATATCATCTCCAACCATTTACACCATTTTTAACATTAAAAAGAATATTCTTTTTATATTCTTCTCTCATTAATATTATATTAATTTTTATTTTTAACTTTATTTATTCATTTCACTGCAAAAATTTTCTATTAATGTATTTTATTTAATTATAATATATATATAATATTACTATTTCTATACAAAAAAATCCTAAATAAATAATTTATTATAAATATTACATATATTTAATATTATATTAATACAAATTAAATTTTTATAATTATTAAAAATATAAAATAAATTAATAATACAATATATTATATAAATTAAAAAAATTAGGATCTAATAAATGAAATAAATACATATATTAGACATCAATAATAATACATTAAATATAAAAATATATTAATTACATATTAATAATAAAAATACATTAAGCAAATAGTAAAAAAAACAATTAAAAAAATAGAAAAACAATTAAAAAATAGCAAAACAATTAAAAAAATAAAAACAATTAAAAAAAAATAGCGTTCCTACAGTGGTGCGCCGTATATAGCGCGCCATATATAGCGCACCACGTAGTAAATCTTCAAATTAATGCAGTAACAGTGCAGCAGAATAGCGCAGCGTCAGAGATGATCTTATTAGAGCTAACTGTACAAGTTCGTGCATTAAAGACACTTCTAATCAAGCAATAGCGTCCACCAAAAAAAAAACACCATGACACAAAGCTGAAAACTCTCACTTCTTCTGTAAATTTTTCCTGTCACTAAAAACTTAACGATCAATATAGTCAAGTTCATTCACTGGAAGTAAAATTACAACTCAAATCAAAACCACCTCCAAACATTGATATACAGACCGTCCCTAAACACTAGTTCAAAAACAGCAAATGACAAGTTCAATAAGGCCAACATTATTTCATATACCGAGCATACCATACCTAAACCCTATTTCGAAAAATAGAACACAAAAATTCGACCTAATTATCACCATAAACGCATTATCCTCAGCAAACAATATTTACAACCATAATATGACGGCATTCGATTTTGACAAATAATCATGATGAAACTATTGACATTCACTTAAACAAGAATGAAATAAACTTAAGAGAGTTTAATATACGGAAGCGGACCTTGGACATTGACGGAAGAGGAAGGCGAAGAGGTAGCAGAGGAGGCGTGGCACGATATTATTCCACGAATCGCCCGAGACGACACCGATGCACTGGTGAATCGAGCAGACCGAGAGAGAAGATTACTAGAGAAAGCAGAGCCAGACGAGGAGAGTGAGACTTTGTTAGATGGAAACGTAGACTGAAACGAAATCGCCGCCATTGCTTGTATTCTTTTGGATTGCAGTGGTTGCAGTACAGTCACGAAGCAGTTCACAGTTGAGCTTAGGTGTGTTTTGACTTATTTATTAGAGTGGGGCTTCTTATACGGGCCAAAATAAAGCATGAAGCTTTATCGCAACCGACAATTACACAAATAGCTTAAAAGTAAATTTAATTTTTAAAATTACGATATATAATTTTTTTTTTTTATGGGACTACCATTTTGTAATTGTAAAAATACGATAGTCCGTTTTTATACTCTCGCTAAAGAAAAAAAAAATATTCCATTATCACTTGTCTTGTAATTTTTTTTATAATACTTGCTTTATAATTTGTAAAGGCTCTTATCCATTAAAGAGTCCATATATTTTATTTATTTCACAAAAAATTCTATTTAGTATTTTTAAAAATTAGTTTTAACATTTAATTATAATATTATAAATTAATTAATTAATATTAAAAAAAATTTAATTTCTAAAATTATAAAATATTTAAACTAAAAAAATCTATTTAATCAATTAAATTTTATTTATTTCAAAAAATATATATTTAATAATTTTTGAAATTATTTTAGCATTTAATTATAATATTATAAATCAATTAATTAATATTAACAAAAAAAGTTTAATTTCTAAAAAAATAAAAAATATTTAATCTAAAATAAGATTCACAATTTTTCAAAAGAATTTTTTTCTATTTGATTAGTAAATATGTTTAATTAATTAATTTTTCTATCTCATTACTCATCACGTATTAATCATTATTAGATATGTGATATATATATCTAGTTATATATAACATAGAGTAACATATACTTATATATAAAAATATATACTGATATGTGCCCACATATACCATTATTCATTAGTTAAAATATATGTGTCATATGTCAAAATATACCCACATATATGTAGCATATATTGTTATTTATATGTGACATTTATCAACATATATTATTATTCTTTTTAATATATCTAGTTATATATAATATATATCCACATATAAATAAATTATAAAATAGTTATATACTGACATATATTACATATATCAAAATATACTCTCATATATTGTTATTCTTTATTTAAAGTATATGTAACATATACTGACTTACGTTAATATATACTGATATATATTCACATATATTGTTATTCTTTAGTTAAAATATATGTAACATATACAAATATATACTGATATATCTAAAATATATGTCTATTGTTATTTTAGTATATAAAGATATATGTAGTATATACATTCATATACTTATTGTCTTGATTAAAAAAAATATCAATATGCAACTCTTATATTTTAGTATTTGTAAGTAAATGATAACTATAACTACATATATTTACTGTCTTTTAAAGAAGAATGCTATAATGTATATGTAATATCTTAGTATATAAAGATGTATATAACATATACTTACATATACTTATTTTTTGGAGAAAGAATATCAGTATGCAGCTGTTATCTCTCATTATATTTAAGTATATACTAACTATAACTACATATATCTATTATCTTTTAAAAAAGAATGCTAATATGTAGCTATAAAATCTTAGTACATGAAAGTATATGTAGCATGCCCATATATATTAATTATTTTGGAGAAAGAATATTAATATGCAGTTCTTATATCTTAGTATTTATAGAAATATGATAACTATAACTATATACATCTGTTATCTTTCAAAAAATAATGTCAGTAAACAACTGTAATATCTTAGTATATAAAGGTATATATAACATTACCTATATACACCTATTGTCTTGAGGAAATAATATCACTATGCAATTGTTATATCTTAGTATATATAGATATATGATAACTATATATATATATATATATATTGTCTTTTAAAAAATAACGTCAATAATCAGTTGTAATATTTTAGTATATGAAGGTATATTTAACACATACCTATTATCTTTAGGAAATAATATCACAATGCAGCTATTATATCTTAGTATATATAAGTATATGCTAATTATAACTACATATATCTATTTTCTTTTAAAAAATAATGTCAGTATGTAACTATAATATTTTAGTAAATGAAGGTATATGTTGCATATACTTATATATACCTATTGTCAAGGAGAAAAAGATATCAATATGCAATTGTTATATATAGTGTGCATTTAGATAGAAGAATAAAAAAAATCTCAAATCATTACAGTTTAAAAACCAAAAATACAATTCAAAAACACATTTAAAAAAAAAGAATATTATAGTAATTAGTATATACTTTTGCAACCAAACTAAAAAAAATAACTAAAACTACCAATGCCGGATAATAAAACAGACATCGTCATTGCCATCCCATTCTCTCTTTGAACAAAAATTGTTTAAGGAAAGAAAACTCCTCCGATTACATAGAGCAAAAGTGGTAAATTGACAAACGTAGTTGTCATCGGCATTCAATCAGCTCAACGATTCGATCCCATATGACTTTCTCCTCTGCATTCTCCATATAACAAATTAATATAAACAAATATTAATTTGTTTTACTATAAACATATATAACAAATATCAATGATATGTTGTCATATGATTTTTACACTAACTTGTTGTATGTTTTACTCATCATAATTATAGTACTTTTGTCGTATGTTGTCAAATATGACAACATATATGAACTTTCTATAAAATATGATGAAAGTAAGTGAGTCAAATAGTTGTTGTCAAATATATATGAACTTACTATTGGAAAGGCTTTTAATATGTTTACAACAATTTAACTTAACTATTGGGCAACTTCTCGTGACCGAATATTAATACCACTTAATTGTTTTCATTAAAAATTGTATTCTGCAAAACACAATTTGAGTGTTGCTCAACTATTCTCCAATCACAGTTTTTCTAATATATAGAATGAATTATTTTCTTATACTATATGCATTTCATAAAAATAAAATTCACAAGGAGACCCTAAATGCTTAGTAAAACCTTGTTGAAACTAGTAATTAGATGCCATCAAATTAAAAGCTTCTTAGTAATAGCAATATTCTTTTGATCCAACAATGAGTCAAACATACACCACATACTAGCTAGTATACCAAAAAGAGTAACTTCAATCAACTAGTGTGTGCAGGCTATGATCTTTTTGATCCTGAAGGGTGTTATGTTTAGTCATCTTAATTGTAATATAAAATTTCAGTAATTGATTGAGGCAATCTATGAATAGAGATATTTATGTAATACTTAGTATTTTGTATAAACTAGTATGCTAAAATTCTTCAAAGAAATGCCAAATGGAGTTTGACATAAATATGGCCAAAAATGCAAACTTGTCATAATATTTGGTAGATATGTGGACATAGCAAAAACAATCTTCACTTATTATAAATTTTGCTTGTTAAGAAATAATTATAGTTGTTTCTCATTGATGAGAGCTAAGATGACGGTAACAATAAAATATTTAAAGAGGTTTTCAAAATAAATTGCTAAACAAAACTCTAACCCTATTTTTTTTTTAACTTTAAAGTGAATAGATCAGTTTAAATAGGCGACAAAGAGCATTGACTTATGATTTTGCATAAAAAATATGATAGAATTCTTCTTGAAATTATTGCAGAAATTTTAGGGTTTAATGCTTAACTAACAGTACTTGTATATAATTCGTTTATAACTAATAATATTTTCAAAGAGGAAACAAACCAATTTTGATGGTACATAACTCAACATGGGTTGGAGCTGGCTGGAGTGGTGAATGGCAGCCCAAATTTTAAATACTCTGTTGTAAGTTGTACAAGCAAACAATTGGAAGAAATTAACAGCAATTGCAGAGTAATCTGCAGTGTTATTAAAACCGGACCGGACCGGCCGGTCGGACCGAAAAAACTGGAAACCGGCTGCTTGTCCGGTCCGATTTGTAAATTAATCCGGATATAGGATGAAAACCGAGTTGGACCGTGAAACCGGATAAAACCGGTGAACCGGATCGGACCGGTTTGAATTTTTATTCTAAAATTAATTAGGTTTGTTTTAAATTTTTAATACCCAGAGAAGACTCTTCTGCTTCTCAAAAGTTTGTGCAATCAATTAAATAATGCATACTAATATATGTTTTATACAAATTAATGCATACTAATACTAATAGTTAAAAATTAATTTGTGTAAAACAAATATTAGTATGCATTATTTAATTGATTGCACTAATTTTTAGATCAAGAGGAGAATCCAATTCAAGTTGGAGAAGAAGAAGATGATGACATTGAGCAAGATGGAAATCTCGGTGTTAATTTAGATGATATTGATCTTAATATTAATATTTAAGACGTTAAGTATTTAGTTTCTTTACTTAATTATATAATTTATATATTATCATGACATAGTTTTATAATATAATTTAGTTTATCCTTAATTTTATATTATACAAATTGGTCTCCCTTTTAGAATTTTTAATATTTTTATGCGTAATAGTGCCGGTTCTAAAAAAGTCAAAAATCCGGTTGAACCGGTCAAACCAATAAAATCAGTGATCCAATCGGGGTGCCGGTTCGATCTCCGGTCCGGTTCTGAAAACATTGGTAATCTGTAAGGAACAAGATGATCAAATACAAAAAAGAAAAAAAATGAACATAAAAACAAATGGAAAAAACAAAAGAAGAAAAATGGATGAGATCAAAATGGGTTTAGCAATTAAAACAGTAAGACTGAACATAAAAAAAAAAGAGGAGAAAATGAAAAAGATGAGAATGGAAGATGCATTCAACAAATAAAAGATAACAACAAAAGGAAATGTGAAGAAAAAGAAACTAAACCTAGTAAAAATAAAAATACCGCAAAATTAAAAAATTACAAAATTAAAAGAGTTAAAATTGAAAAAGAAAAAAATTAGTAGTAAAAAGACAAAATACGAGTAATAAAAGTAAAAATAAAATTTAAAATATAGTATTTAATTTAATTTCCTCTTACCAAAATGAAAATATCTCATTTTGCGGAAAACTTAAATTGTAAAGCTACTAAAACAGAAGCTGAGACGTTTTTAACAAAATCATACATTTGGCACTAATAAGTCAATGGTTGAGCTTTTTGGATTGGGTTAATACCTAAACTAACTAATAGTCAAATCTATCTCTTCCTTTGACTTTATATTTAAAAAATAATTTAAAATTAATAAAAATATAAATTTCAATTAAAATTTATGCAAATTAATATATATATATATATATATTTTAATTAAATTCATATACATGTGATAAATTTAGCTATCATTCGTGTAGTTTATTTATTTATTTATTTTTAAAAGAATGATGTATTTTTTTTAATATATTAAAATTAATATTTTAAGTATAGTTTGAAATTATTTTATAATGAATATTTATTACTAATTGGTAAATTTTTTATATTTTTTAATTTTATTAATTATGTAACTATTTATATTTTTTATGTCTCAACATTTACCGCATCTGTCAACTTGAAAGAGATGGTAAAAGATATGTTGTGGGGTATAAAGTGAAAGAAGTACTTATAAAGAAAGTAAAGATTCTGAAAAGATACAAGTATAGAAGCACAAATCAAGCCTGGAATAAATTTTGATTAAATGACCTACCATATTCATAGTTACAAGTATGGACACGCACTGTTCCAAAGGCAAACACCTATTCAAACCAAACTCATAGTCCATGACTCTATAGAATTATACGTGTAGAAGAGTAAACATTTAAAACTCAAATTTAAAAATTTAAACTCGAGATTTAAACGGAATAACATATACTATCAACCTACGTCTTAACGGTTGACACAATGAAATTAGAATATAACTATACTCAACAACACAGCTGCTGTAAGTTCTAACAAAAATAGGAAGAACAAATAACACTCAGTTTTTCAATCCTTTTTCTTTGTGGTGAGTTACAATTTGTAACAATCACCGTTTTCTTTATATAATAGAAAAGAAATTAAAACTTGCTACAATTCAGCAGCACTAATTCCACTACTGCCACTTCCTAAAGACTAGATCAAATCACAATTAACTGCCCCTACTTTTTAGGATAAAATAAACAGAATTAAAATCTCAATAGCTCTTTACTTTGACCGTGGCTTATGATAGTCCAAAAATAAAAATATGACAGCAAAAATAAAACAAGTTTACAACCAACATTCACTCCCCTAAACTTGTTTCAACCTTCTTCAAACCAATCTTCTCCCTCAACTCCAAGAAACGTTGTCTTGCTAATGGTTTTGTCAAAATATCCGCCAGTTGCTCATTGGTTCTTACATACTCCAGCTGAATATCTTCACTTTGAACACATTGACGAATAAAATGAAACCTTGTATCTATGTGTTTACTTCGACTGTGATGAACAGGATTTTGTGCCAATGCTATGGCAGACTTGTTATCAACATTAAGTCTGGGTTTTACTTGCTGTTGAGTAATGGTACTCAGTATTCTGCTCAACCACACACCTTGACACGTTCCAGCAGTGGCTGCTATGTATTCAGCCTCACACGATGATAACGCTACCACTTTCTACTTCTGTGACAGCCAAGTTATTGGGTTTTCTCCCAAATAATACAACACTCCGGTTGTACTCTTTCGATCATCGATATCTCCAGCCATGTCGCTATCACTAAAACCTTCTAACTCTACATTTGACAACCCTTTTTTATAAACACAACCGAAATATAGGGTGCCTTTAACATACCTCAGAATTTGCTTTACTGCTGTTAGATGTGAGGTAGTTGGTGCCTCCATGTATCGACTCATTACAACAACCGAATATGCTAAATCAGGTCGTGTATTCACCAGGTATCTCAGGCTACCAATAACGCTTCTGTAAAGTGTTGCATCAACAGCTGGTTCTCCACTTATGTGTTTGCTCATCTTTAATCTTGGCTCCATAGGAATTGTACAAGGATTGCACTCCCCCATTCCTAGCTTCTCCAATATTTTTTTCGCATAACCGGCCTGACATAACGTGATTGAATCACTGTTCTGTCGTACTTCTATACCCAAGTAATAGCTTAATAATCCAAGATCACTCATCTCGAATTTCTGCTGCATTTCTTCTTTGAACTGAGCTATAACTTGCTTGTTTGAACCGGCTATGATTAAGTCATCCACATATGTGCCAACTATCAATACTTCTTCTCCAACAACTCTTTTGTAAAGAGCATGCTCCTGTGGACATCTTGCAAAGCCAAGTGACTATAAACACTGATCAAGTTTGAAGTTCCAGGCTCTGGGAGCCTGTTTCAATTCATACAAAGCTTTATGAAGTTTTAAAACTTTGTCTGGATTATGCTTATCAACGAACCCTTCTGGTTGAACAACGTACACTTCTTCTTTCAATTCGCCATTCAGAAAGGCCGTCTTCACATCCATGTGATGAACTTCCCAACCTTTTATTGCTGCATATGCCAAGATTAATCTTACAGTTTCAAGTCTGGCAACCGGTGTGAAGACTTCTCCATAATCAACACCATACTGTTGTGCATATCCTTTCGCCACAAGCCTCGCCTTGTGTTTCACGATCTCCCCTTCTGGATTCTTTTTCAACTTAAAAATCCATTTGATGCCGACTGCCTTCTGATTTTTTGGTAAATCCGCAAGTTCCCATGTTCCATTTTTTTCAATGGAAATGATTTCTGATTTCATGGCATCCCTCCAGTTCTCATTTTTTGAAGCTTCCTCATAAGTAGTAGGCTCCTCTATTGAAAGGAAACAGAGACCTACTTCTTCATTCACCGCTTTCGCTTCATTCAACTCCCTGTAAATATCTTCAAGTGTTCTGAACTTTTTCGGCGATGATGATGAAGATTCACTTGTTGTAGATGTTGTTGAGCTAGAGGATGACATGACTGCTGCACTTTCTGGTGTTGATGTGTTTGAAGATGAATTTCCATCTTGATCATTTTCATAATTATTTTCCTCTGGTCTCCCCTGTTCTACTGAAATTTGAACAGTGAAAATTCCTCTTTGCTCAATGTCACCGATTTTGGTTCCTTCCCAGCACCATTTCTTCTCTTCTTCAAACACCACATCTCTACACACCAGAATCTTATTTTTCTGTGGCTCCACCAATCTGTAGGCTTTACTTCCTTCTTCGTATCCCAACATAACCTTTTTCACACTTCTATCTGCAAGTTTCGGAAGCTATGAAGGCAAAATCTTGGCATGAGCAAGACATCCGAAGACTTTGAAATGATGAACCTTCGGTATCTTGTCAAACCAGGATTGATATGGAGTCCCTTCTATGTTTCCTTTTGTCGGTGACCTGTTCAAAATGTATACTGCAGTTCTGACAGCTTCTCCCCAAAATTCTGCAGGCATCTCTTTGCTTTTCAACATGCATCTCGCCATCTCCACAATCGTTTGATTTCGCCTCTCCACTACGCCGTTCTGCTGTGGCGAATATGGTGCTGTAAGAAATCTTTTCAATCCTTCTTTCTCACAGTATTCTTTAAAAGCTGTAGACACAAACTCTCCTCCTCGGTCTGTTCTAAAGCTTTTAATCTTCTTGCCTTTCTCCACCTCCACACTAACTTTGTATTTTTTAAATGTGGCTAGTGTATCACTTTTGTTTTTCAACAGAAATACCCACATGAAACGTGAGAAATCATCCACCAATAACAAGAAAAATTTGTTACCTCCAAATGTCATTGGTGAAATAGGTCCACAAAGATCTCCATGAACAAGATCCAATACTTCTTTTGCTCGATATGTTGCTGCCTGTGGAAAAGGACTTCTGTGTTGCTTTCCAACCAAACACCCATCACAGAATTTGTTGACTTGGGTAATTTTTGGCAATCCCTCAACCATTCTTTTGTTAGTTAATTGATTTAAAGAATGAAAATTCAGGTGTCCATACCTTACGTGCCAGAGCCATCCTTCATAACCAATACTTGCCATTAGACACACTTGTTCTGCCAGCTTTAGTTTCCCAACATACAGCCTATTTGGTTGTCTGTTCATCATAAAAATCAAGCTCCTGGCCCTGTCATAGACTTTCAGCACACTATCTTCTATGAAAATTTTATTTCCATTCTCATCAAGCTGTCCCAAACTGATTATATTACTTTTGAGTTTGGGTATGTAATAGACTTGAGTCAAGATTAAGTGCTCACCATTTTTACATTGAAAAAGCACTAATCCACGACCACAAATTTCTATTACAGAGTTATCACCAAAGCGTACCTTTCCCACAATAGTTGTATCAAGTTCACGAAACATCCTTCTTTCTCCTGACATGTGATTGCTAGCTCCTGTATCCAAATACCAGCAGTTTTCAGCTCCATTCTTTGCTGGTGGTGGCACAATTGTTTCGTTCAGCATCACAAAGTCAGCTTCTATGTTTTTTACTTCACACGTCTCAATCATCAGCAAAGAAGACTCTTCATCCTTTTGCTTCTCTGCCATGTTCAGCTGCTCATTTTTTTCAGAACATTCAGATGCAAAATGTCCCATTTGTTGACAATGATAGCATCTGATTTTGCTCTTATCAAACTTCTTCTTTGGAGTTTGTGACCCTCCTTCATCTCCTCGATGTGAGTCACTTCTTCCACGGCCTCTCCCTCTTCCACGACCCCGTCCCCTGCCTCCACGTGAGCTGCCTTGATCCCTCCCTTCTTTCTTTGAGGAGTTTGATTTTTCTCGGGCTTTCCATTCTGCACGAGTAAGAAGAACAGTCTCATCTTTTTCTCCAAACCCTTGCAACCTTTCTTCATGAGCTTTGAGGGATCCAATGATCCCATCAACAGTTTTCAAATTGAGATCACTAAACTCCTCAATTGTTGTGGTAATTTGAAGAAATTTTGCAGAGGTAGATCGCAGAAGCTTTTTCACCACTTTAGCGTCTTCCACAGTATTTTCGAGGCCTCTTAATTTGTTAACAATGACAGTGAGTTTCCCAGAATACTCATCAATACTTTCTAAGTCACTCATTTTGAGACCTTCAAATTCACGCCAGAGAGTCTGTGTTCGAACCTCCTTCACTTTTTCTGCACCGAGATTCATGTTTTTCAACATGTTCCACACCTCCTTGGCAGTTTTCCTGGCTCCCAGCTGTAGCAACATATCTTCACTTATGCTTTGATAAATGGCTGCCAAAGCCATCTTATCTTTGCGGCTGTCTACAATTTCAGGTGTTTCGATTGCTTCCCAAACACCCTGTGCCATTATGAAAACTTCCATCTTAATTGCCCAAGCTGCATAATTACTTCTGGTCAGTATTGGGTATTTAAGTGTGACTGATCCTTCCTTCTCTTGAATCCTCACACTTACACCAGTGGTGGTGTCATCCCCGGTAGTATATGAACTCTCATCCTCTCTGATTTTTTGATCTCTCTCTCTTTGCTCTCTCCTATTTCGTTCAATGTCTATGTGAGACATTTTTGAAATAACCAAAGTTCTGATACCAAACGTAAGTTCTAACAAAAATAGGAGAAACAAATAACACTCAGTTTTTCAATCCTTTTTCTTTGTGGTGAGTTACAATTTGTAACAATCACCGTTTTCTTTATATAATAGAAAAGAAATTAAAACTTGCTACAATTCAGCAGCACTAATTCCACTACTGCCACTTCCTAAAGACTAGATCAAATCACAATTAACTGCCCCTACTTTCTAGGATAAAATAAATAGAATTAAAATGTCAACAGCTCTTTACTTTGACCGTGGCTTATGACAGTCCAAAAATAAAAATATGACAGCAAAAATAAAACAAGTTTACAACCAACAGCTGCCTCGACGGAATCAGAACATAATGGTACTCAACAACACAACACTGATACTAATAATACAATTCAAAGCTTAAAAAATATAATAAATATTAGACATATATATTCCTCTCTTTTTCTCAAGCTATTCAAGCACAGTAACCCCATCAGAAGTAATATTCACTTTTCTTGCTTTGATCTTCTCCATGGCTTCTTCTTTTCCATTAGAAAAAAGTGGAAGCAATCCCTTAGCTCTGCACGTTTCCACAGCTCCAATAAACATATCTTCCAAGTTGTATTTGAACTCAAACCCCATATCTGTCAGCTTTTTTGAAGAGAAAATTGGGTTCTTTATCTCCTTCTCCATGTCTTTAAACCTGATTTATTAAAATTAATAACGTTAATATTTTATTAATTAATCCTTAATTTTTCTAAATTATTCTCAAAGAAAAATAATTAATGAAACTACTATATTTAGCTTACTTGGTAAGAATATTGTACTCTGGATATTTTGCTTTAAGTAATTCTGCAATCTCATAAATGGTGGCATCATGAGAGGAGCAAATGTACCTCCCCTCAGCATTTGGATGCTCAAACAGAAATATATGAGAATTGCAGAGATCATCCAAATGCACATAATGACCTTGCTTTATAATAGAATAATGGGCTTCATTTCTTGGAAATAATAGATCGAAAAATCATTTACAAATGGCAAAATTTAGTTCAGTTTTGTTGAATTTCATAAAGAATGATCAATAATTCCCAGAAAAAAAAAAATTGTACCAGTAATTAGAGAAAGTGCAGTAATAAGACTAGGAGGCATGGATGGCATTATAAACGGGCCAACAACCAGAGTTGGGATAACACTGATAAAATCAAGATTGTTCTCTTTAGCAAAATTCCAGGCAGCTTTTCAGCTAAAGATTTGGAGACGAAGTACATCTGTATACAGAAATATAAATTTGGAAATTTAAGTAATATTAACTATGTCTCTTTCTTGAAAAAAAATTAATTAAAGATATAGACATTGACAAAAATTAATTAATATATACAAACCCATCCAGTCATCTTCTTGGACTGAATAAATTCGAGATCGCTCCAGCAATTTTCATCATACACTTGTTTTTTGTGTTCTTCAACATCTACAGTTCCAGCTGATGATGTGAACACTATTCTTCGAACATTGCACAAGCTTTCAATATGTCTAATACACCATTAACTGTTGGTTTTATAACTTCATTCTGCAATGCAGATACATAACGGAAAATTAACTTATAATTTTGATTTCTAGTTATACAGTTTTGTTAAAATGTGGTAGGGGAAGTTTTACTGTCCAAATCTGGCTTTACTCCGAAATGATAATTTAAAGAAGAAAAAAGATTTCATTACATACGATTGTAATTGTAATTATGATTAAATATTTTAAAAATAGAAAGTTAATATTTCAAATCCTAATTACATTAACATTTTTAGTAACAAAATACGTGAGGATCCTTGGAGTCTCATGATGAGCCATGATCCTATAAACCCGGAGGCGCCTGTTACAATGACGGTTTGATTTTCAAAACCCATGATAGATATATTATATGTTTGCTGAATTGATATTCGAAATTTATAAACCTTGCTTGCTTCCTCCATCTAAATGTGCAGATGAGCTTGTGATAAAATGTGCTTACCACCATACCGCTTTTGTGGACTGGTGGTCAAGTAATTATATGTGCGGTGAATTAATTATATGCTTTCTCTTTTTGTTAAAGTTAAGTTGGATTTTATGAGTCATAAACCACTACTTTTTTTTTTTCATTTTATTAGTCATTTAGTTTCGTTGTGTAAAGTTTATTTTTTATTATAATAAGAAAAAAAAATTAGATGACACTATTAACACTTCTCTAAATTCCTGCGCTGCAAATTAGTTTTCATTATTTTTTTAAATGTTAATTTAATTTAATTTTTTCTACTATAAAAATGTACATTATGTAGTTTTTGTGATATTTAAATTTTGTTAAACTATCAAGTTATTTAGTAAATTTATTATCATACATATTTTTGGTGATATATATGGAGTAAGATTATATTTATGAGGAAAATAAAAACGCTGAATAATAAATATTTTTTTTAAATAACAAATTAAATACCAAAAATTTTTAAAATACCAAAAAAATCACACCTATCGCTTTTCTTATACTTTTCTCACCTGTTTTCTCTCTTCTAGAAAAAATCACATTTATAATATTTGTCAAACTTTTCTTTCCAGTAAGAGTACCATTGTATGTATACCCAAAAAAAAGTACCATTATTTAAAACAATAATGACCAACCAAAATCACTTAATTGTTCTGATAAAAAAAAAAAAGCACTTATTGGGAGGAGCTGTAGACTTGCAAGCGATAAATGATTGAACAGATGAAATTAATTAATTAATGTGGTAACGTTGGACCATCGATCAATGTTCAATTTCCAATATCGCACATACTTCTCAGAAGATTTCTGATTTATATATATATATAGGAAAAATCCTTTTCATTTTGTGCGGTTGATGGCCCAATGATTAAATGAGCTATTAGACAGAAGATATTTATAAAATTACCTTAAAAATAAGTTTAATTTTTAAAAATATTACTTTCTATTTTAATTATCATTTTTAAAATAATTAGATAAATTAAAATAATAATTATAAATTATAAATTTTATAAAAAAATTATAATATTTTATTTAATTATTATTTTAACTATTCACTTTCTATTAATTACTAAGTTTAAAAGTATTTAATTTTTAAAGTTAATTTAAAACTTTATAATTAATACTACCTTCAATTTATAAAAATAATGATTAAAGTTGAATATTTTTTTATATAATAATTAAAGTACATCAGAGGAAATATATTTTTAAAATTTTCAAAAATATTATATTTAATTTTTTTTTTTTACAAAAATACCTTAACCCTCAAAATAACATGCTCCATATAAAATGACAATTGTTTTTTAAACAGTATCTATTTATATTTTTTATTTTTTAAATTTAATTTTTTTAAAAAATATTAAATTAAAAATATTTATATTAAGTTTCTATTTATAAGCAACAAACATTCATATATATCCATATATATTTCATTTTAAAAATATAAATAAAAATAAAAATTTTTATTTATATTAGTATTTTTTTAATTTATATTTTTAAATATAAAATTATAAAAATATCATTTTACATATAATATATACCGACTTATATTAGCATATATTAATTTAAACTTATATATATCAATATATACTGACATATATCAATATATAATAACATATACTATATAACTTATATTGTCATATAACTATAAATAAGTCAAGCTATTTGAGCTCGGTTTGAGTTTTGACTCGGTAAAAGTTCATTTAGGCTCGAGCTCGAACTACTCATTTGTTAATTGAACTAAGTTCAAGCTAAAAAATGATCGACTAGTTAGCTCGCGAGCTGACTCATTTAAAAAATTTATGAATTAAGTTTGTAAATTAGCTCATTTATTATGTTAAATTAAATATATATATATATATATTTTAATTTATATATATTAAATTATATATATATATATATATATAAATATATTAAATTTTTTGACAAATTTAATTAATATAATTTATCAATATGTGGTATATGTAATAAATAAATTAAATAATATAAAATATAAAATTACATAATAATTTATAGTAAAATATTAAAATAAAATAATAAATTTTTTTTGTTAATATATAATCATATTATTTATTTTATATAAAAATATTAATTTTAGTATATTTTTATGAAAATATAAAAAATATGAATAAAAATCGAAATAAGTTCGTTGAGCTAGTTAAACTTATTTAAATAAGCTCGTGTTCAAACTCGACATACATGATATATAAGCTAATTTGATACAGGCTCGAGCTCAGCTCATACTCAATTTGAGTTCGAGTTTAATTATTTTATAATGAGCCAAGTTTAAATTTTTTAAAATTTAGGTCGGTTTAATTATAGTATATATGTTGATATCTACCAATATATATCGATATATATTAATATATATATACATATAATACAAAATTAAAAATTAAAAAGTTATTTTTATAAATATTTTATAGAATATGTGTAGTACGATATATTATAAAAAATTCTTCAAAAGTAACATATTTAAAACCTAAAAATAATTAAATTAAATAAAATTAAAAACATTATAGAATATTGAAAATTAAAAACGATAAATCAAAAATCAAAATAAAAAAATCACAGTAAAAAATTGAAAAAAGAAGCCAAAATCACCCAAAAAAGGAATGAACAGCGTGGGTACCAAAAAAAAAAGGGTAGCCTTCTCCCTATAATTTGGCAGAAAGGCATTTCTTAAAGAAATTATTGAAAATTAAATGCTATCCTATCCATCATCACTACTTGATTGAAATGCGCCTACTTACCACTTACAATATTATTTTATACATTTATGAAATTTCTTTATTACTTTATTTCAAAGAATCTAACCGGATGCAATATTGATAGCGGCAGACTCAAAGTCGATAAAGCGGAAGCGGACGAAGAGAAAGCTACAGCACCGTATTTTTATATATAAATTAAAAATTAAAAATTAAATAATAACATCAATAAAATTAAAAATAAATCTTAAAATATATTATACGGTATAATTTTCTCGTTAAAAAATATATATTTATTATTAAATTATATTTTATTAACAAATTAAATTTATAAAAGAATTAATTAAACAATTCTTATAAAAGAATTTTTACATTGACTAAGTTATTTTATTTGTCTCGGTAACTATTTAAAATAATAAATAAATTGTATAAAACTATCAATATAAAGATACGATTTTTCTTATCTAGACATAATATGATGATAAATGGATATGAAATATTAACAATATATTTAGATTAAAATTCGGAAGATTATTTTTCAATGGTGTAATGTGAATCATTGATTATTACACGTCATCTTAGATTTCTAGTTGCAGGATTTGGCTGGTATATTTTTGTAGCTATTCTTTGCATATGGTCGATTCTAAATCGAATCCTTTTGCAACTATTTTTTTTTAGGTCATGAATAATTGCCTGCATGCCAACACTAATAAACAGTGGTGAAACCAGCTGATCGAAGAGAGAATAATAAAAAAAGAAGATGGGGCCGAACCGTCACATTTATTACTTCGACTGGCAGAAACTATTCTTAAAAATATACATTCGGTGGCCGACAGAAGAATTATCAACCTCCACTCAATCCTACTTGATTCTGTCCTTCGTAACAAAACATTTAAATTATACATATAGTTAAATGATTTATTTATATATAATTAATTTTCATAAAACGTTACATTTAATATGTGATAACTTTTTTTTTATGAAATTACAATTAAAAATTTAGATTTAGATCTTGAGATTAAATATTACATCACATTCATTCCAAATATACACCACAATAGAAAAGCTTTTTTTTCCCACACTTTATAAAAATACAAAACTTTACAATTAATATAATCGTAATGAGATATCTAAAAGAACAGCATCAAGAAAAAAAAAGTAATTTTATTTATTACTGCAAAGACCCAAAATAATTGGAGATGAGTCACTTTCAATAACCACTAACCAGTTGTAAATTTTTAACGTGTGAATGTATATATACCCAAATTTTAAAAGAGTACAATGGCAATTAATGCTTGAAACTTGGAATTTGACTAATATGAGACTCTTGAATTTCAATTTTAGATGTAGATTATATTTCGAATTAATAAATTTATATAATAAAATTTATTTATAAATAAATTTTAAATAAATTTTATATTTTGTATGATGTAATTTAAAATATATAATTTAATTAAATTTTATATAATTTTATTTAAAATAAATTTTGAATTAAAATTTTATTTATTTATTTTTAAATATATACTTATTATGATAATATTATATTTTAAATTTATACTCAAATAATGTTAAAATAAAATTTTTTTAAATACATTTCTATAAATTAATAATAATATATTTCTTGATTAGATAATTATTATATATGAATATTTTATTTTTTTAATATTAAAAAATATATTTTTTAGTTTATATGAATTTTATTAATTGAAATTATTATAATTTTATTTTTAATAAATTTTATTCAAAATAAAAAAAATTTTAACATAATTTTATATGAAAATATTCATATTTAAAAATTTTTATTTATTGAACTATTATTTATATTTATAGGAATATTTTTTTTTCATAATTAATTTGGCAAAGGATTTATATATATAATGAGTATTTTTTTAAAATTTTAATTAATTATTAAAAATAAAAATTTAATAAAATATTAAGATAAAAATATAACTATTGATGATGCTAAAAAGATAAATATTTAAATTATATATTTGGCTTTAAAAAATTAAAAATTAATAACATAATTTGTTTAAAAATTAATTTTAAAATTTAAAATATGAAAATAATAAATTTTATGAAATTAGTATTGTGAAAAAGAAAAAAATTAGATGAACATAGTGGGAGAAAGGGGTATAAGTATATTAAGGATAATTTTGTAAAGAAAAAATTAGTTCATTAATTTATAGAATTTATTTATAAATTTTACCTATTTTAGTATAATTTAATTTACACTAATTAAATTTTATAAATTTCAATTCATATAATTAAAATTAATAAAAAATTTTATTTCAAACAAATAATTTTTAAAATTGAAATGAATTTTATAAAATTTTATGAAATTCTTTCATTTTAAATCGGGTGATAATATTAATGTTTTTAATTAATAATGGCAGATCTAGTATCAGTGATATTGCGTACACTTCTAAATAATGTATAAAAAAAATTAAAATTGTTCTTATTATATGCTTAGGTCATTTAGATTTTTTTTAATCATAAATAAGAAAATAGGATTAAAAAATACAACCCTTTCTTTATCTGAGTGTAAAAAGTCATATGAAGATACTAAATTGCAGAACAACTAATTTTTTCCAAGATTACAAGTCACAAACCCATAAAATAAAAATCCAAAAAAATGACCTATAATAATAAAAAGGCCTATAAATATGACAAGAACAACACCTCATAAACACTACAAACAACAAACAAAAGTTTCAATCAACTTCAGATAATAGAAAAGATGAGAGAAAGGGGAGCCAAAAAGGGCCAAACAGAAAACTCATGTATAAGCAGCTCTGGTAAGGCACTAAAGGTCATGAACTAAAGGGAAAAGATAAGAATCTCCAAAGTCCGATTAGAGAGTAAAAGTTTCGACTGAAAAAACATAAGGAGCAAAGAGTAATGCATGATGGCTTATAAAAACCCAGAGGAAGAGGAAAATTCTTTTATGAAAAAAACGACTATCGAAAGTCTTGAGTCCCGAAGCCTGCTATATTGGAAGAAAAGACCTCCGAAAATGTTCCACCAACATAGAAGAGCTTTTAGACTATAAAGATCTCTCATAGGAGAAATGACAAAAAAGCCATGAAGGCCAAATTTAGAAATATATATATATATATAATTTATGAAAAAATAAAGAAACAACAGAAAAATAAAAAAGATTGGAAACTATAGGGTTATTATCGGCTATTTAACTTGCACTAACGCTAAACCAAATTTAAAAACCAAGACAAATGCACTTCTAGAGAGAGAGAG
The DNA here is from genome assembly GCA_947685225.1 of Garcia nutans. Taxonomy (NCBI): domain Eukaryota; kingdom Viridiplantae; phylum Streptophyta; class Magnoliopsida; order Malpighiales; family Euphorbiaceae; genus Garcia; species Garcia nutans. The sequence goes on from CANTUV010000039.1 coordinate 58,077,705, forward strand.
AGAGAGAATCCTAAATTAATTCATTTAGATTTTGTTGTATAGAAGATTATCCTTAAAATTTTTATATTTAATGATAATATTATGATTAAAAATATTGAAGATAATCCTTAAAATTTTTATATTTAATGATAATATTATGATTAAAAATATTGAATATTACCTTCACTTTGTAAGTGGCTAAGCAACCTTGTGGAATCCCAACACTTTTTTAAGCATTGGAAATTTTTGTCGACTGTCAAGTATTTAGGTCAAATTTTTGTGAATTAATTTTAAAATATCTTGACTGACAATGGCCACTGGTCTATTAACCGGATCTTTCAATTTGGGTCCTATCCTAGTCAGTAAAAATTAATTCGGCTAAGATTTAGACTCACACGATATAGAATGATTCTTGTTATAGGTTCAGTTTAAGTAGTCAATTCTAATCGATTTTTATTTATTTTTTTAAAATTAATTCATACTTAATAATATTTTTTTTGTGAGATGAAACATTTAATTCATAAATTTTATATAATATAAATTAAATTAAAATATAATATTAATTATTAAAATATAATAATAAATTAATAATTATTATTGATATTATTAATAATAAAAATAACAAATAATAATGACATATTTTTTTTAAATATAAATTTTTATTATAAATATATATTTAATTTCAAGGGCAAAGTCAAGACTTCAAGAGAAGAATGGTAGAATTAGTTTAATTTCATATTTGGTTTTGATAATTTTATCTTTATTAAAATTTATATTATGATATATTTAAAAATTAATATTTTTAAAAAATCATAATTTATAAATTTACTGATAATACATCAAAAAAATTAAATAAAAAAAATTAAATCATAGACATCTTAAGAAATAGTTAAAACAAAATGTATCATGCAATATTAGAAATAAAAATAATAAAGTAAAAAAATTTAAAAAATAAAAATACATTTGCAAAAAATAAAAATTCAAATCTTTTATTCATTCACAATTTTTCATTTTTATTGAATGTGTTTACATATTTGGTAGAAGAGTTTGTCTTTTTTATTAATTTATATTTTCTTTTCTAAGAGTGATTTAAAGGGCATAAGGGAATTTAAAATTTTTAAGAGGGCAAAATAAGAATTGTAAAAAATTTATAATATAATATAGTATAATTTTTTTTATTCAAAAAAGAAGGGGGGCAATTGCCCCCTTCTTTGTTACGTAACCTGGCCCCTATTAATTAACTCTAAAGTTGTAAATATTTAATAATATAATTGATGTGTAACAAAAAGAATTTAAAAAATTATTCAAAGACTTTAATTTTGAATTAAAAAAATATATATTGAAAATTAATATAAAAATTAAAATATATATTAATTGTTATTTTTATTTTATTTTTACTGTTCATACTTGCAACCGCTATATCAATTTAAAAAATTAAAAATCAGAATCAAACTGTAGTCCTGATTATTCTTGACCATTTAAATTGAATTTTTTAATATTAAAATAAATTGAATTTTTAGTAAAAAATAGAAAAATAAAAGTGGTAAAACACCAAAATTTGAATCTATAAAAGGGAAGATAGAATAATTATTTCAGTAGTGGAAATCAACATTACAAGATCAGGTAGCAATAAGCACTGACTAATTTTGCAAAGTCGTTACAAGAAACGTTTTATTTCCAAACACGGAAGAGAGAAATAAGAAGTGCTCTGCTAAGGGTCTTAGCTCTTGTCATTGCAAACAGGAGGCGGAGGAAGCAATCCCTTCTCTTTGCATGTTTTTATAGCTCCTACAAACATATCTTCTAAGCTATATTTGAATTGAAAACCCAACTCTGTAAGCTTTTTTGAAGAAAAAACTATGTTCTGCAAGTTTTCATCAACATCCTTGAACCTGATGATCACCAACAATTAATTAATTACCCCATTAACTAATTATCAGTCAAACTAGTTACAAATTGTGCTAATATAAATTAATTAATTGATAATTAAAAGTGATCTTACTTTGAAGGAACATTATATTCAGGGTATTTTTCTCTAAGCAATTTGGCAAGTTCAATAATGGTGGCTTCATGTGAGGAGCACATGTATCGTCCTTCTGCTTTGGGATTCTCAAACAAAAATATATGAGCCATGCAGAGATCATCTAAGTGCACGAATTGGCCTTGCTTTATAATGTGATAATGGGATTCTGTTCCTGTACTTCAATTTAAGATATTTAATTAAATTGCATACAAAATTGAAACTCCTGTAAGATATATCGAATTTATAACAAATTGAGTTTTGCGATGCAAGTAATTGATTAATAAAAGAAAGTTAGAAAATTTACCAGTGATCGGAGAAAGTGCTGTAATGAGACTGGGGGGCATCGATGGCATTAAAAATGGACCAACAACTAGTGATGGAATGATACTAATGAAATCAAGGTTGTTTTCTTTAGCAAATTTGAACGCTTCTCGCTCTGCTAGAGTCTTGGACACAAAATACATCTAGCAAACGAATTAAATTAAAAAGGGTAAATTTAAAAGAAATAGGATTTGTGCATTGAGACACAGCTTATTAATTAATATATTAGGACTGTGCATCTAATCGGTCGGTCCAGTTGCCTGGCCTGCCTAGCCTAGGTGATCCGAGTGGCTTGGCCACTTAGACTAGGGTAGGACTTTGAACTTTTGATAAAAATAAAAAATAAAAATAAAAATAATTTTAAATTTATTATATTTATAAAATATTTATCATCATACAAAAATTTATAAAATATTAATTTTTTAGTTTACAAAGAGTTTATAATAAGTTTATAATGAGTTTATAAATTTTATACAGTTAATAATAAGTTTATTATAAATTTATAATAAAATAACTAAAATACTCCTAATAAAAAAGTAAATTTTTTAAAAAATACGGTGAATGATGTCATTTTTCTTAGAATTTTTTGGCCTTATTTTTTAACCCAAAGTGTTTTTGAGCTCAACTGTAGATAAGAGTTAAATCCAATTAAATCTTACTTTTACACAACTTTAAAATACATATATTTTTTTCAAATTATAATTGATTCTTACACAGTCACATTATATATCGACTAAAATAACGCTCTCGCATTGCTTCAGAAATATATATATATTTTATAAAATTATCTTAGTTATTTAGTTACACAAGAAGAATATTTAAAATGTATTTTAATAGTTACGAGTAAAACAAGTATGCAAAAAAATTATATTTAAAAAATCACTAAATAATTATACTCTTTATTTATTTGTACTCAATTAATAATATTTTATTCTTAATTTTTAATTAATTTTTTTAAAATATTAATTTTTTTGTATTATTTATATAAAAAAAATTAAAATATATATATTTCCAAAATAATACAAGAGTATCATTTTAGTATAAATTAAAATTGATGATAGAGACTGATATTATATGTTAAATACAATTTTTTTTAATATATATATATATATGTGTGTATTATAATGGTAAAATGAGGTGAGATAAGTAAAATAACTATTTATTTATAGTGATTTTGCTTTTCTTTTAAATATTAAAATAGACACTAAAATAAGTATTTTTTTTTAATATATAAGAAAGGATTACTGACCCATCCAGTCATCTTTTTGGCGAGGATGAAGTCCAAATCACTATAGCAAGTTTCATCACACATAGTCCTGGGTTTTTCTTGAACGTCAACAGCTCCAGCAGATGATGTAAATACTACTCTCCGAACTGTTTTTGCTTTTACACATGCTTTTAGAATGCCTAATACTCCATTTATTGTTGGCTTTATTACTTCATTCTGCCAAAAATATATATATAATTAATTAATTAAATTAGTTTGTCCATTAATCAAATGCACTATATAAGAATGATATTCCATAAAAAAAAAGAAAATAAAAAAAAGGGTGGAATACTGAAATTAGGCATGGTCTGTGCTAGTGGTCATGCCTCAACTTGAGAGGCATAATCACAGGACAACTATTAAATGTTGCAGGTCAGGACCTGTGATCTGTGCATTTTGTGTTATTATGTATTATTTCTTAAAAGAAAATTATCACGACTTAATTATTGATTTTTTTTTCCATTTTTTAATGAATTTGATTGGTAACTTACAATTGCCATCTATATCTATAATTTTTAATTTGGTATTGGTATAATTAATAGGTATCGTGATTTTCATTTACATAATTCCTAAATCCAATCAAAGAAAAAATTATTTAATTTGCAAAAATTATGGAAATAATTCTTATAAATACAAGTCTGTATATATTTATTTACAACTTTTATCAAATTTATAATAAATGCTATATAATTAATAGGATACACCCGTGATCCATCTAGATCTAATAAAACAATGAACACATATTTGAAAAAGATTGGCGTTATGTAATAATCCTAGCTTCATGGTTCAAAAAATAAAAAATAAAAAAAAATCCTAGCTTCCACTATATGGTGGGGTCTACTTTTGTGGGCCTGCATGACTTTTCGATTTTTAGGAGGAAGAAATGATTTCCAGGATAGGTTATTTGCATAACCAATCGCGAGCGCGCGCGTGAGTATATATAAAACATGAATTAAAGTCACTATCACTGTTTTTAGTGGATTAAAATTTACTTTCTTTTACGTTAAAAAAATTATTTAATTAGAACATTAATGTTCGCCATAATCAATAAAAAGTCTTCATAATTAAGATGAACTCCTAATTAATCATAATAATAAAAAAAATCAGATAGCTATAGTTTTCATTTGAAAGAAAAATTAAACAATTACTGCAATTACCTCAGGGTCCTTGGACTCGAAATCCATAGGTGTGGCAACATGGAAAACACCAGTGCATCCTTGAATTGGTTCATCAAAACTGCCCTCCACAGAAAGGTCAGCTTTCCATAAACTCAAATGGGTCTTAGCATTAGGCAACTCCAGCAAATGTTTCACCTTCTTGGCATTTTCTGTCACCAAAAATAATTCAATTCTTGTAAAATAAAAATAGCCTAATAATAACAGTATAAAATTAAAATATAATTAAGAGTCGCACCAGGGTCACGAACTGTGGCTCTGACCAAGTAACCACGCTCTAAGAGTCTCATCACAAGCCAGGACCCGATAAAGCCAGAAGCGCCGGTCACGCATACTGTTTCGATTTCGGACCCCATTAGTTCTCTTTTTGTTTTCGAAGAATGTCAAGAAATTAGGGGCTAATAATTGATTGTTTCCTGTATTGGTTTTTGTGTTTTATATATAATGAATGATTTGTGAATTTTGTTTATCTAACTTGTTTATTCCCTCCATCACGTGATTAGTTAGCAATCATGTCACATGCGTGGTTGTTTAAGCTTCCATTCTCTTATCCATCTTCAAGTCTTTGCTTACTCTTCAGACACCAACTACAACACTGATTTTGGTCTCTCGCATCAATAAAATAAATTATCATCTAATTAGAAAATATATTAATTAATATTCATCATAAAATTATAATTATTTTATTATGAGTATGTCCAGTTACTTGCATATATTTTTTCTCACTAAAATTATTTTTTGCGAGATCAGAGATTGTAAAATCATGATTAGAGCAACTGTATCTTCCATGAGCGTCTATAAAAATCATTTAAAAGGTAAATATTTTTAATTGTAAAAAAATAATGATTTTTCCTATAAAAAGTAAAAAATCTATGTACTTAATGCTTATAAAAATAAAAATACATATCTATTATTGTTGTTGGATTGTTCTTTAAATTAGATCAATGTATAATATAATATGTTAGTTTTTTTTTCCTTCTATTAGAATATAGCAACATATTTCTTTGAGCAAATTTTTTGAGAAATATCTATTCCACTTTATTAATACAAAAACTATAATTCAAATTATAATAATTTTTTTTAACAATCAACAATGAGGTAACAACATGGAAAAAGGGTAAACACAATGATGCTGTAGTTACTGCTAAAATTACATCCCATTTAAAAATTAAACTGTATAATTGTACACAGAAAAGTAATGATTGTAAACTTAATTAATTAAAATAGAAGTAAATAAACCTTGAAGGTTTAGTTACTGAAAAAAGATATAATAAATTTGCTCCATAATTCTCTTGTTCATATTCACTTCTCAAATACTATACTATAAAGCCCTTCTCTTTGTAAAATTCAAAAGCTTCCACTCATAAATCCCCTGTATCGTATTTGCTACAATCATATTTGAATGTGAATCCTAAATCCATCAGTTTTTTTTTTTGGAGAGAAAGCAATTGCTTTCAGAGATTCATCAACACCCTCAAAAGAGTTTTAACAAAAAAGAAAGAAAGAATGTGTTTCTTTGTATGCAAAGCCTTAAGCAAGATCTCAATATGTGTAAAACCCCATTTAGAGTTGGCTTTATTATTTCATTCTGCCGTAAAGAAATAAATCATTTTCTTGTAAGAACTAATTCATCATGAATAATAATCAACTAATTGGTGCAGTGCAAGCAATTATACATCAGGATCCTGAAACCTAAACTCCATAAAATTAGCAACATGGAAGACACCAGCATAGCCTGCAATTGCATAATCAAATTAAGCTTCCTTCTTCAGCCAAGTCCGCCTTCCAGAGGCTCAGGTGGGTGCTAGCATTTGGCGACTGTAAAAGATGCTTCACCTTCTTCATGTTCCCTGCAACCGGAGAAAACAACATATATAGAAAATATTCATATTTTGTTCGTTTTTCAATTGTTTTAATTGAAAACATACAGACACGGTAACGCCGTTCAAGAAGCCTCATAACAAGCCAGGAATCTATAAATCCTGAGGCACCTGTTACACACAGTCTCCCCTTTCATCTTTCTTTTGTAAAGGATAAGTATCTCTAAAGATGATCAAGCGTTCTATCGGAGATGAGACCAAAAGTATCTCTACAGTACAGGTTAACTGTTTTATGTCCACAACCCGCAGGTAGAAGAAACCATATTCTAAATGCTACTTCATTAATTACATTAATTTTGATAAAATAGAAACAATGAAAAGTTAACACGTGGAAGCGGTACTCAATATGCTCTAGTTACTGCTAAGAAATATAATATTGAATATATTAAATTTTATTTAATAAACTATATAATTAATTGTACGCGGAAAGTACAGAGAAGTGCTTGTTTAATACAGCGAATTGCTAACCAACCACTGATTCAAAACTGTTTAAAATAGCAAACTTATTTTAAATATTCTTATTGTCTTCGTAACAAAACAAAAATAATAAACGCCCTTTCATGGTTTGCCATGATTTCATAATGTAGTGATTTATTTTATTTATTTTAATTTTCATATTGATGATATGATTTTCCATGATAATTAATTATAATTTAATAATCATAAATTTTCAACCACCAATTAAATGACTTTCTATGATTTTAAAATTTTATTTTCTAAAAATATTTTTAATAATTTTTTTAAAATATATCTATAATCATAAAATATTTTTCATGTTCATAACTTATTAAAATTTTAAAAAATATAATCAAATCTAATTAAAAAAATTTACTTAACCATACATCACTGTATTATCTTTCCAAATATGATAAAAAATTTACAACACAATATTTTACAATACCATTATACATTATTAAATCGTATTGCCAATAGTCCAAATAGAGTTTTATTCCCTATAAAAGATTTATTAAAGTATTAGTTGCTGCAAAAGGTTGATTTGCTTCGTTATTGTCTTCTTTCTGTATTCTTCTCACTTCGTAATTAATTCCGTCCCCTTTTTATGAGATTTTGATAAAAACCCTTCTGTTTACAGAATTCAAAAGCTTCCGCACATAAATCTCGTGCATCAAATTTGCTGGTATCATATTTGAATGTAAATCCTAAATCCATCAGCTTTTTCGAAGAGCGAGGAACAATTTTCAAAGATTCTTCAGCAACTCCCTCAAATCTGCAACATCAATAATATTGTAAGTCTTCATAACAGTTGTTGTCACTTTGTCAGTTTAAAACACACAGCAATGATCAGTGCTTTTTTGCCTATCCATACTTGGTAGGAACATTGTGCTCAGGATACTTTTGGCTCAGTGATTTCCCAATACCAAAAACAGTATAGTTATGACTAGCGCAAATGTATCTTCCATTTACTTGAGGGTGCTCAAACAGGAATATTTGAGCATTACAAACATCATCTATATGCACCATTGCTTCTGCAGTCATCGTTTTGTACTAAACTTCATTTCCTGTATTATATGAGTTATAATTATCTTTCAGATTTGTGGGAAAATATAATATTAATTGAAGAAGAAAGGAAATTAACAACACTTATGGTGTTTACACCTGTTATCAAGGCTATTCCAAATACTATGCTGAGAGGGCGTGATGGGGTGAGAAATGGACCCATAACAACAGATGGATGAATTGTGATGAGATCCAAGCCATTTTCTTTAGCAAATTCCCATGCCGCTTTCTCAGCCATTGTTTTTCCAGCAATATATGCCTACAAACAAGATAATACAAGTAAAAGTACATATCATGCAATTAGATTTTGGATGATTCTCAATGCCAAGTACCCTAGGATAAAGTTTCTCAAGACAATTAGATTTTTTCATTATTTCTTCAAAAGAAAGAATAGACAGCATCCAGATCCACAGAAAAGCTGTGGTATCTTATGGACCTAACATAAGTCATATCCCTCACCACATAAGATTGAAAGATTTAAACCTTCCTCTTGGAGCGGAAACGGATAAAATTATTATAATTTTATTTTGAAATGTTAATTAATATATTACTTAACAAACATCCTTTCTTTTTTTTGAATTCAATATATTCGTTACATACTTTTTTTTTTCTAGTCATCAATTCAGATATTATATGTAATTTGGATTTGCCCTAAATAAGTTAATTAATAGAATAAAACACTCTTCTGAGTTTTAAGGATTCTCTATGCCAATATTCAAATTTAAAATTTCTAATTAAGGAATCCTTTCCACCTCATCTCACCCAATGAGGTAAACATTCTCTCTTGAAAAAGAAGCATAAAAGTAACATTAGAGTGGTAATTATGGAAAATACTGACCCAAAAATCCATCTTCTGAGCATAGCAGAAATCAACATCAGTCCAAAAGTTTTCATCATATTGTATCGGTGGTGTTGGTTGGACGGTAAGAGTTCCTGTGGTTGAGGTGTAAATTATCCTTTTGATGGACTTGGCATTAATTCAAGCAAGATCTCATGACGTTTAAAACCCCATCTTATACAATTGGCTTTATTATTTCATTCTGCCATAACATAAACGAATTAATTACTTTCTTGTATGAACTAATTAATTCATCACGAAAAAAAAATAATCAGGCACTAGTTAGCATGCATGCAAGCAATCACCTCAGGATCTTGATAAGTTAAGAGCTCCATGGGAGTAGCCACATAGAAGACACCAGTGCAGCGTTGAATAGCATCATCAAAGCTTACTTCTTCAACCAAGTCTGTCTCCAGTGTCAGGTGGGTGCTAGCATTTGGCAATTCCAATAGATGCTTCACCTTGTTCATGTTCCCTGCAGCCGCAAAAACAAAGACACACACACACACACACACACACACACATATATATATATATATATTTACACTTGCTTGTCGTTTGTCCAATTTAAAAACAGAGTGGAAATTATTAAGAAATTCTCCAGCCAGGATCGCAAACTGTTGCCTTGACAAAGTAGCCTCGTTCAAGAAGCTTCATGTACTAGCCAAAAGCCTATAAATCTGAACAGTTTTAAGCACAGAGAAAATTAGAAAATACTTTTTCATTATTATTATTATGCCATATACATTTGTTTATATATAAGTATTGTATGCTAAGTGCGTGAGTATATGTACAGTATAAAAGCTCTTGTAACTGTTTTTGTACAGGTCAGCAATCTTTGTAGACTATTCTTATTGGTTAATTAAATTAGAATGAGTCTTTTCCTCCGTTGGATCTAATTTGTGTTTCTTCTGTTTAGTCCCTTCATTCCCTTTCACTCCCCCCTGAAGCTTGCGTTTGGTAAGAATACCAATCCAAGCTTGGATATTAAATTACTGAAGGTAGCCGTTGGGAGAGATTTTGTAAATACATCAGCGAGCTGGGCTTGAGAAGAAACATGTTGCGTTTGGAGAAAACCACGATCAATATTCTGTCTTACCACATGGCAATCGATGTCTACATGCTTCGTTCGTTCGTGGAAGACTGGGTTAGCAGCGATATGGAGGGCTGCCTGGTTATCGCACATCAAACGAATAGGTAAGGGAATTTGAACTTGAAAATCGCTGAGTATGTGAAAGATCCACAGTAATTCACAGGTAATGCTTGCCATGCTTCTGTACTCAGCTTCTGCACTAGATCTACTTATTGTGTTTTGCTTTTTTTATTTCCAGGATATTAACGCCGATCCTAAGAAGACGCAATAGCCGGAGACAGATCGACGGGTAAGTTGGCATGCTGCCCAGTCCGCATCGCAGTATGCAAATAGAAAAAAGGAATTTTCAGCTGGAAAGAACAAAGCTTGAGTGATGGTACCTTTCAAGTACCGGAGAAGATGTAGAGTAGTGTTGAGATGGCCTTGACATGGTTGTTGCATATATTGAGATAACTGTTGGACATTGAAGGTAATGTTTGGGCGTGTAAAACTGAGGTAAAGTAGTCTACCCACCAATCTTATGTATTGATTAGGTTCAGGCAATTGAGTCCCCATATCCTGTGTTAGTTTAATGCCCTGTGGAAATGATGTTTTTGTTGGTTTTGCTTCTGTGAGTCCAGTCTCCTGTAAAAGGTCAACAATAAACTTCTTTTGTGCCAAAAATAAACCTGTGTTGCATCTTGTTAACTCGAGTCCCAAGAAGTATTTTGCAGATCCTAAATCTTTTATTGTGAACTTTGCATGTAGAAAAGATTTGACTTTAGAAATGAGCTGTAGAGATGGACTAGTGAGTAGGACATCATCAACATACACTAGTAATACAATAAAGTCCTGACCTTTGCCCATTGTGAACAAGCAGTGGTCATTTGTGGACTGATTAAAACAAAATTGAAGCAGAGTAGTGGTGAACTCCTTGTTCCACTGTCTGCCTGCTTGTTTTAAGCCATAGAGGGACTTTCTAAGTTTACAAACTTGGCCTGGTTCAGCTTTACTGTAGCCTGGAGATAGGCATTGTTTATGTCTAGTTGATGAAGTGGCCACCCATTGCTAGCAACAATAGTAAAGAGTATTCTGACAGTCACTAATTTGGCAACAGGTGAGAAGCTGTCATTGTAATCAAGCCCTAGCTTTTGGTTATACCCCTTGGCTACTAATCTAGCCTTAAACCTGTCCACAGTCCAATCAGCCTTATACTTTACCCTAAAAACCCATTTGCACCCTATAGGTTTCTTTTCTTTAGGTAAAGTTGTCAAATCCCATGTGTGATTGGCTTCTAGAGCTGTTAGTTTAGTCTCCATTGCTTTGACCCAGTTGACATCTGTGCTTACTTTTTGGTATGAACATGGTTCAGGAATTTTATGGATATTGGTGTGAAATGCTGTGTGAGAAGGTGTGTAGAAAGAAGTAAAGTTAGAAAGATAAGTACTAACCATACCTGAAAATGTATTTGCAGGGCATGCAGATGAAGAACTGCTGCTGGGATGAGCAGAGGTAACGAAATCAGACATCCAGGCTGGTGGGTGTTTAGTTCTGGTGCTTTTCCTTGTGTAAGGTAAATTTAAATTTTCTGGCTGTGTTTGGTTTTCTGGTTGAATTGAATTTTCTGTTAATGTTTCTGAAATATGATTTTGGGGTTGAGAAGGTGGTAAAATACTGATATTTTCATCATTTTCAAGTTCTGTTTCTGAAAAAATGGTTACAGGCTGGTCTGAATCAATAGTAGTATCTTCATTACAAGAAGGTAAGGAAAATTCTGTAGCATGAACTGGATTTTTGAGTTTGAAAGGAAAATATGCTCTTTGAAAACAAGATCTCTTGAATGGAAAATTTGTCTAGACTGTAAGTTAAAAAGTCTGTATGTCTTTTGTTGTGGTGCATATCCTAGTAGAATACAAGGTGTAGCTCTAGGGTCTAGTTTATTTTTGTGAGGTTTAGTGTTTGTAGCATAACATAATGAACCAATGGTTTTGAAATGATGGATAGAAGGAATGGTATTATGAAGGATCTCAAAAGGAGATTTCCATGACAAGAGTTCAGATGGAACTCTGTTTAGGATGTAAGTAGCTGTAAGAAACAATTCAGACCAGAACTCTTTAGGTAAACTAGCTTGAAACATAATGGATCTAGCAATATTAAAAATTTTCCTTATGTTTCCTTTCAACTCTCCCATTCTGTTGGGGTGAATAAGTGCAGCTCAATTGTTGTGTAATTCCTTTGTTTTGTAGTAGTTCAGTTAATTGTGCATTGACAAACTCAGTGCCATTGTCACTTCTAATAGTCTTTATAATAACACCAAACTGAGTTTCAACTTGGGCTATAAAACACTTTAAAGCTGAAAAAACTTGTTGTTTATTTGTAATCATAAACACCCAAGTATATCTACTTTTGTCATCCACACATGTCACCATATATCTAGCACCAGTAATAGACAAAATAGAATATGGTCCCCAAACATCAACATGTATTAGATCAAAGCATTTTTCTGCTATAGAGTTACTAGGATAAAATGGAATTCTTTGCTGTTTTGATAGTGGACATACATTGCAGTCATAATCTACTTTATTTGTAATAGGAATATCAGGGATATGTAACATTCTCTTATGGGATATATGTCCCAGTCTAGTATGCCACAGTTTACTAATATGATTTTTGTGATCAATACAGGTATGATGAACATTACTGGTATTTGGATAGAAGGAATTGGTTGTGAGGTAGTAAAGTTTCCCCATTGTTCTTCCACTTACAAACCATTCTTCAGTCTGTATATCCTGTAAAATACAACAATCAGGTAAAGTTAGTATAGAAATGTTATTAACAGAGGCTAGGGTAATTACTGAAATCAGGTTGCATGTAAAACTGGGATATAGAACACATTCTGCAAAATCAGTTTGTTATGCAGTTTAATAGTTCCCACATGAGTAATAGGCCTTGTAGTATTATCTGGTAGGTTTAGGAGTTTTGGTTTAGGTTGTCTATGCACAGAGTCAAAAAATTGCAGTGTACAAGTGACATGGTCAGTAGCACCTGTATCCAGGATCCATAAGCCTTTGTCTCCTTTGTCCATAGCATTTAGATTATGGTTAGCATTCATACCTGCAAAACTGATGGTATTAGTCTGCACCCCATCTGTCTCAGAGACTTCCATTGAGTTCTTTCCTTTGACAGCTCTTTTAACCTCCATTTGTACCATTCTGGTCAGAACATCATTCATCTTTGTCCCATGGCTTGCAACATTATCAGCAAAAGGAGTCTCCTCCTGATTCATAACAGCATGAGCCTGTGATTGTACCCTCTTCTTCTTTAGTTCGAAGAACCAGTCTGGATATCCTATTAATTTGAAGCATGTCTCTCTAGAATGATTGTTAGATTTGCAGATGTCATAATATCTGTCTGGTTTGGATCCAGATCTGGTATTAAACCTAGAGTAATTGTTATTTTTCTGTACATACATGGCTGCAGATTGGTCATGAGATTCAAAGCTTGGTGTATTCACCTCCCTTTGTTTTTCAACACTTAAAACCATAGCATAGGCCTTGTTTATATTAGGAAATGGGTCCATCAACAGAATTTGGTTCTTAGTGTTGTCATATGAGTCATTAAGACCCATTAAGAACTACATTAACTTCTCTTCATTCTCTAAGCTAGTAATAGAATCAGCCACACCACACACACAATTGCACATACGCCTAGGTCTAAGATACTGCATCTCATCCCACAGCTTTTGAATTTTAGTGTAATAAGTAGTGACAGATTGTGTTCCTTGATACATACTAGCTATATCTTTTCTAATTTGATAAATGAGAGGGCCATTACTCTCTCCAAACCTAGTAGATAGTTCATCCCATAGGTCTTTAGCACTAGAAGTGTAAATGAAAGCTTCTACTATATCTTTTGAAATTGAATTAAGAATCCAAGTAGTTACCATACTATCGATTCTCTCCCATTTCTTGTAGAGTTGCGATCCTGGTGCAGGTTTGGCCTCCTCACCATTGACGAAGACAAATTTGTTTCTGGCTTTCAATGCAATCATCATTGCTCTGCTCCAGGACATATAATTTCTTTCAGTGAGAGATATGGTTACTAGTGTAGTTGTTGATTGATCAGATGAAGAAATCTTGTAAGTATCATCTTCTTCCTCGTTAATTCTTCTATTTTCAGTGATGTCTGCCATGATTTGATTGTTAGAGATTTGTTTCAGGTATTGGAAAAGGATCGGGAAATAGTAAGGATGAGAAATCAAGTAAAGAGATTAAGCTTGGGTAGCAAGAAAGAGTAGATCTGGATCGAAAACTGCTCTGATACCATGAACAGTTTTAATGTAATATCCCCAAATATGCCCTAGAAGTCTTGATATTGTTGTTGTGTTATTTGATTTGTGTATATGTTAATTTGAGAAGAGAATGTTGTGTTAAGTTAATAAGGTGAATATTGTGTAGAGAGAAGTGTATATGTTGGGTATATAGCAATATATATCACATATACATAGGTCAACCTTGATGGTCAATGCTACATAGTGGAGGAAGATATTTTTATATTTTTTGAGTAATTAAATAATTAGTGGAATTATGAGTGGAAGAGGTTGGTTTGGATTATTTTAATAAAAATAAATTGCTTGGAGGAGAGGATTTGAAGGAAAAGTGGTTTTGACTTTTTGGTTTCTTTCTTTTCTTTCTTCTTCACTGTAGCCACTTTCTTTTTCTTTCTTTCTTTCATTTTGGCCGGCTCCCTCACAAGACAAAGGAAAACAAAGAGACCAAGGGAGAGATTGAAGTTCTAAGCTCAAGTTGAAGGGAGAATCAAGTGATTAAGTTGAAGATTTGTCAACTTAGGTAAGTTATTTCTTGATCTCTTGTATTGTTTGAGCTTGGGTTGATTTTGATGGTGTGTTTGTGATGTTAGAAGTGTGGATGAGTGTGTGAAGTGTGTTTGTGAGTGATTGATTCTTGTGATTTTAGATTTTGGGGTTTGATTGAAGAAAGAGTAAAGTTGGTTTTAGGGTTTTGATTTGGTAGTGATAAATTGTATTGTATTGTATTGTTTTGGATAAGGTTTTGGAAGAAGGTGCTTTATTTTAAGTTGAGAAGTGAAGGATTCTTGAAGAAAGAAAGTGTTTAGAAGGTGTATTTTGGTGCTTAAGGTAAGTACAACCATTTGATTACAAACATGTATATAATGTGTAAGCCTAATATGCTTTTATTTGTAAATGTGTTTTGGTAATATGAATATTGTGATGAGCATGTAATTAAGTGTTGAGGATGTTGTTTGTGTCTATTTTAATGAGGTTGTGTTGTGTAATGTGTTTGAAGTTAGCCAAAAGGAAATTTCTAAATTTAGGGTTTTTGCATGAGAAACCGTAATTTGGGGCGGTCGCTATTATGTGAAGTGCGGTCGCTATTATGTGAAGTGCGGTCGCGACTTAGGTCGGATTTCTGACCGCGAAAGCTACTGTGTTAGGGTTCATCTTTTGATTGTGAGGTGCGGTCGCGACTTAGATCGGACTTCTGACCGCGAAACCTACTGTGGTAAGGTTTCATCTTTTGACTGTGTAACGCGGTCGTATTTGGGTCTGGCGCGATCGCGAGAAACGTTTTGTTCTACTTTATTGAAGTAACCAAATTTTCAACAAGATTCTCAAACACATGTTAAATAAATCATCCATTTGAGTTGTCAAGGATCACAATAGAGATAATTCTTAATGAATGTGTAATGTGTTGGATTATGTATACTTGAGTGATGAAGTGTTATAATGTGATTAATATTATGACTTGTATAGTGTGGAAGAGATGAGGATCATTCACAAAGGTATGTGCAATGCAATTTATTATTATTATAATTACTTTTATAATGAATTACCTTAGTGTAAATTGAGACATAAAGAGATGTGAACTAATGTTTTGAGTTATAATGAGGTGAATGATATGATTGAATAATGATACATTTGTTTAATTAATGTAATTGATGTTGTATATTAATATGATGCCATTGTGATTGGCTATGATGATTCAAATGTGATATGATGCCATTGTGATTGGCTATGATGATTCAATTGAAATGGAAATTGATAATGAAATAATTAATGAATTGTATATCTAATATGTTGATTCAACTTTCAGAGTCCTGTTTTGATGGCATGCCTATGAACCATTGGATAGGTGAAATGGGAGGCCCGTAAACCGATTCCAATTGGTAATTATGATATGAATTCCTGGATAGGCGAAATGGGAGGCCCGTAAGCCGATTCCAGATGAGAAATGTGAAAATGGAATGATGGTGAAATGGGAGGCCCGTAAACCACTTCCATTTGTAACAGTTTAGCCGGGTTGAGGATCTCCTCATGTTAATGGGTTGATGGTCCAAGAGACTGGGTCTGTTACACTATCCATGGATAGAAATATGATACATGTTGCCTACGGGCTTGATTATTGTGAATATGATCAAAGCAGTTGACTCTGAACTTTGAATAATATATTAGTGTGTTTTGGGCCCGAGTCTGTCTTTGTTTTAATGTGTTATCTAAAGGTTGAACTAAATGAGTAATGAGATTTATGATTGCCTTTGTTGGAAATGTGATTCATAATTGGTGAATTGTGAATAGAATAATAACATGAAATGTTATGAATTATGGTATGTAATATGTATGTTGATATATTGATGATGAGTATTAGTGATGGATCTGTGATTGGTGATAATGATATGTATATATATATGAAATTAGACGAGACATATGAAGGGTGCAATTAAGAAGGAAAATATAAACAGGATAAGAAATTAATAGTACTTAGAATTGATATATCTTTATATGTTAGAATTTCTATAATGTACGTTTATATTTTATATTTGTACTACTAAGCTTTCGGGCTTAGCGCGGATGTATTATCGCGCAGGTGACTAGGTGGAAGGTATGAAGTCTTTCGGTTAGCCACGAGAAGAGTATGAATTTGTCGAGATCAACTAGAGGGTGATGCATACATGTATATCTTTTGAATTATAATGTAATTCTTTTTATGAAGCATATTCATTTGTATAAAGGAAATTTTGATAAATGTAAGATTAATATATATGTAAGATCATTAAAGTATAATGATTTCGTAAATGTTTCTTTCAATTAATATAGTGTGATTTGAACTCTGATCAAGGATTTTCTTAAATGGCGACAAAAAGTGACATCCTTATGCTTTATATAGGTACTGTATGTATACTAGGTATATGTATAGTAGTTATATGGAGTATCGGGGTGTTACAAATATTTTGGTATCAGAGCTTAGGTTCGAGATTCTCGGCCTAAGTGAAATTTAAAAAGAAAAAGTTTTGAGATGCTTAAAATGAATTAAAAAGAAGAGTTTTGAAAAGTTTAAATAGAAGTAAAGAGGAAAAGTTTGAAAATAGAATTTGTAAAACATGCATATGCATTAACACCTAGGTTGGTCTCAAATGTGGCATTATGTGATGTGTGATAAATTGGAAGTATATGAGAAGGATGATAGTGATTGAATAAGGTTCTGCAGGAAAGTAAAATAAAATAAGATTAGTAAATAAAATTTCAATAAAGAATACTTGAATTTTGACAATTTAATGTATAGTAAGTATATGAGCTATGTGGACTGTATAGTATTGCATATTTAAAAAAAAAAATGAATTACGAATATATAATTTGATGGAATAGTCGTGATAATGTTGACTACTTAGAATGTGATAAAGTGATGTAGTATGTTAGTGATCAAGGATTGAGTTGATCACTTGAGAATGTAATGTACGCATAGTATTGCGTGTTTGTAACCTATACAACTACATAGCTATTAATTTTGAGAATGATTACACTTGCATTGACAAACTTGTGCGAAGTAAGGTCATGTGATAAGATTGATAGTGAGAATTGGATTGAACAATGTTGATTCAAGAAACTAAGATCTGTGATAATTAGACTTGGAAATTGTATAGAGATTTTTGGGCTCAATGTGTAGATGATTGGATGTAATGTGTATATATATAAACATATGAGTGATATATATATAGAATGGTAAACAAATGGATATAAAGATGGTATACTAAATACATTTAAAAATAAATGTGAGAGAGATGTCACCTCAGTATTGTGATTAAGATTTTGTGAAGTTTTCTCATGATTAGAATGTATATGTGTTGAGTTGATAAATAAATTAAGTCATATCAAAAAGGGATAAGAATGATGTTGTACAATGAAAAGTAATAGATGTTAAATTGTGTTGATGATATGTAAAAGAGAAATTAAATTGATTGTATGATTATGTGTACACATGTAAGAAATGTGGAAAGCAAGTCACATTGTGAATGTGACCTATGTATGTAAATGGGATATAATTACTTGTCTAGTGGTATGGAGAATAATATAGTATGAATTAGTGGACCTATGAGAGATTAGGTCTTAATCTATGCGGAGTTAGGCTATGAGATGAAATGAAGAGTGAGAAAGGGCTCGGGTAACACTGGACGATGAAATTATTATGATAAATATTTTAAATGATGAATGGTGCTACTGTGCCTTGAAATATGGTAAGATATGAAAATTCTAAATCTATGAATAAAGTATATTGCTATGTATATATATATATATGAATGATGATCATTCTTAATAGATGTACAATGTAATTACTTGTGAGTACTTAAATGATGAAGTGAGATGATTGAAACATGTCTATATGAAATATGGAACATAATAATGTGATGAATTGTATTGATGTGATGAAAAGCCATGATTGTTGGCTATGAGAATGCAAATGAATTATAATTGAGGCATGATTGCCTATTTTGAAATGAGAATGAAATAATAAATGAAATTTGGATATGATTGAATGTTGTGCATAAAAGTGTTATAAGTAATATTGTTGATATGAGTTAAGCTAACGATGATCTTATGATCATGAGTAAATTGTTTTGAAACAAAGTTGAATTATGATAACTCTTGGGAATAGCAAAGTATAAAAAAAAAAATAATATTGATTTATAAACTACAGACGTGATTATTAAGATACTCTGGCCGTATGATTTGTAAGTGTAATTGGCTGATTAATTTTGTTATCAGTAGATTTGGGACTAAGATGATATGATTGTAGTATTATGTGGGTAAGGTTGATAATTTTATTTCAAGGAACATGGTTACGAGTTATGAATGGTAAAGTTGTATCTTATCAGTTCTATGTTAGAAATTTGTTTATAATTATAAAAAGTATGGAAAGAGAAGAGAACTGTGTAAATGCTTTGAATTATGAAAAATGGTTAGAAAAGTGATTATGTAAACATAGTAATGATGTGATGATACGAGGAGATGATTGATGGGAGAAATTATGAAATGTGATTGAAAATGATACTGAATATATTTTTGTTATAAGATAAATTAATTGATGGAAACATTGTTAAGTGAATGAACTATAGGTAATAATTATATTGTGAGAATTATGTGAGATTACACTGCTATTACAGAAAGCAGAATATATATATATGAATAAAATAATTTGAAGTAAATTGTTATTAATGAGTATGGTCTCAAAGGTCGAACAGATGGATCATGAGGGATTAGAATTTGAGAATAAGTTTGATCTAATCGAATTGGGTCATATATATTGAGATGTGGTTATATTATGATAGCTAGATCAATTGATCTAAATTTTGCTAAGATTGCGAATTATTATTATGGAGATCTAATATGTATAGTTGTGCTAAGAGTATAGAATATATGTGATAATGTATATGATGGGTACTATGTTGATATATGAATGAGTTAGAATATATCAATTATAATCGATGAAATAACGAAAAAGGTTGATTATCTGTAACGTAAGTTTAAACAGGTTGTATCAATATTATGTTAAATGAAAACATGGTAAAGAAGGACTTAAGAGTAAGTAAAATGGAAATATTGTTATTAATCAAGATTTGATAAGTGGCTATTTTCAAAAATGATTGTAATGATAGGATAAGCTATAGTAAGATATAATTATCAATTAAGGAGTGATAAATGTCTTTTCTGAAAGTGATGATAAAGAGGAGATAAGTAATATGGATGAATATATTAATTTAAGACCGATTGTGAATTGTGTTTGTAATCCTAATTGTTTTTATAATGATGTTAACAAGATTAGGGATTATCAATCCTCTGAGTATGTTCTGTATAGATATTTTTTTTTTAGAAGATTGAATAGAAGTTATAAACAGTTAGGTCTCAGATTTTGGTAGTGGAGCCCTTGCCTTAACTGCTCAACATAAACGTTAATTTGAGTATCCTGAGAATCTTTTCCTGGTGATATAAGTTCTGTTGCCCCATCCTTGTCTATTGTGAGTGCTGCTTATGCTGGGAATTTTCAGTTAGGTGGTTATATGCAGTATATCAATGCTTTTAAATAGCCTATTTGTATACATTGTAATCTTCTTGGATAATGTTCAACAATGTTATAAGATTATAGATTATCCATCGTGATTGGAATCAAGAGTTTAACTGGGGTCCTATGTCTCGAAGGTTATTCAAGTTTCTTTTATTGAAGATTAAGGTGATGTTTTGTTAAGAATGAATTGTTATTGTATTGGGTAATTTCGAGGACGAAATTTCTTTTTAGAGGGGGAGAATTGTAATATCCCCAAATATGCCCTAGAAGTCTTGATATTGTTGTTGTGTTATTTGATTTGTGTATATGTTAATTTGAGAAGAGAATGTTGTGTTAAGTTAATAAGGTGAATATTGTGTAGAGAGAAGTGTATATGTTGGGTATATAGCAATATATATCACATATACATAGGTCAACCTTGATGGTCAATGCTACATAGTGGAGGAAGATATTTTTATATTTTTTGAGTAATTAAATAATTAGTGGAATTATGAGTGGAAGAGGTTGGTTTGGATTATTTTAATAAAAATAAATTGCTTGGAGGAGAGGATTTGAAGGAAAAGTGGTTTTGACTTTTTGGTTTCTTTCTTTTCTTTCTTCTTCACTGTAGCCACTTTCTTTTTCTTTCTTTCTTTCATTTTGGCCGGCTCCCTCACAAGACAAAGGAAAACAAAGAGACCAAGGGAGAGATTGAAGTTCTAAGCTCAAGTTGAAGGGAGAATCAAGTGATTAAGTTGAAGATTTGTCAACTTAGGTAAGTTATTTCTTGATCTCTTGTATTGTTTGAGCTTGGGTTGATTTTGATGGTGTGTTTGTGATGTTAGAAGTGTGGATGAGTGTGTGAAGTGTGTTTGTGAGTGATTGATTCTTGTGATTTTAGATTTTGGGGTTTGATTGAAGAAAGAGTAAAGTTGGTTTTAGGGTTTTGATTTGGTAGTGATAAATTGTATTGTATTGTATTGTTTTGGATAAGGTTTTGGAAGAAGGTGCTTTATTTTAAGTTGAGAAGTGAAGGATTCTTGAAGAAAGAAAGTGTTTAGAAGGTGTATTTTGGTGCTTAAGGTAAGTACAACCATTTGATTACAAACATGTATATAATGTGTAAGCCTAATATGCTTTTATTTGTAAATGTGTTTTGGTAATATGAATATTGTGATGAGCATGTAATTAAGTGTTGAGGATGTTGTTTGTGTCTATTTTAATGAGGTTGTGTTGTGTAATGTGTTTGAAGTTAGCCAAAAGGAAATTTCTAAATTTAGGGTTTTTGCATGAGAAACCGTAATTTGGGGCGGTCGCTATTATGTGAAGTGCGGTCGCTATTATGTGAAGTGCGGTCGCGACTTAGGTCGGATTTCTGACCGCGAAAGCTACTGTGTTAGGGTTCATCTTTTGATTGTGAGGTGCGGTCGCGACTTAGATCGGACTTCTGACCGCGAAACCTACTGTGGTAAGGTTTCATCTTTTGACTGTGTAACGCGGTCGTATTTGGGTCTGGCGCGATCGCGAGAAACGTTTTGTTCTACTTTATTGAAGTAACCAAATTTTCAACAAGATTCTCAAACACATGTTAAATAAATCATCCATTTGAGTTGTCAAGGATCACAATAGAGATAATTCTTAATGAATGTGTAATGTGTTGGATTATGTATACTTGAGTGATGAAGTGTTATAATGTGATTAATATTATGACTTGTATAGTGTGGAAGAGATGAGGATCATTCACAAAGGTATGTGCAATGCAATTTATTATTATTATAATTACTTTTATAATGAATTACCTTAGTGTAAATTGAGACATAAAGAGATGTGAACTAATGTTTTGAGTTATAATGAGGTGAATGATATGATTGAATAATGATACATTTGTTTAATTAATGTAATTGATGTTGTATATTAATATGATGCCATTGTGATTGGCTATGATGATTCAAATGTGATATGATGCCATTGTGATTGGCTATGATGATTCAATTGAAATGGAAATTGATAATGAAATAATTAATGAATTGTATATCTAATATGTTGATTCAACTTTCAGAGTCCTGTTTTGATGGCATGCCTATGAACCATTGGATAGGTGAAATGGGAGGCCCGTAAACCGATTCCAATTGGTAATTATGATATGAATTCCTGGATAGGCGAAATGGGAGGCCCGTAAGCCGATTCCAGATGAGAAATGTGAAAATGGAATGATGGTGAAATGGGAGGCCCGTAAACCACTTCCATTTGTAACAGTTTAGCCGGGTTGAGGATCTCCTCATGTTAATGGGTTGATGGTCCAAGAGACTGGGTCTGTTACACTATCCATGGATAGAAATATGATACATGTTGCCTACGGGCTTGATTATTGTGAATATGATCAAAGCAGTTGACTCTGAACTTTGAATAATATATTAGTGTGTTTTGGGCCCGAGTCTGTCTTTGTTTTAATGTGTTATCTAAAGGTTGAACTAAATGAGTAATGAGATTTATGATTGCCTTTGTTGGAAATGTGATTCATAATTGGTGAATTGTGAATAGAATAATAACATGAAATGTTATGAATTATGGTATGTAATATGTATGTTGATATATTGATGATGAGTATTAGTGATGGATCTGTGATTGGTGATAATGATATGTATATATATATGAAATTAGACGAGACATATGAAGGGTGCAATTAAGAAGGAAAATATAAACAGGATAAGAAATTAATAGTACTTAGAATTGATATATCTTTATATGTTAGAATTTCTATAATGTACGTTTATATTTTATATTTGTACTACTAAGCTTTCGGGCTTAGCGCGGATGTATTATCGCGCAGGTGACTAGGTGGAAGGTATGAAGTCTTTCGGTTAGCCACGAGAAGAGTATGAATTTGTCGAGATCAACTAGAGGGTGATGCATACATGTATATCTTTTGAATTATAATGTAATTCTTTTTATGAAGCATATTCATTTGTATAAAGGAAATTTTGATAAATGTAAGATTAATATATATGTAAGATCATTAAAGTATAATGATTTCGTAAATGTTTCTTTCAATTAATATAGTGTGATTTGAACTCTGATCAAGGATTTTCTTAAATGGCGACAAAAAGTGACATCCTTATGCTTTATATAGGTACTGTATGTATACTAGGTATATGTATAGTAGTTATATGGAGTATCGGGGTGTTACATTTAAGCACAGAGAAAATTAGAAAATACTTTTTCATTATTATTATTATGCCATATACATTTGTTTATATACAAGTATTGTATGCTAAGTGTGTGAGTATATGTACAGTATAAAAGCTCTTGTAACTGTTTTTGTACATGTCAGCAATCTTTGTAGACTATTCTTATTGGTTAATTAAATTAGAATGAGTCTTTTCCTCCGTTGGATCTAATTTGTGTTTCTTCTGTTCAGTCCCTTCATTCCCTTTCAAAATCCTAAGGCATCTGTTACACACACAGTCTCGCATTTCATCGGTTTTAGTAAACATATACCTAAACACATATTAATTTTATATTTTTATTTATTTAAATTTTAATAAATATATATATTTTTATATATAATATATGTCCATATATAACTAAATATAATAGTCTTATGTTTTTATTTTTAAAATTTAATAAGTATATATTATTATATGTAACATATATTAATATATAACTATACATATATTATTTTTATTTTTTTTGTATTAATATATACTCATTTATATCGATATATATTCTTATTTATCAACATATATCCATATATATTATTATTTTTAATTAAATTATATATAACATATATCGATATATATTTATATATATTATTATCCTTTAATATTATATTTTAGTATAAATGATTATATATTGTTTATTAAATTTTAATATCATATTTTATTTAATTTGAATTATTATAATTTATTATATTATTGATATTAAAAAACTTTCATGAAAAAGTTAAAAACTTAAAAATTTATTTCTTTGAAGCATTTTAATAAATATGTGAAATACATTATATTTGAAGAAAAAAATCTCCAATTAAAAATAGTTAAAACCCAAAAACAAATTAAAAAAATAAAAATACTATATTTTCAACTTTTTTGTTTTTTTTTTACTTTTTTTTTATTTTTTAATTTATTTTTTATACTATCCATATATTACTTTATTTATTAAATTTATTCATTTGTGCAGCATTTTTAAATTTTTTGTTATGTAGCCTCCATTAATGAGTTTCTTGAGATTTATGTAAAAAAAATTTAATCAAAATCTAAATAAATACAACAAAAATATTAAATAATATAAAAAAATAACGTGGTTCATAAAAGTCAATCTTCAACACAAAATTTGATGTAAATAAAAAAAATAAACTTAAAAATGTCTTATAATTGCAAACTTAAAAATATAAAAATGTAAAAAATCATGTAGGGTTGTATAAATAAAAACTTAAAACAAAAAAGCATATATTATATAAATTCGTCTGAAAAATTCTACAAAAATACTATGTAACCAAAAAATTTATAAAAATATTATGAATATACCATAAATTAAAAAATATAATATAATATTGATATATATTGAGTATTTTTTAATATAAATCATAAAAATATAAAAAAAATAAAAAATATTTTTTATAGACTAAAAAAATTAATAAAAAATAAAATTTTAAAGAAAAAAAGTAGTATTTTACATAACTTCATGTAATAATAATTGCGGCCACATATAGTTCTATGCTGTGAAAGTGAAATTTGGCGAAAATTGGATTTTCTTTTATAGTTAGATTGATAAAAATTAGATTCCTCGAAATTAAATTTTTAGTTAATTAAATGGTCATTTTCCAATTTTATGAAATTTGATAGTTTAAAGAGTTTTTATCAATAACACGTTGAATCAAATTCTGCAAATTGAGTTTTGTTTCTGTGATTGCAAAGTAAATCAAGCAAAATAGAGTAAATTCGAATTTAGATTTAATAATAATAATAATAATAATAATAATAATAATAATAATAATAATAATAATAATAAAAGACTATATACCTTGCATAAAAAAAACACAAGTCATATCCAGAACAGGATTTAACCAAATCAGGAATTAAAATTATAATGTACGATGCTTTGCATGCAATTTCCCAAACACCTCCAAAGAAATCGGATACATAATGTATGATTCAATGAAGCCGCCCCGCGTCAGTGGATCGGACACTTAATTTTGTTGCTTGCTTAAGTTTTCCAAAGCAGACATGACATGTTATACATTTTATATTCATTTAATATGTGTAAAATTGAGATTATCGAAAGCTACATATGTATCCAAATGCTACATCATGTCTTTTTTTTATTTTTAAAGAGATATCATGTTTTATTATTATTATTATTATGAAGAAAAAATATTTATACTTAAATTTAGATTTAAATGAGAGCAATAATAATAATAATAATAATAATTATTATTATTATTATTATTATTAGGCGCAATCTAAAAAATAACGTGGCAGAGAAACTTTATTTCATATGGAGTACACAGTACAAGTGGGTTTTTTTGTACAAGCAATACTAAATCCATAAATGGCTAACCATCAAGACGTAGAGTATATATTATTTTTGTTTAAATATTGTATTTAAGTCTTTTTAGATATTTCTCTCTTTATATATATAATTTATAAAAAAAATCGGTGAATGGCTAGTTATTACGTGTTACAATCAAAGTGTTACAATTTCACAATCATCACATGTACTTTCCTATAAATTTAAGTTTTGCTAATCATTTAGTGATTAGCTTATCGTGAAAATATAAGGTAATCATTTAACATTTAAAAAAAATAAATAAATCACCTATTTTGTTAATTTTTTTTTAATTTTATGAAATAATATTTAAAGGGGTAATTGAATTATTGAGAATTTTATCAAATATTAAAAAGTTCTGACAGGGATAAGGGAATCCATAAGTTAAAAAGCGAGAGTCGGCAGGGCCATTCTGTAATGGGAGGATCGAGAACCACGTGCACATGTCTTACATATGGTTGCGACAACCACGAGCTTATGTGGTCTATGTATTTCCATTTTCTTTTATTTAATTTAACTAAAGACTAGGGACACAATTCATTGTTCATTTAGTTATCTATATTATTTATTTTTCAAATTATTTAAAAAAAACTGTAATTTAATTTAAAATTTTCAAGTTAAAAATTTTATAATTTTATAACTGCATAAACCAATTCGTCAACTAAAATTGAAAATTATTATCTTTAGAAAAAAAAATAAAAAGCAATTTAGTGGTGAAGGAGAGCATCATTGAAGTTCGACTTTAATATAGAAAATGCTTGAATGCAATTAATCATTTAATTATATATATATTTATTATGAACTATATTTTTAAAGTGATTAGATTTTAAATTATTTTTTCTCTTATTTGTTTGAGTTTGCCTATCTTCTATCATTCTGAGCATTATTCAATATTTAATTTCTTATTTTATCCATAATAATAATCATTTTTACTTTTTCTCTTATACATTCATTATAAATTTTATTCCTCGTAATATATTTACACATTCATTCATCTTAGGCAAGAAAAGAGGTCTAGGCCAAAGACGAGATGATTAATGAGAATTTTTTTTTTAAAAAAAAATTGTTTAGCCTTTTTCTATTGGATTTTATTCTTTGCTTGCCACATGGCGCTATAGTTTTCCGAGAGTCCAAAGTTTCTACTGAAGGCATTGCCTTAAACCTCGCCGTGATGTTCGCTGAGTTTCGGAAAGAAGCCATTGCAAACTTTCGGTTGTGCTTTTTGGTCAAGTGGGCCCAGAAAGTCCAAACCATTCAACCACTTGATTTATATAGAAGTGAAATGAATCAAAGTAAAAAATATTTTACGCTGAAATGTCCATTTCTATACAGTTTAAATTTTGGGTATTTTCTGAAAATTAATTGACATTTTTTTCCCACTATGTTTAAGGTAATAGAGTAATGAACATTGAATAAAATGGCATTATTGTTTTTTAATTTCAACCTGCCATATTTAAGAGAGAGCAATCATTTAAAAAAAAGGCTAAAATGGGAAACAAATAACTTTTTGAAATTAACATGTGTAAGTTTTATCGTTTGAAGAAAGTAAAATATACTTCTCCACCTACATAAGCATTCCAAAACCTTTCCTTTGAGTTTATTTGGAGCTGTTCTTTTGCAGAATTCAGAGAGAAATGAAGAACTGGGGTTTGGTTTTCTTTGTGATTCTTCTTCTAGTTGAAAAACGGGGGATTTTTCTCCAAGTAGAAGCAGATGATGGGTTCATAACAACAAAGGGAGTACAATTTATGTTGAATGGCAGTCCATTTTACGCAAATGGATTCAATGCTTATTGGCTAATGTATTTTGCAACTGACCCTTCTATGAGACATAAAGTATCGTCTGTGTTTCAAGACGCTAAAGACCATGGCCTTACTCTTGCAAGAACTTGGGCTTTCAATGATGCTCAAGACAGAGCTCTACAGAACTCTCCTGGCTCCTACAATGAACAATCCTTCCAGGTTATTATTGATATATATACATATGATTCTTAACTTTTTACCCAACATTTTTGCTATATTTTCTGTCTACACTTTGCCTATGATCATTGATTTGGTTTCTTGTTTCCTTTTCTTTCTTTTTGCTCTGTTTTTTGCTGTTTTCCATTTTTTGGCTTAAAGGGGTTGGATTTTGTAATATCTGAAGCTAAGAAATATGGGATTAAGTTAGTGTTGAGTATGGTGAACAATTATGATAGTTTTGGAGGGAAAAAGCAGTATGTGAACTGGGCAAGGAGCCAGGGCCAGTCTATATCATCCGATGATGATTTCTTTACGAACTCTGTCGTCAAAGGCTACTACAAAAATCATATCAAGGTCACTCCCTTTACTCTCTCTCTGACTCTTTGTATTTCTATGATTATTATTATTAGAGATGAATTACTGGTTGGTGAATAAAAAATGGAACAAATTTATTTATTTATTGATGATGGAATAAATTTTTTTCATTAATATATTACCAATTTGGCAAATGGTAGATCAATCTTTGCTTCTCTAGTTGATAGGAATTAATATAAAGTTTATTTCTTTTCCATCCTTGATATGAAAATTTATTAAGTTATTTTTTGACTTTGATATGTTTCTGTTCTTTTCTCCCCCTTCTTGAACGGCAGAGGATTCTCTGTTTTTCTCTAATTTTGCAGTGTCTAAATGATAAAGAATGAACATTTTTAAGCTAATTTAGTAATTTCACTAATTAATTCTGAAAATTGTTTACATTGTCCAATAGACTGTTCTTACTCGGCGAAATAGCATCACCGGAGTTGCTTACAAAGGTGACCCGACAATAATGGCTTGGGAGCTTATGAATGAACCCAGATGCACTTCAGATCCCTCAGGAAGGACCATTCAGGTTCTATATAGTAATAAATAATAAATAAACAACATAACTAGTTAAAATAAAAAAGCCAATTTGTTTGATTTTCACCCACACTCTGTTTCACATGCCAGGCTTGGATTACAGAGATGGCTTCTTACTTGAAATCCATAGATAGCAACCACTTATTAGAAGCAGGATTGGAAGGGTTTTATGGACAATCTTCATCTCAAAAACAGCAATTCAATCCCAACTTTCAAATTGGGACAGATTTTATTGCAAACAATCAAATCCCTGGTATTGATTTTGCCACAGTTCATTCTTATCCTGACCAATGGTGAGCTATTTTTGGCTTTCGTTTTTTCTTGAAATGTCAGTATTACCATGCGTGTTTCTTGATAATATTTTCAAATTTTGCTCGTTGATATCACTAAGAACTAACAATGTGAGTTATTTTCTTTTTGAGCAGGCTGCCTAGTTCAGATACAGAAAGCCAGCAATCTTTTCTGATCAATTGGCTTAACAATCACATCCAGGATGCACAGAACATTCTACACAAACCGGTTCTCTTTGCCGAGTTTGGAAAATCATCGAAAAGTGCCAGTTATAACCAAAGGGACCAGCTGTTTAACACAATTTACTCTGCAATTTATTCATCCGCCAGGGGCGGAGGTGCAGCTGCCGGTGGAATGTTCTGGCAACTTTTCACTGAAGGAATGGACTCATTCCGAGATGGGTACGAGGTAGTCTTCAGTGAGAACCCTTCAACAACTGGTATAATAGTTGATCAGTCTCAAAAGCTTAACAAGATTCGAAAGATGTATGCAAGACTTAGAAACATTGAGAAATGGAACAGAGCAAGGCAGATTAGACAGGACAGTAAAATTAAAAATTAAGGAGGCGCAAACTTATCCATTTGATCACATTAGACTAGCAAAATATGAATGCCTGATATAACTAATATAACAAGTAATGTCAAGTTTTCAAGTGTACTGTTTCTTGTCATGCATACAGACCATCCAAGAGAGTTTCCTTGTTCTTTTTCACGTTCCTGTTAATATCAAACTGTAATATGCACCAGGCTAAGGTAACTGTGGTCATATCAGAAATGATGATATAGCCTGAAAAAGCAATTTATTATTTGTATTGTGAGCCGAATGCCTTGTATTGACAGCATCCCTATAAAAAGGAGGCTTGAAGCTTTGATTATTCTAAGAGTTATACTGTCACTATCTTTAATTCATGCATTGGAGCTTATAATTTACACGTTCAACTGTTATTACTTCATGCAAACTGCTTCCTCAGCTCCATCATTGGCTCAATCCAAAGAGGAACACCTCAGGTAGTTGTATGACCCTACACAACCGTTCCATCTTTAATCGTTGCATTCTTCAGTATGACTGTGATCCCTGACCTAATGTAAAATCCTTCTTCTGGCATGTCCGCTTCTAAAACCCCCTAAGAAGTGAAAAGCAAGTTATTAAGCAAAGATGTGCCAATCATGAACAACGAAATTCTACTAAACAAGAGAACGAGAAATAAACAAAAGGAACATCACTTTTTAAACAGCAGAAAAAGCTTACATACATCAGCATTTGTGATGACAACATCTCTTCCTATCCTGGCATTCTTGTCAATAATGCAATTCCTTGAAACAAATCGACAAACGTTTAGCAGACAAGTTGAAGTGTATGAAATCTTCAATAAATTTATGACGGATTTAATTTAGAACCATCTACATGTCACTATTTATTTTAGAACCATCAAATCCAAAACTGAGACATCTTACTCAAGATCCTATAAGTTTCTGCAAGCATTTTTTTACATTTTGGGAAGAGGGAAGGTGGGGAAGAGAGAGAGAGAGAGATGCCATCCAAAACTTACCTGATTTTAGTATTTTGTCCAACACCAATGGGAACATTCCCATCTGCTAGCAGAGAGGCAATTTCAGATTCAGTTTGATAGTAATCTGCACCCATCATCATAGTATCCTGCAAAGATTATAAAGTTCCCATTATTAGTCTCCATTTTCCAAATTAAGCAAATGCCAAAGTGCAAGTTCCATATGGAAGAGTAGGTTTATGGGATTTGCATACAAGAAGAATGATTAAAAATGTTGGTTTTTGAGTTAATAATAATTTTCATTCAGGTAATATAAATAAAATATATAAAAAGCTAAACTAAAGAGTAATTAGCAGCAACATTTTCCATGTGTCAAAAATAATATATTAAGAGCTTGAATTTTTAGAAGGCATGTCAACCAACCAGCCATCACAATTTTCATATAGATGATTACAGCTGCTAATTCCTCACAGCTTGAAGAAATTAATCCACTCTTCACCTTCAATCACATAAAGTGTAGGTGACAGTGTATCTCTATACTTAAAAACACAAACCATAGCATCAAGTTGTCAATGGAAGTCATTTTACACAAATTTGTCTTATCATAGGTATCTTCAACTGCAAAGCAATTTGCCTACAGCATATGAAGTAAATCTACCTTCAGCTAATCTAATTAAATCAGAAAATAGTTAAATTATAAGACATGTGCATCTGCTCTAAGGAATATTTCTCACCAAAATATGCAAAAGAAAACAAAACAACACCTACCGTAAGTTCAACACCACTCTCTAGTCGTGAGCGCACACCTACTACAGAGTGCTGTATGCTACATTCTCGAAGGAAGCATCCATGTGAAATTATGGCATCCACAATCTGCAATAAACAGACGAGTGTTGAAATGCAACAAAAAATTAAAATGAAAAAAAAAACAAAATAACAGAACTATATCAGTTATACCTTGCATTTATCAACTTTTGTAGGCGGCAAGAATCTAGGAGACGTGAAGAAAGGTGTCTTTGAATCATAAAATTCAAACTTTGGCGGCTGCATGAAAGGAAAATATTTGATGATTTTGAAGAACCATAACCTCTGTCTAAGGAAAACTAAATTCCCACCGTAGGAGTGTTACCTGTTCTGCAAGGGATAAATTAGCATCAAAAAATGACTTTATGGTTCCAATATCTTCCCAGTAGTCATTGAATAAATATGCCTGGCCAGTCAAAAGAAATGAGAAATACAGGAATTCTTATATTAAACTTAAGTAGCACCAAATTCACCAGCAATCAAAGATTAGAAGAAAAATTATTCATCTTAAAGAGCAGTAGTCAATCTCACTTGGACATTGTGGTGCTTCACAGCAGATGGAATAATTTCAGATCCAAAGTCATTGCTTGATGGATAACTGCACCTCAGAAGCTTCAGTAGGACCTCAGTTTTAAATACATAAACACCCATTGAAGCAATATAAGGGCATTGTAAAGCATCTTCCTTTGATAACCCAAGAATAGTGGTATCAACTTGCTGCAAAGCAAAGGAGTAATAATTGGAATCAAGCATTAGATAGAAAAACTATACCAAGGATCCAGTTAGACTAAACTTAAGGAAACTGAGCATAGTAAGTGAGAATATCTACCATTGCTTCCAGGTCAGGGCCCTTAGGTTTCTCAGCAAATTGGATGATGCGTCCTGCATTGTCAATCTTCATTAGGCCATAATCTGATGCACGGCTGCAAAAAATTTATTTTGGACAATTTTCAAAATTCATAAAAAGAAAAAAAAAATATATATATAATGTAGAAAATGCCGAAAATGTTTGCATTTTAACAAGAATCATTTATAGATTATTTAATTAGGATACATGAGAATCAAAAACAGAGCATGTATATCAATGGACCAGGTGAAATTTTATTCCTTGAGTCATGTCTGGTAGAGGAGTTGTAATAAGTATTATTATGAAATCATTTCATGAGACTATCAATTATGACATAAAAGTACTTCATATTACCTGTCATCCATGGGTATACAAGAAACAGTAATATCTGCATTTGAGTCAATATGCTTCTGCAAGTGCAATAAACATTGATAAGCACAAGAATTCAAACTTCAGAAATCAAGCATGTTAAGAAAAAAAAATCTTGAATTTAGCATTCGACTAATGCATCATTAAATGTAACCTGTACAAACTCCATATAATTCATCCGATAAAGATGATCGCCAGATAAGATTATTACATGCTTCACATTCTTATTCTTTGCATCCTGAATAAGATCACATGAAAGTCAATTAGTCCCATTTTACACAAGCTTCCAACAAAATTAAAAATTCTCAGCCCCCTACCTCAAAGACCCATACGAATTGCCGCACAGCATCTGCAGTTCCTTGGAACCATTTTTTTCCAGCCTCTCCTGGTGTTTGAGTAGCAGCCAGGACCTGTTACACAAGGAATTACGTCTCCAAGAACTGGCATAAAATAATAAACAACAATGGCATATATTTCATGGCAAGCAATGATTCATATGGCAATATGCATTTTTACCACATCTCAACATGGCAGAGAAAGGAACAACTTGGTATAATGCATTTCAACGAGTAACAATATAGACCAGTGCAGCAGAAATAATATATTTTAGTTCATATTACCTCCACAAATCCATCTCCAAAATTAACACCATTCCCAAAGTTATACGTGCGAGCAAGGTGCCGATTAAGTGAGAAGGAGTTAAACTGTGTTAAAATGAAAATCTTCCTTAGACCACTATTAATGCAGTTACTCATTGGAATGTCAATCAATCTGTAACACCCTCCAATTGGAACCTACAATAAAATACAAATCAATGTCATCTGTCTCACTCTTTCTCTTTTCAATAGAAAGAAAAACAATCAGCTAAACCCCATTAATAACAAGGAATCCCTGCCCATATTGCATAATTGAATTCCTTCTATGACGACCAACACCATATAATAATGTTTATACCATTTTGAAAAGCCTTGAACTCAAAAGACAAACTTTAAAAACTTGTGTTACTGATGTCTTACCGCTGGCTTGGCTCTTTTATTAGTAAGAGGAAAGAGGCGTGTCCCAGCACCTCCACCCAATATGATCGAAGCAACTTTTTTGGGGTCTGCCCTTGGTGTCTCAAAAGCTTGTTTCTCGAATGTCTAAAGCCAAAAATTCAATTGCATAAAACACTTGACATCATCTTCTATGGAATCTAAAAGTAACAAATATAAAAAATGTAGATTTCTCATTCGTCAGGATTAGACTTGCTGACTATACAAGAAATGCTAAGGGCAGCGCAAAAGCTAATATTAACAAACAAAAAAAGAAGCAGGGTATTTACTAACCATAGTCTCTTCGTTAACATCTGATGTGAAAACAGAGTAGGCAACTCCAGTCTTGACCTTTTTAATACCTTTATTGCATCCTGTTCTCAAATTATTCGATAATTTACGACTAAGATCGCTGTTTTTCAGGTTCCTCTTCATACTCTCTCCCCAAAAAAGGGTACCCCCATTACTGAGACTTCTTTTAATATCAAAGGCATTAGCAGCGCACTTCATGACAGCACAGCAAGAATCCATTGCTGAACCAGCCAAGAAATTAGAAACCAAGATGATACTTTATAAAGAAAAAAGCTATGTAAGTAAGATCCAGGGAATATAAAATACGCAAAAATAAAAATAAAATAAAAAACTACGGCATTGTTTTAGTTTGAAAGTGAAAAACGCAAAACTACTTTCCCAGATGAACCTAGAAACTTCACTCGAATAAAAAGCAACCCAGGATCGAAGTTGGAGAAAAACCCGGATCAAGAAAACAAACAAAAACAAGAACACTACGAAAAAGAACAAGGATCAAAGGGTACCCGGATATACAAATGATAAAAAGTCAAAGACTTTCTACAAATGTAAGAGAAAAATAAAACTAAATGGGAAGGTGAAAATGAGCAACGAAGGCAGAGGAGGAGAGGGATTTGAGTAAAAGAAGTGACGGTGAGCTTGAGCTACTATTGCTGAAAATGGGAATGTCACGAGAAAGGACCATAAATTAATCTTTTGGTTAAGAAAAACCCACAAAAATGGCAGTTGAATGATGAGAGATTTGAGGGCCACTCCTAACTCCGCAGCATACGGTTACCACAGACTTCCACGGAATTTGAAAGAGTCCTTTCTCAATTGAAACTCCCCTTGGCCCTTTCCATTCCAAGCTTCTTGTTTTTTGGTTTTGGTTCTATTTATTTTTGTGTATACGACAGTGTCGTCCCAAATTCGTTATAGTAAATATCTAAGTAATATTATTTTTTTAGCAGAAAGTAATGTGAATTTATTATTTAAAACTTAAAAGGCCGATTTAATTTCGTTATTTATTTAAAATTAAAATATTAAAAAATAAATATAATAGAATGATAATAAAAAAAAATTCTTGAACTTAAAAAATTATGATGCTTATAGTTAAAATTTACATCGACATATTATTATTATAACATTTAAAATTAAAACTTAAATAATTTCTATAATGCCAATAAATTAAATATTACAAAATAAAAAAAGAAAATTATATCTATTTATAAAATATATATTTATTATTAGGTTATACATTGAGATATTTAATAAATTAACTATCAAATAATATAAAATTTATTTTTTTTATTTTAATTATAATTAATCAAATATAACTTTAATATATAATCTACAATAATCAATAAAATTATTCTCTAGTGAAAATTATTTTTCTAAATTCATATAAAATTCATTAGATTTAACCAATATATTAATCTAATATTATCGTTAAAATTTGAAATTGCTCAAAATTTAAAATTAAATATCTAATGCTATCAAAATTTATTCTTCTAAGCTACATAACAGTCAGTAAAATGAAAGGGTAAATCCCTGTAAAATAAAATTTACTGTACAGCTACCGGCATAAAAGGACAACGACGCATTATCTCATGTTTTCCCACGTTACCTCTGACAAACTTTTGGAGATCTATGAGTTGCTTGTTTGATTATACAATAATATTGAGTGACACGTGTCTGTTAAACAACTAAAACGCATTCGGCGTTCAATTGAATTTTTTAAATATAGCAGTATTACATTTGAAAATTTCAGTTCATAAAAAAATTACATTTGAAAAAAATTAAATTAAATTAAATTTTATATTTTGAATAACATTCTATCAGATTTAAAATTAAACTCAGATTAAGTTAATTATTAATTTTTTGAATTCGTCAAGCCAATTTTAAAATTCAATTTATGATTATTAGTTTTTATTTTCATATCAATTAGATTTAACGTATTTCTTTTTATATAAAAATAATTAAAATAATTTAATACTTTTAAAAATAATAATTTTTTTGTTGCTTTTAACAGAAGTCAGATTTAATTTATCTAAATCAAATTTGTATTTAGTTTAATAAATTATAAAAAATAAATATTAATTTTCAAAATTTGAAGGAATCATTTATAATTGAAAAAGTTAACCAAACTGGGCTGCTTTGAAGCAAGGTAGCTATCTCTGCTCGTGTCAGATTGAACCACGTGGAAGGTCGTACTGTGGTGCAGTGACTATACTTTTTTTTCTTCTACGCCAAATTCACATCTAAATCTTTGTTAATAAAAATAAAAATTAAATTAAATTGTCATTTTAATTTATAAATTTTAATTTGAATCCATTGGCACTTTTCTAAAAAATAAAAGAATAATAAAAAGAATAATAATAAACTAAAATTTTCCTTTTATATGAAAAAGTGAAGAAAATTTTTTAAAAAAACAAGTCTAAATGAATGAAGTTTTTGTGTTTTTTATACTTTAAACCTTCTATACAATTAAAGAATTTTTCATTACCTTGAATTGTGTCGTCAAAAATTTTATATTTTCTACTAAAGTTAATTTAAAAATTTATAAAATAATAATAAGTATTAAAATGCTAATCATAATAAAACTAATATATATAGAACAATAATTTACCCAATATCTTTGTTTCATAATGTTTCGTGAGCGGCACTCATTATACTCCGTACAACAATAGGCTGCCACTTGCCACCACCACATAAAAGAGAAGAGACGTGCTAAGTAGCCGTCCCTTTCCTAACCTTGCTCGGGACCATGGCTCGATCAAAGGCTCAACCACAACAACAAAACAGTCGTTCAATCTGCTTAATGGTAAAAGCTAAAGTCAACGTTTCTATTCTTGGTTACAATGTATACCATTTTTTTAAATTTTATTTAAAATATTCTTATATTTAAAAAAATAAAATTTAATTAAAAATACACTACATGTTTATCTCTAATATAATTGCAATATATTGATATACACTTTAAAAAATAAATATTCTTAAAATTAAAAATTAAAAAATGAATATTTAAAGAAAATAAATATTTTTGAAAATATTTTTTATGATATTTTTGTGTAATTAAAGGAACTTGCTTGTATACCCAAATGGATCGATCCAATATCAAATAACATAGCCCACTTCAGTCATTGAAAATGGATCATAAATTTTTTGAAGAATTAGAAAGCTCAAAACTGTTGGCCCAAATTTCTAGAACCCAAATTAAGTCCACAATCACAAGGAACCTCATCTCCATCGAGTACATTTTGGCTTGTCCGCAGTTCTATCTGGAATCTCTTCTTCACAGTTCTTCTTCAATCAAACAAATGGCGCTGAGTCTAACCAACACGTTCCTGCAAATTAAACCACCTCCTCCTTCACTTTTTTCTATCAGAAAGGTAAAACCAAATTTCAATTTTTTTAGAATTCTGGGTTGGTATTTTATTTATGGAGGATGCATGTTTGTGTAGGTGAAGGTCAGTGCAGTTGGTAATTCTAAGCTGCAGGTGACGTGCAGGAAGAAGGACATACACCCAGAATTTTACGAGGATGCGAAGGTTTACTGCAATGGGGAACTGGTTATGACTACCGGTGGCACACAAAAGGAGTATGTAATTGACGTTTGGTCCGGCAACCACCCATTCTACCTCGGAAACCGCTCCGCCGTCGTTGTTGACGCGGACCAGGTCGAGAAGTTCCGTAAGAAATTCGGTGAACTGTCGCAGATTATGGAGATCCCTGTCCTTAAAGGTGAAATTGTGTTGCCTACAAGGCGCAAATCTGCTGCCAAGAAAAAGAAGTAGAAAGACGAGACTGAACCGCTTGGAGGTAAAAAGGGTTTCTGTTTATTTGGTGTCTGTAATTTGAACGTTAGTTGTTTGATGAAATGCTTATTTTGGGGCTGATGAAGTGGCTAACATGTATTTAAATTACTTGTTATATTTTGGTAAGTGCTGTTGTGCTGTGACATGAGGTCACGGATTTAAGTCGTGAGAGTGGCCTCTTGTAATTAATTGTAAGGGAAGGCCGCGTACAAAGATATAATGGGTTCGATCCTTTCTCGTATTCCTCTCATTGCAGGAGAATTCGAATACCGGACTGCCCTTTTAAAGGGGAGTCTTGGCACAACGATAAGTGTTGTCGTCGTGTGACATGAGATCACGTGTTTGAGTCGTGAAAACGGCCTCTTGCAATTAATTGCAAGGGAATGCCGCGTACAAAGACCCATGAATCCGATCCTTCTCCGGACTCCGCTTATTGTAGGAGCATTCGTGCACCGGACTATCATTTTTTTTGATACCTTATGTAATGCTGCAATCTTTTGAATCTTGATTCTGCTTAGCATGATTGTAGCAGAAGAGAAGAAATT
The DNA here is from genome assembly GCA_947685225.1 of Garcia nutans. Classification (NCBI taxonomy): domain Eukaryota; kingdom Viridiplantae; phylum Streptophyta; class Magnoliopsida; order Malpighiales; family Euphorbiaceae; genus Garcia; species Garcia nutans. Next base: position 58,116,035 of record CANTUV010000039.1, read on the forward strand.
GAATTGAATTATATCTCTGTATTAAAATATTTGCTTTTTTTTTTTTTGGTATAGAATTAGAATTGGATTTCATATTGAATTCCAAAAATTTATGTGTATGATGGTAAAATGATCATTTACAATTAAGCCAACATGAAAGCATGGAATGCCAAAATAAATTCCACAAGCTTTTGTGAAATCCATTTGCTAAACTGGGCCTTTGGCCCTTTGAGCGATTTTTATTTTAAAATTGCGAATGTTTAGCTACTATCCTAATAATTCCTTGCCTGTTGAGCAAAGGCCAGTGATAAGGCATTGAAAGCTTGGGAAATCATATTGGAGAGGATAAAAGATTCATCTCATGGAAATGGAATTCCTTTTTAAATACTGAACAAGAACTTACTGTTCTGTCCTCGCTTTGTTGTTTATATTCTCCTTGATTTGATAGGGTTGGGTTTGGGAATTCAAAGCCAACGTGCTATGGAATTCCTGTAAAATTAATAATGTTGACCCAGGATTTTCTGTTATATCCTTTCGTTGTTAATTAGATTTTACTTGTTTTTTATCTGAAATCTTGTTGAATGAGTATGTTAATGCTGTTGAATGAAGCTAAGATGGTGATATTGCCCTTTTTGAAAAACTGACTGTAAGCTAGTCCCTTTTTTTGATGATATTGTAGAATTCATATATTGCCCTTGTAATGTTGTTGTATGTCATAAAACATGATATAGCCATATTAGAGTGGACTTCCATTTTTTTTTTTTTTTGGCCCTATTCAGTTTTCGTAAATGCTGTCCTTGTGTCCTTTAAACATAACTATCTATCTCTATGAATTAAACACAAAGAATCACATGCTTACACAAACCACGTCCAGGGGAAGTAAGGGATCCCTTCAATGACAATGTAGTTGCACTGAGGACATTATTATCGACTGACATTATCATCAGCCTTTATTCTTGCCACTGAGTACACAATTGCACTTATTAATACATTGATACATAGTTGCAACTCATAACTGCATTAATAGCTTTTTCAGTACGTATCAGGCACACTACTAGTATTAGTATCATTTATATGGGAGTCAGATGTTGAAAACTTGACCATCGAAGCATAGCATAGTGCTTAATGCTTTAATCTTGATTAACACCTGAAGTAACAGAAACAAGCAACTCCTGGGAATTGAAAATGGCAAGCTCCATGCAAGGCACCTGCCCAATTCTTGCATTGACGATCACAGTTACCTGAGTTTGCACAAGCCCCTGACCACGTTTTGCTACGCCTCTGGCAAACTTTTCTCCCTGTCACTAGCATCTCTGCATTTCATGAAATATGATATTCATAAATTTTCAATATGCAAACACATGTACACGCACGCGTAGCTGCTGTCGGATGTAATACATACAATAGATGATTAAAGAAACATAGAAATGAGATTGATGGTGTATCATACCATTTGAAAGGAGAAGGAAGAGGAACAGGAAGAGAGTTAATATGGAGGAAGAATTTAACTTTGCCATTTCTTTTGGTATCTGTCTCCCAAATGGGAGTAACTAAACTGTGGTACTCAGCGTTGCAAGTAGTTGTATTTATAGGAGGATGTATATTTCTCTTCTATTGCAGATTACAATTTTCTCGTTATGATCACATGGATCTGTGCGCCTGTAATTGCATGCAAATATGCATGTCTTTCAGGGGACAAAACCACAAATGCGGTAAGGAATTTGGGAATTTTGGCATGGAAAAATGATGATAAACATGTATATGTTAAGCAAATTTGGCTGCACATTATAGAATTCAGGGCTGATTTCTACTAAGACTGTGTAAACTATAGCTGTCACCATGGAAAAACATGAGAGAAGAATAGGTTGACGTCTTGAATTGTAAAGTCAGACAGCGTGACGTTGCTATTGGATTAAATTGTATAAAATGAAGTTTCAAGGTGGGCCTATAGCAGGCAGCGCCCATGACACATACTGTTACTGGACTTTTGTGCCAAAATGCAGGAAAAATTACATCTTTTATTAGATTTTTATTTTTTTGTCAAGAGTTTTTTTTATTATTTTATAAAAATATATATAAATTAAAAATAAATTAATAAAGTTTGTATATGTTATGCAGGGTTTATAAATATATAAATTGATTAAAATTTTTTAATTAATTTAATAATATTTTGCTGAACTGATAAATTCGTGACATTATGGATTTTTTTTAACAAATTTTTAAAAATTCCCAAAATATGAGAGTTAAAAAGCTGAAAATATCCTTTCTAAAAAAGCGCCCTACCCTTTTCTTCTCCGGACGTCTTTGCACTTGAGAGGATGTTCTTTAACAAAATCTTTTTTTTCTTTAGAATTAAATAAATTAATTAAAGCATAGAGCGATTACTGATTAAAGTTTAGAGGAAATTACTTGTATACGTAATTTCCTCATCCATTTATACGGAGCCCAGCGTTTTATTTTTTCAAGTTTATTGTTTACGCTTTTTTTTTTCAAATTTAATCTTTTCTCTTTTTTTTCCCTTTTTTTTCTGATTTTTATATTTTTTATATTTTCATTTTTTCATTTTTATTTTTTTATTTTTTTAAATATTATATTTTTAATATATATTAAAAAAATAAAATATATCTACAATACACTTGTAACACATCTATATAATATTTTTAATATTTATTTAATTTATATTTTTAATTTTTATTCTCATAATATTTACACAATATTCAACAACTTTTATATAAAATACACAATTTAAATAACAAAAATATAATATGCATACAATAATTTAAATAATAAAAATATAACATGCAAATAACATTTACAACACATCTATAACATATTTACTATATATCTATATAATGAGATTATTTATATTTTTTATGTGTATAATATGTAAAATTTATTTAAAATAAATTTAATAATTTTTATTAATATATTTTATTTTTTTATTTTTTGTGGCTGTTATTTATTTATTAAAATTAAAAATTTATCTTTTATAAGAAATTATAATTTTTATAAGATAAAAAATAATTTAAAATATTAATTTTTATTATTTTATTAGAATATTTTTATTTAATAGTAAAATTTAATAAAAAGATGAAAATTAAAATAAAATATTAATTATAACGAGAGAAGTGATATTTAAAAAATATATATTTTAGTGAATAATTAGATATTTTTAAAATTTTAATTTAATTTTTTATAAAAATATAAATATTTTTAGTCATCTTAGTATTTTTAAAATAAAAATTATTATTATTATTAATTTTGATAGTTATATAAATAACCCTAAAGTCTATTGCCTTGAAAAAGTTAGTTAAGGACTGGAGGGCTGAAGGAGAGAAATAAATATAATTGTATGTAAGCCTTTTCCATGGATTGCCATAAACATTTGCTTTTGGCTTGAGAATTGCATGATCGTCTTCTAGAAAAAAGGTTCTCATGATGCCCTTTAATTAATATTGCCACGGGTAAAGCTTTCAATCCAATTATCCAATAGCCTTTTTCTTCTACTTATCCTTTCAGCTTTAAGGTTAACCTAATTTTTTGACCTTTTAAGTTATTAAACAAGGCAGACTATAAATAAATTAACCAAAATTCAACTATGGAGTGCGCAAATCAAGTGGTAAGTACTGTTATAGCTTACAAATCTTAAAAAAAAAAAAAAAACTTGGGTGTTATTTATTTATAGTAAATATTTTTCTATTTTTTATTTTTATTTTTCATTTTTCTACATTTTTTATTTTTTAAAATTGAAAATTAGAAATAAGAAAATATGTTAAGATTCCTTTCCATAAAGTTTTCTATATTTCTTTATTTCCATTTCTATTAATAAAAATATATTATTTTTTATAAATAATTATTTTAAGAGAGAGTAGAAAACATCATAAAATGATTCTCTACAATATAATATAATTTTTTAGAAGATTATTTTTAAAATTTTCATTTAGAAAATTCTGATAATCGCACATTAAATTTTAACTTTGATTTAGAATAATTTTTAATTTTTTTTATCAAATAATGCTATAATTAGATAAAGTAACCTTGCATTCTAATCTAGATTTCGTCCTTTTTTTTCATTATTACATCAATCATTTCCTTAATTTCCTCACTAATCAAATATTATCATGAGAATTAAATTTAACCCATTAATATTTCTCTAAAATCTCTTTCGCTGTTTCACATTTTAAATTTAATAATTTTAAAAAATAATATCTAAAAAATCCATTTGTAAATCCTATTAATTTATATGGACCACTTGTCGGCTAATAAAAAGGTTGACTTGATAATTATTGCACATTTACAAGCTTCTTCTTCTTCTTCTTCTTCTTCTTCTTCTTCTTTTGGGAATAAACTGATATATAGTATAAGCTTCTAATTAATACTTCAACCATTTTACTCCTTTTATAGCCATTGATTTTTTTTTTTACAAAAAGGGATTAAAGTCATTTCAGCCTTTTCAAGTAGTAGACGAATGTGTTAAGAAAACGTCTTAGTTGAAAGGCTTGTTTATTTCCAATAAAATCAAAAGGAGAAAATTTGTTAAGATTGGAACTCTACCTTTCCTAAATTATTAGATCTATAATTCGGTTCAAGGAAAAATATTGACCTAAAATTGATAGAAAATATCTCCATAATATTTTATATTGAAAGTGTTAAAATTTTTAATATCAATTTAAGAGTGTCAACCTCAAATCATTTTTATATTTTTTAATATTTTTATTTTCACATTAATTGTTTGATATCTTTCTATTTAATCTAATTTTCTTTACACTCTTAATTATAATAATTATACATTAATTAATATTTACTATATGTTACTAACCCTTTAAAAAAGAGAGAGACTATATTACTACCAAAGAAAATTTTCCAAAATACATCAATGCAATATAAACATGTGGTTATTATAAATTTTTTATTTGATATATATACATGTATTTATTAAAATAAATATTGCTTATTGTGTAAGTAATTAACCGTGGAAGATCCTAATTAATTCCTCATTGTAATTAATTACAAGGGAAATCTTTTTTTATTATTATTTTGAAAAATACACATATCTAATCTTAGTGGATGAGAAATGAACTTTGGGTCGTATTTTATCATTTTACTTTTTTTTTATTTGCTTTTCTTTAATTTTTCGTGTGAAGATGGGCAAACTCCTTAATTTGACACTAGTAAAGAGATAAATCCATTACGATATTATTTGGGGCACGCTTTCACCTAATATATTTTTTACTTTATTTTGGTCCAGCGTTTGGTCCTGTGCTATCACTATCTTCCATTTTTTTATTTTTATTCTAAGAAAATTAAATTATTTTTAAAGGATGTTAATTTGGTGTAAAATTATGCAAGTCAAAGAGACGAGCCAAATGAATAAAATTTAAATGATTTCAATGGCACTTTTCATGATTTTACGTACTTTAAATGTGGCCTATAGACTGATAAATTATGTTCGGCTTATTTGAGTTGGTGTGTACCATGTAATTGCCACATACATATAAAATTTTATTTTGGCATTTTATATGGAATTTGGAGGCCCAAGAAATCAACGTTGAAAGACCCAAACTTATTAAATTAAAATTTCCAAACATTTTGTAGTGGGTCCATATTGTGTTTAGATAAGAAAGAAAATAATTGAAAGTGGCTATAGTAATGTTTATGTGATTTGATTCATTCCATCCAAAACTGATTAATTTAATTAATTTTATCGACTTAAATTAATTAAATTAATTAATTTTAAATTTTATATTTATTACTAAAATTGACTGAATTTTATAAAATTTTATAAAATTATTTTATAATAATTTATTTTTAAATATAAATTTTTTCAAATCGATTATAAATAATTAAATTAATTGATCACTGAAATTCGACCAACACGATTACTGCACATTTTAATATTGAGTATTAATCAAATCAAATATATTAATATAATTTGCTTAAATTAATTCAATTAAAAAATCAGTATAATTCAATTAAAAATATTAAATTATTAAAATTTATTTACTTTTCATTTTATTAAAAAAATTCAAATCGCCGATTAATTTGTTATTTTATTTTTATAGACAATTGCAAATTTTAATGTGCTAATTAGCTGTATATTTATATTTTTTTATTTTTATTTCTTTTAGAAATTTATAGTTTAATTAATGTTAATATTTTGCATAATTAAATTTATAAAATATTATAGTCAAAAAATTATAAAATATTAGTATATAAGTCTTTAATATTATGTGGTATTATTTCTGTATTTCATGACATAATTTGTTAATTTTTTATTTTTTATATAAATAAATTAGAATAATATTACAATTGATAAATACTTGTACTATATTTAGAATTTAAAATAGAAATATTTTATAACACTCATTTGTAATTGACAAATATAATATAAATAGTTTAATGAAAATTTAATAAATTTTAATTAATTTAATTTTGTATCAATTCAATTTGATTGATTCGATTAATATTTTTAATTTAATTAATAAATGAAAATTATTAGTAGATTGCACACCCTTGATATATAATATTTTGAGAAAAAAAAGAAAAAGAAAAATAAAATTAAAAAGGGTTATTAATTAGGCTAAGCAAATAAATCCTAGAGATGTATTATTTAACCTTTTATTATTTGGGAAAATGCTTGAGAGTTGGGACCCAAAAATTGGCCGTAACTTTTTGCTTTCCATACCCATAATTTTATGAATAATAATAAATCAGACATCATCTTTTACCTAATCTGCTAATCATAGACTCCAAAAGGCATCTTATTACGGAAGATATTAAGAAATAAAACATATTAATTAGTAAGTAATTAATATAAAGTTTCTAGCAATTCCTTCTCACCAGATGTAACGTGTCTCCTCAGTCCTGAGACCTCTTCAATAAACCACCGCCAAAGCCAGACTTGAGTTGAAAAAAAAGTACTATCAAATAAAAGTTAAAAAAAAAATCAAAGAATTTGATTGGTGTAAAGTGGAAACACGAAATTAATAACATTTTTATTACTAAATTTTAAACTTTATTATATAAATAATTTAAAGTGTAAATTTTTTTTTAAAAATATTAAAATAATAATAATCTTATGTGAATTTAGAATGAAAAAATATATGTATTAATATATGATGATGAACTATCATCAAATATTTAATATTAAATATTTTAATTATAATAATATCTAATATATTTTTATGCATATTTTGATAATAAAAATAAAAATATTATTTAAAAAAAAAAGAAGATTGTGTGAAACATTGTATTCCTTTTTTTATTTTTTGATAATTCATGAATTTCACATGCGACACTAACCAAACCAGCCAATGGCTTAGATTCAACTACTAATTTGATTAAAAAAACAAAAAATCAACTACGTAAGTCCATGAGCCAAGTGTCCAGACTTTTTTACAGTATCTGTACTGGATCGAGTAGTAGGCCAATTAAATGTCTATGGCCATTAACAAACCCTTCCAACGCGAAAAAAGCCACAGTTTTGTAATTATTTGTTATTACTTTTTATTTATTTATTTATAAAGGAAAAAGAAAAGCTTTGAAAAATCATGATCTTCAAGATACTTATCCCACGTATAATCGCCGGTCTATTTTATTTTATTTTTCTTATTATTACATTATCAATAATATTACATTATAATAATTCAAATATTAATATACAAAACCAATTATGAATAAAATATATAAAATTTCAATTGAAATATATAATTATAATACAATGAAAATATAATGAGATGGCCATAAATATTATTTGAAACAGGAATTTGATAAAAAAAAATATAATATAACTCTTAGATTACACGGTAATTAATTATAATCAAGAACGAACAGAGAGAGAAAGTATTTCCTTTCATCTCAAAATTAATGTATATTTAGTCCACCCTCCATATTATTAACATATATAGTTGATAACTGAGGCTTTGTTAATTAATCCAAAATTTTGAAAAGTGTATTTTTAAAAAAGTTAAGTTTGTGTTGAACATTATTAGCTTTACAAAAAAATATTTTAATTTATATATTATAAAGATAATAATATATATGATATAATTAAAATTGGTAAAAAAACACTAAAGTGGTTATTAATTAATAACCATTTAGCTGTGAAAGTACAACTTCATATAGGTCTCCCATTTAGGAGATGGCTTCAGTTTCACCTATATAATTAAAATTAAAATATTCCATTTTTTTTTTCCAAAATTACAATTTTCCGAAAGTTTTTTTTTTTTAATTTTGTTTAAAATGCTAAAGTGTCGGAGGATAAATCAAAATGTCTCGGAGTGGGTTTGCCTATAAAAACCCGCCAAATGGATCTCTTTCATCGCCAGTTTCCTTTATTGCTCTATGTTTCTGACAAAATATCAAACTAAACCTCGCACTTTCTCTCCTCAGTCCTCACTCCATTTTCTTTTTCTTTTCAAATCCCCATTTTCTCTAACTTTCCTTCTCTGCGAAAATTCTCTTCCCCAAGTAATTAACCTTCAAAGCCCTAATCCTTCTCTATAAATTGAATTACTCCATCGTCTCTTTCACTTGGCTTCCGCTTGAAATGTCCATTTCTGAATTTGACATAGTTAATGCTGAAAAAGCTGACGCCATGAGAAAGTACAGAAGAGATCAAACCTGTAAATTGCTTTTGCGTGTGGTAGGGGCCTCGACTCTTGTCTTTTGTTCCTTTACGCATATTCCAGTCGTTGAAGAGATGGTCTCTGCTTATCTCTCGCTTTTCAACTACCAGTTCCCTGTTTTTCTCATCGTCAATTTCCTGGTTATCCTTATCTATCATTTATCCACCACCAAAGCTACCAACAGCGCCGCCGCCGCGATTCAGCCTGATCTTTATAATCAGTATGTCTCCTTTTCGTCCTTTTCCTCTCGCCGGCAAATTACATCATCCAACGAGGAAAAACAATTGGTCTTCTCACCGGCACAGAAGTGTCGATCTGCCGATGAGACTAACGTATCTGATAAACATATAACTAGTTGCGAGAATGCTTATACTCCAATGGAGTCGAATCCAGTTTGTGAGCTTGCAGTGACAGAGACTTGTATTGAGGAGAAGATTTTTAGGAGAACACGGTCGGAGAGGTACACAGTAGAAAAGAAGAGAAGGAGTGGTGGAGGAGAGTTGCGGCGATCGGAGACAAACAATGGTAGGGAAATGGTGACTGCCGGTGGCGATACTCCGATGAGAAAGTCAATGCAAGAAATGAACAATGAAGAGTTTAGGCTTACAATTGAGAGTTTCATTGCTGGTATAAAGAAGAATTTAAGAGATGAAAATTTTGCTGTTTCAATGGAAGAAAAGGAAAAATTCTTTGCAGCTATCGCTTATAATTAGCATTTTACTAAATAAAAAAAATATAATTAGAAAAGGTAAAATGAAATTAGGGATTTAAATTTAAAAGAAAAATTAAAATCTATCCCGATTTCATAAAATAGGTCCCGATGTACAGAGCTTATATAATTCCTGTTTTTGCGGTGTTATTATGAATTATGAATTTTTTTTTCCATAATCCCATTCTCTGGAAGTTGCAGATTCAATGGGTTCAATTTCTTGCTTGCTTGACCTGACTAAAGTCCTTTATTATTATTATTATTTTACAGAAAAATCGTAATTTATTTTCGAATCAATTTTTTACCATTAATATTAAAAGAAAAAAAGCAGATTTTGAATCCAATATTTAAGCGAAAACGCATCAGCTGTTGAATTATTTCCCAATGTGCTTTTCTTGGTAAATTTGATTTTTATTTTCTATATTTAATTTATATATTCTATGACTGCTGATCTTATTTAATACTGAAAGGAAATAAATTGGAGAAGTAAGAAATAATGTTAGTCTGCTTTTTTGTCTTAGCGATGGGTATGTATTACTAGCAATATATGGCGTTATTTAACTTTTGACTATAGTAAGAAAGTGATGGCTAAGTATACAAATAGGGCGCTTTATAATATGTATAGTATAAATCAATACGAGACTCTCTTTCCCTCTCTTTGCCACATGTAAGATGGATTGTATTATTTTATTAGGATGATTCTTAAACTTTAAAGATTAGGTAAAATTATTGAAATTTTAATTTTGTTTTAAAAAGTTCAACTCAAGTAATTGAGTCGACATTTTAGTTTGAATATTAATTGTACGTATCCCTTTCATTCCCTTTAATTAACTAGCTAATTTTAATAGAATAATTATATTTTATATAAACCATACACAATAATATACTATTACAAAATTCAATTAAGGTTTTTAAATATTAACATGAGATGTGTTACAATAATATATATATATGCTTCTGCAAATTAACTTATTCAATTTATGCTTTAAAAAGAATACTAACTTAAGATTAATAAAATTTTATAATTAATTGTAAATTTTCTTTCTGTTTAATTAAACTCTATTATTATAAAAATTAAAATTCAAACAAATTAACTTCAAAAGTTGAAGTCTTGAATTATCTACCAACTCCACTCGCCACAATTTTATACCAAGCACAACTGGGTTACAGTAGTCATGGATAATATTAATTAACTAGGAATGTTGGTAAATCTTATAACTATACTTTATATATAATAATTAATAATTAATATGATAATATACTATACATACGTAATCAATAGTCCCCTTGAATCGCCGCAAAATTGGGCCATCTTAAGTGCATAATTGCACTAAGCAGAAAAATAATAAACTGTTTAACCCATAATATAATATATTATATAGTTAAATTAAATTAAATTAGGCTTGCAATTTTCTTAACCCAAAAGTCATTTTACTCTTATTTTAGGGCTAAATATAAAGTAATTAATTAAGATAAATTATATTTAAATAGAATATATATTTTATCATAAATTTCACAAAACTCACATTCTCTCTCTCTCTTATTTCTTCACAATATTGTCTCTTGTAGGGGACACAAAACACTCATTCCTGTATTATTCTTCTTCTTCTCTTCCTCTGCTCTATTCTCTTCTTTTTCTTTCTTTCTTTTTTCAACCTGTCGTTTTCTTCATTTATTTATATTTGTTTATTTATTTATGTCAATTTTTTGTGTTTGATATGACTCGTATAGGCGCCAATATGTTTTTTTTCTTGTTTATTGTTGTTGTGGAAATAATAATAATAAATAAAATTATTAAATTATTACATGGGGGGATTAATAAGATTATCATAATTAATTTTGTAATTATGGTGTATTATTTTATAATGAAGCAGCTTGCTCTTATCCAATTGTTTTGAGAATTATGCAACAAAAGGGAATAAAAAGATCTTTTTTGCTTATAAACCTTTAATTCCATTCATTTTTGTTTTATTTTAGCTGGGAACGACCAATAATCATCTCAATTATTTTCTTGAATTTCGCAAGAACCTCTTCATCACTCTTTTGTATGTAGATCAGTAGGCCGCCAACCAGCTCAAATTTTGCTGTTATTATTAATATTATTATTCTAATAAGCTTAAAGAAAGTGGAAACTAAAGAAGAAAATATCCAATTGAAGCATTTAAAACCTTAAAAATTTATATAGATAATGTCTATACTAAAAAATAAAGCAGATATGCAATATATGGACAATTATTAATTGATAGAGTTATATTAAAAAGAAATCAGATTAATTTAGAGGTAACGTGATGACCCTTATCTCTGTAATATATAGTAAGTTGATGGTAGTTTTTATAATATATAGAATAATAATATATATTAGAACAATAATCTTGTCTCTCAGGTTTGTCATTTTTTTAGCTTCTATCTGTCATATGACCAAAATATTATCTCTTATTTACTCTTTTAGGAATACAAACTTAAAATATCAACATTATGCAATTTGTATTTAATTAGCAATTTGGATTTTTTTTAGATTTTAAAAGTGCACTAAATTATATTTAGTTCATGACAAAATAATTGATTAAATTATGCAATGATTAAGTCAACATTATTAAAACTATTGTATAAGTAATTGGATAAGAAATTTTAATCAATCTTGCAACTGGAAAATGCAACAGATTTTAATACAAAACAAAATATTATTTCATCTCTGTACGTATTTGTTTTCATGATTCCCAACTAGCTAGCTAAAATTTTCTACTATTTATATGTGTCAATAACAAATTTATTTTTTTTTTAAATTTCTTATGCTTACTCGTATATATAATTTTTTTTTTTTCATGTTGGATGGTGGGGAATTAAACAATTGATCGCTAAATGTATCACTTTCCTAAATTGAACATAAACACGTATACTTTTGGTTTATTTATTTTTTTTTCAAAATCTAGTGCTGAATATATTAAAGGGACAGTGGTGTTTTGACAATGAAGTAGATGGTTATTGATACAACAGATACCAGAAATAGTTAGCAGTAAAGTTATAATATTTTTATAATTATATTAAGATTTGATAATTTATTATATTTGTACACACACACACAAAATAAATCACATTTGCACTAATATGTATGTTCATTGAAATTTGAAAACATATATTGCACAAATTTAGTATTTTTCTTTTGAATTTATTTTCAACGGTCTCATCAATTTTATAACTCGAATAACTTTAACATCAATGAATTAAAATTAATATTTATTAGTGTAAGAGTCATTTTAAAATTCAAAAGTCTTAAATTTAAGTTCTAATAGCTAAATTTACTATTAAAAAATGAAAAATTTTAATACCACAATTCATCGCTCTTATAGAAAAAGTAATTGAAGAAAAAAAAAGTAGGGAACAAAACTATGACCCATTCAAATTAAAAAACAATGAAATTAGAAAAAAAAAAAGTAAATGGAAGTATTGAATAATTAAAATAATAATTTTTATATGTGTGATTTTGTCTAGCCTATCTGAAATTAATTTTTATATGAATAGAAGGTCCAGTCCACCATCCAATAATTGGTATGTGTATAATGTTGTTTGGAGTTATGGGGTTGTTAGGAAACAATAGCATAAGAATAATATGAACTTTAGTATATAGTTGTTGTTAAATAGAATCAACAGACTGTTCTTTATTAATATTAGTCTAATAATAGATTTGCAATATGAAAATTTCAAGAACCCAGCTTTACGTTACAACAGCCAGTGTTAGAAAATTGTCTTTTTATAGTTATTATTACTATTGTTATTATTATTATAGGATGGGCTTTTTTTTTTTCTTTCTTATTTAAACGCAAGTTCAAGTGTTCATTGCTTACTGAATAATGGGAAAGTATTGAATTAAAGCATATTCATAATGCATTGTTAGCTGGTGAAAAAAAAAAGATGGGATATTAAAGCATATAAAATTTCAGTTATTTTTGTTTTGTTTGTTTTCGGTAGCTATAGCGAGTAGGAATTTGAAGAAAGTCAAAAATCAAAATTGGAGAAATTGTGCTTTGCCCTTAGATTAAGGGTACGTCCTGTCTACTTTGGGACTTTGTCCTACTAGCCATGGACAACCACTCTAAAATATTAGTGTTTTGAACATAAATGGACATTTGGTTATAATTAAACCTAGCTAATCATGAGCGAATCTGAATTTAAAATATATTAAAATTTTAAAATAATTTGGTTTATCAATTTTTAATTTTTTTCATTAATTAAGATTCACATAAAATGCCAAATTATAGGATCAGTATTTTCTTATTCTCTTTATTACTAATAACAACAATTTATTTTTTTGACACAAAAGTTTCCTTTATTTTATCCTTTTGAGATACGTGAAGAAACTGAGTTATTTGATTGACATATGCTTATTTATTTAATTACAAAAAAGATAAATAAATCTCAAATTATACGACAATTAGGAGTATCTTTATTATAAACTATATATACTTTATATATTATGGTAATTATGGACTTGAAATAGGGGTGACATGTATAGGGCAACCGGTTTTTAATCTTGAGAAGAGAGCCCACTTCTCAATACTTGAGTCTGAGTCTATCACCTTCCACCTGCACAAAATTAATTTATCATTATGATAAATGCATATTAATCTTATATTTTTTTTATCATATTTAGTATATAATTAACTTAAATTAGTCTATTTTAAACTTATTTATATATTTTTATTTTATTAATCTTAAATTAAGCTTATTTTAAATTAATTTCTTGTAAATATGTGTAAACTGAAATTTTTAGGCAGAATTAGACTTTCAGAATTTTAAAAATAATTTCAGTGATTATAAAGTATAAAATTAAAAATTGGTCGTCATGAAGTTGATAAAGTAATCTAAAGCTTTTCATAGAGGCCTTGTCTGTTAAAATCAGAGTTCGTTTGGACCTCCAATATTAAAATTGAAATTGGGCTAAAATTTCAGAAGTAGAATTTCAGTCCTAGCTATTGATAGTAATTAGGTCATAACTTGGGCGTCTGAAGTGAAAATGAGGTAATTCAAAAATCTAAAATCATCTAATCTTCCGAGGCTACAATTTTTATTGAGGAGTCAATTTAAGATAAGGCTTTTATCTAATAGAAAATTGGATGACAAATTTGAATTTGAATTTTGAAACAAAAGTTGAATAGAAGTAGGTGTCTAGTTTGAAGTAGTTGGGAGAGACAACTTGAAGGGATACGTGAATAGTAATGTGGGGAGCATAAAGACACAGTCACTGGGATTTTCGTAAATAGTTTTTCATATTTTCTCAAGACGAGATTAGTTTTTAATCTTTGAAAATTAAAAGAAAGAAGAAGATTTTACTGGAGAAAGACTTCATCGTCTCTATAAGATTTTTCATCCGTCTAGTTTGAATTCTCTTTTCTGTCTATATTTTTTAAGTTTATATTTTAGCGTTTTGTTATTTTCTTGTTTTGAATATTAGAATTATGTATTTAATGTTTATTTTTCTTAATTACTATATTTTTTATATTTAATTTAGCCATAAGCAACTAATTCCCTTAATAGAATTAGGTGGACTTAGGATTACGAATAATGGATATTAATTAATTTGATTATCATTTATTTCTTAAAATTAAAATTTTATTAATTTCATTCTTAATGTCTGTGATTGATTGGCTACAAATTGTATGTTTAATTAAAATTATATGTTGAGTGAAAGTTATGTATGATTTTAGATTAATGAATAAATAACTTAAGAAAATTCTATTTATAGATAAAATAATAATCTTAAGACTAATTTAGCTCCTTTAAACTTTATAAGTTGTTTTAATTATTGTTCATAAAAATAGAACTAATAAATTATATTAGTTATTAATTTTCTTGCTTAAAAAAGAGAAAAATTAACACTTAAGGAATTAGTAACTTTAATTCAAGAAAAATTTAAATTAGTTTGAAAAGATATTTTTACCCATTTGAAATAATTCTAATAAAATCTAATCCTACTAGTTTATCCTAATTATTTGAATTTAAATATTTTAATTTTAAGTTTGAATTAGTAGATATCTATCTTAGATTATTTAATTTTTAATTTTTGAATTTTAATTTAAATTTAGAATAAAGTATTTAATTTTTAAATAATATAGAATTAATTAATTATTTTCTAAAAAATAGTTAATTTGAATTTTAGTTAATCAAATTATTTCTTCCATGTGGGATCGACATTTGCTTTCACTATATTACTTGTTACGAACCATACACTTGTGATTTTTAAATTGATACACATGAATCGACCAACAAGTTTTTGACGTCATTGCCGGAGAAGAAAAAATTAATTTGATAACAGTAAATTTAAAGAAATTATTAATTTAAAATTTATTTTAATTATTTTCTTTTGCTTCTCTGCAGAAATTTTATGCACAGTGATCAACAAGCTGTTTTATAAGATTTTAATCCTGAAATCGAAAAGTAATGTAGAGAAAATAATAGAGCAAGAAGAGAGAGATTTTGCCTAGAAAAAGAAAAAAGGGAACAAAATTGGGCACATGAGTCTATAGGAGAAGAAAGTAGAGTTGAAGTAGGGGAAGCTAGTGACGAAAAAGTCAGTATGGATGACCCATAAGATCAAATTTAACCAAGAAATCTCACTCTGAGAGAATATGTCATGCCTAATTTCATATTAGATCAAACATCACTCAACCTGCAGTGAATGCTAATAATTTTGAATTTAAATCAGTTCTCATCAACTTGGCTCAACAACAATTTTATTATGCTTGAACCAGGAATATGCTATTGCTCACTTGATAAATTTTTTAGAAATTTATGATACAATCAAGATGAATGGAGTTAGTGATGATGCAATTAGGCTACGCCTTTTTTTTCATTAAAAGACAGGGCAAAAGCTTAGTTACAAGAACAAGTTGCTAGAACTTTCACCACTTGAAACGATATGTCTAAAGAATTTTTGGCAAAATATTTTTCTCTCGGTAAGACTGTAATTTAGAAATGGCATAATCAGTTTTGTGCAGTTTGATGGAGAGTCACTTTATGAAGTATGGAAGAGATTTAAAGTCCTTCAAAGGAAGTAACCTCACCACGAAATTTCAGAATGAATAATTGTACAAATATTTTATAATGAAATAATAGGGCCATTAAAGAGTACAATAGATGCAACTGCTGAAGGTTCTCTAATGAACAAAAATACAGCTGAAGCATTGGAATTGCTTAAGTCCATGGTAGTAAATAATTACCATTGGTTTAGTGAGAGGTCTTTACCTAAGAAGGTAGTTTTTGTGTATGAAGTAGATAAAATTTTATTACTTTCAGCTAAGGTTGATGCCTTAACTAGAAAGTTGGAACATATTAATCTGGCCACTGTAGGTTGTGAAGGGTGTGGTGGAAACTACCGATCTTTTGAATGTCTAGCTCAAGATCAAGTAAATTTTGTGGGGAATCAACATAGAGCTCAACCAATGCCTTACGAAAATACTTACAACCCTAGTTGGAGAAATCACCCAAATTTATCATGGGGTGAAAATCAAAGCAACCATAAAAATCAGGGAAATCAATTTAATCAAAGAGGAATGTACAACTACTATTTTTAAATCGAAGACAAGGTCAAGCTAATTACCAAGACAATAAGTTGTGATATAAAACTGCTTTAGAAAATTTTATTATTGTTTCTAGTGAAAGGTTTGACTAACTAGATAAGCAATATGATCGATTGAAAGGTAGGATGGATCATATTGCAAGTCAAACTAGGAATTTTGAAGTGCAAATTGGGCAAATAGCTAGTTCTTCTAATTCAAGAAGTCAAGAAGCTCTTCCTAATAAAATAGAAATAAATTCCAATGAGTATTGTAAAACAATCACGCTTAGAAGTGGGAAGGAGTTACAAGATATGGTACCAAAGAAGGTTGAATAAAAAATGAAGAAATTAAAAAAGATGAGCAAAATAAAGAGATTGAGAATGAAAAGGAGCAAAGTGAAACACTCTGACTAAAGAAGAAGTAAAGCCTTATGTACCACCTGTACCATTTCTTCAAATACTTCAAAAGTAAAAAGTGGAGAAACAATATGAAAAATTTCTAGAAGTGTTTAAACAATTAAAAATTAACATTCCTTTTGTAGATGTTCTTACTCAGATGCCATCATATATCAAATTTTTGAAAGAGATTCTTTCTAGCAAGAGATTCATTGAAGAAAAATGTAAGAGTTGCCCTTACTGAAGAATGCAGTACTGTGATCCTAAATAAACTTTCATCCAAATTGAAGGATTCATGGAGTTTTTCTATACCTTGTACTATTGGTGATATTGATTTTAATAAAAATTTTATGTGATTTAGGTGCTAGTGTGAGTCTTATGTCAATTTCTATTTACAGAAAACTTAGATTCACCTATTTGAAGACTACAAAGATGATAGTACAGTTGTCTGAGGGATCAATTAAACATCCCTTAGGGATTATGGAGAATGTCTGGTAAAAATGGATAAGTTATACTTACCTACAGATTTTGTTATCCTAGAGATGGAGGAGGACATAAAAATTCCATTGATTCTTGAAGACCGTTCTTGGCGATTGCTGGAGCACTAATTGATGTATGAAAAGAAAAGTTGACATTGAGAGTTAGGGATGACAAAGTAGAATTTAATATTATCAAATCAATGAATAATCTACTCTCAATGCATAGTTATTTTCGAGTGGATACCATTAAAAATGCAATGCATGATGGTCCTAAAAAAAAAATTAAAAAGTTACTTATCGAGAAGAGTGGATTATGAATTCTTACGGTGAAAACATTAGGTTTGCTATTGAAATTTTAACTTGAAAAATCATACCATCAACTCTATCTCAAAAAATGTATGATTTTGAAGAGTTAGGAAAACATAGACTTGTAGACAAAAAAGTGATATGTCGATTTTCGCCTTGAGAGATATGGAAAAAATTAAGCTGAAGACTTCAAACAGTGCTTTTGGGAGGTAACCCAATTTTCTATCTTTTTATTTTCGTTTAATCTTTTTATTCATAGTAGTTTTAGTTAACTTGAAGTGATTAATTTAGTTTGTAGATTTTATAGGTTGGTATTATAATTTTATGTTCTTTAATTTTGTATTTTTTTTATTTTTGTTTGTTGAGCAAATGGCTGAGTTAGAGAAGAAAGAACAAGAAGAGGTGAGTCTAAATTGATTTTTATTTACTTTGTTTTTTATTAAAAAAAGAGTACTATAGTGATCTCACAGTGGCTCACGATCACGATAGTAGGAGCAGCCGAGCTCGCATGATCGAGCTCAACAGCAGGAGCTCTATGGTCGTAAGCAAGTGTCTATTGCAATTGAAATAGTCATCGCACTCTTGATAGGCTTCCTAGTTAAAAAAAATTTAAAGTTATTCGTCGCGCTGGAGCTGTGTGGTGCGAACCACAACAAACGAAAGCTAGCTCGGCCACAGGTCAAGCTGTTGTCGCTATCGCGACGGGCTATTTCTCTAAGATAAAATAATAATAATAATAATAATAATAATAATAATAATAATAATAATAATAATAATAATAATAATAATAATAATAATAATAATAATAATAATAATGTTACTCTCAACTTAATAAAACATATTATCTCATTCTCTCTCCTTACTTTTCTTTTCATCTTCTTCTTCTCTCTCACACACCCCTAAAAACTCTCTCAAATCCCTAACTTTTCTTTTATCAAATCCAAACAAATCTCACCCAAATCCTTTAAATTTCTTCCTTAATCCAATAAATCTTTACCAAATCCACTAAACCCATACCCCAAATCATTCAAAATGGCTTCAAGAGCAAAAAGTATTGCAAGGAAAGCTTCTTCAAGGAAGGGGAAAGAAAAGGTTTCAAGTTCTTCAAGGGATGAGGTAGATATATCTTCTCATTTTGAAGCACATTTTTTAATTTTTGATCAAAAAGAAGATAAGAAATATTTCTCTCTATGCTTATGAAATATTATTCCTTGTAAATACTTTAGCCATGATGTTTTTGAATATTTGGGTCTAAATGATAATGAAACAATTATTTGCTAGATTTGCTTAAAAAAAATTAGTGCAAAAGAGATATGACACATATAAAAAACTCACTCTTGAATTTTTTACAACTCTAAAAATATTTAAATCTACATATAAAGATTTAGAGTGTAGAATGTTTGGTGTTAATTATAAAATTAATCATGATATTATGTTTAAAGCTTTTGGTTTGCCTAAAGGAGATGCTAGTACTCATTCTAAGAAATTTAAAGTTGATAAATTTTGAAAAATATTAACTTAGTTTGGGTCCTTCAATATAAGAAATGCACTTAATGGATTAATTCGTGATCATAGTTTATTGTTATTGTATAAGTTTATGTGTCATTTTGTATTTGGTAAAAAGAAAAATAATAAAATATCAGTGCAAGAATTGTTTATGTTGTATAATGCTTATAAGAATAAAAAAGTATCTACAACATACTATATTTTTAAAGTTTAATGTTCATAGCTCAATATCCCATGAACACAATTGTATTAGGTCATATTATTACCGGATTAACAGTTTATTTTAATATTTTTTATCCTGACAATATATCAATGAAGTGCATTAGTGGAAAGCCGTATTCATTTGACACTTTATGTCATTCTGAGATTTTGGATGCTAACAGTAAGTTAAGAGATCCTACAATAAGACGGTGCTTCAAGAATTTAATTCAAGGAGGTTCCAGTATTACTGCACCAAGTGATCAACTAGCATATAAAGAAGAGGACAATGAGGAAGATGAATGTGATGATGAAGAAGGTGATGATAATGCCAATCGTGTGCAAGGATGGAGATAGATTTTACAGCGCTGGATAAGATGGACGAAACAAGTAAGCAAATGAGCACGCAATTAAATATTAAGGAGGCACAACAAAGGCAGTATGAAGATTAAATAGGGATCATTAATCGCAGACTTATCAATATGGAAAGGAATTAGAGTTATCACAATTACAAGTTAATGAAGTATATTGAGCTTTCAGGATTGTCTGTTCTTTCTTCGACTCTCTCACCTCCATCGTCGTCATGATTCAGGGAAGCTTCCATCGTTTCTTTTTTTCCTTTCATATTTTCTTTTTCTTGTTATTTGTGGTATTCTTATTTGTAGTTATATGTTTTTCATTGGGGACAATGAAAATTTTAAGTGTGGGAGGGGAGTATTTGTTTTGTTAGTTTTCTTTTTATTTATTTGTGTTTTGTGAATTCTAATTCTTGTATTGTTGTTTGTGTTTTTTGTTTTTTGTTTTTGTTTTTATGAATTTTTCAAATTAGATAAAAAAAATAGATTTATATTAAAAATAATAATAATAAAATAGAAAATAAAACTACTACTTTGCAATTTATTTGGTTTTTAATTTTTACTTGTTCTTTACTTATTATTAAGTTAGTTAATTATTGTTATTTTAGATTTCAACTTAATAATTGAATTCTTTTAACTCTATTGAAATAATTCTTAGTTATTCTTAATTTAACGCATGAAATAAAATGAGGTTGAGAAATTTTACAAATTAAGAGCATTTTTTATACTTTTATTTCATTAATATTGAATTAAATTTAGTTTAAATTAATTTTTTGTAAGTGTGTGTAAGCTAAAATTTTTAGGTAGAATTAGATCTTTAGAGATTTTAGAATAATTTTGGTGGTTATAAAGTAAAAAATTAGAAAAATGATCATCATAAAATTGATAGAGAACGTCTGAAGCTTTTTATAGAGACCTGGTTTGTTAAAATTGGAGTTTGTTTGGGCCACCAACATTAAAATTAAAATTGGGCTAAATTTTAGAAGCAGAATTTTAGTCCGAGCCACTGATAGTAATCGGGCCATAACTTAGGCGTCTGAAGTGAAAATGAGATAATTCAAAAGTCTAAAATTATCTATTTTCTAGGGCTACAATTTTTTTGAGGGAGTCAATTCAAGATAAGGCATCTATCTAATAAAAAATTGGATGACAAGTTTGAAATTGAATTTTGAAATAGAAGCTGAGTCGAAGTAAGAGTCTAATTTGAAGTAGTTGGGAGAGACAACTTAAAGGGGTACGTAAACAATAACGTGGGGAGCATAAAGACACAACCATACTAGGATTTTCATAAACAATTTTTCATATTTTCTCTAGAGTAGATTAGTTTTTAATATTTGAAAATCAAAAGGAAGAAGAAGATTTTACTAGAGAAAGACTTCGTCATCTTTACAAGATTCTTCATTCGTCTAGTTTGAATTCTCTTTTAAGTCTATATTTTTTAAGTTTATATTTTAGTGCTTCGTTCTTTTCTTGTTTTAAACATTAGAATTATGAATTTAATATTTATTTTTTAATTACTATATTCTTTATATTTAATTTAATCATGTGCAACTAATTCACTTAGTGGGATTAGGTGGACTTAGAATTGTGAATAATGAGTATTAATTAATTTGATTACTATTTATTTCTTGAAATTGAAGTTTTGTTGATTTCGTTCTTAATGTTTGTGATTGACTGACCACCAATTACATGTTCAATTGAAATCATATGTTGAGTGAAAGTTAAGTATAATTTTATATTAAGGAATCAATAACTGAAAAAAGTTTTATTTAAAGATAAAAGAATAATTTCGAGATCAATTTAGTTCATTTGAGCTTTATAGGTTGTTTTAATTTATTGTTCATGAAAATATAACTAATAAATTTTATCAATCATTAATTTTTTTGCTTGAGAAAAAGAAAAATTAACACTTAAGAAATTTGTAACTTTGATTTAAGAAAAATTTAAATTAGTTTGAAAAGATATTTTTGCCCATTTAAAATAATTATAATGAAATATAATTCTACTAGTTTATCCTAATTATTTGAATTTAAAATTTTTAATTTTAATTTTAACTTTTAATTAGTAGATATCTATCTTAGATTATTTAATTTTAAATTTGTATTTAATTTTTAATTTTAATTTAAATTTAAGATAAAGTATTAAATTTTTAGATAATATAAAATTAATTAATTATTTTTTAAATAATAGTTGATTTGAATTTTAGTTAATTAAATTATTCCTTCCCTGTGAGATCAATTTTTACTTTTACTATATTACTTATTACGAACCGTGCACTTACAATTTTAAAATCGATACATGTAAATCGACCAACAATATAATTTTACAAATTTACATCCGATTAATCTATTAATTATGTATGTAAATAATATTTAATTATTGAAAAATAAGTAAAATTTAATTATGTGGAGAAATTAATAAACAAAAATTTAAAAAATTACTAACTTGTATGTGGTGAGAAGACGGTGGAGGAAGACAAGCATCATGGCTTTAGCCATGTTCATTCCCAAGCATGCTCTACTTCCCATCCCAAATGCTAAAAAACTATATGGCTTAGATCCATCCTGTCATTTTAATTTAATTAATTTTGCTCAAATATTAGAAAAAAATTAAGATATATATATATATATGTATAGAAATTGATCACTTACATCAAATATTGAAGGATTAAACTTATTAGGTTCTTGATATAGATTAGGATGAAGGTGTATTGATCTAGCATCAATGTTAATGTTCCACCCTTTCTTTATCTTAAATCCTATAAATGGAAAAAAATAAAAATAAAAATATAACAAGGGTAATAATTTAAATTAAAATTTAAAAATTTGTATTGGCAAGTAAGAATGATAATTAGGTATTTGTAATTCGGAGACAAACCTTCTAACTCACAATCCTCAAGTGCTAATCTTGGGAGCCAGGGTACTATTGATGCCATCCTTAATGATTCTTTAACTACCTGTTCATTAACATAACTTTATTATTGTTTTAATTGAATAGTTAATTAGCTTTATTTATCAATTCATTAATTGCATGCCAAATAAAAATTTAAATATATTTCAATTAAAAGATTAAAAATTGAGCAGTTGATTTATGAAATTCGAAAAGATTTTTTTATTTTAATTTTATCTGCACACTTATATACCTTGGAACCGAATGGCATCTCATTAAGATCTTCGAGCGTCACAAATTGTCTCTTCGAAATTTTCTTTGCAATGTGAAATTGCTCAGCCTGCTCCAGTTAATCAATAAACACACTTTTATTATCATTAGCTTTGGTTATTTAGCTAATTACTCCCTAGATTTTAGAAAATTATACTTACGCGAAGTGTGTCAAGAACATTTGCATTTTCGCCCAGATACTTAACCATCCATGTGATAGCACTTGCTGTTGTATCTTGACCTGTATTTTTGTTTAATTAACATATTTTTAACAATGTGAAAGAAATTAAAAAGATAAAAATTAGAATTAATACTTATTTATTATAAGAGAAAAGCTAATTTTAGACCTGCAATAATCATGGTTAATATATTGTCCTTGATCTCCGAATCCGAACATGCTTTATCATCATTTACCATCAAAAGATGCTGCAAAAAATCTTGCTGATTGTTGTTATTGGATGAGCTTCTTCTTCTTTGTGCTATTATCATATCAACTGTCCTCATAATTCTTTTCCTGGCCTGAAATCATTTTAATTAATTTATTAATTATTTAATTTTATTAGAAATGAAAGCTTGATACCAGCAATTTTTCTTTTTTTTTAGGAAATTACGTAATTTATAAGTTAAAAATTTTTATTTTTTCGTCAGAACTATTTAATATTTAAGAAACTCATAATATTTTAATAATAAATTTATAGAAGTTATCATATAAACTTGGTATATTCTATATGGAGATAATAAATTTGTATATTAATTAAAAAATTTAGATAAATTTGATGATATATTTTTTTAGTTTGACAAATTAATAATATTGTGAACTTTTTATGAAAATTTTATAAAAAATTATTGTTATTTTTGGTTTGGTAGATGATTACCTTGAGCCCTTTATAGAATCTAGTACAGGGGAACCTCAAAGGGAATGCTAGCATGGCTTCACAGACATGAGTTACATCCTCTTGCAACTTTTCTGCTGCTTCTCCTTCTTCTAAACTCATCAACATCTTGCAAATGGCTTTGAAAGTTATCTGGCCCAAATTCAATAACCAAAATGAGTAAGATCTATAAGGCCCAAAAAAAATTTAATTGAGTCTGTGCAAGACCATGGACTCTTACTATTTGTATTCTAGCTAGGGCCCAAACTGAAATGATTCAATTGCATTAGGCAAATTTTAAAATAGGAAATTTCATTTATACCTTTTGTTTTTAATTTTTACAGCATATATTAAAAATATTTAATATATACTCAATACATATTATTTTTGTAAATTTTTTTTTGTATAATATTTTTATAAATTTTCTGTTTACTAATATTTTTATTTTTTATTTCAATTTAAATTATTTTTTAAATTTCCCTTCTTAAAAAATCAGAACAACATTTTCACACCCAACTTTTGCGCTTTCAACACTATGACCAAAACGGCATATATACCTTTCAAATCTAATTCAAGTCTGATAGTGTTTTTTTTTTTAATATAAACCTTTTCAAAGTTCCATTCAATAATTATATTCAAACCTAAGATAAGATCGAATCTAAAACATTTTAAAACCTCGATTTTTTATCTTAAAATTAGACAAAAGTTTTATTGACTTATTGATTATTTTAGTTCGACTTTTCTGTTGCATCAAAAAATTCTAAAATAAAAGAAGGATTAAAATTTAAATTTCTATCATCCTATAAATGGTCAACTATGATTGAATAAATTTTAAGAAAAGAAAGCTAACGAACCTTGAGTGCATGGTCAAGTACAATGACAGTGCTGTCACTTTCCCAGGTGCGAAGGCTTTTCACAACCAATTGATCAAATTGTTTGATGAACTCTGAAAGGGACGCCGTGGAGAAGAGATTGATCAAACGGCCGCGGATGAGTTTGTGCTGTTGATGAGAAGCACATAATAAGCTGTGATCTCCCACAAGTTCTGCAATTGATTTAATATATCTCTTGGTAAATTTGCCAGAGTCGTTGTTCAACATTGCCTTAGCTGACTCAATACTCGAAACAAAAACATGGGTCTGTCCAAATATGCTGGTCTTGAAGCAATTACCATACCTGTGCTCAAATCAAAGATAATTAATAATCAATTAATTAATTGATTAGGCCAATTTCATAGAATTAATTTCCATTGCAACATTAATTATTTCGAAAATTAGACAGCAGTAAGTGCACGCCAAGACACTTGGTAGTCAAAGCCTCTATTACTCCTAGTTTAAGTCTCAAATTCGAATCTTTTAAGTTCTTCTTTCCTGTAAGCTATCACCAAGCATACTTATAAAACAATAGCTTCAGAATTGATTTTCTCTTTCCAATTACCTTAGACGACGAATTGCAACAAAGTCATAGAAACCCTTAGCGCTATTGATGGCAGCCATGAAGTGTAGGGTTTCTCCAACGAAAGGAAAGCCTCTACTACCAGGTGGAATGTTAGCCATGGATTCCTGACGATGATAAGAGTACAATAATAATGGCATCTTCACTGTTAAAAATAACAGTAACAAGGCAAAAGGAATAAAAACTGCGTAGAAACAAAGGCAGCTAAGATTTGCATGAGGCAAAACGAGAGAAAGCATTTCTTAAAGTTTTGTTTAGCTTTGATTATTTGGTGGTGGGAAAGAACATTAATAGAATTGTCTGGTTTAAATATATGAAATTTGTTACAGTTGTAGGGTATATAATATATATTAATGTTGGTACTTTGGCCTGCAGGCTTATAATGAGCCATGGTGATACAGTCAATCCTCTTCAATTTGCTGCCCTTGAATGTGTGCAAGATTTATATAATGGTTTATCTTGTCAATCTTGTTTATATAATAATGGCTCAGGTCTAAAATGCAATTATTATTCATTATTAATAGGAAAGAATTGGATTAATCCATAATGAGCCCACACCTTGCTAGTGGCTATTACACTTTCCCCTTGCTAATCATATGGTAAGAAGTTGAGATTTTAAATTAAAGATAATTTATTTTTTTTTTAAAAAATCTGTTGTATAAAAAAATAAATCATACGGATCAAAAAATTCGTTAATAATTTAATTATTTCTATTAAAACATCCCTTTTGATAAAATTATGCCACTAGAGTTCTCAAAGTCTTATTATATGAAATTTAAATGTTTCCTCTTATACTCTAAAATGATGGATGCGAATTTCGTTAGATAATTTTGCAAGTCTTATTTATATTTTTATCTATAAAATAAACAAATAAATAGTTAAATATTAGACCTGCTTCAACTTAATTATTATTAAATTAAAAATATGATCATTGAATTAGATAAAATATCACAAATGACTATTAACCATGTTCATAGAGAAATAAATTTTGCTGCTGATTAAATGACTTTAAATATTATGAATTTTTCTGTTGACCTTCGCACCTTATATAACCCCTATAAAAAATTAATTATTATTTGTATCACAATTTAATCTGGATGTCTTATAATCGGGCAATCATTATATGTAGTATATTGAGGTTCTACTTCTATTTGTACAACAAAAATAATGATCATTCAATTTATTTCTTAATTAAAATAAGATTTTCATTTAAGTTTAATATTTGTAATACATATAATATTATAAGGAAGAAGTATGTTGAGAATGTCTTCCAATCTCCTATATCCTTATGTCTACTAATCATTAATTACTAGGAATCATTTCTAAAAGAAGAAATGAGTAAAATATTGATGTGCTTAGTTTTATTCTTAGACAAATAATCATTCACTAAATCCGCATAAATCTTAAATAAATCATCCATTATGTGCATGCCAAAATGAGATTCAAGCATTGACTCCACCACAGCCTTAACTGTCTTGACCACTCTTTGCCCAGGAGACAGCATAGCAAATTGGGGATGCATATGATCAGCTGATGAGGACCCTCCATCCCAATCGATTTCATAGGCTTCAATACGATCAATGATGAAAGAACCTTCTTTTTGTACCGCAAACTTTATTTCTTCTGCACTTGGTGCATAAAAAGGGGCATTGAATAAATCTATCTTTTCCTCTTCAATTAGTCCCTGCAAACAAAATTAAATAATCAACGCTCGAATCCCAATTCTTATTCTTTTTCAACATCAATTAGAGATAAAATCAATGAGAGATATATAAGTGGAAAAATTTATAGGTGTATTCGCTAGTCAACCCAATCAAACAAACTGCGGATGCAACACTTTTTTGCAACAACTGTAAAGAAAATCACCTGTGAAGCCAAGGCTATGAGTGCATGAGTTAAGAGCTCCCATTGATAGCAACTCCCATCAGTGGCAGGATCAGAGGATCTCCTGCCCATGAATGACAAAATCATGCAGCCTCCAGGGACTAACTCCTGTGAACGTGATTTCAGAAACACTGAGAAGTCCTTTTGGAATTGCTGATAATATGCTTCCAACACTGCATATGGGCTGCTCTTTGATATGTAGATTTTCCCCTTGTTCATGGCGTGCCGCTTGTTTCTAGACCATGCGGGGCCTAAACAATAATTCATATATTATTTCAACAATAGTTTGCAAGGATTAATAACTTGTTACTATTAGCTCTAATATTATTGCATTATTTGATATATAATTCTTTTATGACTTGAGAATTTTTGTAATACCCTGTATTTAAAAAAAATAATAATTATAAATAAAATCAGAATTTTTAATGTTAAGTGAGTATTATTATTAAAACTAAATTTATTAGTAAATTATTGATATTTAATAAAAAAAAAAGGAAAATGTTATAAAAAATATATATGTTTAATTCCATTGTGGTTCAAATTTAGATTTAATAGAAATTGTAACAAGTAGTTTACCATTAGGCTAAGTAGCATATGTCTAGTCATATAATCAGTAAATAATATTTAAGTATTAGTACATGATAATAATTATAATAATAAATAGAGTGGTTGTATAAAAATAATTAAAAAATATGTTTATTAAAAATATGATTTATTAAAAAGAGTAGGTATTAATATATAAATTATTAATAGTAACAAAAATTTATTATTAAGGGAATTATTAAAAAAATATGTTATAGAAAAAGAGAAGGTGTTAATATATTATAGAATTATTAAGGAAATTAGAGTGGTTGATGATGATAATAATTTAAATATATATATATATATTAATTATAATATAAAAAAATATGTAAAGATAACACTAATTTAAGAAATAAAATAAAATTTTCAATAATTAAAGTTAGAATAATTAATTAAAGTGGAAAAAATGAAATAATTAAAGTTAGATTAATAATTATAGCGGGGAATATTAAATAATTAAAGTTAAAATTAATTAATTTAAGTGGAAAAAAAATATGTACAATAACTAAAAGAAAAAGAAAATATGTGGACTATTAAATTTATTAATTAAATATTGTAGGTGTTGGATTATTTAAGTTAAAAAAATAATTAAAGAGTAATATATTAATTATGATAAGTATAAAAATAATATATTAATAATAATCAATAGAGTGTTTGTATATAAAAGAAAAAATAATAATTAGAGTATGTATAAGATAAGAATATTAAATAATAAAAGTGGTGATAATAATAATTATTATTATTTAAAAAAAGACGAACAAAGAATAATAAAAGTCAAATTTGTTCGTTGTATATTATGGATGCATATATGTGAGCTATAATTAAAAAAATTAATAAATAAGGGCAATAATCCTAAGTGCAAGGATTAGTGGACAAGCATGAGTGGTTAAAATTGGTTTCTATTAACAGGTGAAATAAGGGACAAATAATGGTCATCAAATATGTTATAATGTCATAACTAATATACTATAAAGACTTACACCATTAGAAACCAAGAGAAGAAAGAAGGAATTGAGATAATTCTTGTTTGAGTAGAATTTGCATATTTGAAATTACAAGGTTAATTTAAAAAAGTTCTACAAGCACGGTGAGTGTTATAAATATCTTTAATATAAAAGTTCTAGAAATATTATTTAAATGAAAACTCCCTTTTAAATTGAGATATATATATATATATGATTTAATTGATAATTAGGTTGAATTAAAAGATTGATTTAAAGTATGAAATAAACGAATGAAATATGAGTAAGATGATTGTTAAATTTTCTATTTATATTTTATTAAGTGATTTAGTTTGAATTTTTATACTAACCTATAGAAACTCAATGAGTATAAAATTTTACTTAAGAGTTTATATATGTGTTAATAGTTGATATATAAAATTTTATAATTTTTAAGGATGATTTACTATTTAATAAAAATATAAGAATATAGTATGTTAGAATCGATCTAGTAATTTAGAATCTGTAAAAGTTGACAAACCTATTTAAAAATCATAATAAATCAATCAAGAAAATTTTAAAATTTTATATACAAGATTATATATATGTCTTGGACGTATGATTATAATTTTATAAATTTTAATAAAGTTTTAGTCATGAAAATAAAATCAAATATTGACACTGTCAGAGTATCAAATGAAAGAACAGAATCAATAGGATTGAATAAACATAATTTAAAAATATAGTAAATGAAAGTATAAAATTTTGATATTTAACATAAACTATCATATATATGTCTATGTTACTTGGTTAAAATTTTATAAATTTTTATAAAAGTTTGATACTAAGAAAAATTTAGAAAATAGGTATTGCCAGAAGAAGTGTTAAAGAAACAGAATCATAGATTAGGAAAACCTAATTTTTAAATATAGTAAATGAATGTATAAAAATCTAAAATTTTATATATAAGTCTATATATGTATCTAGTATACATGAATAAAATTTTAAGTGAATATTTAAATATCAATAAAAATTTAAAAATTGAGACTGCCAAAAAAATTAAGAAATCCGATAGATTTGTGGAGATTGAAGAATAAATTAATCGTGTCTAATTATATATAGATATATATATATATGTGAATATGTATGAAATTAGTTAAATAATTTATAAATTACTATGTTATTATTATTAAGTAATAATTTTATAAATGAAAGTATTTATTTATTTAAATTATAATTATTATTAATATTATTATCAAAATTTATATAGTAATTAAAATTATTATTATTAATAATAAATTAAAACAAAGGTAATTGAAAAATATATTGATTAATTTAGTAATAATTATTTTTATTATATAATTATTTTTAATGCAAATAGTTATTAATTGCTAAATAAATATATT
Source organism: Garcia nutans (assembly GCA_947685225.1). Taxonomy (NCBI): domain Eukaryota; kingdom Viridiplantae; phylum Streptophyta; class Magnoliopsida; order Malpighiales; family Euphorbiaceae; genus Garcia; species Garcia nutans. The sequence continues at coordinate 58,146,442 of CANTUV010000039.1, forward strand.
GAATATTTAATTTTTTAAATGATTTAATAGTTAAAGTATTATGTTTAAAGTTTATAAAATTATTTATTTATTTAAAATTTATATTAATTAGAATAATTAAATTATCATTATTAATGTTATTATTATTCTTATTTAATTATTATTATATTAATTTTTAATATTATTATAATTTAGAAATGAACCGTAGTAATTATTAAAATATAATTAATATCAAGTAGTAATTGGTTGTTATTATTATTATGGTTGTAATAATTAAATATTATTATTAAATTTATCATTAAAAACTATTATAATTATTATGACTAATAAATATTAATTTTAGCATCATCATTATTATTATTACTATTATTATTGTAGTTATTATTATTATTATAGAAATTTAATATGGTTAAATAAGAAAAAATTAAAGTAGATAATAATATTCTATTTAAAGGATATTTTTGGAAAAGTTTAATTATTAAAAAAATAATCAAATAAATTTATAATGAATATTAAATTTAAATAATTTTTATAATTAAAAATAATCATGTAAGTTTATGTTTAATAAAATATGAAAAGTTTATATTTAATAAAAATATGTAATTAGAAAAATGACTGATTTATGCTAAATATATTTAAAACTTCATTCCAAATTAATAATAGTTTTTATATATGTTTTCATATTAAAATTAGTTTGATAATTTTAATATATTTTTTAATTAGTAATTATTTTTATCACTTTAAGAGTGAATTTAATAGTTGAGATAAATCATAAAAATAATACAGTTGAAATTATAAATTTAACTTTTGATCAGGTAAGTGGATAAATGTGTAACATTATATTTTTTAAAATATTATCTATATATAATTTTTAAAGCAGAATTTATCAAACTCATAATGAATTTTTATTTTAAAATGATATTATTTTCTTATTAAACAAGAACAAACAATGGCAGTTTAATTTTAACATACGTGATTGATTAATTATATTATGCTAGATAAATAATTTATATACACTTTTATTATAATTTTACGAGATCTCACCTTGCTGACGGATATTTATATAAATTTAATAATACGATAAACTTACCCTTAGACGAGATAATTGCTCTGCACATATGTATTAAAGTTATTTCTCATTTAATTTGCGAGATAAGTCATCATGTATCCTTTGATTAAAGTTGGATCAATAAAAATTATATTAGAATGTTTATAGAAGATAAATGAATTGATTATTTCAAATTTTTCTGTGAACCGAGAAATGTTTGAAATGTTAGGGCCACCGCAATAAAATAACGATAATAGTTACGATGCCAGAAAAATAAAATAAGTACACAAGAAATTTACGTGGTTCACCCTTAATTTTTGGGCTACGTCCACGGGACAAACTCCGAATATTTTTCTTTCACTATTAAAAATAGTAGGTACACTGAGAGATTTTTACAAAAATAGTGGCACTCAAGTATTTTTTAAAAATACCCTAAAAATTATAAACCTCACTATTTTTCACTCTCCTAAATTTTAAGACCATATTCCTAAAATTTATACTCTCTCTCTCACATATTTGATTTAAATCTGTGCTCACTTCTATATATATCAAAATGAAGAAGTTTGATCTCCTATTTATAAGAGACAAAAAAGCGTGTATTGAGCTGTAAACAGCTCAAAACTCAGCCTGTCAATGCAAAATAAATTGATTTCTTCACCTAACAATTTGCTGTCTTTGAATTTAGTTTTTTTTTTATATTCAAAGATTACGTCTGTCTTTGAATTTAGTTTCTTCTTTTCTTCATTTCACACCCTTTTTTTTATTTTAATTCAAAACCTGTGGGCAAAGCTGGACCCAACATGAAAGTTATGGATAAGATTTCAAAAATTAATTATCAATATGATTATTAATTAAATATATATTAAGTATTATTAAACATTATTTGTTCTTTCTTGTTATATATTTAACTATTCATTGAGTAGTTGGACTTACTTAATTATTATTACTATTTTTAGATATTTTTGAAGATTAACTTGGTAGACTTTAATAGAATATAGACTCTTTAATTTAAAATTTTTCTGTATATAGAAGATGTTGGGCCAACAGACTAGTATTTTTAGTTTAATTTTAATTTAGAAATTGTCTAAATTTTTATGGATTATCTTTAATGATATATATAATGAGATAAATATTTTAAATGATTATATATTTATAAAAAATAATAAATAAATAAGTTATATTTTAAAATTTATAATAAGTTAAATTTTACTTTAGTTTTGGAGAGTCGGAGGTACGGTAATTTTCATATAATATGAAAATATATTAGAGGAGCATTGTTAATAATTATTAAAATAATTATTCTTAATAATGTGTGATTTGATTGATTTTCTCATTTTTGTCACAAAATTTTTTATTAATTTCAGTGATGTAGTTTATAACGTGACATGCAATAAAAAATTAATTATTATAATAATTAATAAAAAATAATTGAAAAATGCACATCAAACAGAATCTAATAATATCAAATATATATCTTGCTCAACAATAAATTTAAAATTGATTATTTTTTCTCTATACTAATATTAAATTTTTTTTTGTAAAGATCAGCTGTGTAGAGGGGTCCAAGGAAATCATTGAAAATTTTAACAATGATTAATCAATTTGAGAAGTCCTTAAAAAGATCAGAGGGTGTGTGATTTATAAATTGTTGAATTACAAAGCTTGCTTGGCAGAAATATATAATTCAATCAAATTATATAATTTATTTTGGCCAAGGGTGTAAACAAGTCCATAAAGTAGAATTAATGAGTCAATTAAACTCTTAAAATCATTCTAAGTCCAACTCAATCTTTCAACTCTAAAAACTCACTCAATTAAATCCCTTCTTTTCAAATTAAACTCTTCATTAACTCTATTAATTATTTTGTAGCTTACTATTGATAATCTCTTATATTATTTTTTTGCCCCAGTTTTATAAGGCTTCAAGTCTAATTTCATTAATTGAAAATCCATTTATACACTGTAAATTGCTTATTGATGAGAAGTAAACTTTTTTCCGTGTTATAGAGAAAAAAAAATAATAGATTAGGAAAATATGATAACTTGGTCAATTGCTTCAATTAGTGATGGTCCTCTTATTTTAATCAATACATATTATTCTATGTTTAACAAAGAAAATTTAGTAAATATGACTTGTACATAAAAATTAAACAAGTAACGAACAATTATAATTATATTAAAATTTGTACTATGATCTATGTATAAAAACTGAATTTGTATAAAAATTGTACTCATATAAATGAAGTGAATGTATTAAAACATAATAGTTGCTTCATAAAACTCATCTTAAAACGTTGTAAATCATGTAATTAAATAAAATTTTGCTCTTCTGTATTCTAATTTGTCAAAAATTAAAACATGTGCTTTAATATGATTATCATAGTTACACTTCGCAAATATAAAATATTAATTGAATACCTTATATCAACTAAGGAAGCTTAATTGAGTGAGTTTTTAGAGTTGAAGGACTCAATTAAACCTAAATAACTTTGAGAATTTAATTGACTATTTAATTAATTCAACTTTATTTAACAGTTTATATATATATATATATATATAAGAAAGGAGGAAAAAACCCTCAGCCTACAGTAGCATTTTAAAATAATTTCTAAAATTGTTGTTTTATGTTAACTTTCAGCAATATTTGTTTATATTATACCTATATATTAATTTTAAAGAGTAAAATCGACTTGCTTCTAATTTTATTATTTATTATGCTGGAACAAGTTAAAAACGTGTTGGTGAATATTGTTAGAAGTTAATATTAATTAATATTATTTATTTTCTTTAATTAGAGGTAATATTTTTGAAGAGATGTTAGATATAATATAAATATTAATTACTATGCGCCAAATTTTAAATTGTTGGTTTTGAATTAGGTTCGTTTATAACGGATTGATAGACTTATGAATCAATATATTTATAAATATTATTTAATTATAATATTTATTTTAATTAATATTATTAGATAATATTAATGTATGTGGAAAAAATAATATTCTTGAATAATTAAGATAATCCAATAGAGTTTGATTTTATTTTTAAAATTAAAGAATAAATTTGAGAAAGATTTTATCACTATAAATACACGAGTGCTTGCAAACTCAAAAATATTAGCTACTACAGATTTTCTCTCTCATAATTTTTTAATTTAAGAATATGAGCTTGAAAAGTTTATATTTAATTTTTAGATATTTTAAAGCGAAAACTTTTCTACTTTAGTATTTTTTTTAAAGATTTATAATACAAGTATAAAGTTAATCGTTTGCGAGCATCTTCAAAAATAAGATCTCAATATATAATTATTTATATTTATTTTTCCAACACAAACTTAACTGAAAACTTTTATAATCTCGAAATATTTTGATTTTAATTTTATTACTTATTCCTATATTTTATTTAAAAAAAAAAGGTGTCCACGGTCCACTCATCACGATAGTTGTAATATTTTTCTCGACATACTTGCAGGCTTGTGGATACCATAGACACGGATGCTAACAAGCATCATTGGCTTGTCATTATGGAGTGTTATGGAGAATTTTAATATGTACCTTTTGGATCAACATATACTAAGTTAATAATAAATTATGGTAGAAATGATAATAAAAATAATTAATTTTATTTAATTTTTATTAATTGGATATAAATATACACAATGTTCCTATTGTTATTAATTATTATAGATTTATAATTCAGTGCTTCTTAGTACCTAGAGAAAATAATTTATAACAAGGATGTGAAACCTTTTTTTTTTTTAATTACAGTGTCTTAACTCTTCATTTGTATTGGATGATTTGCAATTTTTTTAAAAAATATATTTTTAATTATTGAGTTTAAATGATTATATTTTTTAATTAATTGTTAGCACTATCATATATAGAGTGATAAATCAAATTATTCATTTCCCCCTTATGTAAAATGTGTTATTCTAATTCTTTTGCATTATATAAAAACTTTATTCGTCGTAAAATATTCAAGGCATTTCGGATTTTCTTAGTTGGGCATATAACATATAATTATAACTTAAGCTAATAACGGTGCACCAAAATCATATATATACATATATATATATATATAGTTGGCATCGAATAAATATCACTTTAAAGCAAAGCCCACATAAGCAAAATCATATATACATACATACATACATACATACATATATATATATAGCTGGCATCGAATAAATATCACTTTAAAGCAAAACCCACATATGCAAATCCTTATAAAAAAACATCATTAAAGTCATGCAACTAAGTTGCTCTCTTTGAGGCACTTTCAACATTCTCTTTGGGTAATGAGGGATGCTATAATTTTGCAAACGATAGCAAATATAAATTGATATATATGAACTGTCGTTACAGCTCGATCACTATGCACCCATTGGCAATTGTCCTTTGTATTTTTCACAACCATTAAGAATTTTTCTGCTAAGAAAATTGCGGTTTTTTTAATGAACTTTTAAGTATTGTTTTCATTTTTTTCAAGACAAAATATAAATTATTCATTCAAATAGAATAAGAAATCACGAGAAATTATATGATATATATAATTTTGATTACAATTAAGAATACTAATTGGAATGGTGAACTAGTTAAATCATGATATAAATTATGAGAAATTAAACTTAATTTTTTTGTAAAAATATAAAAAAATTACATTTTTGGTGAGTTGGAGGAATTTAAGTTTGCACATATTATGTAAATTATGAGAAATTACATATATATGTTTTGATTAAATTGATTTATCATTTCAATTAAGACTTCTAATTATAATTATATTTATTTAGCTAAATAATTATTAGGTCCATGAGGTTTTACATATTAAACTAATCAATCTTTGTATTTTTAACATTTATTTTTTAAGTTTTTATATTTTTAAAAAATAAACTAGTTGATCATTCTATCAATATTTATGCCCTAAAATCATTAGCCAATAAATTTGGTATCATAAAGTGATTTTTTGTCATTCTTTTATATATATCCATATCTGTCTTTATTACTTATTAGTTCATTTTATTTTTTATTTTACTTTATATATAAATTATTTATAAAATAATAAATGATATTATTTATATTATTTAAAATTATTTTTTAATAATATTTATAAAATTAAAATAAATAATATATATAAATCATCTTTAAAATAATATAATTTATTATTTATATTATTTTAAATTAATTTTTAGTAATATTTATAAAATTAAAATAAATAATGTGTAAATAAATAAAATTAAAATAAACATAATTTAATAAATAATAAATATATACATATATAAATGAAGGATAAAAAATAATTATATAATGATAAAATTATTAATTAACAGTTTTAAAATAAAAAAAAATGACTAAATAATTTAATTTTTAAAAATACGGAGATTAAATAATTTAGTTTTTTAAAATATATAAATTAAATAACTTAATTTTTAAAAATATAAAAATAAAAAATAAATATCAAAAATATATAGACTAACTAGTATAATATATAAAATGAGTGGGAGTATACAATTATTTAGCCAGTTTATATCATATAATTGCTCAAAAATGACAATTATTTCCGTTGATGTTAAAATAAATAAAAATCACAAAGAAGCCAAGAGAGCGAAAAAAATCAACAAGACGATCTCTTACATGTCATGATGAAAGAAGAGAATCCTCGTTTGAGGAGACGTCCATCCAAATAATATTAACGTTTATAAAGTGACGTAACCTCATAAAAAGCATATTCTTATGACCATAAAATTTGTATAGATTCAATAATGCACTCAGTACGACTTCCACCACATGTATATTTATCCCTAACTATTCTGCTGCAAAGATTATAATTTATATATCATTTAAAAATATAATACCTGTTTTTTTTTTATAAATAATCATTATTATAATAAACTTCCGAAAGATTATAATATCAATCATAATATTTAATAAAAAAATTACAGAAAAAAATGCGTAAAATGAAAATAATTAACATGTCATTTTGATCTACTTGTTTAATTGGTAATTCAAATAAAATTTTGTAAAAATGTTAAACTTTCATATTATATACTCAACTGATTATCTCTCATTTTTTAATCATTTTAAATATTTAAATTAAATAAAAAATTTTCAAAAATTCATATTGTTAGCATAGAAAAAATTATATGATCTTAAATTTGATAAATATATTCTCATGCAATAGATGAGATAAATTTCTTTGCTGAAAAATCAAATTATGAATTACATGCCTTGCATATTAATTAGAAAGTGATTGGCTATGGCTAAAAAGTAGCAAGCCCCTTTCCAAGAT